>CM073490.1:84201250-85460833 GCA_037074585.1 Biancaea sappan | reverse complement strand
AGGTATGTATATGTAATATGTGTGCACTTTAATTGAATTTAAAGCCATGTTTGATCTCATGATTTTTCTAGGGCCATACACTACTTTTTAAATTAATTTACTCAACTAACCCAAATTCATAATAAATGCTGGATCTAACCCATTTTTATTGTACAAATAAAATCATACTTCAGGTGGGCGATTTCTTAATATGCAATACACACCTAACAAATACGTATTATGATCAAAAGAATTATTTTTTTATCGTTGGGATTCACATAAAGCGCACTTCGCAGGTCCGTTTTAAGATGCACTTTGTGCACACCCACAAGGTGAGTCTTAAAATTTTTTGACCATTTCTTTTTTACCGTTGCAAAACTTACTATAAATACTAACATTCTGAAGCCAGCACCTGCATCAGTATTCCATTCCACTTTCTATATACATTTCAGTTCACTCATTCCATTCCACTCATTCTATTTTTACATTTCACCCGTAGTCAACGATTTTGTTATTTAGAAAAAAAAAGGTAAATATTAATATTATGTTAATTTATGATTTTTTATTGTCTTAGTTTATCTTCTTTCTTTTCTATCTTAGTTTGATGATTTTATTTCTACTTTTTTCAATTGTTGTATATTTTTTTAGTTTTATAATTAATTTATGAATTTTTATATTTCTAGTACATGTTTATTTTTCTCATGACTTTCTTACATATATACTGTTATTTATTTTTCCTATGACTCTTTATTTTTTTTATTTGTCCTTATTTCGATGAATTTTTTTAATTTTATAATTAATTTATGAATTTTTTATCTGTTAAGTTTTATATTTTTTGTAATTGTAATTTATGAATTTTTATTGTTCTTAATAGATTTACGTTGTAAATTGAATTATATTATTGTTTATTCTGAAAATTTTTTATTTTTTATTTTTCCTTTTTTTTTGAATTTTTTCCTTAGTTTTATAATTAATTTATGATTTTTTATTTTTCTTAGTTTTATATTTTTATAATAATTGTAATTTATGAATTTTTTCTTCTTAATAGATTTAAATAATAATTAGTTATATTGTTTTTTTCATCCTTTTTTAATTTTTTTCATATTTTTGTGATTTTTTCCTTAGTTTTATATAATTAATTTATTAATTTTTATTCTTCTTAGCATGAGTCGAAGGGGGAACTTTTAGTTCATGTGTATATTGAGTAGTGGTTCCAACAGTGTATTATTTGAAGCCAATAACACTGTGGTGGTAAAAAATTCAATGCAATATTTCTTTAGATGTTTTGAGACAAATAATCCACCGTAAGTTGAGGCTAAAAGAACATGAGAAGATATCCCGCTTAGTATATAGATATCTCATACAAATGACGCCACTTATGTTCAGGCAGCTCTAACTAAACGATGATGATGATGATGATGATGTAGAGGTGATGATTGATTGTCACCTACAATTAGAAGGGATGTTGACAAGTATGGAGGTCTATGCAGACATTGAGGTGACAGAAGTCCAATTAAATCTCAACATTCCTGATTTAAATGAACATGCTAAGTGGGATGAGAACAACGAACCTTCTACACAATATCATGTGTCACTGAGTGCACAAATTCAGCTCATAGAGAATGATACAGACATTCCGCCACCTGACCCACCTTGTGATATTATGGATGACATGGACGTCGATGACATAGAAGACGTTGAGGATGACGGTGTTGTCGAACCATAGCTTGAAGAGTTTGGATGAAGCATATAATAATTAATGAGTAGAAATGGCGAGGTTGAACTAGTTGAACCCATCACATTTTATGCATCACCCTCTCATATGACACAAGTAAGTACATTCTATGTGCTGCCAGTCGTTGTTGGCAGGAAGGCTAGAATTGATTGATCTTGCCTAAATTGTCGCAGACATTTATCGGGCTAGTGCCACTCAATGATGTGGAAGCATATCAGAGGGATAACTGCCTACCAAATGTCAGAACCATTATAGCAATAATTTGGTATTGGGTTCTCACACATTTGTTATGCATATGGCTGCCACAAAACCTGCAAAATATGATTGTAATTAAATGGTGAAAAGAAATTTAAAAAAAAAATAGAACTCATCGTTACAAGTTTAAAACTCACATCACTTTCCTTCAAGTGGTTAAATGTCTCGCTATATTGTATCAGCAAATGCAGTGGGTGCTCACTCATTCCTTTGAAATAACTCCACCTACATAAGCGTTGAAACGTAACATGTTATATTATATTAAACATAATTTGACTAAATTAAAAATATCAGGACAAATATGTACCTGAATCTCAGTGATGGATGACTGAGGTAATTAGCTTCTTCTTCATCTAGGACCAATTGTCACACATGTCGATCTTGGATCTGAGTCTGGATCAATGGGAGTCGATCCCATGCCCCAGTATGGAGCAATGCACAGAACCTGCGAACTCTTTCTTGTCTACGTCAGTGGCTCCACATAGTTTTCGATAAAGGTGTGTTGCACAACAGAAGCCAGACTGTACTGGCCAGCAAACTGGAGGTCCCGAAGCAGAGAAAGGAACATCAAGTGTATAACATGCTGGATTTATCGCTCATTAACATGCCCCCAATTAATTTCAAAATATACGCATGAGCATGCTACTGTAGTTGCTCTTCTGTGGCGTTTGGAGGGGTCTCGCTAAATTGGTTACCTATCCAAGGTAACGAAATACGTCCTCTTCTAATGGCTTCTGCAAGAGGACTGCCAGCAAGCAGTTCCTGACACTACGTAGTTCAAATATAATTGGTTTGTCCAATAATGGGCAAACCGTCTATTGGAAGGCATGTTTGGATGGCTACATCTTGCAAGGTAATAGTACACTCACTAACTGGCAAGTGAAATGTGTGCATCTCGTGCCTCCATCGCTCTACCAGTGCAAAAATCAGACCATAATCAACTTTAAAATTACCCATCTGTGGTGCTCCATAGAATCTTGCCTGCTAAATATATGGAACAAGAGGCAGCGACAAGTAAAAAGAATTTCGAGTATATTTGTAATAACGTCACACTTTCGTGAATACACGGTTAACCTGTCACCACAATATTAATCAACTTGCTATTATTGTAGTAATAAGAAACTAAATGAATGAATTAATTTCATACACACTTACCCCGTCCCACACAGCCTAAGATACGTGTTTGTCTTGTAAGTATAAAACTGAAGGATTCTCAAGGCCAAGTTTTGGCAGCACCAAATTTTTGACGCTTTATTCCATTTTACTTCTTTTACTATGCAAAAACATGAATAGCAAAAATTATATCTATATGTAATTATTTAACAAAGGTTATAGAGAAAAAATTAAAAATATTCTTAGTAGGCGCTAATGTTTATTATATCCAAAAGATCATATATTAATTAATTAATTATGTTTTCTTAACTAACTTACAATTAATATTATCCTAATGAAATAATTAATTGTTAAAAAATAACCTAAAACTAAAAATTATAAACACATAAAAAACAAATATCACATTTAAACAAACAAATATTTTCTATCTCATATTTTGTCTCAAATATTTTCTTTTTTTTTCTTTTTCAACTCTGAAATAAATTTGCAACGGATTTGCCACAGAATTTGTTTTGCCTCAGATTTTTCCTTTTTGGTCTTTTGTAGTGGGATCTATTTTATTGCATATTATAGACTTTCTTCGTATATTTAATGAAAAAAATATTTTTACTCTATATTACATTTCCTTAATTTTAAATTACTCATGTTCATCATAAAATAAAAATGCAACAAAGTATTTTCATACGATCATAAAATATGTCAAAACTTATGGTAAAATAAGTTTTGAGTTTTATTTCAGATAAAATTTGATAAATTTTAAATTTAATTATTTTACCAGTAATTAACAAAATATTTATGATTAACAAGCCTAATAAATATGTGAAACTTCATTCTCAGATTCTAGAATATGCAGGGACTATTTAAGGTCAGTATATATAGAGATGAGGGGTCCGTTAAACACATGAAAAATGCTCACAATTTAGAAAAAAGTGAAGTCATCCTCATTCTTTATCAGATATGATAATATATTGCTCTTTTATTTTTGATTAAATTCATGTTACTTTATTAAATTACCGTAGTCATGTCTCACATACTTTTTCTTCTTTTTCTTGTATATAGCGCGTGGACAGAGCGGTCGTATTTTCTTGAATATCTCATGTACACAACAAATGAATTTCATTGGTTTTTTCTGGGTCTCACGTTTTATAGATCTGATTTTGTGGTTAGTACTTAGTAGTGAGAGTTAGGATTGATAATTAATTCATTATTATTAGATAATTACAAATAAATGATGTGAAGGCTAATGCATTATTTGATTTGAACCAATTAAATAATAGTGTATTGATTTAGGTTGAATTTAAAATATATATTTTGTTATTTTAGTCCAATTAATCTCACAAGTATTTGGAGCGTGTTGCTTTGAGTTGGATTAATAGTCTAGTATTGTTTAGCAATTAAAAAAACTTACCACATTATTAACTTTCTGAAATTATTTAAAATTAATCTTAAAATGTGAACATAACTTAAATCATCAAAAAGTGGAAAAGTCATCAAAAGGTAAAAGAATTCCAAATCTAATTTTTAATTCAATATATGTGAAAAAAAAAGAAAAATTGATCAAGTTGAGCATTTGGTATTAATTGAATTTAGTAAACCTACAACTCGAAAATGCTCATGACAAATTAGAATAAAATTACCTTAAACCAACTTATTAACTCAACTCATTTACACTATTTAAAATTCGTTGGTTGTACTAATTATGACGGCTAGAATCCGATAAAATATAAGTTATGTTTGGTAAAAATAGTTATTAAGCTAGTTTAAAGCTTAAAAGTTAATTTTTAACTGAAAAATGTTAAACTAATTTATTAAATTAGAAGTGTTTGATAAAATTAGCTATTGAATTAGTTAATAAATATAAAAGACACAAAATAATATACTTATATGATATTTTATACAAATTCTATTTTTAGAAAAAAAATATATTTTTAGGTAATTATAATTTTAGGATATTTATTTAATTTCATCTATTATAATAATTTTTTAATGATAAAAAATTATTAAAAATTAAAATAAATTGTGCAAATAGTTTAATAATTAAAATAAATATTCAAGATACCAAAATAATATCAATTTATTATGTTATCTTAAAATAGTGTTATACTTATCATTTTTATATTAATTAATAATTACATTTCATTATGTACTTTTAAAATAATACAAAATAAATATATCATCTAGTATCCCACAATAAATTAGCAATATTGTGTAATAAGTGTGCTAAAGAAACCTAAAGAAATTATATTATTGGTTATAAGTAGGGTAATATTAAAATTTTAATAAAATAATAAAAATAATAAAAAAAATATAAAAACTATGAACTATAAATAAATTATAAATTACTCATATAAATTTGTGTACAAAAAAATTTTAATTTAATCAAATAATTTTATAAATTAATTAAATAAGTTATAAACTAACTCATTTAACTTATCCCACACGTTTATAATGACTTGATTAACTTTTTTTAATTCAATAAACCTAAATTATCTTATCCAAGAGAAATATATTATATTTACGAATGGCGAGTTAACATGTTGAGTGATGGAATTAAACAACCCTCACCTCGACCTCATGCGAAACCCCTTTCATTATATAAAGGGGAATGCATGCTTTCATTCTAACTCATCCCTCTACTTTTTCCTCATACACACACTGTTCTTCTCCAACTATATATGATGGCATGCAGAGTGCAAGGTTCCATTTTTGGAAGCCAAAGCTATGGCAAAAACAGTGAGAATTATAATTATTTGAGAGAAAAGAGATCAAGAGAGGTGAAAATGCAAGCTTCAGCGGTGATTACTCGAAAACCTCTTAGGCTGGCTGAATTAGTTACTCAGAGAAAGCCGTTGATACTGAGAGAAAAAGAAGTCCAGTTTGAGAAGAGCGAAGCCAATTCGGAAGGGAAGTTTGGGAGATTTGGAGGGAGGTTTGTGCCTGAGACACTCATAGCTTATCTCCATCAGCTTGAAGACGAGTTCAGAATGGTCCTTCATGATGAAGTATTTCAGGTTAGAAATATCCGCCTTTCATTCAAGGTCATCCTTTTTTCTAGAAAAATATTTAAATAAATTTAGATTAAAATATAAGAATTCAAAATTTGAATAAAAAAAATTTAACATTACAATACATTTCTTTTTTTTCAATATATTTTTAAAGACTAAATGAAAAAAAGATTTTTTAGTAATTACATCAGTAATTTACTCAAAATATTTACTAATATTTACAATTTGGTAATATTTGTGACTTAATGAATGCATGAGCAGGAAGAGCTAGAAGTGGCACTGAGAGACTATGTAGGGAGAGAGACGCCGTTGTATTATGCTGAGAGATTGACGGAGTTTTATAAGGGCGTGAATGGAGGCGAAGGGCCAGAGATATTCCTCAAGAGAGAGGATTTGAGTCACGGTGGGTCGCACCACATGAACAACGCCCTCCCACAGGCGATGATCGCCAAGCGCCTGGGCCGGAAGTGCGTCGTCACCGCCACCGGCACTGGACAACACGGTGTCGCAACGGCGGCTGCGTGTGCCAAGCTAGGTCTGGACTGTACGGTCTTCATCGGTGCTGACGACATAGAACAACAGAACTCTAATGTTCGCTTGATGACGTTGTTGGGTGCTGAGGTAGAAGCAGTGAAGGGAAGGTTCAAAGAAGCAGCATCTGAGGCCATACGATATTGGGTGGGAAACTTGGACGAGAGCTATCACCTAATCGGTACCGCCGTTGGGCCCCACCCGTGTCCGACGATGGTGCGCCACTTCCAGTCTGTGATAGGCAGAGAAACGAGGAGGCAAGCGCGGGAGAGGTGGGGAGGTAAGCCAGACGCGCTGGTGGCGTGCGTGGGCACGGGCTCCAACGCCCTGGGCTTATTTCATGAGTTCGTTGCTGACGTGGACGTGAGGCTGATCGGGGTGGAAGCGGGTGGACTTGGGCTTGAGAGTGGAGCCCACGCGTCCAAGTTGTGTGGAGGAGAAGTTGGGGTGTATCATGGCGCCATGAGCTACTTGCTACAGGATGAGGATGGACAGATTAAAGCGCCTCACTCTGTTGCTGTGGGGTGAGTATCAAAATTAACAATATTTAGGGGAAAAAACAAAATTAAAAAAACTTTAAATTCATCGAATTTTCCTAACACTTATCAATATACTTTGCCTAACAAATCTCTCTCTTGAATTTGCAGAATGCAGTACCCAGGAGTGGCTCCTGAGCTAAGCTATCTTAAAGAAACAGGGCGTGCTGAATTCTACACTGCAACAGACCAACAAGCTCTTAATGGTATATACATATATATGCTTTAATCAATTCATTAATTAATTTGATACAAGCATGCGTTATTTTACTTATTTAAGGTATTTTAGATTACGACCAATATACAATAATTCTGATTGAGAAATTATAAGGATGCTTGTTAATTGTTATTTATATGTGGTGGCAGCTTGCGAGAGACTCTGCAAATTAGAAGGCATTTTAGCGTCGTTGGAAGCCTCACATGCGTTGGCTATATTAGATAAGCTGCTTCCTACTTTCCGCAACGGAAGCAAAGTCGTCGTCAATTGTAGTGGCCGCGGAAACAAGGATGAAGCCATTCTCTTCAAACACAAACACTTTCAGGAACAAAAGGAAGAAATGCATGCTTTACATTGAATATATATATATATATATATATATATTACATGTATCTTTGGCCTTTTCGGTGTCTTAATTGATGTAAGTTATATTATATATATATATATATATATATATATATAGCCAAAATGAAAATAATAGCATTCATTAAATATTATGAAGAATTAAAAAAATATATTTAATTTGCTTCCAATTATCTACCAACGGTTCCCTCATTTAGGAGTAACCATTCCCATCTTCCTAAAATGTAGAGAAGAAATTTTTTTAAAATAAAAAAGTGAAGAGTGAATTGAGTTTTGTCGCTTTGGTGTGTGTTACATTCAGACATGTTCTTAGGTCAAATGATACGAATTTGGGTATCGTCTACTCAAGGGCCAGGATTCAAATTCCTTGCAATAAAAGAAAAAAGTTATTAGCTTATTTAACTCACGGAAACTAAAGCTACTTTTTCACAACCTACCCAAGGCTTGCACTTATCAATTATATTCTTCGCGAGCTTCAAACATTTATTATATGTATAAAATATTCAGGCATATATAGATTCACTTGCAGTCAACTATTGGAAAATGCATCATTAAAAATAACTAAATATAGTTTCATATAGTCTTAAACTTCAATAGATAAATTTGTTGTTTTAAGTTTAATACGTACCAAATATTAATAAAAATAATATATCAACACGGCTTCTTGCTTTATGACTGGGGAACAAATAGTTATTATATAATTACAGAACAAGATCCTCTTTTATGGAGGAGGGTCCTATTTTATCTAACCTGCAAAGATCAACAATTCAAGATGAAATTTTATATTAAAAAATAAAATTTAGAAAAATTAATTTGATCTTAAACAATTGTTCTTAAAAATCAATAGTGCACGAGTGTTATTATGAAAGACAAGGTTTATAAAATTAAATTGATCATTGAATCAACTAAGGAATCGGTTCAAAGGTCAAATTACAGTCGAATTAATAATATTTAAAATATTCAAGGCATGTTATATATATATATATAAGTCTTAAATATTTTTTTAATAGTTTAAATTTTTAAAAATTTCTAATATATAATAATATTCAATAAAATTTTTAAAAAATTTAAAAAATTAAATTAGTTGATTTTATATGTTCGAGACTAGTTTGACTTATTTTTTACTAATTTATTAGTTTAAATTAAATTAAAAATTTAACTAATTCACTAATTTTTTAACTGATTCGTTAAAAAAGAATTAAGGGAAGACCTAATTGCATATATTTATCTCAAAGCTGAAGTAAAAAATATTCTCTCACATCAATAGCTTTCAAATTTTTTAGGAAGAAAAAGGAATCTTATAAAAATATATGGTGACAAAAAATGTGTTCTCACTGTCGCAAGCACTATAATGTACATGTCACTCATTTATGCAAAAGGCACCCGACACGGGCAACAATTAGGGTTCAGAATTGCATATAAATTACCTGAAAGCTTAAGTCAAAAATTTTCTGTCACATCAATAGGTTCCAAGTTTTTGAGAAAGAAAAAGGAATCTTATAAAATAAAATATAGTGACAAAAAATGTGCTGTCACTATCACAAGCAGTATTATATTCGTGTCAATCATTTATACATGGCAATTAACACATGCAACAATTAGGGTTCAGAATCTTCAGATTTTTCCACATATTGATTAAAAGGATATTTTCTTCGCGTGATTGTAAATAAAAAGCTAAAAGAAACATGTATCTAAAGAGTCGTCCTGAAATGATCATAAATATCTCAAATATCTGTAGTCATGGACTTCCGAATTGGAAATAACTAAATTTAAGGTCAAATATTTGTCATGTAACAGTTCAAAAATATAAAAAATACACTTATTCATTTCCTTTTTATTATACCATGTTTGATCCTGCAATAAACAATTATTTTTACTCTCTTTCTCTCTCTCTCTCTATATATATATATATACACACACATATTAAATTCGTCTAATTTCTAATAACATAAAAATTTTGAACTTTGAAAATAGAAATAAATTAAAGACTATACTCAAAAGAAAACATACATTTCAAGATAATGATATAGAATTTTTTTTTCAATATTATAAAAATTGGAATGGTTATTAAACCAGTAAAGATATCAGTTCAAGATTAAATAGTCGTACTGCAGTTCTATACTCAAAAGAAAACATAAATTTTAAGATAAAGATATAGAATTTTTTCTAATGTTTTAAAAATCGAACTAATCACTGAACTGATAAAAACATCAGTTCAAGATTTAATGGTTAGATCGTAGTTAAATTACAGTCGAATCAATAATAATTAAAAAATATTAAAAATAAAATATATAATTAAAAATATTAAAATATTTTTTAGTAATTATAAAATTTGTAAAACAAAAAAATTGTTTCCTTCTTCGCTTATTAAGTTTATTCATTCATTTTTTTTATCTATTTATATATTTCTAAGATGATAATTTTTTATTTTTATAATATTTTAAAATTATGATCT
Source organism: Biancaea sappan (assembly GCA_037074585.1). Taxonomy (NCBI): domain Eukaryota; kingdom Viridiplantae; phylum Streptophyta; class Magnoliopsida; order Fabales; family Fabaceae; genus Biancaea; species Biancaea sappan. The sequence continues at coordinate 85,450,644 of CM073490.1, read as the reverse complement.
TATTTTTTATTTTAAAATATATAATTTTTTATAATTATAAAAAATAATAATTAAGTGGAAGAGAGAATGATCGAAGTGAAAGGGAGAGAAGGAGCATGGAGCAGCTTTTTGTTGTTGGAGTGCTGAAAATATTTTACACGTTATCAGTATCCTCTTTCTCTCTCTCTCTCTCTCTCTTCCTCTTCTTCATCTCAAGTCGCCACCAGTACGCTTTCTCTTCTGGCGCTGCTCCGAGTCCATTCTTTTATTCGGTCTTCTGTGGGTTCGTGGACCAGTAAAAACTCAAACTTTAAGAGAAAAAGAAGAAGGAATAGGAATGTGCAGGTATAGGAGCTTCTTCCTTCGATGACAAGAGATGATTTTTTTTTTTTTAAATTTCTCTGTGAAATACTTGCAGCCAGTTGAACCGGTCACCTGTACAATTTTTTCGGTTTGGAATCGATTTGATCGGTTTAGTGTATAACTGAATTTTATTGAACTGAACTAAACCCCTGGTCAGATCATTCGAACCAACTTGTCCAGTGTGATTTTTTAATCCTTAGTTTTTTCTTGAAATTTTCTACTAAGAAAAAATGAACACTTGAATAATTTTCAAATATTCTAAAATGAAAATAATAGAAAAAAACAAAAAAAAATCTCGAGATGTATTATAGAAAGCCATTTAAGAATATTTATTTCTAAAATTAACCAAAAAAAAAAACAGTAGAGAAAAGAAAAAAGAGAAGATACATCAGCGCGTAACAACCACAAATGGGACAAGAAGAACCCATAAAGATCAGAACACCACAACACTACGCTAATTGCTGTTCTCAAAAGAGAGTTTGTTGACCACAATATTCTCAACAGATTTTTTCTTCTACAAAAAGGAAAATATTTAATTATTTTATAAAATAAAGATTTACGTATTTGCAATTATAATTTCCTTTTTGGTTGAAAAGTAGAGCAAAGAAAAACTTTGTTGACCACATCTTTGAAATTAAAATTTGTTATCATGCTCTGCAACAAAGGAATTTCTTTTGTTTTAATTTCATATCAAATATGTCAGTTTCCTAACAATCTATATAATAGAGTACAAGAATTTTACCATTGAATATTAATTACAGCAGGTATGTCATTAATATATAATTTTAAATTATAATTTTATAGATTATAATTCTACTATTGGATATTAAATACATTACAAATTATAATACATAATTTTAGAATATAATTTTATAAGATATTTTTTATAATATAAAGTATGATACTGTAATAATATATCTAATTAAATTAAATATTAAATAATATAAATAGATGATACAATTATATTTTATCGAGTTATAATATATTATAATATAATATTTTAAATTGATATTTTTATCTACTTATTAACATAATATTTTTTATTGTTTTCAAATACATTGAATTAAATTACAATTAAAATTCAATAACATTATGTGACATTTTTTGATTTTGATCTCATTGTCAATTTCTTTCACTGGCTCATTGGATCCAGATCGGCTCCAGTGCAACTATGGTTAAAAATACATTTAGCTACGGTTATAATCGTGATTATAAAATACCATGGTTAAATGTACTTTTAGCCACGATTATAACCGTTGCTAATTTAGCCACACATTACAACAAATACATGAAATTACAACTACCATATCAAAAGAAAAGAGAACAATTTCAGTAGGAAATACTAAATTTTTTCAATAAGAAAATTAGTTGTCGCTAATTATTTTCTGATTGCATTCTTACTAAAATACAAACCTACTGAAATTTTCTTACGAAATTTCAGTCAGAAATTTGCATCTAAAAAACTCCCCTAAACAGTCACGTGTATTTCTTACACTATCTGCGTGACCACTTAAGTTTTTGTCTGTGCTTTAAAATTAACATTAATTAATTTATATTTTATATCAATTAATTTTATTTATATGTTGTAAATGAAATTATAAATTTTATTAAGAAAACAATTTAAGTAAATTTGATGGTCATGAAATTTTCATTTTACAGGATATTAAGATAATATAATTTTATTATTATAAAAAAGAGAAATTTACATTTTTTTTTATTATGTCAATTCTTTATTTTCCAGAATGAATATAATCATATTTTTATAGAAATTCTCAAATTTTTAAATGAAATAATAATCATCTTGATCATGTACAATGTAGTATTTTCATGTCAATTAATTTAATTTTCGTCTGTATCGTTTAATCTTTGTCAAGACTGCTCTTAAGCTGCTAAAGACGAAGTCCATATATAGACGTAAACCGAAGGAATTAATATCCTAGCATAAAAGAGAAGAAAATAAAGAAGAATATATTAAAATATCTATTAATTGATTACTTGGGTGGTTAAGTGGATCAAGAAAGAAATGAAATTAATGTTTCATTCTTTGCAATGTAAAAATAAAGGATTATTCTTTGCAATGTCAAAAGTGTAAACCGATGTAAAAAGAAAGAACGAGCAAAAGAATATATTTTGTTTTGTCTTAACTGTTGAACAGAAGACAAAGAGAAGTCGTAGAAGAATATATTTTGTTTTGTCTTACTTGTTGAACAGAAGACAAAGAGAAGTCACAGAAGAAATGAACTAGCTTGCAGAAGAAACTCTAGTACGTAGCAAAAGGAACTAGCACAAAAAAATAAAAATAAATGGCAGAGCAGAAGAAATGAAGAAGAAATGAAGAGAAGACAAAATAAGAAAGTATTTACAGTGAATTTTTGGTCTGACTAGGATCCAACAACAAATTGGTTAGGCGTCAATTCGTTAACGGAGATTGTTGGTTGATGACCAAATCCAACAACAAATTAAATACTTGATTCTATCGAGAGCGATTGTGTTTTCAAATGATGTGGTAATCTTGTTTAAAAGACAAATGTGTCGAATACAAGTGATTCGACAAACATTACATGAAAGAGCGTGAGGCCTAAAAATTAGCTTTTTTGTAGAAGTTAAACAAAATGGTAAAATTACAAGAAAGTAAGTTGCAGAACGTAAAGTGCATAAAAAGATAACTGCAGAAGGTAAACGGCGAAAAGTAAATGGCAGAATGTAAACTATAGAAAGTAAAGAGCGGAAAGTTAAAGTGCAGAATGTAAATGAAAGCAATTAAATTGCTGGAAGATAAATAAAAGCGATAAAGGACTGGAATGATAAAAGACTTTGAATTAAATTTGACTAAAATGTAAGGTGGGAAGCATCCATTTGATGTTGACCTTTAATCTGCTCGTGTGAAATATTAAGATTTCTAATTAAGAGTTGCCAACCCCTTTTATAACAATTATCCTAGTATTTATAGGCAAATGACTAAAGTAACTACCTATGCCACGTATGTAATGGTTTACATTTACATTGTGTCGGCATAACTACCTAAACCATGTTAAGTAACAATTTACATAGTTCGACACAACTGCCTAAATCATGTGATGGTGGAATTACTGTCTTTGATGGCTTCAACGTTCAACAAATAGGCTGATTGATGTACTCTCATCTTTCGACAGCTATACCATTGTATGAACTTGCTTGTCAAATAGCGTGCTTCCAATAACTTCACTTTGATAGTCGTACATAAATGTTTTCAGATATGTCCATCCTTACTCTCTCTTCTGTCGAATTCGTCTTTGTCGAATAGCTGACTTTTTTGAATGTTTAAGCCAGATCACTTACATTGACACTTAAGCAATCAACATTATTTTGTTGTGCTACTGAGGATGATTATTTGTCAGCCAAGCAGCTTATTTTTTTTATGTTTAAATAATCACCCAACATATGCCCCCCAAAATTTTGTTTTCGACGGACAGATAGAATTAAATTTTAAATGGCCTCGAAACTGATACCAAATTTCTAGGGATTTAGCTCAGGATCATGATTATCTCTAGTATGACAGCTATTTCCTCGGCACGTGAACCGTCGCTGCCTTTGTAATGTTTTGTGTTCCTTAACTCCTTTAAAACCCTGAACCTTAGTCGTCAAGCCACTTACTTTGCTATTTGCACTATTTGCATTCTCTTCACGCTGTACCTGCTTCCAGAGTTCTCAAAAAACCTTCAAGCCCAAACTACTCAACAATGGTCTCTTCTATCAATGCTAAAGCTTCTTCTTCTTCTACCAAACAGTATTTCATTGTTGTGAAGAACAAGAATGTAATATCTTATCCAATCGTGGATCATTCAGAACTGTGGCAATAATCAAAGGTAATTCTTCATGTCTCTGATTCTTCTTCTACTCCTCCATCTACTTTTCTGGGGCCTGTGTTATCCCTACAAACCTTCTCGATGAACCTCTATCTGGTATTTCCCTACAAGACTCCTGATGAAGCTATTCTTGTCTCAGCTCGACAATGCCCATCCACTACTTCAAGAAGAATCAGAGGATAGACTCCACCTTCCCGAGTTGATGGATATCATCACGCTTGACTTGACAGAGTGTAGGCAAAGAAGGGCGAGTTTTGGAAAAAGATGGGCATTTACAACTTTATCCAACTCTCCCAATGCACCATCAAAGTCGACCTGGCCATGGTGGGGGCTTCGGCCTGTATAGCTTTAGGTATTTGCCATCGATTGACTTTATTTTTAATCCAGAGTTAATTCGTCGAGAGTGTAAGCATTACCAAAAAAACACTTGCTTAATCACAAATGGTCCTTCCCATTTTGGTGACCATTTGCCATATTCTCGACAATGCTTTTCTATAGACAAAATTACCTTCCAAACAAGATCGCCTAAGTTAAAAGACTTAAATTTAATTCGATGGGCATAAAACTTAGCAATTCGTTCCTTTTGTCAAATTAAACTTTCTAAAGCAATTAATCTTTCATCAGTCAACTTATTTAATTCATCAAACATTGGATCCTAATAACTTTCAACTGGTAATTCATCTTGTTTTTGGATACGAATCGATTGGAGATTAATCTTGACAAGTAAAATGGCATCATGACCATAAACTAATTTATATGGCGATATACTTGTTAACTCTCTTGGCAAATTCCTGTATGCATATAAAACTTGATCAAGGGTGTTATGCCAATTTTTAGGCAGTCGATCAATATACTTTTTAATTAGGCTTATAATTATTTTGTTGATAGCCTCTACTTGACCATTTGAATGCGCATAGTATGGTGTTGACGTGATTAACTTTTTTTTTCCTAGAATCAACATATTCTACAACTTTCTGTCCAGTAAAAACGGTATCTTGATCGGTTGTCAAAGTTTGAGGTATCCCAAACATGCATATGATGTGATTTTCAATAAAATTAATCACATCTTATTGGGTGACATCTTTTAGCGCGATTACTTCGACCCACTTGGTGAAATAATCAACCTCAACTAAAATACATTTATGTCCTTTCGACGAATGAGGATATATTTGACCTGTTAAGTCCAAAGCCTATCCTCTAAACAGCCAAGGTTTGATAATTGAATGTAACTCACTAGCTAGAATGTTTTGTATATGGCCATGCCTTTGGCACTCTTCACAAGACTTGGCAAACATTGTATAATCATTGACTTGATGAGCCCCACAAATACCTTCTTGAACTTCCGCCAAGGCAATATATGCCTCTGACTCACTCAAGCATTCTTCTAACTGTCCGTCGATAGTCTTCCTATACAATTATCCACTGATAGTACAAAATGTAACGCTTTATATTTGAATTTTAGTTCTACATTAAAAACTAGATTCTCTAAATAATCAATAATTGATTTTCTCCAATCATCACTTATATGAACGTTATTTTGTAACACATCCATTTCTTCTAATGGGTATAAAAGTTCTCTAATTTCTATTAGGTCAAACAGAACTTTTTTAGAGACCGTATACCTAGAAGCTATTTGGGCTAAGTCATTAGCCTCTTCATTTGATTCTCTAGGAATGCGTTGGACATTAACTTCATCAAAATTTTTCATTAACTTACTCACCACAGCACAATATTTAATCAAACTTTGATTAACATATTTATATTCTTGAGTAAGTTATTTGATGACTAACTCGGAATCTCCAAGTTCGTGCTTTTATTTGACAAAGTATTTCTAATCCGACAATTAAAACCTCGTATTCAACTTTATTGTTAGAACAAGAATACTTAAGTTCAAACATAAACCTGGTTGGACTTCCCTTTAGGAGAAATTATTAAAATTCCAATGCCACTTCTTTTTTAGTGCCTTGATCCGTTGAAGTAAAGACGCCATGGTCTCAATCCGATAAAATTTATGTCATTATCTGTGTCTAGGCTAGGATGGTCGACTAGAAAGTTAACCAATGATTAGCCTTTGACGACTATTGCTGGAACATATTGTAATGAAATTCTGATAATGCAATAGTCTATTTGCCAATACATACATTAATAACAGGTTTGAATAACATAAATTTTATTATATCTATCTTTGAAATGACAAATACATTACAAGGCATCATATAATATTTCAGCTTAGTACAATAAAAATACAATGACAAGCATAACTTTTTTATTGCACTATATCTTGTTTCAGCATTGTTTAAAACATGACTGAGGTAGTAAATGGCTCTCTCAACACTATTCTCATCGTCTTGAGCCAGTAAACATCCTATCGTTTCCTCAAAAGCTAAAACATATAACTTTAGTGGCTGACGCGGTATTGATGACATCGTAACTGGAGGATTCATTATGTATTGTTTGATTTGATCAAAATCATTTTGGTGACAAAGCTTCCAGATGAACTCTTGCTTAGCTTTCAACTTGACCAAAGGTGAAAAGACTTTGGTCATACCTAATAAGTTTGATATGAATCTTCTCAAGAAGTTCACTTTTCCTAAGAAAGATTGTAATTCCTTCTTATTTGTTGATGTAATGGCTTTCAAAACTGCTCTAGTCTTATTCTTGCCTACTTCAATTCTTTTTTAATGGACTAAGAATCTTAGAAATTTGGCAGCCAATACTTCAAAAGCACATTTCTCTAGATTCATTTTAAGGCTATGCTTCAACATTCTTTCAAAAGCCTGCCTCAAATGTGTCAAATAATTTTGCTTATCTCTCGACTTAACAATGACATCATCGATGTAAATCTCTATAAACTTCCCTATAACATCATGGAAGATGGTGTTCATCACTCTTTGATAAGTGGCCTCTGCATTTTTCAAACCGAAAGGCATGACAACCCATTCATATATCTCAATGGACCTTGGACATCTGAAAGCGATTTTTGACACATCCTCCTTAGCTATAAAAATCTGATTATGACCTGCATGACCATCTATACAACTTAAAATTTCATGCCCAAATGTGACATCTACTAGCATATCTACTATGGGCATTAGATATTCATTTTTTGGAATAGCCAGATTCAAATTTCTAAAATCTATGCATACTCTTGCCATTTTTCTTAACAACTGGAACTACATTAGAAAGCCATTTGACATACCTGCTAGTTTTAATGAACTTAGCTTTAAGCAGTCGTTCAATCTCCTTTTTGATTTTTAGAACCATCTCAAGAGCAAATCTCCTATTCACCTACTTGATAGGTCTACATCATTTTTTTGAGTGGTAATCTATGTTCGATTAAGCCTCTGCTTAAACCAAGCATCTCATTTTAATCTCAAGCGAAGTAATCTCTGTATTTTGTGATTAATATGACAAGTTTTTCTTTGAACTCCTTTGGCAGAAATGCACTTACAAAAATAGGTCTTTTATTTTCTTCAGCACCCAAGTTCACTTCTTCCAAAGGATCTTCAGCTTCGACATTAATCTTCTCAGCGGGTCCTTTTTCAAATCCCAAAAGACCATCATCTATAATGCAGTCCGACAATATATCTTTCGTTGTATTGACTACTTTGTCAGCCAAGTAAGCTGACAACCTATCTATTTGAGTCTTAAGACTCATAGCTAGCAGTTGGCCTATTTTCATTGGCCTTATCCATTAGTTTGACACTAAATTTATCCATTAAGCAGGCCTCCAAAGCCTCCTTGTTGATCGTTCTATCTTCTGCGGCAACTAGTCCAACATTAGGGCTATAAATTTTGAAGTCGATGTGGAATTGCTATAAATAACATGGACTATCATCTGCTTCTACCACCTCTAATTGTCCTTCACTATTCCATAGAATCAATTTTTGATGCACAGTTGATAAGATTACTCTGACGACATGGATCCAATATTTTTCCAACAATATGTTATAACTAGATTTCGAGGGAATTACTACAAATAGGGTTACTCTTTCGATTGATCCAACATGGATATTCAGCATTGCTACGCCGTCAGATGGGGAATATTTACCACTAAAATTAGTGATAACCATATCTATATAAATTAAATCAGACTCATTCTTCCCTAACTTTTTGAATATGGCTCTCGGTATTAGATTGATGGCAGCTCCACCATCCACCAGAACCCTGTTAGTAGGCTTTCCTTCCAATAAGGCCTTGATATGGAAAATCCGTAGATGTTCCTTTTGTACATCGGTTGGTTTTTCAAACTTATTGTCGAGTTCGTCATCCCAGTTATCCTCTAGACTGTCGAAACTTGAAATTATGTCATCTTCTAAAAACAACCAATCTTCTAACAAGTCTTCTAAATCTTCCTCATTCTCATACACATAAATCTCATAATGGGCTTCATATTATGGTGGTATCATAGAAATGAGGTTAAGACTCAATGATAGGATGCTCATTTACATCTTCTTTTCTTCCAATGTCTTCTTCAGTATATTTGAATTCTCTTTGAATTGGATCCCAATCATCTTTACCCATGAATGGTCTAAGTTTAAGGTAGTCTCTGTCTAGCGGACTATCATCAGATCCCGCTTCTGACAAAGTTGTCCCCATAGCCATGATCACGTCATCTAAATCCTTATCCATATCAAAGTCCAGGTCGAATTCTTCTTCATTGTTGAGACCCAATGGATCTTTAGGATCATTAAAGGCATCTGTGATTTCATTAGTTGACAAATTGATGTCCGACATATGGCATTTGGGTTTAAACTCAACGAGTTACCCTTTTGTTTAAGTTTGGCAAAAGATTCTTTCTTTTGCTCAACATTAGGAATAGGATCCTTCAAGATCGCCTTGTTCTCTTTATGAGACAGGAGCCTAGTTTTTCTTTAGAAGGGAAAGACATATACTTCTGCCAAGTTCTGATTTCAAAGGCGTTGATTGGGACAATTTTCTTGCCTGTGAAATCTCCTCTTAAAGCTATGCACAAAAGTTTTGGCTAAGGCTACACACTCTCCTCCTGTGGTTTGGAAGTTTCTTGTCGGACGCCCCAATTATTTTGAGCTGTTGGTTTGGTTTTGACTAGTAAACATTTTTTTCTCGAATCTGATGGATCTTCTTTGATTAGAAGTGCATCTGCCAAAGCTCTCCTATTCTGGGCTTGTCTATACCTCTGTAACCTTCATTTCTTGGTCTTCTTCAACAGTTGACCAAAAGGTTCTAAGTTTCTTTGACTGAATGGCACTACCTTGCCATGTCGATTGTCTTCATCCCAGAAAGGCTGCCCCTTTTGGAATCTACTCCTTTTGGCATTATCTTTGTTTGCTGTTACGAAGTTCTTAACCCATTGGCCAACCTTTACATTCGCAGGTCGCACTCATGTTCTAGTGTGTCATATATAGTTTTGGGAATTTGGGTTACTACTCCCAACCGACTCTTTAGATTTTGGCCTAACTATGTGTTATGACGGAGATCTTGGTGTACGATACGGCCTCGACTGAAAATTCTTATGAAAGGGCTTTTCTTTTTTCTAATCCTTTGGTAATCGAGAGTTAGCTATCACCTTCTGACATTCTTCGATAGCTTCTAGATTGTACAAGTTGACACATCTGGATTACTATGGAATCTTTCTTTCTTGTCATCAACTCTTCATAGGTTTCCCAAGGCTTTTGATACATGTCAATGGTATCCGCCATAAGGTCAGGATCGTCACTCTTATACTTGTCTGGGTCTACTTTGGCATGCATCTTCCCTTTCTTATTCGCATCAACCATGCCAATATTTAAGGGAATTTGGCTGTTGATTTCAGCGATATTTGTCTGAAAAGGATTAGTGTTAACTTCATGTCTTCCTTCTTATTAGCGAACTTCAATCTTCTTTCTTTCAAAGTTTTTTGGATTAAGTTCCTGAAATGTGCACATTCGTTATTCACATAACTGAGTACATTATGAAATTTACAATATTTTCAATCTTTAATTTCATCATGCTTTAACAGCCTATGATTATCCAACAATTTTATTTGTTTTTCTTTTAACAAAACATCAAAAATTTGTTTACTTTTGTTATGTTGAATGTGTATATTTTTCTATTGACATAGCTCATCTTTTCTTTGGCCCTCATAGGCTTTATAACCTGGCAAACATAAGGAGGTCCATTCTTTAATTGGGCAAGATTTATATCATAATTAGCCTTCTCATTCTCTTCGTCAGATTCTTCCATTCCAACATAGTTTACTTTTTCTCTCTTGAGGAATTTCTTTTGCTTTTGCATTTTTTCAGCTTTCAACTATTCTATCTGTCAAAATTTGCCGCCTAGCTAGGCAAGGTCAACAAAATATTGATTGATAAGCTTTTTTTTATATAATAACCTAGGCCCCCAATAGCCATTTTAACAATCTCAGCTTCGGGAATCGGAGTAAAGCATCTACTCCTCATTTGCCTAAATCTTGCCAAATAATATTTTAATATTAAATAGATCTGTTAGACCAACTTTTAGATCCCCTATGAAGAATTGGTCATGGAAGCTTCTCTCCATCTGAGCCCACGAATGAATAGAGTTTGGTCTTAATGTCGAGAACCAAGAAAAAGTATTTTTCATGAGAGAACTTGGAAAGAATCTCATTTTAAGTCCTTCATCTGTTGTTAGGTCTCTCATTTTGATGGTGTACCGTGCAATGTGTTCGACGATCGATTCACCACTTTCCCCAACAGACTTAGATAGTTTAGGAACTTTAACCATTCCTCTAGGCAATTTTGTCTGTTGAACTCGATTAGGGATCACTGAAGCGAAATAAGGCTGATTAGTATAGCCTATGTTGAAACCTAATCTATTAAGGACTTGTCAATGACTTGGTTCACTTGGTGTTTTAGTTCCCTATGAGGTTTTGCTGGAGCTCTTTTATGGCATTATTTACCTGTGGCTCATTCTGATGCAACATTTGTACTTAACCATGTCTCAACTGTGGTTGAGGTTGGTTTTGCCCTTGTATTACATTATTTTATTGATTTTGGCCTTGATATTAGGCCATAATCACCAATTTTGGTTGGGCATTTTTAGGCACAACAATCCCTAATGCTTGATTAGCCTACCCATTTATAATGTTAACGTATTACATGCATTATTTGTATTTTTCATCAAGGGCTTCAGTACGACACCCATTTGTTATGTCAGCATACTCATTGTGTCATGATTACTTTCATCCATTTGTTGTCGAATGTTAGCTAATGAACTTATAGTAGATGTGGCGGTAGTATTTGGTATATCTCTCGACATATTTGGGAAAACATGTCCCAAATTCAATGTTTCCTATTGGAACACAGTAGAAGTATTGGTCCATGCCACATTTGCCAATGTAGAACTTATTACTTGGCTTTGAGTCATTTGACACGTGGAATTGGTCAATTGACTTCCAATCTTGATTTGGGTCATCACAGGAGGGACATACCCTTGGGGTAATCCATACCGGCTCACAAATACTGTCATTTGACTACCTATTGGATTTGGTGACACTGGTGTCGATCCAAACACTTGTTCCAATACAGGGTTTCCTGAAAAAAAGACGTTTGACACAACGTCTATAGGATTAGTAGTTGTTGTAACTATTGGCATGTTTGTTGTGGTTACGGCAACCGTAGATGCAGTTAGTGAACTTATCACTTGATTAACACCATTTGCGTTACTCATGATTTTAGAATTGTAAGTGTGAGAAGAACAAGGTATGAATTTACCACTTCTCAAGTGCATACATTCAACGGGTTACTCCAAACTCGTCCCACCGAGCATGCCAATTTGTTTATGGTCAATTTTTTGTCTGACCACGATCCACTTGATTCTATCAAGAGCAATTGTTTTTTCAAAGTAATGCGAAAATCTCATTTAAAAGACAAATATGTCGAATACAAGTGGTTCGACAAACATTGCATGAAAGAGCATGAAGCCTGAATATAAGCTTTTTTGTAGAAGTTAAATAAAAATGGTAAAATTGCAGGAAAGTAAGTTGTAGAACATAAAGTGCACAAAAAGATAACTGTAGAAGGTAAATGGTGGAAAGTAAATGGCAGAATGTAAACTACATAAAGTAAAGAGCGAAAAGTTAAAATGCAGAATGTAAACAAAAGCGATTAAATTGCTGGAAGATAAATGAAAGCGATAAAGGACTGGAATGATAAAAGTCTTTGAATTAAATTTGATTGAAATATAAGGTGAAAAACACACTTTGATGTTTATCCTTTAATCTACTCGTGTTAGATGTTAGGATTTTTAATCAAGAGTTGCCAACTCCTTTTACAACAATTACCCTAGTATTTATAGGTAAATGACTAAAGTAAACTACCTATGTTACGTATGTAACAGTTTACATTTATATTGTATCGGCATAACTACCTAAAGCCACGTTAAGTAACAGTTTATATAGTCCGACACAACTGCCTTAATCATGTAATGGCGGAGTAACTGCCTTCGACGACTTCAACGTTCGATAAATAGGCTGATTGACGTACCCCAATCTTTCGACAACTATAGATGACTTGTTTGTCAACCATGTATGAACTTGCTTGTCAAATGGCGTGCTTCTGATAACTTTACTTTAACAGTCGTACATAAATGTTTTTGGAGACGTCGATCCTTACTCTCTCTTCTGTCTAATTCGTCTTTGTCTAATAGCAAACTTTTGTCAAATGTCTGAGCCATATCACTTACATTGACACTTAAGCAATCGTCATTATTTTGTTGTGCTATTGAGGATGATTACTTGTCAGTCAAGCAGCTCATTTATTTTATTTTTAAAATAATCACCCAACAAAAAGAAAAGAAGAAAAGACAAAAGAAAAAAAGAAAAAAAAATAAAAGAATAGAAGAGTCTATTGAAAGCTAAAGAACGCTATATTTTAGTTAAATAGGTCCATTGCGTGGACCTCATCGCTTAGCTTTAGGCCTTAGAGACAGAGTGTAGTCAAAATTAGTCTCCATAGATGTGGAATAAAGTTACTCTACAGACAATTACCAGTAAATGAGCACTTGAGTTCTCTCCTTAAGTTTCATTCCGTTCCATGAGGAGATTGTGGGACCAATCTCAAGTGGTTTTCTTAGACTGGCATCACTTGGATTACTCCTTTCCATTTCTTCTAAAATACTCGAAATCGAAAGAGGAATCACAGTTTCTTCTTTTTTTTTAATTATCTAGAAGGAAGGGAAGCCAGAATTATTGATGTGCTTTACTATCTATTATTCCTCCCTCACTAAAGAACATAGAATAAAGATAATATTTTGAATATGAGTGAAAAATTTCGAAAAGCGCACCTTAATTTTTCACCATTGACAACAATCTGTGCCTTATCTAATTTTTTTTCAGTTAAAGACTTTTTTATTTAACTTTTTTTATATACAAATAAAATTGTTATTAGTTAAATAAATATTTAGAATATTTTTTATTATTACTAAACAAATCAATATTTTAAAATAAATTTTTATATGACTGAAAATAGGAATAATGTGTGGCTTGATAGTAGAATTGTGGAGCCGTACAATTAGGAATTGTGTGGCTCAACATATCCATGTCGAGCCACAGGGCAATGAATATTTTAAAAATCAGTCAAAAAAATTGTAAATTCCATCTAAATTTTTCACCAATTCGTACCTGGACATGGGACATGTTGAGCAACATGGTAATGAATATTTTAAATTTTAGTGAAAAAATTTGTAAAGTATGCTTAAATTTTTCGTCAATTCGTGCTTAAAACTTTTCAAATTAGCGCCTTATCTAAATTTCTCACGAGGCAGAAATTATTTTATCTAATTTTTTCTATATAGTTATTAGTTTGTCTCAACAAGAGAACTGTCGAGCCACTTATTACATAAATATTAGATGTGAATATAATATATATATATATATAACATATATATATTATATATATATATAACATATATATTTATATATATATATATATATATATATATATATATATATATATAATTTTGTATTATTTATATTACATATAAATTAAAATTAATTTGTTTAATACAAATTTCTATTCTTCTTCATCATCTTCATTATTTTCTTCATACTCATCATTGTTGTTTCTATCCTAAGTTCTGAAAATATTGAGTGGAATATAACAATTTGAAATATTGTTTAGAGAAGCCAGGATTGCCCTTCTAAACTCCAGCTACACTAAATATCAAGACGCACTTATAGGAATAGTTCTAACCTCCTTAAGTGCAGGATCCGTCACTCTGACCATCGCCCTAAATTTTAATGTCAAACTAGATGACCCTACTCTTCTTGAACTACTGAAAGTGTAGATTCATATTGATGGAGCTGTACAGGTAGCCTTTACTATGACAGCTACTCTGCACTAACAGATGATTTACAGGCTACAGGACTATGCTGTAGATCTCAACCAGCCCAACTCTACTGGTGATGCTCTCATGGTAATTGTTGCCTGAGATGATGTTTCTGCCATTATCCAGATTCTAAATAATATTCCTAAGGCAGATCTTTTCGAGTTGATGCCTCTTACTTGGCTGACCAATTATGAAAATGAACAAGTAGCAAGCAAACCTGGCCAAGTAGGAGCGTGGCTACAAGACTAAGTGTCTATATACATATTAAGCTAGTAGACAGATCCTGGCCAAGAGAGCTCAAAGTCACATAAATAAAAGAACAATCATAATAGATAAATTATTGACATTAAATTATCAGGCAGTCTTAACACTGCTAAGATATTATTGGAAAACTATGCTCGGACAATAACAAGCCCATCTCCAAGGGCACAACAAGAGGTCCATTCCTCTTATTCCAATAATTTCCTTTTAGGTCAAGGCTACTCTGCCAAACACGATAGCAAGACTTATCTGTCTATGACAATCCTTTGAACAAATGTGAATCTAAGATCTCTCAATTGAGAGCTTACCTTCTGCTGATATGTACACAAGCTCTTATTCTCATAACTACACCCCGAGAACTAGATCTTTTAAGAGAGCTTTCTGATACACAGGGTCCTCTCTCATAAGAGGGAAGTGTAGATCATACTCACATCTCTATGTGGAGAATAATCATAAGCATGATAGTAAACAGATTTCAGAAAGAGAGAGATTTAGAAAGAAAGCATGATGGAAAACACACGAAGGATTTTATTTAGTAGTGGAACTTGTTATTCCGATTACAAGGTTGAAAGCCTCTATTTATAGCTGAGGCTGAACATAAACAGACAAAACAGACACTATTGAACAATAGTAAACTGGTATATCTACTTTAATTCTAGACTGCACACTTGTACAGAAACTTTAATAAAGCTACTTTTATGTTGGCCTAGCCTAATCTACACCGTCCACTTGTCTTTGGTGATATCACTATGACATCACGAATGACATCCTTATTGATGACATCATTGGTGACATCATCATATGACATCATGATGATGTCATGACTGCATTAGTGTGATGTCATGACTGCATCAGCATGCTTAGTCTTGATTTCTCTAGAGCATCGGCTCATGTGATGGAGAGAAATTCAGATTTGTGTCATCATTCGAGCTGGATGAGTCATCTATCCTCTTTTTTTTTCTTTATATGAGCCATAGGTCTTCTTGGTCCATATTTGGATCTTGAGAGTCTTGAAATAGAGATTCATGGTTTTGAATTGTTCCATTTTTTCTTCAGTCATGGGTAAGAACAACTTTGCATTCCATGTTAAGAACATCTGTTTATGGGGGTTTAAGTGGAAGAGCTTTCTCCTATATGGCTTGCTGGAGGATCTGGACATAGGTGGATAATTTTAGGATAGTCAGGGATGTCTATCTCTGGCATTCTTGGTTCGCCTGGAATTAATTCTCCTAGGGTCAGTCCAAGGGAGGTACAAAGAGTGTCTGCTACTAGTTAGTAGTTATTGACTTCTTTGAGAAATGTTCAGTGTTAGGAGAAAATTGACTCTGTGTGTTGAATAATCCAATAAAGTCTTATATTCATAAGCATAGTCAGCTGAAATAAGAGTTTTGCCAAACTTATCCAATAAGGTTTATGAACAACGAAAACACAGTTAACTTTGTTTTGATCTCTTGATGGCATACCCCATAATCGATGTTGTTGGATGATTTTCAACAATTCATTTCTCCACCATGCTAAGGGACTGTACCATTCAAGTAGTTTCTAGATAGGAGATCTTAAATAAGATTCATAGTTCAGATGGTTATAATTCTGGAGTGGTTGAAGTTCAATAGCTATGGTGTAGAGGACTATGAGACTCCATAGGTACCACATTTGATCATCACACATTCTCAGGAGGATTTTAGTAACTTGGAAATTTTTTATTGATGATCTCCCTAAGGAAAGATAGAGGTAGTAAAATAGGGCAATTTCTCTGACTTCATCAGGAGTGGTAGGAGTCAAGAAGCCAGGGGGAAAGGTCTTCTTGTGTCTGGCTATAGCATTGATGTGAAGAAGAAGGATATTTTCAGGGTTGAGGAAGTTGATGAAGGTTAGGCGATGTCTTGAGAGAAGATCAGCAATGATATTGTGTCTTCCTTTGATGTGGCGGACTAAGAATTTATAGCGGGATAACAATTGTTTCCACTTCAGCAGTTGTGGATGAGGAAGCATCTTATTTTTGAATTCAAGGACTTTTGGAAAAGATGAATTATTCATTTCGACAATAAATTCAAATGGAATTAGATGAAATTCAAATTTACCAATTCCATTTTTCACAGCTAAGATCTCCTTGAAAATTGTGTGATAATGCTTTTCAAATTCTTTGAATTCTCCGCTGACATATCTGCAATAATAGTCCTATCCATTGTCTCGTTCTATCAAGATTGAACCCCAGTAGTGATCACTGGCATCACTCTGAAGGACTCTTTGTCCTTTGTCTAGGATCTTTAACAGTGGTGGATTCTGAGTCACTTGTTTAAGATGCTTTACAGCTTCCATCTAAGTAGGTCCCTATGGAGAGGTGTTTGATTTCTTTAGAAGCTTGGACATCTGGCTAGTATGGTTAGCTGTACGTGGGATAAAGTTTCTAATGTAATTGATAATTCCAAAGAACATCTGTATCTACTTCTGCATAGATTTTCATCAGGAAACTTCAATAATTCTTCAGCCAAATGTGGACTTGGTTCATACTTGCCATTGTTGAGTTTCATACTCAAAAAGTCTATTTGGGCCTGTCCAATAATGCTCTTTGAGCCTGAAAGCATTATCCTATAGCTTTTGGTAATCTAGGCGAACTGTTATAACAATTGTATATGATCTTTTTCTATTTTAGAGAATAGTAGGATGTCATCTATGTAGATGAGAGTGTGATGCAAGATGGGTTTGTAGATCCTGGTCATAGCCTTTTGAAATAGTGATAAGGCAACCTTAAGCCCAAATGGTATGACTGTTGATGCGCTATTTCCCGACAAGTGTATCGGGTCGCACAAGTAGTAAAGTGATGAGAAAAAGTTATCGTCCTCAGGGATTGACTTTAACAATTACCAATTTCACTAGATCAAATTATATTTGGACAGAGGAAAAATGTAAAGATAAACCGAAAAAAAACTAAACTAACAACAAGGAATTAACTAAACACCAAACGAAGAACGACGCCAAAACACAACGGGTAGGGGATTGACTTTCTTAACTCCTAATCCGATTAATTCATAGACAAACCAATCTTTGAATCGTTAAAGGATTCTTAGAAACATTCACAGATTCCATTTAATGTTGGTCGAGTTCACGAAAATATTTGAACCCAATGTCTTGGTGAGCAAATCTTCCTAGCCAAAATAATTAGCTAATGTCTTAGTCCAATTAATTGGTTCGGAGTTTAAGTTCAAGAACTCATATGACCACGCAAACAAGATTATCTATGTCTAGACTAACCCGATTCACGGTAGAAGTTACAAGGGCATGTTTATATCAAGCTATGTCTAGCATTAATACAAACCCCCAATTCATCTAAGTGAAATGATCACAATCACCTAAAACCAGTTAAACCAATAAAAACTACTCCAATAATCAGAAAAGCAATTGTATTTAAGCATCCAACAACAAAGCTTCATAGATAGTTAATATACATCAATCCCTTAACCCTAGAGTTTATAACAAGAGGAAGAAATACATAACAAATACACAACAAAATATGATCAAGAGGAAGGAGAAAAAGGAAGAAAAGCTTCAAACTCAGTAGAGAAGAGGTCTCCCAACTCCTCCATCCTTGCCCTAGCAGAGCTCCCTTGCCCTCCAACCTCCAGATTTTCATTACATAAGCACTTTGCTTCTGGATCCCATCAGCACACCGGCCACAGCAGACCAGAAAAGAAAGCCTACAAGAAAATACAACAAAAAGCATAAAAAGGCAAGGAAAGAGACTAAAATAAGATAAAGCAAAGCAACAACTATGTACAAAGAAGAAAGCCAAAATAAAGGACAAAGCAAGCAAAAAGCTAACTAAAATGGAATTAAGGAGAGGAAAAAGCCCTAAAGAAACAAACAAAATTAACCAAAATAGAGGACTCATCAACTGTCTATTGATACTAGGCATCAGGTATACATAAGGTTGTTTTGGGTCTATCTGCTAGATCTATTTCGAGCTGCCAAAAACCCACTTTGAGATTGAACTTTGAATAAATCTTGGAACCTTTGAGCTGAGAAAATTGGGCCATAGTATTAGGAATAGGAAACTTATCATCTTAAAGGAAATAATTAAGAGGTTTATAATCAATAACAAGTCTCTTTTTTCCCTGTTTGATCTCAAATCTCTTTTCAACATAAAAAGCTTAGCATGCCTAATCAAACTTAGTTGGTTCAATGAGTCCTTATTGAAGGAGCAATTCACATTCTTCAGGTGTCATTCCTGGATGTGTTGCCTTAGTTAGATTAATATCTTCATTCTTTTTAAAAGGCAACTTGATGAAAAATTCTTCATTCCTCCAAAAAGGAGCTGGATGTTTGAAATTAGCATAATTCTCAGGACAATGATCTGCCAATAGGTCTTTGATGAGAGTGTACTCAGGAAGAGTTTGTTCAAGGCTGAACAATTTAGGAATATCAGTGTATGCTTGGAAAAACCTTTTGTGTTTAATTCCTTCGGAGAGAATCTGCAAGTCTTTTTCTTGTGTAAAGATATCCATACCTACGATAAAATCTTTTCTGAGAAGATTGCTGCCAAGGACTTTAGTCTATACAATACAATTAAGGAAGAATTCTATGCCAATCTTATTTTTTGTGATAAGATTAATAGAGAATACCTTTCCATCTGCTGTATAAAAATAGGACAAATGAGGTTACCAACAGTCTATTGAAAGAACATATGGATTCATGATGGATCTGGCTACTCCAGTATTTATGTAGGTAATAATTTTGATAGGCTGATTATACTTACCAGTTTTGATCTTTGTTTGGATCAATGGAAGAAGATATCATTAAGGAAGTGGCTAAATTTTATTTTTGTATTTTCTTTTTTCATGAGTGGCATACAAGCTTGGATGTATCATGTGAAATGGTTGGAAAGAATCTTCTTCTTTAGAAAATTCTGAATCATATTCTGCTTCTTAAGAATTTGGGTAGAAATCTCAATCATCATGAAAAGCAAAGATAGTGTCTTCATCTGGTTCATCTTGCTCTGAGAAGAGAGATTCTATGTCATCTTGGTTGAGTGGAAAAATAGGTTAAAGTTGTTCAATCATCTTGATAGACTTACTTGACTTCTTCGGGCATTTTTTTGTGAAATGACCTTTTTATCCATAGATATAACAGCGATCTGTGGATTTGCTTTTGAACTTTTTCTTTCTAAAGAATATGATTCTGTTGGATCTAGGACCTCTTTTGGGAAAATGGCGTTTACTAGAGAACTTGGGAAATTAGATTTCTTTTTGGGAGGACAGCTACACTGATTATCTTTACAATTGATGCGAAGATATAGCTTCTTACACATTTTTTGGAGTTTTGTTTTTCCATCAAGAATAGAATGGAAGAGCTTTTGTTGTTCACAAAGTTTCTCTAGAGTAACTAGAGCCAATTGATAAATTTCTCCAAGGGAGATATCTAACATATCTCTTTTTAGAGCTAAAAGAGCTCGTTGAAGTTCTGGTTGGAGTTCATCAGGTAGAGAAGCAATGAAAGTATGATTCAAATAGGGATCATTGGTTCCATTTAACATATGAAACCTTTCTGCCACTCTTTGATAGTGCCGATCAAGGTCTTTCTTTTTCAAAGAACAGTACTTCATGTCAAAATATTCTTGACGCTTTTGTTTTTTGATAAGTTGGAAATCTCCTAGGAATTCTTTGTGAATGAATCCTAAGAGTCTTCATGCATCCAATTGAGTAAGCCAACTCTGTTTGTAAGCTCAAAGGCTCTATAACCATTCTCTGAGAGTTCCAGTCATTCTTACTGCAAATTCTTTCAGAATTGTTTGGAGGTTGGCATTTGGCTTTATCATTTGTAAGTTAATCCATACACCCATTTGATTCAGTTTGTCTCTCCATTTGTCAGGTGGAGCGTCATCAAAAGTAAACCATGGTCCATAAGTTGGCTTAGTGGACTGTGGTTCTGGGACTTCTTCATATGCCATTGGAATATCTTCAAATTCATTAGCAGGAGGATTATAGACATATGGTTCTTCTTCTTCTTCTCCTATTTGTCTTTGATCAAGAGAAAACTTATAAAGAGCAGTTACATCAACAAGATTACTTTTAGAGTCAGAAGTATGGTAATAAGGTTCAGATGAATGAAGGCTTTCAGAGGATTCAGAATTTGAGGAGTTATCAGGTTCTGGTTCTAGATCAAAATTATTGGAATAAAGATGAAATAGTTTTGGGTCTTCCATAACACCTTTATCTCTTTTGTCTGAAGGTGGAGATTGTTTTGGTGGAGAAGAAGTTGGAGTCTTGATTTTTAAAAAAGGAAATCTAAGTTCAAAATGAGGAATAGAGGATAATGATTGAGTGGTTGTCATAGATGGTCTAGGTCTGGGATAAACAGGTTTTAGTTGTGCTTGTAAAGGACGAACCTTTGGTCTTTGAGGAAGTTTTTCAGCTTGTTGAAAAGTCTGATAAGTCATTTTGAAATATTTTGAAAAATCATCCTCAGTTGGGTAGGTGTGTCTAGTGGAAGTATAAGTAGGTGTTGTCCCTAAGGCTTTATGCCATAAGTTTTGATGATGACAAATGTATTTGAATTGTAGCATTGATATATATAAAGGTTAATTATCATATACATGCTACAAGTATTTAAGCATGACTATGTTATTTAATGTGTAATGTCTTATACATTAATCATGCTATTTATCATGAATTGAACTAACCATTTGGTTTGTAAGTAAGATATATTTTATAGGTTGGTTCAAAACAAGAAGAGTGAACATTGGATTGAAGAATAAGGAAAAGTAACTAGTTCACGCCACTACGATGCCAAATCGCCCAGAATTGAATTTGTGGCAATTTGCAGTATAGTGATCCCCAGGTCGTATTCACTCAAGGAGCCTCACTTCTTGATACTAATTAATCATTCTAAACACCTAAACACCAATTAAGAGTACATAAACGTGGGGGGGTTTTGTAGCAATACTAACTAAATAAATAAAACAGAACAGCAATTAAACACTACAACAGCAGCAACAGCAGTAACAGCAGAAACAGCAGCAGCAGCAGAAATTGCAAGAAATTGACAGTAAAGAGACTATGTAATCAGCCACTAGGATTCATGGGAGTGTAACTATCATTACCTAACTCATTGATTCAGTTTTGTTCTCATTCCATTGTTTGGTTCTTTATGAAAATGTTTCTAGAATAACATCTAGAATTTAATGCTACTAATTACAGTCAAGAACATCTCTCTACTATAACTAGATGCATTCAGTGGAAAATTTCAACCAAACCAAGTTAAATATATCATTTAACTAGTCATTTCGCCTCCCTCACTTTCCTAATCAGTCAAGCAAGGTTATGTCTTATATATAAGTCAGTTTATGTTACAACTCAAGCTCTAATCAGAATTTGACAGCAAAATAAACATGACAGCAAAACAGAAACGAAATGAGATGAAAATGGAGAACAAAACACTTAACTTGCATTCTTAGTTCAAGCTACAACATCCCAGTGGTCTAGTGACTAATTACAATGAAAACTTAGCCCTCCATGAGAGCAAAACAGCCAATAACAGAAGCAAAAACAGAGGGGAAGAGAGAGCTGCGAATTTTCTAAGTCTGGTTGCCTAAAATGAAAGTATTCTCTTCTTTAAAAACTGATGTCCCTTCAATGCCTTAGAATATTCTACCCTAGATGCTTTCTTCCATGATGTAGCAGCACTTTGACAGCAAAACATCAGTATAATTAATGTTTCTGCAGCAGAAAGTAGGCATGGCAGCAGCAGATTTAATATTTCTGCAGCAGAAAGTAACAAACAGCAGCAGAACATAGGTATGGCAGCAGCAGAACAGCATGGAAGAATTGATATTTCAGCCTTGCTTTCTGACCTACGAAATTTAATATTCATGCCCTCAAATTCTGACTACATGGCATTCAATAAGAGTTCAAGTGGGCCCCACATCCAGCATATCCTAGTCAGCATCTGCATCATCCAAAAAGTGCCACATTAGCATCTAAATCATCATCTTTGTCCATGTCAGCATTTTTCTCTCTAAAATTAAAATTTGTAGGAATTAAATTGAGCATTTTACAATTCAAGTTCTAAAAATATAAAATTGAAACACATTCAATCCATAAATAGTTTATACCCAATAAATTCCAAAACATAATAAAATTAGAGAATTGGCAACATTGGAATAGCCATAGGACTAAGATAGGGACTAAAAAGTATATAAAAATACCCGATATCAAATCCCCCACACTTGGCCTTTTGCACTCCTGGGCAAAATAATATTCAGAACACCAAAAGACACCAAAGGAAAAATGTGGAAAGCATGCTAGAATAGAATAATTAAAATTTTGAAAAGATTTAGCACTCGAAGGAAATTAATCTTAAATTTCTAAGATTTCAAGCATCATGGCAATTTAATTTGATATGAATGAATTCAAGTAATTAGCCTACTCACCAGGAATGTGTTTACTCTCTATTCTCTCAAGTGTCTAAGGTAAATCACTCGAAATTCAACTTATCACAGAATTCACTACCATAAGCTTGTCAAGAATCTAAATCTCCACTACTTGAATCCAATACATACTTGAATCAAAAGGACTTTATGAGGTTGTAACGTGGGTAAGAAAAGTAGTGGGAAACAAATGGAAAGATTGAACAATGAAACAAAATATGGTAACAACTCAAGAAAATGAAGAGTATTTACAAGTGAAATATAAGAGACTGAGTATAAATAAATTTGGGTCTCAATGTTCTATATGTTCCTCTTTTTCATTATTTTCTCTCTTTTTTTTTCAAATTTTTTTTATTCTTTCTTTCTTTCTTTCTCTTTTTTTTTCTTTTTTTTTTCTTGAGTGGCCAGTCTTTTTCTTTTGCTTGAGAGGAAGTAGAAGAAATATAGTTCAAAACTCCCCAAAGTTCACAAGATTTTTTTCAGCATATCGATCCCTTAAAAGAATTTAAAATACTCCTCACATCTTAAGTTGAAAGAGAAAAATGTTGTTGTAGGCAGAAAAAGTGGTGGAAGGACGCAAGAAAGAAAATGGATAAGGCACAAAATGACATACAATGGAAACAATGATAATGGATGGCTATTTGGCTAAAAGTGGTTACAAGAAACAAATGCCTAAATCATTTCCAAGCATGTACAAGATATGTAGCCTCAATCAAAGATTCAAGACAAGTTCTAGAGTGACAATCCATGATAGAGAACACGCAACAAGAAGAATAGCATTTTTCACTTAGGCTCAAATCCTCACAGCTAAAAGACTATTACTACAAATTCATTAAAGTCAACGTCATTGCCATTTAACTTGAATTCCTTAGAGAAATAAGGCTAAATTCTCTTCATGCTAAGTCAATCTACACTTTAACTATTTCATCATGCATAATTCCACACCAAAACTCCATCAATTTTTTTTTTCAAAAATAAAACATCAAATTCGGGCAAAACAGAGTAGCAAAATTCTGCACTGCAGAAATTCTGGCGACTCAGCTTTACTGACACAAAACTACACCAAAACAAATGCGAAAGACACCAAATAAAATTCTACAGCTAGAAGACATATAAAGCTTTAAAAACATGTAAAGAAACTAGCAAAATTCGTAGCCAATCAGTACAGAAAATTCATGCAAGACAGCTCAAAAAAAATCTGGACAGAAACAGAGAAAACAGAGGAGACAGCAGGAAAATTTTTTTTTGTTTATGTTTTTTTTTTTTGAATAAACTCAAATTCTCTGCCCCCCACACTTAAACATTGCATTGTCCTCGATGCAAATTATTACCAAACATCAAATAAAATGAGGAGGACATAAATTAAAAGGAGGGAAAGAGTACGGCCTTATCATGGAGCCGGAACGTTGTAGAGTTTGATTTCCTCTACAGTTTCTTCTTTGAAGCCCTCGTAGAACTTCTTCAACCTTTGCCCATTTACCATGAACTGCTTGTTGGTGGCCTCATTTTGAATTTCTACTGCACCAAAAGGAAAGACATTAGTAATAACAAAAGGGCCAACCCATCTAGAGCGAAGCTTACCGGGCATTAGCTTGAGGCGAGAATTATAGAGAAGGACTTTATCTCCCACTTGGAATTCTTTTTTCTCAATTTTCTGATCATGTAAAGCTTTTGTCCTCTCTTTATAGATGCGCGCATTCTCATAAGCCCCTAGCCTTAGTTCTTCCAGTTCTTGAAGTTGCAACTTTCTTTCTTTACCGGCTAGGGTCATGTCCATATTGCATTGTTTAACGGCCCAATATGCCTTATGTGCAATCTCCACCAGTAAGTGACATGCTTTACCAAATACCAAGCGGTATGGAGACATGCCGATGGGAGTCTTGAAAGCGGTTCTATAGGCCCAAAGCGCATCGTCAAGCCTATTACTCCAATCTTTTCTGTTGGGTTGCACAGTTTTCTCTAATATTTGCTTTATCTCTCGGTTGGAGACTTCTGCTTGCCCATTGGTTTGGGGGTGGTAAGGTGTAGAGGTTTTGTGCACCACCCCATATTTCTTCAATAGCCCTTGCATGTTTCTATTACAAAAGTGTGATCCTTGATCACTGATTATGGCCTTGGGGACACCGAATCTGCAGAAAATATGTGAACGAAGGAAATCTACAACAACAATAGAATCATCAGTCCGGGTGGCTTTAGCTTCCACCCACTTCGACACATAATCCACAGCAACTAAGATATACATGAAGCCAAAAGAAACAGGAAAAGGACCCATAAAGTCAATACCCCAAACATCAAAAACATCACAAAAAAGAAGAGGTTGTTGAGGCATTTCATTTCTTTTGGACACATTTCCAGTTCTTTGACACCTAGAACAGTTTTTGCAAAAATCAAAGGCATCCCTAAACAAAGTAGGCCAATATAAACCAGAATCTAACACTTTCCTAGCTGTTCTTTGGGGACCAAAGTGTCCACCACATGCAAGAGTATGACAAAAATTCAGCACAGATGCAAATTCATGATTTGGAACACATCTCCTAATAATTTGGTCACTGCAAATTTTTCACAAATAAGGGTCATCCCACACATAGTACCTAGCCTCGCTTCTTAATTTATTCAATTGATGTTTATTTTGGTATGCAGGCAATTCAGATGCAACAAGATAATTCACTAAATCAGCATACTAAGGCTCACTAATACCATGCAAAAGGAGGAAACACTCATCTGGAAAATTGTCTCTTACAGGGAGATGTTCCAATGGAAGATCAGAAAGCCTACTCAAGTGATCTGCTACTACATTCTCTGCCCCACTCTTATCCTTGATTTCCACATCAAATTCTTGGAGGAGCAGCATCCATCTAAGCAATCTTGGCTTTGCATCTGGCTTCTTCAACAAATATTTCAGTGCTGCATGGTCAGAAAACACAATTACTTTGGAGGCAAGCAAATATGATCTAAATTTTTCTAAAGCAAAAACAATTGCTAAAAACTCCTTCTCTGTGGTTGTGTAATTTGATTGAGCTGAATCAAGGGTACGGGACGCATAGGCTATGACATGCAACTTCCTCTCTACTCTTTGTGAAAGTACTGCTCCTACAGCAAAATTTGAGGCATCGCACATGAGCTCAAAGGGAAGCTCCCACTGTGGAGGTTGGATGATAGGAGGGGAGGTAAGTTGCTTCTTCAACTCATCAAAAGCTGACCTGCAAGCATCATTAAAAATGAAATCAGTTTCTTTTTGGAGGAGTTTAGATAGGGGTAGAGCGATCTTACTGAAGTCCTTGATGAATCTCCTATAAAATCCTGCATGGCCAAGAAAAGAGCGAACTTCCCGCACAGAAGCGGGGTAAGGCAAAGAAGAGATAACATCAACTTTGGCTTTATCTACTTCTATGCCACGTGGTGACACTATGTGGCCTAGGACTATTCCTTGCTCTACCATGAAATGACATTTTTCATAATTCAAGACCAAATTTTTCTCTATGCATCTCTCAAGTACTCTCTCCAAATTTTTCAAACATGCATCAAATGAGTCTCCATAAACAGAAAAATCATCCATGAACACTTCCATGCAATCCTCTAACAAATCAGAAAATATGCTCAACATGCATCTTTGAAAAGTGCCAGGTGCATTACAGAGACCAAAAGGCATGCGTCTATATGCAAAAGTACCAAAAGGACAGGTGAAGGTAGTCTTCTCCTGATCTTCAGGTGCAATGTGAATTTGAAAATACCCAGAGAAACCATCAAGAAAACAGTAATGAGACTTGCCAGCAAGTCTCTCAAGCATTTGATCAATAAAAGGAAGAGGAAAATGATCTTTTCTAGTTGCTTGGTTCAACTTCCTATAATCAATGCAAACACGCCAACTGTTTTGAACTCCAGTGGGCACTAACTCATTATTTTCATTTGCTATAACAGTTACCCCGGTTTTCTTTGGCACTACTTGTACCGGACTCACCCACTTACTATCAGAGATAGGATAGATAATACCAGCTTGGAGGAGCTTACTTACCTCCTTCTTGACCACATCAAGAATCATGGGGTTGAGTCTTCTTTGGGGTTGCCTCACTGGTTTCGTCTCTTCTTCAAGGAGAATTCGGTGCATGCACACTGAAGGACTAATTCCAGGAATGTCTGCTAGAGTCCACCCAATCGCCTTCTTATTCTTTTTCAGCAAACTGATCAATTTTTCTTCTTGATTGGGGTTCAAGTTGTTGGCCACAATGATTGGAAGTTTGTCTCCTACTTCCAAGAAGGCATACTTGAGGTTTTCTGGTAAAGCCTTCAACTCCAATGCAGGTGGTTGGATGGAGGATGGAATTAGTTTTTGTGGAATCACATCCAAGGAGGCACCTACAAATTCAGTTTGCTCAAAGACAGAATCCTTGGCTAAAGAGGAGGAAGGGTTAGCAGCACAAGCGGAAAGAGATGAAGAATGTGCAACATTACAATTCAAATCACTACACCTACAACTACCTAAAATAGAAACAGAATCTAAGTATAAGCTAGAGAAATTTACAGAATCAGAATGCACATCAGAATCCAAATCACTATGCAAATCAGAATGCAACTCAGAATTGTCAGCATTTAAAGAGTTTTCAATTTCAGTGCAAGCATGACAGAATTCAGAACCAGCACAATTGCATTCAAAGGCATCGACCAAATCAGAAAATTCAGGAAAATCAGAAATTAATTCAACTTGGAAATCATCACATGCCTCATCAACTAAGTAATCCAAATAGTTAACTACATGCACATTGGAATGATTTTCTATAGGATGTTTCATGGCATCCAAAATGTTAAAATCAATTTTATTACCAGCAAACTCCATTGACAAAGTCCCTTCATGCACATTAATGATGGTTTTTGCAGTTTTCAGAAAAGGTCTACCAAGTATTAATGGTGCATGGCCAGGAGTATTATCATTTTCCATATCAAGCACATAAAAATCAGCAGGAAAAATGAGATCTTTAACTCTTACCAGAACATCTTCTAAAACTCCTGCTGGATGTGCTGTGCTCCTATTGGCAAGTTGGACAATCACTCCAGTTGGTGAAAGAACACCAATCTTGAGGCTCGAGTACACTGATTTGGGCATAACATTGATTGAGGCTCCCAAATCCAGCATAGCGTTGGAGAACTCCATGTTGCCTATTGTGCATGGTATTGTGAAAGTTCCAGGATCTTTGCACTTGGGTGGCATGGGTGGTTGGATGAGTGCAGACACATTTCTTCCCAAATTGACTCTCTCATTACCCCTTAAACGCCTCTTATGAGTGCACAACTCTTTGAGGAACTTGGCATACTTGGGGATTTGCTTAATTGCTTCCAAAAGTGGGATATTGACCTCTATTTTCCTGAAGGTCTCCATGATCTCTTTATCCATGTCAGATTCAGAAGCTTTCCTTGATTGAGTCTGCCTATTGGGGAAAGGAAGCGGAATTTTCTGAACCACTTCTTCATCCTTTTTATTTTGCTCACTGGTTGAAGATGAAGGAACACTTTGCTGGACATTTGATTTTTCTGGTTCAGATTCAGAAGCTGGACCGTCTACTTGTTTGCCACTCCTCAAGATGATGGCACTCACATTGCCTCTTGGGTTGATCACTGGTTGGGATGGCAAACTCCCTGAGCCTTGACTTTTCAGCTCATTGACTGTTGTGGCTAACTGGCCAATCTTAGTTTCCAAATTCTGCATATTTGTTTCTGTCCTTTGCTGGAACTGAAGAGTATTGGCAGTCAGTTGCTTCATTAGATCCTCAAGACTAGGCTCAGGTTTCTTGGGTGCTGGAGGAGGTGTATGGCTAGCTTCAGGTTGGTTGTATCTTACATGGGGTGGCTGGTAAGGGGGGTTGGATGTATTCCCATACTTGAAAGCTGGATGATCACGCCACCCAGGATTGTAGGTGGAGGAATATGGGTCATATCTCTGTTGTTGTGGCTGCATGGGTCTACCAGGGAATATACCAGCACATGACTCAGTTGGGTCTCTTACAGTTGAGGGCATTGATCAGTATGGTGGGTATTCAGGGAACAAATACCACAGGCTGAAGGAGGAGGGGCTTGTTGTTGTGTTCTCTGATTTAATGCCAATTGCCTCACCATTGAAGCTAATTCCTCCAATTTATTTTCTATCCTTTGCTGCTGCATGGGAGGTGTCCTCACCTCATTGACAGTAACTGTTGGATCACTCAATCTGGTGCCAAATTGCTGAGCATTTTGGGCCATCTTGGCCAATAATTCGTTTGCTGCAGAAGGAGTCTTATCCACCAATGCCCCACCAGCAGCTGCATCAACTATATATCTGTCCATAGGCAGTAATCCCTCATAGAAATACTGGATGAGAAGTTGCTCTGAAATCTGGTGGTTTGGACAGCATGAGCAAAGCTTCTTAAACCTCTCCTAATATTCATGCAGAGACTCACCATTCAACTGTCTAATCCCACTGATATCCTTCCTGATTGCTGCTGTTCTGGAGGCTGGAAAGAATTTTTCTAAGAACAACTTCTTCAACTCATCCCATCTTGTTATCAAGGCAGTGGGTAGATAGTAAAGCCAATCCTTGGCTGCCCCATCCAGAGAGAAAGGAAATGCTATTAATTTGATCTGTTCTTCTCCAACTCCAAGTGGTCTCATGGTAGAGCAGACAACATGGAACTCCTTTAAGTGCTTGTGCGGATCTTCTCTTGCAAGACCATGAAACTTAGGCAGTAAATGGATTAGACCAGATTTTAGCTCAAAGTTAGCATCCAACTCAGGATAATTTATGCACAATGGTTGATAATGCACATCAGGTGCAATCAACTCTTTAATTGATTGTTCTTGCCTATTTTGAGGCATTTGTGCATTTTGATTATCCATCCCAGTTATCCCAGCTGACTCAGAATCCGTAGACTCCAACACAATATCAGATTCAGAATCTGATTCAACTTCTACACTATTGACAGCAAACTCAACAATTTCAGCAAGAATTTCAGAAACTATACTAGTCCTAATGCTATTACTTCTCACTAGCCTATGGAAGGTCCTATCAATTTCTGGATCAAAAGGTGGTAAGTCCATGTGACCAGACCTTCTCATATACTAGAAAGGGCACAAATTCACAAGAAAACAACAAGAAAACAACAAAAACAACTAAATCACTACAAAAGACTCCAACCGATGAAAATCACCAAAAATTTAAGTATCTCAGAAAAATCTGATTTTTCATGGAAAAATTCTTGACAAATTGGAGAGACAAACACAAAAAACAGAATTCAAAAATTCAAACTACAAAAATCACACTAAAAATCACAATTAATTAGAAAAATCAAAAAAATAGTAAAAAATAGAAAAGAGGGCCTAAACGATGGAATTTGGCAAAATGGCCGCCTGAGATGATCCTTTGGATAATCCAATGGTTGGAAATTGCTTAAAATGTCGAAAACTAGTGGTATACCAAGTTTGAGGTCAATCGGAGGTAGTTAGTTTTTGGCCTATGAATAGTAACCGATAAAAACTCAAAAACTTGTAAACCGTTTCAACAATACTAGATAACTTAAAATTAAACAAAGAAACACTTAAACAACTAATTAGATAACTTGGAAGTGAATTGGCTCCCCGGCAACGGCGCCAAAATTCTGGTTCACGCCACTACGATGCCAAATCGCCCAGAATTGAATTTGTGGCAATTTGCAGTATAGTGATCCCCAGGTCGTATTCACTCAAGGAGCCTCACTTCTTGATACTAATTAATCGTTCTAAACACCTAAACACCAATTAAGAGTACATAAACGTGGGGGGGTTTTGTAGCAATACTAACTAAATAAATAAAACAGAACAGCAATTAAACACTACAACAGCAGCAACAGCAGTAACAGCAGAAACAGCAGCAGCAGCAGAAATTGCAAGAAATTGACAGTAAAGAGACTATATAATCAGCCACTAGGATTCATGGGAGTGTAACTATCATTACCTAACTCATTGATTCAGTTTTGTTCTCATTCCATTGTTTGGTTCTTTATGAAAATGTTTCTAGAATAACATCTAGAATTTAATGCTACTAATTACAGTCAAGAACATCTCTCTACTATAACTAGATGCATTCAGTGGAAAATTTCAACCAAACCAAGTTAAATATATCATTTAACTAGTCATTTCGCCTCCCTCACTTTCCTAATCAGTCAAGCAAGGTTATGTCTTATATATAAGTCAGTTTATGTTACAACTCAAGCTCTAATCAGAATTTGACAGCAAAATAAACATGACAGCAAAACAGAAACGAAATGAGATGAAAATGGAGAACAAAACACTTAACTTGCATTCTTAGTTCAAGCTACAACATCCCAGTGGTCTAGTGACTAATTACAATGAAAACTTAGCCCTCCATGAGAGCAAAACAGCCAATAACAGAAGCAAAAACAGAGGGGAAGAGAGAGCTGCGAATTTTCTAAGTCTGGTTGCCTAAAATGAAAGTATTCTCTTCTTTAAAAACTGATGTCCCTTCAATGCCTTAGAATATTCTACCCTAGATGCTTTCTTCCATGATGTAGCAGCACTTTGACAGCAAAACATCAGTATAATTAATGTTTCTGCAGCAGAAAGTAGGCATGGCAGCAGCAGATTTAATATTTCTGCAGTAGAAAGTAACAAACAGCAGCAGAACATAGGTATGGCAGCAGCAGAACAGCATGGAAGAATTGATATTTCAGCCTTGCTTTCTGACCTACGAAATTTAATATTCATGCCCTCAAATTCTGACTACATGGCATTCAATAAGAGTTCAAGTGAGCCCCACATCCAGCATATCCTAGTCAGCATCTGCATCATCCAAAAAGTGCCACATTAGCATCTAAATCATCATCTTTGTCCATGTCAGCATTTTTCTCTCTAAAATTAAAATTTGTAGGAATTAAATTGAGCATTTTACAATTCAAGTTCTAAAAATATAAAATTGAAACACATTCAATCCATAAATAGTTTATACCCAATAAATTCCAAAACATAATAAAATTAGAGAATTGGCAACATTGGAATAGCCATAGGACTAAGATAGGGACTAAAAAGTATATAAAAATACCCGATATCAGTAACATATGCCTCAATCAAGGAAAGCAACATACAAGGACAAAGCTCCAAGAAATGAAGAATTAGAAGATTTGAAGTCTTGGAAGCTTGGATGCATCAAGATAGCCTATGTGTTTACATTAGGTATATTTTATATAGGCTAATATATTTGTGCAAATCAATGATTTAGATTTACATATATTGGCTTAAGCATTTTTGAACAAAAAGATAGTGAGATATTAAGTTTTACAAAAGTTATTTTTTGACCTTTGG
This sequence comes from Biancaea sappan, assembly GCA_037074585.1. Lineage (NCBI taxonomy): Eukaryota > Viridiplantae > Streptophyta > Magnoliopsida > Fabales > Fabaceae > Biancaea > Biancaea sappan. The sequence continues at coordinate 85,418,130 of CM073490.1, read as the reverse complement.
TCACTCCTTATATCATATCTCATAAATGAAAAATCGGTTTTTCAAGTATCTTAATCTCATTTGATAGTATACTCAAAGATCTTTTCAACGGTATATTATTTATTCAAAACGGAGTCCAAATGAGAAATATATGACTATTTAAAATATAGTTTGAAAAACTGAAAGTTGATTTTACTGTAATAAAAAATTATTCTGTTCTGACCTATAGTCAGTATTATGATTATATCTTTTGAAATAAAAATAATTTTTGAGTAAAACTTGGCTTATTTGAAACTAGACTCCAAGAGCTTTCCCACGGTATATTATTTGTTTAAAACAGAGTTCAAATGAGGGAGTTATGAATTTTTAAAGAAAGCTCAAAATCTGGACTGCACTATAAGTGCTGTAACGGCTACATAACGGCTAGTTTTGTAAAATCTTATATATATGACCTTAGATACACGATTTTAAGCAAGAACAAAGTCCTACAATGTGATATTAACTTCTTCTATCATCTTTGAGAGAAAGGAAAGCATTCTTGAGCCAAATCTTGCATATTCTCTATCATTATAGTTATTAGAGCTTCATTTGTATTCATCTACTCTTTAAAGAGAGTTTCTTTGTATTGTTGATTTTGATCAACACATATATTATTCTGAGTTGAGGTTCGCAAGTACCGGTGTTGGAAAAACTTGCTTTGGGTTGAGGAAGAGCCCGGATTCATAAGTTCTCCATTGTGGTTTCGCAAATACCCGGATCGAATTTGCGTGGTTGTAGTGGTTTGCAAGTACCCGGATTAAACTTGCAATTATAGTAGAATTACTCAAGTGGTCTCTTGAGCACTGGATGTAGGCTTGGATTAGCCGAACCAGTATAAATCTCCGAGTTTGCTTTCTCTATCCCTTACTCTTTAATTTGTGCATATTGATATCTATTATTTAATTCCTTGATCTTTATAATTATTTATCTTGACAGCACATTGATTTTCTGTATTGTATTTATTATCCTAAGCATTGTACTTTTACAGAAAATCATTTTAACTTCCAATTAATTCTTGTGAAAAATTTATAAAACCCAATTCACCCCCCCTCTTGGGTTCCAACCATTACTTTCAGTAGGTAATTTAGGAGTATTGAAGGAAGGGTAAGTATCATAAATACATGAGTGACTCTTATTTATAGCGTCTGCTTCTATTTGACGAAGTTGATCTTTCAACTATGTAATCTCCCTTTCTTTCTTAGTAAATTCAGGACCAAAATATCCTTGACTAAGGAAATGTTGAAGGTCAAGATCAAGCTAAGTGACACATTGATCTAAATTTTCATAAAGTCATTGGACCTGAATTGAGAGTCCATTTAGTTTGGTGTGAGTGCTATCATGCCTTGAGCTAAGATAATCTATTTTTGAATCAATCCTGTGAAGGATTTGATTCTCAGCTGAGACATTTTGAATTTTCCAGTTAAAGACTTCTTCAGCTGGAGTGAGAGTACTGTGGCCAGAGGGAGATACTTCTGTAGGTACAAAGGGATGAGAAGTCACCTTAGTAGTGCTATCAGTTTTTCTTTCCAAAGGAGGAAAGTCTTGTTCATACCCAGTCTGGGTATACATCATCACTGGAACTTCAAGAGCGGATTGAGGCTTGAGATCTAGAACTGCTGCCCTCTTACAAGGCTCAATAGGAGTAGGGTCTACTATTATCCCTAAGCTTTCTAGGATTTCAAGGAAAACTTCATCTCTAGAAAGTCTAAAAGGGGGATTAGTAAAAGCTACCCATGGCTTATTGTCAGGGTCTTGATCTCTCCTAGGTTTCCTTGGAGAGCGGCAGTGATCTATCTTAGCCTTAGGCTTCTTTTTGTGTTTCCACCTCAGATAGTATCATTGGTCAACATCATCATCGTCGGAGTAAAGTCCATCCATCCAGCAGACACAGTCAGGATCACACATCTCAGGTGCCACATCCCAAATGAAATGACCATTTATGTGAGAAACATAAACAACATGGTCGGGAGTAGCATGATCAATAGGGATATATTTTTTGCATGGCAGTGGTGAGATCATTATGGACTGATGGATCCTTGGAACAGAAGAAGATGACTTTGCTAGTCTTCTAAAACTTTCTCGTTCAGCTGAGAAATTTAAGAAGATTTAATTTATTTATAAAATATCAAAAAAATAAGAAAAGAAAATGGAAGAAGGGACAAAAACACTAGAAAAAGACAAGAGCACCACAACCTAATTGAATTTTTTTAATTACTTATTGTAATTTTTCAATACATTTTGATCATATTATCATTACTTTATTGCAAGTTCATTTGCTACAAAATAATTAGAGACTCAAATTATAGATGAGTTATTTTTTGGTTCTTACAATAGTTTATAACAAGTGTCACTACAAAAAAAAAAAGCTAACTGTAGCTATTGGAAAAAAAAACTGTGGCTAACATTATTTTGCCATATTTGGAGAAATGGAGGCAAAATTGGGCGTGTGCTTTATCATTAGCCATGGTTTTGTCGACCATGGTAACATCTACCTTGCCACGGTTTAAATTGTGACAACGTTTGTTTCAACTACGGTTTAACCTGTAGCTAGATATTTAATTTATTTTAAAAAAAGAATTTAATGATATATTAGGCATGGTTAAAACCGTGGCTAATTATTATTATTATTTTTTTAGAAATATTTTTATGTTAATTGTCACTGTGGTGAATTATGTAATTTTATTTTTAAAATAGTTTTTTAAATGATTGTTAGTCTTAGTTTAAACCATGGCTAATAATTAATATTTATTCTTTTTTAATAAAAGGATATACATTACTACCTACTAAAGAAAGCATACCTACTAAATCAATATATACCAAAACATGCACATCAATGGGTCTAAATACATTTAGTCAAAATATAACAAAATATGCACATCAATGTGTATGAATTCATTTAATCAAAATATACCAAAATATACACATCAAAGCATTCGAATACATTTAGTCAAAATGCTATACTAAACATTCTCTACTAAATATAAGTACTAAGGGTGTGATGGATCTGTGATAATGGTAGGCAAATCAAAACCAAACTTATTCTGCATAAATTTGTAAAGCATACTTAATTGAGTACTAGTTTGGGATAGTTCCTCCATGTTCTTTTTGTATCCAGTCAACTTGTCTTCTAAAGCTTCTACTTGGCTCCTCAAATCTCCACTATAATTTTCATTTATACTACTGCTATAAGCATTTGTATTTATAAAGCTAAAAATTTGGGCAAATACACCAAAGACATTAGAAGGACAAATACCTATTCCTAAACCTCAAGCACAACTAGAATGTTCAGGTCCAAACACTTTTCCAATTAAATCATTTGGTTAAGCATATATTTTACAAGGAGCACTTGAAGGAGCAATATATTCTTGATCTTGAGTTAAGTTCTCTGAAATCTTATCCTAGTAATTGAGACAAGAAAAACTTTTGGTCAATAATTATATTCAAGCTTCTGTATGCAAAGGAAAAAATCTTTTGAATAAAGAGTTGTTCCTCATTGAGAAAAAAGAAAAAAAGAACATCCTTTATGAAACAAACAAAAAATGTTAGCCAAAATTTGCTTCCTAAAGACCCAAACATGTATTCCAAGCATATCAAAATTTATTAGGCAAAACAAATTGAAACATAAAATGTTCTTGAAAGGACTCACAATATAATAATAAAATAAAATAAAATTAATAGTGTATTTGGACAATATCTACATATAGAGTTGCAGACACATCCTTGACAAGTGTAATATTAACTAAGATATGGTGGGAAGGTTGTCCAATCAATACTATCTATTCCAGGAGAAGGGTCAGCAAGTACCTCCTCTTTACTTTTAGCAAGATAAAAGTACTTACACCTTAACTAGTATTTGTAAGCCCTTCATCTTTCACCTAAGGTGCTCATAACCCATTTGCAACCAACAACATAATCAAACAAGAAATGATCCTTTTCAAATTTGTTAAATCCACAATTAGATAAATATATGGAGTAATATAACAAAAAAAATTGAATAGGATTGATTACCTCTACATATTTCCACAACTGGACTTTTAAGGGTTTTGGCATCCAATTCCAACTTTCAATTTGTATAGGACAAAGTGCTGGATTTTGAGCAAGTTTACCAAGTCTTATAAGCAAATTCAAACCATTGTCTTCTTCGTGTCCATCACTATTAAGTTCCACAATGACCTTCATATTATTAGGCATATGCCAAATCTCATTTGCAACTTTTTTTCGAGTTGTTATTTCTTTTGTAGTAGTGTCTACCCATGTATAGGTAAAGCCAAATCAATACATGAAACAAATGTTAAATAACTAAAATTTATAAGTAAACACTAAATAAGAAAACTCAATGAAATGTTAATACCCATTAACTTAATAAGCAAGGGCCCTTCCTTTTTTTTTTTCTCTTTTTGATCAAGAGAGTGGAGTTGGTTCTGTACCAGCAACCAATTCTCCATTCTCTTGTAATCAAGACAATGAAGATAGGGAGGAAGATGACAAGGATGATGAAGATGATGATTGACTTTGGAGAACAAGGCTCTTTATGTAGTTAGGAGGACTATTCAATTTATATATTAGTTTAGATAACTTATTATCAATAAAGAATCATTTGCTAAATTTATTTGTCTATACTATTCTTATTATATTAATGAAGAATATTGATTTGCTGGATCATTTAATTACAAATTAATTGGATTGTTGTTATTGGATTGGGTTGTCTATGAATATGAAGGTTTGTACAATTTGGGGGAAACGGAGAAATAAATTACATTTGGTTCATTATGCTAGTTATAGTGGCATTTTTGGTTATTTTAGTGGCATTTACAAATGCCACAAAATAATATAGTGGTGTCTGGTGTATGAAACACCACTATAAATGCATATATAATGGCATTTGGTGTATGAAACGCCACTATATATGCCTACATGATGGCGTTTTCTAGTCACAAAAACTTAGTGGCGTTTGTGCTAAAAAACACCACTAAATTTGTTGTTTTCTCGACATGATTTTTAACTTTGCGATGATTATAAATGACACAACAAATACCACTATGTATATTTAGTGATGTTTGTACCCACGTTTGACTTAAAACGCCACTAGGTTACTTATGACGCTTAATTTAATGGTGTTTCATGCAAATGCCACTAAGTTGTTTTTATTTTTGTAGTGTAAAATGTAGGTTTTTATTTGATATTACTATTCATCAATGTTTTAAAAAATGGACCAATCATTGAATCAGTTGTGCCATCGGTTCAAGGTTCAAGGTCAGACCACAGTTAGACCGCGGTTAAACCAGTGGTACTTAAAAAATATTTAAAATAATATATATTAATTTTCCTTCACAAATCCCATCATATTTCTCCCTATTCCCTAATAAGCCCCCACCTGCAACACTACTCTAGTTTAGTACAGATTATCAAAAAAAAAATAATAATGTAGTCCAACTATTCTTCGTGTGATGTGAATAACTTTTGACTTTTCTCCTCCCAAGAACCTATTTGGCTATTTGCTTCTCATTTCATCTTATCATCTATCCGGCTCCTTGCACAATGGCCAGACAGAACACATAAAGTTCTTCACCTTTTCTCCTCCAGGCTCCAGTTCATCTACCGTCTTCTCTCGATGCCATGGATTCACACCATCGTCATTGTAACTTCTTCTTCCACTATCGCTACTGCAACTTTTTCTTCTTCTTCTTTGCTGCTATTGTCCTCTCTCTCTCTCTCTCTCTCTCTCTTTGTTTTTTCTTCTCTACTATAATTTTTTTTTCTTAAACAGCCTCTAAACGACGTCATTTTGGGGGTTAGAGTGCAAAATTAAAAAAATAGGAACCAAGTGGAACCTGCCATCCACCTAATTCACAAGGTTCTCCCAATTCAGAACCAGTTTGACCGGTTCCATGCCGATTCAGTGGCATAATGGTTATTTTAATGTACAAATGTTCTAACTTTTAGGTACCACGAATTCACAGTTCAAAATGTAATGTAATGTAATAAATATATATATATATATATATATATATATATATATATATATATATATATATATATATATATATATATATATATATAAGTTTAGATGATACTATATGCAGGTAGAGCCAGTTAATGGAAGGTTCAAAGATGTAGCATCAGAGGCCAGGCCATATGAGATTTGGTGGAGGGCGAAACTCACCGAAAACTTAAGGAAACTCTAGAGCTCTCAAGATTTAGGTGTGGAGGAGGAAAAGGATAGGGTTTTGGGTGTGGCTAACTATGTGTGTGTGGATGATAGATTGAGAGGGCGGTAGCTGGAGGTCTAAGTATGAGTGTGATGATGCTAAATGACCAAATTGTCCTTCACCCCAAAAGGAAACTAAAATGAGGTCCATGGGCAAATTTGGAAACTTCCACAAAATAAAAGAATCAGACCTCCAATACACATCACAGTAAAACTTCATTACCACATCCAACTCACACTAAAACTTCATTAATTACCACATCCAACTCGACACCACACATACACATCAACTCTACATTATTTTTCATTTGTCCCTCATAGGGTCATAACCACACATATACACCTCTCCTTCTATTTAGTTCCATACAAGGGTTGGATTACACAATATCAACACAATCATACATATTTATTTCCAAGCATCACACAATATCATGAGTAACTATTACACATCATTATTAGCAATAATTTAAGAAGTTTGGGTCTAATCAAATTGCTTAAACTCATAGGGAATTTGTTGATACTTCACTATGGGAACGAACAAAGTTTCCAACTAAAAATTTACTACGAATTCCTACGAAATACATTTGTCACTGCTTTCACTAGTTTTTCCTACTGAATAGCTGTAGGAAAATATACCTGTCCACGTCACCCCTTTTACTCAAACTTTGTAATTGATGCAGTGATTGAATGACAATAGGAAACATTCATCTACTACTCCACCAATTGAACATCGGAAGGGAATATATATAACATTATAAAATATTACTTTGGCACCCAAACTTTTTTATCACCAACTTTTTTACACACACAGTTGCTTGCATAGTCACAGTAAATAGTGGGCCCAAGCCAATAATAAAAATTAAATTAATGTTAACAAAAGAAATTTTAAAAAAATAATGTTATAATAATAAAAAATAAAAACTAATCTAAATAAATATCATGTAGATTAAACATATATATATATATATATATATATATATATTTATGGTGTTCTGGCATATGCTTAGGGGATGATTCCCCAAGCACTATATATATATATATATATTTATGGTGTTCTGGCATATGCTTAGGGGATGATTCTCCAAGCACTATATATATATATATATATGATACTCGGGGACCGTTGGTGCTTGGGGGATGGTCCCCTGAGCACTATATATATATATAATTAATTATTTTTCAAAAAATTAAAATTATTTTAAGTGGTTTAAATATAATTATTTTTTTAATAATAAATTTAATATTTTTAATATAAAAGATTTCATATAATAAAGTGTATATATATTATAATTATTATATATTATCATATATGTAATAGTATTTTATATATATATATATATATATATATAATATAACATAAAAGTGGCTTAGGGAGGCTTTTGTTTGTGTGTTATATGTGTGTGTGTGTGTGTGTGTTTGTATGGATAAGATAAATAAAATTAGTATATATTTATATATACATAAGATATATAAAATTAATATATATATATATATATATATATATCAAAAGATTGGAAAGCACCCCTTCTTCCGAAGTTACAGGGTTATTTTGCCTAGTTCCTTCAACATAGTTCTCTCAAGCACTCTAGTATACTCTACTTGTTCACTTGTCTCGGTTTGGGGTACGGTCAGTTCATCGGGAGGATCACCCTTCCAATTCAAAGTTTTTTCCTGAAAGTTTCAACCTTGTTGACTATGACAACAGATGCGACTATATATATATATATATATATATTACAATTATTATATTATGTGTATATATATATAATCGTATTAAATACTTAGTAAGTATAATTATATCTGTAAATAAACACAAATGAACAATTTAATGAAAGTGTTTATTATTTAAGATATTTTTGCTTTTCTTAAGTTATAGTTTAAGTCAGAAGTAACTTTAAAATTATCTCTTTTCTTTATATTAATCTAAAATTTATTTTGTGCTTTATATTTATCTAAAATTAGATATTAGTATGAATCAATAAAACTAAAAAAATAATAATAAGATAAATTTAACAAAAATTATATGTAAACTACAAGTCAAAAATATATATACGATGCTCGGGGGACCATTCCACGAGCACCATATATATGTATATATATATGTATATATATATATATATATATATATGTAATACCCCAAGTATTATGTAGTAATTAAAAAGAAAGTATTTTGGTGGGAGAAAATTTTTTATTTATTTTTACGTTGTGATTAATTGTGATGCCTGGTCAGTTCCTTATCAGCATTTTATGCGTAAAATAATGCTATGTGGTTACTTAAATATGCTTGGTAAGAAATTGTCCTATGTGACCAAAGAAATTACATTTTTGCTTCCATGTGCATAGGAATAATTTAAGAACTCTACATTTTTCCTTATTCCTACCCTTTCTTTATTTCTAGAAAATTTGGGACATGGTGGGTATTTTCGTGTTGTTCATTTAAAGGACACACACAACCTAACACACTCATTTTTCTTCTTCCCACTCAACTCTCCTTCCTCTTTCTCATCGACTTCTTCAATCTCTCACAGGCACACACACACATTTTCCTTTTCCACATTATTAGCTCCATGGGCTTCTTAGAGTGAGCTCTATTTAAGGTAAGGTCATTATTCTTCTTCTTCTTCTTGTTGCTCTTCCATTGCTTTGTAAACCCTAGCGAGATTTCCTTTTAGGGGTTTTTAATGAGAGCTTTTGTTGTAAGAAGAGGAGTGTCATTGTGTTCTTTGCCCTTGATATAGATATATGTTTCTGCACAAAATCTTGGGTGGAACATAAGTGGCAAAGGTGATAATTTTATGGTTGTGGGGTTGAGATGATATGTTGATGGTGAGTTGATGAATTTGTGTTAAATGAGGAATGGTGAGATTCTTGCATTGCTGTTGTGTTTTGGGCTGAAATTAGTATACTAGATCATTTCTAATCAACCTACAAAAGACCCATGAAGCATTGAGATCAAAAGGGGCTCTTGGGTACGGTTTTGCAGTTGAACATATAGTGGTTCATGTTACCTAGCAATTGGGCACCCCAAGGGCCAGCCTTGGAGCCCTAGGCTAGGCAAGCCAGCCGTAAGAATCATGGTTGGTGCCCTGGGTGCCAGCTAGGGTACCCAAGGCGCCAACTGACTAAGAGCTATATAAGTAGCGCTAGGGTGGGGACCGAAGGCGCCACCACTTGCACTTTCCTCCTAAAATGTGTTTTGACCCTTTTTTTCCATGCATCCTTGATCCCTAGGTGTTTGGGAAAGCTTGGGACCTATAACAACACGATTTTGGCTTGGATTGATGGATTCATGGTGAAGATAACCTAAGCAAAGGTGAGGAAGTTTTCCTATCTTGTCAATTTTGTGAACATATTGAATTATGCCTTGTGTTAGCATCTCTGTATGGGTACGAGTGTTACTCCCATTCCAAGTTGGTGTCTCATGGAGATCGATTTCAATGCGTATCACTGGGGACATGGCTTCCGTATATATAAGTGAGGAAAGAAATAAAGGTCGTCCATGGTATGACTTCATTATAACTCCCTTACATGTATATGTGGCTACAAGATTATGGACCATATTGTAATTAGATTGAAATGAGACTGTAATTAAGAAATATTAGTTGTGATTGAATTTCATAAGTTTGTGAATGATTCGTATGTATTTACTCTTATGAGTATGAACTAAAGTACAGAATAGCCTAAGATGTGTATGGATTTGTGGTTTTCCTTACCTAAGTGTAAGGAAAGGCGGAATTGAATTCTTAGGTTAATCCCTATGACTATTGCCGTTGTGAGTAAAGTATCTATTGTCAATTGGAAATGCCAATTTAAAAATAACTGTGCATGGGAGATGCTAAGTCATTAATATGTATAATTATATATATATATATATATATATATATATATATATATATATATATATATATATATATGTACATATTCTTGTTCACTTATTTTGTATTACGGTTTCGATAAGGTGTTTTCGCTTGAGATAAATCATTAAAGGGCCCCTTGTCAAGAATATGGGCTTCCTTTAATAAATTTAGTGCATGTCACAACAAAATCGGTTTATGTGTAAACTATGTACACCTAATTGTACTATGAGTATGTAATCGTTAATTATTAAATCCTCATGATGTCAACGTATAATTATGATTGACTCGTATGATGTGACCAGTATTTATGATAGAGTGAAATGGATAATGTGTACTTGTTTGTATTTATGATGGTTTGTGAGATGGTTGGGCTTTAGTATCCTTGGTCTCACATTACTACACGCATAATAGGGCCCATGCTTTGTGATCGTTGAGTTGTTGAAGAATCGAGTAGCTTTCATCCTCTGTGTGATTGTGGTATGGTTGGGCCTCAATATCCTTGGTTTCACGTTGCTGCACGCACAGTAGGGCCTGTGCGTTGTGGTTGTTAAGTTACTGAGGAATCAACTGGCTTCCGACTCCTATGTGATTGTTGATCTTAAATGTATTTAATATCGTATGCTAGAATAAAAACGTATTTAATTCGTATTAAGAGGACTAGTATTGATCTTGCTAAGGTCGAAGTTAAGAAAAATGTTGTCCTCTGACATGATAAGGGTTTTATATTGTATTTAACTGTGATGACTTCAATTTGAATCTCATTGTAAATTGTTTGGCAACATGGAAAGTTCCTTCTAAGAGATGGTTATCCATCTACAAATATGATGAATGTCTTATATGTATTCAGATCTTACAGTTCGCAAGGATTGTGAATAAATGTGTATGTGTAAATATGTGTAGACAAAAATATATAGGTATCATGATTGTGTTTGCCTTTTTTTTTTTTGGTTAACTATGTTGTTACCCATACATAGTTGTAAAGTACCTCTTCCTCACTGAGTTTCAACTCACACTCCTTCAAATGCAGGTTTTGTCAAGCATGGTTTGGTCGTTTTGCGTTCGCTGTCATTTCAAGAGCAAAGTCTAGCCTAGACACGTGAAATGTAGACAACGAAAGAGTAGTGAGTATTTATCTGATCTGACCTTTTGTTTTGGGTCAGCCTTTATGAAAAGTCTTATGTTATCTGATCTAGAATGCTCTATAGTTGTATAGGTTACTTAAGTTCTGGTTTTGGTTGTATAATATAAATTTTAAATGATCAAATGTACTCATGTTACAACTAAAATTCTGTTGGCAAGAAGCCGAAGTTTAACTATTGTGTTGAGGCTATAGGTTCTGGAGTATTACTTTTAGGATCTGTGCCAGTTATATGCTTGGAATTAGGTCGTGACAATATATATATATATATATATATAATATACATATATATTAATATAATATAAATATATATTAAATATAATTAATTTTCTTTAAAATAATTTTAAATTATTTTATGTGATTTAAAATATGATTAGTTTTTTAATAATAAATTTAAGGTTTTTAATGTAAAAAATTTCCTATAATAAGATATATTTTTCTTTTGTTATTGACCCACTACTACAATAATAATTTTATAGATCTAATAGTTATGAGTAATTTTGAATTACAAAAGTTAAGGGTTATAGATTATGAATATTTGTATAAGTTTAAAATTTTAGTATATACATATCTTTTATATATATATATATATATATATATATATAAGATAAATAAGATTAGTATATATTTATATAAAGATGTAAAAAAGTAGCATATATATATATATATGATATATAAGAGTAGTATATATTCATATATTTTAGTCTCTTTTAGCATATATAATATAACATTATATATATATATATATATGTATGTATGTATTTATGTGTACAATATAACACAAAAGTGGTGTGTGTTTTATATAATATATATATATATATATATATATATATATATATATATATGTGTGTGTGTGTGTGTGGGGGGGGGGGGATATAGATAAGATAAATAAGATCGGTATATATTTATATATAGATAAGGTATATAAAATTAATAAATATATTTTACAATTATTATATTATGTATATATATATGCATATAATATTATTAAATACTTAGTAATTATAATTATATTTGTAAATAAATTTAAATGAACAATTTAATTAAAGTGTTTATTATTTAAGGTATTTTTGTTTTTTAATTTATAGTTTAAATTAGCAGTAATTTTAAAATTATCTCTTTGCTTAATAATCCAAAATTTATTTTGTGCTTCATATTTATCTAAAATTAGGTATTAATATATATGAACCAATAAAACTAAAAAAAATAATAAGATAAATTTAACAAAAATTATATGTAAACTACAAGTCACATATTATATATACGGTGCTCAGACAATGGTCCCCCGAGCATCATATATATAATGCTCGCAAAACTATATATATAAAAATTAAAATCTTCTAATTTAAATTTTTTCATATTAAAAGTATTAAAATTAAATTATTAGAAATTAAAACTAGTTATATTTTGAATTATTTAAAAAATTTGAATCAAAATTATATATATATATATATATAAATATATATATATTATATTTGTATTTTATTATTTATATATAAATATAAATATATATATATATATATAAGGAAGAAAGACAATGTAATTTAAAATCTTTCACATTAAAAACATTAAACTTAAATTTATTAGAAATTAAACCTTGTTTTAATTTAAATTAATTTAAAAATTTTTGAATTAAAATTATATTTGTATTATATATATATATATATATATATAATTAGAAAATAAAATGTGTTCTTATTCAAGATATGTATCTGCATGAAGGCATTACAATTATTATAAATCAAGATATATATATATATATATATATATATTAAATATTTAGTAAGTATAATTATATTTGTAAATGAACACAAATGAACAAGTCCATAAAAAATTGAATTGTCCCAGTGAGAGGCCTCCAAACTTACTTTGGCAATGCGCTAAATGCGATGAGTAGCAAACGTTCCATGAAAATGTGACAATCATAGCTCGAGTCCGAACAACTTTCCGCCTTTCATGTCAACAAATCTTAACAAATTCATCCTATACCAATTCGCGGGCATGAGATTTTCAGCAAGACTAATCTACCCCATAAGATCTATCGTATCGTTGAAAGCTTGAACTAAAATGTTGCCTTCTGATTTCAGACTTAACATTCTGACCGCAACTTTGAATGATTGGTATAACCTAGCCAAAGTGGCCTCTTGTAGGCATTTAGCATATCAAAAAACCTTTGAGCTTTTGGATTTGGATGTTTGTCAGTATTTAAATTACCAATATTCTCATTCTCTAATTTTGAGTCATTTCTGATATCCAGATTTTGTCTAGTTGCATCTAAAGACCATGACTTGATATCGAGCATCCCTTCGACAACAATAAATGTCAATCTACTTGAACAACCAACACCAACAGAAGTTGAAGCTGTGACTTCACCACTAATCTCACAGTGAAAAGTCCAGCACCAGTATCATAACTGAAAGCCTCTTTTCTAAAGATTCACTTTAACATTATCAACACCCACATAGGTGTCATTTTTGTGTTTTGAGCAGGGGCATCGAATCTTTTCATCCACCGCATGTCGCCCAGCAAAGGCAACAAATTCCTCCACCCTTAGCAAAAATTCATCTATATAACTCTTTCTTCCAGGATTTAGTCTATTGTACATCTATCTCCAATGAGAAGGAATCTCAATTTTTCTAAAGGAAGTGGAAAGAAAAAGATACAGAAGTGAAGAGAAAAAAACCAACCGAGAATGTTGAATTATGATTTTGTGACCAAACTCTATATAGATGGATAGAAGAGTAAATAACAATAAGAAAAGAGATGGATTCAATTTCTCTCTCATACTTTAAAAGTATGGGACTCTCTTTAGTGCATCTCCATCGTCGAATTTGAAGGAGATGTGGTCCAGATCGCTTGTTGGATTGAAGCTGTGGGCTTGTTAGATCCACACGATCTAATGGTCCAGATCGCTAGTTTTCTTTTTTCTTTTTAAATTTAAAAGCCTGACCACTCAGCACGCGACATGAAAGACAGTGAGACTTACACACAAAATGGATCTTTACCATGAAATTAGGTTCTTTTCACTTCTGAGTTTCTCTCTCATTTCTCATACTTGTTTAATTAAGATTATTTTTTTTAAGAAAAGACTTAAATTTTGGTTGTTAATAAAAAAAATTTAATTGTTAATTTAAGAAAAGACTTATAATTAATGTTTAATTTAAGCACTTATAACAACCCCCAATGTTTAAATTAAATCATAGGTATTTTCTTAAATTAATAATTAACTTTTTTATTAACAACCAACTTTTAAGTATTTAAGAATAAATTATTTAAAAGAGGTAGGACTACGAAGAAAGAAATTGGAAAGACTAGAAAGATATGGAAAGACTAGAAGTAGATAGTAATTATATAGAGAGTAAAAAGATGTCAGAGAGAGAATAGTTCGATAGGGGTAGGTGTAGAAATTTAATAGACAAAGTAAAAAATAAAAAAAAATTTAAATGTCTGGCACGGGGCCATTCAACATACCCGTGTCATATTTGTATATATGGCGTAGGGGGTTTGCCCCTGTGCCGAACAGAACTCCCATGCTATTTTTGTATATAGTTATTACAATTATTATAAAATAATAATTATATAAATTATTATTTAATAATAATTAATTTTTATTTATTTACAATTATTCAAATATAAATATTAACATATTAATATTGTTAAGATACATGTGGCTCGTGGGAAGCACATATATGTTATAATATGTTAATAATATTAATATATATATTATATTTTAATATATTTAATCTTATGTTAATATATTATATAAATATATATATCTTTTATAATATTATATGCATACACTTATTTTAATATACAATTTTTTTTTGTACTAGTTAGTGACTATTCTTTTGGAGTAAAACGACACTAAGGTATATTTTTAAGTTTTTAAAATTTTTAATATATATAATTTGTTTTATAATGACTATTTAATTCTTTTCTTAATAGATATATTTTGAAATATTTTGTATTGATGTCAATAAAGCCTACTACTGTTCAAAAAATTTTAGAAAAGTATTGATAATAAATAATTTTGAAATAATTTATTTTAAATTACTAATTAATTTTTCTTTTTCATAAGTTCATTCTTAATCCAACAATGTATATTAAAATTAGCATATATTATATAGGATTAGTATATATTCATATATAGATATATAAAATTAACATATATTATATTAGTATCTATATATATGTACATATTAATAAGATTATTAAGATTAGTATATTTTTATACATGTATATATAAGATTAGAATATATAATGTTTATATTTAAATATATGTTTTTAAATACATATGTATAATATATTAAATAACATATATATATATATATATAGACTTATAAAATTAGCATATATTATATTAGTATCTATTGATATATATATATATATATATATACGTACATATAAATAAGATTAGTATATTTTTATACATGTATATATAATATTAGCATATACAATATTTATATTTATTAAATAATATATATTTTTTAGATATATATGTATTATATATTAAATATATATATATATATATATATATATATATAATTGTATATGAGACCCCAAGATGTGTACTCGGGAGGTTGAACCCGAGCACATGCATACAATTATAAATAAATAAATAAATATATATATTAATATTAATAATTTATATATTTTTTATTTAGTATATATATATATGTATTATATTAATAATTTAATTTATTTTATTTAATATTTATTGCACATATAGTTATTGTTTGATGAGATCCCTCTCGAATCACATATAAATTGTGGCTTGGGAATTATTCCATTGAGTCATAATTAAAGTCACAAAAAGAAAGTGAGAGAACATGAAATTTTTACTTTTTTTTGTGGCAATTTATATTACAGTTTTATTTTCCATGAGATAATATAAGAAAGGGTTAACAAGTTACTCCTTCCTGACTATTATTAGACTACAACTTGATAGGGGGGTAATGAAATTTTAATTTGTCAATTATTTTTTTTATTTTTCTGTTTTATAGGATAGTTGGGTAAGTTGTTGTACAGTTTTAGGCTTGTTGCGGGTTACGGTTGTTTTTGTTTGGGCCTACATGTATATATATATATATATATATATTCAAGTCGTATCAAGTTTTATCCATATGAAATACATACTTGAGAAGCATATTCAGATTAAGTTTCTTTTCTTGGTTGAATAAAGTGTAAGTGACAAAGTTGTCAAACTCGCAATTCTAGATATATTTGTGAAGTTGGTAAGAGTTTACTTCTTATAAAATCTAGCTATTTACTATATATAATCATATCATAAATAACGTAAAAATTCAAATAAGATTCAAGTAAAATCCATAACATGGTAATTCAAATTAAGAAAAAAAAATCCATATTCCAAAGTATTGAACATAGAAATTCAAATGAAATTCTTACACAACCACATAATTTAAATAAATAAAAAGAAGGGGGTGAAATGGAATGTTAGGTAGAGGCATATTGAGCCTCAAAGCATATTTCAAAATATGCTACTCAAAAGAAAATTTTAGATTCAATTGGAAAAAAAAAAGGTTTTGAGTAAAGCTGGGTTAAGCAACTTAAGTTAGATGAAGCTATAAAATATCTAAAATTAATGAGATTGATTAAAAATAAAATAAAATACGACAATAAATAAAATCGATTAACTCGCTTTAGATTTGGTGTACTATGTGGAGGTGCTAATTTATCTTGTACTTTTAATGGTTGGGTTAGAATCCTGATTGTTCAAAAATTTGACTGGGCTTTAGTTTCATAAATATTTTTTTCCTTAAATAATTATTTGATGTCCAAATATCAAATTATAGGTATCGATTAATTTAAATTCGAGTCAGGTAAAATTACTATAGGCAACAAATTTCTCCCTACTAAATTTTAATATAACTACATTTTTAAGCACTCAAACTTAAGACCTATAATTAAAATAGGACAACCTCTTACGTAAATCTTTTTCATATGAAGCACATGTTTTCAAAATCTAAATAATTCTTCATCCATCTTTTTCAATTTTGCACCCTTTTATGAAGGTTTCTTTAGAACTGATTTGACTTGTCACCATCTGAAAGTTCTGTGCATCTAATTAACCCTCATAATGTATGTGATTAGTTCATTAAATTATAGTTTTGAACAATTATATTGTATCTTGTGGCTAATTGTCAGTTTTAAATTATTTTAAAGATTTTTATGGTGAAGATACGACCGAATCCATTCTATTTTGTAGTGGCTAGGAGGCCAAACTGAGATGGGACTTGTCCTCATCTTTGGAATTAGTCACACTTCCCTTGTTTCCTTCATATTTTATAGATCTTGGCCTAATGTCACTTTCTTTTCTCATTAAAATATACTCTAATACTCAAGTACATTTTGAATTTGTTCTTTTACAAAAGAATTACTTGCTACACCTATTATATTCGTATTTATGTGTAGTATTTGTATTCATATTTGATAATATAATTATAATTTTAAAATAAAAAAATTTAGAGAGAAATATAAAAATATATACGTTTTAGTTTATTATCTTTCCATTTATATATTTATTATAAATTTATTTGGTTGATTTACTTATTTACAATTTATTCATATAAAATATTTAATTCTATATCATATTTTTCAATAAGATTGCGTATATTTAACTTTATTATGAGACGCAATCAAAATCCTTTTGAAGAAAAACCAATTTCCGTGTTTCATGAAGCAATTAGTATCTCTGCAATTGTTTTTTTCTTTTTAACAAGTTTTATAACCAAGGTTTTCTATATACTTCACTTTCTTTTTCTAATTGAATGCTACAAAAATGGGTTGGCTCTTATTCTAGTATTTATACTTCAAATCTAATAAAAATCAAATAATTTTAATTTCATATTAGATAATTATTAAATTAAAATTAAAATAAATAAAATTAATTCCAAGAGAGGAGGAGGAGAACATAGAGAGGAAGACATAACGAGTTAATTGAGCTAAAGTGTATATTTTAAACTTAAAGAAAAAGCCATTGTATATTGAAAAAACTTACAAGAGAAGGAAGTATAATTTACTCTAATTTTTGTTGTAATAAAAATAAAATTATAATTCTATATTAAATGTTAATATTAATTCAACAGCATTTACTGTCATATTAAAATAAATTGCAATATCATATTGTGTAAAAAGTTAATTGATTTGTCAAGAAGTAAATTGAAGAGAAAGATTCGTAAACACACATCACAAAAAAATTGACTTTTCGGTAGTGATTAAAGAAGTAGTTGCTAAAAGACCCGTTGTTGAAAGATTCTTGGTGGCGACTCCTACCAAAAGTCACCTTTGGTTGCGACAAGTTAAATTTTTTGCAAAAAAAAAAAAATTCGTGACTAAAAGCAATTTTTAGTGATGATTTTAATTGCTACTGAAGGTCCTTTAGTGGCGATTTTGAAAGTCGCCACCAAAATCGACCTTTAGTAGCTACCTTATGTGACGACTTTAAAAGTCGCCACCAAAAGTCACTTGCAATTATTATTGGACTCGGATTGACTCGACAGGTTGACCTGAGACCCAACAATCCAGTCAAAGACCCGTGTGGGTCTTAGCCGGCCCACTAACTTGTGGCACCGGGGTGACTTGATTTTTTGTTTGTGTAATATTCAAGTTTATTTGAAATTAAACCAAACACATGCATACTTGATATTCAAACCTGGGTGCCTTTGCTTAAACTATATGTGTCTTGTTATCTTGCCACCACTTTATTTGTGTTATATAAGGGCAAAATATTTATATATATATATATATATATAATCTGTTAAAATTATTTTAAGCTAAAAACCTAGCAAAACCAAAATGAAACAACATCTAACTTAACAAAAAGTAAATATATTATTACTAATAGATTAAGAGATAAGAAAAAATATAATTATATTTATATAATTACTCGGTATAAAAGTCTGACTTTTGATGGCGATTATGTGAGTCGTCACTGAAAGTCTAGCTTTAGGTGGCGACTAATGGAAGTCACCACTAAAAATCTGATTTTTTGTGGCAACTATAAGAGTTGTCACTAAAAGTTTGACTTCTTTTAATTTTACCAAAAAAAAAACTTGACTTTGGGTGGCGACTATTGGGAGTCACCACTGAAAGTCAGATTTTTGTGGTGACTATGGGAGTCTCCACTGAAAGTCTAATTTCTTTTAATTTTACCAAAAAAATTGATTTTTGGTAGCGACTATTGAGAGTTGCCGCTGAAAATCAGACTTTTGGTGGCAAATATGGGAGTCGCCACTAAAAGTTTGACATCTTTTAATTTTACCAAAAAAAAAAATCAACTTTCGATGGAAATTATTGAGAGTCGTCACTGAGAATCAAACTTTTGGTGGTGACTAAGAGAGTCGCTATTGAAAGTTTGACTTTGTTTAATTTTGCTAAAAAAAAATTTGACTTTCGATAGCGACTACTGGGAGTCGCTGCTGAAAGTCAGACTTTTTGTTGTGACTATGTGAATCGCCATTGAAAGTTTGGGAATCAAATATGGGTTGTCCTTCATCCAAGGGTGGAGAATGACAAATGTGTCAGCATCTCTAGCTGCCACATACTCTCACTTTTGACAATTGGCAGAAAATAAGGAAAAAATGAGAAGGAAGAAAAAATGGTGGAAAAAATTTAGAAAAATGATATAATTTAAAAAGATGAAATAATTAAAGAAAAAAGTTAAATAAAAAATATAAGAACTAAAATTTATTTTTGGAGAAAAATTATTAATTTATTTTATTTAAAAATAAAAATTTAATGAAAGGTAATTAACTAAATAATTAAAAAAATTTATTTATATTATTATAAAGAAATAAAAATTTGAAAATTTTATATATTTTAATTTTTTTAAAAAGTAAAAATTATTTATTTATTTTATTTAAATGTCAAGTCATGGGTTCAAATTCTTTCTCTTAAAATTTTACACAAAATTTAAAAAAAATGATGATAATAAAAAAGTTGTATGGCATATTTATCATAATTTTATATCTATAATCTATAAAATTAAATAAATTATGTTAGTTGCCACTAAAAGGGCTTTAGGGGCGAGTCGCCGTTAAAAGAGCTTCAGTGGTGACTGATATAAAGTTGTCATCAAAAGGGCTTTAGTCGCCACTGAAGCTCTTTTAACGGCGACTCGCCACTGAAACCCTTTTAGTGGCGACTAACATAAGGCTGACACCAAAAAGGCTTCAGTGGCGACTATTTAGTCGCTGCTAAAAAGGTTTCAATGGCGATTGATATAAAGTTGTTATCAAAAGTATAATATTTAGTGGTAATTTTAAAAGTCGCTATTAAAAGTAAACTTTTAGTGACAACTTTTAAAGTCGTCACAGAAAGTGAAAAAATCGCCATCAAAGATTCGTCATTGAATGTCAATTTTTTTGTAGTGACATATCAATTCATTAAAAGAGGAAAATCTAATATATATTAGGGAAAAAAAGTGTTAAGAGTAATTTATCCAAATCTAAGAGAGATTAATATAATTTATGTGTCGAATTCAAATTTATTAAAATTGTCAAAAAAAAAATTAGATTAATTAATCTATATATGTTCAAACTCATAATTAACATTTTGTACACAAAAATAAAAAAGAAAAAGAATGAAAATGAGATATTGTACTAAAATACAAGTCCAGATCAGTTGCTTGTCGCCTTCTATACTCGTCCTTGCTTGTCACGGTAGCTAAAAAATTTAGCAACGATTAAAACTATTGCTAAAAATCATTTTTTTTAGCAACATTTTTAAAACTTTGCTAGAAGTTTTAAAAACAGTTTAACTGTTGCTAAAACTTTTAGTCACACTTAAAATTGTATCTAAAGTAGCGACGAGCACAGAAGGCGACATGCAGCTAATCCAAACTCCTAAAATACTTTAATTAAAAAATAATTGAGAAAGTTTATTACTTTTAAAAATGATAATTTGGACAATTTTTTGTTTTTTTTTCTCACCCCATGTTATTTTCTAGCAGATTCTACCAAACGTGCCATAAATGTATTGCACTCACACACACACACATGATGGTCAAACAGGCAACCCAACCGTTGGTAAAAGTGTTTGGATCCATAAGTAGGACGACACATGCTTCTCAAAAGTGTTTTAAATAAAAAATTAATTATTTTAATAATAAGAAGCTTTCAATCCAAAACAAAAACCTTATTGATAATTCCCTGAAAATATAAAGATTGATTATTTAATTTTTTAAATTTATTTGATGCTTAGATTTCAAAGACTAAAAGAATATATTTTATAAAAAAACTAATTTAAATTTTTTTTTTCAAAAAATAGTACATAGGACATGGGACTAAAAAAAAAATGTTTACAAGGTCGTTGAGTGAGATTTTTAATGGAACCAATCAAATGATAACAAATGAAATTAGGTTGAGTTTTAGTTTTTCCAAACAAACATATATCTTTCACTCAAACTGAATCACGCAAACTCATATTTGTGTAGATTGATTTATATAGAATTGATAGTTTTGACTTTTTTATAATAAAAAATATTATCACGTTAGCAATTTTCTTTAATTTATTAAAAACTAATATCAAAATAGAGGTTCAATTTAAATTATCAAAAAGTAAAAAAATTAATTTCATGAAAATCTAAACTTAAGTATTCAACTCGATACAGCTAATCTTTTAAAAAAAAATAGAAAAAATTTAACGAAGTTGGTTCTAGTATGGGTTAAATTTTTTTTTTCTTAATTTCACAACTTAAACCGTTAGTGATAAAGCAAAGAAAATGTGATAAAGATACAGCTCACTCAGACTCCGTTACAATTCACACTCACAGATGACTGCAGACACACCTTTCTGTTATTTATTTCTATTCCACATTTGGTTATTCTTTCCTGTAAGTATTTTAACAACTTCCTGATTATTTGGATCTGATGACAAGTGTACATATTTGCTTTCTTCTTTGTATCCTATATAAACCCATGTAATACAGTGATTCAGCTGTGCTGAGAAATATATTCGTGAACCTTCAGAGCATTCCTTTCTGGTTTATTACTTTATTTAACTTGGTATCAGAGCCAGGTTGTTGGAATTGTTTGTGACGTGATGGCTTGCCCCACTATCAACGTACCAGCTAGGATCACCAACAGTGTCTGATGTAGCAAGAACAGTGTTGTAGGCAGAGTGTTGAGTGTTGCTGCTGGAATTGGTTTTGTTGAGGTTGGGTGAAGACCCCATGTAATTTTGGTTAAACCGATAATAGCAAACAGATGCTACATGACCAGTCTTGCCACATACCTGACAGATGGGTCTGTTATTTTGATTTCTGCCTCTCCCTCTGCCAAAGTTTCTTCTCCCCTGTCCTCTCCAATTGTTTCTATTATCATTGCTATTGTTTTTGGGTGAGGAACCAGAATTGGTTGTGACCATATTTACAGTAGCAGAGTTGATATTTAGATTTTGCAGACTATTTAATTGCTCAAGCCTGCTTTCGAAACTAAGGAGATGTGTTTGAAATTCAATCCAGGTGAGATCCTCTTTCTCGCTTAAGGTCACAACTATTGGTGTATATTCACTATCTAACCCAGAAAAAATCTGAGTGATTAAATCAGTGAGGGGATAATTAGATCCTGCCATATTAAGATTGTCAGCATATTCTTTCATTTTTGCCAAGTAGTCCTTCATTTTAAGTGAACCCTTTCGTGTTCTTTGAATTTCATTTTTATACCAAATTACTTTTGCCTTAGTGCTAGCTCTTGCTAGACCTTGTATATTTTTCCAGAGCTCTTGAGAGCTATTACAATTAATCATTTGAGCAGCAATATCAAGGGAAAGAGAGCTATATAGCCATCCTAGTAAAGTTTGATCCATTACCTGCCAATCTTCATAGCTGCTGTTAACTTTCAAACCATCTTCGGTTTGAATAAATTTTGGAGGACATGGTTTTGAACCATCAAGGTGTCCTTCAAGTCGATTTCCTTTGATAATTGGAAGAATCATTGACTTCCATAACAGGTAATTGTTCCCATCCATCTTGACGGGAGCTATCAGACTGAGACCAGTGCTGGTGTTTGTGAATTTGGGAGCTGAAAAACTTGAGGTAATACTGATGGGTATGGTGGAGGTGGGTACAGCAGAGGATGATGTAGGGAGTGGGTTTGACGTGCTTGAAGGTTGAGCCATGGAGGTTGTTTGGCGATTAGCCTATGCAGCTCTGATACCAAGTTAAATAAAGTAATAAACCAGAAAGGAATGCTCTGAAGGTTCACGAATATATTTCTCAAAATTTGCTGAGTGTTTCTGCGCTTACCTCTCAAAATAATGTAGTTGTAGAATTTGATTCTGATTTCTTTTTTGTGAAGGACAAGAGTACAAGGAGAGTAATCTTGCAGGGGAGACTTAAAGATGGGTTGTATCAACTCTTTATACCTCATTCGACTATCTCCTTCAATTCAGCGTCTGCTTCTCCAAAAATCTTTTTGACAGAAACACAATCTGCTGCTACTCTTATGAATTGGCATAAATCTCTTGGCCACCCTACTTTTAAAATTTTGTCTCAAGTGTTAAAGCAATGTATGCCACAAATGAAAATTAATAAAGAGCTTGAATTCTGTAGTGATTGTCAACTTGGCAAATCTCACAAAAAGCCTTTTAGTCTTTCATCAAACAGAGCACCAAAAATCTTACATACTATACACTCTGACATCTGGGGACCAGCTCCCATACTGTCCAAACACAACTTCAGATATTACATCATATTTGTGGATGATCATACAAGATATACCTGGATATATCCACTTAAACAGAAAAATGAAGCATTATCCATTTTTGCTCAGTTCAAAAGACAAGTAGAAAACCAGTTTGACAATACTATTAAAATTCTTCACACTGATTCTGGAACAGAATTCAAAATGTTCCATAATTTTGTCAAAGAAAATGGGATTTTACATCTGTTCACATGTCCCTATACATCAGCCCAAAATGGACGTGCCGAAAGAAAACATCGTCATATCACAGAAACAGGTTTGACACTCCTAGCACAAGCACAAATGCCACTTGAATTTTGGTGGGAAGCTTTTCACTGTGCTACTTATCTGATAAACAGACTACCAACACCTCTTCTTTCACAAAATTCACCATTCAACCTCTTATTTGGCAAAACACCAGATTACAAATCTCTTCACCCCTTTGGATGTACTATTTTTCCTTGTCTCACAGCATATAACAACCAAAAATTTCAGTACCACTCAACAAAATGTTTGTTTATAGGTTACAGTGATTCTCACAAAGGATATAAATGTTTGTCTCCTCAGGGTCGTGTTTACATCTCTAGACACGTTGTTTTTAATGATTTTGAGTTCCCATATCAATCCCTTTTTCATTCCAATCCAACCATTGCTCAACAAAATCATTGTATTCTACCTACACATATCAATCCCTTTTTAATTTCTTCCACTGATGCAGTTCCATCTGTCTCTACTGAAGGATTACTCTCAACAACTTGCAGTCAAAGGTATGACTCTACTCCTTCTCAAAATGTTTCAGAATCTTCTTCTTCAACTAAATATCAGTTGTGCGACATTTCAGACTCTTCCTTATCTGTCTCTGCAACAACAGAACCGTCTCATTCTTCTTCCTCTGACTCCACCAGGTACATACTTAATCCTAATTTTAATTCTCTTCCTTTCAATCCAATACCATCCACCCAGCCTGTACCCTCTCATCCTATGCGAACCCGAAGCCAAACCAACAGTTTAACACCCAAAATACCTTTCACTGGATATATCGCAACCTCTACAACATCCAAAATCCCTCCCAATGTCTCTGCTGCTTTAAACTCTCCTGTGTGGAAGTTCGCAATGCAAGATGAACTTACAGCTCTAAAACACAATCAAACATGGACCTTGGTACCCCCTGATCCCTCTATGAATGTAGTCGGGTGCAAGTGGATTTTCAAAGTAAAACATAATTCTGATGGCAGTGTTCAACGTCATAAAGCACGCCTTGTTGCTCAAGGCTTCACACAGACAGCAGGAATTGATTATCACGACACATTTAGCCCAGTCATCAAGCCTCAAACTATCAGACTCATCCTCACATTAGCTGCTTTCCATGATTGGCCAGTTCATCAGCTTGATATCAACAACGCCTTTCTGAACGGCTACTTACAGGAAAAGGTCCATATGTCTCAACCACCGGGTTTCATTGATCTCAATTATCCCTCTTATGTATGTCAGCTAAACAAAGCCTTATACGGACTTAAACAAGCCCCACGCGCATGGTATGACAGATTAAGGCTTACTCTACTGGACTGGGGATTCAAAAATAGCAGATGTGATTCATCGTTGTTCTATTTGAATGAGCAGAATAAGGTTATCTTTATACTCATCTATGTAGATGACATTTTAGTCACCTCAAATGCCATTCATCATCTCAAGGACTTTACACAGAAACTTCACAAGAAATTTGCATTGAAAGATCTAGGCTCTCTGCATTATTTTCTTGGAATTCAAATTCATAGAACCTCAGATGGTTTTTACTTAAACCAAGCCCAATACATTTCAGATTTGCTGCAGAAATTTGATATGGATAAAGCATCTTGTTGTCCTACTCCTATGGCCATTGGTAACTCTCTCTCCAAAAATGATCCGGACAAACTTTCTGATCCCATTATGTATAGACGAGCTATTGGTGCTCTTCAATATGCCACTCAGACTCGTCCTGATATCAGCTATGCCACAAGTAAACTTAGTCAATTTCTTCAAAGTCCTTCTATGTCTCATTGGAGAGCTGTGAAGAGGGTATTTCGATATCTACAAGGGACCAAAACTCATGGCGTCTTCATTCAACGATCTCCCACGCTGCAGCTATATGGTTACTCTGATGCAGATTGGGCTGTCTCTTTAGACGATAGGAAATCAACAGGAGCGTATTGTGTCTTCTTTGGCAACTCATTAGTCTCCTGGTCTTCCAAGAAGCAACACACAGTATCCAGGTCCTCTACTGAGTCTGAATATCGGGCTCTTGCAGATCTTGCTGCTGAAGTTTTATGGATTCGCTCTCTTCTACAGGAAATTTCCTTCCCAGTTTCAAAACCGTCTATCCTTTGGTGTGACAATCTCAGCACTCAAGCACTCGCCACAAATCCAGTTCTGCATTCCAGAAGTAAACACATTGAAATTGATCTACATTTTCTAAGAGACAAGATAGCTTCTAAAGCACTAGAAGTCAGATATGTTCCATCTTCAGATCAATTAGCTGACAGTCTGACAAAGCCTCTCTCTCACACAGTGTTCAGTTACTTCCGCGACAAACTTGGTGTACATGTTCACTCCCATCCAAGTTTGAGGGGGAATGATAAAGATACAGCTCACTCAGACTCCGTTACAATTCACACTCACAGATGACTGCAGACACACTTTTCTGTTATTTATTTCTATTCCACATTTGGTTATTCTTTCCTGTAAGTATTTTAACAACTTCCTGATTATTTGGATCTGATGACAAGTGTACATATTTGCTTTCTTCTTTGTATCCTATATAAACCCATGTAATACAGTGATTCAGCTGTGCTGAGAAATATATTCGTGAACCTTCAGAGCATTCCTTTCTGGTTTATTACTTTATTTAACTAAATGTATAAGTATCATTTTTGTCCTTAAATTTGATCTAAGTTTTAATTTCATACCATATTGTTTTGTGTTAATTTGTTTCAAATTTTTTCAGTTAGTTTGAATTTTTCCTTGAACTCAATGCGATTTAACTGTTACATAATCACCTCTGAAATATATATATATATATATATATATATATATTTGAAATGACCGTCATTTATCACTTTCTTTGTATTAGATTGGAGTATAAAGAGAGTGGCTATGTAATTTGACATGAAAGTATTTATTTTGACTACTAATAATTTAGATATCATTAAACTTGATGGCAAAATTAAAACTAATTAAAATTTTGTGAGATAAAACTAACACACACAAAAAAGTTGACGAGATGAAATTAAAATCAGAGTTAAATTTTAAAATTAAAAATGATACTTTTAATGAAAAAAAAATCCAAATAAATTCATGAATTCAATCCTACGGATCGGACTTGGCACACCTAAAACATGGCGTGATTGTGACCGGGGACAACCTAACTTGAAAAAGGCAATTCCATTGCAACTTGTTTCGTTCTTTTCAAGTTTTCCTCTCTCTTAGGTGTCTTATCATTTCTATGTGGTCGCAATTAATAGTTCTGTCTATTTGTCCTCCAATTCCCACCCTTATCTTTTTGGTCGAAATTCCCACTCTTATCTACAACGTCCAATATTGATGGTAGCAACATGTTCTGCTCGAGTCCAGATCTTTTTTTTTGTTGAAGTATATTGTTTATCTTCTCACAATTATTGAATTGCAGATTCAACGACTATTAGATAAAATAGATAGTGTTTTGAATTTAAAAAAAAAAAAGAAAGATTACAACCTTACACGTGTCATCTAATAGCTGTTAGATCGTAAATGCAATGGTTATAAGAGGGTATGCAAAGTATTTGTCTTTCAAAGACAACCAAAAGATTTTCGTGCATACCAGGCCTCGTGGGGCTTAGCTACATACTAGGATTTAAAAGCCATCCAATTGATGTGTCAAGTGGAGTTTTATCTTGATCAAACAACTTCTATTGATCTAGTATTATTCTGGCCAAGAGAGGAGCCGACGCTAGCTAGGATTACGATCTCTATCAAATTCTTTTAAAATAAAAATTCATATAAAATCATTTTATTCATCAATTTATTATCCATTAAATTTTCAAAGGGATCAAATAATACAAAGTTGAAAACTCCGACTTTCCATTAACTTAAAACTCTCATGTTTTATAGTGATCCAAAAAACATGGCTTGCCTGCTGGTGCATTAAGTGGACTTTAGTGGACTAGTCCAAATTAATTTCCACTATCTTTGATTTCCATATGAAATAAAACTCTTGATGTGATCTAATAATCCAAAACGACATCTTTTAGGCGAATTAATTGGATCCCAGTGAAATACTTTTTCTAGGTGATCAAGTAGCGAGGAATTCGGTTTTATCAATTTTTAAATTTTTAATTAAATAAAAATAAATTATTAAATTATTTTAAGTTTCGACTAAATTATATATAATCACTTTAAAGATATTATTAGCTCTCCTAAGATTTAATATATATTATAAAAAAATTTCTGCAATTATCTTTTAGTTAAAAAATTATTTTTCTGTACGATATATATTTTTATAAAAAAAAATTATTGTTACTGTCATATTAAACACACACACACACACACACACACACACACACACACACACACACATATATATATATATATATATTAAATTTTAAGTTACTTAATTGAGTTTATTGTTTTATTATATTAAAAGAATTACAGTTTATATTGTGCAAGAAACTAATTTCAGTGTTAGAAATAAATTTTAAAAAAAGAAATTTATGTATCACATATCAATATCAATAAGTGAGTCGAATAATATTTTTAAAACCAAAAAATATTAAATATAATTTAAACAAACCTCTTAAAAAAGTTTAGTATAGTATTCTCTAAATATAATTTGTGTTTTAGTCACATATCTAAGATTTAATAAACATTTATGTAATGAAGATATCATAAAAATTATTGCTAATATTTTATTAATATCAATTTTAAATTATCGGTATGTACAATATGAAAATTTGACATGAAAAAGTCTGTCTCTAATTTGTTAAATTTTCGTCTCAAAATATCCATACCATAAACTGACATCATCGACCAATGGCAAAATCAAAAAGAAAAAAAAATCTATCGTCAAACTTTGCAATGAAATATTTTATTTCAAATTCATATCAAGGTTCAGAAAATTGAATCGCTCATTAAACAGATCAAAGCACTTATTCAAAGGTCAATGGTCGGACCGTAGTCGAGTCGCTACTAATTAAATATATATTTTTAAAATTTTATATATTAAAAATATTGTTTTTGTCATTATATTTTGACAAATCTTGTAGATTTCTTTGAGTTTTATATGGTAACCTATGTGTGTATGTATTAATTCAAACATTTGTCAGAAGTCAACATAAAATTAGAGGAGAAAAATACATTCTAGAGAGATCATAGGACACAACTTTACATAGTAATTTTGTGACAAAACTGAAGTGGAAACCCATGAAAATAACAAATAGAAGGAAAGGAAAAAAGTGGGGTTGTTGATATTTTGATGTGCATGAAGCATATTTGAAATTTGTTGATCAAAATACAGACAAAAAAAATGAAGACGAAAGCAGCAGAAAATAAGAGAAGAAAGCAATGTATACATGATATTAAACTTCCAAGTCCCACATCGAACAGTTTTAATAGCAAGGCCTCTCACTTTCTTTATAAATAAGGACCCCTCCCCCGTGTTCATCTGCTTTAGGTGGGTCTGGTTAGAAGAACCGCCAGCGTAAATAATTATTTTCGTAGTTTGGGTTCTTGTGTTGGGGTCTTCGTAGTTATTTCAGTGACTGGTCTTGTCATTAGCATAGATCGATTTTTTAATGGCCGGATTTTCTGAGAGCCCGTTGGTTTAATCTGGTTTCTGATTAAGATTGGTTAGTTTTTTAATTAATCGGTTTTAGTTTTGTTAGGACCGGATTTTGTTAGGACCGGATTTTGTTAGGACCGGGTTTTGTTTGATTTGGTTATATCATGTTTGTTGCAAATTAAAAATTAATTTCGAAGACAAAAAATCAATGCAAAACTACGACAAATTTGTAACGGAAGTTTAGGTCTTTATCTCAATCCGAAGACAAATACTTCGTGCCAAATTGCGTCTTAGAATATAGGGTTTGGAAATGGATTTGTAGACAAAAAATTGATAATTTAGATAATTAAATTGAAAAATATAAATCAGTTAAATTTTTGGTCAATTTGATCAAAAAATATGAATTAGTTAAATTTTTAGTTTGGTTTGGTGTGGCATCAGCCAGGTTTTTTATTTACAAACTTAGAAATTTATTTACATATAAAAAAAATTAAATTTATCTAAAAGAACTTGAGTAGTTTGACAAGCCCCGAGCCCTACACACACACATAATTATATATGGTTCGATAAGGTGTCGAGCCATTGTAAAAAGTGCTTCTATAGATTTCCCTTTGAACCACATATATCTGGACTTTTTGACTGTTTCATTCCCACTTTCTTTTTTTTACTTCCCAAGGCATTCTTTTTTTTTTTTTAATTTTCAAAAGCATAGTAAACACTTGACACATGTGTCGCATATATTAAAGATGTAACATAAAAGTCTCCAATTGAAAATCAGAAAGAATCTGTTAATAGAATTTATTTATCAGTAGAAAATCAGTCAAAAATAAATTACCAACTAGTAATTTACTGATTGAAAATATTTCATAGGAAATTAGTTACAATTTTCACCTTTTTTCTACTAAAATTCTTACATTGTTTATTGATTTAACTATTGGTAATATACGTAATTGTTATAATAAATTTTGATCCAAAAGAATGATTTGTCTCAAAATATTCTAACGAATAAAAAGAGAAAATAAAAAATAGAGACAATTTTTAGAATGAATATTTTTGTCTCAAAATATGAACATAAAAAAAATTGGAAAATAAATAAATTTTTCTTTAGATATGGAAGTTGAGATGAAACATTCTAAGAGATATTTTCTATGTTAGATTCTGTCTCAAATATCTTTTTTTTTCCTCTTTTCCAATTCTAAAATAGATTTGCAATGAATTTATGATAGAATTTGTTTTGTCTCAGATTTTTTTTTTGAAGTGGGATCAAATATTGCATATTATAGACTTTCTTCGTATATTTAATTAAAAAATATTTTTACTCTATGTTACATTTCCTTGACACTGTGAGAATATGAACTTAAAACTATTTTTTTAAATTACTCTTGTTCATTATATATATTTAGATTATAATGTTGTGATTTTTTTTTTATAATATAAAACATCCAACAGAAGTATTTTCATACGATCATAAAATATGTCAAAACTCTTTTATTTCAGATAAAATTTCATAAGTTTTAAATTTAATTATTTTACCAGTAATTAACAAAAATTTTATGATTAACAAGCCTAATTAATATATGAAACTTCATTCTCAGATTGTAGAACGTGCAGGAACTAATTAAGGACAGCGTAGAGACGAGGGGTCCATTAAACACATGAAAAGGATCATGCTGTAGAACGCTCGATCTCTTTGGAGGCTGAGCATCTCAGTCATAGAGTATAAGTTTCGAGATGCCTGCATTCTTAAGTATTTTAATATCAAATAAAATTCTTTTATTTTGTATTATTTATCAATCAAAATTCACGATAGACACATTGTAATTATACAAAATTCATTTTTGTGTAATTCAACAATTTTCTGCATGATTATCGTAGTTATGCTATTGTCTTGGTTTTATTTTTTAATTTAATAATTTTTTATTTAATTATAATATAGAATTTTAATTTAATAGAAAGATCAAACAAAATATAGTACATGTTTGATTGGAGTTGAATGCAATTTTTTTTAAATAAATTTTATCTATTCTTTTGTTTTTGCAAAGTTTAGAAAATTGAACTGGTCATTGAACCAGTCAAAACATCAGTCAAATTGTGATTGAATCGTTGTTGAACTATTGATATTTAAAGTATATTAAAATATATAATTAATATATATTTTATAAATATTAAATATATTATATATAATAATAAAATATTTTATGCATGTTACAGATATATATTTGTACTAATTTTATATATTTTTCTAATAGCTTAATTTTTTTAGAAATTTTTTAAAAATACATAATAATATCCAATAAAAGTAAAAGTTCAAAAAAATAAAAAAAATTTAAAAATAAAATAAATGAACCAGTCGATTTCACAAGCTCGAGACCAGTTCGTCAGGTTTTTTACCAGTTCAAACACTTACCAGTTCACTATATATTTTAATATTTGTAATATATACATTAATTATATATTTTAATATACTTTAAATACCACCGATTCAACCACAGTTCGATCATGATCCAACTATTAATCTTTGAACTGATATTTTAATCGGTTCAATGACCAGTTTAATTTTCTAAACTTTGCAAAAACAAAAGAATAGATAAAATTTATTCAAAAAAATTGCATTCAACTCCAATCAAGCCTGTATTATATTTTGTTTGATCTTTCTATTAAATTAAAATTCTATATTATAATTAAACAAAAAATTATTAAATTATTAAATTAAAAAATAAAACCAAGACAATAGCATAACTATGATAGTCATGCAGAAAAATATTGAATTACACAAAAATGAATTTTGTATAATTACAATGTATTTATCGTAAATTTTGATTGATATATAATACAAAATAAAAGAATTTTATTTAATATTAAAATACTTAAAAATACACGCATCTCGAAATTTAAATTCTATGGCTGCTGCAGCATGACCCCACATGAAAAATGCTCATATTTTAGAAAAAGTGAAGTCATCCTCATTCTTTGTCAGATGTAATAATTTATTGCTCTTTTATTTTTAATTAAATTTTTGTTACTTTATTAAATTACACCAATGGTGTCTCACCGACTATTTCTTCTTTTTCTTTCATATATATATATATATATATATAGTGCGTGGAAAGCGTGGTCGTATTTTCTTGAATATCTCCTGCACACAACAAATGAATTTTATTGGCTTTTTCTGGGTCTCACGTTTATAAATCTGACTTTGTCCGTTTATTACTGTATATTCATTGTCCATTTTCACGAACTTTTCATGTTCTTTGTCGATCATTCATTGAAAACAAATATTCAAATTCCAAAAGGTTCTTGTCTCTAATGTCATTAAGCAACAATAATTAAATTTCACAATCTTATTAAGTGCAAAGGTCAAAATCAAAATAATTACTTACAAATTAGCTCATGTAAATAAAATTAGATTACACAATTTGAATTAAGAATAAATATTATTCTAATGATAATCCACTTGATATCACAAAGTCATTCACATAACAGCTACCAGCACAATTTGTTATATATGAAAAAAAATCCTCACAGCATCAATTCTATGGTAAAGTTCCCATACACCCAAACAAAACATCAGTACACACACACACACAAATTTTATTAATTGAATAACTGGGATACTGAAGCAATAACATTTAATGTCTCATATTAGATCATCCGATTTTTTGTATTTTTTTTACTTTTTTTTTTAAATTTCACTAATCATCCGATTTGGTCAACTTCCAATATAATTTTAAAAATTAAAAAAATAGAATACATAAAAAAAATATGGACTGTTAAATACATATGTAATAATTCTTGTTGAATTAGGAGCCTTATATACTTTTCAAGTATAAAAAGGAATTTGCTTCCAGGAAAAAGAGTTTGGTTGTGGGTTTATTGGTTATCTGACTAAAAAACAAGATCATTTGATAATTAAAAAAATTTAAGACAACATTTGACGTTAAAATTTCATCTTAGAATTGAAATCAAAATAAACGAATTTTTGGTGCCTTTCTTAGACAAACTCAGGGATGAAAAGATTTTGTCTTAGTTCAAATTACTTCAGACTCGGAATTTCACACTAAAAAATCGCGTCTCAAAAAATGCATATATAATAGATAAATAGTAAAATAAATTTTCTACAATGGATTTTGATAAGGAAACGATTCGTCTGAAAATATTCCAACAAATAAAAAAAATAAAAAACAGAATTTTTAGACCGAATATTTTTGTGTCAAAATACTAATATATAAAAAAATTGGAAAATAAATAAATTTTCCTTTCGAAATAGAAATTGAGACGAAATATTTTAAGACGAATATTTTTTATATTAGGATCTGTCTCAAATATATATTTTTTAATTTTCTTTTCCTATTCTGAAATAGATTTGCAACGGAATTTGTGATTGAATTGGTTTTGTCTCATATTTTTCCTCTTTTGATTTTGTAGTGGGATCTATAATATTGCATATTATAGACTTTCTTTGTATATTTAATTAAAAAATATTTTTACTCTGTTACAGTTGCTTGACACATGGCACTGTTCGAATATAAACTTATAACTATTTTTTTAAAATTACTCATGTTCATCATTTTTAGATTATAATGTTGTGATTTTTTTATAGCATATATAAAACATCCAACAAAATATTTTTCATACGATCATAAAATATGTCAAAACTTATGGTAAAATAAGTTTTAAGTTTTATTTCAGATAAAATTTCATAAATTTTAATTTTGATTATTTTACCAGTAATTAACAAAATATTTATGATTAACAAGCCTAATTAATATATGAAACTTCATTCTCAGATTCTAGAACGTGCAGGGACTAATCTAAGGTCTGTATATATAAAGATGAGGGGTCCGTTAAACACGTGAAAAATGTTCACAATTTAGAAAAAGTGAAGTCATCCTCATTCTTTGTTAGATATAATAATATATTGCTCTTTTATTTTTGATTAAATTCATTTTACTTTATGAAAAAGAAAAAAAATGCAGTTTACTCCTATGAAGTTTGATTTATGTGCAAAAATTTTATTAAATTTAAAACTAAACAAAAAAACTCGTATAAACTTTCATATTATGACAAAAATCATCTATCAGTTATCTGACGGTCAATTCTGACATGGACATTAAAGTACTACGTTAACGCATGCACAGTAGGATTCGAACTTGGGTTCGGATAAAAGAAAAAAGAACTTTCTACCATCTAACTACTGATACACATTTAACATATATTTGCGAAATTTAATATATATATATATATGAATCTTTGTTATTATATTCAAAATACAAAACAATAAACACCAATTATTATATCTTGTAAAATAATAATAAATGTTATAATAAGAAAATATGCTATTATTTTACATAACTAATTTTAAATTATATAAAAAATTAAAAAATTTAATAACAAATCTTATAATATAAATTTTATTTTTATTAAGTAAAATAAGTATAAAAAATATATTATGTATATTAAAATTATTTTTAATAGAATATTTGATATTATAATTTTTAATAATAATTAAATTTTATAATATCAAATTTTATATTATAATGTCAAATCATTTTAAATTCTATTAAAAATTAATTATTATTAAAAAATATAATTTTCAAACCTTATATAAAAAATAATTTTAATATGCATAGTATATTTTTATATTTATTTTTAATATAAATTTTATTTTTATTAAATATAAATAATAATTAAATTTATATTATAAGATTTGTTATCAAAATTTTTAAATTTTTATATAATTTAAAATAAGTTATGTAAAATAATAGCATATTTTCTTATTATATGATTTGTTATTATTTTATAAGATATAATAATTGATGTATATTGTTTTAAATTTTAAACACAATAACAGAAGTTTCTATCTCTATATATATATATATATATTAAATTTTACAAATATATATTAAATGTGTATCAGTAGTTAGATGGTAAAAAGTTATTCATTTTTTTATCCAAACCTAAGTCAGCATATAATTTTTAGTACAATATAAAAATTTATATAAATATTTTATTTAATTTTAAACTTCATGAAACTTTTTTACTATAAAAAAAATTTTGTGAGAATAAAATACACTTTTCGTTTTATTAAATTCTACCAATCGTGTCTCACCGACTCTTTCTTCGTTTTATTTTTAGTACAATACAGTATTTTGTGGCCGTATTTTCTTGAATATCTTCTGTACACATGAATGAATTTCATTGGCTTTTTCTGGGTCCCACCTTTATAGATCTTATTTTGTGGTTAGTACTTAGTAAGAGTTGGGATTGATAATTAATTCATTATTATTAGATAATTACAAATAAATGATGTGACGGCTAATGCATTATCTGATTTGAACTAATTAAATAATAGTGTATTGATTTAGGTTGAATTTAAAATATATATTTCGTTATTTTAGTCCAATTAATCTCACAAGTATTTAGAGCGTGTTGCTTTGAGTTGGATTAATAGTCTAGTATTGTTTAGTAATTAAAAAACTTACCACATTATTAACTTTCTGAAATTATTTAAAATTAATCTTAAAATGTGAACATAACTTAAATCATGAAAAAGTGGAAAAGTCATTAAAGGTAAAAGAATTCCAAATCTAATTGTTTAATTTAATATAAGTGAAAAAGAAGAAAATTTGATCAAGTTGAGCATTTGGTATTAATTCAACTTAGTAAACCCACAACTCGAAAATGCTCATGAAAAACTAGAATGAAATTACCTTAAACCAACTTATTAACTCAACTCATTTACACTATTTAAAATTCGTTGGTTGTACTAATTATGCCGGCTATAATCCAACAAAAATATAGGTTATGTTTGGTAAAAATAATTATTAAGTTAGTTAAAAGTTTAAAAGTTAATTTTTAACTTAAAGCTGATAAATTAATTTATTGCATTAATTAGAAGTATTTAATAAAATATGCTATTGAATTAATTGATAAATGTAAAATGACATAAAAAGACATATTTATGTAATATTTTATACAAATTTTGTTTTTAGACAAAAATATATTTTTAGATAATTATAATTTTAGGATATTTAGTTAATTTCAACTATTATAATAATTTATTTAAAGACAAAAAGATATTAAAAATTAAAATAAATAGTGTAAATAGTGTAATAATTAAAATAAATATTTAAGATACCAAAATAATATCATTTTATTATGTTATCTTAAAATTGTGTTATACTGATCATTTTTAATTAATAATTACATTTTATTATGTAATTTCAAAATAATACAAAATAAACATATCATCTAATGTCCGATAACAGATTACCAATATTGTGTTATAGGTGTGCAAAACAAACTTGAAAAAAAAAATGAAATTGTGTTATTGGTTGTAAATAGGATAATATTAGAATTTTAATAAAATAATAAGGATAATAGAAAAAAAAATATAAAAGCTATCAGTTATAAATAAGTTATAAGCTACTCAAGTAAATTTGTGTACCAAAATTTATAATTTAGTCAAGTAAATTTATAAGCTAGTTAAATAAGTTATAAACTAGCTTATTTGACTTATCAGACACACTTATAATTATTTGATTAACTTTTTTAAATTCAATAAACCTAAATTATCTTATCCAAGAGAAATATACTATATTTGACGACTGACGAGTTACCATGTTGAGTGATGGAATGACAACAACCCTCACCTCGATCTCATGCGAAACCCCTTTCATTATATAAAGGGAATGCATGCTTTCATTCTAACTCATCCCTCTACTTTTTCCTCATACACACACTGTTCTTCTCCAACTATATATGATGGCATGCAGAGTGCAAGGTTCCATTTTTGGAAGCCAAAGCTATGGCAAAAACAGTGAGAATTATAATTATTTGAGAGAAAAGAGATCAAGAGAGGTGAAAATGCAAGCTTCAGCGGTGATTACTCGAAAACCTCTTAGGCTGGCTGAATTAGTTACTCAGAGAAAGCCGTTGATACTGAGAGAAAAAGAAGTTCAGTTTGAGAAGAGCGAAGCCAATTCGGAAGGGAAGTTTGGGAGATTTGGAGGGAGGTTTGTGCCTGAGACACTCATAGCTTATCTCCATCAGCTTGAAGACGAGTTCAGAATGGTCCTTCATGATGAAGTATTTCAGGTTAGAAATATCCGCCTTTAATTCAAGGTCATCCTTTTTTCTAGAAAAATATTTAAATAAATTTAGATTAAAATATAAGAATTCAAAATTTGAATAAAAAAAATTTAACATTACAATACATTTCTTTTTTTCAATATATTTTTAAAGACTAAATCAAAAAAAGATTTTTTAGTAATTACATCAGTAATTTACTCAAAATATTTACTAATATTTACAATTTGGTAATATTTGTGACTTAATGAATGCATGAGCAGGAAGAGCTAGAAGTGGCACTGAGAGACTATGTAGGGAGAGAGACGCCGTTGTATTATGCTGAGAGATTGACGGAGTTTTATAAGGGCGTGAATGGAGGCGAAGGGCCAGAGATATTCCTCAAGAGAGAGGATTTGAGTCACGGTGGGTCGCACCACATGAACAACGCCCTCCCACAGGCGATGATCGCCAAGCGCCTGGGCCGGAAGCGCGTCGTCACCGCCACCGGCACTGGACAACACGGTGTCGCAACGGCGGCTGCGTGTGCCAAGCTAGGTCTGGACTGTACGGTCTTCATCGGTGCTGACGACATAGAACAACAGAACTCTAATGTTCGCTTGATGACGTTGTTGGGTGCTGAGGTAGAAGCAGTGAAGGGAAGGTTCAAAGAAGCAGCATCTGAGGCCATACGATATTGGGTGGGAAACTTGGACGAGAGCTATCACCTAATCGGTACCGCCGTTGGGCCCCACCCGTGTCCGACGATGGTGCGCCACTTCCAGTCTGTGATAGGCAGAGAAACGAGGAGGCAAGCGCGGGAGAGGTGGGGAGGTAAGCCAGACGCGCTGGTGGCGTGCGTGGGCACGGACTCCAACGCCCTGGGCTTATTTCATGAGTTCGTTGCTGACGTGGACGTGAGGCTGATCGGGGTGGAAGCGGGTGGACTTGGGCTTGAGAGTGGAGCCCACGAGTCCAAGTTGTGTGGAGGAGAAGTTGGGGTGTATCATGGCGCCATGAGCTACTTGCTACAGGATGAGGATGGACAGATTAAAGCGCCTCACTCTGTTGCTGTGGGGTGAGTACCACACAATTAACAATAAGTTGAATTATATTTTTGATTCTATAATTTTATTAAAATTATAAATTAATCTGTATACTTTATTTTTATATAAAATAGTCCTTACAGTTTCTACATTCATATAAATTGGTCTCTACCGTCAGTATAGCTATGTTTGATGTTAAAATAATCCTATATGATAGGTAATGTGTACATTTGTGAATATGTCAGTAGGCCCAATTATTAAATTTTGCACAACTCAGCCGCTATATCAACAAAATTCAATGCATACACAAGGTTAGGAAAATGGGAAATTAAAGGTAAAATAAGAATTTTGTTGATAAGACAATTGAATTGTACAAAAATTAAAAATTGAGTATCCTGACATGTTTATAAATGTATACATCAACTGTCATGTATGACTATTTTAACAACAAAGTTAACTATATTGATGATAGAGACTAACTTACGTGGATAAAGAAGCTATAGGAACAATTTTACATAGAAATAAATTATAAGGATTAATTTATAATTTTGGTAAAATTATAGGGACCAAAATTAAAAAAATAAAATTTAAATTCATCAAAATTTCCTAACACTTGTCAATATACTTTGCCTGACAAATCTCTCTCTCGAATTTGCAGAATGCAGTACCCAGGAGTGGCTCCTGAGCTAAGCTATCTTAAAGAAACAGGGCGTGCTGAATTCTACACTGCAACAGACCAACAAGCTCTTAATGGTATATACATAAATATATGTATATATGATTTAATCAATTCATTAATTAATTTGATACAAGCATGCGTTATTTTACTTATTTAAGGTATTTTAGATTACGACCAATATACAATAATTCTGATTGAGAAATTATAAGGATGCTTGTTAATTGTTATTTATATGTGGTGGCAGCTTGCGAGAGACTCTGCAAATTAGAAGGCATTTTAGCGTCGTTGGAAGCCTCACATGCGTTGGCTATATTAGATAAGCTGCTTCCTACTTTCCGCAACGGAAGCAAAGTCGTCGTCAATTGTAGTGGCCGCGGGGACAAGGATGAAGCCATACTTTTCAAACACAAATACTTTCAGGAACAAAAGGAAGAAATGCGTGCTTTACATTGAATATGTATATACATATGTTCTGTATCTTTCGCCTTTTCGCTGTCTTAATTGATGTAAGTTTTATGGATATTATAGAATAGATATTCATTAAATATTATGAAGAATTCAAAAAAAATATTTAATTTGCTTCCAATTATCTTCCAAGTGCTCCCTGATTTAGGTGTAACCACTCCCATCTTCCTTAAATGTAGAGAAGAAATTTTTTTAAAATCACGTTTTAAAATAAAAAAGTAAAAGAGTGAATTGAGTTATGTCGCTTAAGTGTGTGTTATATTCAGACAAGATGTTAGGTCAAATGATATGAATTTGGGTATTAGCTCATGGAAATTCAAGCTACTTTTTCACAACCTACCTAAGGCTTGCACTTATCAATTATATTCTTCGAGCTTCATATATTTATTATATGTATAAAATATTCAAAGATAGATTCACTTGAAGTCAACTAATGGAAAATGCATCATTAAAAATAACTAAACATAGTTTTACATTCGCTTAAATTTCAATAGATAAATTTGTTGTTTTAAGCTGAATAAGTACTAAATATTAATAAAAATAATATATCAACAAGGCTTCTTGCTTTATGACTGGGGAAAAAATAGTCATTATATAATTACAGAACAAGATCCTCTTTTATAGAGGAGGGTCTCCAAAGATCAACAATTCATGATAAAATTTTATATTAAAAAATAAAATTTAGAAAATTAATTTGATCTTAATTAAAAATCAATAGTACAAGAAGAGTGTTATTCTAAAAAACAAGGTTTATAAAATCAAACCGATTATTGAGTCGGTTGAGGAACCAGGTCAAGAGTCGAATTGTAGTCGAATCAGTAGTATTTAAAATATATTAAAATATATAACTGATGTATATGTTATAGATATTAAAATATTATCTATAAATATATATATATATATATATATTAGTATTAAATCTTTTGCTAAAAGTTTAAATTTTTGAAAATTTTTTAAAAATATATAATAAAATTCAGTAAAAATTCAAAAAAAATTGAATAAGTTGAACAAATCGATTTTACCTGTTTGAGACTGGTTCGACCGATTTTCTATCAATTTATTAGTCTAAATTAAATTAAAAATTTAATTAATTTATTAATTTTTTAATCGAACTAATTAGTTGAGTCTGATTCTCTGAAAAAAAAAAAATTAAGGGAAGTCCCTAATTGCATATATTTACCTCAAAGCTGAAGTAAAAAATATTCTGTCACATCAATGGCTTTCAAGTTTTTTGGGAAAGAAAAAGGGATCTTATAAAAATATATAGTGACAAACGATGTGTTCTCACTATCACAAGCATTATAATATAAAAGTCACTCATTTATGCAAGGCATCTCACACGTGCAACAATTAGGGTTTTGAATTGCACAACCTGAAAGTTGAAGTCAAAAATTTTCTGTGACAACAATAGGTTTCAAGTTTTTGAGAAAGAAAAAGGAATCTTATAAAATATATAGTGACAAAAAATTTTCTGTCACTATCACAAGCGCTATAATATACACGTCACTCATTTCATGCATGGCACTTAACACGAGCAACAATTGAGAAAATCGGATAGATACAACAGTTCTAAAAAAAATTTGTGGATATGCTATGTTTTGAAAAAAAAAAAAAGTTATTTGGATACAACGTTCTTTGTCAAATCAGATATATATTTTTTGAAATAAGAAAGAATCATTCAATGAATGAAACTAGGCCGAGTATTAAAAATTATATATAAAATAATTATTTTTTAGTTTTTATTAGTTATTTAAAATAATTAAAATTATTAATTATTAATCTTAATTAAAAGTGGTTAATATAAAATTATAATTATATTATTATAATCCTTAAATTTATATAACCATATCAATTCTAATAATTAGTTAGAATTCAAAATGTAATATAATGTCAAATGAATATTTAATTTAGCTGAAATAATTTAATGTGTAATTGATATGTATAAATATTAGAACAATAGAATGTAAATTAAACCAAACAATATTTTAATATACAATTGATGTGAGATATAATTTAAAATAAATAACTATTAGTTCCACAATGTAACTGTATAATTGTCCGTATCAACCGTCGAAATTTCAAATTTTATTTTAGTTTTAAGTTTTTTATTATTCATTTAAAATAACTAAAATAACCTAATTAAAAATAAAAGTATGTATTAAAATTAATTAATTATTAACTTTAGTTAAAAGTGGTTAATGTCATATAATTAATAAAATGTTTTATAACATTGAATTTTCAATAAAATGTACCTTGCTTACCCAAACATCCTAAGACATATAACAAGACTGTAGATACAAAAGTGATTCATCATTAGAGCTAGTGATAAATATAATGGTGGGTCTCAGACATGTGACTCTGATGATGAATCACTTTTGTACCCACAGTCCCGTCACATCTCTCATGATGTTTGGATAAATATGTATGTTTTATTGAAAATTCAACATCATAGAATGCTTGAGTGTGATTGTCATAGTTGAGGAACAATGGTATATTGACCTACCTTTATAAGGAACTTTGCTCAGCAACTCACTTTTCCACCAGCAGAAGGTGACTTCTTCACTTCGATGTTAATGTAGCTTCAATATGACTTTTCATTATTATTTACTGATGCTGCAATAGATAATGCTAACTATGGAATGCAATTCTGACATTGAATCACCTGATGTCCTTAGTTCAATTGCTCGTATTGGATTTGAATTTTTTTACTAAATGTTCTCGACATAGGAGGAGAAGATAATAATGCTAGTGGTGAAGAAGAGCAAGATCAGGAAGAACATGGACAGGAAGAAAAACCAAGACATCGACGGTCAAAACGAGAAATTACACGACCACGTTGTAGGATTGATAGTTAATTTTTTCAGATCGTATCCCACATCAATTGTATACTGAAACATTGTTCGGTTTAATTTACATTCTATCATTTAGATATTCTTATTAACATATCGATTATCTATTAATTTATTTATCCTAAAAATATTTATTTGACATTACATTCTAAATTCTAACTAACTATTAAAATTGATATAATTGTATAAATTTAATAATGATGATTATATAATTATAATTTTATATTTAGTTATATAATTATCAGAATTGATATTTTTATTTATTTCTTATAAATCAAATGTAATTTAAATAATTATGTGTCATTATATAATACTAACTAACTCTAATTATATTATTTATTTATTTATCATACATATATATATATATATATATTAATTCATTAATTATTTATAATTATATAATTAATTTTCATTAATTATATGACATTGACCCCTTTTAATTAAAGTTAATAATGAATTGTTTTTAATAGAGGATTTTATTTTTAATTAGGTTATTTTAATTATTTTAAATAACTAA
This sequence comes from Biancaea sappan, assembly GCA_037074585.1. Taxonomy (NCBI): domain Eukaryota; kingdom Viridiplantae; phylum Streptophyta; class Magnoliopsida; order Fabales; family Fabaceae; genus Biancaea; species Biancaea sappan. The sequence goes on along the minus strand of CM073490.1, from coordinate 85,374,797 downwards.
TAAAAAACTAAAAAACTAAATGAAACTCAACAAGTCAATTGTTGAAATATATAATTATATAACTACATTGTAAGGCTACTAGTCATTTATTTTAGATTGTATCTCAACAATTGTATATTGAAATATTGTTAGGTTTAATTTACATTTTATTGTTCAAATATTTTTATTAGCATATCAACTACATATTAAATTATTTAAACTAAATTAAATATTTATTTGACATTACATTCTAAATTTCAACTAATTATTAGAATTAATATAGTTGTATAAATTTAATAGTTATGATTATACAATCATAATTTTATATTTAGTTATGCATTAACCAATTTTAATTAAAATTAATAATTAATTATTTTGAATTAGATTATTTTTAATTATTTTAAATAATTAATAAAAATAAAAAAATAATTGTTTTAAATATAATCTTTAATAAAAATCATATAGACTCGGCCTATGGGCCGAGTTTCATTCGTTGAATGAAAGACCGAGTTTCATTCTTATCTAAATGAATGAAATTCATCTGAAACTCAGCTAATATGGGCTGCGTTTGATTCTTATTTCAAAAAAAATATCTCATTTGACACGAACCGTAGTGTTTCAGCAATTTTTTTTTTCCAAAATATAGCATTTCCACAATTGTTTTTTAAAACTGCAGTATCTGTCAGATTTTCTCTTGTGCAGAGTGCAGGTGCAGGTACAAGAGATTTATGTGACCTTTTAGCCACAATTTTATAACAATGGTTATAATTGTGATTAAATATATTTTTAATCATAATTATAATCGCAACAAATTTTAAGACAATTTTAGAAGTTTACAAAATTCTCCTGCACTTATAAGACATGGGAGACACTCCACGTTCGCAACAATTAGGATTTAGATTCTTCAAATTCTTCCACAGATGAATTAAAAGGATATTGTCTACGCCTGATTGTAAATAAAAGGCTCAAACAAAAAGAAACATGCGTCTGATGAGTGCTCTTGAAATGGCCATAAATATTTTAAGGTTAAATTATATTTGAGGTTGTTATAGTTTTATTAAAAATTTAATTTAATCCCTATAGTTTAAAAATAATGAATTTAGTCCATGTAATTTTGAAAACAATAAAATTAGTCTCTGAGATTAATTTTTTGGTTAGTTAAACGTTTGTCAATGTTGACTGAGATACATATGTTAGTATTAAAATTTATATAAGCGCTGACTATACACTACTTATGCTCATATGGACTAGTCACGTGGACTCCCTAAAAAAAGTTTCAGTTTATTCACTTAGATCATTAGTCAAAATTTTTCTTTTGTCTAATTTTTGATATAAACTCATCTTCTATTTCGTCTAAGTCCTTAGTTTAAGAATATTTTTTTTGTCAATATCATCCCCAATAAACTTTTTAATTTGTTCACTTTAGTCCATATTTTTCACTTTCATGCTTTTTTTCTCACGATTTGGTCCTCCAAATCAGTTTATAATTTTATTTTCAGTCATGATATAATTTAATCTATTATTTTTACCTAAAAACAATACAAGAAATAAATTAAAATTCAAATTTCAAAGCTTATCTTTTATTCACTTAGGTTCTTGGTCAAAATTTTCTTTTTGTCCAATTTTTGATATAAACTAGTCTTCTACTTTATCTAGGTCCCTAGTTTAAGACTATATTTTTTTTTGTCAAAATCATCCCCTACAAACTTTTCAGTTTATATACTTTAGTCCATGTTATTCACTTTCATGCTTTTTTTCTCACGGTTTGGTCCTCCAAATCAGTCCATAATTTCATTTTTAGTCATGATATAATTTAATTTATCATTTCTACTCAAAGACAATACAATCTATCATTTAGACCTTAGTGAATAAAATGTAAACTTTGAAACTTGAATTTTAATTCATTTCTTCTATTCTTCTTGGGTATGAATGATAGGTTGAACCATATCATAACTAAAAATAAAATTATAGACTGATTTGGAGGATGAAACAGTGAGAAAAAAAATGGTGAAGAACCGGGACTAAAGTGAACAAATTAAAAAGTTTATCGGGGATATTTTGACAAAAAAATATATTCTTAGACTAGGAATCTAGCTGAAGTAGAAGACTAGTTTATATAAAAAATTTTACAAAAAAAATTTTGACCAAGGACCTAAGTGAATAAAAGGTAAGCTTTGAAATTTGAATTTTAATTTATTTCTCATATTTTTGAGTAGAAATGATAGAATTAATCATATCATGACTAAAAATGAAATCATAGACTAATTTGGAGGAACAAACCGTGAGAAAAAAATATGAAAGTGAAGAACAATGACTAAAGTGAACAAACTGAAAAGTTTATTGGGGATATTTTGACAAAGAAAAAATATATTATTAAACTAGAGACTTAAATGAAGTAAAAGACAAATTTATATAAAAAAATTAGACAAAAAGAAAATTTTGACCAATGACCAGAGTGAATAAACTAAAATTCTTTTTTTTAGGGAGCCCACGATACTAGTCTATGTTAGTATAAGTGATATACAGTCAGCGTTGACATAAATTTTAATATTGACATCATCATTCTAGTCAACATTGACTAATAGTTGACTAATAAAAAACTAACTCTGAGGATTAATTTATAATTTTTAAAACTATAGAAACTAAATTTATTATTTTCATATTATAGGGACTAAATTAATTTTTTAATAAAATTATAAAAAATTCAAGTATATTTAAACCGTATTTTAAATATCTGTAGTCATAGGCTTCCAAATTGGAACTGATTAAATTTGAGGTCAAGTTTTTGTCACGTAGCAGTACGTTTGGCCGACAAGAAAAAAGAAATAAGAAAAGGATTTAGCATGTGACATTAGAGTTTGTTTCGAGCTCAATATCCTCAACGGATAACCTTTTTTTCTTTCACACAGGACTAATATATTTAGAAAATTTTTGCAATAATTTGTAATAATAATTATAAAAATAGAAATAAATTTTTAAATCTAATAATAATAAAGTGAAAAAAATACAGTTGTTTTGAATAAAAAGCCGAATAAAACCCTACTGACATAATCTCTAAAATTAAAATTAGACAAAACTTATTTGCAGTCCTTTATATTTTAATTGGCCAGTTTTTTACCAAACAAAGATTACTTGAAAGAACTAATTATATAATAATGAATTGTAAAAACATATATAATTACTTTTAAAAATATTAAACTTATTGTTTTCAAATTATAACAAAAATATAAAAACTACACATACTTTTCCTTTTTATTATACCATGTTTGATCCTGAAATAAACAATTATTTTTGTTCTATATATATATATATATATATTAAATTCTTCTATTTTATAATAACATAAAAGTTTTGAACTTTGAAAATAGAAATAAATTAAAGACTATACTCAAAAGAAAACATAAATTTCAAGATAAAGATATAGAGCTTTTTCTTGAAATTTCCTACCAAAAAAAAAAGATCACTTGAATAATTTTCAAATATTTTAAAATGAAAATAATAGATAAAAACAAAAACAATTCTCAAGATGTATTATAGAAATCTATTTAAGAATGTTTATTCCTAAAATTAACAAAAAAAGAAAAAAAAAAAGAAAAGTAGAGAAAAGAAAAAAAGAGAAGAAGTATCAACGTAATGATCACAAATGGGACAACAAGATCCCATAAAGATTAGAACACAACTACATTACACTAATTGCTGTTCTTAAAAGAGATTTTGTTGACCACAATATTCTCAACAGATTTTTTTTAATAAAAAGGAAGAAATTTAATTATTTTATAAAATAAAGTTTCATGTATTTTCAATAATGCAGACAAACAATTATAATTTCTTTTTGGTTGAATTATTTTTGTTTTATTTTTAAATCAAATATGGCAATTTCGTAACAATTTGAGCTTTAAAAATAATATTAAACCTCATACTACTCCGCTTAAAATAGAACATAAACTCCAAAAAATATATATATATATATATATATACACACACACACTAAACAAAATGAACATCTAATAAATATTCAAATATATCATAAATAATAAATAGAAATAATAGATAAAGCATAATAAATAAATAAAAGATCCAGAAATACATAGATATCAAATATCTGCTAGAGAAAGAGATTTAAGAAGATTTAATTTTTTTATAAAATATCAAGAAAAAATCAGAAAAGAAAAATGAAGAAGGGACAAAAACATCAGAAAAAGACGAAAGCATGTCACGTGCTCTCACGTGCCTCAGAAAAATAAAACATCAACAGTTTATTTCTCACTTGTTTTTTATTTTTGCAGAATAAAATAAACTTCAGCAACAGAAGCAGTGAATAAAGCATACTCATCATCGCTGGCGGCCCTTGAACCAGCTCAGCTCAGATCACCCATCTCACTCATTTGGGACAGATAGCACAATATCATGAACGGCCCAGCCCACAGATAAGTAACAGAAAACATAAATCCAGCCCAAATTAATTAGAGACCGTGGCTCCTCAGTGAAAAGGATGGCGCCCATGGCATTAGAAGTCGCACCCTAAGTGCCACCCTTTTGTCATATGATAAAAGGTGGGTTTTGACCTTTTTCCTTTGCATTCTTGGTTTGTAGGTCTTGAAGGATGTTTTGGGGTGTCTTCTTTGGACTCTTTAGTGCTTCTGAAGCCATTTCTAAAGAGATGCATCCAACTATGAAGCATGGGCAAAGGTGAGGGATCTAACCCTACCTTGTATAGGACTTATTTTTCTTCCTAAAATTTAATTAAGTGTAAACATGAAATGAATTGATGTTATATTGAGAAGTATAAATTCCTCAAATGTTTAAAAATGGAAATAGCATTCTTGTGAGTGTTATTGTCGACATTATTATTTTTGTTGCCAAGATAATGTTATAAGAGTAAGCCTTGCAATAATTAATACCTACGTATGAAAGTAATATGTTGTGGAATAAATTTGCATGCACATAATTATATGTTAGCATAAGGTATACTAATTTCCAAGCTAATGTTAAAAATCAGGGTAACAGGACATTAAGGTAAAGTATATGATTGTTACCTAAATATGATCGATAATGCGCTGAGAGTATATTGGAGGTGAAATAAGAATATTATTTTGATGTCCTCATACCGCCATGTATCTATATTTAAATGACTGAACATTTATGGTTGAATGAAGGAATCGAGTTACCTAATACTTCTTTTATATGTTGATTTATTAAAAGTGTGTTGCTTTTCAATACTAGTGTTGAGATAATGGTAATATGTCGTTAGAATGAATTATATGATCAAGCTTAGGTAATAGAAATTCTATGATACATGGAGATGGAATGCAAACTTACCTTGAATGATGCATTCAACCGAGTCCTATAAATAATGAGGTTGAAAAGAGTAGTTATGATTGACATATCATGTGTGAGCATGTGCAATGTATTGCATATATTATGGCCATGTTTCTATGTTATATGAGCATTTATGTTGTGCACTATGTATGCCACTTGGAAATATGATGTAAAGTATTTCTTGATGATTGAGCTTCGATATTCTTGGTTTAACGTTGCTGCACGGACACTAGGGCCCATGCGATGTGGTCGTTGAGTTGTTGAGGTATCGACTAGCTTTCAATTTTTGTATAATTGTGATATGGTTGGGCTTCGACATCCTTGGTCTTGCGTTGTTACACGCACATGGCCAGTGCGATGTGTTCGTTGAGTTGCTAGGGAGTCGATTGGCTACCGACTCATGTATGAATATGAATATAGATTTAATGGATTGAGTTATCATACTCTTATGTTTGAGAATTACTTCCGGTTGCTATATGATGGGATATGACTAAAGTTATATGAGATAAATAATTCCTTGCACTAGATGGGATAAATATGAAATAAGTACATGTAGTCTAGTAGAAGTAAATCTAAAGATATGTTGAACTTGTTGCCTGAAATTATATTTTATATTCATCGTTTTTCTTAAGTGTTGTAGTATACATATCTTGTGTTTATAGGAAGATAGGGTTTTTGGTGAGTCTTGTGGTTACTCACCCCCCTCGCAATTTCATGTATGGTAGTTCCCACTATTTAGAGGTGCATGTACTCAAACATCTCTCCTTTGTTCAGGGTATGATATCTTCTTAGGTAGGACTAATTATTTATGTAATTCATTAGGAAATTCTAGACAGGCTCTGTAATCGGGTAGGCTACCTTACGTTATGTAAACGAATTTTTGAGAAATGTTTATGATTGAATTTGTCTAAGAATAGTATTATGAATATGTGATTATGAAATTATGAATTGAATTGTTAAGTTTTAATGGGGTTGAGTTATGGAAGATTAGGCTTGCGGCAGTGTATTCAAGGCACCGATTACGCCGGTCATGATTCCAGTTTGGGGGTCGTGACATGGGGACTTTCATAAAATGTCAAAGGCCTTGTTTACGATAAAAGGCCAATAATGGTAGGAACATTAAAATGAGATGCCAAAAGTGGTCGGTAAATTATATAGTGAGGTGGCTAGTAAGAGGTAAAACCTCATTTGTTTGTGTATAGTATGAAGGGATAAATTCATACCCATTTATGAAATGTTGATTGTTTAACTTTGTAAATTTAAGGTTTGGTGGATAGTCGGCCTACCTCATGTGTGTAGCCTTAAGGGCATGTGATTTATGATGTTATTGAATCTGAACTGTTTTATTTAGTACAGTTAACTACTCACTGAGTTGTTGATGAATTCACACCTTCTGTGATTTAACATTTTCAGATTCTGTTATTGAAGATGAGTATTTGCCCGAGGAGTATTAGAACTTTGTTGCTGACCACCCTTCCTGTTTTGGTGGGTTTTTTGGTCTATTTTGGAAAAGTGTACCTAGAAGGCTCTGTAGTTATATAGGTCACCTAAGGATGGCTAAATGTTTTGTGTAAAGACTCATGTATGCTAGTTTCATTTATTATATTGTAAACTCATGTTTCTCGATATTCCATCCTTTTTTTTTAGTTGAAGGAATAATATGGAGCATGGTGATTCCTAAATCGAATGTATGGATAGTTATATTTCTCTGAAATATAAATGTTGGTTTTTATGCATGAATGCATTATGGATTGTTGATATATTGCATGGTGGGATCATGGTTTTCATATTGAATGCTTATGTGCTGTTTAGATAGGATTACAATATCTGGGAGGGGGTTCCTTAAATATTGTGCCAGTCACGTGCCCGATAATAGGGTTGACAGGTGTTGCCTATAGAAGCATCATTTTTCCTTAGTCTTTGTTCACTACTAAAAAAACTAAATTTAATGACAATTTTTTAGTGAAGGATTGAAGTGTGTCACTAATTTTGTCATTGTGACAGATTTTAGTGACAAATTTCTATCTGTCACTAATTTGGTAAAAATTTGGAATTTAGTGACAGAATGGAATCTATCACTGAATATTGACAGATTCCAATTTGTCACTATTGACAGATTCCAATCTATCACTAATTTTCGTCACAAAATCTAAGATTTAGTGACGGATGTTAGTCAGACCAAATAGGTAATTAAATTTCACATTTAGAGACGAATTTTTTTGTCACTAAATCGGTCACTAATTTAGTGACGAATTTGTTTCGTCACTAATTTTCCAATTTTGTGACAAATTTGTAATGAATTTTTCTGTCACTAAGTTGTTATTTTTGTGACAAATTAGCGACGAAATTTTTCATCACAAATTTGTGATAGAAAAATTCGTCACTAAAGTGACTTTTCCATCTCAAATCCATCACTTAAAATTTTACTAATGCTATTTTTAGTGATAGATTTGAGACGAAAAAAATCTGTCACTAAAGCAAAAATTAGTGACGAATTTTTTTTTAGGAATGAATTTTTTTCATCACTAAAACAATTTTTTTCTTCTTGTGGTTGTTTTTGGGCTATCATCCTTGGTGCAAGTCTGCACCCTTCACACTCTAGTTTTATTTGGGTTCTAGGATAGTTTCATTCGTTGGGATATGGCCTTCTTTTTCCTTAGCATAACTATCCTTGATTTCTTTGTCCAAACACTTACCCTCCGAATGTCCTATATTGAAACAGTGACAACTCTATTTTGTAGCATTATTTAATCTATATTTTTATTAATAAATTGAGTAAATTAAATAATTTTAAGTTTTTTTTATATTTATTTAATATTTTTAATTAATTAGTTTAATTTTATAGAAAATTAGTTGTTCTTTAGGATTTATCTTATGTTTTATACTTTATTGTATTTATTTATTTTAGTTTAGTTTAAGATATTTAATTTAACTTTTATTAAGATTTATTTTGGTTAGTTTCTTTTAAAATTTATTTTAAGATTAGGTTTTGAAAAAAAAATAAAAAAGGATTTTGATATTTTTATGTTTTTCTTTTCTAATTTTATTTTTGATTGGATGAGCTTTATTTGAATTAGACTGCCAAGATTTGAGAGAAGGGCCCACAAAGGAAAAGGAGGAGACGCTAGACAAAGCCCGAAACGTAAATAATGCAGAAGAGGAGCTTTGGAGAAATTTTCATTCATTGATTTATCATCATCATCTTTTCTTTTATTCTTTCTTTGCCTTTTAAATGAAAAAACTCATGGATATTGTTATAAATGTTTTATGTATCATGAGTAGTTAAATTTTTTTTGTTAGGGGGAAGATGATGTAAATTTGAATTTTCTTATGTTAATCTAAATCTATTTTTTTATCGAGCAATTGTTTTTGTGCCCACTGCTTTCTGAAATTTAACCACTTGAGAATTGAATTAGGATTTATGTAGGGAATTAGAAAATTCAAACATGACTATTGAAATAACTGTCACAAATTAATTTAATCTAGGAATAGATAAATTGTTTATGTGATTGTGCCTAAATTCAATTATTCTTATTGCATTTTCTTGATTAAATTGGTTTAAGAAATTAAAAAATTTAATTAAATCAAGAGAGTTAATTTGCCAAGGGATTGAATTTTAACTAGAATTGAGAATTTAACCATTAATGTAGAAATTAAAAATTTAGATTAAAATAAAAATTCATATCATAGTTAGATAAGTTAGTGAAATCGGATCCCTAACACTTTAAAATTTGCAGATTCGTAATACTTTTCTTATTTTATTTGTGTTAATTATTGTCAATTATTAGTAATTTAGTTAATTGCCATTTATTTAATTTAGTTTATTTTAATCTCACATAATAAAAATCTATCGTCTAGATAGTTTAGTAATAGTAAAATTGGTACTTTACTTTCATAATTCTCGTGGGATCGACACTCTACTTACTTTCTATATTACTTATTGACTCGGTACACTTGCCGATAGTATTTTAGACCAACAAGTTTTCGGTGCCGTTACTGATAAATAACATGTAAGCTTTCACATTCAATTCCACGAAGAATTATTTTATAAAGCACAGGTTTCTTGAGGCCCAATTTACTTAGATCCAGATCTTCTACCATACTTTTTTTAGCAACAATTTGTTTTGTTGCTAAAACTTATAGCAATAATTTTGCCACAGTAAAAACTGTTGTTAAAAAGTATAGCACTCAACCATATGATAGAGGGTCTGGATCCCAATTTATCCTTGCTTGCCGGGTGGTTGTGCTTTGATCTTCATTGTGTGACCAATTTCATTCCCAAACTTGCTAAGAAGCTTATTATTAAAAAAGAAAATTCAATCAGTAAATTGGGAAAACGGACACAGATTGCAAGTTTCTCGATTTTTGTCGAAGCTTGGGTCTAACCCATATTGCCACGATTGCGTCATCAAGTAGCGGCCGAGAATTATCCTTGGTCCTCCTGGATTAGCACGCATATAATCTTTTGTTAGAGAATTTAACAAGATAACAATCCAGGTTTAAATCAATTATAGTTGAAATCCCTTTGGGATTCCAAGTTGATAAAGTCTTTTTTCCAAATATTTGAAGCCAACAGTTTTCCCAAGAGTTTTATGAAAACAGATCTGGAGAAAGGTTTATTTAATCGGCTTCTTTCTCTATCAAGAGGCTCTAATAACAGTGCAGGAGCTATTTAATCTGCTTCTTTCTTCATGCATTTTATGATTATCAATGTTTATTTGTACTATTGATATAATACTTTGTAACTAATTTTAAATTTTATTTCAAATTAATATAATATTCAAATTATGTATTATCGATAAATTATTGACATCAATCTAGTTCTTTAAGTTTGGGCCGGACTAAATGAGAAGAATATACTTTTGGCCCTTAACTTCAGAGAAGAAAAGTACTTTTAGTCCTTACAAGATACATTGGACAACTATATAGTTCCTGAAAAATGATAATGTACTATTAAATTCAAAGATCTTAAATGTTCACTCATTAATCTTTCCATTTATAAATTCCGTTATTTATTAACGGATTGACGGATTTGGCTTATTAAATGACATAATCCATCTTATTTGAATGCTTATTGGATCATAACTTGAGAAAAAGTACATTTTTAGTACCTAAAAAATATATAAGACAACTATTTAATCTTTAAAAGATTAAAATACATTATTTAGTTCTTAAAAGATATCAAACATTAATGCTCAAGTCCAAAACTAGTTTATCTACAATTTATAGAGCCGTGATTTTTTTTTTTAACACACGTATCTTCAGGCAATTGCATGTGGCAACAATTCGAGACATTCTTCTCGCGACTGTTTTAAATAAAATGTTAATTATTTTAAAATTACAAAAAAGTACTGAACTATTAAAATATATATTTTAACTGATAAACAACTTTCAATCCCAATAATATTACAGATTCTCCTTATACATTATTATTGAAAAAGTTTTTCAAATATTAGTACGTATAAAATTTAGTCTTACAAAAATACTATATTGTATAGATTTTGTTAATATTTATAAATTATAAGAACTAGTTAATTCAATACTTGAATTTGAAAGACTAAATAAATCAAAAATATATTTTACAAAATTAATTTGTATGTTTACTACAAAAATATTGCACTAGGACACATAAATAATGAAATTAAAGCTTAAAATTATATACTAATAACATTTTATGAGTGATTATTTACGTATTTGAATGCGTTAATTTTTTGCGTTAATGAATTAGTTGGAGTTGGTATAATTTAAAATTTTTGAATACACAGCTCAAACCGTGAGTGATAAAAAAATGAATCCAAACGATGTTGTCAATTCATTTCAGTCCAACTCAATTGTATGGGAACACCTGAAACATTGTGTGAACGTGGAAGACCCAACTTGCAAAAGCGCAGTTTCGATGCAAATTAAAGCAGTGTTTGTTTCGTTCCTCCACGTTTGGATAAATCTAAAATCAGTTTCTAAAGAGTTTGAATATTTCTATCATTGAATTATCTTGAAATTTGTGTGTATAATAATAAAAAAATAATTTATACAAATCTCAAAATAATTCTAAAATAAAAACATTTAACTTTTTAAAGGATTGAATTTTCTATATACTTACTCTTTATTTATTTATTTTAGTGTGGTCTTGGTCAAATTCTATTCAAAATTCATATAAAATCATTTTATGTTATTAATTTATTTTTATGTGTATATATATATATATATATATTAGAATGAGAATATGAATTGAAATTCTCTTTCCATTCCATTATTTGGTTAAGCACTAAAAGAAATAGAAAATTCCTTAATTTTTCTGATTTGGTTGTAAGAGTTTGTATTAGAATGGAAAAAATTGTAACAAAATTAATATAATACCAATGAATGTAAAAAGTTACATAAATATTATATAATTAAAAATATTGGTGAATAAAGAAATTGGATTTAATTAATTTTTAATATATTACACAATACTACATATTACATAATAACATATTAAACATTGCATATGAGACATATCAAAAATACAATTTGTAGAGCTATTTCATAATTATAATTAATAATCAATAAAGACTAACGTTTTTAATAACAAAATATATGAAATAAATTTTAATATATTTTGATCACATTGCAAATAGTGAGAATTAACTTCTTCACTCACAACTCAAACTCTAAAATTTGCAAGTTGCGTGCCTGAAGTTTTAAGAATTTTCTAATAACTTGAGTATATTTATTTCACTTTCTAGAAGGTACAACATTCTTATTAATTTTTACAAATAAATAAAATTAATTATTGAACATTTTTTATCTACTCCTATAAAAATATCCTTTGCACTTAATTTTGTTTATCTTTGCTAAAAATGATTTAAATCCCAAAAAAGTTATATAAATTTTAATGAATTATGACACACAATATAATACTATTAAGATGTCAAAAAAGACTAAATTTATGCTAAACTAACTATTTTATTAAAATAGTACATGAATATAAATAAAATATAATTTATTAAAATAGAGAAGAGCATACAAATTAAAATAAGTATACTCTTTAAAATTTTAGTATCAATGTAAATATTGTTGCAGATACTTAGGGCAATCAAAACTTTGATTGTTCGAGAGATTTAGATCACTTTCTTTATATATAAGTTTCAAGGAGTTTTAATGGTTGAGGATTGAATTCTTTTCAAGTTTCTTTCCTACTTTTTTGTTTTAAAGTAAACCTTGTGCCTCCTTTGTCAAATGGTAAGAAGCGTGTTCTTATCATTTTTTCAATTTATAATTAAACAAAAATAAATTTTATCAATTTCTTTTAGATTTTGACTAAATGATTTTTTTTGAAGACATATTTAGTTAATAAAGTGGATTTTCTTTGCAATATATATATATATATATCAAAAAAATAAATAATTTAATTATATCTATTGTTATATTAAAAATAAAATTATAATTATATATTGTAAAAAAATAACTTTAATTATAAAAATGAACAAATATAAAAAAATAATTATATATAAAACATCAATAAGTGAGTTGAATAATACTTTTGAAACAAAAAATTATTAAATATAATTCAAACAAACCACCTGAAAACTTTAATGCAGTATTCTTTAAATAAAAAAAATTGAAGATGATCCGTTTCTTGTTTTGTTCATATTGAAATTTTGTTTTATTTACGGTTTATATTTAAATGTAATAAATATTTGCGTAAAAATATCAGAAAAAGTGTTTCTAATTTTTTTTATTAAAATAAAATTAAATTAACGAAATGTACGGGATCTATTATATTGCATATTATATGCTTTCTTCTTATATTTCTTAAAAGAATTTATGCTATATTATTAGCACTGTAAAAAAGAATCGCGTCGGCCAATTACACTTAGACCATTAAATGGGGCGAGTTAGGTGTGGCTGTTTGATAAATGGGCAAATTTTATCATGCCTAAGTCTATCTGTTGTAGCCCACGGGCCACTTTGTCTTCTCAATTTCGTATTCAATTATATAACCATTTTTTTTGTTAATACTAAAGCATAGCCACATTATTTGAATAGAATATGAGCTACATTGTTATCAAATAATTTAATTACTTTTAACATTGTTATAACATATTTTAATTTTATTAACAATGTTATTATAATATTACTGGATGTAAATTTAAAATTTCAATATTTATTTTAAACAATTACAAAATTTTTCACATATTAAGATTACTATATTTATTAAATATAATATTATGAAATATGAAATAGGATAAAATAAATAAGATTTATATATGAAATTTAATTAAATTTGAAAAAAAGAAAAGTGGGTCAGCTAGTGGGGCTCACAGGCAAACAAACCTAATTTTAAAAGTTCAAACCCACCTTAAATGTGAACAGGGTGAACTATATAAACTTATTTTGCCAATACTATATTCATCATTAAGAATGTGAACCTAAATTATTTGTTAAATTACACGTATTCATCATTAATAGATTATAATCTAGCGTTAAAATTCGTTAAATTTCCATCCATTATGTGCTGATGTGGCAAAAAATGCATGTGTCATGACATGTCAGCCAGCCACATCAAAATCACCTCTCTTTCTCTCTCTCTCTCTCTCACACGCGCGCGCGCGCACGCGCAGGGGCCTCCCTCTCTCCTCTGCAACTTCACTATGTGGACAATCTTCTTCTTCATTCTTCATTTTTCTTCCCATTCGTAGCACTCTTCTTGTGCCTTTATAGCAATTTTTTAAATTGTAGAATATTGTGGTGGAAATTGGACACTCACATTTAGGAATGGCAACGGGGCGTGAAGTGCCTCCATGTTACCCGTCCCAATCCCCGATCCTCGCCAGGGGAAAAATTTAACCTTGATCCTCGATCCCTGCCTCCTTGTGGGGACTTGGCGATTCTACTTCTTTCCTTCATTTATTGTCAATCCACCAGATCACAATATATTTTCTTTGAATTTTCAAATAAAAAACTTCTTCTACTAAATGTTCATCTTTTCTTCCAAATCATTCTTTCCACATTTCCCATTCTTCTTCACTAAGATTGGCTATCAGAAGCTTCCAAACCTAGATTTTTCTCATCCTAATTACTAGAATCCTATGGTTGAATCATTATGTTGCTCTCATATTTTGAGGACACTCATGTGATAAAGAGCCAATTCTGTCTAATCCTCACTTATTTGAATGATGGCAAGAGCGAGAAAGAGGGGTTGAATCAAAAAATCGTACCTGAAAGCAACAATGACAGTGAGACAAGACTGACTGAGAATGAGAGAGGTCACAACTGAGAGGACAATAATGAGTGACGATGGGAGGAAGGAAGCACGAGCACGATGACAGATGACGACAACTGATGGGAGGGAGCACAAGCTAGAGCAACATGATGATGAGAATGGTGGTAGGGTTTAGACACGTGGATGTATGGAAGATCACATATCTGAGTGAGCCACTAAGGGACGGTGTCAATTTGGGAATGGCGGAATGGGAAAAGGGATTAGGGCTGATTTTTTTTACTAAATTAATTTTAAATATTTTTAATTATAAAATGATTAAACTATCCATATATAGGGGCATTTTAGTAATTTCAGTAAAATTACTAAAATGCCCTTATGGGACAAGGATTTCGTGGGGCGGGGACCTTGAAATCTTGATGGGGGATTTTTCTCTCGTTCCTATCCCTACGAGGAAAAAAACCCACTCATGGAGCTCTGAGAGCGAAGATCCCAAAACCCCCTACCCCATTGCAATCCTTACTCACTTTTGACTTGTAATATTGAACACTGAGTTCGAAACAAAACCAAGACAATGCATGTCCAGAATTTTCTGGGAATCCAAACTGATGTATATCTTTTACGAAAACAAGACAAAAAATTGACCTAAATTGTAAAGAGAAGATTTACACGGAAACATATAGAAATCTAGCTCACATATGCAACTTTCATCATTTCAAGCGACTTTTACAGATGGAATCAAACACTCGCTAATTGCTATTGACTCAGATCAAATACCTAGTTGAAAACACAAAATCCACAATGTACTTACTTTATTTTCTCAACAAAACTAAAACTAAGCCAAATTGGGAAGACAAAAATTTATTCATCGACGATAGGTACTGAGGATGATGTTAGCACGATGTTGAGCAATATTGAAGAACATGAGCATGGTGAGGTTGAATTGGGGGCGAGGGGTGAAGCTGTAGAGAGCAGGATGTGGTGTAAGAGAGAGAAGAAGAGTGCTAACTAAGGATGCATGGAAGGAGGAAGGTAGTGTCTGGACAGTTAAGTTGTAGAGGAGAGAGAGAGCAGTGTGTGCCTGAGTGTGTATGTGTATGTGTGTGTGTGTGAGAGAGAGAGAGAAAGATGATTCTGATGTGACTGGCTGACATGTCATTATACATTTTTGCCACAGAAGCACATAATGGACGGAAATTTAACCAATTTTAATGGTAGGGACTTTTTTAAAAAAACATTTGGAAACTATAGGAACCAATTTCTATAGAAATAAACAATAGAGACCAAGTTACAATTTAAGCGAAATTATAGGAACCAAAATCATTTTTCAACTTTTAAATTTTCATCAATTATTCAAACTATTCTTATCTAGTGCCATTGATGATTTTTGACTTTTCATGAATGTCTCCTGAATACATTGTGAGAATGAACCAATTTTGCTACGAAAAGTTTTCGACTATCAGCGATTGAAGAAAATAAAGTATGATTTAGCGACTGATAGTTAGTAGGACAAAAAGGAGTAAGGATGTTAAGCTGAAAAGATTATTTGCTACTAGAATTCTTCGACTATCAGTGACTGAATGTGATCCCCTACTAATTTAACGATTGAAGAGCCATCGCAAATATTTTTCTAAAACCAATAAGGGGTTCGAGGAAGGCAGTACCATTTAATTTTTGATTTAAATGATTATAAATTTTGTACTTTTTGGTTGTAAATTTAAAAATAAAATGTAATCTTACTTTTTGACTATGTAATATTATTTATTATTAGAATTTAGTATTAGTATTCTCCAAACTTAAAGAGCATTCTACACATAAAATAGTATAACAATATACAGTACTTATAAATGAATATGACAAAATCACATAACGAGTGTAGAGGTATAACAAAAAATAGTCAACATCTTCAACGGTTAACTAATAACCAATCAAAAGAATTATTTTCCAGCTAACTGAACTTCAATTTGCTACTTCCACCATCTGCAAAATGCAGAAAATTTGTTAGAAGAGAAAATCATATTCCATGAATGCAAGTCTAGAGTCCAAATTTTCACTGGATATAATAATTAATTAGAGCAAGAGTCAATTGATCTTACATTGTCCTAGGATTTCAGAGAAGCACAGTATGTGTGGGAAACTACAAACAAAATAGAATCTATATAGTATGTGAGGGATTAGGTGCCTTGGTTTGTATGTATACAATGACCATTAGGAAAATATGTATCAACTTAAGAACCCAAAATATCAACATTCTTGTATACATACTAGCAACCAAGACAAAGTTCTCGTTAACCTTCTTAAAGATAAATAGAAGGCGAAGTAGTTCACCAACCTTTGTAAATAGCGCTTCTTGGTAATCATGCATATTATTTTTCACATGCAATCCTTCTACCTTACAGAATCAAGGAAAAGAAAATTGCCAACTTCATTTTATCCTGTGTCTTTTTTCATTTGCTATTTTAATGTGCATACAAACACAATCTCAGCCTCAGGCAAAGAACACGTAAGTAATGACATTCAAGTCTTTTTCTACAACACAAATTACAACTTGCCTAATTCTCAAATTGACAAAATCAAATTCTGGACCAATTTTAGCCCAATAACGTCAAATAAATGAAGCCACACACAAAACATGAAGCCCAATTTCAGCCCAATAGCATCCATATCAAGCAATAATGAGAAACTCAATTTCAGCCCAATAAATGAACGAATTTCAGCTAAACTATGAATTGCACATCCTACGCTGCCCAAGCTTGTTATGTATTTGGTGATTATTAAGTACCCGATCTACTTTGTTCAAAAATAAATCGTATAGTAAATAACAAAATTGACACATCATTCTTTAAATACTGACATAGTCTATGCTTGACAATCCCATGACCCTTTTCCACGTGATGAAAGGACATGGTATATCCCTATTTTATAATGATATTTGGAATTAGTTCAACTCAAAATTTAGTTAAAAGTCCAATCCATCCAATTTAAATAGCTTTTATATTTATGTATACTAAGATTATATATTATAAATTAATAAGAATAAATGATATATAATGTAAAATATATTTTAATATTATATATATATATATGTGTGTGTGTGTGTGTGAGTGATAGAAATTCTAAATATAATTTATATAAAATTTTACAATTTCAATATATAAAAGAACTCACTCTACATAAAAACCTCTATAGTATAGGTGTGGAAATCATCTATTGGGCGTATGGGCACACCCACTAACATTGGATAGCGGGTGTCCAACACCCTGCTGAATGTATGGCTCCTAGCATGGGATCCAAGTCCATATTATAGAAGGGCAACATATGGTTTGGTTTGAACTCATCTACCTTTTCATCTTATAAACAATATTCTTCTCCAACTTACTCAGATGCAAAAGAGATCCAAAATAATGGCATTCACGATGCAAGCCTTAGTGGTGATTACTCAAGAAGCAGCAAAGTTGCCAGAATCAATTATTCAAAGAAAGCCATTGATATTTAGAGAAAGAAAAGTTCAGTTTGAGAAAAGCGAAGCCAATTCAGAAGGGAAGTTTGGGAGATTTGGAGGGAGGTTTGTGCCTGAGACACTCATAGCTTGTCTCCATCATCTTGAGGCTGAGTTCAGAAAAGTCCTTCTTGATGAACTCTTGCAAGTTAGAAATGTCCACCTTTAATTAATTCATGGTATTCTTCTTTTCTAGAAATATTTTTAAATGGATTTAGGTTAAAATTGTTAGAATAAATGAAATCGATGCCTCTCCTAACTATGCAACAGCTCAGCACTACTCACAGCACCAGAACCTTCTCACTGATAGCACACCTTAGCATTCTATTAATTAGAATTTGTCCCTTCCTTTCTGTTTCCTTCTATTACGGATCTAGTGCTAAGTGTATCATTTCCTTTTTATTCTATTCTTCTCTGTAAATGAAGTCTGTATATATATACATATTCAGTGGAGCTCTAGCAATCAACCAAGCAGAGCATTATTCAAAATTCCATTTCTCTCTTCATGCTTTTACTTTTCTGTGAAATTTGACTTGGTATGTCAAGGAAACTCACCCATTTTGTCAAGAAACACTTCCACAGCCGCAACCTCCAGCTAGCATTCATATTTTGTTTTCAACCTCTACATGCACCTACCTCACCTAACTTCAAGAAGTCCATAATGTCTGCACCTCCCAACCTCTTCCAGCTGTGCCCATGTGACCTTGTTTCCCTACAATTAGTATAAATAGGTTAAAGCTTCATTGTATTTGCAATCCAGAATCAAGTAGCTTTTGAAACTTTGAAGTTTCTTTTCTTCTTCTGCTCTGCCCCCTTTTCCCTGAGCCATATTTGGTATCAGAGCAAGGTTCCAGAGAGAGGGAACGCCTGAAAAGCTGCCTGAGATTCACTGTCGAAGTTTTCCGGCGACGATCGATATCGGCCACCTTCGAAAGTCCCATCTCCGGTACTCTTTCAGGACAACGGACGTCGGAATCGTGATCGGAAGGGTCCAAAACCTTGGACTGGAGAAGATCAACGCCGCCTGAACTTCCACGCACCGTCACGCACCACAATCGGAAGACCACGCGCCGGCCATCTGCTCCCACGCGCTACACGCGCCTGCCAGAGGTTGAAGACGACCACGTCAGCACGCCACGTCATCAGCCAAGTCATCCACCAGGTCAATCAGAGGTTGACACGTGTCACAACTACCACGTGTCCTGCTGATCCGGATTGACACGTCATCTCGCCACGTCATCATACACGTCATCAGTCCTTGCAATCAAAGTTTGCCACGTGTCAGACTGCTGCCACATCATCATAGAGATAGCCAATTACCGATCGCCACGTGTCAAGTAGTTGCCACGTCACCACAATTTTCCAGATTCTCATATTGACCCCGGAAGTTTTGTAAAATCTTATTTTGACCCCCTAAACTTTCAGAAATTACAAATGTACCCCAAAACTTTCTAAAATTCCACTTTGGCCCCATATCTTTCTGAAATTACAAATTTGCCCCAGAAATTTCTGAAATTCCACTTTGGCCCCAGATATTTTCGAAATTTCACTTTGTGCCCCAGAACTTTCTGATATTACAATTTGACCCTCACAACTTTCTGAAATTTTATTTTTGCCCTCAATTATTTTCGAAATTACAGTTTGACCTACTTTTCATAAATTACCTTTTGGGCCCCTTAAGTTTTTTTTTATAGAAATTATAGATTCACCCCAATTCTTTCCAAATCATAGATTGGCCCCAATACTTTCCAAAAATTACAGATCAACCTGACATTTTTTTTTTTAAAAAAAAGGTTCATTTTAGCCCCTCAATCTTCTAAAAAAAGAAATTTCACTCAAATCCCACAATTTTTCTTAATTTTCTTATCCATCCCTAATTTTCTACAACCAAACTTCAAACTTTTCTCCTTCCCTAGCCAACAGAAATGCCTCCAAGAAGCAGGCGTGCACAAGAAATTGAATTGAACGAGATGAGAAATCAACTTCAACAGTTGCAAGAAACAGTGTATGCCCAGCAAACATGGCTTGAGACCCAGAAAGATCGTCGATACAAAAATTCAAATAACAGCAGTTCATCAACAACTTACTATCGCTACTCCAACAATGTTCGAATGAAAATTCCTGAATTCGATGGGAATAACCAACCTGAAGAATTCAACGACTGGCTTAAAAAGGTTGAACGGATTTTTGAGTATAAGGAGGTCCCAGAAGATCAAAAGGTGAAAATTGTTGCCACTAAACTCAAGAAGTACGCTTCTTTTTAGTGGGAAAATCTTAAGAGAAAGCGCGAACACGAAGGGAAGCGCAAGATTCGAACTTGGAAGAAAATGCGACGTAAGTTAACCCGTAAATTCTTGCCTGAACAAACAGGGTTTATGGGAGTGTCACTTATTTCTATCCCTACTTCGTCACAAATTCCTGAAAAGGAAGAGGAATCTATACCGACAGGGTCAGTGCATGATAGTGATGTCATACCAGATGACGATGATGACATATTAACAGAGTCAGTATATGACAGCGATATCATGCCAGAAGAGCCAGTATATGATAGTGATATCATGCCAGAAGAGCCAGTATATGACGATGATATCATGCCAGAGGAGTCAGTGTATGATAGAGAAGTCAAGTTGACAGAATCAGCATATGACAGTGATGTCATGATAGCAGAACAAGCATATAACAGTGATGTCTTGCCAACAGAGCCAATATATGCTAGTGATGTCACTCCAGCAGAGCCAATATATGATAGTGAAGTCACGTTGACAAACCATGATGAGACACTGGTAATTCATCGAAACCTGCATATAACGCCAGCAAAAGACGAGTCTTGGTTAAGTCACAACATCTTCTATCCTATTGAAGATAAAATTTGTGATGTCAACATGGGCAACAAAAGTTATGACAATATTGTGACCGACTACATGGTGGAAAAGTTGGAGGAATTTCATCAAGAAGAAGTTTGTTGTAATGTTGTGCCTACGGAAGATTGTCATCTTCTTTTGAGAAGACATTGGCAATTTGATCGTTGTGTCCAAGACGACGGCCATACAAGCATATACTCTATTACAAAAAAATGGAGTAAAAGAGATGTTAGTGCCAATGCCACCTGGTGAATGCAATAAGAACAAACTAGAAAGATACGATTTCACTTTTTTTCCGGTCTTTCTAGTTATAATTCCAGAAGACAATCCACCAGGAGTGCCACCTAAGAGAGACAACGACATCCAGCAAGACTCGAGGGCGAGTCTCATCTAACCCAGGGAGAATGTCAAGGAAACTCACCCATTTTGTCAAGAAACACTTCCACAGCCGCAACCTCCAGCTAGCATTCATATTTTGTTTTCAACCTCCACATGCACCTACCTCACCTAACTTCAAGAAGTCCATAATGTCTGCACCTCCCAACCTCTTCCAGCTGTGCCCATGTGACCTTGTTTCCCTACAATTAGTATAAATAGGTTAAAGCTTCATTGTATTTGCAATCCAGAATCAAGTAGCTTTTGAAACTTTGAAGTTTCTTTTCTTCTTCTGCTCTGCCCCCCTTTTCCCTGAGCCATGATATCAAAGCCTGTTTTAGCTAGCAGCTATTCGAAACCCATGGCCCAAACACCCTCAACTCAATCATCTACAAACATATCAACCCTAACTCCAGCCTTAAAAATTTTACAATCCTCAAACAATTCCCTTAGCTTAGTTGCTCCTATTAAGCTTGACAGTAACAATTACCTCCTATAGAAATCCATGATTCTTCCTGTTATAAAGGAAAACCAGATGGAGAGCTTCATTTATGGTAAGAACCCGCACTCTAAATTTCTGGAAAATGACTCAACAAAGCTAAACCAGAAACATCAAGAATGGAAATTCACATACTAGCTTCTCTTTGGCTGGTTGTTTAGCTCTCTCTTGCTAGACATAGTAACACAATTCATTGACTGCAAATCAAGCCAAGAACGTTGGCAAAGCACTGAGGATTTTGCTGGAGCAACCAACAAGGCAAAAATACTATGGTACAAAGGTAACACTGGCAAATGGTGAAAAACTACCCATTATCAAAATTTGATGGTGGTCATACAAGAAAAGATAGGATCCGTAATGATCATTTACGAGGTAGAGTTGGGGTGGCACCTATTGAGGAAAAAATGGTTGAAAACCGTTTAAGATGGTTTGGGCATGTGCAAAGAAGATCGTTGGAAGCGCCAGTTAGGAGAGTTGAGCAGATGGTTTGGAACCCTATGAAAAAAGGCCGAGGAAGACCAAAAAAGACACTTAGAGAAATTATTGAACGGGACCTTTTAGTAAATGAGATATCTAAAGAGTTGGTCATTGATAGAGCTCAATGGCGTCGTGCGATCCATGTAGCCGACCCCACTTAGTGGGATAAGGCTTTGTTGTTATTGTATCAAAATTTGATGGTAACACTGTGGCAAATGATGAAAAACTACCAATAAAAATTCAATTCAACTTCAGAAAATCATTTACTCTCCTACCATTTCAAAAAATTTATTAAGTGTGTCTCAACTTACCTCTCACAATAATGTTTCAACTGAATTTGACTCCAATTCCTTTTATGTGAAGGACAAAAACACAAGGAAGGTGTTGCTGCAAGGGCAGCTTAGGAATAGTTTATACCAACTACTGCCTACAAGTTCTGATCACTTACCTCAAGTTTTATTTACTTGCAAAAATGTTAATCAGTCATTCTTAATAGATTGGCATAAAATCCTTGGTCATCCATCTTACAATATCCTCTCCCAAACACTGAAATCATGTAATCTCAACCTTGACAGTGATGAGAAAATGCCTTTTTGTTCTAATTGTCAGTATAGAAAATCACGCAAGCTTCTATTTCCAAATTTTAAGTCATACACTACTAAACCTCTTGAGATAATACATACTGACCTTTGGGGACCAGCCCCAATGAACTCCAAGCATGATTTCAGATACTATATCATTTTTCTAGATGATTTTAGCTGCTATACCTGTATCTATCCTTTAAAACAAAAAAGTGATGCTTTCGTCATATTTATGTAGATCAAATTAATGGCAGAAAAAGAATTGAACACCTCTATAGAAATTGTCCATAGTGACTCGGGGAGAGTACCAAGTTTCAATAACTTCTTAAAGCAACAACGAATTGTTCATTATCACACTTGTCCCTATACTTCCCAACAAAATGGGAGATCAGAAAGGAAGCACAGACACTTAACAGAAGTAGGATTAACCATTCCTTCTCATGCCAAAATGCCTTTAACTTTTTGGTGGAAAGCTTTTCACACAGCTACTTATCTAATTAACAGATTACCAACACCTATTCTCAACCATAAGTCACCATTTGAAACACTTTTTCAAAAATTACCAGATTATAATTTCCTACACCACTTTGGTTGTGGTGTATATCCCTGTCTGACCTCTTACAACAGGCACAAGCTATAATTTCACTCCATAAAATGTGTGTTCATCAGATATAGTGATCATCATAGAGGCTATAATTGTATTTCTCCCCAGGGACAAGTTTATACCTCCAGGCATGTTGTTTTTTATCATAATGATTTTCCTTACTCATCTTTTGTTCAAATAGATCACAGTCAAATAAACACTTCACTGTCATATACTGTATTATCATTCAAAATAGGCCATTCATAAGCTCCACTGCAATAGAACAGTCCGTGTTTAATAACAGGTATGAGTCTCAACTTAATACTTCTTCTATACATCCATCCCTTGATTCCTTCTCACCTACAAGCTTATCTTCTACTAGTACCAGATATGCTTTACTTTCTACTTTAGCTCCACAATCATCTTCTCCTATTCCACCTCATCTTCTAGAACTAGATATGCCCTACCTACCAAACCAATAAGCCACTTGCACACACCTCAAAACACCACTAATCTCCATCCCATTATCACTAGAAGCAAGAATGGAATAACAAAGCCTAATCCTCCTTTCATTGGTAGAGCACCACCACTTTGCCTGACAATATTTCCTTGACCATCCAAAATTCTATTTGATTTCAAGCCATGAAAACAAAATATTCTGCTGTACAGAAAAATAAAACTTGGTCATTAGTTCCAAGAACTCCTCAAATGAACATAGTTGGTTCAAAATGGTTCTTTCGCATTAAGTATAAAGTTGATGGTCAAATTGATAGACACGAAGCAAGATTAGTGGCTAAAGGCTTCCATCAAACACTAGGAATTAATTTTTCTGAAACATTTAGCCTTGTTATTAAACCCAACACTGTGAGACTTATCTTAACCTTGGCTACATCTCTACACTCGCCAGTGCATCAAAGTGATATTAACAATGTGTTTTTAAATGGTTTCCTTCATGAAACAGTGTATATGGGCTAACCAGAAAGCTTTGCTGACTCAACACATCCAACACACATGTGTAAGCTAAATAAGGTCCTTTGTGGGCTTAAGCAAGCTCCCAGGAGTTGGTTTGACAGATTACACACCACACTAATTTCATGGGGATTTACTCATAGCAAGGCAAATACATCTCTTTTCTTCCTGAACAAATCTGACATGGTTCTTTTCATTTTAATTTATGTAGATGACATAATTGTTACCAGTAACAAGATCTCTTATCTCACAGAGTTCAATACTGAACTGAACAACATATTCGCCTTAAAAGATCTTAGACCACTACACTTCTTCCTTGGAATTGAAGTCCATTGAATGGATGCCAATTTTTATTTGAATTAGTCACAGTACCTAGCTTCTTAAATTCAGAATACACAATTCATCACCTTGATCCATACCCATAGCAGTCAACACTACCTTAAATTCTTCTGAAGGAGAGTTACTTCCTAATCCCACTGAGTACAAAAAATTGATTGGTGCATTACAATATATTACTTATACCAGACCAGACATAAGCTTCACTGTGAATAAAGAAAGTCAGTTCATTCAATCCCCAACCTCACTTCACTGGAGAGCTGCAAAAAAGGTACTCAGATATCTTAAAGGTTCATTAGAACGTTCATTAGAACGTTCATTAGATCTCAAAGCCAGCCCTCAACTTAATCTAGAAGGATACTCGGATGCATCCTTTGCTGATTCAATTAAAGACAGAAAATCAACAGGAGTTTATTGTGTGTTCTTCGATCAAAGCTTAATTTCATGGTCCTCACACAAGCAACAAGCCATTTCTAGATCAAGCTCTAAGTCAGAATACAGAGCTCTAGCAAACCTTGCAGCTGAAGTTCTTTGGGTCATTTACTTGCTTCAGGAAATCAAATTTCCTTTATCCAATACTCCAGTGTTATGGTCTGATAGTCTCAATGCGGTAGCCCTTTCCAACCCCAATTTTCATGCGCGTTCAAAGAACATAGAATTGGTTATTCATTTTGTTCGAGATCAAATCATGTCCAAGAAGCTGTTCACTATGTGCCTTCAGCTGATCAAACCGTCGATTGTCTAACGAAGCCTCTAGCTTAAACTCAACTCTAGTTCTTAAGAGACAAACTCGAGGTACTTCTTCTCCCACCTTCAAGTTTAAAGAGAAGTGTTAGAATAAATGAAATTAGTGCCTCTCCTAATTGTGCAACAGCTCAGCACTACTCACAGCACTAGAGCCTTCTCACTGATATCACACCTCAGCATTCTGTTAATTAGAATTTCTCCCTTCCTTTCTATTTCCTTCTATTACGAATCTAGTGCCGGCTGTATCATTTCCTTTTTATTCTATTCTTCTCCGTAAATGAAGTCTGTATATATATACATATTCAGTGGAGCTCTAGCAATTAACCAAGCAGGGTATTATTCAGAATTCCATTTCTCTCTTCGTGCTTTTACTTTTCTGTGAAATTTGACTAAAATTAAGAATAAAAAATATTTCAAATTATACTATATGTTTTTAAAAATATTTTAAAATAAAACAAAATATATTTATTTAGTCTCCAATAAATTAAAGTTGTCTCAATTTAATTCTTG
This sequence comes from Biancaea sappan, assembly GCA_037074585.1. Lineage (NCBI taxonomy): Eukaryota > Viridiplantae > Streptophyta > Magnoliopsida > Fabales > Fabaceae > Biancaea > Biancaea sappan. The sequence goes on along the minus strand of CM073490.1, from coordinate 85,348,860 downwards.
AAAAATTAAGGTTCAAATGGTTCTGATTTTTAAAATTTTTTTTATTTTTAAATATAAAAACAAAAAAATCACGTTTGGTGTATTATTTTTAATAATATTTTTTGAAAATTTATTTTTAAAATTGAAACAAAATGGTAATGACATTTTAGTAAATGTTATTTGCTAGGAAAAAAACAATAAACTTTTAGCAGCAGCTAAAACCATTGGTAAATAAAAAAAATTACAGTAAAACTAATGTTAATTTAATAATTTAATATTATTTTTACTTTTCCAATTTCTATAAAAATTATTTTTTATTTAATTTTTGTGAATACTTTTAGTTTTTAATTTTTTTCATATATATATATATATAGGCTAATTTGGGCAATCTATTTTAACTTATGAGGAGTGTAATTATTTTAAGTCATTGTGTGAAGAAATTCTTGATAATTTATGTAGTTAGATAACATATTTAACCAATTTATTAAAATCATATCCTAGGCTATAACATATAATATATTTGGCATATATTTGTTTTCATTATTTTTAAAATATTATTATTATTAATTATTTTATTGTGTTGAATTTATCACAACATTATAAAAAAAGTTTACATTTAATAATTTTTTAATTTTTTTCAAAAAAAAATTTTTAAATAATTTTTATGAAGTTTTAAAAACTTTTTTAGCATGGTTAAGAAAACCGAACCGAATCGGCTGGTTGGACCCGTAAATCGATTAGTCGTTTGATTTAGAATATACCTAAAAACTGGAAAGGGATCAAACCAGTCAAAAATTAAAAAAAACTGGCCTGTTTTATAGGTTGACTGGTTTGATATTTGAAGAAGAAAAAAAAGAATGGCCTCAGAGAAGAAGAAGAAAGATGTCGATAAAGACAAAAAGAAAGAATATGACGTTGAGGGGAAAACTTTGATCTATGGTCGAAAGAGGGACTTCATTCCGAGTTGCCATGAAGGGAGCTTGAGTCTTCATGAAACTTTGCAATAAGAGAGAGAGAGAGAGAGAGAGAGAGAGAGAGAGAGAGAGAGAGAGATGAAGCTCCGAAGGCATGGAGGCATGTTTTAAAGAGAAAAAAGTGAGGTTGGGAGAGGGGGGAGGCGTGTTTTAGAAAGATGGAAAAAAGTAACATAATAGAGGGGAGGTGTGTTTTAGAAAGCTCTGATATACATTCATTACGTCTACTCTTAGAGGGGAGGTGTGTTTTAAAAAGCTTTGATATACATTGATTACATCTACTATTAGAGGGGAGGCGTGTGTCAAGAGGAGTGAGGTGGGGGGGGTCTACACTCACTCAGTCAGATGAAAAATTAAGAGACGTAAAAGATAGAAAAAAGAGAAGTGGGAAGGAGTGATTGGAGAGACAAAAAATATGAGAATGTGATGATAAAAAAAATTAATAATTTTGTATCAGAGAAATAATTTAATATTCGTTTATAAGTTTTATTATGTGATTATATATATTAATTTATATATTTTAAGTATAACCGGTTTGATCACAATTCAACACGGTCAAACCATTGAACTGTGAATCAATGCATTCATCGGTTCAATGATCGGTCCAGTTTTCTGAACCATGGTTTTTAGAACAAATATTTCAATTTAACCATTAAAAGATTTATTTATCTTAATTTTGTTTATTAATTTGTTAAAGTGACATTTCCCACAGATTAAATACTTGATAACAATAAATTTTGTGTTTTAATAATAAAATATCGAATTGAAATACATATAATTTTTTAAAACTTAATTTAAATACTTAATTTGTTCAAATTATTACTTTTCAAAAGGGTTATTTGAAAAGTAATTAAGAACTCTCTCTCTCTCTCTCTCTCTCTCTCTCTCTCTCACATATTTTAAATTTAAATTTAGAATAGACACCACTGGAGCTGGACAACATGGTGTCGCAATGGTAGCTCCATGTGCGAAAATGGGTTTGGACTATACAGTCTCCATGGGTATTAAGGACATGGAACAACAAAACTCTAATCGTTTGCTTGATGAAGTTGTTGGGTGCTCTGGTACTAATGAGTCCTCTCAAATTTTTATTAATAAGTGAAATTTTTGAATGAAATTGTTATTTAATATATTATAAACATCCTTATGATAAAATGATTAAGAGTTTAGCTCTTTTTTTCTTTTTGTTGTTACAAAGGGGCAAGGGAAGTATCAAATTCTCAACCATTAAGACACAAGAGATGTCACTTGAGCTCTGGCTTTTGGACATTAAGAGTTTAGTTTTATCTTTTTCATTTTTTTCCCTTAATGCAAAGAGATAGCCCATCTTAATACACCTAGGCATTGCAATCCCCGTGAAATCTTCCATAAATGGACTAATACAATCTATAAGGGGTTCAGAAAAATAAACAGTACATCTCTCAAGATTATGGAAAAAGTTGTGGCAAGCCAATATGCCACTCTATTTCCTTCTCTATGAGTTTGTGAAATATTGACATGTCAATCTTGGGTAATCATCTTCCAAATAGAATGCACCAAACTGAAATAAGGGTAGGGTAAGTTCTTGATTAAATATGAGTAGCGAGATATACAACCGTGATAGAACTAGATTCAATCCAAATATATTGGATCTCATGTCTCTAGCAATTTCAAGATTGGTCAGAATACCTAAAAGTCAAGCATTTAAGACATTTCCAATCCCAATATTTCTTGCAAATTCATGAATCCAAGAGCCAGAAGAGTTTCTAAAAACCCTCCCGCCCCAAAATAGCCATATTTCAGTCCCTCATCTCCGATAAATCCATCAACATTGCATTGTATCCATCCATTCTTCAAAAATTACTAAGTAATAAGCTTTTCTTGCTTCCAGCTTTTTGGTTGAAGGTACTAATAAGCTCTAGTCCTGATGATGTAGTTGCACATGGCTAAGACTTTTGCAACAAGAAAAGCTATATCCTTTGGGCCTTCTTCAAACAATGTTTTATTTCTTTAGGCCGAAGATACCCATATTGCCACAACAAAACAAATATTCAACTTCAAATCCAGTCTCTTATGACCAATAAAAAAGTCCATTCTCTTAGTGTCTAAAAAAAAAGGTTTAATCTCTTCCCCATATCTTTGCTTAGAATAATTGTTAGCCAAACTTAAACACCTGGGTTTAAAAAAGGCATCTCAATGCTTTAGACTTTGCTAGGAAAGCCATTTTTTCTTTTCTCTGGACAGTTCCTTAATGCATTTATTCACATATGATATCACTGAAAGTAACGTCGTTTAAATGTTTAATGACAAATGTTGACATATTTCTTATCTTATAAAAATATCCCCTCTTTTTCCTCGATCTTCTTTCTTCCTCCTCCTCCTCATACTCCTTGATCCTTCTTCTTCTTCCCTCCTCCCACAATCTTAGCCTCTTCCACTTTATCTATCATGAAAAGGCATATAATGTTGAAATGATGGGCATACTAAACAAAGGTTGAAGCGGTTATCGAAAGGTTCAAAGACACAGCATCTGAGGCCATATGTCATTGGGGTAGAAAACTGGGATGATAGCTATCACTTAATGGAGATGGCCATTGCGCCCCACCCCTATCCCACGATGGTGCGCCACTTCCAGTCAATTATAGGCAAAGAGACGAGAAAGCAGGCGTGGGAGAGATGGGGAGGTATTAAAGTTGAGGAAGAATCAACGAAGAGGAGAAATAATACTTTGTTTTCTATATCTTTATTTTCTGTACAAAATTACACATCTATATATTTTGCAAAACTTTCGTACATATTCTGCAATATAAACAACAAAAACAATTAACACACTTGACACCTAAAAACATGCCAACAATACAAAACATGCCAATTGTATTTCACTCGCTATTAAACTATTATTAAAACTATTAAACTGTAATGCTCCCCCTCAAGATGGATGGTGAAGGTCGAGCACAGCCATATTGGTCAGCATCGGGAGCAAGGAAGAAGTTGGAAGGGGCTTGGTAAAAACATCAGCAAGCTAATGTTGTGAACAAATCGGAAGAAGCTTGAGAAACCCATCAACAATCTTGTCACGCACAAAATGCCAGTAAAAAATTCTATGTTTGGTGCGCTTGTGGAGCACATGAGTAGTAGCAATGTGTATAGCGGCTTGATTATCACAATAAATCACAGCCACAGAAGAAGCAAGAATATGGAAGACTTGAAGCAATTGTTGAATATAAAACAAGCTCACTAATGGTGGCAGCTAAGGCAGGAAATTTAGCTTCAGTTGAAGACTGGGACAATGTAGATTACTTCTTGGCCTTCCAAGAGAACACCCAATAACATATTTACGAGAATCTAAACAAGCCCCTCAATCGGCATCAACAAACGTTTGAAGCTGAAAATTAAGTATAGGGGAAAAGAGAATACCTTAACCAGGAGAGTTTCTAAGATAACGAAGTAAGTGATGAACAATATCCAGATGTGGTTGTGGTTGCCTTGGTTGTAAGACAAATTGGCTCAATTTATGAGCAACAAAAGTGATAACTGGTCGAGAGACCATTAAGTATAATAGTTGACCAACAAGCCTACGATAGAGTGTAGGATCAGGGAGTAGATTACCTTCAAACAAACTCAATCTCAGCTTAGGATCCATGGCAAAGGAGTTTGTCTGCTAGTAAGAAATCCAATGCCTTTGAGAAAAAAAAAATGCCTTTATTAGATCTGGCTAACTCGAGGCCTAAGAAATATTTGAGAGAACCTAAGTCTTTCAATTTGAATTGGCTATGAAGAAATTGTTTAAGTTGATCAATAACAATAGAGTTAGATCTAGTGATAATTATATCATCAACATACACGAGAAGGGTAACAAACGTGGAACCTGAGCCTTTGGTAAACAGAGAATAATCATATTTACATTGATGAAAATCATGAACAAGTAAAGCATTAGAAAATTTTGAAAACCATTGTCGAGAGGCTTGTTTAAACCCATAGATAGACTTGTGCAACTAGTAGACAAGTTTCTCCCCCTGAGTTCCAGAATAAGGAGTCTTGGCATGATTTCCTGTAGGTAAATCCATATACACTTCTTCAAACAAATCACCATTTAAGAAGGCATTGTTCACTTCAAATTGAACAAAGGCCCCTTATATTGAGCAGCAATAGCCAAAAGGATTTTAACAGTTACAAGCTTGGCAACAGGTGACAATGTCTCAATAAAATCCAATCCTTTTTGTTGGGTGTACCCTTTGGCCACTAGATGAACCTTGTACCTTTCAATAGAACCATCAGACTTGTATTTGACTTTGTAAATCCATTTGCATCCTATAGAATGTTTACCTTTAGGTAAGGGCATAACACTCCATGTGTTATTAATTTCCATAACCTTCAACTCTTGTGCCATAGCATTTCTTGACTGATCAAATTTAACAGCTTGGTGATAAAATTGGGTTCAAAAGTAGATGATATATTGCACAGCAGAGTAGTATGACTGGAAATAAAATTAGAATATGACATATGAGCTTAAAGAGGATAAGATGAACATGTCTTAGTGGTGGATTGAGTCAGGAGATTTTAGTGAAAATATCGAAGGTATGATGGCAATTTAGAGACACGAGTAGAATGACGGGGTGGACCAGCGACGGCCTCATTAGTTACATTCACTCCAGCAATATTATTGTCAGAAGAAACTCTCTTGGTTGATACATTTGTATGCTGTCCTAGAATGCTAGGAACACATGTTACTGAAGAGTCTAAGGGAGAGACATTATTAAAATCAGAATAGTTTGGAATGATCGAAACATCAATTGGAGAAGCCAAATTAAAATCAGAATATGATACGGTACAGTCAACATCATTAAACACATGTGGTAGTACTATATTTGCATAAGGATCATCCTCAATAGAATGGTTAGTCACACTATGAAATGGGAAGACATTCTCATGGAACACAACGTCTCAAGAGAAGAAGAATTGCTTTGAAACAATGTCATATTCTTTGTAACCCTTTATGCTAGGTGAATAACTAATAAACACAAAAGGCTTGGCCCAAGGTGAGAACTTTGTCCTATGAGAAGTAAGAGTAGAAACAAAACATAGACTACCAAATACTCAGAGAAAATGATAGTCAACTAGCTTGTCATATAACAAATTATATGGAGTCTTATTTGAAATTACAAGAGAAGGGGTTCTGTTGATGAGATCTATTGTAGTTAAAATACACTCACTCTAAAAAGAAAGAGGCACTCGAGATTGAAAAAAGAGAGCTCGAGCCACATTAAGAAAATGGTGATGCTTTCGTTCCACTACAACATTCTATTGAGGTCTTTCTACACACGAGAATTGATATATAATCCCTTTAGAATTAAAAAAATCTGTAAACTATAATTTTGGAGCAATATCATATCAAATTTGTTTAATAATTGTTCCAAATTGTGTTTCAATGAGCTGGAAAAACCAGGGAACTATAACAGCAATGTCAGACTTGGACTTCATTAAAAAGGTCTACGTGAACCTATTACAATCATTTACCAATGTTAAGAAGTATCTAAAACTATTATGAGTGGGCTTATGGAGGGGCCCCCATATATCACCATGAATAAGATCAAAAGGACAAGCAAAAAGATTGTTGTTAGTAACAAAAGAGAGTCTTCTTTGTTTTGCTAGTGGACAAATAGCACAAGGAACAATATCATCAGTTTTATTAAAATGCAATTAATCTTTCAAAACATCAAGCTTTTTGGAAGATAAATGTCCTAATCAGTGATGCCAAATTTTAGCAGTCACATTATTTAGAACAAAAGATGAAAAATTACACAAAGGTTTAGTGTAACCATTGGAATCCTTTATCTCAATGTCTGTTAGAAAATTCCTCAAAATCAAGAACATATAAGTCATCAAGTCTCTTAGCCTTGCCAATCATCTTCAATGTTAGATGATCCTGAAAGATGTCCGAGTCTGTGAAAACTGAACTTTCAAGGATGCATATTTTGTTAAAGCACTAACAAAAAGTAGATTAAATTTGAATTGATGAACATAGAGGACATCAACAAGAAGTAGATTTGGTGATATTTTCACACAACCAACATAAATGACAAACAATTTACTTTGATCAGGAAGCATAACAAATGTGGTCTGAATGGGCTTCATATCAATAAAAACATGCTAACTAAAATAGATGTGATTGCTGGCTCCCGAATCCACAATCCCAAAATGAGAGGAATGTAATGTAGGATTGAGAGATATAGAAAAACATGTACTTGTCGTTGAAGAGGACTTGGCGCCCTCAGTATTAGTCTTTGCCATTGAGAGATGAGTACTTAACATTGACATGAGTTAATAGTATTGTGTGGGATTGAGCATTTGTACAAAATTTCTTATCGAATTACTAGAATTCTGAGAAGCTGAACATTGCTAGGTATTGCTAGAATTAGAGTTCATAACTTGATTTACCAACTAAGTATTGTTGGGTTTGCCACTATTGGTTTTCGTTTTGGGCTTATAGCTTGGGGAATACCCATGAAGCTTGAAACATTTATCAATGGTATGACCATTATAACCATAATGAATGCAGATAGGCCTATCTTTCTTTTGGTTAGGCTTACTAAAACTAGACTTGGCAGCTTCTGGTTTAACGGCAAAGGCTATGGAAGAATTTTCAGTGTTTCCTCCAAGATCAGTGATGTCTCTTTGATTTTCTTCTTGAGAAACAAGAGCAAAAATCTTGTTTATAGAGAGAATAGGATCCATCAGTAGCATTTGTCCTCGGAGAGCAAAATTTTCATTTAATCCCATCAAGAAAGACATCACATATTCCATGTGATATTGCTCAGCGAGTTTCTTTGTTCCTCTTCAAATGTATTTTCCACAAGTGCAAGAGGGTATGTAATTACTAAGTTATTCCCAAACAACTTTGAGCTTAGTAAAGTAATTGCTAATAAGGGATTGACCTTGTCTGTGGTTCATCAATTCATGTCTCAATTGAAAGATTTTTGGTCCATTTTTCTTCTGAAAACGTTCCTCTAAATCAAGCCAAATCTCTCTCACAGATTGAGTGTATATCATAGAAGCAGAAATTTCTTTGGAAATGGAATTAAGAATCCAAGAAATAACCATATTATTATTTATTATCCAAGAATTGAGAAGAGAATCAATATTTGATGGTTTTGAAATTGAACCATCAACAAACCCTTGCTTATTCTTCACAATCAGTCCAATCATGATCGCTCGACTTCATGAGACATAGTCGTTATTGCCCGTGAATGGCTAAGTAACCAAGATAAGACAAGGATTATCATAATGGTGCAAGTAATAAGGGCTTGCGATATCTTTGATGGCGGAATTGCTTATCTCGGATCTACTTATCCTTGCAGAATCTTGAGTGGAAACAATAACCATGACTAAACCTCAGTATAACAGGAACAATCAAGAGAGATCAAGAACTAAAACAACCAATAGAAGAAGGAAAAAAAAAAAAGAAAACAGAATAGGGAAGCGAGTTATCCCTCTGATACCATAATAAAGTTGAAGAAGAATCGAGGAAGAGGAGAAAGAATACTCTATTTTCTATATCCTTATTTTCTATAAAAAAAAGTACATGCCTATATATTCTGCATTATAAACAATAAAAACAATTAACACACTTAACACCTAAAAACATGCCAGTTGTATCAAACATGCCAGCTTTATTTCACTAGCTATTAAACTATTAAACTGTAATATGAGGTAAGCTAGACGTATTGGTGGCTTGTTTCACGAGCTCCAATACCTAGGCTTGTTTCACGAGTTCGTTGCTGACATGAACGTGAGGTTGGTTGGTGTAGAAGTGAGTGGGCTTAGGCTAGAGAGTGAAGCCCACACATCAAGTTTGTGTGGGGGAGAAGTGAGGGTGTATCATGGCGCTCTCATCTATTTGTTGTAAGATAAGGAGGGATAAATTAAAGTTTCACAATCTATAGCCGTGGGTAAGTACTAAGTAGTAAGAACTGTGTGTTATACTTTGATAGGACCCATATAGTGAAATGGAAATATTAACCAGTAAAAAATGAAGACTGATAACTAAGGATTGTATTAAATATATTGATAAATCTCTACCAGTAGGTAAAGAAGACAACACTCTAATAATCACTCACACAACAGTATACTCACAAGAATTAAAAGAACTGTCACACACGAACACAGTACCACAGAAAATGGTTTAAAATGTAGTAATGCACAGAACAATAAAAGAAAACACAATACACACAGCACACAAGATAATCTTCCTAACTTTCGAGAGGCTAGGTCCTCTCCCCTCAATTCCAAATTCATTCCTTCCCCTTTTCACTCCTCACAGACCCACTTATATCAGCCTGTCGTGCCTTCTTTGCCTCCACTACTGTGTCAGAACTATTTCCCATTTCTGCCCTTGCTCTGTTGCTTTTCCTAGAGTACACTTTTGGGTCCATTTTGCTGCTGGGCCTAACCCTTACCTCTCTCTGATTATGTTTTCTTTTGTAAGGTGGGATACTCATAGGCCCACCGTAACAAGCTTCACCTTGTCCTCATGGCGAAAATCATGAAATTGGGTCTGCAGAGAAAGTGACCTAAATTCCACCATGAACCTTTGTTCCCCTTGGTTCATCGAATTCAGCATACTTTTAAGGGATACAATGGTTTTTGTAAGTATGGGATCTCCCTTCAGACAAATTGTATTTCCCCTTCCTTGTAATTCATAGTCAGCTGCTTCCAATTAATTTTGACATCCCCCAAGGACTCAAGCCATTCCACCCCTAAGACCAAATCTTCGCCTCCCAATTCAGATGAGTAAAAATTTTGTTTGATGCTCACTCCTTGCAGCTCAATCTCCACCCCTTTGCATATTTCTTTCCCTTGCACGCGATACCCATCCCCTACTGTGATTACAAATTTTCAGTTTATAGTGGGTATCTTCAATTTATTCACCACTTGACTGGAAATGAAGTTGTGAGATGCGCCATTATCAATTAACACCAGAACCTCTTCACCATGGATTGTACCCATTAATTTCATCGTCTTCCCCTCAGTGAGTCCCACAATGGATTTCATAGATAGAGCCATTGTTTCCTTACCCTGAACTGGTTCATCCATTCCCATTTCAGAGTCGTCCCCTTCTCCTTCATTCTCACCGGTCTTGGTCTCCTCCAGGTCTGACAGTATAAGAACGCTCAACTGCTTGTTCTTACACTGGAGATTAGGATCGAATTTCTCGTCGTACTTGAAGCAGAGGTCGAGTTGCCTCTTTCAAGCCACCTCAGCTTCAGATAGCCTTTTCGACTCAGATATCCCCTTTGACTCAGTTTCCGTGCTGCTAGTACCCTTCGTTATCGCAGAGCTCGAGTTGGAATCCGTATACGACTTGTTGTCCTCGATAGTTTTCAGGTCCTGTTTACCCGAATGAGTTACGTTGGTGGTTCGGACTTGCTCCAATAGATTCGTCGCATGCGAGAATGTGGGTTTAGGCAACTCACTCCATTTCGACCCATGTGATTGTGAAGGCTTGAGGGTCATTTTCTAAATTTCCTTCTGCTTCTTCAGCACTACATTTTGGTTTTCCACCTTTTGGGCTAGTTCCATCATGCCTAATAACGACTGGGTACCCAATAATCTAACCTTAGCCCTTATCTCCTCCTTAAGTCCGTTAGTAAAGGCTCCAACTAGTAACTCATCTGAAGCTTCTGCTATTGTAGCCGACACAGCTTCGAAGTGTTCTTTGTACTCGACCACCATATCTGTTTGCTTTAGGGCCATGAGGCATTCATACCTCCCTCCTTGCTGTGAAGGGTGAAAACGTCGAAGGAGCTCTGCCTTAAACTCGGACCATGACTGAAGTTACTAACGGGTCTCTAGCCACTGTATCCAGATGAGGGTTGTTCCTTCCATACAAACCGCCACTGCCCCCATTTTCTCGCCTTCTGGAATGTGGTTGAGCAAAAAGTATCGCTCCGCTCTGAATAACCATCCCATTGGGTCTTCACCGTTGAATATGGGAAGCTCCAACTTCCTGTACTGGTTGGGATCCCTCTCCACCATTCCTTCATTATTTCGCTGGGTAGGTTCATTCTCATTTCCTCCCCTCTGTTCATGAGTTTGGTTCTCATGAACACTCTGATTATCTTCTTCTATGCGCCGAGAAGTTCTTATTTGTTCCACAGCTTCCTTAATCTCCGCCATCCATTGTTTGATACTTGTTATCTCTTGCTCGACATTTTCCATTCTTGCCTCTATTCTGGAATCTGTCCTAGTACTCACCATTCCCCACTTATCACTGCTCTGATACCAATTGATAGGACCCAGATAGTGAAATGGAAATAACACAGTAAAAAAATGAAGACTGATAACTAAGGATTGTATTAATATATTGATAAATCTCTACCAGTAGGTAAAGAAAACAACACTTTAATAATCACTCAACAACAACACACTCACAGGAATTAAAAGAACTGTCACACACGAACACAGTACCATAGAAAATGGTTTAAAATGTAGTAATGCACAGAACAATAAAAGAAAACACAAGACACACAGCACACAGGATAATCCTCCTAGCTTTCGAGAGGCTAGGTCCTCTCCCCTTAATTCCAAATTCCTTCCTTCCCTTTTTCACTCCTCACAAACCCACTTATATAAGCCTGTCATGCCTCCTTTGCCTCCACTACTGTGTTAGAACTATTTCCCATTTCTTCCCTTGCTCTATTGCCTTTCCTAGAGTATACTTTTGGGTCCATTTTGCTGCTGGGCCTAGCCCTTACCTCTCTCTGATTATGTTTTCTTTTGTAAGGTGGGATACTCGCAAGCCCATCATACTTACACTGAGTATTTCAAATAAACAATATGTATATATAACTAAGTTTCTTATTTTCATATATATCTTTTCAACTATCCATATCTTACACTATATTAAGCTGAGAAGATGTTATACTTTTGCCTAACAAATCTCTGTCTCTTTCTGAATTTGCAGAATGCAATACCCAAGAGTGGCTCCAGAGCTAAGCTATCTTAAAGAAATGAATTTTACACTGTAACAGACCAACAAGCTCTTAATGGTACATAAATATATGCTTTAATCAATTCATTAATTAATTTGATACAACCATGCATTATTTTACTTGTTTATGGTAACTTAGATTACAATCAATATACAATAATTCTGATTGAAAAATAAGAATGGTTATGATTTATATGCGATGGCAGCTTGTGAGAGATTGTGCAAATTAGAAGGCATATTTGCGTCGTTGGAAGCCTCACGTGTTGGGCTATATTGGATAGGCTGCTTCCTACTTTTCGTAACGGAAGTCGTCAATTGTAGTGGCCGTGGAGACAACGACGCAGCTATAGTCTTCAAACACAAACAAGTTCACGAACTACACAAAGCAACAAATTAAAATGTGCGCCTTACATTGAAATTTTATATGTTATAGGCATTTTTGTTGTCTTAATTGGTGTCAAGTGTTACATATTGCAGAGTAGAAAGATCAAATGAAAATAATAGCATTGATTCAATAATATTATGAAAAATAAAAATGTTATACTTCCAATTATCTATAATTGTTCCCTCATTTAAACATTATAACTGTTGAACCAAACGTATTTCAAATCCAAAGAGTCATTTGATAATTTCACTCATTTATTAGTTGCGCCTAAATCTAATCTAATCCGAACAAATCCTTTTTGTCCATTTCATTATATTCTCCCGGTACTGTGAGCAAAAGCACTTTATTTAACTTTCTGATTATATTTCTGTGTTTTGTAGGAATCAAAATGTTGTCCACTGAGAAAAACCAATAATTTGAATGGCCAAACTTTTCAAGCTCAAATAACTAAAGTTTCTTTTCTTTTATTTTTTCTTTGGGATAATTAATAAGAATAAACTAAGAATAAACTGTCATATTGCTGTCTGAAAAATGCTGCTAATACTAATCTCATTTTTCTAAAAAAAGAAAATTATTACTATAAATTTAATCTTGACCCAATAAGTTATTGACATCAATCTAGTCCTTTGCGTTTGGGCAATGAGAAAAAAATACTTTTGGCCCCTAACTTTAGAGGAAAAGTACTTTTTAGTCCTTAAAAGATACATATATTGTTCTACTATTAAATTCAAAGATCTTAAATATTCACTCATTAATCTTTCTGTTTATAAATTCGCTATTTATTAACGGAATGACTGATTTGGCTTATTAAATGATGTAATCCATGCTTATTGGATTATAACTTGAGAAAAAGTATTTTTTTAATCCCTAAAATACAGATAAGGTAACCATTTAATCTTTGAAAGATTAAAATGCATTATTTAGTTCTTTAAAGATATAAAACATTAATGCACAGGTCCAACACTAGTTTATCTACAAGTTATAGAGCTGTGATTTTTTTTTTAAACACAAATATTTTCCACTATAGGCAATTGGAAAATGGCAACAATATTCGAGACATTCTTCTCAGGACTGTTTTAAATAATATGTTAATTATTTTAAAATTACAAAAAGTACTGAACTGTTAAAATATATATTTTAACCAATAAAAAACTTTGAATCCCAATATTACAAATTCTCCTTATACATTATTATTGAAATAGTTTTTCAATTATTAGTAAGTGTAAAGTTTAGTCTTACGAAAATATTATATTGTATAGATTTTATTAATATTTATAAATTAAAATAACTAGTTGATTCAATACTTTAATTTGAAAGACTAAAAAAAATCAAAAATATATTTTATAAAATTAATTTATATATTTACTACAAAAATATTGAACTAGGACACGTAAATAATGAAATTAGAGCTCAAAATTATATGCTAATAACATTTTATGAGCGATTGTTTACGTATTTGAGTACGTTAATTTTTTGCGTTAATGAATTAGTTGGAGTTGGTATAATTTAAAATTTTTGACTCCACAGCTCAAACCGTGAGTGATATAAAATGAATCCAAAGGAAGTTGTCAATTCATTTCAGCCAACTCAATTGTACAGGAACACGTGAAACATTGTGTGAACGTGGAAGACCCAACTCGCAAAAGCACAGTTTCACGTGACTACTATGTAGGATGAAGAGCATTTGGACCAGCTGGCAATGAAGGAGTGGGGGACTACAGCATTCTAAGAGCTTTTGGACCAGTTGGCAATGAAGGAGTGAGGGCCGCAACATTCTTAGGTCACTTTTGGTATTTACTAATGAAAAGGGGAATGGAGCAGGAGTCATTGTCTATGGTGTTTGATATGCAATTTTGTTGTTAGAAAAGGATTCTAATTTCTTGTCTAGGTTATACGGATTATTCTATCAAAAAATTGATTGAATCCGATTCTTTTATTTGGAACGAGCTTTAAAAGACAATTTTACCATTCTTTCCTCTCTCTCTCTCTCTCTCTCTCTCTCTCTCTCTCTCTCTCTCTCTCTCTCTCTAATTATGGCGCCAGTGAGAGAAGGAAGAGGAGGCTCAATGCCGTTGAAACAACGAATGATTCCAGCAATCTTGAGGTGGAGAAGGAGGCAGAGGCTCTGGCACCGATGAAACAATAAACAATTTTGACAACCTTGAGGAGGAAGAGGAAGAGGTGGGTGTACAAGAGGGAGAGACACGAACGCCTTTTGCTTGAGGAGGATGGAAGTGGAGGAGGCAGGTGTATACGTATACGGGTCATGAGAGAGAAAGACGAGTTTGCAGTTCTGCTTCTATTTTCGTCTTATATTTAATTTTTTTAGAGTATGTGACAACTTAATAAATTCACACCAAATTCTTTCTTTTACGTCATTTTACATCTTATACAAAATAAAATAAACTAAATTCTTTTTATTTCTTCTTATGTCATGTCAACATAATTTGTAGATTTTCATTCCCATTCATTTTCCCTTAAAAGTCTCAATATATACCAAACTAAACAATCTTCGCCAATTTGCAATTCTGTTTTTATCTTTCTTTTACCGCTAGACTATCGTATAAATAAGGAGGAGGAAGTTAGTTTGAGTAGGCTGAATTTTATTCTGATGAAGGAGCTACCCAAAAGGGCAACATTTCTGTATATTTTCCCATTCTCCACGAAACCTGATACATCTACCTCCACTGATTCTATTTCTGTCTTCTCTATTTTCTGCATTTTCTTTTCTGTCAAGGACTTTGAATTTGAACACGTGTATCACGAACAGTCCTACGATGTTGCGTCACTTTCAGCAAAAGGAACGAGGAGGAGGAAGCAGATACAACTTCAAAACTGAAATGCTACCAAAAACCATCACAATCACATTCCTCAACCATTCAAATTCTATCTACAGTTTCTAGATTTCAGATACTTCCCCGAGCTTATAAATCCATCAATTCCACTTCACTCTTCACTCTCAAGTCCCTGTTCACAACCTTCTTCTTATTCTTCTACAGAGCTCATAACAGAAACGCATTACGCTCTTTAATAGCAGCCATGGCCGCCACTGCCCTTACACCCATTATCTCTTCACGCTTCACACCCATCAAATCCGCCACAATATTCTCCAAGTCCCTAACCTCATCCATCAAAGAATCCATCGTCATCATTGCCAGGCAGCCGTTCTCCACCGTGGTAGTCCGCAAGCCAGACCACCGGTTCCTCGACGAGCTCGGCGTCGAGTACGACGAGGCAGAGGACTACGTCGTGATCAAGCACGCGGCTCTGCTCAGTCTCACGTACTCGACCACGAGCAAGCTTCTCACTAGGCCAAACGTGAATCTGTTCAACGCCGTGGCGGCGGAGGATTTGGTTGTGGCGAATTGGGCGGTGGTTTCGATGAACCAAGACAAACAGTCGTGTACAGATCCGAAAGTGATAGAGGCGAAGGATATGAATGCCAGAGAAATTGATGAAGCCTCAAGAATGGTACGTAATTATGTGAGAGGATTTGCTGTTCCTCCTCCTTTCCTATTTTTAGCAACGACTTTTATTATTGTTAAAATTTTTAATAATAGTTATTTTGTTGTTAAGAGTTTTAGCAACAATATTAATTATTGCTAAAGGGAAGGGCATGGTGCTCCTACGAGCAGCAAATCCCATCTCCGTAATTATAAACTCTTTTAAAGGAGCATATCTCAAGTGTTTCATTTTATTCCTCTCAAAGAAAAAAGAGAATGTATGTGAAAGAGAAGCATGCTAATGAAACAGATATAACAACAACAACAACAACAACAACAACAAAGCCTTATCCCACTAAGTGGGGTCGGCTACATGGATCGCACGACGCCATTGAGCTCTATCAATGACCAACTCTTTAGATATCTCATTTACTAAAAGGTCCCGTTCAATAATTTCTCTAAGTGTCTTTTTTGGTCTTCCTCGACCTTTTTTCATAGGGCTCCAAACCATCTGCTCAACTCTCCTAACTGGCGCTTCCAACGATCTTCTTTGCACATGCCCAAACCATCTTAAACGATTTTCAACCATTTTTTTCCTCAATAGGTGCCACCCCAACTCTACCTCGTAAATGATCATTACGGATCCTATCTTTTCTTGTATGACCACACATCCAACGCAACATCCTCATCTCCGCCACTCCAATTTTATGTTCTTGTTGTCCTTTCATTGCCCAACATTCACTCCCATATAAAATCGCTAGTCTTATAGCAGTACGATAAAACTTTCCTTTGAGTTTATCAGGTACTTTTCGATCACAAATAACCCCTGATGCCATTCTCCACTTCAACCACCCAGCTTGTATCCTATGTTCCACATCTCTAATAACTTCGCCGTCATCTTGTATAATTGATCCCAAATACCTAAACTTTGACACTTTTGATACGACCTGATCACCAAGCTTAACCTCCAGCTCATTCCTAGCTTGTCGCTTGTTAAACTTACAATGCATATATTCGGTATTACTCCTGCTCAGACGAAAACCATTCGATTCCAAAGTAGCTCTCCATAACTCAAGTTTAGAATTAATCTATTCCCTTGTCTCTGCTATGAGAACAACGTCATCTGCAAAAAGCATGCACTTAGGGATTTCTTCTTGGATGTGTTTCGTCAGAACATCTAAAACCAAGTCAAACAAATAAGGGCTTAAGGATGATCCCTGATGTAGGCCAATTTTAATAGGAAAGTCTCTAGTTTCCCCGCCAGACGTTCTCACACTAGTCGTAGCCCCCTCGTACATATCCTTTATGGCTCTAATATACGCAACCCGTACACCTTTCTGTTCCAAGGCTTTCCACAGCACCTCTCTTGGTACTCGATCATAGGCTTTTTCCAAGTCAATAAATGCTATATGAAGGTCTCTTTGTTCACTCCGATACCTTTCCATCAACCCTCTTAGAAGATATATAGCTTCCATTGTAGACCGTCCTGGCATGAATCCAAATTGATTTTCAGAAATACTCGTCTCGATTCTTAAACTACGTTCAATCACTCTTTCCCATAATTTTAGAGTGTGACTCATAAGCTTTATCCCACGATAGTTTGCGCAGTTTTGAATGTCTCCTTTATTTTTGTAAATAGGTACTAAAGTGCTTCTTCTCCATTCTTCAGGCATTTTCTTAGTCCTTAAAATCTCATTAAAGAGCTTAGTTAGCCAGATAGTACCCTCCTCTCCTAAACACTTCCAAACTTCAATAGGAATACCATCGGGACCAACAGCTTTACCATTATCCATTTTTCTAAGAGCTTCCTTGACCTCATCCACCTTGATCCTGCGATAATATGCCAAATTTTGTTCTCTCTCCAAGGTTGTTAAATTTTTCATATCACAAGTCGACTCCGTTCCGTCATTAAAGAGCTTATGAAAATAACCCTGCCATTTATTTTTAATATCTCTGTCTGTAACCAGAACTTTTCCTTCTTCATCCTTAACACATCTTACTTGATCCAAATCTCTAGATTTCCTCTCTCTAGCCTTCGCAATCTTGTAAATCTTTTGTTCCCCTTTTTTAGTTCCTAAATCCTTGTAAAACTCTTCAAATGCTTTAGATCGTGCTTCACTTACTACTTTTTTTGTCTCTTTTTTAGCCTTCCGATACCTTTCCCAATTTTCCGAGTTATTGCACAGATGAATAGCTTTAAAGCATTCTCTTTTAAATTTGATATTTTCTTGAACAGCCTCATTCCACCACCACGATTCCTTATCTCTTTGTCCAAAACCTTTTGATTCTCCTAAAAATGCTTTAGCTACTTTTCTAACCTTCTTGGCTATCTCTTCCCACATGGTGTTAGCATCTTCTCGTACCTCCCAAGATCCTTCCTCCAACAATCTTCTCTTGAAAGTCAGTTGATTCTCCCCCTTTAGCTGCCACCACTTGATCCTAGGGTTCATCACCTGACGATGCTTTTGTTTCCGACCCTTAATAACCACGTCAAGGACCAAAACCCTATGTTGAGTTGCCACGGGTTCTCCAGGAATAACTTTACAATTTTGACATATTTTTCTATCTGGATTCCTTACCATAAAGAAGTCAATCTGTGACCTTGAAGCTCCACTCTTGTATGTGATTAAATGTTCCTCTCGCTTCTTGAAGCAGGTATTGACAACCCTGAAGTTATAAGCTATTGAGAAATCCAATATAGACTGTCCTTCCTCGTTAAGCTCCCCAAAACAAAAGCCGCCATGGACCCTCTCATACTGTCCTGCTTCTTTCCCAACATGACCATTAAGGTCCCCCCCGATGAAAATCTTCTCTTCTAAAGGTATGCTTCTAACCAATCCCTCCAAATCTTCCCAAAACTTTTCTTTAAGATATGCATCTGTCCCTACCTGTGGTGCATAGGCACTTATGATGTGGATAGTATCTCTTCCAATAATCATCCTTAAGCATAGAATTCTATCCCCAATCCTTTTTACCTCCACCACACTCGGTGTCAATTCCTTGTCCGCCATAATACCTACACCATTCTTTGTCCTTACTTTTCCAGTGTACCAGAACTTGAAGCCTGAACAGTCAAATTTCTTAGCCTTTTCTCCAACCCATTTAGTCTCTTGAAGGCACAAGATGTTAATTTTCCTCCTCTTCATAGTGTCCACAACCTCCATGGATTTTCCTGTCATGGTTCCAATATTCCAGGTAGCAATCTTAATTTTGTTCTTCTCAACTAGCTTCTTTACCCTCAACCTTCCAGGAACATGCTCTTGTGACACTACAATCGATCGATGATGCAGTGGCTCTAGCTCATTTGACACTGTACTCGAGCCATACAGGGCGTTGCTTCCGGGCAACGACCTAGTATTAGTGGACCCTTGCTCATTTAACACTACATCCGGGTGCCGATGCAGCGGCTCTAGCTCACTTGTCACTGTACTCGAGCCATACAGTGCGTTGCTTCCGGGCAACGTCCTAGTGTTAGCAAAATATTGTCGTTGATCCATGTTCATGAGAGATTCGACACAGTTTTACGTTGGCTGTCGATGGCCTAACACAACCCTCCTCCTTTCTCCGGGCTTGGGACCGGCTATAAAACAAAGGCGGAGTTAATGAAACAGATATAAATTACTCATAATTTAGAAACAGACAAAATTAGCATTTTTGTCTATGTTTATTTTGAATTCCATTTTGTATCGATTTTAAAAGTTTCTTATTAGTTATTTGTATTTCAAAATCTGATTATTTTGACTGTATTTCATGAAAATTATTAATCTATGTAATAAAATTAACATATCATCCTTCAAATGCTCGATAAGCCCATATGGGCAAAGGTTGGACTTTTATATTTAGGAACTTAAAAAAGATGGGCCATATCCCCTATTTTATAATGATATTTGGAATTAGTTCAACTCAAAATTTAGTAAAAAGTCCAACCGATCTAGTTTATATATATATATATTATTAATTAATAAGAATAAATGATATATAATGTAAAATATATTTTAATACTATAATATATATATATATATATATGTGATAGAAATTCTAAATATAATTTATATAGTATTTTATAATTTCAATATATAAAAAAACTCACTCTACATGAAAACCTCTATAGTATAAGTGTGGGAATCTTCTGCTGGATGTACTGACACTCCCACTAACATCGGATGGTCAATAAGTGCTCAACACCTTATGGGCACACAACGCCCAACACGGAATCCAAGTCCATATTATAAAAGGGGAACGCATGATTTGGTTGGAACTCATCCACCTTTTCCTCTTATACACAATATTCTTCTCCAACTTGCTCAGATGCAAAAGAGATCCAAAATAATGGCATACAAGATTGTTTGCCTCAGTGGTGATTACGGGGGAACATAGTTATCAAAATCGCGATTTAACTCTTAAAATCGTCCGATTTTATGTTCCTACATCCCCAAATCGAGTAAACTCGTACATAAACTCAGAAACCGGTCAAACTCGGTCAAACTCAGTTGAGATCGATCAAAATCGCTGATTTTACCGAGTTGGAACAGTGCAGCCCAATTTTTTTTTTAAGAGTGACCCAGCCCATAGTATCTGGTTGCCCCATGAACCCGATCCTCACCCAGTACGGCAGTCCACTGAACCTAATTAACCCTAGCCAAAATTCAGCCCCAATTTCATTTCATTCTTCCTGCTCGCGACTCATGCTCGGTGTTCCCTTGCGTCTACAATCAGCGTAGTCTCTCTCGCTTTCTCGATGTTGTACCGTTCTCAGCTTCTCTTCTTCTCGATTCTGCGACCTGCATTGTTCTTCACTGGCCGGTGCTTGCTTCTCGCCTTCTCGGTTATGCAAGACTGCAACTACTAGCCTTCTCTGTTCTGCATCGTTCTCGCTTCTACGTGGTCTCTCATCTTCTTGGTACTTCTTCATTCTCATCTTCTCGGTTTATCATTTTGTTGTGCTGCATTATATTAGCCACTTTAAGTTGCAAAAGAACTGTAATGAACCAAAACTGTCTAATTCAAAGAAGAATTGGTACACGAATTATTTTTAAGGGAAAGAAAATGATAATGGGTTTTTGATGGAAGGAGAATGAAAACGCCTATAAACAAGTTTGGTATTAAAGTGTTAAAACCTATATATGCAAGAGATTGTGATCTGTGTATGGGGATGGGGCACACGAGATGTTTGTAGAATTGCTTCTGAGAGAATCTAGTGTGATTGATTTGAATGCTTAGGAGTTACATCAGGTTAAATGGAGAGGAGAAAGTTTCAGAGAATCAGAGATATTATGGGACTGTGTCTGTACAAAAATAAATGCTTCTCTGTTTTGCTGTGAATCTGTGATCCTCTGTTTTACTGTGATCATAATATTTAATCATGTTTGTTGTGTTCAATTATCTTAGTTAATCATGTTAATCATGTTTACTGCAGCCGAAATGAATCATGTTTGTTGTTCTCCATTATATTCCATATATGTTTGAACTTTGAAGTATTTAAGTATGTCTGGGTCTGGAAGTCAGAACATTGGATCATCTTCTAGTGCTGGTAAAAGAATTTCTGCAAGAAAAAATTTTCCTGGAAATAGGTCTGATATTGGGTGGCAACATGGACAAGATGTTGAGGGTAATGCAAGAAGAACAAAGTGCAACTATTGTCAAAAAGTTTTAAGTGGTGGAGTGTATAGATTGAAGAGTCATTTAGCTGGAACTAGGGAAGATTGTGAGCCTTGTCTTGATGTCCCTAGTGAAGTGAAAGCCCAAATGTTAAAAATTGTGATTGAAAGGAAAGAGGCTTTAGCTCGAAAGAAACAACAATGGTTTGATTCTGATGTTTGTGAAACTGATGGTGCTGAGGTTAATGTACAGGAAAAAAAATGAAATAATGAATTTATTTAAGAAACCAAAATCTAGTGGGGTAGGAGGCACACAATCCACCATTAATCAAATGTTTAAAAAAGATATAAGGGAAAATGTTTGTCGACAAGTTGCTCAGTTTTTTTATACTAGTGCTATTCCCTTCAATTGTGTAAAAAATCCAGAATTTATCAAAATGTGTGAGTTGATTGGGGACTATGGCAAGGGGTTCAAGCCTCCTTCTTATCATGAAATTAGAGAGAAATATTTGAAGGTAGAAGTAAAAGACACAAAAGAATGGTTGGAGGGCTTTAAGGTAGAGTGGAAAAAGGTTGGTTGTTCCATCATGTCAGATGGATGGGCAGATAAGAAAAGACGTTCCATTTGTAACTTTTTGGTGAATAGTCCAAAAGGAACAGTTTTTCTATATTCATTGGATACATCTGACATTTCAAAGACCACCGACAATGTCTTTCAAATGTTAGATGAAGTTGTGGAGAAGGTTGGAGAGGAAAATGTGGTACAAGTAGTCACTGACAATGCTGCAAATTACAAGGCAGCTGGACAAAAATTAATGGAGAAAAGGAAACACTTGTACTGGACACCATGTGCAGCCCATTGCATTGACTTGATGTTGGAAGATTTCGAAAAAAAAAATAAAGTTGCATGAAGTCACCATAGCAAAGGCTAAAAAAATCACAACATATATTTATGTAAGAACAATGCTCATTAGCTTGTTGAGACAATTCACAAAGGGAACTGACTTGATTAGACCAGCTGTGACTCGGTTTGCCACTTCTCATTTAATATTGGCATGTCTTAATGAACATAAAGTGGCACTAATGAGCATGTTTAGTTCCAATGAGTGGAAGGATACCAAGTTTTCATCTACTCAAGATGGAAAAGAGGTACAAAGGGGTGTATTGGACAATAGGTTTTGGTAAAATATTCTCACATGTCTTAAAGCTGCTGCTCCCCTCATTAAAGTGCTCCGCTTAGTAGACTCAGATGAAAAACCAGCTATGGGATTCATATATGATGAGATGGAACGTGCTAAGGAAAAAATTAAATTAAATTTCAACAATGTTAAGAAGAGGTAAATAATTTAATTTTTGTCCATTATTTATATTTATTATTCAATACAAATGTTAACTTTGATATTTCTTATTTATTGTAGTTATGAACCCATTTGGAATATAGTTGATGAGAGGTGGGAAGGTCAGTTACATAGGCCTTTGCATGCAGCTGCATATTTCCTAAACCCTCAATTTCAATATAGTCCTTCCTTTAATGATGATTTTTTTATCAAAGAAGGGCTATATAGTTGTATGTCAAGATTGGTTCCAGATAGAATGGAGAGAAACAAGATTGATGTTCAGTTAATTGATTTTAAAATGGCTAGAGGGTTGTTTGGCATGGATACTGCAATAATTAACAGAGATAAAATGCTTCCATCTGATTAGTGGGAGGCTTATGGAGATAGATGCCCTGAGTAAAAAAGACTCGCCATTCGAATTCTTAGCTTGACTTGTAGCTCTTCTGGGTGTGAGTGTAATTGGAGTGCTTTTGAGATGGTAAATAAATAAAACTTTCATTTTTTCTTTTTTATAAATATTTATCAATTTATAAGTGCTTATGAATTTTTTTTATCAGGTTCATACAAAGAGAAGAAACCGCTTACATCAAAAGAAAATGAATGATTTAGTCTTTGTGATGTCCAATTTGAAGTTAAAAAATAAGCAAATCACAAGAACTCCTATTTTTGACTTTGATGATATTCGTTCCGATGATGAATGGATAGCTGAAGGCGCAACAAGTGAAGATGTTGATGTTGAAGAGCAAGAAGATGAAGAACCTATGATTGGTAGTAAGATAGAGCATGGGAGTGACATTGGTGATTTTTTTATTGATTTAGATAACCTAGATTTTGGTGGACCTTCAAATGAAAATATAGATATGAATATGGATAAGAGTGACAGTGATAGTGATGACTCAAATCAAAATGAGCAAGATTTTGAAGGTCGTACATTTTCAGAACTTAGTTAAGCTTCATTGTTGAATATTTGGAAGTTGAAACTTTTATTTTAGTTTGTCCCAGTTGTGGTGTTGATAGGATATCATTTGTGTTGTATAGACATCTTTTGTATGTTCTATGTTGTATGGACATCTTATGTATGTTCTATGTTGTATGAACATCTTATGTGGACATATTATGTATGTTCTATCTTGTATGGACATTTTATATATGTTGTATGGACATCTTATGTATGAGTTTAATTAGTAAATGTATATATTGAGTAGCAGGAAAGGGTAAATGTAAACTCTTACGAGTTTACGATCTGATTTTACGATCCGAGTTTACCCTCCCCTCTCCGAGTTTGGGTAAACTCTCAATTTTGACAACCTTGCGCGGGAAGCTAAGAAGTTGCCAGAATTAGTTATTAAGAGGAAGCCATTGATATTGAGAGAAAGAGAAGTTGAGTTTGAGAAGAGCGAAGCCAATTCAGATGGGAAGTTTGGGAGATTTGGAGGGAGGTTTGTGCCTGAGACACTCATAGCTTGTCTTCATCAGCTTGAAGCTGAGTTCAGAAAGGTCCTCCATGTTGAATTATTTCAGGTTAGAAATGTCCGCCTTTAATTCAAGGTCATCTTCTTTTCTAGAATTTTTTTTTAAAATAGGTTTAGATTGAAATATAAGAATACACAATATATATTTCAAAATATACTATAAGTTTTTTTCAAAATATTTTAACATAAAAGGAAAAATATTTATTTAGTCTCCAAAAAATTACAATTGTATGTCTCAATTTAATTCTTAAAAAATTAAAGCCCTATTGGTTCTTTTTTTAAAAAAGAATTTTTTTTATTCTTAAAAATAAAAACAAAAAATCATTTTGGTGCATTATTTTTAATAATTTTAAAAAAAAATTTTTGAAAATTCATTTTTAAAATAGAAACAAAATGGTAATGGCATTTTAGTGAATATTATTTGCTAGGGAAAAAACAATATACTTTGAGCAGTAGCTAAAACAACTGGTAAAAAAAAACTGATGTTAATTTAATAATTTATATTATTTTTACTTTTCCAATTTCTATAAAAAAATATTTTCTGTTTAATTTTTTTGAATACTTTTAGTTTTTATTTTTTTTTCATTTCATATATATATATATATATATATATACACACACACATATATATAGGTTAATTTGAGCATTCTATTTTAACTTATGAGGAGTATAATTGCTTTAAGTCATTGTGTGAAGAAATTCTTGATAATTTATGCAGTTAGATAACAAATTTAACCAATTTATTAAAATTGTAACTTAGGCTATAACAAATAATATATTTGACATATATTTGTTTTCATTATTTTAAAATATTATTAATATTAATTATTTTATTGAGTTGAATTTATCACAACATTATAAAAAAAATTTTTTTATTTAATAATTTTTAAATTTTGTTTTCAAAAAAAATTTTTAAATAATTTTTTTTATTTTTTGAAGTTTTAAACTATTTTAGAACAAATATTTCAATTTAATCATTAAAAAATTTCATTTATGTCAATTTTATTTATTAATTTGTCAAAGTGACATTTCCCATAGAATAAATACCTGACGACAATAAATTTAATGTTTAATAATAAAATATCAAATTGAAATACATATAATTTTTTAAAACTTAATTTGTTAAAATTATTACTTTTGAAAAGGGTTATTTGAAAAGTAAGATCTCTCTCTCTCTCTCTCTCTCTCTCTCTCTCTCTCTCTCTCTCTCTCTCTCTCTCTCTCTCTCTCTCTCTCTAAATTTAAATTTGGACTAGACATATATATATATACTTCTTTATACCTTCAGTATTAGATTATTTATGAAAAAGCAAAGCACGTGTAAAAAAATCTTTAAAAACAAATCATATAATATTTCATTTTATAATGTTCTGATTGAAAAATCATAACAAATTTCACTTCAATTTTCTCCTTTATATTTGTACTTGCATATACCCAAAAAAACTATTATTGCAACTTAATTAATCGTGTATGGGCAGGAAGGGCTAGCAGTGGCACTAAGAGATTACGTAGGGAGAGAGACGCCTTTGTATTATGCTAAGAGGCTAACGGAGTTTTACAAAAGCATTAATGGCGGTGAAGGACCAGAGATATTCTTGAAGAGGGAGGATCTAAGTCACGGTGGGTCGCACCATATGAACAATGCTCTTGCACAGGTGATGATAGCCAAGCGCATGCTTCGGAAGCGTGTAGTCACCGCCACCGGCGCCGGACAACATGGTGTCGCAACGGCAGCTGCGTGTGCGAAAATGGGTTTGGACTGTACAATCTTCATGGGTATCGAGGACATGGAACAACAAAACTCTAACGTTTGCTTGATGAAGTTGTTGGGTGCTCAGGTACTAATGAGTCCTCTCAAACTTTTATTAATAAGTGAAATTTTTGAATGAAATTGTTATTTAATATAATATTTAAGAGTTTAGTTCTTTTTTCTCAACCATTAAGACTCTCGCTTTTTCTTGGACATTAAGAGTTTTGTTTTAGGATAGCCCATCTTAATACACCTAGGCATTGCAACCCCCATGAAATCTTCCATAAAGGGACTAATTTTTTAAACCTAATGTCATTACCATTTTGTTTCTATTTTAAAAATGAATTTCTTAGTTCTTTTTAAACAAAATTTCTTTGCATATAATCGAGATTCGAATTGTGAATCGGAAGACTTATTTTTCAAATTGTGAATCGAATCTTATTATGAATCGTAAGATACAAGATCAATAAAAATATAATATTTTTAAATAAATAACATAAACAAAAAAATTAATAAGCTGATATATCATATATAAACTTTAAAATAATCCAAAATTCAAGTCATATATCAAAAAAGATCAAAGGCGACCAGAATAAAAAAGACAATAGGAAAATATTAGTGTGTGCCTGTGTGGGGGCCACCAAAGGGGACAAAAATAGAAAAGATAATAGAAAAGTATCAGTGTCTGTGTGGGAGGCAACACACGCACAACAAAGGAGGCAATGCACGTACATTGGAGGAGCTGTAGTGGGGATCGAAATAGCAATGACCTAGGTGTTTTCTCTTGTGTGTCTTCATTGGGTTATTGGGAGGGATGATATTCGGCGGGCTCTGTCCAATTTAAGAAAGAAAAAATTTACAAACACTGTGTTCTGAGTAACGAGGTCTCGCGACACAGAAGATAACCCCGAAGATGAACCGGAAACCATTGAAGGAACTGTATCGTACGATTCCTTATGAATCGGGATTCATACGATTCAGGGACCAGATTCGGGATTCTGTGTGCGATTCTGGTTCAAAACAGAGACACCATGCGATCTGTATCGTTGAGGTCAGATTTGGTGTCGAATCGGGATATGACTCGTGGGATACATGGGATACTAATATCCATGAATACATCTCTCAAGATTATGGGAAAAGTTGGCAAGCCAATCTGCAACTTTATTTCCTTCTCTCTTAGTGTGTGAAATACTGCCATGCCAATCTTAGCTAATCATCTTCCTAATGGAATGCACCAAATTGAAATAAGAGTGAGTTCTTGCACAACCATGAGTAGCGAGATATACAACCATGATAGAACTAGATTCAATCCAAATGTTTTGGATTTTCATGTCTCTAACAATTTCAAGGTTGGTTAGAATAACGAATAGTCAAGCACTTAGGACATTTCCAATCCCAATATTTCTTGTAAATTCTTGAATCCAACAGCCAGAAGAATCTCTAAAGAACCCCTCCACAAAATGGCCACATTTCAGTCCCTCTTCTCTGATAGATCCATCAATGTTGCATTTTATCCATTTATCCCTCTAAAATTACCAAGTAATAAGCTTTTCTTGCTTCCAGATTTTTGGTTGAAGCTACTAATCAACGTTGGTCCTGATTATGTAGTTGCACATGGCTAAGACTTTGGCAATAAGGGAAGCTATATCCTTTAGGCCTTATTCAAAAGATTGTTTTATTTCTTTGGGCCCAAGTGGCCCATATTGCCACAACAAAACAATATTCAACTTCAAGTCCAGTCTCTTATGACCAACGAAAATTCCAGTCTCTTAGTGTCCCAAAAAAAAAAGGTCTAATCTCTACCCCATATCTTTGCTTAGTGTTTAAGTCCAATCTCGTCAGTTTAAAAAAAGCACCCTAATGCTTTGGACTTAGCAAGGAAAGCCTTTTTTTTTTCTTTTCTCTGGGCAGTTCCTTAATGCATGTATTCACATATGATATCACTGAAAGTAACGTCATTTAAATGTTTAATGACAAATGTTGACATATTTCCCCCTCTTCTTCCTCTTTCTTCCTCCTCCTCCTCCCACAACCTTACTGTCTTCCACTTTATCTATCATGAAAAAGCATAAAATGTTGAAATGATGGGCATACTAAACGCAGGTTGAAGCAGTTGTAGGAAGGTTCAAAGACGCAGCATCTGAGGCCATACGTCATTGGGTGGAAAACTTGGAAGACAGCTATCACTTAACGGGGACAGTCGTTGGGCCCCACCCATGTCCCATGATGGTGCGCCACTTCCAGTCAATTATAGGCAAAGAAACGAGGAGGCAAGCGTGGGATAGATAGAGAGGTAAGCCAGATGTATTGGTGGCTTGCGTGGGCACGGGATCCAATGCCCTGGGCTTGTTTCACGAGTTCGTTGCTGACATGGACGTGAGGTTGGTTGGGGTAGAAGCGGGTGGGCTTGGGCTGAAGAGTGGAGCCCACACCTCAAGTTTGTATGGGGGAGAAATGGGGGTGTATCAAGGTGCTCTAAGTTATTTGTTGCAGGATGAGGAGGGACAAATTAAAGCACCACATTCTATAGCTGTGGGGTAAGTAATAAGTATTGTGTTATACTTACATTGAGTATTTCAAATAAACAATAGGTATATATCTAAGTTTCTTATTTTCATATATATCTTTTCAACTATCTACATCTTACACTATATTAAGTTGAGAAGATGTTATACTTTTGCCTAACAAATCTCTATCTCTTTTGAATTTATAGATTGCAATACCCAGGAGTGGCTCCAGAGCTAAGCTATTTTAAAGAAACAGGGCGTGCTGAATTTTACGCTGTAACAGACCAACAAGCTCTTAATGATATATAAATATATGCTTCAATCAATTTATTTATTGATTTGGTACTGTAAGGTGGGGTCCCTCCTAAGTGGGACCCACCACTAATGTTTAAAAAAAGGGTCAAGTTGCAATTTAATAAAAATTGTAACCAAAATTTGCAATTTACCCCAAAGTCAAAATAAGCACAGTGTTTGCTGAAATTTGAGATGCTGCTGAAGGAGTTAGGCGCAGACGCATTTGAAGGAGTTGGTGGAGGCTGCGCAGAAGAAGAAAAATTGAAGAGGTTGGTGAGGAATGACCCTATAAATAGGGTCATTCACCTTCTTCAGAAATAATTCCTCAAATCATTCAAAATCCTCACAAA
This sequence comes from Biancaea sappan, assembly GCA_037074585.1. Classification (NCBI taxonomy): domain Eukaryota; kingdom Viridiplantae; phylum Streptophyta; class Magnoliopsida; order Fabales; family Fabaceae; genus Biancaea; species Biancaea sappan. The sequence continues at coordinate 85,319,803 of CM073490.1, read as the reverse complement.
GGAGAGTGAGAGAAAAATAGAGAGAGCCTTAGAAAGAGAGTTTTTCTAAGAAGAAAATAATGAGCCAATTTGTGAGGGTATTTTCACAAATTGAAGAAATACCGTTGTTGTATTTTTGTGAGTGAGAGATCCACCTGAGGGTGAAGTTTGTAATCCCATTATTATTATAGTGGAAGTTTAAGTGGCCTACGGGTCCCGTGGTTTTTACCTCATTTGAAGGGTTTTCCACGCTAAAATCTTGGTGTTATTTTATCTTTTTAGTTTGGGAATTATCCTGGGCTTGAGGGTATTATTTATTCTTTCAAATACCCTAATTTTCCCAACAAAGTGGTATCAGAGCCGTGGTTATTCAAGAATATTGTATAAGTACTATTTATATGTATGAATACTATTCATGAATACTGTATAAAGGCATACAAGTACTGTTCATACATACATGTACTGTTCATACATATGGATACTATTCATATGTAGTTTATACATACAGGCACTGTTCATATATATGGGTACTGTTTATACGTACGGTACTGTTCACTGTCGGAAAAAGTTTCAAGTTCGGTGAAACTTGTTGACTACCGCTCAAAATGGAGGAGAGCCCCGGCAATATGATCAAGCTGACTGCCTTTAATTATGCTATCTGGAAGCCAAAGATGGAGGATCTTTTATACATTAAAGATCTATGGAAGCCAATTGTGATGCCGAAGGAGAAAGTAGTGGCAACTCCGACGGATGACAAAGCTGATGGCAAAACAACTAGCACGTCAGATGCTGATTGGGTTGTGCTGAATCGAAAATGTGCTGCTCAAATCAGGCAATGGATTGACAAAAGCATTTTTCAAAATTTTCCTAATGAACACGATGCTTATGTTCTTTGGCAAAAGTTGGAGAAAATGTATGCAAGGACAACCGCACAGAATAAAGCTAATCTGATGCGACGATTAGTCAATCTGAAATATAAAGATGGGAGCAGTGTATCGGAACATATGAGTGAGTTCCAAGGTATTGTAGATCAACTGAACTCGATGAAGATGACTGTCACGCCCTAAATCTAGGCCCGTGACCGGCGCGGACGATGTCTAAACTCACACCACCGCAAGCCTAACTTTCCATTTAACTTATTACTCTTTCCTTAATCCAATTATTCCTTTAAATATAATTGTTTTAAATTACACAATGAATAAGTAAAACAAGAGAATGTTTTCATATTTAACCATCTTATACAACAATACATGACCTACCCGATTACAGAGCTTTCTAAAATTACAAAAACAACATAATTAAGTCTGTTACCATACCCCGAACAAAGGGGAGGCATCATCGACACGTTCATCCTCGAAGTTAAAAGGCCTTCTTTACCTGAAATTGTGAGGGGGTGAGTCTTATCCACTTGACTCACCATAAAATAGCCTTACCGCACATATAATCAATTATGCATGACAAAAGTACATATAATCATGTATGAACAAGTGAAAAACTCACAACATTAATAATTCATGACATAAATATAAGTCATGAGGAATTCATCATAAGAAAGTTCGTAAATAATCACATGCACCTCGCCCGAAAGCATTATCCCACTTGTAGATGTTATCCCGCCCAAAGGCGTGTTCTGCCCGTAGGTAATATTTCTGCTTAAAGATATATTCATGTCCACAACTATTACATGCATTGGTATCTTGGGAAATCAAACCCTCAACCATTCCATGTGTATAATTCCATGCATTGGTATCTTGGGTCAAGCCCTCAACCATTCTATGTATATTATATACTCAATTCATAATTCTCATCAATATAATCTTAAATCAACAATAAATTTTATTATCTAGCAATCATCATTAAATATAGAATCTAACTGCGATATGAGGTGAAATTTATATTGTATCTTAGAGGGATGAATCCCTCAATTATTCCATGTGTATAATTATATACATTGAATATCTTGTGTCAAGCCCTTAAAAGGACGTCAAACAATTCAACCTTATTTCACCCCTATCCTCAAAGGACATAAAAGTGTTCGAAATCTCTGTTTCTTTCAAATACAATCAATTGCACAATCAAGAGCATTCATATGCACATCATGAACTTTAATAAATCCATGTCATTCATAATCATCAATCATTCACATGATTTCCTTTGCAAGCTCTATCCCAATATATAGAAAATATATTCATTCCTTAATTTATTATATCTTCTAACAAACAAATTTTTTAAAAATAAATCAAACAATACAAGGATAGATCAATCCTTCAACTGAGCTCAAATTTTCAAAATTCAGGTATAGTATAAAGTTCTATATTCCTTCATCCACATACAGTTTGCAAGGTCAAATTATATGCATGTGGTACCTTACATCATGTATGTCAAACACATAATCACCTTATCACATGATATCATTTTACGAAACTTTAGAAAGTACAATCCTAGAAAATAAAATCATACAAGGTATAGCTAGATCCCTCACCTCAAGTCCGAGCTAGATTTCTACATCTTATATCAATCAAAGGATGTCCAAAATCTCATTGAATGCTCGAAGCTAAACATGCATCTCCATTGGGATGCTCTGTTCTCTCCTTTTTCTTCGACTCTTGTAATATTCAAAAATACGTATGATTAATATTTACATGTATGGACGCTATTCATATGTACAGTTACTATTTATACGTACGGTCACTATTCATACGTATGATCACTATTTATACGTACAGATACTATTCATACGTACGGATACTATTTATATGTACGATTACTATTCACATGTATACATACTATTCATATGTACGGTTACTATTTATACATACGAATACTATTCATAAATACGGTATAAATACATATGATCACTATTTGTACTAGGAAAAATTCTTTTCTAGTGTGGAGGATCAGCTAAAGCCGCAACCACAAAATATACTGAAGAATTTAACTTGTATAATTATAAGAAAGGGTATAGTATTCTCACCTTGGATCTAAGCTGACAGAAAAATGCCTAAAATCTCAAAGACCTAGTACTGGGGTAAGAGAAGTTTGAGGAGAGGAAAGAAGAGAAACTGGAGGTGTGTCTTTACAAGTGAAATAGAAGGGCCTATTTATAGGAGAAGTTATTGTACTATTTGCTACTATTCTATCTACCGTTCTCCTATACTATTTCATCTACCAGTTTCACTTACCAGTTTTCATCTACCAGTTTCACTTACCAGTTTTCATCTACCAGTTTCACTTACCAGTTTTCATCTACCAGTTTCACTTACCAGTTTTCATCTACCAGTTTCACTTACCAGTTTTCATCTACCAGTTTCACTTACCAGTTTTCATCTACCAGTTTCACTTACCAGTTTTCATCTACCAGTTTCATCTACTAGTCTCACTTACCATTTTACTTACTAGTCTCACCTACCAATTTTACTTATAAGTCTCATCTACCAGTTCTACTTATCGGTCTCATCTATCAGTATAATCAATTTACTATTTAAGTTTCCTTTCAATTTAGTCCCTAAGGGAAATTTTCTCATGTAAAACATCATTTTTCTCCTAATTTCTTTCTAGTTTCCTCTTATACCCAATCCACATCTTAACCGTGGGATTATTGCCACATCCCACAATTTATACAATATTGAAAATATGTATTTTCATCAACATACACATACAAGATAACAATATTCACATAAGCATATGGGAAATTAAATAGACAGAGAGATCATTTTCTCCATTGAATTATTCCAAATCAAAATTAGCATTCATTCATGATGACCATATACGTGAACAGTTCTGTATATGTGAATAGTGCTGTATAGGTAAATAGTATCATATACTGAATTTTTTTTACGGGTATTACAATGACTATCGATGATGAGCTACAAGCATTGCTGATGCTGAGTTTTCTACCAAAAAGTTGGGACACTTTAGTTGTGTCGGTTAGTAACTCAGCCCCTGAAGGCAATCTTACCATGGATATGGTAAAAGACAGAATGTTGAATGAAGAGTCTCGACGAAAAGACGAAGGATATAATCCTGAGTCCGAAGCGCTTGTCACAGAGAAACAGGACAAGCAAGAAAGACGCGGAAGAAATAAGGGTAGAGATTCTCAGAAAAGAAACCAGCAAAGAGGACGGTCAAAGTCTAGATCGAGACATGATAAAAAGTGTCACCACTGCGGGAAGCCCGGACATTTCATTAGAGAATGCCGGAAGTTACAGCAATCCAGGAATCAGGAAGCAGAGAATCAAACAAATGACACTGCAAGTGTCACCGAAGATGTTGTCATTATTCAAGATGCTGACTATGTCAATCTGGCATATCAAGAGACTACATGGGTAGTTGACTCAGGCGCTTCCTACCATGTTACCTCAAGACGAGAATTCTTCTCAACCTACACCCAAGGTGATTTCAGACGAGTGAGGATGGGAAATGATGATGCATCCAAAATTATTGGCATCGGCAACATTTATTTGGAAACTAATCTTGGATGTAGGTTACTCTTGAAAGATGTGAGGCATGTTCCTGATATTCGCCTCAATTTAATCTCCACCGGAGTACTTGATGATGGTGGCTACAGCAACTATTTTGGTGAAGGAAAATGGAAGCTCACCAAAGGCAACTTGATAGTAGCCAAAGGCAAGAAAGATTCATCTCTTTACATTATGGAAGCAAAGTTATGTAAAGGAGATGTAAACGCTGCTAGGAAAGAAATTCCCACCGAGCTATGGCATAAGCGGCTCGGTCACATGAGTGAGAAGGGTCTCAGAATTCTTTCCAAGAAGGAGTTCTTGCCAGAATTAAAAGGTACACCTTTGCGTACTTGTGTTGATTGTATTATGGGAAAACAACACAGAGTTGCATTTCGTAGTTTTCCACCCTCTAGAAAAGCAAATATTCTAGATTTAATACACACAGATGTCTGTTCAATGAGTAATAAGTCACATGGAGGTGCACTCTATTTTGTGACTTTTATTGATGACCACTCAAGAAAGGTATGTGCATTTGCCTTGAAAACTAAAGATGAAGTGAAAGAAGTTTTCAAGCAGTTTCATGTAAAAGTTGAAAGAGAAACTGGCAGACGTTTGAAGTGTGTACGTGCAGATAATGACGGTGAGTATCGCGGACCATTTGAGGAGTACTGTAGAAGTTTCGACATCAGACTGGAAAAATCAGTACCAAAGACACCTCAACACAACGGTGTCGCTGAAAGGATGAATAGAACCATCTGTGAAAGAGTCAGATGTATGCTCTCAAATGCAAAACTGCCAAACTCCTTTTGGGGGGAGGCAATGAAGACAGCAGTTGATTTAATCAATCTTTCTCCATCAGTTCCATTGAATTATGACATTCCAGAAAGAGTCTGGACTGGGAAAGATGTTTCTTACAAACACTTAAGGGTATTTGGCTGTAGAGCATTTGTTCACATCCCAAAAGATGAAAGGTCCAAGTTGGAAGGAAAGTCGAAGCAATGTATTTTCATGGGATATGCCCATGAAGAATTTGGCTATAGACTCTGGGATCCTATTAGCAAAAAGATCATTAGAAGCAGGGACGTGGTGTTTCTTGAAGATCAGACGATTGAAGATCTTGAGAAACAAGAGAAACCACAGTCAAATGAAATGCCAGTTAATCTGGAACCAGTCTCTCCATCATCCAATTCTAATGACGGGGGAGCTATACCAGATACTGATGATGTTGATCCACCAACCAGCAGTTCACAACTAGAGCCAGTTCCAGAGCAGGTCCAACAAGAAGCACCGTTAAGGAGAAGCACTAGAGAGAGAAAACCAAGTTGTAGGTATTCTCCTAATGAGTATGTGATGCTCACTGACGGGGAAGAACCAGAGAGCTATGATGAAGCTATTATTGATGGGCACAAGAATGAGTGGTTAAAAGCCATGCAAGAAGAAATGAAATCCTTACATGAGAACCACACATTTGACCTGGTGAAATTACCACAGGGCAGGAAAGCTCTCAAGAACAAGTGGGTGTACAAAATCAAAAGTCAAGAAGGCAGCTCACAACCACGTTATAAAGCAAGACTGGTTGTGAAAGGATTCGGTCAAAAGAAGGGCGTTGACTTTTATGAAATATTTTCACCGGTAGTAAAAATGTCTTCGATCCGAGTTATTCTTGGTATGGCAGCTAGCCTCAACCTGGAAGTTGAACAACTTGATGTAAAAACCGCCTTCCTACACGGTGATCTTGACGAGGAAATCTACATGCAACAGCCAGAAGGTTTCCAAGTCAAAGGGAAAGAAAAGTTGGTGTGTAGACTAAAGAAGAGTTTGTATGGTCTGAAACAGGCACCAAGGCAATGGTATAAAAAGTTTAACTCATTTATGGAGAAAAATGAGTACAATCGAACAACAGCTGATCACTGCGTCCTCATCAAGAAATTCTCTGATGATGACTTTATCATTCTTTTGCTCTATGTTGATGACATGTTAATTGTAGGTCAAAACATTGACAAGATTAACATGTTGAAGAAAGAGTTGAGCAAGTCCTTTGCAATGAAGGACTTAGGACCGGCAAAGCAGATTCTTGGCATGAGGATTACCCGTGACAGGAAAAATCACAAGATTTGGCTATCTCAAGAACAGTATGTGGAAAAGGTTCTTGAAAGATTCAACATGGATAAAGCAAAAGCTGTTAGTTCTCCACTTGCCAATCACTTTAAGCTAAAAGTGAGCCAGTGTCCTTCAAATAAGGAGGATAAATTAGAAATGAGCAAAGTGCCTTATGCATCGGCTGTTGGCAGTTTAATGTACGCTATGGTATGTACTAGACCAGATATTGCTCACGCTGTTGGTGTTGTAAGCAGGGTCCTAGCGAATCCTGGAAAGGAACATTGGGCAGCAGTCAAATGGATACTTAGGTATCTCAGAGGTACTTCCAGTCATTGTTTATGCTTTGGTAATGGAAAAGCTGTATTAGAAGGATATACAGATTCAGACATGGCTGGAGATGTGGATACCAGAAAGTCTATATCTGGGTACCTAATAACATTTGCAGGGGGAACTGTCTTGTGGCAGTCACGATTACAAAAATGTGTTGCCTTAAGCACCACAGAAGCAGAATACATTGCAATCACCAAAGGTTGTAAGAAGATCCTGTGGATGAAGAAGTTTTTACAAGAATTAAGCCAAAACCAAGAAAATTATATTCTCTATTGCGACAGTCAAAACGCAATACATCTCAGCAAGAATCCAACTTTCCATTCCAGGTCGAAACACATTGATGTGAGATATCACTGGATCCGTGATGTGTTGGAAGAAAGTTGAGAAAATTCACATCAACAATAATGGAGCTGATATGATGACGAAGACTCTACCAAGAGAGAAGTTGGAAGTCTGTAAAGAAGCTGCAGGCTTGGTATCACTCCCCACTTAAGTCGGGAGGGGGAGATTTGTAAGGTGGGGTCCCTCCTAAGTGGGACCCACCACTAATGTTTAAAAAAAAAAGGGTCAAGTTGCAATTTAATAAAAATTGTAACCAAAATTTGTAATTTACCCCAAAGTCAAAATAAGCACAGTGTTTGCTGAAATTTGAGAGGCTGCTGAAGGAGTTAGGCGCAGACGCATTTGAAGGAGTTGGTGGAGGCTGCGCAGAAGAAGAAAAATTGAAGAGGTTGGTGAGGAATAACCCTATAAATAGGGTCATTCACCTTCTTCAGAAATAATTCCTCAAATCATTCAAAATCCTCACAAAGGAGAGTGAGAGAAAAATAGAGAGAGCCTTAGAAAGAGAGTTTTTCTAAGAAGAAAATAGTGAGCCAATTTGTGAGGGTATTTTCACAAGTTGAAGAAATACCGTTGTTGTATTTTTGTGAGTGAGAGATCCACCTGAGGGTGAAGTTTGTAATCCCATTATTATTATAGTGGAAGTTTAAGTGGCCTACGGGTCCCGTGGTTTTTACCTCATTTGGAGGGTTTTCCACGCTAAAATTTTGGTGTTATTTTATCTTTTTAGTTTGGGAATTATCCTGGGCTTGAGGGTATTATTTATTCTTTCAAATACCCTAATTTTCCCAACAGGTACAAGCATGCATTATTTTACTTATTTTAAGGTAACTTGGATTACGATCAATATACAATACCTCTGATTGAAAAATTATAAGAATGGTTGTTATTTATATGTGGTGGCAGCATGTCAGAGACTATGCAAATTAGAAGGCATATTTGCATCGTTGGAAGCCTCACATGCGTTGGCTATATTAGATAAGTTGCTTCCTACTTTCCCCAACGGAAGCAAAGTCATCGTCAATTGTAGTGGCCGCGGAGACAAGGACGCAGCTATAATCCTCAAACACAAACAGGTTCACGAACTACACAAAACAAGAAATTAAAAAAGTGTGCCTTAAATTGAAAATGCATATGTTATAGGCCTTTTCGTTGTCTTCATTGGTGTCAAGTGTTACATATTATAGAGTAGATAGATCAAATGAAAAAATAGCATTGATTCAATAATATTATGAAAAATAAAAATATTATTTGCTCCAATTAAATTATCTACTGATTGTGCCCTCATTGAAATATTATAACTGTTGAAACAAACATATTTCAAGCTAAAAGAGTCTTTTGATAATTTCACCCATTTACTAGTTGGGCCTAAATCTAATCTAACCCAAACAAATCCTTTTAGCTCATTTCGTTATATGCTCTTGGTACTGTGAGCAAAAGCACTTTATCTGATTATATTTCTCATTTAAGGAATCATAATAATGTCCACTGAGAATGTCACGACTCAAACTTCGGGCACGTGACCGGCACGCTGACACAAATCTTATGTCACCGTAAGCCTAACTGATATATCAATTTCTATCCTTTTTTTGTTTATTTATAAATATTTATAACAAAATAAATATAAATAATTCTTATAATTAACAAGTTTAAATAGAACACATTATTCAAATAAAATAATCAATTCACCCTAGACCTCTTAGATGTCCTAGTTGACCACAGAGCTTCCTAATGCTTAATAAAATAAATACCAATATCTCGAAATCCACCCAACAATGGGATAGTCCAACGGCGAACCTAGCTTCTTACGGATACTCTTCTTTCGCTACTTGATTTGGAAAAAAGTTAAATCAACGAGTGTGAGATAAATATCTCAGTGAGCGAGCCAATCCCCGCCCTAATAAAATCTGCCATGAAAAAGTAATAAAATAAAAGCATAGACATAAATCACAAATCATAGAAAAGATACACATCAAAGAGTTTGTAGGTCAATCAAACAATTCAGACCAACGGAACTAGTACTCGTCAATTACAAAATATCCGAGAGCACTTGTAGGCTCGCTCAACCAATCGCATCATACCCGGGAGCGCCCGTAGGCTCGCTCAACCAATTTCATCAATCTTATCAAAAACTCGCCAGGACGCACAACCTCATCCTCAACTGTCAGGGTGCCCTACGGATTATACCGAACTTGAGGTCCTACCGAGGGAATCGTTGTCTCTGCTCTCAGAGGTCAAGTCATCCTGTCACCCAGATTTCCTGCTTGACATGAGAGAGGGTACTATCCCGCCCAAACACAATCAAGGTTCAAACAATTACAAATAATTATCAATATATTCAACAATAAATTCATCAATATAATCATAAATATAATCGTCATTATAATTTCCACCGAATAACCATAAGTATCCCAAATCACAAATAATTGTATTTTCCTCATGGACCATGTCTCTTTCCTAACATATTTCATTAGCAATATCATCAATATTTGAATTATACAAAAATCTTAAAACTCGAATCTTTGTCACCTATCTTATTATTCGATCACTTTAACACTTAAGATAATATTAAAGAAGGGTTAGTTCACTCACCTGGGTTCCTTGCTACACCATAGCATGACATTCCAAGATTCTTCGGTAATGTGCCGGATTTTCCTATCGCATGTTTGAAAGACAAACTTTGAAATTAAAACAGAAAATTATTTTATTTCAGTTTTCTGACCTCCGTGTACTGTTTCAGCCATATCTCTCAAACGGTAGGAGTTTTCAAACGATTTTAGATTTTCTGGAAAATAGACGGAAAGAGCTTTCCGTGCATAGGTAATTTGAAAATTTCAGAGTTTTATAGAGAGAGATATGGTCGTTTTAATTTTCAAAAAAAAATTGCTCTAGAATTTCCGAAAATAAATGTTCTTACCTTGTTTTAATTCTTGCTATAGATGAAACCCTTTGAGTTCTTGTTTGGGTATGGAATGTGCAGATCCTAGGAATATGTGAAGGCTATAAAACATGATGTGGGGTTAGGGTTGTTCTTATGTTTATTTCAAAAGAAACAACATTGCTAAAATGGAAGGGAAGATTATGACTTACCTTAATTTCTTCTTGCTTATTAGTTGTTAACTCATCTTGAGCTTCCTAATATTGAAAATTGAGTGTTGATGTTTAGAAAAAAGATTAGTGTTCTTGTGGGAGGGATTAGTTTGGTTGAGTATGTATTCGTTCTAGGGTTTCTAATTTAGTTTAAGATAGATCAATTTAATTGTTTAAATTTAAATAGATTTTGTTATTCAAATTTTAGATTATTCTAATTAAAAATAATATGTTTAATTCATATATCTAAAAAAAAAATTTCAAATTTTATATTGGGATAATTTATCCTTCAATTTAATGTCTAATTAGATTGGTTAGTTTGGATATTTTGTTTACTTTTTGAATTAATGAAATCTAGTTTGAATTTGAATTAACACCAATATGCTTGGTTGTTGGGAGTACCACAAATAAACATTCAGTTTATTTTATTTTATCACATAGCATTATCATCAACCATCATTACTTGTATTCCGTCATTTTGTTTCTTCCTAAGAACTCTGAAATTACTGTAGCTGTTAGTTTAGGGAATTATTTCAAATTGTAATATATTAATTCATTAATCTAGTTAATCCTTTGTTTTAATTTTCGAGAACTGGTTTGCTTTTCCAACCATAGATTTGGGAAAATAATATCTAAGGTTAAATCTAGATTGGGTGATATGTTTTCAGATTATTCATTTATAATTATTAATATCACTTCTAATTATCCCTTAACATGTTTAAAACTTAATAATTTATTTATTTAAATTCAAAACTACTAGATATTCTAAACTCTAATCAAATTTAAACAAAATAATAATTCTAGTTTATATTTAATTGTTTATTTATTTCCCAACAAACTGCACAACACCATCTAATAATTTTGTTTTTATTTTTTTTTTCCTTTCACATAATTAATAATTTAATTATACTAATTATTTCAAAAAATTTCACATCTTAAAATTTAAGAGTTTTTTTTCATTTCTTATTTCACATCAAGGTTCCCTATAATTTTTTTCATTTATACCTATACTTTGTACACATTTTTGCTACACCCCGCAAGATTCCAAAATCTTTCATTTTAGTCCCTGCGAGTTTCACTTCAGTCCCTGTATGGCCTAACATCACACATTGCTAACCTACAGCCTGAAATCACATATCTAAGCATCATCACATTATATTGTGATATCACACACACATTTTACACAATATTTTCAAATCAATAATTTGTGAAATAAAATTTATCAAATTAAATAAAAAATAAAAATGATAGGTATTACAAAGAAGAAACATTATCTGTGCAACAATAGATCAAGAGCTAAAAAAAGGGATATGTCAAAGCTTAGGTTGCCTCACCTGTCCTTATGAAACACATTCTCCCTCTTCACTCTAGCTCTACCTTCTCTCTCTTTGTGTGGAGCATTTATGGAAGAAAGAAGAAAATGGTCTCTACATTAATGGATGTATCCCTTGAGAGACAATAGTGGGCAATGACTATTTTCTCCTTCTCACGTGTTTGAAGCTCTAAAGAGGCTCTACTTGAGCTCTAACGAAGATATTGAGAGAGTTATTACAAAGAGGATATTCTCACCAAATCTTATTGTCATTTCTTTGTTTGTGTTCTATGTGAGTTTGAGTTCATGAGTGTTGGTGTGCTATAAAGTTTCTTCATTACTTTTTCTTCATATGTTAATCTTTAAGAGGTTGTTTTATTGAAGAGGGTTATAAAAGCTTTCTAAGCTGAGCCTTGTTTTAAAGGTTGTAATTTCCCTTTGCTTTGTGTCTAGGGAGAGGATGTAGGATTTTAGTTATTGGATCTAAACTTCTATAAATCTTATGTGTCAGACTTTCTCTTCTCTCTTTGTTTTATTCAAATTACTGTTTTATAATTTTACCCAACTCTTCCTAGTTCCTTTGAAAAGAAAAGGATAAAATTTTTAAACACACAATTCAACCCCCTTCTTGTATGACATGTTAACTAGCAGTAACCATTCTCATCTCCTAAAAATTTATAGATGAAAATTATATAAAGCTTTTTTTATAAAAAACAATAAAAGAGTGAATTGAGATATCTCTATTATATATTCATACTTGAAAGTGAGAAATTCTTTTATGATAAATCTTTTTAATACTTTGTTTGCTTTTGAAATTGATACTTGACGTAAATAAATTTGTGTATTACATATTCAGTTGGTCAAAAAATTGGCAAATCAAAGTCAGAAGATATCTTTAGTCCCAATTTAAACCAATCATCGCTTTTATTTTTGGAGCTCAATGATCAAAAGTTCGTTTGGGGAAATATCTTAGAACATAGGTAGATATTTACAGTCCTTCACAAAGTGACAAATCAAGGTTTGAATCATCTTTGGAAGAAATGTTCATATTTACTGTCTAATAGTACCTTGAGTAAGACTGCCTCTAATTGAAAATACATATCGGACACCAAAAATAATTAAATAAGATATTTTCCAACGTGTGGTGAAAAAAATAATCAGATATAAGCTTAATGCATGGAAATCAAAGCTATTTTCTCAAGCTAACACATGCTTACACTTATTAATTAGGTTAAATTATAATTTTCGTCCATGTAGTTTCACCAAAATTGTAAATTGGTCCTTATACTTTGTTTTCATGTAAAATGATCCCTATAATTTTTCCATACATATAAGTTAGTCCATGTCGTTAGTATGATTAACTTTATTGTTAAAATAATCATACATAACAACTAATTTTTATATTTGTGAATATATCAGTATACCCAATCATTAATTTTGGGACAACTCAGCTGCCACGTCAACAAAACTCTCATTTTGTCATTAATTCCCAATTTTCCTAGAATCCCATGTGAACAACAAAAGTCATATTTCATTCAGAACTCTAATGCCGAAGAATTCTCATTTTGTCATTAATTTCCAATTTTCCTAGAATCCCATATGAACCATAAAAGTCGTATTCCATTCAAAACTCTAATGCCAAATTCCATTCAAAACTCTAATGCCAAAGAACGCGATGCACTTCTTGAATTAGCACCTCTAGTGATTCTTTGTTGCACATGCAAGTCCACAACATACTTCTAAAAATCAAAACAAATCAGTCGATCGAACCAAAGAACTGGTAAACCGAAGCCTAATCCAATTTGAAGAAGGCCAAAAACCAATCAACTAAAAAACCAATCAAACTTGGTCAAAAACTAAATTACACTTGCCAAAATCAGCCAATTTTTACTTCAACCGATTAAGAACAAACTAGTTCAAATAAAAAAAAAAAACTGAAACTTTGAAGCCCAACTTGAATGAACAACATACCAGGCTTTTCGCCCACAATTTATTATGTAGGCCCAGGCGCACAAACCCATTGAAAGGGAAACGGGATTGAATGAAGCCACATATATATAGGCAAAAGGGAGAGCAACTTCCGAGAAATTGGACGATGTGGGACTTCCAAGTTTGAAGTTTCAGTGTTTCAACACCTCCCTTTATTCTTTTCTTCCAATGACCTTTCCCAAACATGACCTTTGGCCGCTTTTAAGTTACTATTAAGTGCAACATTTCAACTACATCTTTTTCACAATAATCCAAGTTTAATTATATATATTTAATAATTATTATTTATGTTAATATTTAGTTAGTTTTGAATCTCTAAACATAGATATATTCTCTAAATTAAAACTATTTATGATTTTATATATATATATATATATATATTAATATTTTAATTAACATCGGTTCAACCTTAATCTGATCACTAACCCTTGAACTGGTACCTCGACCAGTTCAATGACCGATTCGATTCTCTGTACCTTGGTCCACAATACTCAAATTGTCAATTTCTTGGTGCTTTTATTTTCTTTTGATTATTTCTCTTGTCTTTTTATGATTTTCTTTGTTGTTTTGAATTGGGTTTCAACTTCGTGTGCTACTTCTTCCTTCGAGATTGTATTGATTTAGTCTGTCGTTGTGCCTCTTAGTTATTGCTCTTCTTCGCCCTTCCAAAACTTTCCCTCTTTCTTTCTTCTTCCTTCTCAGGTTAAATAAAAAAATTCAATGGATGGGTCAGCTAAAAAAGATTGGAACTCTGGTTGAAATTATTGCAAAGAAATGTAGATATCAATTCCCAAAAAAACTATATCTCAATTGTTTGATTCTCATATATTACTTTTACACCATTTACTCTCTAAAATTTTTTACTTATTATTCATTGGTATTAAACAGTAATGAACACTGTCACTGAATAAAACACTAAATCATGGAAGAAGAGAATTTATTTTACGTGCTGGAATGTGCAGATTTTAATTGTCAACATGATGATGTTTTCATTATAAACTGACGAGCGAAGACAAAGTAGTAAGAAATATTGTAAACATGATGAGGTCAAAAAGTCATCTGTCCTCATTTTTTCTATTTTCAAGTGAATATTGTTATTTTCCCAAGAAAATGCTAAGTTAACTGCACATTTGTCTTTCATTATTCTAGCACGTTTCAGTTGTAGACCCATAGCAGCCGTTCTTCTATACTGATATGGACTTCAAATGTGATCCCACCACCATATACTATGAATAATACTTGGAATAATACTAAGTAGTCCAACGGGGTCTGGCCACTTTGTCTTGTGTTGGGCACACCTTACTAACACCCATGAATTACTCAAATCACATATAGCTAGTTATGGTTGAGCGTGGGTTACACACAACTTTAAAGTTTGATTAAAAGTAAAAATAGGACTGGAATATGGCTGAAAGTGTGATTGGAATTATACATACACATACATACATATATATATATATAAGGTGCTTCATCACTAGGATAGAGATAAATTAAAAGAAAATTTTCAATTTTATTCCAAAGTATTTTGTTAATTATTTAGTATTTGTGTCCATGTTAAATAAATGCTTCATTACAATTTAGCTATAATACATACAATGATTTAATTGTTTTGTGCCTAGTGCCCGAAACAGATAAATTTGCAATGGATCTCTAGCATAGTGAAAGTTTTATGAAGGGGAAGGACTTTAAGTATGTGAGGGCAAGATTGCACCATATCGTTGATTGTGAGTTAGATACATGCTCACTCAGGATATTATAGAAGTGTTGAAGGAGAAGGATTATACTAATAGGGTTAGGCTACTTTATCATCGAAGTGGAGTTCCATTAGAAGATGACCTTGTTGGTATGACATAGAAAAGAATTAGAGAAAAAAAAAAAAGAAAACTTTGTTTGGTATGGATTTTTAAGATGAAAGAAAGGAAAGATTATTATGCAATAATTTTACTAAAATACCCCTAAGATGTTTTTTATTTCACTAAAAAAGATTATAAACCTTTAAAAAAAATCCTTCACATAGACCAGAAGACACCAACGAGGGCCCCTCTCTTTGACTCGCATAGACTAAAAGACTCCTTCACACACCCCATCTTTGATTCAACCCCTTTTTCTTGTTGTCGAGCTTCCTCTCTCACTGTCGCTGCTCTCTCGCCATCGTTCCCATCTCTTATTCAACACTCGCTCCCCTTATGCCCCTCTCGTCATCACTCCCTCACGCCCCTCACATCATCACTTCATCACTCCCCATCCCTCTACAGTGATACTTATATTTCCTTCATCATCTCGGCTAGCCTTCACTTGCATAGAACAACATACACACACCTCCTTGTCTCTCTCACTGTCCAACGCGCACACACTAATACCTCTGTTGTTAAGGGGGAAAACATAGGATAGGAGATCTCGATCAACAGAGGAGAGGAGAGGATAAAATCAGTCAACCAAGGAGAGGAGAGGATAATATAGGACAAGATAAAATTGTCATCATCGACTCATCTTCACTTTTCCCTTCTCGTTTTCCATCAGTTATCTAAAGGAAAAAGCTGTACATTTATGAATAAAAAATGAAAACCGGTTCTCCATTTGCAAATTTCCATTGAGCTCCATGGAACGCCTACCAAACACAGGAAAAGCTCTCCCTCAATAGAATTCTGTCTCTCCTCAATGAAAATATTGCATACCAAACAGACTCTATAAGAATCATAAGGGGAAAAAAACACCCAAAGAAGATAACACTATAAACTGATTTCATTTTTTGAAAATTATTTATTGCAATTTTTCATTACATTTTGATCATATTATTATTATTTTTTAAATTTTATTTATTACAAAGAAAATGTTAGAGACTCAAATTAGAGATTTTTGTTTTCTTTGTTCTTACAATTGTTCTGTGTCTTTGGTCTGAAAGAATTTCTTTTCAAAAATATAATTATGAGACAATTTTTTATTTAATTTTATTTCTAAAATTTTGAAAACAAATTTTTTTGCCACTTACTTTTTTATTCTTTAAATAATTATTCCAGTCAGTTAACTATTATTCTAAATTATTTTGAATTAAGGTGATTGAATAGTCAAGGGTTATAATTGTTGCTTTTCGACCCTAAGTTATGTTTGGAAAAAAAAAGTTGAACATAATTGCTTTTGAACAGAATTTATTTTTGGTAAATCAGAGTTTGCATTAACGTGATTTATATTTGAAAATTATTATAAAAAATAATTTTAGAAAATAAATTTTGTTTAAACGTTGGTTAGCAAAATCACTTTTGGATGTGTAATGACAAGAAAATGTATGACTTTTATATTTCCTTATTTCATTTACTTTTATCACTCAATTTCACTCATTTCTATATATAATAAAATAAATTATATGAATGTTCTAATAATAATTTTTTAATTATTGAAACTAATATTTTGATTAAAAATATACATATATTAAAGTACAAATAATAAATATTGTTTACAATGCAATAAACTTATACAATATAACTAATAATTATTTTATTTCAATTGTTTTTAATTAGAATTATTTAAAAAATTACTCTTTGATTGTCACAAAAATAAGATCAACAAACCCACAAAAAAAATATAATCAAAAGGATCAAAATGAAAATAATACAAAAAGGGACCCAAAAGAAAATTAAACCTTGTACCTATGTATAATACCCACTAATTTTGGAATTATATGCGTGTATAATGCTATTTGGATTTATTCTATATTTTGTCATTTTAATTTTCATATATAAATGTTCTCTTTGAACATTATTTATGAAAATTGAGTTAAATGACTAGACTGGATATTTGTACCATGTGGGGTATATTCTTAAGAATGGAGAAATTTATGAAAAAGTTATTTAAGAATGGTCAATTAGTTAATTAATTGTAATTTGACTAGACGAGTTTGGGTGTTGGGTTATAAATACCCATGGGTTATTCAAATAACCCATTAGAAACGCTTAACCTAAAATTTCTATAATTTCCCTTCACAATTCCCACATCTGAAACAAGGCAAAAGTGAACAATGAAGTTTTCTCTCATTTCTTCATCCTCCTCTTAAATCCTTTCCTTT
Organism: Biancaea sappan; assembly: GCA_037074585.1. Classification (NCBI taxonomy): domain Eukaryota; kingdom Viridiplantae; phylum Streptophyta; class Magnoliopsida; order Fabales; family Fabaceae; genus Biancaea; species Biancaea sappan. The sequence continues at coordinate 85,302,141 of CM073490.1, read as the reverse complement.
GATCTTCAGAGTTGTGATCATTTGTTCGTTCAACTGATTTGTAATAATCTAAGGTAAGCTTCAATCTCTTTGATTTCCTTAAGTGCTCGATGTATGTTGCGAAAGGGATGTCAATTCTAGCTTTTGTTAGAGATTTAGAAAAGAAAGAACAGAAGTTAGAAGAGATACATGTGGTTAATGAATTCCTAGACGTGTTCCCAGAAAACTTACCTGGATTACCGCCAGAAAGAGATATTGAGTTCGGTATTGATTTGGTCCCAGACACACGACCAATTTCAATTCCACCTTATCATATGACTCCTATTGAGCTAAAAGAACTTAAAGGACAATTGGAAGATTTGTTGAACAAAGGGTTCATTCACCCGAGTTTTTCACCTTTGGGTGCTCTTGTTCTTTTTGTGAAAAAGAAAGATGGTTCTATGAGATTATGTATAGATTATCGTCAGCTGAATAAAGTCACGGTGAAAAAGAAGTATCCTTTACCAAGGATAGATGATTTGTTTGATCGGCTTCAAAGAGCAAGATACTTCTCAAAGATTGATTTAAGGTCTGGATATCATCAGTTACGAATTAAGAACGATGATATACCTAAGAATGCTTTTCGTACACGATATAGACATTATGAGTTTCTCGTGATGTCTTTTGGGTTGACAAATGCACCAGTAGCATTTATGGATTTAATGAACAGAGTATTGAAATAATTCCTTGATAGGTTTGTAATTGTATTTATTGATGATATTTTGGTGTATTCAAAGAGTCATAAAGAACATACCGAACATTCGAGAATGGTGCTTCAGACCTTGAGAGAGCATAAGTTATATGCAAAGCTCTCAAAATATTAATTCTGGATGAGTCATGTAACGTTCTTGGGGCATGTTATTTCCCATGAAGGTATTCATGTAGATCCAAGCAATATTGAAGCGGTAAAATAATGGCCTAAACCAACAACTGTGTCTGAAGTGCGTAGTTTTCTTGGCTTAGTAGGATATTACCGTTGCTTTGTCAAAAATTTCTCCAAGACGGCTCTTCCATTGAATAAGTTAACCCGAAAGAATGTTAAATACATTTGGGATGATTTGTGTGAATAACGTTTCTCCTAGTTAAAAGAGTGTTTAACTTCTGCACCAGTCTTAATCCTACCATCAAGATTAAGGGGTTACTCTGTATTCTATGATGCCTCAAAGATAGGCTTGGGGTGTGTATTGATGCAACATGATAGAGTCATAGCTTATAGCTTACGTTAGCTTAAAAAGCATGAGTTAAATTACCCCACTCATGATTTGGAAAATGGCAGCTATAGTGTTCGCCTTAAAGATATGGAGACACTACTTGTATGGGAAGACCTGTAAAATTTTCACATATCACAAAAGTCTTAAGTATATTTTTTAGCAGAGAGATCTTAATCTAAGACAACGAAGGTGGATGGAACTTCTGAAAGATTATGATTGCATCATCTTTTACCATCCAGGTAAAGTAAATGTGGTGGCTGATGCCTTAAGCCGAAAGTCTATGGGAAGTTTGGCTCACCTTGCCACTATAAGGAGGTCTCTAATACAGGAACTACAAGAATTATAGGTTAACAGAGTATTCTTTGAGATCACTAAGTCAGGTATATTTCTGTCTCATTTAACAGTTAGATCATCCCTTGTTGAAAAAGTAAAAGCAACTTTGGAAAACGACATTGATATAGTCAAAACCAGAGATAAGGCAAGGGAAGGTTTAGCACCCAATTTCTTGGTAGGTGAAGAAGGAGTCTTATGGTTTAATGGGAGATTCTGTGTTCCCAACATTGAATCTTTGAAACATGAAATCTTAGTGGAAGCTCATGGTTCGCCATACGTTGTACATCTTGGTGCCATAAAAATGTACCAGGACTTGAAACAAGTTTACTGGTGGGAGGGCATGAAACAAGATGTGACTAACTTATTAGCTCGATGCTTGACTTGTCAGCAGGTTAAAGCTGAGCATCAACGACTACCTGGTTTGATGCAAAAATTAGATATTTCTGAGTGGAAATAGGAAAGGATTACTATGAATTTTGTAGTAGGTTTACCCCGATCAACAAAGGGAAATTACTCAATATGGGTCATAGTAGATCGACTTACTAAGTCAGCATATTTTCTTCCTATTTATACCACTTTCAATGTAGCAAAACTTGCTCAACTTTATGTTAAGGAAATAGTGAAACTTCATGGTGTGCCAATATCCATTATATCAGACTGAGGACCTCAGTTTACTTCTCTGTTCTGGAAAGTCTTTCAAGAGGCTTTGGGTACCAAAGTGAATCTTAGCACAATATTCCATCCTCAGACAGATGGACAGTTCGAAAGGACAATTTAGACTTTGCAGGATATGCTGAGAGCTTGTGTGATGGATTTCAGTGGAAGTTGGGAAAATCATTTGTCCCTTATTGAATTTGCTTACAATAACAGTTTCTAAGCCAGTATCCAGATGGCGAGAAAAAGAGAGTACAGCAGCTTGGACAGTAGCAGAAAAATATTCTCTGTTTTTCAACCATAAAATAGAGGTTTTTGGAAGAAGCAAATAGCAACGTTAAACTCGATTTTTCTGAGCTACTTTGAGGAGATTCCTCTATTACTAACCCACACAAGTGTTAAGGGAAAAGTGGCAGTGAATAGGAAGCAAAAATCAGAACCAAAACCAGTGCAAACTACCCCACGGTCAACGGTCAAAAATCATGAAACGAATTTCAAGACAGATTGAATAGCTATTTGAGCTAAAAAGTCAGACTATAAAGTACAGGTAGCGTAGCGTAGCAATTCATAAAAGCTTGTTTTACTACTTGAATATTTTATGTCCATGAAGTTTTATCTAAAGTGAAATATGTTTTTCATGATGAAATTAGCATGATATTAGCTTGGAAGTTTTCTTCCATGTTCAGCTTAGGAGTTCTGCTTCCATGTCAGCTTGGAAATTCTATTTCCATGTCAGCTTGGAAATTATATTTCCATGTTTTAGCTTGAAATTTTTCTAGCTTGAGTTAAAGGACTGCAGTAGCCTTTTTCTCATGTTTAGCTTGGAAAAATAGTTCTGCAGACTATCTTTTCCATGACGTTGAGTGTGCCACCAACTATTCTTAATTCCATGATTTATTCATATATCAGCTTGTTAATTTTTCATCAACCTATTACACTGAACTGAGAATTTATATTACATGGACTGCTTTTTATGATATAAGTGATTTTATGACTGAAATGGTATATTTATAAATGTTTATAAAATTATGCTAGCTACTGGGATACCCTTATCTCACCTTTTTGTGCTTTTCCAACTGACCATTTCAGGGGCTGACTATAAGGGGAAAGGTGTAAAGATTGATTGAACACTTTTAGAGCACTCAAGTTTATTAAGTATTAGAATTATAGATTATTTTTTTAAGTTTAGATATCAAATTACTATGTACGACATATTTGTAATTTATTTCAAACGAATGTAAAATTATCTTATGTTTAGAATTTCAATTATTATGTATAGCCAATTATGATTTGTACTGAGAACAATTGTAGAATGTTCTTTTTGAAGATATGAGTATTAAGCATTAGAATTAAAAAAAAATTTCAGATTTTAGTATAGTAAAATAAGGACGTTACAAAATTTGGTATCAGAGCAAAGATTTGGGCACCTTATGGGTAGAATTAGGATATTTTGATGATGTTTGCTATATGTTTGATTAGCTTGTTTCTATGATTTAGAAATACAACCTTTTCAGTGTCTTGTAGAAATGGCCTCATCTAAGAGAACCCAAGCCGAGATCTTGGAAACCCTTACTCAGAACATAGAACACTTGGTGGCTAGGGCAGATCGACAAGAAGACAATCAGGCTGCCACCACTGAAGTTCTAAAACTCTTGACTGATGAGTTAAAGGGTAGAGGAAAGAGAAAGGAAGGTGAAACTAGCAACTCAATTAACCGGATTCTAGGGGAATTTCGAAAAAATAACCCTCTTTTATTAAAGGGATCTCATGACCCAGACGTAGCCCAAGAGTGGATGGATCAAATTGAGAAAATTTTTGGAGCAATGGTTGTTAGGTGTCCTAGTGATTACAGAGCAAGGTAACCTTAGTAGGACCTCCTCTATCGTTGTGAACCCGGGCACAACTATAGAGAGACGGCTCTACTGAAGGTCCTGTAGGATATTTCCATTTCCTCTCCCTCTAAGACTTATCTTTTCTTAGGAATTATGTTCTCGGTTTTAGTTTTAGATAGATGTAGCTACACTTTTGAACTTAGTCAAGGAAAAGTTGTTATTTGTTTTGATTCCATTGCTGTCGGATCAAATTTTTATATGGTGGGTTTTATAAGCTGAATTCATGATTGATTTTGTGTAGCTATATTATTTTAGGGTACCAGCCAATAAAAGAAACCACTTGCATTAAAAAAAACTGAAGGATTACATTGCAAAAAAAAAAGTTTACTCATGCATGAGTAATCTAAAGGCGAGGTGGTATTGGATTAGGAGGGTTGTATTGTATCATCACCCCTCGACCATTTCTTGGAGCAAGAGACAGAGCAATGTCGCGGAGGGTAGTGTAAATTCCATTCATACAATCAACACTTCTTTGTTGTTGATTGCAGAAGCACTGGGTGGACCAATAGAAGAATCTGTCTATTCTTGAAGTCATTGTTGCATTATTGCGTTTAGTTAACTTCTCCAGGTCCTCTATCATCTTTTTCAGATTTTTCACCTCCTGCTCTAGACAGGCGATTTTATCCTCCAAGGTATGGCCCGTGCTAGTCTCCTCAGCTTCCTCGTTCTTCTTCATTTTTTTCTCTTTTTGCTTCTCTTGAGACCCCTCAAAAGGTCTTTTGCCCTTGTCTTTGCCCAAACTTAAGTTTAAGTCGAGCTCTTCTTCCTGGGCCTCCACTGTGAGATCAATGTACTTCCTTGTGGCTATGATTTGGAAAATTTAGAAATTTATGTAGGAGTATGAGAAGAGAGGAATGCTGGGAAGTTGTAGGTTCAGAGATGATTACTCTTTGTGGTGTGGTAACTGAGAACGCTGGGACAGTTCTTATAGAGGAAAAAATTAGAACTTATAGACAAAGAAGATATCTCCTCGCCGCACCCTACCTGCTTAACCTGTGGATTTCTGCAAGCTGGAAGCCAGAAGTCTAGGGTAGGCGTGCACACCAATAGGGCGTTGCATTAATGCCAAAACCATGAAAGTCAATATTCGGTGGATTTGCTGCCGATTCATACTTGGTTTTTCCATTTCTCTTGTTGGCATTTTCTGAAATTCAAATAGTTATTAATATAGCCATTACAGAGTGTCTTGTATGCTTTTACGATGAACTAAAATGTATTTCTCTGCTTTATTGTGTTGTTCTTGAAAGCCTTCAGTTGAGTATAATATACAAGATTGATTGAATCATACTGTGATTATATGTATCTAAAAATATATGATATGTATGCTATTCATGCATAGTGAGTGAAGGCTATTTGTTATGGCCAAGAATAATATGTAATAATCCCACATACATTCAGAGAATGAGAAGTCAAAAATTTAAAAGGACTTGAATAGATGAAAATATATAGATAATGATGTATCTCTATGTTTATACATATATACATATATGCTCGTAGAGGCAAGTGAAAGGTAAAAATTTTTCTCACTTTATGGAACGCTTGATGTGTAAATGTGAGAAGTTTTTATTTTAATATGTATGTTTGAAAATGTATAAGCCTAGGGCAAAACCACGGATTAGAAACCTAGATAAGGCTAGTATGAAGCTACCCGTTCATGGAGTAATATCTCGATTTAGGATTATTGGATAAGACAAATATAGAGTTAGGAAGTCATAAATTGAAGCGGCGAATAGTTGAATAATTTGAGCAAGAGTCAAAAGTTAGCCGAAATTTTTGAGCAAAATCTTTTGTATTAGATTATATTTTGTTATTTTCTGGCATGCTTATCATAGACCGTTGGCATTGCGACGGATAAGGTCTGTAGGCCATCTTGAGAGTATGATGTAAAGGTTTTGTAGCCCTAAATTTCGTCTATATATAATGGATGCCCCATTACACTGCTCACTACACTAAGAGTTCATTACCTATAAGCTTTCTAGCAAGAAACTTCTCCTTCCATACAACCTTTATAGCTCAGAAAAATATGGCCGGCAATAAATCTTTCAATCTAAACTTTGAAGCTGGCAAGGTAGAGCTGGATCTAAATCTTAACCTGGAGAATTATAAGAATAAGAGATCCATGGAAGAGTCACCAGAGGCTAAGAAAAGAAAAAGGGATGTAGTAGAGCTAGAGGATGTTAGCACAGTAACATCTTCTAATAATGAGCTTGCGCTTATGAGACAAAAGATGGAGGACTTGGAAAAATTCATAATTCGTCTCTTTGCAGAACAAGAGAAGCTTTTGAATCGTCATTTTAGGGAATTGGCGAATAGAGTTGATAGACATTCGATGTTTGCAACTCAAAATTTTCGTGACCAACAAGCAAGATGTATTGACTGTATGAATGGAGTGACTTTTGCACTTCACCAAATTTCCCAGACGTTTCCTCCAGAAACTCTTTCTAGGCTACAACGATTAGCTTCCTCCTTAACGTCTGAAGCACCTTCCTCTTCTAGACTCGGAGCACCTTTTACATTTCAAAAGCCTCCTCGTCCTTAATTTATTCTTTCTTTTGTTTGTACCTAAAGCTATATTTGGTCTAAGCTTTACGTATTAAAATTATCTATGTTCTAGAAATAAAATTTAAAGTTTATATTTAGATCTTCTTTGTTGAAGTTATTCCTTTTACTGAAAGAACTTGAGGAATGAGAAAATGTTGGACTTGTTATATTTCATACTTGATTATGGAAATTCTAAAGCAGAGTATGGTAATATCTTTTTGACTGAGCTGAGTTACTAAAATGATATTTTATTGCACTTCTGAGCTATAGAGGAATGCTAAATAAGTATTTTATGAATCTATACATGGAAAACTATGGGTTTGTCCTAATCATTAAAGGGGTACGACTCTATATGAGTCATTGAGGTGAGAGGAATTTCCATATATAATTATTTTATAATTATGCGTAAGGAGTATGTTATTTACTTAACACATTTTCTAGGATTATTCTTCCTAGAGATTTATGTAATAACTTCATGTGATTTTTTTCCTTTTATATGACGCCTTCAGCTGAGAGTATCGTCTTAAGGAAGAAGGATCGCCTTCGGGCAAGAGTATTGCCTATGGCCAAAAATCTACCTTTCATTTGGGACTATAGGTGTGAAGAAAGTTTTCAGGAATTAAAGGCTAGATTAACATCTAATTATACCTGACCCTTACATCAAAGAAGTAGAAGAGTTAATGGCCTTAGATAAAATAGAGAATCTTAAATTCACCAACAAAGATGTACCATGACCTAAAAAGAAATTTTTGGTGGCCTGGAATGAAGAAAGAGGTAACATAATTTGTTAGTAAATGTCTAACCTGTTAAAAAGTAAAAGCTGAATACCAAAGACCAGGTGGTTCATTGCAACCTTTAGAAATCCCAAAAGGGAAATGGGATAGCATCTCAATGGATTTCATTGTAGGACTACCTAGAACTTCTTCTAGCCATGATTCCATTTGGGTAATAGTAGATAGATTGACAAAATCAGCACATTTCTTGGCTGTCAATACTACCTATACCCTAGATAAGTATGCTGAGTTATACATAAAGGAGAAAAAGAGAGTACAACAGCTTGGACATTAGCAGAAAAATATTCTCTGTTTTTCAACCATAAAATAAAGGTTTTTGGAAGAAGCAAATAGCAACGTTAAACTCGATTTTTCTGAGCTACTTTGAGGAGATTCCTCTATTACTAACCCACACAAGTGTTAAGGGAGAAGTGACAGTGAATAGGAAGCAAAAATCAGAACCAAAACCAGTGCAAACTACCCCACGGTCAACGGTCAAAAATCGTGAAACGAATTTCAAGACAGATTGAATAGCTATTTGAGCTAAAAAGTCAGACTACAAAGTACAGGTAGCGTAGCGTAGCAATTCATAAAAGCTTGTTTTACTACTTGAATATTTTATGTCCATGAAGTTTTATCTAAAGTGAAATATGTTTTTCATGATGAAATTAGCATGATATTAGCTTGGAAGTTTTCTTCCATGTTCAGCTTGGGAGTTCTGCTTCCATGTCAGCTTGGAAATTCTATTTCCATGTTCAGATTGGGAGTTCTGCTTCCATGTCAGTTTGGAAATTCTATTTCCATGTCAGCTTGGAAATTATATTTCCATTTTTTAGCTTGGAATTTTTCTAGCTTGAGTTAAAGGAATGCAGTAGCCTTTTTCTCATGTTTAGCTTGAAAAAATAGTTCTGCAGACTATCTTTTGTTAGCCCTAATGTATTATGCTATAAGTTTTGATGATGACAAATATGTGGGAATGATTTAATCTTCTTGGCCCAATATATGATTTAATCTTTCTTAGCCCAAATAGTATGATTTAATCTTCTTGACCTAAATGAATGATTTAATCTTATTGGCCCAAATGCATGATTCAATCTTTCTTGGCCCAAATATATTTAATGCTTTATATATTTAAATATAGTAGTATAAATTGATTTTTGATAAAATTTATTGGTTGTTATAATATAATTTGAAAAAGAATATTTTTACTGTAGCACTTTTGAAAAAGAAATTTGATTGTTGAATAAATATGATAAACTTTATTGGTTATTGAAAAAGTATGATAAAGTTTATTGATTGTTGTAATATAATTTGAAAAAGAATACTTTTTCCTGTACCACTTTTGAAAAAGAAATTTGATTGTTGAAAAAGTATGATAAAGTTTATTGGTTGTTGTAATCAACTTTGAAAAAGAATATCTTTTACTGTAGCACTTTTGAAAAATGAATTTGATTGTTGAAAAAGTATGATAAAGTTTATTGGTTGTTGTAATAAACTTTGAAAAAGAATACTTTTTACTGTAGCAAATTTGAAAAAGAATATTGATTGTTGAAAAAGGTTGATAAAGTTTTTTTGGTTGTTGTAGAAAGGTTGAAAAATGATGATGAAACTTACTGTAGCAATTCTGACTAAAGCAGTCACTGTAGCAGCAAGGTTTCACTATATAAAGGGGACTTCACAACACCATTTGTATCAAGCTTCAATTGTTCATTTCTCATATTATCTTGAGTTTCATTCTCTCTAAATTGCTAGAGAAATATTCTGAGCTTAATTTCTGCGTTATCTACACTTTGAGAGTGTTTACCATTATTTTCCTTAAGCCTTTAAATTTAGTTTCTCAAGGATTGGTTCCTTGAGTTAGTGTTTGAGAGAAAACACGTTGTAAGTGAAAGTAATGGTTGGAACCCAAGAGGGGGGGTGAATTGGGTTTTATAAATTTTTCACAAGAATTAATTGGAAGTTAAAATGATTTTCTGTAAAAGTACAATACTTAGGATAATAAATACAATACAGAAAATCAATGTGCTGTTAAGATAAATAATTATAAAGATCAAGGAATTAAAGAATATATATCAATATGCACAAATTAAAGAGTAAGGGATAGAGAAAGCAAACTCGGAGATTTATACTGGTTCGGCTAATCCAAGCCTACATCCAGTCCTCAAGAGACCACTTGAGTATTTCCACTATAATTGCAAGTTTAATCCGGGTACTTGCAAACCACTACAACCACGCAAATTCGATCCGGGTATTTGCGAAACCACAATAGAGAATTTATGAATCCGGGCTCCTCCTCAACCCAAAGCAAGTTCTTCCAACACTGGTACTTGCGAACCTCAACTCAGAATAATATATGTGTTGATCAAAATCAACAATACAAAGAAATTCTCTCTAAAGAGTAGATGAAAACAAATGAAGCTCTAATAACTCTAATGATAGAGAATATGCAAGATTTGGCTCAAGAATGCTTTCCTTTCTCTCAAAGATGATAGAAGAAGTTAATATCACATTGTAGGACTTTGTTCTTGCTCAAAATCGTGTATCTAAGGTCATATATATAAGATTTTACAAAACTAGCCGTTATATAGCCGTTATATAGCCGTTATAGTGCAGTCCAGATTTTGAGCTTTCTTTAAAAATTCATAACTCCCTCATTTGAACTCCGTTTTAAACAAATAATATACCGTTGGAAAGCTCTTGGAGTCTAGTTTCAAATGAGCCAAGTTTTACTCAAAAATTATTTTTCTTTTAAAAGATATAATCAAAATACTGACTATAGGTCAGAACAGAATAATTTTTTATTACAGTAAAATCAACTTTCAGTTTTTCAAACTATATTTTGAATAGTCATATATTTCTCATTTGGACTCCGTTTTGAATAAATAATATACCGTTGAAAAGATCTTTGAGTCTACTATCAAATGAGATTAAGATACTTGAAAAAACGATTTTTCATTTATGAGATATGATATAAGGAGTGACCAAAGGTCAAAAAATAACTTTTGTAAAACTTCATATCTCACTAACTTTTTGTTCAAAAATGCTTGAGCCAATGTATGCAAATCTAAATCATTGAGTTGCACAAATATACTAGCCTATATAAAATATACCTAATTTAAACACATAGACTATCTTGATGCATCCAAGCTTCCAAGACTTCAAATCTTCTAATTCTTCATTTCTTGGAGCTTCATCCTTGCATGTTGTTTTCCTTGAGTTAAGCATGATATTGCTTTTCCTTGTTCTTCAATACAATCTTCACTCTTCTTGTTTTGAACCAACCTATAAAATATATCTTACTTGCAAACCCAATGGTTAGTTTAATAGCATGATTCAATATATGCAACATACATATTAAATAACATAATCATGCTTAAGTACTTGTAGCATATATATGATAATTAATCTTTATATATATCAATGCTACTATTCAAATATATTTGTCATCATCAAAACTTATGGCATATAGCCTTAGGGTCAACAATCTCCCCCTTTTTGATGATGACAAATCACCACATAAAAATATGTATCACAAGATAATGAATGCAATGTTATAAGTACGTATACATATTTTTCTATTGTTTCTTCTCCCCCTATTTGACATCAACAAAAAGGTGTAAGGAACACAATATATAGAAGTTAAAGCACATACCTTCATTAAGTCAGGATGTCAGAAGATGTCAATATAGTATGGAGTAAGGATACATCAAAACTTATCATTGATTTTATTGACATGTAAAAAGAAAATTTTAGAAAAATTTTTCTCATGTCAAATGAAATGAGCCAAAAGATAAAACTTGAAAGAGTTTTAGGCTCCCCCTTAAACCTTGCATAATTTGAAAAAGAATAATGAATAATGAATATCCAATTTTTCAAGATATATTCTTTTTCAAAAAAAATACATTCAAGTGAGACAAAGCTCCCCCTGAATTTCATAACATTTTTCCTTTGAAAAAGATTGTCCAAATCATTATAAAGGAAATTCAGTTTTTGATTGCAGAATTTTGAAGTAAGATTTTTGAAAAAATTTCTGCAATATTTTCATTGAAAATGATTTCTGCTTGTTTATGAAGAGGCATTTTTAGTAAATAGCAGAAAAATTAAACTCTTTGAAAAAAAACATCATTTGCTGTCATATGATAGAAATATTTACAGCACACAGCAGAAGTATGATATATGGATTAGCAAAGCATGATATAAACAAGAATATTAATCATAATCCATAAATCGAATAATAATATTTTTCAAGATTTCTGAAAAACAATTTCTGCATATATGCATAAAATTATTTCAACATATAGCAAAAGTGATTTAAAATAACGATACTCAAATCCTTTTCTTTTCAAAACAGATAATGCTTCAATATGGTAAAGCAATTTCAGAATTGTGGAAGCAATTCAAGAGATTCACGATATTTTTCAAAAACATTTTGCTTCGAAGGAATTTAGAAACGTTTCATCTAAGGAAGCAATATATATGGATTAGTGTAATAAGATATATTCAAGCATATAGTTCATAATCCATATATGAAACATCAATATCCCTTTGTCATCAACAACAAAAGAGATCTTTAAGACCTTTTCTTTTTCAAAAAAAATATTGCTTCATATGATAAAACATATTAACATAACAGAAGCATTTTTAAAGTCCTTTTTCAAAACAAATTTGCTTCATAAAGGATAAGATAAATTTCAGCACAAAGGAAGCAATTTATATACCCATTCAAAATGAATTTATATATGTATCTTGAGGATGAGTACATGTAAAAATTTTGACAGCTCATTTTGTATGAGTGCATGTGGAATCATGAAATATTATTCTTAGCCATAGCCTTCGCTCATGATGCATGAATAGCATACACAACATATGTTCTTCGATACATATAATCACAGCATGATGTAATCATGTATGCTCTCAAGAACAACACAACAAAGCAGAATGATACGGTTCTGAATATCACCATTTTATTAATCCTTAAAATTTCTAATCAAAACAAATTAAATCAGCCGCAAATCCACCGAAAATTGACTTTCGTGGTTTTGCCATTAATGCGACGCGTTGTTGGTGTGCATGCGTACTCTAGACTTCTGGCTTCCAGCTTGCAAAATCCATAGGATGAGCGTGTAGGGGTGCGGCGAAGAGATATCTTCGTTGGCTCTAAGTCACAATTTTCTCTCTATAAAAACTGCCCCAGAGTTGTCAATTATCACACCACAAAGAGTATTCATCTCTGAGCCTACAACTTTCTGACATTTCTCTCTCTTCATACTCCAAAAAAAATTTCAAACCATGGCAGCAAGAAAGTTCATTGATCTCACAGTAGAGGCCAGGGAGGAAGAGCTCGACTTAAACTTGAGTCTAGGCAGGGACAAGGGTAAAAGGCCTTTGGAGGGATCTCAGGAGAATCGAAAGAAGAAGATGAAGATCGAAGAAGCTGAAGAGATTAGTACAGGCCATACGTCAGAAGACAAAATTGCTTGTCTGGAGCAGGAGGTGAAGAAACTCAAGAAGATGATAGAGGACCAGGAGAAGTTAGCTAAACGCAACAATGCGGCACTGACTTCAAGAATAGATAGGTTCTTCTATTGGTCTACCCAATGCTTCTGCAATCAACAACAAAGAAGTGTTGATTGTATGAATGGGATTTACACTACCCTCCGTGACATTGCTCAGTCTCTTGCTCCAAGGAATGGCCGAGGGGTGATGATACAATACGGGCCTCCTAATCCAAGACCACCTCGCCTGTAGATTGCTCATGCATGAGCAAACTTTCCCTTCTCTTTTTTTTTAATTATGCAATGTAATCCTTCGGTTTTTTTTTTAATGCAAGTGGTTTCTTTTATTTGACGGTACAAAAAAAATAATAATAAAGAAAGATAAAATAAATCAGCTACACAAATTCAGCACAGTATATATATATATATTGAAAAATATATATCCATTTTAAAGATGGAAAGAATTTTCTGACATGGACATATATATCATCATTTCAAAGCAAAAGCAAGTTACATACTTATCAAGATAAAACATATTATAACTTGAGTATGTAGTACAATAATTGAGGTAATATGGATTAGTAAGATATAATCAGATATAAACTATAATCCATAAACAATCGTTCATAAGCTATATTTTATACAAAGGATATGACATGTATAATGCTCAAACCATGATGAATGGTATAAAGACAATATCTTTATATACAATGATATGATCAAATATGTAAGATATTAGAGAACAATATATCATTGTAATGAAAGTATGTCAGAAAAAAAAAATTGCCAACATAGCCAATTATGATCAGGGAGTATCACTCAATTAAATATTAAAGTGGTAAAGAATAGAGATACTCATCAATTTTGGCAAACTCTTATTGCTTCTTGAAGTTCCTCCTCAAGATTTTGATATTCTTGTTTTGCTCATTGCTCTTCTTTTGATTCTATCTTCTTGCAATTTTAATGAACTTAATTGATTGATTATTTGCAAGATCCTCTTGAAAACAATCTCTAATAAGATCACTGTCAAGCATTGGTCGATCATTACGAATGAGCTTAGAGGATAGATTTGAGGACTAACTCCTGCAAAACACTTTTGGTGGAGCACTTTGATGTTCAAATCAGTAATGTTCAAATAAATCTCGAGTACTAGGAGCAACATTATGTTCAAGATATACCATATTAATAAAAGTGCTATGCTTTCATGAAATGCAATTTTGCAAAATATTTGATTTCATTGAAAATATTTAAATAAGATTACAGCAAGGATAAATACTATAGGTAGGAGGAATCTTATTGTTGTGAAGACAAGAAAAATGTGCGTGTAATGGAAGCAAGTTTTCATGATGCAGTAAAAAGGATAGTTTGAGCAAAATTTGGAAGAAAGATTTTAGATCAAAACAAAATTTGAATCTATAATCTGCACACCTAACAATTGTTTTCAGATATAGCATGCATGAATATCAAGGATAGATGTAAGGCATATTAGATAACAGACAAAAGCATTAGAGAGCAGTAAACATATCAGTCAAAATTCTTACAATGCATTCCAGCTTATATGTTTACTTATCCATTGCCTCCTTTTGATGCAAGAGAGTGGAGTTTGAATGATGTAGCCATTGAAAAGTCATTTCCGCTCCTTGCTTCGAGGCAAATCTACAAATTATTCATTTATCTTTGGTACCCAAATTTCTTTGGGTTTGCCTGGGTCATGAGTTCCTTTTTGAACCCATTTCATTTTTACTCCATGAACAAGATTTTTCTTATAAAAACAGGAGTAAGATTTGTGTCCTTTCAGTCCACAATAGAAACAAGTGCAAGTTGGACTATTGGACATCTTTTCAGAAACAAAGAAGTTTTTAAACTGCTTTTGGTTTGATTTCTTTTTAGAAACAATACCAACTTTGTTAATTCTTCTTTGTTTCAAAACTGAGGTATTTAAAATTTCTCTACCTTGAGAGAGTTTTGCAAGTGTGTTTTTAAGATTATCATTTTCTTTTTTCAAAAAATCACACTTGGTACAAAAGCAATTTTTGTTGGTAGAGATATTTGTTTTTAAAATCAAATTCTCTTCTTGCAAAGTTTTGTTTTGATTTTCAAAAACAAAATTCTCTTCCTTGGAAATAGAAAATTCATTTTTCAATATTTCCAACTCATTTTCAAGAGAAGAGTTTTTCTGTTTTGAAACATTTAGTTTCTTTGCAAGTATAAGAGATTCTTCATGTAAATCATCAAAGGCATCTTGTAATTCTTCAAAAGAGTAGTCAAATGAATTTACCTCATCTTTATCTCTGGCCACAAGACAAGTGTTGGCTTCTTCATTTGTATTCTGCTTATCAGAATTGCTATTTCCCCAATTGGAAGATAGGTAAGCTTTCTTTGATGATTCACCTTTTGGTTGTGGTTTCTCTTTTTCTCCTTTTTCTTCTTCGTCTGCCACCTTGGTGATTTGAGATTTTTCTGTAAGTTCAATACCAAGAGCTTGCAATTGATTAAGCACAGGTTGTATCTCATTAATGGTTTTGCAATTGTTCATTTGAGCAATTTCAAGTTCATTAATGAAACTTCTATACCTTAATTCCTCAGCAATAAGATCTTCCTCATGTGCAACTTCAAGAATTTCCCACATTTCTTTTGCAGTTGCACAGTTGGAGATTTTGAAAAATTCATCTTGACTCAATGCACAAGAAATAATCAATTTTACCTTAGCATTGAGTTGCATTAAACTTCTTTCAGTATCATTCCATTCACTCTTAAGTTTTGGAATGCATTTTCCTTGTTCTTCCTTGATAGGCATACAAGAACCATTTTCTATAACATCCCAGAGTTTATGGTCTACTGAAATTAAAAACATTTTCATTTCATACTTCCAATATTGAAAATGATTAGCATCAAAAATTGGAGGTTCTGTGAAAGAACAATTTTTAGAAATAAACCAATCACTATATCCAACCATGCTAACTCTTAGACGGTTAAGTCTTTAAACAAGAGCCCAAGCTCTGATACCAATTGAAAGTAATGGTTGGAACCCAAGAGGGGGGGTGAATTGGGTTTTATAAATTTTTCACAAGAATTAATTGGAAGTTAAAATGATTTTCTGTAAAAGTACAATACTTAGGATAATAAATACAATACAGAAAATCAATGTGCTGTTAAGATAAATAATTATAAAGATCAAGGAATTAAAGAATATATATCAATATGCACAAATTAAAGAGTAAGGGATAGAGAAAGCAAACTCGGAGATTTATACTGGTTCGGCTAATCCAAGCCTACATCCAGTCCTCAAGAGACCACTTGAGTATTTCCACTATAATTGCAAGTTTAATCCGGGTACTTGCAAACCACTACAACCACGCAAATTCGATCCGGGTATTTGCGAAACCACAATAGAGAATTTATGAATCCGGGCTCCTCCTCAACCCAAAGCAAGTTCTTCCAACACTGGTACTTGCGAACCTCAACTCAGAATAATATATGTGTTGATCAAAATCAACAATACAAAGAAATTCTCTCTAAAGAGTAGATGAAAACAAATGAAGCTCTAATAACTCTAATGATAGAGAATATGCAAGATTTGGCTCAAGAATGCTTTCCTTTCTCTCAAAGATGATAGAAGAAGTTAATATCACATTGTAGGACTTTGTTCTTGCTCAAAATCGTGTATCTAAGGTCATATATATAAGATTTTACAAAACTAGCCGTTATATAGCCGTTATATAGCCGTTATAGTGCAGTCCAGATTTTGAGCTTTCTTTAAAAATTCATAACTCCCTCATTTGAACTCCGTTTTAAACAAATAATATACCGTTGGAAAGCTCTTGGAGTCTAGTTTCAAATGAGCCAAGTTTTACTCAAAAATTATTTTTCTTTTAAAAGATATAATCAAAATACTGACTATAGGTCAGAACAGAATAATTTTTTATTACAGTAAAATCAACTTTCAGTTTTTCAAACTATATTTTGAATAGTCATATATTTCTCATTTGGACTCCGTTTTGAATAAATAATATACCGTTGAAAAGATCTTTGAGTCTACTATCAAATGAGATTAAGATACTTGAAAAACCGATTTTTCATTTATGAGATATGATATAAGGAGTGACCAAAGGTCAAAAAATAACTTTTGTAAAACTTCATATCTCACTAACTTTTTGTTCAAAAATGCTTGAGCCAATGTTTGCAAATCTAAATCATTGAGTTGCACAAATATACTAGCCTATATAAAATATACCTAATTTAAACACATAGACTATCTTGATGCATCCAAGCTTCCAAGACTTCAAATCTTCTAATTCTTCATTTCTTGGAGCTTCATCCTTGCATGTTGTTTTCCTTGAGTTAAGCATGATATTGCTTTTCCTTGTTCTTCAATACAATCCTCACTCTTCTTGTTTTGAACCAACCTATAAAATATATCTTACTTGCAAACCCAATGGTTAGTTTAATAGCATGATTCAATATATGCAACATACATATTAAATAACATAATCATGCTTAAGTACTTGTAGCATATATATGATAATTAATCTTTATATATATCAATGCTACTATTCAAATATATTTGTCATCATCAAAACTTATGGCATATAGCCTTAGGGTCAACAGTAAGGGGGAGAGACACCATTGAGGGAGAAAAGTATGTTGTAGTGGTTTGCAAGTACCCGGATTAAACTTGCAATTATAGTGGAAATACTCAAGTGGTCTCTTGAGCACTGGATGTAGGCTTGGGATTAGCCGAACCAGTATAAATCTCCGAGTTTGTTTTCTCTATCCCTACTCTATTTACATTTGAAGTTAATTAATTAATGCTTTGCGTTTATATTTGATTTCTACCTCAAGTATTAATTAATTTGTGTAGATTTATATTTGCTCCTTAATTCCTTGCACTATAAAATTATTCATCTTGATAAACATTTTGATTTTCTGAATTAAATTATTATCTTTAACATTATCCAATTTCAGAAAATCATTTTAACTTCCAATTAAGTTTTGTGAAAATTTTTATAAAACTCAATTCACCCCCCTCTTGGGATCCAACCATTTCTTTCATCTTTTCCATGACGTTGAGTGTGCCACCAACTATTCTTAATTCCATGATTTATTCATATATCAGCTTGCTAATTTTTCATCAACTTATTACACTGAACTGAGAATTTATATTACATGGACTGATTTTTATGATATAAGTGCTTTTATGACTGAAATGGTATATTTATAAATGTTTATAAAATTATGCTAGCTACTGAGATACCCTTATCTCACCTTTTTGTGCTTTTCCAACTGACCATTTCAGGGGCTGACTATAAGGGGAAAGGTATAAATATTGATTGAACACTTTTAGAGGACTCAAGTTTATTAAGTATTAGAATTATAGATTATTTTTTTAAGTTTAGATATCAAATTACTATGTACGACAGATTTGTAATTTATTTCAAACGAATATAAAATTATCTTATGTTTAGAATTTCAATTATTATGTATAACCAATTATGATTTGTACTGAGAACAATTGTAGAATGTTCTTTTTGAAGATATGAGTATTAAACATTAGAATTAAAAAAAATTCAGATTTTAGTATAGTAAAATAAGGACGTTACACTTAGTCCGAGGTATGTTGGCCCATATGAGATTGTAGACAGAGTGGGTAACGTGGCATATCGCCTAGACCTACCTTCAGACCTAGAGGGAGTTCATCCAATATTTCACGTGTCCATGCTACGGAAGTATCTTCCTGATCCTTCTCATGTCATTCAACCCCAAGAAGTTTATTTTGATGAAACTCTCACCTACGAAGAGGTACCAGTAGCTATTCTTGATAGAAAAGTCAAGAAATTGTGCACTAAGAAAATTTCTACCGTCAAGGTTCTTTGGAGAAATTATTCTCACGAGGAAGCTACGTGGGAGGCAGAAGATGAAATGTGGATAAAATATCCACACTAGTTTGAACCCTGAGGTAAGAATTTAATTCGAAGGACCTAATTCTTTTAAGAGGGTAGAATGTAAAACCCGCTAATTTTGGAATTATATGCGTGTATAATGCTATTTGAATTTATTCTATATTTTGTCATTTTAATTTTCATCTATAAATATTCTCTTTGAATATTATTTATGAAAATTGAGTTAAATAACTGGACTGGATATTTGTACCATGTGACGTATATTCTTAAGAATGGAGAAATTCATAGAAAAGTGGTTTAAGAATAATCAATTAGTCAATTAATTGTAATTTGACTAGACGGGTTTGAGTGTTGGGTTATGGATACCCATGGGTTATTCAAATAACCCATTAGAAACCCTTAACCTAAAATTTCTACAATTTCCCTTCACAATTCTCGCATCTGAAACAAGGCAAAAGTGGACATTGAAGTTTTCTCTCATTTCTTCATCCTCCTCTCAAATCATTTCCTTTGATCTTCAGAGTTGTCATCATTTGTTCGGTTCAACTGATTTGTAATAGTCTAAGGTAAGCTTCAATCTCTTTGATTTCCTTAAACTTCAATTTATCTGATAATTTGGAGAAAGTTTGGTTTTTAGGGTTTAAGATGAAAAATTGAAGATTGAGACTTAGTTTATGAGTTAAAATTGGGGATTTTTGTGTCAAAAGATTCATTAAACATTAAGGATGAAAACCCATGAAAGAAATCAAGATAAATAATAAAGATTTGATCTCAAAATCATGAAAAACTAAGAAGGAAAATCGTGGTACTGTTCATCCTGAAAATTTTTCCAGATTTTCGCGACACTATAGCATTTGACTTTAGTCAAAGTACTGTAGCATTGACTCGGTCAACGATACTGTAGCTTGACTTTGGTCAAAGTTACTGTAGTCACGTTGACCGTTACTGTAGCAATCAGAAAATATTGCATATTTTCATGATTTAGTTCCCTTTCTTATTTTTTCTTGTGATATATTTTACTAGGAAATTTTCCTACACAGATTCTAGTGTGAGACAAAGTAAATTTGGACAAATATCAAGGTACGTGAATAACCTTGCTAAGCTAGTTTGATGTTATTAGTCAAAGTACAATATAAGTCTCATTTACAATATTATTTGGATATTAAGCAACCAATCTTTCAGATGACAGTATATGATGATTGGTATATTTTTTTATAGAAATTCAAAGAAATAAAAGTATGTATGAATTAATTTATTCCATGGTAATTGTACTGTGATAAATTCTCACTATTTTATTGATGAGCAAAGATCTACGGGATCTACTATATAAGTTTGAAAGGATTAGAGTCTCATACTACTCAATGTATAACTATGAAAACATATGCACGAGTTTGAAAGGATTAGAGTCTCATACTACTCGGTATATATGTATGAAATCTTATTCACGAGTTTGAAAGGGTTAGAGTCTCATACTACTTGATGTATAAGATAATTGGTTATATGAGTAAATGTGGTATTTGTACTTTTGATATTTTATACAATACAGTTATTTACTTACTGAGTTTTTAAATAAACTCACACTCCCTATAATTATCTTTTCAGATACAGTAAACAAGAAAGAAGAGTATCCGATTGAAGATTAGAAGTCTTTGGAGTTATTCTCCATTGCTGTCTGGTGGGATACCAGTACTGAATAATGTGAATTTTAGGAATACTCTGTACTTTGTATATGTCTCCTAGGCTTGTGATGAGATAAACACATCAGATTATGTATGTCTGTATTTGTTTATCGGATGATTATAATTCTGTTGTGTGAAATGAATGATAAAGGTTGAATGTAAAACCTTATAGAATATATGTGAATAACTTATGTTTGAAAATTTTATCAATTTAGTAGTTATGGATATTAAGATTGTCCAGGATTTCAGAATACCACTGAGGTTTTTCCAAAATATAATATTTTTTCACATGTTTAATTTTTGAGATGTGACACTATGAAATCATTTTTATCTAAAAACCATTTTATTTGGATTATTTTAAGTTCCACTTTTATCTCCTTTAACTCAAATAAATTTGTTACAAATAATAAATGCTAAATAATTACCTAAAAATATAGTTTTATCTAAAAATAAAATTTGTATACAATATCTTACACTTATTTTTTTTATGTCATTTTATTTTTATCATTTATTTCAATAGTTAATTTTACCAAACACTTCTAATTCAATAAATTAATTTAATCATTTTTAATTTTCAATTAAAAATTAACTTTTAAACATTTAGCTAGTTTATCAGTTATAATTTTATATTTTTAAAATTCACCATTGTTTGATTAATTTTTCAAAAAAAAATTTACAGATGTTCTATTTTAAATAAAAAAATCTAGAAACAAAGATTAAGAAAAAAAATATATATAAGTCGTGGTCTTCTTTTAATTGCTACACATTCGACAAATCATCCCACTTTAATGTCAAACTAGATGATATTATTAATAATTATAAAGGCATTAAAAATCTTTATGAGTAGTATATTAAATATATATATATATATATTGAATGAAATTAAAGCTAATCTTAAAACTTAAGAGAGAGAGAGAGAGAAAAGAACATTAAGCGTGATTGTCACTTGCGTTAGGTGACATTTATATATATATATATATATATATTGAATGAAATTAAAGCTAATCTTAAAACTTAAGAGAGAGAGAGAAAAGAACATTAAGCGTGATTGTCACTTGCGTTAGGTGACATTTGTACAGTGCAAGTGCGCTGACCGCATTGGAAGAGCGAGAGAGAGACAGAGAGAGAAGGTCCTTTCGCTCTTCCTACGGTCACAAACGAAGCTCAGAATATGGTCCAAACAAAGAGAAGGTCCTTTCGTCTCTTTCATGCCATTCACTTAGGGGAGCCGTTCAGGCTTATATCAGCCGTCAGTATATAGTTAAATAATTTTCATCATGGTACCCCCCAAAAAAAATCTTCAGCCCTCCAAAGACCTCTCAAATTCTTTCCTTCTTTTTTTTTACAAAAAAGATATTTTAATCTTTTTATATTTATTTTAGACTTTATTTTAGTCATTTATATTTTAAAAATTTTATATTGATTCTCTATGATTCAAAATCTTACTATTTTAATACTTTTTTATTAGAACTGTTAGTTTATATAATAAAATTGATATGTCATCCTCCAAATGTTATCACAACTGCTCTATATAGCTGCTAACTAGATATTAGTGTTTTATGTATAATTCTCAAAATGCCCTTTGAGAATTATATATAGGACACAAATATCCAGTCACAACCATATAGATTGAACATGTCATCATTTAGAGAATGATGTAACTCTCTTATAAAGACTAATGGTTATAATAGAAAAAGACCATAATAATAAGAATTTTAAGACATAAAGGACTAATTTAAAACTTTTGAAATATAAATGATCCAAATGAAATATAATTTTTTTTATAACAATCTTTTTTGGTATTAAAAATTGTAATCAAAGCAAAAAAAATAAATATTATTAATTTTTTATTGGTATTAAAAATTGTTTTAATTTAATCATTAAAAAAATTAAGCATATCAATTTCATCAGATTGTCAATTTTGAGAGCAATAAAAAAAATAGAATCATCTCCAAATTTGTGTATGTAAAAATTAAAATATTTGTTGTTGTTAGAGTTCAAATAATAACACCAAATACCGAATATTAACATGGCAACTAAAATCTATGCTACACTATTTTACTTTTTCGGTCTTCTAACTTAAAAATCCATCTCTTTCACGGACTTCATCTGTGTCTTTCATGCGTAAAACAGTGTAATATATATAGGCCTAAGATAAAAGTTACCACATCTAATCATATTCAATTAGTTGGTTATATTAGAGTAGTAGTGATTATTTAGAAATTTTAAATAGTAATTATTCAACTTTTAAAGAGACAACTTGAAGATATTTCCATCAAGTATGTTTAATAAATTTGAAATAAATTATTTTTTATAATATTAAATCATAATACTTTTAAAAAAACTCAAAAAAAAAATCAACTTGCAACATCGTGGATGGTGTCACATTAGACAACACTTACAAAATGAATATCGATATTGAATTCTATTTGATTACAATTTTAAAAGCTGTGAAAATATAGATGTTTGAACTGAAAAACCGAAATTTTAATAATTATAAGCAAGATTTAAAAAATCAAACCGATCATTGAATCAATCTAAATATCAGTTTAAAAGTCAATAGTTAAATTGTATTTAAATTACGGTCAAATTAATAGTATTTAAAATATATTAAAATATACAATTAATACATATGTTACAAATATTAAAATATTAAAATATATAATATATAATATTAAAATATTCAAGACATGTTATATATATATATATTTATATCAATCTTAGATTTTTTTTTTATAATTGAAATTTTAGAAATTTTTTAAAAATACATAATAATATTTATTAAAAATTTAAATAAAAAAATGAAACCAATCAAAGCAATTTGTTTTATCAATTTGAAACTTGTAATTTAATCGATTTTTTACCACTTTAAATATTTATAGTTTCTCATGTCCAAATTAGATAAAATATCTAATCGTTTTATTGATTTTTTGGTTAAACTGACATATTAAATCTGATTCTCTCAATTATAATTATAAGTGAAATTGTGTGTTAACAAATTAAATGAAGAAAAATCTGGGAATTTGTGCAGCGAGAAAAGCATTAGGGATCAGCGTCAAGATTTCATTCGTACCACCATGTATAGTATGTACCAAGTTGGCCTGAGATTAAACAGCATCGATCAGGAGGCAATGTAAGGTGAGTGTCTGTCTTTCTCAGTGAGATCTCTATGATTTATGAGATTTTTATTTGAAGCCCCTAATCAATGAACTCCATGGGTTGTCATTTAATGCGTATAATTCAAAGGGTGGGGAAGACAGTTGCAGAGGAAATAGCGGTGAGGAATGAGTAGGAGCTACAGGTTGTGCTGGATTATTTTTGTACTTGTTCCAATCATTCAAAATAGACCACCATGTTGGGCTCCACCGCCAGCGTCATCGCAAAATATCATGACGCTGTTTAAGTATAATTGTTTATTGGGATTTTTAATGAAAATGTTACATCTGAGGAAAGTAGCACCGCTAAAATGGCTTGAGGGCCGGTCTAAGTTTGTCTACAAATGGGGTTTGAGTTTAGAAAATTAGATTTGTTTGTTTGTTTGTAGGCCAAAAGAGTGGAACTTGTAGGCCGACTCACTTTTATATATATATATATATATATATATATATATATATATATATATATATATATATATATAGTTATATTTTTTATTTAAATAATTATTTATTAAAAGAAAGTTTTAAAATGTTAATTGAATCAATATAGAAAAGATTTTGAATTGTGTAAGTATTAGTATATTATAGATATGTTAATTTTGTAGAAGTTGGAGGAGGTACTACAAGAACAACAGTATATAACATGAAAGTAAAACACATAGAGAGAGACATAGCTGTAAATATTAACAAGATATTAGATGATGACAAATTAGAAAAAGAATTTTTATACTATAATAATTAAAGTTTGTGATTAAAATTTAAATTCAACCAAAATAATTTACAAACATTAGCCTGGCCTACAAGCGAGCCTAGGCATTAGAATCCAGGCCAATTGATAAACGGGTCGGCTTGTGTCCAATTCGTTTAAGGCATACTTGTTTTGATAATACTATAAGAAAGTCAAAATATAAACGTCGCTTTTAGGAGTTTGTGCAATTTGCTTTTCTCAAATTTTTAAGGAAATTCTTAATTTAGTTTTTGAAAGGTTTTTTATTTATTTTATTTGATTTTTGTAAGATTAAATATTTTAATCTAGTTGTTAGAAATTAAATTCGTTTCAATTTGATTCTTTTGTTGCTAAAATCAAAAAATTTATTATTACTAAATCTTAAAATTTTTATTGTTAGAAGTTATTTTAACAGTATAAGAGACCAAATTAAAATAAATACAATCTTTTTTGAACTAAATTAAAAATATATATAATTTTTAAAGACTAAAATTAATAATTTACCCCAACTTTAATAATTGATGGTAAACATCATGAACTATAAACTTTATACAATATAACTCCTTCGTTTACTTATTTGTCTATGTTGGGATTGATTGAAAATAGAGTCCTACATTGCTTAAAACCAAAAAGAAAAGTGTGAAGGGATTTAGTCCCACATCACTAGTTTGCAATGAGAGGAGAGGTGCCAAGTTTATAAATAGATACCTAGGTCCTTGTTACAAATTGCACCAATACAAAAATATTAGCTGTATTTAATTCTTTCTTCATTTGTACTCTTGTTCTAGAGTTGTAAAAGTAGTTTAATACATGCTTGAGAGTGTAGGTGTATTGGGATGCCAGATATTTGAGAGAAATTTTTGTGTATTGTAAAATTTTTCACATAATGTTTTTTCTCTGGTTGTCTTTGACAACAGTCGTAATTTTTTCTCCAATTTTGGAGTTTCCACGTTAAATTCTTGTATTGTGATTGTATTTATCATTCCATTTTATTTCTCTGGTTTATTTGCGCTAAGGTAATTGTCAAGGAGGAAATGGGGTTTTTTCTAATAAGTGGTATCAAAGCCTGGATCGATGGGATGTTAAGTTCTTAGTATGCTTTTATGGTTACAACTTTGTCTGATCTTCCACAATCAGAAAAGAATTGTTCCTGGTTGTTTGAAAGTTGCTTGATTACTGGGTTGTTGGAACGAAGTGTGGTACTATTTACAGTTGTATTCACTATTCCAGTATGCAATTGCAGTGTCAAATTTTTCAGTGGGATGAGTTTTGACATAGCGAAATTTAATGGAATGATCAATTTTGGCTTATAGGAAATACAAGTCAAGGATGTGATAATATAATTAGGGTTACACAAGACAACAAGAGGAGCAAGTTCAGCACAAGGCTCCGAGGTAGATGCTAGCTCTGTCTCTCTCGTTGTGGGAGAGGATAACTGTCACGTCCCAAAATTTGAGCACGTGACCGGCACGAAAAGTGAATTTCATTTCACCTCTGTAAGCCTATCTTTCTCTTAAAAATCATACAATTCTTTTTCATGCAACCAAAACGAGTTCTCTATACATACTACAATTACTCACATTACATCACTGAATAAACCTACCTGATTACAGAGATTTCTAGATTTATACAACTTAGAATAAAACTTAACTATTTGTCACGACCCGTTTCCTGGGCACATGACCGGCACAATGATGAATCTCTCATCACTGTAAGCCTTCCGATAAATATATCAAATTTTCTTATCTGAAAATCATAGAGATGATTTACATGTAATAATATATTATCAATTTAAAATACATTATTATACTGACATACAAGCCAAATGTCGAACCCCTGACCTAGATGTCCTAGACGATTACAGAGCAACATAATCTATAACAAAATAGGGGTATACCCGACAACGGGAAGGTCCAAAGTGATCTACTCCTCTAGCAGATATTCTTCGCTGGCAACCTGATCTGAACAAAAAGGTTGTACAAACAGTGTGAGCTTTTAAACTCAATGAGCGAATCGGCCTCGCGTTAATAAAATTCAAATACATTACCAGTCATGCAAGCATATCCAAAGGCTCATACTCAACCAATAGACAGAAGATAAAAATTCATCCAATTCAACAAACGTTACTAGTACTCGTCAATGGCAATATATCCCAGAGAGCGCACACATGCCGGCTCACCAATTATGTATATTTCCGCCATGACGCACAACATCATCCTCTTACATACAAGAAGATAAAAATTCATCCAATTCAACAAACGTTACTAGTACTCGTCAATGGCAATATATCCCGGAGAGCGCACACAGGCCGGCTCACCAATTATGTATATTTCCGCCATGACGCACAACCTCATCCTCTTAGCTAGGGCGCCTCACGGATTTATCACCAATCCGGGCTATATCCCTACTAAGGGAATCGTTGTCTCCACACTCATTGGTCAAGACACCCTGTCAACCGGGTTTTCCGCCTTGCCGTGAGAGGGGGTACTGTCCCGCTCAATCACAATCAATAGCATTTCATATCATAATCAAAAGCTCAATATAATATTCATCCATATAACAGGTATAGTATATAACTATATTATAGCTTTATAAACCACAATTCAAGAGATTCAATCTTCACATCATCATGAGATACTTGCTTTTTCTTATCCATACTTCTGGATTAATTATCTCATTATATTCGCCATTCTGAATCCAATTTCCCCCTATGAATCTTGGGAGTGTCCTACGACATACTTTTTATCACCAGTAATGCTAAAACTCTATTAAAACGGGGTCGTTTCACTCACCTGGATTCCGTACGAGCATCACTTCTTTAAGTCGTTACGGACAAGAGTACACAGGTGAATTTCAGTGTTCTGCTACGGAGATTTTCATGAAAGATTAGAGAAAATACGTTAGGATTGTTTTTGTACAGATACTGTTCATACGTACAGTTACTATTTATACGTACGATTACTATTCATACCAGAAATAGAGAATACAATCTGTAAAAGAGTACACCAAGTAAGTTCCCAGGAAAGAGTGGAGGGTCACACTGGACACACTTAAAAACCAGTTCTTTCCTTAGCCAGAACTTTCCTAGACATGTATTCTTCACAGTTTACATTCTATTTCGGTAATCAGAGAATCAAAATAACATATAAACAGCTAAGGACAGTTTTTCTGATGTGGAAGATCAGCCAAGGCCGCAACCACAGAGCATACTTAAGAAAATAACTTCTAAAATTTGAAAGGCATAGAAAGGGCATAGTATCCTTACCTAAGCTAAAAAGGAAAGGCCCAAAATCTCAGAGGCCTAGCTTTGGAGTAAGAGAAACTTAAGGAGAGAAGAAGAGAAGTTGAAGGTGTGAGTTTAGAAGTGAAATGGAATGGCCTATTTATAGCAAAAGTCAAGGGTACTATTTGACACTATGCGCTAATAAAATATTCAATTTACTATTTATGAAAATGACATTTCTAATAATGCAGTTACTGTACACCTCACGCGTACGATGGAAAATTTTTCTGTTATTACTATTGGAAATTTAAAAGGAAAACTATCCTTTCACCTTAAACATTTAAGTTTCTTTTCAATTCAGTCCTTTCACTTTAGTCCCTGAGGGTATTTTTATACATAAAACGTCATTTTCTCCCACGAACTTTTTTCTAGTTTTCTCTTATGACCAAACCACATCTAGTACTTGACATTTCGATTGTATAAATGAACAGTATCGTATACATAAATAGTATTATATGGGTAAATAGTACCGTATACTGAAATAGTAACAGTAGTTTGTAAACAAATATTTATATTTTATTTTTCATGGGTATTACATTATCACCCCCTTAAGAGAATTCGGTCCCCCGAATTCAAAACTCATTTCAAGACTGAAATAAGTGTGATTACTTCGTCTATATCTCATTCTTTGTATCTCTTTCTTTCCAAACCTCTTCACATCCCTGGTAAGATTTACAAGAACACTATAGCATCAACTGTGAACTCTAGACTGCATTATCAATAATTTTCATAGGACTTTTGCCTTTTCTAAATAGCAAACAATCTCTTCCTCATCAGTTTGATCTTCTCCACAACCTTTTGTACCATAAAGTGTCTCATCCTCATAACCTTTACCAAACTTAAACCATCTGATCAGAGACGAACTCTGTCTCTATGTAAAACCTCAAATAGGTGTCTTCTCAAAAGTGACACGTGGTCTTTCCAGTTTATACTTGTCACGTCCCAAAATCTGAGCACGTGACCGGCACGGAAAGTGAATTTCATTTCACCTCCGTAAGCCTATTTTTTTTTTCTCTTAAGCATCATACCATTCTTTTTCATGCAACCAAACCGAGTTCTCTATACAAACTACAATTATTCACATTACATCACTGAATGAACCTACCCGATTACAGAGATTTCTAGATTTATACAACTTAGAATAAGACTTAACTATTATACCTTTATCCTGAACAAATGAAAAGGTAATCATGGACTAAGGATCCATAATTCCTTGTTCCGATATTTACCTTCAGCTGTCAACTCTGAAAAAAAAATATCAATAAGAGGGGTATGAGCAAACCACGTGCCCAGTGAGTAGATAACACAACACTATGACAAAAAAATATCATGCATCATAATGATAACATGCAGCAATCATACGTAAATCGATCATCATATGATATAATATTATTCATAATACTTCACAACAATATCCAAGTAAATCAAATACATTTTAACATAATTCAAAATTCACAACAGCAATCGGTGAAATCAATTTCACACACATTTCCCGTACCAACCGGGTCGTCCAGAATACCTCTGGATCGTTGCCCGCGGCCCCCGCCGCATCCACCCTTATCGCTCCATTTATAATCTCCACCCTTATAACTTCACATAAATTTCTCCATGGGGTGCACCACCATGCATTTCCTTTTCAGTCAAACACAATCACAATCACATATAAAAACATCCTCAATCATAATCTTGAGCCACAACATAATCGATGTGGTTCCAGCAACATAGCATGTATACAACATAACCCATAATATAGAACAATTATTCAACAATAACATACTTCAACTATCCGCATATGAATGAACTCAACAATCAGAGTATGATACATTTCAACTCAGTTCACATGCCATTCACAATCCATCATATAACCTCAATTCATGAGAAAATAAGAAAATATAATTATATACATCACCTGGCACGTTCCACAATTGTTTATGTCTCACCATCCCACATCATTCTCTTCAAACTTGGATATTCAACATATTTTCACTATGATGCAAAAAGTCAATAACAAAGATATTTAATCATAGCAAGTATTAACCCACTCACCTGGATTTCATGCTCTCAGCACTCCCACCTTGCACTTGACCATTCCTATTGTAACCAGATAAAAACCATCAGGGTTATGAAATAGATAAATTTCCTACCACTACTCTCGACCTTCATCCACTTCTCAAATCATAACTCCTAACTGGTAATGAATATACAGACGAAACTTATACCATTGGAAACTAGACTCAAAGAGCTTTTCAACGATATTAAAAAAAAAAACTGATGCTACAGTAACGGTCAACGGTCAACGCAGCTACAGTAACGTTGACCGAGTCAACGCTACAGTAACGAGAAAATATGGAAAAATTTTCTTGGTGAACAGTAATTCTGGGAAAAATTTTCGATGTTCTTCGTGTTCTTCATCCAAAAATCCAAAAATCATATCTAAAACAACATTTCTTTTGATTTCTTCCATGGGTTTTCATCCTTAATGTCTAAGGAGTGTTTTAACACCAAAACCCCCAATTTCTACCAACAATCCAAGCTCAAATCTCAAATTTTCATCAAGAACACTAACTTTTTTCAAATATCCAAATTCTACGAATTTCTCCTAATTTTCTCCAAATTTCTTGTTCTAATAACATCATAAACCACCTAGGAATGTTTTAGATTAACATCCACACTTAAATTCATCCATTAAAATATTCTACAAAAATTTTGCAAAAATGATAACCAATGATTTGATCTTGTAATAAGAGGAAGAAGAAGAAGAACATCAACTTACCAATCATCCTAACTTTCATAGCTTCCTTCCCAAAGCAAAAATTGCATGAATGATTGATGAAGAAATTCCTTTGCAAGCATAATCGAGAGAGAGAGAAAGTGAAGCTACGGGAGGGAGAATGAGAAAAAGAAAAGAATAAGGAGAAGTGTATACGCGTGGGCCCCACCAATTTCTTTTTCGATAAAATCACTCATAGCCACCTTAGCTTATAAGATTTGTTCACTTTAATCCCTCTCGATGTCTCAAATACCACTTTAACCTCGAATCAATCATCTCTTCGGTACCGGACTCATATTTCATTCTCATAAGCTTTATTCTTCCTCTCAAGTTCCTATTTGGTCATTTCTCAAAAGTAATCCATATTTTCTTTTCTTTTCACTTTAGTCCTTGAGAATTTGTAAAAATTTCCTAAATTAAAAATTAAAATTTCTATTCCCAGATTTTCTTCACTAATTCAAAAAGCAAATTTTCCACGTAATTAAATTTTTCACTAAACTTCAAAATAGGCTTTAAATATTCATATAAATTCTTGGGATATTACAATACTGAATATCAAGACACAAGTTATCATACACATAACTTATAACTTTTACGAATACAAGTATCCTACCCGAAGGCATCATTTTGGCCATAGGCAATATTCTTGCCCGAAGGCGATCATTCTACCTTAAGGCGATACTCTCAGCTGAAGGTGTCATATAAAATGAAATCATTACATAAATCTCTAAGAAGAACAATTCTAGAAAATGTGTTAAGTAAATAACATACTCCTCATGCATAATTATATATATGAAAATTCCTCTCACCTCAATGACTCATATAGAGTCGTATCCCTTCAATGATTAGGGCAAACCTATAGTTCTCTATGTATAGGTTCATAAAATACTTATTTAGCACTCCTCCATAGCTCAGAAATGCAATGAAATATCATTTTAGTAACTCTTCTCAGTCAAAAGGATATTACCATACTCTGCTTTAGAATTTCCATAATCAAGTACGAAATATAAGTCCAACATCTTCTCATTCCTCAAGTTCTTTATGAAATCACTTCAACAAAGAAGATCTAAATACTAACTTAAATTTTATTTCTAGTACATAGATAATTTTAATACATGAAGCTTAGACCAAATATAGTTTTAGATACAAACAAAAGAAAGAATAAATTAAGGACGAGGAGGCTTTTGAACTGTAAAAGGTGCTCCAGGTCTAGAAGAGGAAGGTGCTTCAGACCTTAAGGAGGAAGCTAATCGTTGCAGCCTAGAAAGGGTTTCTGGAGGAAGCGCCTGAGAAATTTGGCGAAGAGCAGAAGTTACTCCGTTCATACAGTCAATACACCTTGCTTGTTGGTCACGAAAATTTTGAGTTGCAAACATTGAATGTCTATCAACTCGATTAGCTAGTTCCCTGAAACGACGGTTTATCAGTTTCTCTTGGTTTTCAAAGAGACGATTTATTAGTCGCTTCTGGTCCTCTGTCTTGTATTCCAGGCTCTCTATCTTACGCTCCAAATTTTCGATCTTACGCTCCAGGAACGCAAGCTTATTTTCTGAGGATGTTGCAGTACTGTCCTCCTCCAACTCTATTACATCCCTCTTTCTTTTCTTAATTTCTGGTGACCTGTCTACAGGTCTCTTCCCTTTGTTGTCTCCGAGACTTAGATTTAAATCAAGCTCTACATTGCCAGTCTCAAAATTCAAGTTGAAAGACTTATTATCGGCCATTGCTCTAGGGATCTCAGAAATAACTTCGAATGAGAAAGGAATGGAGATTGAGAAATAGGTATGTAATGAAAGAAGTTCGCTTGGTGTGATGAGTGGGGTAACGGGCGTACAAGATTTATAGACAACCCGAAGCCCCTGGAGCTAAAGCCACCACAACCTACACGCCGCTCGCTATAAGGTTTACAGATCACATACATCGCAATGCCAGCAATTAATGCCGGACATGCAGATAAATAGTAAATGCAATTAACATAAGTCAAAGATTTCTTAAAAAAATTTTCGGCTAATCTTGACCTTTCTCAAAATTTTGACTAACTATGCTCTTCAGTCTGAGATTTTCTCCCTCTAAACTTGTTTTATCCTGTAATCCCATATCACGATGTCCCTCTATGATTAGGTAGCCTCATATTGGCCGTATCTGTCACATCCCAAAAATTGAGCATGTGAAAAGATACTACTCCTTTGATAAAATTCTCAAACATACGTTATATACATATATTCTGTAAGGTTTTACATTTAACCTTAATCATTCATTCCACACTACAGAATTATATTCATCTGATAAGCAAATATAGACATACATAGTCTGATATTTCTATCTCATCGCAAGCTTAGGAGACCTATAGAAAGTACAGAGCGTTTCTAGTATCCACATTAATAAGTACTGGTATCCCACCATACAGAAATAGAGAATAATCCCAAGGGGCTTCTAATCTTCAAACGGATACTCTTGTTCTTTGTTTTCTGTATCTGAAAAAAATAATCATAGGGAGTGTGAGTTTATTTAAAAACTCAGTAAGTAAATAACTGTACTATATAGAATATCAAAAGTACAAATACCACATTTACTCATATAATTAATTGTCTTATACATCGAGTAGTATGGGACTCTAACCCTTTCAAACTCATGAATAAGATTTCTTAGATATACAACGAGTAGTATGGGACTCTAACCCTTTCAAACTCGTGAATAAGATCTCATCGGTATACACCGAGTAGTATGGGACTCTAACCCTTTCAACTCGTGTATAAGCTTTCTTAGATATACACCGAGTAGTATGGGACTTTAACCCTTTCAACTCGTGTATGGGTTTCATAGATATGCACTGAGTAGTATGGGACTTTAACCCTTTCAAACTCGTGTATTAGATCCCGTAGATCTCTACTCATTGACAAGATAGTGAGAATTTATCACATAGCACAATTGTCATGAAATAAAATAATTTCTACATACTCTTATTTCTACCGATCATCATATACTCCCATATGAAAATTGATTGCTCATTACCCAAATAATATTGTAAATGGGACTTATATTGTACTTTAACTAGTAATATCAAATTAGCTGAGCAAGGTTATTCACTCACCTTGATGTTTGTCCAAGTTTACCTTGTTCCACACTAGAATTTGTGTAGGAAAATTTCCTAGTAAAATATATTACAAGGAAACATAAGAAAGGAAACAAAATCACGAAAATACGCAAAATTTTCTGACTGCTACAGTAACGGGTTGCTACAGTAACGGGTTGCTACAGTACGGTTTGCTACAGTAACGGTTCGCTACAGTGCCGGTTCGCTACAGTAACGTTGACTACTACAATACCGTTGACCACCGACACTACAGTACTGCTACAGTAACCCGAAGAAAATTTTTCAGAATTTTTCTGAAATCTCTGGTCGCTACAGTAACTCGGTTTTTGCAGAAATTTCTAACAATTTCATTCTTTCCTTTCTTGTTTCAAAACCAGAATTTCAACTCTTTTAACCGATTATAACTCAAATATAACTTCTAAAACAACTGAGATTCATGAATTATCATCAAAATCTTCAAGAACAAAACCTCCTCTGATCTTCTACATAAACTGAAATTTAAGGAAAATAATCGGATTAAAGCTTACCTTTGATCCTTACAAAGCTTTTGAACCGAACAGATAATCGAAATTCTGAAGATCAAGGAAAGGATTTGAGAAGAGGGTGAAGAAACGAGAGAAAGTGAATTCACTATTCACTTCAGCTGCTTCGATCGTGAGAAGAAAATAAGGGGGGTACTATTGAAACTTTATATTAAATATTTCTAATGGGTTATTCAATAACCCATGGGTATCCATAACCCAACATCCAAACCCATCCAGTCAATTTACAATAAATGGACTAATTGACCATTCTGAAACCACTTTTCGATGAATTTCACCATTCTTAGAATATATCCCTCATTGTGCAAATATTTAGTCCAGTCATTTAACTCAATTTTCATAAATAATATTCAAAGAGAACAATTAAATATGAAAATTAAAAATGACCAAAATAAATAACTAAAGTAACGTTGTAGAATTCTAAAATACTCTTAAGCGAATTATATTCTGAAATTAACGGGTATTACATTCTACCCCCCTTAAAAGAATTCGGTCCTCCGAATTAAAATCTTACCTCAAGTTTCAAATAAATGTGGATAGTTTTTCCACATTTCATCTTCTGCCTCCCACGTAGCTTCCTCGCGAGAATGATTTCTCCAAAGAACCTTAACAGTAGGAATTTCTTTAGTACGCAATTTCTTGACTTTTCTATCAAAAATAGCTACTGGTACCTCTTCGTATGTGAGAGTTTCATCAAAGTGAACTTCTTGGGGTTGAATGACATGAGAAGGATCAGGAAGATATTTCCGTAGCATGGACACATGAAATATTGGATGAACTCCCTCTAGGTCGGAAGGTAGGTCTAGGCGATATGCCACATTACCCACTCTGTCTACAACCTCATATGGGCCAACATACCTCGGACTAAGCTTGCCTTTCTTCCCGAATCTCATTACTCCCTTCATAGGTGAGATTCGTAAGAAAACCATATCACCTATTGCAAATTCAAGATCACGTCGTCGGTTGTCCGCATAAGACTTCTGTCTACTCTGAGCAGTTAACAACTTCTCTCTGATCAGTTTAACTTTATTTATATCTTCCTGTATCATCTCAGGTCCAAATATTTTGGTTTCACCAAGTTCAAACCAACCTATAGGAGATCGACACCGTCTCCCATATAAAGCCTCAAAAGGTGCCATCTGAATACTGGCTTGGTAACTGTTGTTATAAGCAAATTCAATAAGAGACAAATGATCTTCCCAACTTCCACTGAAATCCATCACACAAGCTCTTAGCATATCCTCTAAAGTCTGAATTGTCCTTTCGGACTGTCCATCAGTCTGAGGATGGAATGCTGTGCTAAGATTCACTTTGGTACCCAAAGCCTCTTGAAAGACTTTCCAGAACCGAGAAGTAAACTGAGGTCCTCGGTCTGATATAATGGATATTGGTACACCATGAAGTTTCACTATTTCTTTAACATAAAGTCGAGCAAGTTTTGCTACACTGAAAGTGGTATGAACAGGAAGAAAATGTGCTGACTTAGTAAGTCGATCCACTATGACCCATATTGAGTCATTTCCTTTTGTTGACCGAGGTAAACCTACCACAAAATCCATAGTGATCCTTTCCCACTTCCACTCGGGAATATCTAGTTTTTGCATCAAACCAGGTGGTCGTCGATGTTCAGCTTTAACTTGCTGACAAGTCAAACATCGAGCTACAAAGTCAGTCACGTCTCGCTTCATGCCCTTCCACCAGTAAACTTGTTTCAAATCCTGATACATTTTCACAGCACCAGGATGTACAACGTAGGGCGAACCATGAGCTTCCATTAAGATTTCATGTTTCAAAGATTCAATGTTGGGGACACAGAGTCTCCCATTAAACCATAAGACTCCTTCTTCATCTACCAAGAAACTTGGTGCTAGACCTTGCCTTGCCTTATCTCTGATTTTGACCATATCAATGTCATTTTCTAAAGTTGCTTTTACTTTTTCTACAAGGGATGATCTAACTGTTAAATGAGCCAGAAATGTACCTGACTCAGTGATCTCGAAGAATACTCCATCAGCTTCCAATTCTTGTAGTTTATGTATTAGAGACCTCCTTATAGTGGCAATGTGAGCTAAACTTCTCATAGACTTTCGACTTAGAGCATCAGCCACTACATTTGCTTTACCTGGATGGTAAAGGATGGTACAATCATAATCTTTCAGAAGTTCCATCCACCTTCGTTGCCTTAGATTGAGATCTCTCTGCTCAAAAATGTACTTAAGGCTTTTGTGATCTGTAAAAATTTGACAAGTCTCCTCATACAAGTAATGTCTCCAAATCTTTAGGGCAAACACTACAGCTGCCATTTCCAAATCATGAGTGGGGTAATTCAATTCATGCTTTTTAAGCTGACGTGAGCCATAAGCTATGACTTTACCATGTTGCATCAACACACATCCTAAGCTTATCTTTGAGGCATCACAGAATACAGAGTAACCCCCTGGTCCTGATGGTAGGATTAAGACTGGTGCAGAAGTTAAACACTCTTTCAATTAGGTGAAACTTTGTTCACATGAATCATCCCAAATGTATTTAACATTCTTTCGGGTTAACTTATTTAATGGGAGAGCCGTCTTAGAGAAATCTTTGACAAAGCGACGGTAATACCCTGCTAAGCCAAGAAAACTACGTACTTCAGACACAGTTGTTGGTCTAGGCCACTGTTTAATTGCTTCAATTTTACTTGGATCTACATGAATACCTTCTTGGGAAATAACATGTCCCAAAAACGTTACATGACTCATCCAGAATTCACATTTTGAAAGCTTTGCGTACAACTGATGCTCTCTCAAGGTCTGAAGCACTATTCCCAAATGTTCAGTATGTTCTTCATGACTCTTTGAATATACCAAAATATCATCAATAAATACAATTACAAACTTATCAAGGAATGATTTGAACACTCTGTTCATTAAATCCATAAATGCTGCTGGTGCATTTGTCAACCCAAAAGACATCACAAGAAACTCATAATGTCCATACCGTGTATGAAAAGCAGTCTTAGGTATATCATCACTCTTAATTCGTAACTGATGATATCCAGACCTTAGATCAATCTTTGAGAAGTATTTTGCTCCTTGAAGCTGATCAAACAAATCATCTATCCTTGGTAAATGATACTTATTCTTCACTGTGACTTTATTCAGCTGACGATAATCTATACATAATCTCATAGAACCATCTTTCTTTTTCACAAAAAGAACAGGAGCACCCCAAGGTGAAAAACTTGGGCGAATGAACCCTTTGTTTAACAAATCTTCCAATTGTTCTTTGAGTTCTTTTAGCTCAACAGGAGCCATACGATAAGGTGGAATAGAAATTGGTCTTGTGTCTGGGACCAAATCAATACTGAACTCAATATCTCTTTCTGGCGGTAATCCAGGTAAATCTTCTGGGAACACATCTGGGAATTCATTAACCACATGTATGTCTTCTAACTTCTGTTCTTTCTTTTCTAAATCTTTGATAAAAGCTAGAAATCCCTGACATCCCTTTCGCAACATACGCCGGGCACTTAACATAGATATCATGTTGCAAGGTACATCACTTCGATCTCCTTGAAATACAAAATTACTCCTCCCCGGCATATTAAAGGAAATAACTTTATCACGACAATTTATAGTAGCATGACAAGAAGATAGCCAGTCCATCCCTAGAATCACGTCAAAATCTAACATATTGAGAACCATAAGATCTATCTCAGTTTCTATGCCTCCAACGATTATTTTACAAGAATGATAACATGTTTTAACCATCAAAATCTCTCTCATCGGTGTGGAAACCAAGAATGGTTCTTTAAGAATAATCGAATCAATTGCAAATCTCTTGGCAAATAGGGGTGACACATATGAGTGAGTAGAACCGGGGTCAAACAAAATACGTGCAGCAAAAGTATTAACAGATAATATACCTGTAACTACAGCATTGGATGTTTGAGCATCCTGTCGGGTTAGAGCATATACTCTTGCATTTCCTCTGCCAGCAGCTTGTTTTCCACGGTCACCTTGGCCTCTTCCAGAACCTCTTCCCATACTACCCCCTATTGAAGGGGTTGGTGTTTGAGTAATAGATTGTGGTCGAGGTGGCAAAGTAGACCCTTGACCTGGTCTTGTCATGAGCTGAGGGAACTCCCTTATAAAATGTCCTTTTTGTCCACAGTTAAAACAACCTGTACCAACAGTGTTTAACCTGCATTCCCCGAAGTGAAACTTTCCACACTCAGGACATTGAGGTTTTTCCCTTCTACCTTGAGTACCTCCTCTACTAGAAGAGCTAAAACCACCCCTGCTCTCTGAACGAGGCTTAGCCACACTGGCTGTAGAATAAGTTGACTTAGTAGGAGTGGCTGGAGCATTTTGTGATGCAATAAAGGGTTTTAAAGTCCCTGAGTCTTCCCCTTGATCAAAAGATCTTCTATATCTAGCTTTCTTCTTTTGACGATATTCTTCTTTATTCTTTGACCTCTTTTCCATTCTTCGGGCCACATCAACAGCCTCTGAGTACGAAGAATAATCGTTCATATTAGAACCCACTTGATCATATAAGGCATCACGAAGTCCTTCCACAAACTTTTCTATTTTCTTCCTTTCAGAAGGAATGATTTCAGGGGCATATTCAGATAATTTAACAAACTGAGCTGAATATTCATCAACAGTCATGGTTCCCTGTCGTAGATACAGAAAATCCCTGGCCCTAGATGATCATTCACTTACCGGAAGAAATTCATCCATAACCAATCTGTAAAATTCTGTCCACATAACTGGCGGTGCGCCTTGAATTCTAGCTTTCTTCCAGTTCCTCCACCATTTACCAGCCCTACCTTTTAACTGAAAGGAAGTGAATTCTACCTTTTGAGTAGGAGAACACCCTATAGCATCACAGATTGCTTCACAATCTTCAAGAAAACATTGTGGGTCCTCTTTGGGATCTTCCCCTGAAAAAGTGGGAGGCCTCATTTTCTGGAATTCAGACATTCTTACCTCCCTTACGTTATCTCCTCCAGCTAACTGAGCTGGTGGTACAATTTCAGCTTCAACAATAGGAGGATCCACTGGCAGGTTAGCTTGTGCAGCTAGACCTCTCATTTCAGCCTCAAATCGGTCAAATCGTTCATTCATCAAATTAATCACATGTGCAATAGTTGCATTGCCAACGTGAGCATCAGGTTCGACTCTCCTTGCTTGCTCACTAGTTGCGCCCTCAGTACTTTGAGCATGTAAACTATCACCACGGTTATGATCATCTTGCACATGTACTGGTGCATTTATGGCCCTCCTTGGACCCATATGCTCATTATTATTAGAAGATCCTTCTGACATTGTACTGTCACAGATCTACACACATAACAAACAATTTTCAGACATAAACAAAATATCACTTACTAGTCCCACTGAGAAGTTATCTATAAGATGACGTTATACTCTACAAGGTCTTTTATGGAACCTAATCCTATGGTCATGCCGCGGCTCATGACAATAGGGAAGGGCCCACAAAGATCACTTTGCTCTGTACTCTATAGGGGACCTATAAAACCTTTCCTCTGATACCAAATTTGTCACATCCCAAAAATTGAGCATGTGAAAAGATACTACTCCTTTGATAAAATTCTCAAACATACGTTATATACATATATTCTGTAAGGTTTTACATTTAACCTTAATCATTCATTCCACACTACAGAATTATATTCATCTGATAAGCAAATATAGACATACATAGTCTGATATTTCTATCTCATCGCAAGCTTAGGAGACCTATAGAAAGTACAGAGTGTTTCTAGTATCCACATTAATAAGTACTGGTATCCCACCAGACAAAAATAGAGAATAATCCCAAGGGGCTTCTAATCTTCAAACGGATACTCTTGTTCTTTGTTTTCTGTATCTGAAAAAAATAATCATAGGGAGTGTGAGTTTATTTAAAAACTCAGTAAGTAAATAACTGTACTATATAGAATATCAAAAGTACAAATACCACATTTACTCATATAATTAATTGTCTTATACATCGAGTAGTATGGGACTCTAACCCTTTCAAACTCATGAATAAGATTTCTTAGATATACAACGAGTAGTATGGGACTCTAACCCTTTCAAACTCGTGAATAAGATCTCATCGGTATACACCGAGTAGTATGGGACTCTAACCCTTTCAACTCGTGTATAAGCTTTCTTAGATATACACCGAGTAGTATGGGACTTTAACCCTTTCAACTCGTGTATGGGTTTCATAGATATGCACTGAGTAGTATGGGACTTTAACCCTTTCAAACTCGTGTATTAGATCCCGTAGATCTCTACTCATTGACAAGATAGTGAGAATTTATCACATAGCACAATTGTCATGAAATAAAATAATTTCTACATACTCTTATTTCTACCGATCATCATATACTCCCATATGAAAATTGATTGCTCATTACCCAAATAATATTGTAAATGGGACTTATATTGTACTTTAACTAGTAATATCAAATTAGCTGAGCAAGGTTATTCACTCACCTTGATGTTTGTCCAAGTTTACCTTGTTCCACACTAGAATTTGTGTAGGAAAATTTCCTAGTAAAATATATTACAAGGAAACATAAGAAAGGAAACAAAATCACGAAAATACGCAAAATTTTCTGACTGCTACAGTAACGGGTTGCTACAGTACGGTTTGCTACAGTAACGGTTCGCTACAGTGCCGGTTTGCTACAGTAACGTTGACTGCTACAATACCGTTGACCGCCGACACTACAGTACTGCTACAGTAACCCGAAGAAAATTTTCCAGAATTTTTCCGAAATCTCTGGTCGCTACAGTAACTCGGTTTTTGCAGAAATTTCTAACAATTTCATTCTTTCCTTTCTTGTTTCAAAACCAGAATTTCAACTCTTTTAACCGATTATAACTCAAATATAACTTCTAAAACAACTGAGATTCATGAATTATCATCAAAATCTTCAAGAACAAAACCTCCTCTGATCTTCTACATAAACTGAAATTTAAGGAAAATAATCGGATTAAATCTTACCTTTGATCCTTACAAAGCTTTTGAACCGAACAGATAATCGAAATTCTGAAGATCAAGGAAAGGATTTGAGAAGAGGGTGAAGAAACGAGAGAAAGTGAATTCACTATTCACTTCAGCTGCTTCGATCGTGAGAAGAAAATAAGGGGGTACTATTGAAACTTTATATTAAATATTTCTAATGGGTTATTCAATAACCCATGGGTATCCATAACCCAACATCCAAACCCATCCAGTCAATTTACAATAAATGGACTAATTGACCATTCTGAAACCACTTTTCGATGAATTTCACCATTCTTAGAATATATCCCTCATTGTGCAAATATTTAGTCCAGTCATTTAACTCAATTTTCATAAATAATATTCAAAGAGAACAATTAAATATGAAAATTAAAAATGACCAAAATAAATAACTAAAGTAACGTTGTAGAATTCTAAAATACTCTTAAGCGAATTATATTCTGAAATTAACGGGTATTACAGTATCTTAAATTCTAATCGGTGTCTTTACTCTAGACTTACACATAATATATATGTAAATATATATATTTTAAAACAAAGTTAACTGCTTATGGTCGCATGCCTTAAGCATTATCATGATGTAAGGAAATCACTGCCTTTCATTTGCCCATGAGAGCATTATATGTAAGTATGTGTAACCATGAAGATATATCATCATCTACACATTTCATTCTATCCAAGTCATTTTGATTTCACATTCTTTATGAGTATATATAGGATCATCACATATTCTCCTTGATCGTAGCCTTCACTCATTATGCATGAATAACATACATACATGTAATTACAACATGATTCAATCAATTATATATATTATACTCAACTGAAGGCTTTTAAGAACAACACAATAAAACGGAGAAATGTATTTCAGTTCATCATAAAAGCATCCAAGGCAATCTTTAATGACTATATCATTAACTTCTTTGAATTTCGAAAAATGCCAACGGGAGAAATGGGAAAACCAAGTAAAATCGGCCGCAGATCCACCGAATATTGACTTTCATGGTTTTGGCATTAATGCAACGCGCTAT
Source organism: Biancaea sappan (assembly GCA_037074585.1). Taxonomy (NCBI): domain Eukaryota; kingdom Viridiplantae; phylum Streptophyta; class Magnoliopsida; order Fabales; family Fabaceae; genus Biancaea; species Biancaea sappan. Next base: position 85,260,011 of record CM073490.1, on the reverse strand, counting down.
CGGTGTGCACGCCTACCCTAGACTTCTGGCTTCCAGCTTGCAGAAATCCATAGGTTGATCGTGTAGGGATGCGGTGAAGAGATATCTTCTTTGTCTCTTAGTCCAAATTTTTCTCTATAAAAACCTTCTCAGCGTTTTCAGTTACCACACCACAAAGAGTAATAATCTCTGAGCCTACAATCCCCCAATATTCCTCTCGCCTCATACTCTTACAAAAATTTTTAAATTTTTCCAAATCATGGCCTCAAGGAAGTACATTGATCTCACAGTAGAGGCTAAGGAAGAAGAACTTGACTTAAACTTAAGTTTATGCAGGGACAAGGGCAAAAGACCTCTCGAGGGACCTCAAGAAATTCAAAAAGAGAAGAAGATGAAGAAGATTGAGGAAGCCGAGGAGATTAGCACAGGCCATAGCTCGGAGGACAAAATCGCCTGTTTAGAGCAGGAGGTAAAGAATCTCAAGAAGATGATAGAGGATCTGGAGAAGTTAACCAAACGCAATAACGCGGCAATGACTTCGAGAATAGATAGGTTCTTCTATTGGTCCACCCAGTGCTTCTGCAATCAACAGCAAAGAAGTGTTGATTGTATGAATGGCTATGTCTCTTGCTCTAAGGAATGGTCGAGGGGTGATGATACAATACAACCCTCCTAATCCAAGACCACCTCGCTTTTAGATTACTCATACATGAGTAAACTTCTTTTTTTTTTTTTGCAATGTAATCCTTCAGTTTTTTTTTATGCAAGTGGTTTCTTTTATTGGCTGGTACCCTAAAATAATATAGCTACACAAATTCAATCATGAATTCAGCTTACAAAATCCACCATATAAAAATTTGATCCGACAACAATGGAATCAAACAAGTAATAACCTTTCCTTTACTAAGTTCAAAAGTGTGGCCATATCTATCTAAAATTAAACCTGAGAACATAATTCCTAAGAAGAGATAAGTCTCGGAGGGAAAGGAAATGAAAACATCCTACAGGACCTTCAATAGAGCCGTCTCTCTATAGTTGTGCCCGGGTTCACAACGATAGAGGAGGTCCTACTAAGGTTACCTTGCTCTGTAATCACTAGGAGACCTAACAACCATTGCTTTGATACCAACTTTGTCACGACCCGTTTTCTGGGCACATGACCGGCACAATGATGAATCTCTCATCACTGTAAGCCTTCCGATAAATATATCAAATTTTCTTATCTGAAAATCATAGAGATGATTTACATGTAATAATATATTATCAATTTAAAATACATTATTATACTGACATACAAGCCAAATGTCGAACCCCTGACCTAGATGTCCTAGACGATTACAGAGCAACATAATCTATAACAAAATAGGGGTCTACCCGACAACGGGAAGGTCCAAAGTGATCTACTCCTCTAGCAGATATTCTTCGCTGGCAACCTGATCTGAACAAAAAGGTTGTACAAACAGTGTGAGCTTTTAAACTCAATGAGTGAATCGGCCTCGCGTTAATAAAATTCAAATACATTACCAGTCATGCAAGCATATCCAAAGGCTCATACTCAACCAATAGACAGAAGATAAAAATTCATCCAATTCAACAAACGTTACTAGTACTCGTCAATGGTAATATATCCCAGAGAGCGCACACATGCCGGCTCACCAATTATGTATATTTCCGCCATGACGCATAACATCATCCTCTTACATACAAGAAGATAAAAATTCATCCAATTCAACAAACGTTACTAGTACTCGTCAATGGCAATATATCCCGGAGAGCGCACACAGGCCGGCTCACCAATTATGTATATTTCCGCCATGACGCACAACCTCATCCTCTTAGCTAGGGTGCCTCACGGATTTATCACCAATCCGGGCTATATCCCTACTAAGGGAATCGTTGTCTCCACACTCATTGGTCAAGACACCCTGTCAACCGGGTTTTCTGCCTTGCCGTGAGAGGGGGTACTGTCCCGCTCAATCACAATCAATAGCATTTCATATCATAATCAGAAGCTCAATATAATATTCATCCATATAACAGGTATAGTATATAACTATATTATAGCTTTATAAACCACAATTCAAGAGATTCAATCTTCACATCATCATGAGATACTTGCTTTTTCTTATCCATACTTCTGGATTAATTATCTCATTATATTCGCCATTCTGAATCCAATTTCCCCCTATGAATCTTGGGAGTGTCCTACGACATACTTTTTATCACCAGTAATGCTAAAACTCTATTAAAACGGGGTCGTTTCACTCACCTGAATTCCGTACGAGTATCACTTCTTTAAGTCGTTACGGACAAGAGTACACAGGTGAATTTCAGTGTTCTGCTACCGAGATTTTCATGAAAGATTAGAGAAAATACGTTAGGATTGTTTTCGTACAGATACTGTTCATACGTACAGTTACTATTCATATGTACGGTTACTATTCATACCAGAAATAGAGAATACAATCTGTAAAAGAGTACACCAGGTAAGTTTCTAAGAAAGAGTGGAGGGTCACACTGGACACACTTAAAAACCAGGTCTTTCCTTAGCCAGAACTTTCCTAGACATGTATTCTTCACAGTTTACATTCTATTTCGGTAATCAGAGAATCAAAATAACATATAAACAGCTAAGGACAGTTTTTCTGATGTGGAAGATCAGCCAAGGCCGCAACCACAGAGCATACTTAAGAAAATAACTTCTAAAATTTGAAAGACATAGAAAGGGCATAGTATCCTTACCTAAGCTAAAAAGGAAAGGCCCAAAATCTCAGAGGCCTAGCTTTGGAGTAAGAGAAACTTAAGGAGAGAAGAATAGAAGTTGAAGGTGTGAGTTTAGAAGTGAAATGGAATGGCCTATTTATAGCAAAAGTCAAGGGTACTATTTGACACTATGCGCTAATAAAATATTCAATTTACTATTTATGAAAATGACATTTCTAATAATGCAGTTACTGGAAAATTTTTCTGTTATTACTATTGGAAACTTAAATGGAAAACTATCCTTTCACCTTAAACCTTTAAGTTTCTTTTCAATTCAGTCCTTTCACTTTAGTCCCTGAGGGTATTTTTATACATAAAACGTCATTTTCTCCCACGAACTTTTTTCTAGTTTTCTCTTATGACCAAACCACATCTAGTACTTGACATTTCGATTGTATAAATGAACAGTATCGTATACGTAAATAGTATTATATGGGTAAATAGTACCGTATACTGAAATAGTAACAGTAGTTTGTAAACAAATATTTATATTTTATTTTTCATGGGTATTACACTATTATACCTTTATCCTGAACAAATGAAAAGGTAATTATGGACTAAGGATCCATAATTCCTTGTTCCGATATTTACCTTCAGCTGTCAACTCTGAAAAAAAATATCAATAAGAGGGGTATGAGCAAACCACGTGCCCAGTGAGTAGATAACACAATACTATGACAAAATAAAAATCATGCATCATAATGATAACATGCAGCAATCATACGTAGATCGATCATCATATGATATAATATTATTCATAATACTTCACAACAATATCCAAGTGAATCAAATGCATTTCAACAAAATTCAAAATTCACAACAGCAATCGATGAAATCAATTTCACACACAATTCCCGTACCAACCGGGTCGTCCAGAATACCTCTGGATCGTTGCCCGCGGCCCCCGCCGCATCCACCCTTATCGCTCCATTTATATTCTCCACCCTTATAGCTTCACATAGATTTCTCCATGGGGTGCACCACCATGCCTTTCCTTTCCAGTCAAACACAATCACAATCACATATAAAAACATCCTCAATCATAATCTTGAGCCACATACACAACTCAGTCATTTACAATTCAAGCCACAACATAATCAATGTGGTTCCAGCAACATAGCATGTATATAACATAACCCATAATATAGAACAATTATTCAACTCGGTTCACATGCCATTCACAATCCATCATATAACCTCCATTCATGGGAAAATAAGAAAATATAATTATATACATTACCAAACACGTTCCACATTTGTTTATGCCTCATCGTTCCACATCATCCTCTTCAAACTTGGATATACAACATATTTCCACTATGATGCAAAAAGTCAATAACAGATATTTAATCATAGCAAGTATTAACCCACTCACCTAGATTTCACGCTCTCGGCACTCCCACTTTGCACTTTGACCATTCCTATTGTAACCAGACAAAAACCATCAGAGTTACGAAATAGAGAAATTTCCTACCACTACTCTCGACCTTCACTTACTTCTCAAATCATAACTCCTAACTGGTAATGAATATTCAAATGAAACTTATGCCATTGGAAACTAGACTTAAAGAGCTTTCCAACGATATAAAGTTTGCCCAAAACGGAGTTCGGATGAAGAAGTTATGGCCAATTGAAAAATAAACTAAAATTTCCCGGTACACCTGGCGCCTGGGCGCCAACCATGCCTGGCGCCTAGGCGCCACACGTGGCGCCTGGGCGCCAATTCCTTCTTCTTCCCATCTCACCTTGGCGCCTAGATGCCACACATGGCGCCTAGACGCCACACATGGCGCCTAGGCGCCACGATCGCGACCCCTTCGCGATTTCTCTCGATTTTGGCCCAAATCTGGCCAAATCTTCACCGTTTTTCATGATTTCTTCCATGGGATCTCACCCTTAATGTCTAAGGAGCATTTAGACACCAAAATCACCAATTTTAATCGAGAAACGAAGCCGGAATCTCGATTTTTCCTCAAACACTCTTAAAACTAGAAAATAGAGAAAAGCTTAAGAAATAGAAATTTCTACCTCGATTCCTTGCTTTCCCTATGTTGCTTGGCTCCTAGAGGCTCGCCCCGTAGCCCGAGATCCACCCTCCAAAGCCCGGTTGTAGAGTTGGAGTGTAGAGAGAGAAATTAGAGAGAAGGAAGAGAGAAGGAGAGGAGAGAAAGTGAAGAGAGAGAGAGGAAAGGAGAAAAATGAATAAAAAATAGGTGAGGCCACCTATATACTCGCCCGGGGTGAAATTATCACTTGCTCTGCAATTGACCCTCAGTCAAGACTAGCAAAAGCAAATTCATAAAATCTCACCTCAGGTGTTTCTAAATCCTCGGTGCCCCATAAATTTCCTTATTCACTTTAGTCCCTCTCAATATCTCAAACTCCACTTTAACCTCGAATCTATCATCTTTTCGGTACCGGACTCATAATTCATTCCCATAAGCTCTATTCTTCTTCTCGGGTTCCTACTTGGTCATTTCTCAAAAGTCCTCTATACTTTCTTTTCTTTTCACTTTAGTCCTTGAGAATTTGTAAAAATTTCCTAAATTAAAAATAAAAATTTCTATTCCCACATTTTCTTCACTAATTCAAAAAGAAAATTTTCTACATAATTAAATTTTTCACTAAACTTCAAATCAGACTTTAAATATTCATAAAAATTCTTGGGATATTACAATAACATTCTCTGAAATGTGAAAAGTATGTATCCTCATGACATGTCTGCGTTGTCATGGAAGAGGATGAGTTGCTAGCAGGTCCACCGTTGCACATTGGCATTGGTTGGCATTGATGCAAGATGTGTGATAGAACAATATTAATGGCTAAACAACTTTCAAGGAAAGCCAACATTGGACGTTGCCCCATAAATTTTTTTAGCAGGAATTTTCGACATGTGCCAAGGTGAAATTCCTAGAATTGGTTAATTCTTGGTGGATATACTCTTTTATAGTGGAGTATGATAACTCTTGGATCTATAATTGTCGGTGTAGACAATGAAGCGAAAAATGTGATTATTTTTCAATCAATGTGAAGATTGTTGGGATTGATTGAAAATTTGAGTCTCACATTGCTGAAAACCAAGAAAAGAAGTGTGAAGGAATTTAGTCAGTGTGAAGGGATTTAGTCCCACACCGCCTAGTTTGCAATGAGGGAGGAGGTGCCAAGGTTATAAATAGGTCTAGGTCCTTGTTACAAATTGCAACAATACAAAAACATTAGCTTATATTTAATTCTTTCTTTCTTTGTACTCTTGTTCTAGAGTTGTGAGAGGTATAGTTTAAATATATGCTTGAGAGTGTGGATGTATTGGAGTGCTGGGTGTTTGAGAGAAATTTCTATCTGTTGTAAAAATTTTCACATAGTATTTTTTTCTGGTTGTCTTTGACAACGGTTGTTATTTTTTCTCCGATTTTGGAGTTTTTACGTTAAATTCTTGTATTGTGATTGTATTTATTATTCCATTTTATTTCTCTTATTTATTTACACTAAGGTAATTGTCAAGGGAGAATGGGGTTTTTCCCAACAGTCTAAAATTCCAATATTACTTATTCATATAGGGTTTTTTTTAAATGATCATATAGGTTTAAAAAGGCTAAATCAGTAAAAAAAAAAAAATTACATCCGCTATCATTTTAGGCGACAAAATAATAGCTTGTTTTTCCATCATTTTTCTCTAATTTGTTTTATAATAAAAATCTCTTAAATGATAAGTTAAATGTATTTTCTATTAATTTGACTTTTTAGCAAGATAAATGGTGTAAAAGTTTTAAACGAGAGAATTAACCAATGTTTTAAAAATTAAATTTAACATTCAATTAGTGAAGGTATTAGTTTATAGTCCATTGATCTAATCATAGTTGAACCGATAATAATTATATATATATATATATATATATATGTGTGTGTGTGTGTGTGTGTGTGTGTATATAAAATTTTATATATTAAAAATATATAATATAATAAATTAATAAATATTTTTATACTTAATTTTAGTAAACTAATATATATGTGTGTGTGTATAACTGCTTTTTTATTTTTTTCTTGTTCTCTTATTTGTTTTAGTGGCAAAAATAATACTATTATAAAAAAATAATTAAGAAAAAAAAAGATATATAACATGATAAAAAATTGTAATACCCGTGAAAAATAAAATATAAATGTGTGTTTGCAGACTACGATTACTATTCTAGTATACGATATTATTCACCTGTATAATATTATTCATGTATACGATAATGTTCACATATACAATCAAAATGTCGAGTACTAGATGTAGTTTGATCATAAGAGGAATCTAGAAATAAATTCGTAGAAAAAATAACTTTTTATGTAAGAAAATCCCCTTAGGGACTAAAATGAAAAGACTAAAGTGAAATAAAACTTAAGACTTTAGGAGAAGTAATCATAGCCATTGAATATAAAGTAATCTTAGTCATTAAAAATTATTTGGTATGAATATATCTTACATAAAGTATTGAAAAAAAAAAATTAATGGCTAAAATTAGTTCCACACTTACCACACCTTAATGGCTAAGATTTGTTCCATACCTACTTACATCAATGGCTAAAATTCATTTTTGAAGCCTATATAAGGGAGGCTTAAATAGTGTTTCTATCATTCCATTTCATTTCTTCTCTTCTCTTGTTTAGCTTCTTATTTTCTAGAGAGAAAGAAGAGGCAAGTTCTTTGAGTGATTAGTCTTTTCTCTATGTAAGAAGTAGACAATTACTCTTGCCTCGGTTCTACTTTCCTTCTCAACTTAGGTCCAAACGAAACGCTGAAATTCAACTGTGTGCTCTTGTCTGCAACGACTTAGAGAAGTAATACTCGTACGGAATCCATGTGAGTGAAACGATTCTGTTTTAATAGGGTTTTAGCATCATTGGTGATAAAAAAGTATGTTGTAGGCACTCACAAGACTTGTAGGGGTAGACTAGATTCGGAGTGGCGAATCTACGAAGATAATTCAAATTAATTTAAAAGTATGAATAAGACGAAACAAGTATTTTAAGATGATATAAAGTTTGAATCTTTTCAAAAACAACTCAATTGTTATCTTGATTTATGGTTTGAATCTTTTCAAAAACAACTCAATTGTTATCTTGATTTATGGTTTATAAACATGTGATATAGTCATATATGATACATGTCATATGAATGAATATTACATTGTACTTTTGATTATGATATGAAATATTGTACTATTGATTGTGATTGAACGGGACAGTATCCCCGCTCACGGTAAGGCGAAAAACCTAGTTTAAAGGGTGTTTTGACCAACGAGTGTGGAGACAACGATTCCTTCAATAGAGATATAGCATGAGTCAGTAACAGATCCGTGATGCGCCCTAGCTGAAAGGATGAGGTTGTGCGTCATGACGGAAATATACAAATTTGGTGAGCCAACCTATATGCGCTCTCTGGAATATATTTCCATTGATGAATACTAATACTGTTGGATGAATTAGATGACTTTTTATCTTCTAGTACATGATTTCTAATTATATTTATTGGTTGAGTTTGAGCCTTCGAGTATACTTGTATGACTAGTGATGTATTTGAATTTTATTAATGCGAGACTGATTCGCTCACTGAGGTTTAAAGCTCACATTCTCTGTGAAATTTTTTTGTTCAGATCAGGTTGTCGGTGAAGAATATCCTATAGGGGAGTAGATTACTTCGGACCTTCCTGCTATTAGGTAAACCCCTCTTTGTTGTAGATTATATTGTTCTGTAATCGTCTAGGATATCTAGGTCATGGGTTTGGTATATTTGACTTGTATTTCAACATAATAATGTATTTCATAATGAGGATATATTATTAAATGCAAGTCACCTCTATGTATTTCAAATAAGAAAATTTGATATATTTTCTTGATATTTATTTGATAAGGAATGGTTATTTTGATAACATGGAAATGAAATAATTAATAATTTAACTTGTGGGAAGAATTTATGGAAAGACTTACAGTGATGAAGATTCATCATTGTGCCGGTCATATGTCCAGATAACGGGTCGTGACCAAAATAATAGAAAAGGTAAATTAAAAAATAAAAGCTTATTAAATGCCCTATAGTGTGATCAATAACTATATTATGTAAATTATTATTATTATTTTTACAAAACTCGTGTTTAATCGATTCTTGACTAATTTTTTGGCTAACTAGTTTTTTATGTGAACCGAACCGACTGGTTCGGCCCGATTATGTTATCTATGGAATTAACAGAATTGTTATGTTGCACAACATTAAAAGTTTGGGAGAGTATATTGTTGAGAAAATTGCACAATTCTTTAAACCAAGGAGAAATCTTTCCAAATTGAAAATATTCTGATTGTTGTTAGATTAAAGGGAAATTACGCAGAAAAATACTATGAACTAGGAAGAACAATTTCATGGTTGTTAAAAGGTCAACTAGGTTGCAAAAATTTTTGTTGACTACAGATAGCAATTGGGAAATGCAAATTGTCCACGATCCTCTAGAGACAAGACAAAAATGAATACAGACAACGTTAATGATTTAATTTTCAAAAAACATGTGAATTAAATGTTAGTTTTTGAAAAATTCAATTTGCATAATTCATTTTTTTAAAATAAACATGTGAATTAAATGTTAATTTTTGAAAAATTCAATTTACATAATTCATTTTTTTAAATAAATAAATATGCTGTTTAATTTTATGAGATGTTTAATTTGTTAAAAAATTAATTTTAGAAATTGAATGCGTTTGTGTTTCCCCTTTGAATTTGGCATATACCGGAGGCTAATTCAGTAAATTTGAAGTTGAAAATTCTCTTTTGACTCTATCACCTGCAAATAAAATAGGAATGAAATAAATCTAACAATTTGGTCTTTAATTATTATATCAGCTTAAACCTCTGGAATAAGTGAATATATAAATCAATATTTAAAAATACCAAATTCATTAAAATTAATTCCTTCGACATTTTCAATCACTTAATTGAAAATTTTTTGAAGTACTAAATGCTATACTTATTATTTTTAGAATTTAAAATTAAAGAGAAAATCATTAATTTGTTTTCTAAAAATTATATTTATCTTAAATTAATTCTTGAAATGTATAATATTTCGGTACAATCCTTACAAATTATAGTTTCCTCGATTTTTTTTTCACGTTAAAAGGATATTTTAACAACAATGAATGAATAATTTGATGATTTGGTACCACTAAAACCTAAATTAAAACAATTTTATTTTTTCAAAAACTCAAGTAAAATAATTTTTTAAGAATTGAATTGAAACAATTATATTTTTTTATTAAATGAGCAATTTATTCAACATTAATATAGTATAATAATTTAACAAATACCAAAATTAGTTAAAAAGTCTCAAATTTGAGTTTTAAGAATAAAAAAAATAATACTAATTTTTTTTATATTTTTATAATTTAACCTATTCTAATTTAAAATCATCAGAGAGTCTGGTAAAATTCAATACATGGGTGATTTTAATTAAAAAATAACAACTAGATAAAAAATTTTTGAAGAAAACTTATATAAAATTTTTATATATTTGTTATAAATTCTTTAATAAAAATATAAAATATGTAAAAAAAATTAAAAAAATAAATCATGTAACGATATGTTATAAAAATATAAAGTTATTTTTTAAAAATTATACATATATTATATTTTGATTATAAAATCACACATTTGTTATATTTTAATTAGAGAATTTAATAGTAAATATATAAGAAATTACTTTCAAAAAAAAATCTAACTATTTAAGTGTTGTCACCAACCATGTAAGCTTGACATGCCATCCCACTCTTTTCTCCTTGCGACTGGCTTCCCTCCTACGCAGTCCACACGTAGGAGGCTCTTTTGCATCTCTGGACCGTTGGATCCAATCTGATCCAACAGTCCCCAATTCCCATGCACATCTCCCTCTTTTTTTTTTTTTTTAAATTGCGTTAGGGCAACTTTTTGAACTTATAGCCAACCAGGATGTGCCACGTGGCGCATCTTGGTTGGCAAATTCTGGTAACCTTTCTTTTTTTTTAAAAAAAAATTGTTTTAAAAGTCTTTTGTTATCAATTTTTGTTGTATGTTTAATTAAATTTTTTATAAATTTTTTAATTAAATAAATTTCACGAAAAAATAAAATACATTTAATTAATTAATTTTTTTATAATTAAATACATTACATTACAATAAAAAATTAAAATATTTAATTAAACATTTCAATATATATATTTTTAATTAAATATAATATTTTATTCAAAAAATTAATTTCTAAAAAATTAAAACTAAAATAAAATCTGATCCTTCTAACGAACTGTTACCTTGTTCCAATATATATATATAAGCATATGTAATATACACTAAAAATAATTTTAAATTAAATATAATATTAAATTAATCTATATTTACAATAAATTAATTTTTAATAACCAAATAAATGATGCCAAAGTGTTAGGGTTTGCTTTTAAAACAACTAGTGTTATGACCCATGCTATATATGGTTAAATTATAACTCTAAAACTTTCGTAATTTATAAAAATAATAGTAATTACAGTTGATTTATATAAAACTTATGAGTTATGACATATACTTTTTAAACTAAATAACTAAATATTTTTAATTGATTTATCTGTTCCATAATCAAATTTATTTTATCTAGTCCAACTTTGATTTGAATTGATTTATTTATTTAATATAATAAATTTAAATGAATAAAAGGTAAATTAATTAATTTGTTAATTTACGAATTATTTGTTATTTGTTATAAATTATTTGTTGCATAGAGCAGTGATTGATTGAATATTGATTTCATCTTTACTTTTAAATGTGTCTTTTTTGGCTTCAATCAAATTCATAAAAGAAAAACCGAAGGTTGCTGCTATATTTAGACTAGATCTCTAGGTCTCAAATTTAGTCTTTCAATAATATGATTTTTATCTCTTTCTTCAGTCAAGAGATAATAATTTAAAGATTCATATCTTAAACTTTGATTTCTATTAAATTGAGAACTATTTTGGAAAGAAATAAAAATAAAGTTAAATAAAGTAAATTTTTAATTCACATATCAATTTCATTATCAAATTTATTTTACCTACTAAAAAATCCTCTAAGACACTACAGTGGTCAAATAATAAAAGTAATTTTTTAATTTCAATTCAAATCATTTAAATAAATTCAAATTAAATAATTAATATTATGTGATGTCATTAATTTATCAAATTTATTAATTTACCTAATTTATTTATTCATTCAAATCAATTCAAATTAAATAAAATAACAATATTTACTAATTATTAATTTCACTTATTAATAATTACGATAATATATTCTAATAAAAATATATTCTGCTATTTACTTTAACAATAACTCACATAATATATTAAAAATATTGGGATCCACATAATATATACTAATAATAATACTATAATTTATAAATTTATGAAACTTATAAGACTTATGAGACTTATGAGTTATGAAATATATTTTTTAAGTGTAAATATTCTAATATAAATTTTGATTATTTATACAAATATAAATTATAAATTTTAATAAAAATTTATGATAATAAATGACCACATTATATTATGATGTAGAATAAGTCATCAAATGGAATAAAATAATAAGATGTATGTGTAATCAATAAAAAGTTTTTAATTTAAAATTTTTTACAAAAAAATAATAATCAAATTAAAAATGTTCATATAGAATGTAGGATAATCAATTGTAAAGAAATTTTATACATATGATCATTAATTAATTCTAATATATCTTGATCCTCGTGTATGTATATTTCAACAAATTATTATCTATATATTTCAATTCAAATCAAATAATAAAGGTAATTATTTTTTAATTTCAATTCAAATCAAATAATTCATTTAACGTGATGTTATTAATTATCCTACAATAATCAAATAATAAAGGTTATTTTTTTAATTTCAATTCAAATTGTTTCAATCAATTCAAATCAAATAATTAATCTTATGTGATGTCATAAATTTACCAAATTTATCAAATTTATTAATTTACCTAATTTATTCATTCAAATCAATTCAAATAAAATAAAATAATGAAATTCACTAATTATTAATTTCACTAATTACACTAATTAATAATTATGATAATATATTCTAATAAAAATATATTCTGATATTTACTTTAACAATAACTCATATAAAATATTAAATACATTGGAATCCACATAATATATTCTAATAATAATACTATAATTTATAAATTTGTGAAACTTATAAAACTTATGAGACTTATGAGTCATGACATATATTTTTAAAAAGTAAATATTCAGATATAAACTTTGATTATTTATGCAAATATAAATTATAAATTTTAATAAAAAAATTATGAATAAACGGCCACGTTATATTATGAAGAAAGACTATACCTTTGACATGAAATGAATGTTATTTGCATACTATCCCAACACTTTCTGAACTTCCACCAAGTATGAACCTTTTCGAACAAAAGAAAGAACAATCATGTCAATTTTGTTGGGAACTCCCCATTTTAAGATATCTTCCTTGTCTTTTTCTGTCAGTGTAGGGAGATCCACTATCATTTTAAGAAGATTAACATTTGTTTCTATCACCAAGAACTATAAAGTTCTCATAGCGACATTAAACCAAACTTAATTTTTTTTCATATGATAAGATTGTAAATGAGATAATTCCATCTGAGTATACTATTACGCTACTAGGCTTCACATCCTCAGCCAATTTTTTGTAACTCATACAAATTGTATTCTTATCTCCCTTTATGCTATAGTCAGTTGACATGGTTATTTCCTATTTTTTTTCAATTTAATAAGATTACCATCCTTCAGAAATTTAGTTTGAATCTTGGGGCCCTACAACGTTAGAGACAAAATAAAAAATAAAGAACACTATAAAATTTGATTGACTTCAAGATGTGAAGTGGATTCAAACAAAAGAACTATATTAAATCAAAGGACAAACAAATTAAAAAGGGGAAAAAACACTAGATTTGAGGACTTTACCTTTCCTCTGTAATTGTCATCTTCTTAGACTCTCTGCTTATCAGTTGGGTCATTTTTTCAACATACTCATGGGCTATATATTTGTGTGATTGCTCTTGATTCTGTGTATTGAAATGATTTTGATAAGTAATTTGAGAAATGCTAATTTAACGATCTCTGGGTATGTTTGTTGGAGATGTATACTTGTAATACCAATGAAAAATAAAATATAAATGCGTATTTACAAACTACTGTTACTATTTCAGTATACAGTACTATTTACCCGTATAATACTATTTACGTATATGATATTGTTCAATTATACAATCAAAATGTCAAGTACTAGATGTGGTTTGGTTATAAGAGAAAACTAGAAAGAAGTTTGTAGGAGAAAATGACGTTTTATGTGTAAAAATACCCTCAGGGACTAAATTGAAAGGATTGAATTGAAAAGAAACTTAAAGGTTTAAGGTGAAATAATAGTTTTTTCTTTAAGTTTTCAATAGTAAATAAAAGAAAAATTTTCCATCGTACGCGTAAGGTGTACATTAACTGCATTATTAGAAATGTCATTTTCATAAATAATAAATTGAATATTTTATTAGCGCATAGTATTAAATAGTACCCTTGACTTTTGCTATAAATAGGCCCTTCCATTTCACTTCTAAACTCACACTTTCAACTTCTCTTCTTCTCTCCTTAAGTTTCTCTTGCTCTGACGCTAGGCCTCTGAGATTTTGGGCCTTTCTTTTTTTGCTTAGGTAAGGATACTATGCCCTTTCTATGTCTTTCAAATTTTAGAAGTTATTTTCTTAAGTATGCTCTGTGGTTGCGGCTTTGGCCGATCTTCCACATCAGAAAAACTGTCGTTAGCTGTTTATATGTTATTTTGATTCTCTGATTACCGAAATAGAATGTAAACTGTGAAGAATACATGTCTAGGAAAGTTCTGGCTAAGGAAAGACCTGGTTGTTAAGTGTGTCCAGTGTGACCCTCCACTCTTTCCTGGGAACTTACCTGGTGTACTCTTTTACAGATTGTATTCTCTATTTCTGGTATGAATAGTATCCGTACGTATAAATAGTAACCGTATGAATAGTAACCGTACATATGAACAGTATCTGTACGAAAACAATCTTAACGTATTCTCTCTAATCTTTCATGAAAATCTTCGTAGTAGAACACTGAAACTCACTTGTGTATTCTTGTCCGTAACGACTTAAAGAAGTGATACTCGTACGGAATTCAGGTGAGTGAAACGACCCCGTTTTAATAGAGTTTTAGCATTACTAGTGATAAAAAGTATGTCGTAGGACACTCCCAAGATTCATAGGGGGAAATTGGATTCAGAATGACGAATATAATGAGATAATTAATTCAGAAATATGGATAAGACGAAGCAAGTATCTCATGATGATGTGAAATTTGAATCATATAGTTATATACTATACCTGTTATATGGATGAGTATTATATTGTGCTTCTGATTATGTTATGAACTGTTGTACTATTGATTGTGATTGAGCGGTACAGTACCCCCTCTCACGACAAGGCAGAAAACCCGGTTTAAAGGGTGTCTTTACCAATGAGTGTGGAGACAACAATTCCCTCAGTAGGGATATAGCCCAGATTGGTGATAAAACCGTGAGGCGCCCTAGCTAAGAGGATGAGGTTGTGCGTCATGGCGGAAATATACAGAATTGGTGAGCTGGTCTGTGTGCGCTCTCCGAGATATATTGCCATTGACGAGTACTAGTAACGTTTGTTGAATTGGATGAATTTTTGTCTTCTTATATGTAATTTTTAACTATGTCTATTGGTTGAGCTTGAGCCTTCGGATATGCTTGCATGACTGGTGATGTATTTGAATTTTATTAACGCAAGGCCGATTTGCTCACTGAGTTTAAAAGCTCACACTCTTTGTACAAACTTTTTGTTCAGATCAGGTTGCCACCGAAGAAAATCCGCTAGAGGAGTAGATCACGTTGGACCTTCCCGCTGTCGGGTAGGCCCTTCTTTTGGTATACAGTATGTTGCTCTGTAACCGTCTAGGACATCTAGGTCAGGGGTTTGGTATTTGGCTTGTATTTCAGTATGATAATGTATTTTGTACTGAGGATCTATTATTTTTAATTAAGAAAATCTGATGTATTTTCTTTGTATTTATTAAGGAATGGTATTTTGAGAATATAGAGATAATGACTAATAATTTTACTTGTGGGAAGAATTTATCTAAAGGCTTACAGTGATGGGATATTCATCATTGTGCCGGTCATGTGCCTAGAAAATGGGTCGTGACATAATACTTACTAAATAACTTTAGATCTCCGTCTTCAAAGGCTGGAACTTGACCGAATGTCTGCATCAAAAGAAGTGAAAGTTAGTTGAACTGAAACTCAGAGACAAGTAATCCATGAATTGCTCTAATATTTATATTAAGAGAAATGAAAGGTTTCTTTTTGTGTTCGCCCTTTTTCATGTTAATTGGAATAAACTCAAATTCAAACTGTTTTTCGAAAAGGCAAGTAGTAACCTACATGGTGGCCATCGAGAAGTTGCTTTCATGAACTTTTATGGTTGTCATGACTAAGAAGATTATTTAGAGTTTGAGTGAAAATAGAATAGAGACAGAAGCAAGCTGCTTCTCTGTAATCAGTGGCAGGAAATCCACTTTGAAGTTGATATGGGAGCCATCTGATCATTCCTCCATTGCTGCTTCTCAGTTCAACGCATGACACTCAACATTCGGTCATTCTTGAAGTTTAAAACACACTATATTAGCTTGAGATCGAGCTTCAGATCAACACAGAGGTAACTGATATAAAGTCTCCAAATACAGAATTCTTCCAACTTTAGATCGAGATCCAAACACTCAAAATTTACGATGATTCACAATTTTAAAATGGATAGTTTTAATTCATTTGAATGCAAATTTTTTAAATTCATTTGAATGCAATTATAGAATCAATCACACTAATTTGCATTTAATATATTATAATTATTTAATTATTAAATTTACCACAATTCATAGTTTTAAAAGGGATAATTTGAATTCATTTGAATGCAAATTTTTCAAATTCATTTGAATGCAAATTTTTCAAATTCATTTGAATACATTATAGATTCAATCACACTAATTTGCATTTAATATTTTGTAATCTTCACAGAATTTAAAGGAGAGCCCTACAATACATCTCAAAAGGGTTGCTTAGAATGAATTTAATGTAATATCATTAATAGGAATGAATTTATTCGTTTACATAATTTATTTATTTAATTTTTATTTTAATTTATTGATTTTATTATATGTTATTTAATGACATCCATATAATTAATGCCTTAGAGTAGAATTGTTTTAGTCTATTATATGAATGTAAATTTTTCAAATTCATTTGAATACATTATAGAATCAATCACACTAATTTGCATTTAATATATTGTAATCTTCACAAAATTTAAAGGAGAGCCCTACAGTACATCTCAAAAGAGTTGCTTAGAATAAATTTAATGTAGTGTCATTAATAGGTTAATTTATTCATTTACATAATTTATTCACTTAATTTTATTTTAATTTATTAATTTTATTATATGTTATTTAATGACATTCATGTAATTAATGCCTTAGAGTGAAATTATTTTAATATATTATATAGATATATAAATTTTGACACCACACACCGTTTCTTAAAAACAAAAAGGGTTTTTGTACATGTAAATCAAATTTATAGATAGCCTGATGAGAGGATCAAGAAGAAAAAGGCGCAGCAACTGATAATTCAAGTAAATTGTAAGGAGGGAGGCCAGATATCTATCTCCTCTATCTGCTAATCCATCTTCCCCCTTAGCTTTTCATAGTTTGGTTCTCCTTGTTTCTTGTTTCTGATAAGCAATATGTGTTCTTTTTCTTGCTTTCTTCCTAGCTAACGTTATTGTGCTAAATTAACAAATTTTGTACGTATTTTATAACATGCTTTTCATTCTTGGGTTCTAAAATTAATATATGTGGAATAATATATAATATATAAATTATATTTCTTGGGTACTAAAAGTTACTTCCATGATTTCTATCTTACATTATATTATTGGCATTTGTAAATTTTAACGTTGGATTTTTTGTTAATTTATTTTTTCAATTTGACATTCTATCTTGTCTTTTAGCGCACTGATTGAGGATTTCACTTCATTCTAGTTAGGAAGTTT
The DNA here is from genome assembly GCA_037074585.1 of Biancaea sappan. NCBI lineage: Eukaryota > Viridiplantae > Streptophyta > Magnoliopsida > Fabales > Fabaceae > Biancaea > Biancaea sappan. The sequence goes on along the minus strand of CM073490.1, from coordinate 85,242,091 downwards.
TGGCCATTGAAGTTTTACATAAGTTTTGGCCATTGAGTTCTAGTTAGGTTTTCAGTTCTTTTATGTTTTTATGTAGTTTAAAACTTCAATGGAGGCGATATGGAATCTTGAGGTTGGGATGAAATTTAACACTATAGATGAGGCATAGGTAGGATGGTGGGATCTCAATGCCACTATACTCTTTCTAGTATTTCAATTTTTTGTATTCTTAGATTCTTAGTTTTACAAGGAAAGGTTAATGGATTGACATCAGTATATGACTTAGGTTATAACTGGAGTTTATTTTATTTCAATGAATTTTATTTTTATTTTAATCTTTTATAAATCAATTTATATATATTTACTTTACCTTTTTATATATTAAATATAATATAATTAAATATTATATTTATTTAAAATAATATATTAAAATGTTTAATTAAAAATAATTTAATTTAATTTACTTTAATTTATTGTAATTTATCTAATTAAAAAATATACAAAAAAATCTTTTAAAAAATCTACAACAAAAATATATATATTAGAACAAGCTAACAGTTAGTAGGATCAGATTTTATTTTAGTTTTAATTTTTTAAAAATTAATTTGTTTGAATAAAATATTATATTTAATTAAAAATAATATATTGAAATGTTTGATTAAATATTTTAATTTTGTTTATTATAATTTATTGTATTTAATTATAAAAAATTAATTAATTAAATGTACTTTAAATTAATTTACTTAATTGAAATTTATTTAATTAAAAAATCTACAAAAAAATTTAATTAAAATACAACAAAAATTGATAACAAAAAGTTTTTAAAACAATTTTTGAAAAAAAAAGGAAGAAGAAGGGTTATTAGAATTTGCCAACCGGGATATGCCATGTGGCGTATCTTAATTGGCTGCAAGTTCAAAAAACTACCCCTGATGCAATTTAGAAAACAAAAAAAAGAGGAAGAGACGCGTGAAAATTAGGGACCGTTGGATCAGATTGGATCCAATAGTCCAGAAATGCGGAGGAGCTAGGAGGGAAGCCGGTCGTTCTCTCCTCCTATATAAACCTCTTCTCCACCTCCTCCCTTCCTTAGAAAATCACCTTTTCTTCTCTCTGTTTTTTCCTTCTTTCCGTCACTTCCTCTTCCGTTTTCCCAAACATTCCACACTCTGATACTTCCGAAGCAATCCCAACACATAAATCTTATCGCTTCTCAGATCCCCATTGAGCTTTTTCCCTCATTACCCACAAATTCCCTTCAATTTACTCTTACGCGACGCCTAAGCGTTCACAATGATCTCTTCAATCAAGTACACGACACCATCTCTGAGCTGCTCTGCTTTCTCATCAAGCAGAAAGCTTTCTTCTTCAAGGCCTCATTTCTACACATTACCCACCATTCAAAACACCCAACAAAACCCAGAAATTCAATCTTCTTCCTCCATCTCTTCTTCCCAGAAGCCCCTTTACATTTCATCCACAGAGAATTTCACGTTTCTCAGAAATCCCAGGAAGAGGGTTACAGAATGCCAGGCCTACGAAGCAGATAGGTCAAGGCCGATCGAGATTAACATTGACCTGCCAGACGAACAGGCTCGGATAGAGGCGGCTCAGAGGCTCAAGATTGGCCTGTATTTTGCGACTTGGTGGGCTTTGAATGTGGTGTTCAATATATACAATAAGAAGGTGTTGAATGCGTTTCCTTTCCCATGGCTCACTTCGACTCTGTCTCTCGCTGCTGGGTCTCTTATGATGTTGATCTCATGGGCCACCAGGATTGCTGATGCTCCTAAAGTTGATTTGCAATTTTGGAAGGCTCTGCTTCCTGTAAGTCTATCTGTATCTTATCCTCATTGATGCAGAGAGAATTTTTACTTAAATTATTCCAGAAAAAAGGGTAAATTACAGTACCTTTTCATGAGTTCCAGTTAAATTACATTTGGTATTTCTTGTAATTTATTTTTTTTATACATATTATAGAAACCTCACATTTAATTTTGTCTTTAATAACTTCCGTTAATTTTCTACATAACGCAGCACTGAAATTTTATTTTGAAATGATAGTAAATACAGTTAAATTACTGTTAAGTTTTAATGTGAAAGTATGGTTTTATTTCAATATGATAGTAAAAAATATTAGGTAATTTATTATGAGAAACGATGTAAATTGTGAAAAAAAAAAGTTAACTTTAATAATAAAAAAATTAAAATGAGAGTTGAATATAATATTTCAAAATAAGAGGAACACTAGATGTATTTTAGTCCAACCTAATAAAAAAAATTAGTGTTCATTTACTTTTGAAAAAAATTGTAGATTAAATTATAAGAAAACTTATAAGCATGTTAAGTACATTTTTTCAGTGAAATTCGCAGTAATTTCTCATTTCTTAAATACTTGTTGTCAAGTTAATTAATAGAAGTTTAGAACACGGCAAAAACAAATTTTTATTGACTTGACTTGGAAAAAAATGTCTCGCTGTTCAAAGCCATAATTTTGTCCTTTCCCATCTTAGTGTGACAAAAAAGATGAGACATAAGGGTTACTTTGTTTTGTTGAATGTTGATGGCCTTTGGCTTGTTACGGTAGGCTCCTTAACTCTTAGCATGTGCTTGGAGTCTTTGGATGGTTATGCACCTCATTGTTTGTGTGGGGGCTTACAATTATCCAAGGGTGGGTACCTATCCTCTCTCCTTAGTGTACGGCGTTAATTAAGGAGAGAACTAAGATCGTTGGCTTGAGGCAAAGAGAATATGAACCAAAACATCATTTTGGTCTCTAATAGATGCTTTTTTTTTTCAAGTTAGTCTTTCACAAATTTTTATTTTTAATTTTATCACTTATAGATTGATATGTTATTTATTCAGTCATTCATAGATTTTTATTCTCAATATGTCCCTCACAAATTGATATATTATTAATTTAATCCCTCACAAATTGATATATTATTAATTTAATCCCTCACATATTTACATATTTGTATTTTTAATTTAGTCCCTCATAGATTTATATATTATCAATTTAGTCCTTTCATCAAAAGTTGTAACCATCAAAAGTTATGACCAACAAACTAGGACTAAATTGATAATATATCAATTTGTGAGAGATGAAACTGAAAATAAAAATAAGTGAGAGAATAAATTGATAACATATCAATCTATAAGAGACCAAATTGAGAATAAAATTTTGAGGGACTGAATTGATAACATATCAATCTGTAAATGATTAAATTGAGAATAAAAATCTATGAAAAACTAAATTTAATAAAAAGAACATCTATAAAGGACCAAAATAAAATTTTAGTAAGAGAATATGTTTGAGATCTCACATGCAAATGTTATATATTTTATAATATTAAAAATTAGAATTAAAATCTTACATAAGACATAATGTGAGTTTGCAGGTGGCAGTGGCGCACACAATTGGGCATGTTGCAGCAACAGTGAGTATGTCAAAAGTGGCAGTTTCATTCACACACATTATAAAGAGTGGAGAGCCAGCCTTCAGTGTTGTGGTGTCAAGCCTCTTGCTTGGAGAGGCATTCCCTTTGCCCGTTTACTTGTCCCTCCTACCAATCATAGGAGGTTGTGCACTCGCTGCTCTCACCGAGCTCAATTTCAACATGACTGGTAACTATTTCACTATGATTTCTTATACACATTGTGTTATTGAATTCGTCATTTAAAGATTATAGTTTTGTCTGTAATTTATAATTGACACATTTGATAATTAATTTTAGAGACTAAATAATAAAAAATGCATCTTTTAGAGATCAATTTATATATTTGCTCTTTAGTTTTTTATGAAATTATCTTTTCAATCTGGTCCATCAAAAAATTATTTTTTTCATTTTGGTCCCTTATATGAATATTTTTCACTTTGGTACCTAAGGAATAAAAATGCTATTAATAACGTCACTCTATCAATATTATATGAGGGATCAAGTTAAGAAATACTCTATTTGTAAGGAATCAAATTGATAAGAGAGTTCTATAAGTGACCAAAATGAGTAAATTACTAATTAGGTCTCTAAATATTACAATTGTCTTTATGTGGCCCTTGAAAAATAGCATTCATCTTAATTTTATCTCTTTGGCAACCAAAAATTAAGATTTGACAATGATAAATCTTGTGATTTAGCAATGAGAAAAGACCACATTAAGATATTTAATCTTTCAAAGATCAAATTAAAATAATTATAATCTTTTAGAAACTAAATTAACAATTTTCTCAGTCTTCTATTTGTTTGAGTAATGTATATAATGGTACTGTGTGTGTTTCAGGGTTTATTGGAGCCATGATATCGAATTTGGCATTTGTGTTTCGGAACATATTCTCGAAGAAGGGAATGAAGGGGATGTCTGTCAGTGGAATGAACTACTATGCTTGCCTTTCAATGTTGTCTCTGTTACTTCTCACACCTTTCGCCATAGCCGTCGAAGGCCCCAAGCTCTGGGCAGCTGGCTGGCAAACAGCCGTCTCTCAAATCGGTCCCAATTTTGTATGGTAAGTGCAACAATCTCCAGGTATTTGCTTATTGTTTGTTTTCTATTGGCCTCTGTGATTGAAGTTTAGAGAAAATAACTTATTAGTTTTGTCCTTTATGGAATTGAGAAACTAAATTGAGAAATAGAGGAATTAAAATGAAAAGACAACTCCTTGAAAAAGCACCCTATTTATAAGGATTGAAATGAAAATTTACTCCAATTTTAGTTGATCAAGTAACGAACTTGGTGGTTCTAAATTGTGCAGGTGGGTGGTTGCCCAGAGTGTGTTCTACCACTTGTACAACCAAGTGTCTTACATGTCGCTGGATAAGATTTCTCCATTGACATTCAGCGTCGGAAACACCATGAAGAGAATCTCTGTAATCGTCTCCTCCATTCTCATCTTCCACACGCCAGTTCGACCCATCAACGCCCTCGGAGCCGCCATTGCCATTCTCGGAACCTTCCTCTATTCCCAGGTCAATCCTCCCCTCCTTTTAACCTAATTTTCATTCGTTGTACATTGTTTACCACTCGCTCCAATGTTTCATTGATATGGACTTGTTTCTATGAAATCTTTTAGCCTATAAGAGTATTATTTTTAGTCCCTTATAATTTATCTCAGGTTTCATTTTGGTCCCTTAATTTAATTTTGTTCAAATTGCCCTGTAATTTTATTTTAGGTTACTTTAGTTTTTTAATTTGGTCCTTTATCTTAGGTTACAGTTGGTCCCATAATTTTACTTTAGGTTTTACTTTGATCCCTTCATTTTATTTTGTTTAAATTTAGTCCTTTAATTAGCAAAAACTATCCAAATATATTTTTTAAATTTAAAACTACCAAGATGCTTAATAGAAAATTTTATGTGGGTTCTTGCTTAACTATTTTTACTGCATAAAACTTTTTTTGTTAAGACTCTTGATGGTGTTAAATAGGGGAAAAAAAAGCATTTTGAGTGAGTTTTGCAATTTAAAGGACTGAAATGAAAAAATTAAAATTAAGGGACAAAAGGGAAATTAAAAGTAGTTTAAGAGACCAAAATAAAACTTAGGGTTAAAGAATCAAAAATAAAGTTAAGGTAAAGTTAAGTGATTAAATTAGAACAAAATAAAATTAAAAGACTAAAATGAAACATAAGGTAAAGTTAAGAGATAAAAAAAATTTAAGGGACTAATATAAAACTTGAGGCAAAGTTAAGGAACCAAACTAATATTTTAGTAAATACTTTTAACGCAATAAAACTTTGTTTGGATTACCAAGAACTGTTTTTTTTTTTTTTAAAAATTCCTAGTAATTCAATCACAGAATTATGTTGTAAAAAAAAAAGGAATTTTAAAAAATAACTCAGCTTGTGATTGATAACTTTGTTTGGATTACCAAGAACTGTTTTTTTTTTTTTAAAAATTCCTAGTAATTCAATCACAGAATTATGTTGTAAAAAAAAAAAGGAATTTTAAAAAATAACTCACAGCTTGTGATTGATTGAGCAGGCCAAACAGTAAGGTGATGATTGGATTAATTCAAGGAAGAGAGAATGATGACTCATGGGTGAAGCTCAGTGTCAGTGATCACAGTGAGCAACAATTTTTGTGGTCAATGCGTCTTCTAAGCTGATTTCATGCTTGAGAGGCCATACTTAGCTTCTGTAAGATCACCTTCAAATCTGGTTGACATAGTAGATGAGTTTTTCTTTTTTTCTTTTTTCTTTTTTTTTTTAAATTGGGGTTCCCCTTTGTTTATGTAACATGAGGCTGAGAAGAATGTAGTGCAGTAGCTAAGAATGATGTTTCAAAATTACTTCATTTTGAGGCTTGCAAGTTGATGAAGAGTGTCATTTCATCAAGAAATATGAAGCATTAAGGACAAAAACACTGCAAATTTTGTTAGCCTGAGAATCGACTTTCACAATAAACCTAATCATGGGCTAGAAGGTTCATCCAGTCCGATAGACACAATAAAAAACATTTGAAAAAAAGGGCCAGACTCAAGCTTTATTCAAGCCTGGCCCAAATTAGTTTTATGTTTTTAAATAATAAAGTGCATATTTAAGTAATAAAATATTATATGTATGATCTAAAATATGTATTATAATATTATATACATGTATAATATAAAATATATAATTTAAATAATATATATCTTCTACTTTTTATTAATATATAATATATAACATATAAATAATTTTCATATTTATTAAATTAATTCACGCTATAATTGTATAATAATATCATTAGGGTTCTTTATTTCTCACAAAAATAAGATTTTTTTTTATTAATTTTGAAAACGAACATGTAAAATATGCACTAGAGTAAAAAGTTCAATTCGTTTTCAAAAAATCTGACCTATTTCTAAATAAGCCCAACTCATTTTCTTGTATAAAAGCTCTACTCGTTTTTAAACGAGTTCAGTTGATGATTAGATTTAATCCACACCTCCTTTGAAAACCAAGCTCACGCTAATTTGTTTTGGCCCACTAGTCCCTTCAATATTTTTTTTTTAGAATTACTAGTATTTAAAAAATTATTATGTTTTAACTAATTTAATTAGAATCTATTCAAATCACCTAGATATAAAATTTTCTATCTGCTAATTTTCTTCTTTTGGATCAATTCAAGACCTTATCTAAAAATAAAATAAATGCTAAATCACTTGAACAAAGCCAATTTTAATAGTCTGTTCAATTCTTTAAAAATAAATGAAGACTAGAATGACTAAGATGCAAACAAACACTTGAAAAATGTAGAACATTTTTTTCTCCAAAAATACGAGATTGAGCTAGTTAATTAACTTTTTTTTTTCTGTTTTAAATAGGCTCAAGTTCCAATTTGAACGTGAGTTTGTCCATTTTAAAGACTACCCAAATACTACTAAATAAAAGTTTATTGATACTTAAAATTTCCTTTTAAGATGAACTTTTCAGCAGTCTTATTAACCTTAAAGCTTTTGCTCTTCAAAAATTTATAATTGTCTCAATTTAGTTTTTAAAAGATTAAATAATTCAATTTAATTCTTGAAAGATTATGTTTATTTCAATTTGATTTCACTTTTTGTCAAAGTGACTTTTAATAATAAAAATTTTGAGATTTAACAATTGTAATTGTGATTTATTATGAAACAAATATAATATTTTAGAGATTAAATTAAGATATTTAATTTTTTAACAAATAAATTAAAAAAATTGTAATATTTTATAGACTAAATCAGTATTTTATTCTTAGATTTTTTGGGCCAGGTGAGGCCCACTAATTTTTAAAATAAAAAATAACATTTTATAGTATTATTTAGATTTTTGACAATTGTTTAATTTTATTGGCATGTCATTCTTTGTATTTGTTAAGGGTATTTTTGGATTCAAAAGAATGGAGGGGCAAAAAAAAAAGAAAAAAGGAAGGAAAATTCTAATTTGAACATTTTCTTTTATTTAGATTTATATATATATATATATATTTTTTTTTTCTTCTTTCCTTATTCACCATCCCTTTGTGAACATACTCAAAGCAGAAAAAAAATTGATTTAAATTTACATTAAATAATATGTCGAAAATAAAAATTTTGCTCTTTTTTTTTTTGGAAAAAAATTTCCTTAATCTAAGTGTACCCTAAATGGCTGGGCCAAGTTAGTATTGTGATAGTCCATTTGAAATAAAGACCTACTCACATTGATTTTTTTGTTTTCGGCCTTGTACTTACATGGATTACTTTCTGGTCATTTTTGGTCCATATAACTTCAATGCAACGTACAAATCTAATTCATCTGTATGTCTTTCATCCTATTTAAGATAAAACATTTCATTATAGGAAATTTTACGTTGGAAAATTTAATTTAATTTCTCTTCTAATTATAACATTTCAATCGATTACAAGGGGATTGGTTCGCAAGAATGTTTAAATGGTTCATTTCACAGGAATGTTATGTAGGAAAGTCACATTTTCATTTTTAGTATGAGGTTTTAGAAAATCATGTCAAGAAATGTTTCTACAAAACCCTTGTTTTTCATTTTCATGGGAGGAGGTGAGAATGACACATGATAGAAAAAATTAAATTTTCACTTTAGCCTCACACTCTACTCCTAATTAGTAATTATCAGACCCTCATCTTTGATTGCTATACAAATAATCTTAGACTAAAAGTTGTTAGCTCGTTCAAAATGTGCTTATATGGATCAATTCATTCAACCCTTGAGCTAAACAAGTTTGGATAAGTAAGCTTATAGGCCAATGTGCAAAAGAAGGAGAGAAAAAGATAAGTGCTCTTCTAAAACCACTTAAAAAATATCTCATTTAACTCGCAAGCTAAATAAATTTAAATAGATAGATGCGGGCAAACATGCACAACAAAAAAAAAAAATTGTCAAATGCTTAGGTTTGGGGGCATAAAAAATTTGGCCCTTTTGAAAATGAGCTTTAATGGGCGGAGGCCACACTGCTTATTGATCAATTTTTCTTCTTTCAGGATTTAATTTAGTTTGTATATAAAATAAAATAAAATGAGAGACGTGGTACCAATACAAACAAATATCTATTTTAAAATAAGTTTGTTTATTAATGGACTGGACCAACTCGGTGGCAATATATTGAATTGATGAGAATAATTTTAAAAAATTTCCAAATATTCCCATAAATATTGATATAAACTAAACAAGAAAACCATAGATTCCAAAAATATTTGTATTAAAACAAACATAGGAGTGTTACATTTTTGGAAATGTGATTCATAGGAATCAAATTCTAGAAATGTGATCATTCATGGAAATATTAGATTTCACATACAAAAAATCCCTTATTTTTAATCTCCCACTTTGTTTGTTCAATCACAAAAAACCTCATCCTTTTAAATTAAAAGAATCGTAGAGTTAATTTAAAATGTTAGAATTAAAAATATAAAAAGAATAATAGAATTAGGCCTTACATAGTTATATATTTTTTTAGAAGAGAATGTCATTTATAATTTGATATCGAGTTAATTTTTTTTCTTTTGGTGTTTATTAGAATTGATATGAAAAGTAAAATAATAAATTTTTAAATGAATGAGCTACTGGTTTAATAAACAATTAATATAGTAGATGTTATATGTGGTGTATTCATTATTATTTAGAGAGAGAAATATTACAAAAAAAATTAAATAATATGCTAACTAAATCTTAAATACTTGACATATAACATAAATGTATAGTATATAAGTACTATAATAAAATAACAATTAGGCGAGTTCATGGTTTGGTTCAAGTTCAAGGAATTAAAAATTTATAAACTTATTACTCGAATCAATAGTAAGCATATTGAAAAAATAAAATCAAACTAATCCACCAATCCAACGCAATTTTGTTGACCCAACCCAACGTATACCTCTATATAGCCATGGTAAGAAAGATTGAGATTGAAGATGAATCAGTAAATTCCAAGTCTTCTAATGTTATATTGCAACATGATGTTAGGATTATTTTACATAATCATTAACCAAACAAATAGATTTATAGAAAACTCAAAAACATAAACCCGAAATCCTAATCATTAACCAAACAGATAAATTTATAAAAAATCCAAATGCGAAAAATCTCTTAAATCTATAATCTACTGTTTTTAGATCATGACAAGTAATAAAGACACAAAATTAAATGACGTAAAAAGCATAACTTGATTCATTGTTAACTCGTACACAAATCGAAGAAATGTAGGCTCTTCTGAGAAGATATGATGTTGGCTTTCTCTTTCACTTTTCTCTGATGGAAAAACACAAAATGAAGCCCTATCTTCTAAAAGTGAGACCAACCCATATAACCCATGGAACCACTACCTATATCCATCTATCCATAGGTCGACCCATAGGTCAACTCATGGATTCACCCTTTTTATAATAACACTCTATCACTATTATTATTTAGGGTTGAGCATCTACATATTTAATATTTTCACTAACACCCAAGACTAAATAAAATATATATCAAATAGATCCCTGAACACAAATTAATGAAGATTTTATAATGGACCTAATTAAGATAGCATTAATATATATGCTCTAAAAATATGTTGACATATACAATAATTAATATGTCAGTCTACACAAATATCTATTAGCGTTAATAGTTATTTATAAAATAAATAATATATATATATATATATATATATATAAACTCAAAGTGTGCACATTCTGCTATCTAACAAATATATCATATACAATCTTATTCACTAACTATATCAGCACAGAATCAAAGAGGCTATCGTAACCAGTTGAATTGAAACTAAACCCAACAATGATCACAGTACTAATATAGCTAAGGATATAGATCAAGCTTGGTTGTGTAGCATGGAAATTACATGTCTAGAATCTTCATACATGCCTATTTCTAATTGGTTTCTATACTTTTTCTACTTTATGCTAAATAGCATTGTTAAACCGCATTGAGAAAGCACAACACATATGTCTAGAGCTCACTCACACACAAACATAAAATTATATATGAATAAACACATAATCATATATATATATATATATATATATATATATATATATATATATATATATATATATATATATATCTCAAATGTACCAAAATAAATACACTGATCAAGTACAAATAAAATGTATAACACACACTTAGATATCTAAAGGTCTGTCTATAACCACATGAGCTACATGCTCATGAAAACTCTAGGTGGTAAACCTTTAGTCAGCGGATCCGCAATTATATGATCAATACTAATGTGCTCTACAGACACGATATGACTCTGAACCCTCTCTCTAACAACCAGAAACTTAATGTCTAAGTGCTTCGACCTAGATAAACTCTGGTTGTTCTTAATGAACAACTTGGCAGCTTTACTATCACAGTATAATCTCAAAGGCCTCTCAACACCCTCGACTATCTGTAAAGTTGTGATGAAGTTCCTCAGCCAAATCACCTGGTTGGATGCCTGACAGCAAGCTATGAACTCAGCCTCCATGGTTGAAGAAGCTACAAGTGTCTGTTTGACACTTTTCCAGGAATAGCTCCTTCAGTTAACATGAAAACGTAGCGTGATGTAGATCTCCTAGTATCTACGCATCTAACAAAATCAGCATCAGAGTATCCCATAACCTCAAGTTGATCTGACCTCCAATAGGTGAGCATGTAGTCCTTCGTCCTCTGAAGGTATGTCATAACCTTCTTTGTTGCCTTCCAGTGAGCCATACTGGAATTACTCTGGTATCTGCCCAACATTCTCACAATGTACACCAAATCTGGTACGATTCCTATGGATCTGAATCCCTAGAACAAAAAATGCCTCACCAAAATCCTTCATCTCAAATTTGCTAGAAAGAAAGGATTTGGTTTCACGCAAAAAAGACATATCATTACTAGCTAACAGTATGTCATCGACATACAGAACTAGTATCACAAACTTGCTCCCACTCATCTTGAGGTACATGCACTGGTCAATTGGATTCTTTCTGAACCTAAAAGATGAAATCATCTTATCAAATTTTCGGTACCATTGTCGAGATACCTATTTAAGACCATAAATGGACCTTTTCAACTTACATACAAGGTACTTTGAATCTTTCAATTCAAAGTTCTCCGGCTGCACCATGTATATTATTTCTTCAATGTCACCATTGAAAAACGTTGTTTTTACGTCCATTTGATGTAACTCTAAATCATTATGAGCTACAAGTGCCATAATGACTTTAAAAGAATCCTTTGTAGAAACTAGAGAGAAAGTTTCCTTAAAGTCAATGCCTTTTTTCTGGGTGAAACCCTTAGCTATAAGACAAGCTTTATATCTTTTGATATTACCACTTGAGTCCCTTTTAGTTTTAAATATCCATTTACAGCCAATCGGTCTCGCACCATGTGGTAATTCTACTAAATCCCATACCTCGTTGTCAGTTATGAATTTCATCTCATCCCTCATGGCATCTATCCACTTTTGAGAGTTACTACATGACATAAACTCCCTGTAAGTAACTGAATCATCTTGCATGCTTATGTCAAAATCATGCTCTTGTAAGAAAACGACATAGTCGCTTGATATAGCACTTTTCTTCTCTCTAATGGATCTTCTCAAAGGCACTTCCACTTGAGGTTGTTGCAATTCTTCAGGTTCAGGAAAATAAATCTCTTGATTCTGAATAGGAGTCATATCTATATCAACTGTGTTCTCTATGGGTTCCTCATTCACGGGTACAACCATATGAGGTAATGTTACCTGATCAGATGTTCCTGTGACCATAGTAGGAATACTAGTGTATTCGTCTTTAAACACAATTTTTCTGAGTTGATCACTACCATTAAGACCAATATCCTCAATAAATTTGACATTTTCGGTTTCAAAAAAGGACCTGGTCGAACGGTCATAAAACTTGAAACCCTTCGACCTCTCAGGATATCTCACAAAGAAGCAACTCACAGTGCGTGAGTCCAGCTTTCTCTCTTTAGGCTTATACGACTTAGCTTCAGCTGGACAACCCCAGACATGCAAGTGCCTAACACTAGGCTTTTTACCTGTCCACAACTCATATAAGGTCTTATGTATTGCGTTACTCGTTACCCTGTAAAGGATATACACTGCAGTCTTAAGAGCCTCACCCCAAAGTGACTCTGATAGAGAAGAATGACTTATCATACTTCTCATCATGTCTTTAAGTGTATGATTGCACCGTTCAGCTACAAAATTTTGACTTAGAGTCCCCGACATGGTGTACTATGACACAACCCACAATCAGCCAAAAATTTATCAAAATGCCCTGGACGTTGTTCTCCTGATTCGTCATATCTACCATAGAATTCACCTCCACAGTCAGATCTGACAACTTTAATTTTCTTGCCTAGTTGATTTTCAACTTCAGCTTTAAAAAATTTAAACACGTCCAACGATTGAGATTTCTCATGTAACAGGTACATATGCCCATATGTAGAGTAATCATGTATAAAGTTGATAAAATACTGTTGTCCTTTCCAAGAAGTTATAGGGAATGAACCACATATATTAGTATGAATCAACTATAAAGTCTGACTAGCTCTAGAAGTACATGTTCCCTTAACTTTAGTCATTTTGCCCTTAATGCATTATATGCAAATATCCATATTTTTGATATTGGATACTTACAAAATGCCATCTGACATAAGTCTTTGCATTCTCTGTTTAGAGATATGCCCCAAACGCTTATGCCACAAATTAGCAGAACGTTCATCAATTAACCTATGTTTAGTACCAATATTCACATAATGCATATTTTCAAAGTTATCAAATTTAACACAATTTAAACAATATAGATTATCAATCAATGAACCAGAATCAATTAATTTAGAATTTAAGAACACACTGAATTTTCCATTCCCAAATGAACAAGTGTACCCAAATTTGTCCAAATAGGAAACAGAAATTAAATTACATCTAAAAGACGGTATAATAAATGTGTTCTGTAATTCTAAATAACGTTCATTCCCTAATAATAATCTAAGTACACCAACAACTTCCACAACAGCTTGATTGCCATTGCCCACATAGATCTATCTTTCACAATCAATTAGCCTTCGACTGGTTACGCAATTCTGCAAAGAAATACTAATGCAAGTAGTAGCACCCGAATCTACCCACCAAGTATCATAGGGTACTAAAGCTAAATTAACTTCAGAATTGACAAAGTTAAAGTGCATACCCTTTTTGTCCAACCATGCAATGAATTTGGTGCAATCTTTCTTAAGATATCTAGCCTTCTTGCAGAAGAAACAAGTCATACCCAAATCTTGTTTCTTCTTGCCCTTTTGCTGAGACGCCCCAGATATTGCATTGTCCTTCTCATTCGACCTCTTCCTTTTAGTAGAAGAAGTCTTATTACCAGAAGAGGTTGCTAAGTGAGCACTTTCGACCTTGTCATGCTTGAATCTTCCCTCCTCTTGCACACATTGAACAATAAGCTCATTCAGTGTCCATTTTTTCTTTTAAGTATTATAGGAAATTTTGAACTGACTGAACTGAGGAGGTAGAGAAATCAAAACCAAGTACACGAGTATGTTATTAGACAACTCTAATTTAAGTGCCTTTAGCTTTGTGGCAAGGTGAGACATTTCCATGATGTACTCCCTAATGTTTCCTTTTCCCTTACATCTCATTGAAACCAATTTAATCAAGATTGTGCTGGTTTCAACCTTTTCATTTGGTGTGAATCAGTCTAAGATCTCTTTAAGGAAACTCTTAGCATCCTTCACTTTCTGAATCCCACCATGAATGGATTCAGGAATGGTGTGTTGCATGATCTGTAGACTCATACGATTTGAACGTTCCCATTTCTCAAATACAGCCTTTTGATCAGTAATACTATTGCTAGTCAAGGCTACTGGGCGTTCAACCCTGAATGCATGGTCAAGATCCATACAACCAAGCACAATCATAATTTTCTTGTTAAAGTTTTGCATGGTCATAACGTGCTCCTTCCATCTTTTAAAATTAGTCTCATTCAATGTAGGAATATTTTGCATGTTAGCAGAAATAGCAGATACTACATACAACAGAAAATAACCAAACCAATAACATGTTCAGAATAATGCTCATATATACATCATACACAAAGTATATATAGTCTTAAACATGTGAAACACAACATAACTCTATTTAATAAATTAGAGATATAACACAAAATTCACTTGTTCACATAAGGTTTTAATCGTTTTAGAGATGTCTAGTACATTACCACCTATTAGTCTTTGAATTTTTCTTTTTTTGTTTGGAATAGTAACTACACAAAAAATTTTCTGAAAAAACTAATGCAATTTTCTTCAAAGATTTTTCAGAAATTGTTCAATGTTTTTTCAATTTTCTTGACCCAAAAATTCCAAAATCACAACCCAAAAATTATTTTCATGAATTCTGACTCAAATATATTGAAAGGATTGATTAAAACTATCAAATAAAAGATGAAAATTACCAAAATCTACACATTTCATTTAATTATAAAATCCCAATTTCTAGGGTTCATCTTAAAAAATTCTCAATTTCTTAAATTCCACCTAAATATGATTAAGTCCTTTAAAAATAGACATAATCAGTTGTAAAATTGAAGTATAATCGGGAAAGTAACACCAAAGAACCCTAAAACTTCATAATTTTAACAAATCGAAATTTTACAAATATAGGGTTCTTCACAAAAAAATTTCAATTTATGAATCCAAATTCGATTTTGAAACAAAAAATGGTCCTTATTACTTATCAGAACCTAGCTCTGATACCAATTATTAGGATTATTTTACATAATCATTACCAAACAGATAGATTTATAGAAAACTCAAATGCGAAAAATCTCTTAAATCTATAATCTACTGTTTTTAGATCGTGACAAGTAATAAGGACACAAAATTAAATGACGTAAAGAGCGTACCTTGATCCATCGTTAACTCGTACACAAATCAAAGGAGGGTAGACTCTTCTAGGAACATATGATGTTGGCTTTCTTTCTCACTTTTCTTTGATGGAAAAACACAAAATGAAGCCCTATCTTCTAAAAGTGAAACCAACTCATATAACTTAGGGAACCACTACCCATATTTATCTATCCATTGGTCGACCCACGGGTCAACTCATGGATTGACCTTTTTATAATAACACCCTATCACTGTTATTATTTAGGGTCAGACATCTACATATTTAATATTTTCACTAACATCTTAGACTAAATAAAATATATATCAAATAGGTCCTTAAACACAAATTAATAAAGATTTTATAATAAACCTAATTAAGATAGCATTAATATATATGCTCCAAAAATATATTGACATATACAATAATTAATATGTCAGTCTACACAAATATCTATTAATGTTAATAGTTATTTATAAAATAAATAATATATATATATATATATATATATATATATAATATTTATAATAATAATAAAAATAACGCCAACACATGACACTACATCATAGATTTGACTGATCTATTGGTATGGACACAATTGCAACACGACACTACGTCATGGATTTGATTGAAAAGAAATGTAAACAACACTTGCTAATGAACTCAACAATTTTTTTTTTAAAAAAAATAACCCCAACAATATAATAAAGTTTCATTTTAAATTAGTAATTATTAGAATATTAGAACAAGATCATAGTCAATCAAGTAAAAACATCGAATGATCTGGTTATTAGTTTATCTTTTAGGTCACTAATTAAACGAGTGACTATGAAAAAAATATATACAAATGCTTTTATATTTTAAAAATAAAATTAAAAAAATATAATTGAGCTTCAATTGTATAAAATGAAAGGCAAAAAATAGCTTGTCGTGTCGTAAAATAGTAATGTCTCATTCTTATCTCTAAAATATTCTCTGTTTTCTTTTGGGCCCATTCCTATCATTTTCTTCCAATCTTTTTTTTTTTTTTAACTAACCCCAACTTTTGCAAACTTGGATTTGACGTATTATACTAATCCACATTATATGATTCATTATTTGATGATATTAATAAATTTTATAGGTTTCAATTAGTTACAATTTAACTACAACTCGAGACTCAAAAAAAAAGAAAGGGGGGGGGGGGGGGGGGGAACTGCTATCTATAATCTATCGCATTGATGGAGGAATTTTTCCAGTACATCTCATTGCTGACTCTTTAGATACATACTATCATCTTGTTCACAAGTTCAAATTAGTTGTTATTATGATTATGTTCAGTAAAATTAATTTATAAGTTAGCTAGTATTTTATAAGTTAGCTAATAGTTTATAAGCTAATTTTTAACTTATAATCTAACTTATTGAATTAGAAGTATTCTATAAAAGTTACTGTTGAAGTAGGTAAAAAATGTAAAATGACATAAAAATACATATATTTTTTAATTCTAAAATAATATAAATAAATATATCATTTTTGTTTTAGTTAAATTAATTTAAATATTATATATATAATTCATTAAATCTATATATATATATATATTTATTATATATAATAAAATATATTTACATATTTATTATATTTATATATAAGGATATAATGAATATGAAATAAGAATATAAAGGGTATTTTCATAAAATAACAAGGGCAAAAAGGAATATATATATATATATATATATATATATATATATATATAAGTTATAAACTGCTTAAAATAGTTTATCAGAATAAGTTATAATCTACTAAAATAAGCTCATTTGTGAACACTTTTAACGAACTTATAAGCTATTCAAATAAACTATAAGTTAGCTCATAAACTATAAGCTTGTCGCGCCGAACTAAGCCTATAACCTTTTACTCATCATTTTCAAATTTTTTTTATTTGCTTATATGATTAGGATTTTCTCAACACTTTTTCTTCCTAAACTCTTCAGATAATTAAATAAAATTGTGCTAAATAATTTATTTATCTTGTTTCTTCTTATTACATATGAAAAAAATATATAATGATTTTATATTATTATTACACATACAAATATAAATTTTAAAATTTTTCATTTTTCTTATACTCATATACTTATGATTGTAAGTAAGAGAAAAAGAATATTTTGGTCTTGGAGGTTAGGGATGGCAAAAGGCCAGTCTTTTTCCTTTTTTTTTTTAATATTTGAATTCGTATTCGTTTAAAATATCTAATACACATATCTTATCTAAATCTTAAAAAAAAGTTATTTTTTTTAATATTCGTATTTGCAATATCCAAAATACTTGAAAAAAAATTGTATAACAGATATTGGATACTTTAAATTTGTTATTGCGTACCCAAAGACTCAATATCAAGTATCCATTTAACTAAAATTTTAAATATATCAAATTTATATTATATAAATATGTATTAATCAATAATATATTATAATTAATATATTAAATTTTATATTTTATAATTTATAATATATATTTATATATTATATAAATAATTATTGAAGGGACATTAGATATCTTATTTGTCCATTCATTTCAGACGAAAATAAGATATCCAATGTATAATTGTCAATTTCGATCTAAATTTTAAGATTTTACGATCGTATGATTTCAAACAATTCGAACAATCTCGATTGTATGTAAGATCTAAAACTTCTAGTATCTCAGTAAGAGTTCGATTTAAATTTAAAATCTTACAATTTTACGATTTTATCAATCTTATAACATTTTAAATTTTTTTTTTCATTTTTTATTTGTTGATATGTTTCTAATCTATTAGTTCAATTGGAATGGGAAAAAAATCATTAAACTAACTTAAATTTTTATTAATATTATACAATTACAGTTTTACTATTCATAATTTGTTTAATTTTTAACTTAGTTTAGTGAAAGCTAACAATGAGATATAATATTATAAATTTTGAAGAAGAAAATGTCTATTTTGTGAGAAAGAAAAGAGGTTTATAAATATAATAGAAAGTGGGGTTTATTCTCTATTTTTCTTTAATAATTGTATGACATTTGAGCTTGTTTTATTGGAATGTAATGAAATTTTGATGATTTTGTATTATTTACAAAATTTATATAATTGTTTATATTTTTCTATATTTTATATAAGATTTTACTATCTTTTATTCGATCTATCATGTATCACTTTTAAACCTGTATAAGATTTTGATCCTAACAACCATATTTCAATGGCAATATCCTAATCCCTCCAACATCTATTAGATAGTTATTTTTTACTATCTTTATCTTATTTAATATTCAATATGCGACATCCATCGAATATCTTTTCTTTTCGACAAATATCAACGAATATTCAAAATATCCAAATCAATTATCATTCTTACGAGAGATGTACTTTATTTTAATTTGGTTTCTCAAAGTTTACTAGAAAGAATATTTTATTTTCAATATCGTTATTACCTTAAACCCTAGAACTTTTAAAGTGGGTACAAAAGTTGGTTTGTTAGGCTTGTTAACCCCACCAAAATGGTACTGCTTTGACAATCTACTTAAAAATTAGCCCAATCTATCTAACTCACAAGTTATGCGGATTTTCTTCTAATAACCAGCATGTTAATCTGTATAATCTATTTGTTTCTTTTTAAAAAAAAAATCAAATTTTATTATTAATTCGAATACTAATAATCTCCTAAAATCTCACTACTTATAATCACTATTCTATTTGTTTTCAAAATAATGTTGTTATTTTACAATCTCTTTTTTTTTAAGAAAGAAATTTATGATGAGTTTGTGAGTTGGTTTATTTAGCCTATAATCATTTTTTGCAAGTGGTCTAACTCGACTAGCTAGCTACTTTTTCTCAACTAGTCGCAATCCAGCTTGTATGATCTATATTAAAAAATAGTTAACATCAATATATGACATGATCTCATCTATTCATATGATTGTTAGATATTCAATTATATCTGAAACATTTGAGAGAGAGAGAGAGAGAGAGAGAGAGAGAGAGAGAGAGTATGGAGTCTCCACTCTTTGTGCACCATGTTGTCTTCACCATTAGCATCTGCTTCTCAATTTTCATGGGATTCTGCAATTCAATCACTATGTCCATGAAAGACAGTGCTGCTTCATCTCCATTTCCAAGCAACTTCCTCTTTGGAACTGCATCTTCCTCTTACCAGGTCATTCGTTTATTTAGTTACCCCACTTTGGTCTTCATAAGAGGCTATATATATACTAGTTGGTTCGCTTCCGGATCAGTTGCTCGTCCATAAGGGGCGAGCAGCATGCTGGTCGAGTCTTTCAGCAGTGGTTTTGGCCGTTTCTGCATGTTTCAGCAACGTTAAAAACCGTTGCTGAAAGTGATATTAAAAAAAATTTTACATCACTTTCAGCAACGGTTTTTATTGTTGCTGAAACTTACAGCAATGGTATAAACCGATGCTGAAAGAACCGTAACAAACTCGACGAGCAACTGATCCAGACTCGATTGGTTCAAAGTGGTATAGTATCATTCTTCTTAAACAAAATATGTGAACGTTAGAATTATGCACTTTTGTAATTCGTCCCAATCGAATTTGATTAATCAGATTGTGTTTCCAGATATTAGTGATTCAAATCAACAGACAAATATATATATATATATATATATATATATATATATTCCACCTATGATGCTTGAATTTAAGAATTTTCTATTGCTTTTGCAGTATGAAGGAGCTTTCTCCAGTGATGGCAAGGGACCTAATAACTGGGATGTTTTCACTCATAAGCCAGGTTCAGCTTCTTGATTAGTACTCTTCAATAGTTTTGAAGCCCTTATAATTACATAAGTAAATTATTAATAATATCTAAAGTTGATATTAAGTTTCAATTTCGTACTCAATTTTTTTTGCGTCAGTTATGTCCTACATGTTTTTTTTTTTTTCGAATCTACCCTTTTTATTAATGTCATCAATTCTACTGATGGAGTTGACTGGGTAGGTAGTAAAAAGAGTAGATTTGAAACAAAAAAAAATATGTAAGATATAACTGATACTAAAAAAAATTATGGACATAAAAATGGTAGGTTTGAGTCTTACATGTTTTATTTTTGTTTCAAATCTGAAGGAAAAAAATGTTAGAGACGAAATTGAAACTCGGTGTAAACATTAATGATATAAAAAGTACTTTTCACATTTTTAATTTAATCCTTAAAAGATTACAATTGTTTTAATTTAGTTTCTAAAAAATTTATTTTATTTCAATGTAATATTTTTTTTTTGGTCAAAGTGACTTCTAACAACAAAGATTTTAAAATTTTATAATTGTAAATTTTGCAATTTAATGATAAAAATAAATAAATTAAGACAAATATAAATTTTATGGACTAAACTGAAATGCTTGATTTATTAGGAATTAAATTAAAAAATTATAATTTCTTAAAGATCAAATTAATAATTTACTCTAATTATATTCTCCCCATAGAAAAAACTTAACAAGAAGCTTCTTCTTTTCAGGCACTATAATGGATGGAACAAATGGAGATGTTGCTGTGGATCAATATCATCGTTTTCAGGTCATAATCTGCTAAATTATTCCTTCTATCTCTGCAACAAATTAGAAGAATGTGGAACGCAAAATACTTATCTCAATTTAGGAAGTTGTGGAATTTATTGTTTAATTTTTAAAAGTTAGTAAGAAATCCGTTTAAACTTTTAGTTTTGTACAAAATAACCCTTTCATTGACTTTCATTCAAAATCTTTACATTATTTAATTTGTCTATGTAAGTTAAAAAAGGCTGAATGTAAAAAATGAAAAAAAAAAAGAAAAGTAATTTTTTTCACTTAAGATGATGGGTTGGGTGTATTTGTTTTCTAATTTAATTTTTTGAAGTTTACACGAATAATTATTAAGATTTTAGATGAAAGAAGAATCAGCAGAAGGACTCATATTACACAATAGTAAAATTTTAAGAAAGTCTTCTCTATTGCCAACTATTGAAGGGAGTAGAGTGTATATCCTCTTCAATTGAAGGAATATTTTTTTTTTGACATTTTTAACATTAAAAGAAAAAGTAAATTATTGATTTAGTCATTGAAATATTATAATTTTTTACATTTAATCTTTAAAATATTAAGTGCTTTAATTTGATCCTTGAAAGATTATATTTATATCAATTTAATCTTTTTTTGTTGTTAAATTACAATTTGTTTACCAAAAATTACTTTGACAAATAAATAGATCAAATTAAAACAAATACAATCTTTTAAAAATTAAATTGAGATATTTAATTTTTAAAAAATTAAATTAAAAACTAATAATCTTTTGAAGACTACCAGTTTACTCTTGTAAGAGTGAACAAATACATGCTCTGATTTACTTACAAGGTTAACTAAAATGGTGAGAGAGAACTATTTAAAAAAAATTCAAACAAAGTCTGATTACATCTGATTATCATTCAAAAGAAAAATTATTTTGATATTAAAATAGTTTTGTTATTGGCATGGATCTGCAGTATTTTGATCTTAATGTTCATTAATTCTTGATAAGAAACCTAAAATATATGGGGCTGCATTCTCCTGAATTTGTGATGATTCTAAGTTTGTGATTATTGTTCGATCCTTATTATTTTAAAGTAAGGTTTCTAATTAAAGTTTTATGAATAGTTTTACATTTTTATTATTATTCGAACTATAATATAATCAAAGTCTAACAAATTTTATCAACAATGATCAGGTTTAGCAAAAAAATTGTTTGTTATTAAATAGTGAATCCAAGTTCAAATTTTTACTAAAAAATATATTTATATTTAGTGTTTAATAATACCATAAACAAAAATTACCTCTAATAAAAATATATATATGAAAAAATTTTAAAAATCTAATAAATTTGCAAATACTTTTGATTAGAAAAATTTTGTGATGTCTTGAGAGATGTTACCAAACTTTTACGAAATATTGAATGGACAAATTAGGAACCCCACTTATCTTATCACTTTCACGTCATAGTTTGTCTGATTTTGTGCTTCGTTTTCTTCCCCATTGATTACTTTGTGGCTAGTGGAGGATTGAAGGCCCCCAAATAATTCATTGGTTTGTTGTACTGTTGAACAACCAATTATTATCGAGCATCAAAATATAATTTAAAAATTTAGGCAAAAAACAAATTTTTTTTTACTATAGTTCTCTACAATTTTGTTATTAGATTCTTCACTAAAAATAACAGGGAAAAAAATTTACTTAAAAGGTTAGTTGTACAATGTTGAATTGTAAAAAATATAATTATTTGTTAAATATTATATATTTTTTAATATTCTAATTAAAAAAATTTTACATTTGTCATGTTTTAATCAAAAAAAAAATTATTGTAAAGAAATAAGTAATTATATCTAAATTTTTTTGATAATCGGTATAAATTTTAATTTTCTTCCATATATTTATTTCGTTACAAAATATCCAATTTCATCCTAATTGTATTTTTTTACTGTAAAATCATCTTAATTGTTAATGCTATTGAAATCATTATAAAAATTAGAGACATATCCAAACATGTAAATAAAGTCTTCGTGTGTAAGTTTAACTTAAAATTTCTCCTTTAAATTTAGAGTAAGTTGCTTAACTTTTCACTTTCCTATATGCATTAATCTTTTTTTACTATAATTTTATTTTATTCAATCTATATATATATATATATAACTTCATGATCAATAGCTGAAAAAACTCTATAGTCATATATATATATATATATATATATATATATATATATATATATATATATATATATATAGCAGTGTATATTTATACACTTATTATTATTTTAGTCTGCTTATATCTTATATATATTAAATTAAATTTAAAGATTTCTCTACCGTAAAGATCACAGTTCCATTCGGCTATAACTTTTTATGGATGGATGTGTTATTAGTTGATATGATATTCTTTAATTTACGTAAACTCCAAATCACATTTTAAAACCATACGTTAGTTTTAATATTACAAAAAATAATTCTAAATGCAGGTCAAAAATATTTTTTTTTCCTAATCACTTTTGAGCATTACAAGTAAGCCCAGAAGAGTGAAAAATGAAAAAAAAAAAAGTAAGTATTAACCTTACTATTTGATCATGAATACTAGTAATTGTTTTATTCTGAGTTTGCAGGAAGATGTGGATCTTATGGAGTACATTGGAGTCAACAGTTATAGATTTTCAATATCTTGGGCCAGAATTTTACCCAGCAAGTTTTTCCGTTCCTTACATTCTTATTTTATAAAAAATTATCAACCTTTGCATGAAGCATAAATTACATACTCAAATCGATTGGCTGGTTCAATTAAAAATTAATAGTTAATCTAGTTTTGATGACACTAAAAAGCTAATTAGTCAAAAAACTAGTTAAGAATGGGTTGAACCGATTTTTGTAAAAAAAAAAATACTATTTACAAATATAATTATTTCTCACACTAGCTGTATGAATTTAACAAGCTTTTATTTCTTTTTTTTTATCTTTTGTATTCTTTTCTATCATATTATATTTCTTTTTCTCTTCTTAATTATTTTTCATAATAATATTATTTTTACCACAAAAACAAATAAGAGAACGAAAAAAAATAGAAAAGCAATTACAAATACACACACATATATATACATATATATTTATAATATAAGTTTATTAAGATTAAGTATGAAAATGTTTATTAATTTATTATATTATATATTTTTAATATATAAAATTAAACATATATATATATATATATAATTATTACTGGTTTGACTATTGTTAGACTAATGAACTGTAAATTAGTATTTTCATCAGTTCAATGATCAGCTCGGTTTTTAAAACATGACATACAATCATCAATGTTGTTCAATTAAATTATATTTTATATATATATATATATATATATATATATATATATCATATTTTTAGTTTAAAATTATTATTTGAATCCTGATATTTGATATTTATTTCTATTAATAAATTAAATTTTTGTAGAGTATATATTTTATAGAAAACATTATTTAATTATTTTTATATTATATTAAAAGAAAAATATTATATTTATGTAAAAATCATTTTCTACAAAAAATTGAAAAACGATTTATAATGCATATCATATGTTAAAAGTATGAAATGATAATTTCAAAATAAAAATATAATTTAATGAAATTCTTAAAAATATATAATTTATTCATGTGTCTGATGCTGTCTAAATTCTCAACAGAAGGAAGAAATGGCAAAGTGAACGCGGCTGGCGTCCATTACTACAACCGCCTAATTAATGCACTCCTCCAAAAAGGTCAACTCAAACACTCAATCAACAATCATCTAAATTTTATTAATATATCGTTAAATTCTACTCATCTAATTAGTTATATGATACCTTGATATATAATGAATATGCAATATTGTTTTAGTTTCTTGATCCTAAATCTCTTGCTTGATTAAATAACACTGTTTGATTAGCATTGACAGGTAAAAACTATATAAGTATGGTTGAGCATAGAACCCGTTAACCCGCACATTTAGGTTGGGTTCAAATTTTTCAACTCGTCAACCCGATATATCTATAATTTATTTTATTTTAATTTTTTTTCACATTCAAGCATTCAGCCATTGTCCTCGCCATCTCTCAGTGGCTCAGTCTCTCTCCAGATCTCCTCAACTTCATACAGTTCATGTAGGAAGTCAATTTGTGTTTGCTTCTCCCAATTCTCGTCCCTGTCTCTCATCTCCAGATTTTCGAGTTCGCTTTTGACATTAACAAGCTTTTCTCTGTCTCTCATCTCCAGAAGTCCATATCTCCTCAGCAAAGTCTCTTAAATTTCTAATTTACGAACCAAAAATCATATATGAGAGACAACAGAGAGAGAAATGGTGAGGAGAAGAATGGACAGTCAGAGAAACAAACCACAGTACAAAGTGCGAGGAAGAGAAGAGAGACAGAGAGATGAACCAGTACCACACTTAAGAAGGCGAGGAGATGAGAGACAGAGATACAGCCGTGACAGAGAAGGAAACATAATGGAAAAAAAGAAAGAAAAAAGAACACGACAATTGACTTGACCCAACCCATTAGAGCACGATTTCGGTTAGCTTGGTCTATTCTTATAATTACATAAACTTGACCCGACTCAACCCGATCACAGTTGATGGGTCGAGTTGAAATTATTCGCAAACTCAATTCAACTTAACCTATGCACACCCTTATATATAACCTCCACCTGATCTGATGGTTCTACTTAGCCAAATAAAATGCTGACCAAGCAGAAGATTTGGGAACTGGTTTCTCGGGGATTGATCCCCTCTTGTAATCAGCGCAAAAAAAAAATGCATGATTAATCATTGTACTTATCTAATCAATTTAGTGGCATTACTTGTGATATATATGTGAATTTTACTCCATTGTGTTCAAGTGCCGAGATGATATGTTGTTGTCCATTTTTATATAATTTAACAATAAAAATTTAAGAAAAAAATACATTTTAACCCTCAAAAGATACATAAGGTAATTATTTAGTCTTTAAAAAATTATAATATATTATTTAGTCTTTGAAAGATCTCAAGCATTAACTCATTAGTCCTTCTATTATAAACTGTCTTTTGCTAATGGAATGTCTGATTTGGCGTGTTAAGTCCTCATGTAATCTGTTAAGTGCTTATTTGAAATATGTTTACTAGATTATAATATGCTATTTAGTCTCTTAATGATATATAGAGCAGCTATTTAATCCCTAAAAAATCTTAAATATTAACTTGTTAGTTCTTCCATTTATAAATTTTATTTTCTATTAATGGAATGTTTAATGTGAATTGTTAAGTGTTGATGTAACATTTTAATTGCTTATTTACATGTTTGCTGGATTTTAAGAGAAGAAATCCTGTAAGTTGTAACACGTGTTGTTAAAAAAAAAAGGATATAAGCTTCTAAAAAATATCAACTAATATGTGTTAATTATTTATTCATTTCGTTTATAATTTAATTTGTTTAAGTATTTTGTTTACAATTTAAGGTGTGAGAGAGAGAGAGAGACAGATGAAGGAATTGAAGGACTAATTTCTGATCCTAGATCGGTGTAGATACAGACTATAGCATATTAAATAACATGATATAAAAGATGAATTAGAACGTGTACCTGGCATTATCGCGATATCCATCTCGAACAACAGAACAGAGAAAATTTTTTTATGAATTCTGTGAGAGTGGTACTACTCTCTATCTGATAAGTATTTTATCTAGGGTTAGATTGATTAATGAGAAACCAGTCTATTTATTATCAGATGAGAGCATGGACTTCTCAACAGGCTATGTGATTGGCCCAACCCATCACGGGCCACTCACAATATAAAAGCCCAGTTATAATATTCATATATTAAAGGCTATATGTTAGAATAATATAGTTAATATGTTAATGATATTTAATAATTGATTAATGCTAATCCAAAATATGATATATATATATATATATATATATATATATATATATATATATATATATATATATATATATATATATCATATTTTGGATTAGCATTAATAATAATTATATCCTATCGGTATATTATTATTAATGTAATTTCTTATACAATGCCATGTTAATCAATACCTCTATCAATTATTTTTGAATACCCTATCGGCATTCAAAATTTGTTTGATGATATGAGGTCTAAAGCATTGTATTATTATATTTCTTGTTTATTTTGGTTCGGGACCCTTAGGCGGGACCAGGTAGATAAGAAATTCTCTTTAACAGGCTTAATTGGCTGTGCATATAGAAACATTTAATTCTCTTATAGCATAATGACATTATGCATATTAAATGTTTTCTTTTGTTGTTTTAATGCCAGCCTCCCTGCCTATGCAATTGACTTCTGTCAAGACACTAAATGGGACCAATTTTGAGGACTGGAAAGAATTTCTGGATTTGTATTTGGCCATCACTAATATGGACTTGGCTTTGAGAGAAGAAGAGCCTCCAGCTCTTACTGCTGAGTCCACTGTTGTTGAAAGGGCTTCTCGTGAAAAATAGGAGCACTCCAACAGGGTGTGTCTTATGGTGATGAAATACACTATGGAGAAGTCTATTAGATAGAGTATTCCAGAGAGCAAGAATGCTAAGGATTTTCTGAAGTCCGTTGGTGAGAAATTCACCACTTTTGATAAAGCTCAGAAGGGCCAGTATCTCTCTGATTGAGAAGACTAAATATGATGGTGTTAGTGGAGTTCGTGAGCACATCATGAAGTTAGTCCACTATTTTAATAAATTGAAGTCTCTCAAGGTTGATCTTGGTGAGAGTTATCTAATCTGGCAAGTACTGGAGTCACTCCCTTCTCAATTTGATGTTCTGAAGACCTCCTATAATACTCAAAAAACTGAATGGACGATTGATGAAATGATTGCTATTGTCTCTCAAGAAAAAGATTCCATAAAGAAAGGGAAAGCACACAGTGTTCAGTTTGCTGTTTCTTCTTCTGGTGCTAAGTCTGAGAAAAAGAAAGGTCACAAAGGAAAGTTTCAACGTGACAAGAAGAAAGGAAAAAAAGTTTCTCAACACTTAGAGCCAAAGAAGAATTTTTTCAAAGGAAACTGCAAGTATTGCAAGAAGTATGGCCACAAGGTGGATGACTGTTATACTCTCAAGAGGAAACTTGAGAAGCAAGGTACACTCCTAGCTTTGGCTTGTTATGAATCAAATATGATTGATGTTGCTCCCAATACTTGGTGGTTTGACTCAGGTGCAACCATTCATGTTGTGAATTCTTTACAGGGGTTCACAAGCTTGAGGAAGCCAAGTGATGCTGAATCCAATATCATTGTGGGAGATGGAGCTAGAGTACCCGTGGAAGAAATAGGAGTAGTTACATTGCTTTTACCTTCTGGACATACTTTATTGTTAAAAGACGATGTTTATGTACCTTCTATGAGAAGGAATTTGATTTCAATTTCAACTTTAGATAAATATGGCTACACTTTTGAATTCAATAATGGAAAAAGTTGTTATTTGTTTTAATTCTGTTACTGTCAGTTCAGGAGTATTATGTGATGGGCTTTATATGTTGAATTTGAATGATATGTCCGTTAACTTTGTTGTTGGAAATAAGCGTAATAGGACTGATGAAAGTTCTTCTATGCTATGGCATAGACGCTTGGGGCATATTTCTAGGCCCCGGATTGAAAGACTGATTAAGGAAGGTATTCTTCATGATCTCAATTTCTATGATTTTGACACTTGCATCGATTGCATTAAAGGCAAGCTCACTGCCAAAACTAGGAAGAAAGGAGCAAATAGGTGTGATGATGTGTTGCAGTTGATTCACACGGACATATGTGGACCTATTACACCCACTCTATGGGTGGATATAGGTATTTCATTACCTTCATAGATGACTTCTCGAGATTTGGTTGGATAGATCTCCTCCAAGAAAAATCCAATTCCTTGGATGTCTTCAGATCCTTCAAGGCTGCTATTGAATTAAAGACTGGAAAGAAGATTAAATGTGTGAGGTCCGACAGAGGAGGTGAGTATTATGGCAGATACAGTAAGACTGGGAGAAATCCAGGACCCTTCGCCAAATTTCTCGATGAATGTGGGATTGAATCTCAATACACTATGCCTGGTACTCCTGAGCAAAATGGAGTTGCAGAGAGACGTAATCGGATACTCATGGATATGGTAAGATACATGATGAGTCATACATCGTTACCAGTTTTTTTTTTGGGAGATGCCTTAAAGACAGCTGTGTACATTCTTAATCAGGTACCTAGCAAATCTGTACCGAAAACTCCCTACGAACTGATGAGTGGAAGGAAGCCGAGTTTGAAACACTTTCATGTGTGGGGTTGTAAAGCAGAGGTTAGACCCTATAATCCTCAATTGAAGAAGCTTGATCTTAAAACTATTAGTGGTTTCTTCATCTGCTACTGCGTGGGCTCTAGAGGTTGTAGATTCTATTACCCTTCTCATTCTACGCGAGTCATTGAGTCTGACAGAGCGATATTCTTTGAGGATGATTTGGATAGTAGGAGTCATACACCACGACCAATCACTCTCAAAGAAGATCGGACCACAGCTCCTGCGTCGCCTATTTTACTTCCCATGAATATTGTGGTTCCAGTCGCTCATGATGATGATCAGACACTTCAAGGAGGACATGATGTAGTGGCACCACCAGTTATTGAACAGGAAACTGATGATACTGCTGAAACAGGTGTAATGGCACCACAAGATGTAGTGGCATCGCCAAATGACATTGCAAAAGCACCTTTATTGAGAAGATCTTAGAGAGTATGCAAGTCTTCTATACCAGTTGATTATGTGGTGTATCTTTAGGAGCATGAGTTTGATCTCCATAACGATGACGATCCTATCACTTTCCAGGAGGCTATCTCTAGCTCTCATGCTTCTGATTGGCTAAATACCATGCATGATGAATTAGCTTCCATGTCGCATAATGGTGTTTGGGATCTTGTAGAATTTTCAGATGGTTGCAAACCAATTGGGTGCAAATGGGTCTTTAAGACTAAGCGTAGTCCAGATGGAAAAGTTGAGAGGTATAAAGCTAGACTAGTAGCGAAAGGCTATAGTCAAAAGGAAGGCATCGATTATAAGGAGATATTCTCACCAGTTTCTACGAAAGATGCATTTCGGGTTGTTATGGCTTTAGTAGCTCACTTTGATTTAGAACTTCACCAGATGGACGTGAAAACAGCCTTTCTGAATGGAGATCTAGCCGAGGATGTCTACATGGTTCAGGCTGATGGTTTCATTGAAACAGGTAAAGAGCATTTAGTTTACAAACTTAAAAAGTCCATTTATGGACTAAAGTAGGCATCCAGGCAATGGTACTTGAAGTTTGATCGTGTTGTCACTTCTTTTGGCTTCAAGGAGAATGCTTCAGATCAGTGCATTTATTTGAAGACTAGTGAGAGCAATTTTATAATTCTTGTTTTATATGTCGACGATATTCTGCTTGCAAGCAGTTGTGTTAACCTTTTGACTGAGACAAAATTGATGTTAAATAGCCACTTTGATATGAAGGACCTTAGTGATGCTTCAGTTGTTCTAGGCATCCAGATTTACCGTGATAGGTCACGTGGCATTCTTGGATTGTCTCAGAGAGGATATATTGAAAAGATCATCAAGCAGTTTAACATGCATTCTTGCTCCCCATGTGCTGCACCTGTTCAGAAAGGTGACAAACTATCTAAATCTCTATGTCCTCAAAATGATTCAGAGATATTTGAAATGAGAAAGGTCCCATATGCTTCCGCTGTTGGCAGTTTAATGTATGCTCAAGTTTGTACTCGTCCCGATATCGCTTTTGCTATTAATGCTTTAGGGAGATACTTGAGCAACCCAGGTTTAGGTCATTGGAAAGCCGTGAAAAAGGTCATGAGATATTTGCAGGGAACCAAGGATTACATGTTGACCTATAAGAAGTCTGATCAACTTCAGGTCATTGGTTATTCTGATTCTGATTTTGCAGGTTGCCCTGACGACCGAAAGTCTACTTCCGGCTCTATTTTTATGATGGCAGAAGGAGCTATCTCTTGGAAGAGTGTTAAACAGACTCTTACAGCTACTTCTACCATGGAGGCAGAGTATGTCACTTGATATGAGGCTACTTCTCAAGCCATGTGGCTGAAAAACTTAATCTCTGGTTTTCACATTGTTGAAAGCATTTCTAGGTCACTTGTGATATATTGCGACAACACTGCTACTGTTCATTTCTCTCAAAACAACATAAGCTCTTCTCGATCGAAGCACTTTGATATCAAATATCTATTTGTTAGAGAGAAAATTCTAGAGTTTTAGACTCGTATTGAGCATCTTGCTACAGAGAACATGTTAGCGAATCTACTAACTAAAGGCTTAACTGTTAAAGCTTTTCAGAATCATGTAACCCATATGGGATTAGTTAAGTCTTTTGATGTTTTGGGTTAGTGGGAGTCTGAAATTTTACATCTACTTGATTGTTATTCTTATGAGATATGTATGAGATGACGTCACTTTTATTATCATATCTCTTGTAGTATTTTCAGATGCTTGGACTATTCTTGAATTGCATATTTCTCTTAATTAATTATGCTTATCCATATTCATTATTCTTTATATGAAATATGGGCTTTTACTATGTATGATCTACTTCCCTATCGGATACTATTTCTGCATCGTTAAAGCTTATCTTTCTTTACATGTGCTATAAATATAGTTGATATTCTAGTCTTAATGATTGTTGCATTTTAATAATTGACTATTGCTATCCAAGTGGGAGAATTGTTGAATTTTAAATTATATATATATATATTATTTAAAATTCAACAACAGAGCTATATAAAATAAAAGGAATATTGATTGCTATTTTTCATTTCAAAATTACCACATAGCTTGACCTAAAATTTTAGAAAAAAATGAAGCAATACTATTTGCATTTTTTTTTCATTAAAGACAACTATAAAAAGCTTGCACATCAGAATTTTGCTCAAGAGAATACGGAGTTTTTATATGGAAGAACTAATGAGTTATATTTGAGATCATTTATGGACTAAATAACATGTTATAATCTGACTAAAAAGTATTTTTCCGCAAAAAATTTTAAAACTGTAAATTAAACAAAATTGTATTTAATTGTGAAAACTAAATTGAAAATTAAACAAAATTTTAGTGGGTTTGTGGAATAGCAGAGGATGTCAATCCAAATGAGTTCCACATTTTAAGAATCAAATGAAGTACACCAATTGTATTTAGGTCTCACATATTGTATTTTTCACCTTTCAACAAATTAATGTGATCAATTTTTCTAAGAGGTACATGAAATGTAACTACCGAATAATGTGGTCTCCACTGTATATTTATTTCAAGTTACTGATTTAGTCCATGAAATATCGTATTTGTCTCAATTTTATTTTATTTTTTTATGTATATCAAAAGTTGATTTTTGACAACGAAAATTTTTAAATTTGACAATGATATTTTATGATTTAACAATAAAAATTACTATAATTAAGATAAATGCAATCTTTTAGAATCAAATTAAAACAATTGGTGTTTAAAAATCAAATCAAAATAATTATAATCTTTTGGAGGTTAAATAAATATTTTTTTTAATTTCAGGAATGGAGCCTTTTGTCACATTAACACATTATGACATTCCTGAGATACTGGAAGACAGATATAAATCATGGCTAAGTCCTAAGATTCAGTAAGCATATATAGGCTCTCTCTTTATACTTCTTCATACCATGAAACCAGGAAATGAAAGGTCCTAGCTAATTAATTCATAGAATAAATTACATTTTCCTTCCTTATAATGATGAAATTATTGTACTCTAGTTTAATTTTATATTTTCTATTTAAAAATGTCTGTTATAGTATACTTTTTTATGTTTACTAACCTAATATCACATTTTTTTTGGACAAAATTACCATCCATTAGTTTAAATACGTATTGGATACTTTTAAATAGAAAAGAAAATAGTTGTGATCTCTTATTTTAGATTATATATTATTAGTTAAAAAATCACAATATATAAAAATTGAGGCTGGTAGATTAATTAGAAGATATTTTTAGTTGAAAGATATGTGTTGCAAGGTTGTTGAATGTCAAAAGACATATTGTAACTTAAAATAATATTAATTGGTTTAAGTGGCTCGACATTTATTCCTTCGAATCAAATTAGTTAAAATTTAAAAAATTTTAGATATTGGTGATTTTAACCAAAAGAAAAAACTTTGTAAACAGGATGTACTATATTTTATAGCTACAAAAGAGGGATTTTGTATTGTATATTTTGAAAGTAGGGACGAACAGAGTATATTTTTGAAAATTTGAAGAGAACAGGAATGTAATTTATTCTAATTCATAAGATCATAACAACATTCATTTTTGTTGGAGTAAATTATTGACTTAGTTTCTAAAAGCTTACAATTGTCTCAATTTGGTCCTTAAAAGATTACATTTGTCTCAACTTGATTCTTTTTCTTGCAAAATCATAAGATTTTCCATTGCTAGATCTCAAATTTTTTGTTACCAAAAGTCACTTTAACAAATAGAAAGATCAAAATAAAACAAATACAATCCTTTCAGGAACTAAATTAAAATAATAGTAATGATTTAAGAGTGAAGTCAGGAATTTACTCCTTGTGGTGTTTCAGGGAGGATTTCAAATATTATGCAGACATATGCTTTAAGTACTTTGGGGACAGAGTGAAGTACTGGGTGACCTTCAACGAGCCAAACGTTGCAGTGAATCGTGGTTACAGAAGAGGAACATGGCCGCCATCAAGATGCTCTGCTTCTTTTGGGAATTGCAGACATGGAAACTCAGAGAAGGAGCCTTTCCTTGCAGCCCACAACATTATCTTATCACATGCACAAGCTGTTGATGTATACAGAACCAAATATCAGGTCCACATAACCCCTCTAATCCTTCAACTATGCACTAAATTACTAATTTAGTTTTTGAAAGATCAAGCATCTCAATTTGGTCCATTTGTTTATCAAAGTGATGGTCACAACAACAAATTTAAGATTTACACCTTGTTTGGGTAAATAATTTATTTAAGTACTTATAAAATAAATATTTATATATATGTTATTTTTACAATTGAAGAGTTTATGAGAACAAACTTCAAATAAGCTGTTTTTATCTTATTTTCATAAGCTATCTATAATAGCCTATAAAAATAAGCTGAAAACAGTTTATGCAAATGTTATAAGCTATTTCTCTAAACTCTCCTAGACACTTGCATAAGCACTTATGTCATAAAATAAGTCAAATAAATTTAAAATAAGCTCTTCCAAATAGGGGCTTAGTAACAATATATTTGGCGAGTGAACAATTAAAAGGACCAAATTAAAATAAATATAATTTTTTAAAGATAAAATTGAGATATTTGATTTTCTTAGTAACTAAATTGAGACATTTGTAATATTTCATAGATTAAATAAGTAATTTACTCTAAAATGTACTTGTTAGTGGGTTGGTTTTGGTTGGGCCTAAGCCCAATCCCAATAATAGATTTTTTTTTCAAAAAAACTACGTATAGTGTGTTTGATTTTTCTTTGCATTTTTATAAACTATAGTTTGAATTATATTAACGTGATTTTGGTGTAAAATAGCATGTTCAGGAGTTTTTGCAATAACTTGGTTTTGCCTTCAAACCATAGTTTTGGTAAGCTTTATATTGTTGTTTTTGCAAACTATGACTTGCCTAAACCTAAACTTTTTCAAGATCAATTATGTAAACTATGATTTGGCTAAATCTAAATTTTCCAACTATTTTCTAAACACAAATAGTTTTCAAGTTTGATCCTTGAACTTTAAATTTTAGTACTTTATTCACCTATATTATAATGAAAGTGAAGACGTTTGAAATAGAAATTAAGAATCACTCCAAGGAGTGAAAATTGGAGGCAAAGATAGAAATATAATATATTATTGGTTTTGGTTGCGCCTAAGCCCAATCCCAACAATAGTTTTCATTTTTTTTTTGAAAAAACTACGTGTAGATTGTGTTTGGTTTTTCTTTGCATTTCTATAAATCATGATTTTAATTGTATTAATATGATTTTGGTGTAAAATAATATATTCAGGAGTCTATGCATTAACGTGATTTTGTCTTCGAATTATGATTTTGGTGAAAACTTTATATTGTTGTTTCTGTAAATTATGATTTGTCCAAACCTAAATTTTTTTAAAATTAATTATGCAAACTATGATTTGCTTAAATCTAATTTTTCTAACTGTTTTCTAAATATATAAGTAGTTTTCAAGTTTGATCCTGGAACTTTAAATTGTAGTACTTTATTCACCTAGATTGTTATAAAAGTGAAAACTTTTGAAATAGAAATGAGGAATCACAAAGGGGAAAAAATTGGAGACAAAGATAGAAATATAATATATTATTGGTTTTGTTGAGCCTAAGCCCAATCCCAATAATAAATTTTTTTTTGAAAAAACTATGTGTAGTGTGTTTTTGGTTTTTCTTTACATTTCTACAAATCATGATTTGAATTTTATTAATGTGATTTTGGTGTAAAATAATATGTTTTAAAATTTTTGCATTGACATAATTTTGCCTTTAAACTATGATTTCAGTAAAAATTTTATGTTGTTGCTTCTGCAAACTATAGTTTGTCAAAACTTAAATTTTTTCAAAATCAACTATGCAAGCTATGGTTTATCTAAATCTAAACTTTCTCAACTATTTATTAAACAGACAAGTAGTTTTCAAGTTTGATCTTGAACTTTAAATTGTAGTACTTTATTGACATAGATAATTATAAAAGTGAAAACTTTTGAAATAGAAATTACGAATTACACGAAGGGAAGAAAATTGGAGACAAAGATAGAAATATAATATATTATGTGACAAATCATATGATTTTTAGATGTTAATTTTAATTAATATATGACATTTATACTTTTTATGACAGTTTAGAGCGATAAAGTGTTACATTTTAAAATTTAAGAACTAAAATTATAAGTAAAGTATAGTTCATAAAAATTACATGGTTTACCTAACTGGTTTGGCTAATTGATTTCAAAAGCTTCCATTTATTTTTGAAAAGACCAACTACTCCACTAATCAATAAGAATTAAACAAGTTCTTAAGAATGTGAAATTAGCACTCTTTAGAAAAAGGATAATATAAATCATTAGACTTTTCCTTCCTATTAAATACAATTCTTGAATATTCAGAAAAAACAGGGAGGAAAAATTGGAATAGTCATGTGCGCTACATGGATTGAACCCTTCAGCAACTCCACACAAGACATGTTAGCTGTTGAGCGAGCTCAATCATTTTACTTCAAATGGTATGTGTGTGTATACATACATACATACATACATACATATAATCCCACATTTTAATTTTGTAACTGTATATTGAGTTTTTGATGGTCTAAGTATTATATAGTTTATAATATTAAAGTGAAACTAAAGTTCCACGTCCAACAAAATAAAATATTTGTAAAAGTATTTCTCAAGTCTAAATTAATTTATATTAATTAATATTAATATCAAAATGATATATATATATACACACAACTTGTATATATATATATATATGACTTTCATACATCTATTGAAATTCTACAGAAGCTAATTTAAATAGAAAATATTCAAATAAAAGTTTCAAAATGACTTTATTATATCTCAGAAGGGTTTATTTGTAATTTTTCAAGAAACAGACATAAATTCTTTAAAGATAATGTATTTCATACCTCAAAACCATTTTATTCTCTATATTTCTAACACAAACAAATTTGTAAAATTATTATAACTGATGATGTTAAAAATAAATGCAGGATTTTGGACCCAATTGTGTTGGGGAAGTACCCATCAGAAATGCATGAAATTCTAGGGCATGACCTCCCTAAGTTCTCAAAAAGTGACATGCAGAAACTGAAGAATGGAACTATAGATTTCATTGGGGTGAATCATTATACAAGCTTCTATGCAAAAGATTGCATCTTTTCTGTATGTGAACCAGGCTATGGAGCTTCAAAGACCGAAGGTTTTGCTCTACTAACTCAACAAAGGAATGGCGTCTTCATTGGAGAAAAGGTACCAAAATAAAATATAATAAGTCAATTTTGAGTAAATTACACTTCCTCCTCTTCTGAATTTTTAAAATCGCACTGCTGTTCTCTGTTTAAAAATATACACTCTTCTTCACTATAGTTATAAGATATGTTATACTTTAGGTCAATTTTATATTGAGTAAATTATTGATTTAATCATGATTTTTTTAATTTAGTTTTTTAAAGATTAAATGTATTAATTTATCATTGAAAGATTACATTTACTTATATTTAGTCATTTTTGTTGTTTAATAAAATAAATTTACTATTGTTAAATCTCAAATTCTTTTCATCTTCAAAAGACATCGTGACAAATAAAGAGATTAATTTGAGACAAATATAATTTTTCAATAATTATTTAAGACACTTTATCTTTTAGATATTAAATTAAAAAATATAATCTTTTGATAACCAAATCAATAATATATTCTTTTATATTTTCTATTTAAATGTCTGTTATACTTTTTTTTTAATGTTTGATATTAATGCTAGTTTTTTTTATTAAACTAAAATACCCTTCATTAATTTAAATAAATATTGAATGCTCTTTTCACATACAAGAAAATAGAATATTTGTAATTTCTTATTCTAAATTATCGTGATACATATATATATATATATATATATATATATATATATATATATATATATATTGAGTTATTGATTAATAATCTTTATCTATTTATACTTTATTTTTTCCCTCCTCCCTTTAAAGCAAAACAAAAAGGAAAAAAAAATATCTTGTACATAATCATTTCCCTCGGTACAAAAGTGCAAGCATTGTCGAGTGATGAGAACATGATATTTCAACTTTTAAAATGGACAATTATTGTGGTGTGTATTTATTTATATTAAAAATAGAGAGGAGGACTATGTAATTTAAAATTTCAAGAGAAAGAGAAATAATTTAATTAAAGGTGTTGTGACTCTTGTCCTCTAACACTTTGATAAATTGGCAAAGTAATGAGCAAGTTTGTTAAGATCTTAATTTTATTACTTTAAATCTTGTATAATATTGTTTATTGTTATTGGTATAAAATGTATTCTCTCTATTGTCATGTTTTGGATCTTCTTGTTGAAATTGTATATTGGTTGTTTATTTTTAATATAATATATACTTATTTGTGACTTATATATTCATAAGTATATTCTTAATTATTATATTTATTTAAAAGTAAAATTTTTCAATTCTCAATTTAATTTATTTTATTCATTGACTGATTTTGAATAATATTTTGACCTTGACAATATTGATAATATAAAGTATTTAAATGACATTAATAGACTACACTTGAGTGGCTGTATGTTCACCCACAAGGACTGGAAAAGATAGTGACGTACATAAAGCAGATCTACCATAATCTTCCAATCTTCATCACAGAAAATGGTGAGTCCACATACATCAAGGAGTTTTTTTTTTTTTTTTAATTTTGGACAAATGGGAATCAAATACGTAAAAATTTTATAACCACTATGGGTCGATTCACGGATCCCCATTTAGGAATTGGGAAAGAGTTATATGTAATTTTTTATATTTTTATTAGATTTTTTACGAAAATTAGAAAATATATTAAAAATTTTTTAAAAGACCAATCTTGAAATGATAGGTTGTGAAAAATATATAGTTATTTTTTGAATACTATATTATACTCTTATTATATATGTTCTAATTAGATAATTATAAACTTATCATATTTTAATTGAATAACCTGATAATAAAAATATAAATAATTATACCTAAGTTGTTTTCCTCAGTATTTCAACATATATAATTAAAAGGATTTCACATATTTCAAAAACAAAGTTGATAAATTTTGAATTACTTAATATTATTTGATGAAATGCTATTAGACATGTGCCTTAAACATGAATATCTCAACCCTGAATCTCTTCTTGTGGGGGTTATGTAAAGAACAAATTATTTAGTCTCAAAAATATTAAAGTTATATCAGTTTCTTCTTTAGAATATCAAACATCTCAATTTAGTTATTAAAAGATTGTATTTATCCTAATTTGATTCGTTTTATTGTTAAATCATTACATCTATCGTTACTAAATCTCAAATTTATTGTCAAAAGTCACTTTAAAAGACAGAAACAGAAAATTGAGATAAATATAATTTTTTAAGAATTAAATTGAAACGTTTAAACTTTTAAAACTAAACTGATATAACCGTAATATTTGGGGACTAAATTAGCAATTTACTCTTATATATAAATCCTTTATTATAGTCATTATATGTGTTGGGTTTGACTTGAATTTTGTGGGTGACCCGGTTTGTAACCCGACCCACGACCCATAACCCATTATTTTCTCTATATATATGAGTGCGAGGGAATTCATTGTATGAGTGATTGATGTAATTTCTCTCTGTATAGCCTCCGTCAGAAAATAATACAGATATTCTCTCTGTCCGTGGACGTAGGTCGCATTGACCGAACCACGTAATTTCTTTGTGTGTTATTCTTTATCCTTCTCCTTGATTAATTGCCTTTCAGTAACCTAACAAGTGGTATCAGAGCCTTGGTTCATTTTTGGTTCGTCGGTTACTGTAGCACGTCCGAAAATTTTCAGATCTGGCTCCAAAATTTCAGATCTTGCCCCGATTTGGTTGTTTTGGAGCATAGGAGACCATTCTCTGCATCTTTGGTGCGTTAAAGAACGTCGGAGACCAATTTTTGGTGGTAAGAAAATTTTCAGATCTAGTTTTAAATCTCAGATCTAGCTTGATTCGCTTGTTTTTTGAGAAAAAGAGACCGTTTATTGCATTTCTAGTGCATTGGAGATTGTTTTTCAGTTGTTTCGGTGAGTTTTTACGGTTGCGAGTACTGTTCATCACCGGAATCTTCATCGGAAGCACTGTTCATCGTCTTCTATGGCGAGGCACTGTAGCACGGTCAACGGTCAACGGTACTATTTGGTCAAAGTTGCTGTTTGGTCAAAGTTGCTGTTTGGTCAAAGCTGTTGTTTGGTCAAAGCTGCTGTTTGGTTAAAGCTGCTGTTTGGTCAAAAATTGCTGTTTGGTCAAAGCTGCTGTTTGGTCATTGTTGTTGTTTGGACCAAGTTTTCTGTTGCGATCGTTATTGTTTCCTCGACACAGTTCCGGTAAGTTTATGTTTAATTCAGAAAAGAATTCTGAATTTCTGTGTGAATTTACTGGATTGTGCTGAATTGAATTTCTGGTTTACTGCTGTGAATTTTGTTGGACTGCTGTGTTGAATTTCTGTTAGTGAAGTTCTGGTCAGTTTGCAAGGTTCTGAACAGTTTTGTGAAATTCAATTTCTGATTGCGAAATTTGCTAGTAATTTATCTGCTGTTATTTGAGAAGATGTCGACTCATAAATTCGATATTGAGAAGTTCAATGGATCGAATGATTTCACTTTGTGGAAGGTAAAAATGAGGGCACTTCTGGTTCAGCAGGGATGTGCAGTGGCATTAGAAGGAGAAAGTAGTCTACCTAACACGTTGAAAGAAGAGGAGAAGAAGGAAATTTTGGCAAAGGCTCATAGTGCATTACTATTGAGTCTGACAGATGAGGTGTTGAGAGAAGTAGTTGATGAATCAACTGCTGCAGGTTTGTGGAAGAAATTGGATGATAAATACCAGAAAAAGTCTCTCACAAACCGGTTATATCAAAAGCAGCGTTTGTATACCCTGCGGATGACAGAAAATATGCAGGTAAAAGATCATCTTGATAATTTTAACCGAATTATCCTGGATTTACAGGGTGTTGGGGTTAAGATAGATGATGAAGATCAGGCTATCATTCTTTTGTGTTCTCTACCAAATTCATATGAGAACTTTGTTGACACTATGTTGTATGGTAGAGATAGTATCTCTGTTAATGATGTCAAAGATGCTTTGCAGTCTAAAGAGCTGAAGAGAAGAGTCTCTAGTTCTAATGAGGATGGTGCAGAAGCAGGTTTGTATGTTGGCAGAGGCAGAGACACTAAAAGGGATGATGGAAAAAGAAGCAAGTCACGGTCTAAGTCGAGGAACAAAGGAGGACCTCGATGTTATCACTGTAAACAGAAGGGGCACATCAGGAAGAATTGTCCACAGAGGAAGAAGGGAAATGACGAGAAGGAACCGAATACCAGTGGTAGTGCTTCAGTGGTGCAAGATAGTTCTGACCTTGAAGAAGACATTGATGTTCTCACAGTCAGCACCTCTGGTTCTGCAAATACTTGGGTCTTGGACACAGGTGCATCTTATCATATGACTTTCTCACGTGAACTGTTTACTTCTTTCAAGGAGTGGAATGGTGTTGTGAGGTTGGGTGATGATGAACAGCTCAGTGTTAAGGGCAGTGGTTCTGTGCAGATTCAGATGTATGATGGAATAGTCAGGACGCTTGATGCTTGGTATGTTCCTGGTCTACGGAAGAACTTGATTTCTCTTGGTACTCTAGACAAACAAGGGTACAAGTACTCTGGAGAGAATGGACAGTTGAGAATTTCCAAAGGTGCTCTGGTTATAATGAAGGGTAAATTGCAGCATGGCATTTACTTTTTGATTGGTAATTCTGTGATGGGGACAGTGGCTGTATCTAAATCTTTAGGGAAGGATGATGATTGTACAGAGTTGTGGCATTGCCGATTGGGACACATGAGTGAGAAAGGGCTATCAATTCTAAGTAAACAAGGATTGTTAGAAGGAGCAGAAACTGGGAAACTGAAATTCTGTGAAGTTTATGTTATGGGTAAACAACGCAGAGTTAAGTTCAGTTCTGGGAAGCATACTTCTACGGATGTTCTGCAATATGTTCACTCAGACTTGTGGGGTCCTTCTCCAGTTGAATCTCAGGGCAAATGCAAGTACTTTGTTACTTTCATTGATGACTACTCTAGAAGGGTTTGGGTATATTTTCTGAAATCCAAAGATGAAGTGTTTGGGAAGTTCAAGGAGTGGAAGACCATGGTTGAGAAACGGACTGGAAAACAGGTCAAAACACTTAGAACTGATAATGGGTTGGAGTTCTGTAACGCTCTATTTGATGAATTTTGCAAGAAAGAAGGTATAGTGAGGCATCGCACTGTACGTCATACACCACAGCAAAATGGAGTTGCAGAACGTATGAATCAAACACTGTTGCAGCGTGCGAGATGCATGCGATTAAACGCTGGCTTGCCAAAACAATTCTGGGCTGAAGCAGTTAACACTGCTTGTTATCTGGTGAATAGATCGCCATCTACTGCAATTGATTTTAAGACTCCTCAAGAGGTATGGTCCGGTAAACCTTCTGATTATTCTGGCCTGCGTATATTTGGTTGTCCTGCTTATGCTCATGTGAATGATGGTAAACTAGAGCCTAGGGCAATGAAATGCATATTTCTAGGGTATGCACATGGAGTTAAAGGGTACAGACTGTGGTGTACTGAAAAGGATAGAACTCCAAAATTTATTATTAGCAGAGATGTAACTTTTGATGAGTCTGCTATGTTTGGTCAGAAGGAGGAGCTTGGTAGTCATGCAGGTAATAATGATCAAGGTGCCAACCAGAAGGTGGAAATTGAAGTTCAAACTTCAAAAAGGGTTATAACAGACCCTGTACAGCAGCCCAGGGAAGAAGAAGAATCACAACCTATAGCAACAAGGAGGGAAAGAAGGGAAATCAGAAAACCTATGAGGTATGCAGATT
Source organism: Biancaea sappan (assembly GCA_037074585.1). Taxonomy (NCBI): domain Eukaryota; kingdom Viridiplantae; phylum Streptophyta; class Magnoliopsida; order Fabales; family Fabaceae; genus Biancaea; species Biancaea sappan. The sequence goes on along the minus strand of CM073490.1, from coordinate 85,199,086 downwards.
GTGTTGATATAGTTGATGTTAATTCAGTTACTTATGCCTTGGCAGTAGGTGAAAGTATTGATTCTGATGACCTGAGATCATATAAAGAAGCAGTTGAGAGTAGAGAAGCATCAGAATGGCTGGTTGCAATGAATGAAGAGATGCAATCTCTTGAGAAGAATGAAACATGGGATCTTGTACCGTTACCAAAGGGAGTGAAACCGGTAGGATGCAAATGGGTCTTTAAGAAGAAAGAAGGTATTCCTGGAGTTGAACCAGCAAGGTTCAAAGCACGACTTGTGGCAAAGGGTTTTTCACAAAAGGAGGGAATTGATTATCATGAAGTTTTCTCCCCGGTTGTGAAGCATAAAACCATTCGTGTCCTTTTATCCATGGTAAGTGTTTTTGACTTGGAGTTGGAACAACTGGATGTGAAAACTGCTTTCTTACATGGAAATTTAGAGGAGCAGATCTATATGTCACAGCCAGAAGGATTTCTTGATTCTGAGAAGAAAGATCATGTATGTTTGCTGAAAAAGTCCTTGTATGGTTTGAAGCAGTCTCCTAGACAGTGGTACAAGAAATTTGATGCATTCATGACTTCCCATGGTATTCTGCGTAATCAGTTTGATAACTGTGTCTACTCTAAGAAACTTGCAGATGATTCTTATATTTATTTGTTGCTATATGTTGATGATATGTTGATTGCTGCAAAGAACAAGGTTGAAATTGATAGTTTGAAAGCCTTGTTGAGCAGTGAGTTTGAGATGAAGGATTTGGGTGCAGCCAAGAAGATATTGGGCATGGAGATTTAGAGAGATAGAAGTGCAGGTTTACTGTATGTATCTCAACAGAAATACATAGAAAAATTATTGCAGTCTTTCCAAATGAATAATTCTAAGCCGGTTAGTACTCCGTTGGCGGCACATTTTAAACTTGATGCTAGTACAATACCTACTACAGCTGAGGAAAAAGGGTATATGAGTTCAGTGCCCTACTGTAATGCTGTTGGAAGCTTGATGTATGCAATGGTGTGTACTAGGCCTGATCTGGCTCATGCAGTCAGTGTGGTAAGTAGGTTTATGAGTAATCCTGGGAGAGCTCACTGGAGTGCAGTTAAATGGATTATGTGGTATCTGAAAGGTACGAGTAATATTTGCTTGGTTTATGGTGCTGATAAATCTGATAGTGGCTTGGTTGGTTATACAGATTCAGATTATGCTGGAGATCTTTTGAGGAGGAGATCCTTAACATGCTATGTCTTGACTCTGAATGGATGTGCTGTCAGTTGGAAGGCAACACTTCAATCTACAGTTGCCTTGTCTACTACTGAAGCAGAATACATGTCATTGGCAGAAGGAGTTAAGGAAGGTATGTGGTTACATGGTTTGATTGATAGTCTGGGGTTAAATATTCAGAGACCTATCATTTATTGTGATAGTCAGAGTACATTAAGTTTGGCCAAGAATCCAGTCTACCATGAGAGGTCGAAGCATATTGATATCAGATTGAATTTTATTCGAGATGTGATAGAAGACAAGAAATTATCCATCGAGAAGATAGCCACAGCAGATAATCCAGCAGATATGTTGACAAAGGCTCTACCTTCAGAGAAGTTCAAGCATAGCTTGGACTTGGTGAATGTTCGCATTCCATGAAGCCCTACAGGGCTTGAATGACAGAGATGAATTTATATTTAGTTCTGGTGATTTGAGAGAATTCAAGTCAAGGAGGGAAATTGTTGGGTTTGACTTGAATTTTGTGGGTGACCCGGTTTGTAACCCGACCCACGACCCATAACCCATTATTTTCTCTATATATATGAGTGCGAGGGAATTCATTGTATGAGTGATTGATGTAATTTCTCTCTGTATAGCCCCCGTCAGAAAATAATACAGATATTCTCTCTGTCCGTGGACGTAGGTCGCATTGACCGAACCACGTAATTTCTTTGTATGTTATTCTCTATCCTTCTCCTTGATTAATTGCCTTTCAGTAACCTAACAATATGTTCTTTTGGCTTTTTAATTTTTTGTAGGACTTGGGGAGAGAGAAAATCCCAACCTCGCAACTAAAGATACTATCAACGATGTCAAAAGAGTGGAATACTTGAGTGGTTACTTAAATGCCTTGGCAACAGCAATAAGGTATTGACGGAAATCTAAATAGATAATATTTATGAAAAAGAAGTAAGTTATATATATATATATATATATATATATATATATTATTTTTGACATATTTATACTTTTATTTATAACTAATTTGGTCAATTTACTTTTTATAGCCTTAATTTACTTTAAAAAATTTAATAAGTATATATTTTGACAAATCTATCTCTAAAATATATAGCAGACTTCTATTAATTTAATATGTGTAGCTTATATAACTAGTAAGTCAAGCCCTTTAGGTTTTGCGTTCCTCGTAAGTGGCAATTGTTATGCTTGTTTAAGTAGTAAAGCCTTATCAACTAAATTTGTACTATATAAGCTTAGACCTCTCTCAAATTTAGGCTTTTTTAGAGCAATTTTTTTTTTGGGGACTTAATATAACAGTAAGTTCAGGAGTACAAGTACAAGCCGCATTGTGCATTGTGTGTGAGTGGGGTGAATGTGAACAATATTGACCCTACTTCACATGAAACGTGTGCAAGGAAAAGATTTCATGCGATGTTATATGTTCTCCACAATTTGTCGAGATGCCTGTAATGTGGCTTCATTTTTTTCCAAAAAGAGAATGAACTAAGGCTTTCAATGGAGGAGTATGTGTTATTGTTTATCATAATGGTCAAGATGAAGATCAATTTTCTCTTAGGAAGCCTTTTCCAAGTGCAGATGATTTTGTTTGTCCATGTTGCTCATCATTCAACATTGCTCACATCCTACTATATCATTACAATTGTAACCTGTCTATCCACCCTGCATACTGAAAGTTGCATTCCCCTTCCTCCTTGAACTTGAGAGGAATACTCTTTCAAAAGCCAGAAGGAATAAATAACAACACATGGGTTTTGGATTTCTACTTTTGAAGAGGATCTTATTTCAATGGTTGTAAATTTCCCAACAGAGTAGTATTGAGTCAACTATAATCTTTAACCATAGTTCAAGGGATTTAATGGCTTTTTGCAAAAGATCCAATTTGCATTCCATTCCTGATTTGTTTTTGTCAGGTCTAATTCCAATATTAGATCCTAGTCAGGTTGCTTGTGCGAAATGGCAATCTTTGAAGTTGTAGTCAATAGATTTTTGTGTTTCACAACCAAATGGGTTTTATGCCCCTTATTCTTCAACTCATTAGCAAGTGGTAATGTTGTATTATTCATTTTCCACAAAAATAATTGGAACTTCCTTGGCAATGGTTTTTTACACATCTTTCCAAGTTGGGTTCTGTAACTATTGGTTGATTTCTACTTTGCACTAGACCTCTAAAGAAAAGGTAGGAAAATTTAACCATATATTCTCCTATTGATTAGAACATCTATATCAACTTATCTTGGGTGTATTAATTGCTCAACTGTATTTCTGTTATATGTCAAGCAATTTCTCTATCAAAGATCCTATGCAAGACCACCATGTTCCAAACTCTATTGACTGTGATGAGGTGTGAGACTCAATCTAGTCCTTCAAATTGTTCTCTTTGTGGGAACCATAAGTTACTTACCAAGCATATAGATTGACCAGTTCTTACCCACTAGGCTAGACCCTTATTCATATCCTGCAGGATTGGGTAAATGCTTTTTCAAAAAAGTGAAGAGCATTGTTTGGTTTCTTAAAATCATCCAATTCTTGTCCCTTCCCATATTTTCTTGTAAAGATTTGACTCAGCAATGAATTGTTATTAAATAAAAATACACCAAGCCTGTTTTCCCAAGAGAGCTCTAGTGAAATTAAAAATACTTGTAGCCCCAAGCCATCCTGATCTTTCTACTTACAAATCTATCTACTTAGGACAAAATATTGGCCTTCTAGCTTTGTAATTTACCCTCAAGTTTATTCATGATCATGTGGAAAACAAATCTATCCCTATAAAGCTTGTCTATATTGCTCCTTAAATATGTCCCTAATCTTTCCACTTGCTTGTACCTGAAAACCCAAGTCATCATTTTCCTAAATCTACTAGGGGTGTTTGGACTAAACCAAATTTCACTCTTATTTGAGTTGGATTATAACTTTGATTAGAAATATATTAACAGATCATTAGCATATAGGACATAGTTAATAATTGGGACATTCTTACTCACCTAGACACATGACACCTTCTTATTTGCCAGAGCCTTTATCAATTACAATGAAAATATATTAGCACAAATAATGAATAAGTATGGGGATGAGGGTCCCCCTGTCTTAGGCCTATAGAAGTGGAAAATCTTGGCAACTTCTCTCCATTGATAGTCACTAATGATAAACTAGAAGAAAGGAGAGTGAGAGAGAGAGAATTCTATATAATATGCTAAATTTCTTATTGATTAAGTTCAGATACATCAATATATATACTCTGTATTAGACAAATACTGTTAACTGAATGTACAACTATAAGTTTAACAAACTACCACATCACTCTAACTAATTACATGAATTGGACACGTCACACACTGACTACCACATCATAACCCTGTCATCCCCCCCTCAAACTCAAGTGGGGGATGAACCTGAACTTGAACTTGAATCCACCAAATTGTGTTTGTCGTGCAATGCTAGAAACTGATGGCTAGGCAATTGTTTGGTGAGTATATATGCTATTTGTTGATCAGAGTGTAAATGAGCTACAACAATGTCACCTCGTAAGACCTCTCAAACAAAAAAGATGTCCATTTCCATGTGCTTCATGCAATAGTGTAGAACTGGGTTGTGCGATAGAAGTACAACACTAAGATTATCACAAAACAAAACTGGTTTAGCAGGTAATTGTATGTTCAATTCACAGAGTAAGGATTGACCCCACATTAATTCAACTACAGAAGCTACAAGGCTATGATACTCAACCTCAGTACTGGACCTCGACATCATAGTCTGCTTCTTACAGCATTAAAAAATTAAGTAAGGGCCAAGATATAAACAAAAACTGTCTATCCATTGGATCACTGGCCTAATCCGCATCAACATAACATCTAAGAGAGAAATTAGAAGCTTTAGAAAAGTAGAGTCCATAGCCACCACACCTTGCAAGTACCTTAGAATGCGCTTAACAGCTTTCCAATGTGCTTTAGTAGGTGATGCCATGAATTAACTCGCTTTATTTACTGCTAAGTTGATTTCTGGATGAGTGATAGTAGCATAGTGTAAAGAACTAACTACTGATCTGTACATCTGTGGATTGTGGAATTTTAGACTACCATCCTGAATCAACTTGGGAGTAACAGGCATGGAAGTTAAAACTGGTTTGACAGTAAGCATTCTGGCCTTCTTAAGAGTGTCAACAATATACTTTTGTTGGGATATAATTAGAGCACCAGTAAGGGACCTTGAAACTTCAATACCTAGGAAATAACCAAGATCCCCTAAGTCCTTAAGAGAGCAAATTCTTTGTGAAGCAAGGACTAATATCAAATATTACCAAGGGAGATAAGCCTGTGATGACAATGTCATCAACATAAACAAGCATATAAGTTATACTTGTGGGAGTGAGTCTCATGAAAAGCGATGAGTCACATTTGCTTTGAGATAAACCAAATTTAAAAAGAATGGTAGCTAAGTTTTCAAACCACGCCCGAGAAGCTTGCTTTAAACCGTAAAGAGCTTTTTCAAGCTTGCAAACCATGGTTTTATCCAAATATTCACAACTAGGGGGTTGTACCATATAAACTTCTTCTTGCAGCTAACCATTTAAAAATATGTTGTTCACATCTAACAGACCAAGTGACCAACCATTTGCAAGAGCTAAGGACAAAATAATATGAATAGTTATGGGTTTTACTACTGGGGAAAACATTTCAGAGTAGTCAAAACCTTGTTTTTGGTGAAACCCCTTTGCGACTAACTAAGCCTTGTAACGGTTAACAATGCCATCTGAATTGTGTTTAAATTTAAACACCCACTTATAACCAAATGCACTCCAGTTAAGAGGTAAAGAGACCAATCTCCTAGTCTTATTTTTAAGCAATGCGTCATATTCTTCCCTTATGGCAGAAAACCATATTGGGTGTGTGAGTGCCTCATGCACCTTTTGTGGTTCAGTGTGAGTCAAATAGACTTTAGGCTTAAAAACTCCTCGTTTTGACCTTGTAACCATGAGGTGAGAATTGGTGATTGGAGAAGGTGAAGGAATAGAAGTGACCGGTACTGGGGAAGAAGTGACTTGTACAGGAGATGTTGAGGAAGGCTGAGATTGAGCATCAGTAAGAATAGTACTTGTGTCACTGTCACCAGAACTAATAGAGGCATCGGGAATTGCAGCAAATAAAACATGTTCTGAACCATTGAATTGAGTCTCCATATGTCTTGGATTAGTAGCTAATTGATCTCCACTAGATGAACAAGGCCTTGTACTATTATCCTGTTGCATGACAGGTAATTCATTAGTACATATAGGTAAAGAAGAAAAAAGTTTCGAGCGTGAAACAAACTGGGTATTCAACATGGGTGGTAATGCAGAGGGAAGAAATTAGCTAGATTGTGGCAACAAAGGTGAGGTATTTTGACTGTGCCATATTTTATATGGGAAGGATTTTTCATCAAACTTTATATTCCTTGAAATGTAATTTTTTCCATTTTTATCAAGGCACTTATAACCTTTGTCTTGGGAACTATATCCCAAGAAAACACATTCTGAACTTCTAAACTGAAAGTTGTGCTTATTGAAAGGGGTCAAAAGTGGGTAAGAAGTACACTTGAAGACTTTTAGAAAGGAATAGTTTGGATTAGTTCTAAAGAGTGTAAACAAAGGGGAATCACTATCTAGTCTAGAAAGAGAAGATAACCTATTGATTAAGTAGATAGAAGTAGTGAAGGCCTCTTCCCAAAATTTTAGTGGCAAACTCGCATAAGAGAGTAAGGTGAATGCCATTTGGACTATATATTTATGTTTGCACTCTATTGTTCCATTTTGTTGGTGAGCGTGAGGACATGTAACATGATGTACAATGCCATAGGTTTTCAGAAAGGTTTGACATGCTCTGAATTCACCACCCCAATTAGTTTGGATAGGCTTAATAGTGGTTCCAACTTGATTTTCAACTAAAGTTTTAAAATTGATAAAAGTTTCTAAAGTTTTAGATTTCCTTTTGATAGGATAAATTCATGTGTACCTAGAAAATGTATCTATGATGCTTAGGTAATACAGATTGCCATTACTGGATCATATAGGGGCTGGTCCCCATAAATCACTGTATAACAAGTCAAAAGGCCTTTTATAGACATTTGGAGAAGGAGGAGATAGAAATTTTTGTGATTTTCCACAGGCACAAGCAGTACAAAAATCATAAGGTTCTTTATTCAAAAAGGGAATTTTACATAGCTTGAGAGTTTTGTTTACAACTTGAAGACTAGGGTGGCCTAGCCTATAGTGCAACAATTTCAAACTAGGTGCAGTAGAAAAATCTTATGTCAAGGAAAATGTGTGTGAAACTGAATCTCCACTGAATGTAGGATTAATGGCCATGGGATCTGTTGGGGAGACTTGTTAGCGATTTGGCAAGCGTACCAGTCACATAAGTAATATAGTGAAAAGAGTAAAGAATATTGTTTCCATGAGGACTAACTAGCTAATTACTTAAAAAACTCAAATGTATTAGTTAAACGAGCAAGATTGGATTGAATACGAAGAATTGAAAAGTAAAATTCAACTACAGTAATTTTTTATGCTTTTTGTAAATAAACACATACACAAATCGAATAAATTAATTGACATAAGGCCTAGAGTTACTAATCTCTCTCTTTCGTCCTAGGAATTACTAAATTCTCTTTTGCACTCGTGATTCTAACCAAATATACACCTTAATCTTAGGTTTCCTAATGACCTAAAATAATTCTCCCGAATCTAAATTAAACTACTCAACTTCTACACAATCCTTTATATGAGTCAAGCCTAATAAGCACTACCTAAATTAATTAAACGATGTTAACTGATATTTCTATGAGTTAACAAGAAAAAACCCTAAGGTTCAAGCACTCGTCCTCTTTATTTAATGTTCTACAAACGTCTCCCTCGCCAAAGTTCGATGAAAGCTCACAAGCGATAAATTGATCATATTTAAAGTAAGCACAAGATGAATGAATAAAAGGGATGCATTAATTCATAAGAATTCACAAGTTTAGAGAGAAATGCAACTCCTAATCTGAAATGAGAAATCCTAAAACAAAAATTTAGCTACTCATGGCTACAGAACTACAGAAAACAACAAAAAAATGATAAAACTCTGTGAAATCGAGGTTGGATTGACGGAAGTTGGCACCGGAGAACTTCGAAATGGGATTTCTCTTCTTCCTTCAACAATTTCGGGGTTTTACAGTCTATGTCGTGCTCAGCATACCCTAGAAAATATGTTATATCACTATTTAAACCACCAACAAAAATTGACCCGTCGCTATAGTGGCACAATCCCACCGCTATAATGGTAGAAGACATTTTAACAAGCTGGAAAACAAGGCCCACCCTATAGCGGTATCTTCCTACAGCTATAACTGTAGAAGGCAGGGAAAAAGACTTCTATTACTCTAGTTCTAGTGGCCACTACTATAGCGGTGAATGGTAGAGAAATATGCTTCAAAAACTTCAGAAATGCAGCAACTTCTTGTATATTCTCCTCACCAATCCAACTTACATCAAAAAACAAATAAACATTATTATTCAGTAGATTTGAATCATGAAATAACTCAAATTACCCTAAACTCTAAGAAATCCTAAACTAATATAAAACACTCAAAACATGGGTTAAGAATCACAAGCCAAACAAGAAAGAGATTAAAAGAGAGGGTATTTAGCACCAAAATGGTACTAAATCCAAAACTTAACACTAGCCAAACAAGAAAGAGATTAAAAGAGAGGGTATTTAGCACCAAAATGGTACTAAATCCAAAACTTAACACTCTCCTAAACTTGAACTTTTGCTTGCCCTCAAGCATAACAACCCTCAACATAGACAAAGGTGCAAAGCAGAAGTCAGACAAACAGATTCGCAAACAAGATTTGAAAATGTTCGAACTAAGCAACAGAAAAATGTGATTTGTATAATTAAAAACAGAACCATTCCTTAAAATTAAATTTAATAATTGCCTTTACCAAAGGGAAAGTCATATTTGCAATAATAACATAGGGATTTAATTCAAAACTCAAGCAAACACCTTGATACCTCAAAAACTTCAAAAAGCAAAAATACCATCACTTAAATTAAACTTAGAGTCTGTACACCCAATCCACACATCTTTTCCTTCCCCTTCACACCTAAGGAGAAAATTACAGAGTAAGAAAAGTTCCCGTGCACCTAATCCACACAACACTTCTCTACCCCTTCATTCTCTCGAACCAACCAAAAGCAAAGTCCATTGATTGAAAAATGTGTCTGTGTGCCTAATCCATATAACACTACCTCAACATAAACTATACCTTCAAGCTAGTTAATTATTCTTATTTGTGTAAACCAATTTTTTTAATTAATGAAATCTGAAATTTACACCTCTTATTAAGCTTACTTTTGATTTTAGGAAAGCTTAACTTAAGCTACAACACTTACTCTCAGAGTTTTAAAACTTCAATTAGCCTAACAAGAATTTTGAAAAAAATATCCTAATATTATTGAAAATAAGACTAATTCTCTTCTAAAAGCAAATTTCAAGAATTTAACTTTATCAAAACTTTGAAGTTTTTAAAACAACAAAACATCACTTCCCTTACGAAGATCAAATTAAAAGATAACATAAAAGTTTGAAAATTGCTCTCACTAACAACTATCTGCTTTACATAACTGTCTTTATTAACACACCAAGCAAAAACAAAGATTCCTCCCCCCAAACTTTAAATTGATAATTTCCTCACTGTCCCATATCAGCACAATAGAGGAAGAAGAACAGACCAATAACATAACAACCAAGAAAGAGAAATACCACAAATAAAATAATCAAAACAAGCAAAACTGCGAAAGAAAGAAAGAAAGAAAACTTGGGTTGCCTCCCAAGAGCACTAAGTCTATAGTTTTCAGCCAAACTTTACCGGTGCTTGTTCAAGGTAGATCTTCCAATATTGGCAGCTTCGTAAATGCTTTCAACAAAGTAACAACCATGTTTGCAATGTCAGGAGGTTTGAATTTAATGGGATCATCACAAAACTTGGCATAAGTCTCTGAAACTCCTAGAACTCCCCTTGTTCTTTTCCCCACGTCTTCAACATCCTCCAAGCAATCTTTACTCATCTCATCATGAAAAGACTCGTGAGATTTCTCATCAATCATCTTCACAAAATAGCAGTCCACCCGGTCATCAAAAGCTTTGATTGCCTTGTTCATGTTAAAGGTGACCTCTTGATCGTTAACCCTTATGGTTAACTCACCTTTATGAACATCAATTATAATCTTTCCAGTAGTTAGAAAAGGTCTTCTCAAAATGATTGGGATGTCCTCGTCTTCCTCATAATCCATGACAATGAAGTTAACCGAAAAAATTAACTTGTCCACCTTGACAAGTACATCCTAATGATTCCATTCACATAACACAACGAACGGTCATCTAGTTGAAGCTTCATTGTGGTAGGACGAGCCTTTCCTAAACCCAATTTCTTTAATATAGAAAGCGGCATTAAATTCACATTGGCTCCTAGATCACATAGTGCTTTACCAGCAAAATTTCTCCTAATATTGCATGGGATCACAAAGCTACCCAAATCTTGCATTTTGATAGGCAACTTCTTTTGGAGAATGGCGCTGCATTCTTGAGTTAAGGCTACAGTTTCAAACTCTCCCAAATGCCTCTTTTTCTATAGAACATCCTTCATAAACTTTGCATAACTGGGCATTTGTTCCAATGCATATGCAAATGAGATGTTAATATGAAGTTGCTTCTAGATCTCTAAGAATTTTTTATATTACCAGTATAGATTGAACTTTTTATGCCTCTGAGGATAACGTAATGGTGGAATAAAATTTCTAGCCCTCATGTCTTGCATTGTATTTTCACCCTTACCTATAGCATCTGAAGTATCTACTTTTTTAGTTGCCTTCTCTTGAGGTTCGACAACTTTTTCATTATCTTCTTTAGTGATCACCCCTTGCTTCTGATCATGTAATTTAACAATATTAAGGAGCTCCTTGACACTTCTTAAGGTAATGGTATTACAGTACTTTCTACCTTCCCTTCTTAGGTTATTTTCAATGTCACTGGGAAAATTACCTTGTGGCCTATTGTTTAAAGTAAGTGCCAACTAGCCCATCTGAGTTTCTAAGTTTTTAATTGTAACATTCTGAGTTTGAAACATTGTCTCACTCCTTTCCATGAACTTTATGAACATGTCCTCTATTGATGGTTTCTTCTCGACTTGAGGTGGTGGATCTCTGTTTTGAGGAATATAACTATTCTGGTTATTGAAGCCAGGAGGTTGAGATGGTCTACCTAAAGATGAAGATGCAGATGTAGGATTCAGGCAATGATTATTGCTTCAAGAAAATTTGGGATAATTTCGTGCCCCCAGATTATAGGTGTTGGAATATGGGTTATTTTGGCTCATCTATTGATTACCCATATAGTTCAATTGCTCTACTGTAGCAATTTCCTCACAATACCCATTGATATGGGTTCCACCATAAAAATTACATTTTAGTTCACGGGTGACTACTGCATTTATTTTTGTTGGCTCCTATTGTCTAGAACACAACATATCCACCTTTTTAGTTAAAGCTTCATTTTGAGCCAGTAAGGCATTGAGGGTATCCAATTCCAAAATCCCTTTCTTTGCACCCCTTCTTGCTCGGATGGAAGCATTTTGACTAGCTCCCATTGTTTCAATTATCTCTTGAGCTTGTTCAATGCACTGCCAGCTACGATGTCTAATCTATCCTTAGTTTCATACGTCAGTCCACTATGGAAAATAGAAATTTGTTGCCACTTCTGAATGCCATGGTTATCTCCTTAAATCACTCCCAAGAAACATATAAATTCTCACCCTTTTGTTGATAAAAAGCTATAATTTCATTTCTCAATTTAACTGGCTTTGAGGGAGGGAAGAATTTATCCAGGATTTTCTTTTGGAGCTCATCCCATGTAGTGATACTCCTTGGAGTTTGAGTCATTAACCAACTTTTCACGATGTCCCTTAAGGAAAAGGGAAACAAGCAGAGGCGAATTACATCATCGATTACTCCATTTAGCTTAACCATATCACAAATATCTAGAAAGTTAGTGATATGGTTATTGGATCCTCCATAAGACTTCCTCCAAATTGATATTATTCAACAAGATTTACCAACATCGCCTTCATCTCAAAGTTGTTAATCTGGAAGGAAGGTGTCACATCCCAAAAATTGAGCATGTGAAAAGATACTACTCATTTGATATAATTCTCAAACATACGTTATATACATATATTCTGTAAGGTTTTACATTCAACCTTAATCATTCATTCCACACTACAGAATTATATTCATCTGATAAGCAAATATAGACATACATAGTCTGATATTTCTATCTCATCGCAAGCCTAGGAGACCTATAGTAAGTACAGAGCGTTCCTAGTATCCACATTAATAAGTACTGGTATCCCACCAGACAGAAATAGAGAATAATCCCAAGGGGCTTCTAATCTTCAAACGGATACTCTTGTTCTTTATTTTCTGTATCTGAAAAAAAATAATCATAGGGAGTGTGAGTTTATTTAAAAACTCAGTAAGTAAATAACTGTACTATATAAAATATCAAAAGTACAAATACCACATTTACTCATATAATTAATTGTCTTATACATCGAGTAGTGTGGGACTCTAACCCTTTCAAACTCATGAATAAGATTTCATAGATATACACCGAGTAGTATGGGACTTTAACCCTTTCAAACTCGTGAATAAGATCTCATAGGTATACACCGAGTAGTATGGGACTCTAACCCTTTCACCTCGTGTATCGGTTTCATAGATATGCACTGAGTAGTATAGGACTTTAACCCTTTCAAACTCGTGTATAAGATTTTTTAGATATACACCGAGTAGTATGGGACTTTAACCCTTTCAACTCGTGTATAGATTTCATAGATATGCACTGAGTAGTATGGGACTTTAACCCTTTCAAACTCGTATATTAGATCCTGTAGATCTTTACTCATTAATAAGATAGTGAGAATTTATCACATAGTACAATTGTCATGAAATAAAATAATTTCTACATACTCTTATTTCTACCGATCATCATATACTCCCATATGAAAAATTGATTGCTTATAATCCAAATAATGTTGTAAATGGGACTTATATTGTACTTTGACTAGTAATATCAAATTAGCTGAGCAAGGTTATTCACTCACCTTGATGTTTGTCCAAGTTTACCTTGTTCCACACTAGAATTTGTGTAGGAAAATTTCCTAGTAAAATATATTACAAGGAATCATAAGAAAGGAAACAAAATCACGAAAATACGTAAAATTTTCTGACTGCTACAGTAATGGGTTGCTATAGTACGGTTTGCTACAGTAACGATTTGCTACAGTGTCGGTTAGCTATAGTACTGTTTGCTACAGTACCGTTGACTGCCGACACTACAGTACTGCTACAGTACCGTTGACTGCCGACACTACAGTACTGCTACAGTAACCCGAAGAAAATTTTCCAGATTTTGTTTCGAAATTTCTGGTCGCTACAGTAACTCGGTTTTGCAGAAGTTTTTGCAGAAATTTCTCACAAATTCATCCTTTCCTTTCTTGTTTCAAAACCAGAATTTCAACTCTTTTAACCGATTATAACTCAATTATAACTTCTAAAACAACTGAGATTCACGAATTATCATCAAAATCTTCAAGAACAAAACTTCCTCTAATCTTCCATATAAACTTAGATTTAAGGAAAATAACGAGATTAAAGCTTACCTTTGATCCTTACAAAGCTTTTGAACCGAACAAATAATCGAACTTCTGAAGATCAAGGAAAGGATTTGAGAAGAAAATGAAGAACTGAGAGAGAAAATGAAGTTACTGTTCCTTTTGCTTCGCTTCAAAATCGAATTATGAGAAGTTACTATTGAAGTTTTATATTAAATATTTCTAATGGGTTATTGAATAACCCATGGGTATCCATAACCCAACATCCAAACCCATCCAGTCAATTTACAATAAATGGATTAATTGACCATTCTTAAACCACTTTTCCATGAATTTCACCATTCTTAGAATATATCCCTCATTGTGCAAATATTTAGTCCAGTCATTTAACTCAATTTTCATAAATAATATTCAATGAGAACAATTAAATATGAAAATTAAAAATGACCAAAATAAATAACTAAAGTAACGTTGTACATTCTAAAATACTCTTAAGCGAATTATATTCCGAAATTAACGGGTATTACAGAAGGCTTCACTATGCTTCAAATATTTCCAGCATCATGTGGTGAAGCATAATCCCAAATTGCTTTGTATCCCTTTTAATTTTCATTACTAGTAAAATTCTGATTTTCTTCTGCCATTTCTTCTTTTTGCGAGATTTGCTTCTCTTGAGTTTTTCTAGTTCTCACTTCTTTTCTATTTTTTTGTGTGAATCTCTTGATTTCAGGTTCAAAGAGTATATCAGAAGTGTCAATGGTACCTCAAATACACAGTAGAAATCACAGTAAGAATCGACAAAAGGAATTCACCAAGAAAAATGACTCTAAAAGCAAAAATAACTAATTAAATGAAAGAAAAATTAAAAAGTAAACAAAACAAAGGAATTCAAAGCAAAAAAAAAAGTCTAATCTAGCACTTTTGAATATCTTAGAATATTAGCTAAAACCGTTAGTCCCTAGCAATAGTGGCGAAAACTTATTAGCGATTTGGCAAGTGTACCAGTCATACAATTAATACAGTGAAAAGAGTAAAGAATATCGTTCCCACGAGGACTAACTCACTAATTACTCAAGAAACTCAAACGTATTAGTTAAACAAGCAAGATTGGATTGAAGATAGCTCTATACGAAGAATTGAAAAGTAAAATTCAACTACAATAATTTTTATGCTTTTTGCATATGAACACATACAAATTAGATAAATAAATCGATAAAAGGCCTAGAGTAACTAATCCCCCACTTTCGTCCTAGGAATTACTAAACTCTTTCTTGCACTCGCGATTCTAACCAAATATGCACCTTAATTTTAGGTTTCCTAATGGCCTAAAATAATTCTCCCAAATCTAAATTAAGCTATTCAACTTCTACACAAATCCCTTATGTGAGTCAAGCCTAATAAGCATAACCTAAATTGATTAAACGAGGTTAACCGATATTCCTATGAGTTAACAAGAAAAAACCCTTAAGGTTCAAGCACTCGCCTTTTTTATTCAATGTTCTACAAATATCTCTCTCGCCAAAGTTTGATGAAAGCAACACGTAAGCAATAAATTGATCAGATTTAAAGTAAGCACAAGATGAATGAATAAAGGGGATGCATTAATTATAAGAATTTATAAGTACAAAGAGAAACACAACTCCTAATATGAAATTAGGTTCATAGTAACTCTAGAATAGAAATTTAGCTACTGATGGCTATAAAACTACAGAAAATAGTAGAAAAATGATAAAACTCCATGAAACTGAGGTTGGATTGATGAAAATCAGGGTCAGAGAGCTTCAAAATAAGATTCCTTTTCTTCCTTCAGTAATTTTAGTGTTCTCTACTCTATCTTGTGCTCAACATACCTTAGAAAATAAGTTCTGTCGCTATTTAAACCACTAGCAAAAACCAAAAAAAAAATTGACCTGCCGCTATAGCGGCACAATCCCACTGCTATAGCAGTAGAAGACATTTTAATAGGCTAGAGAACAGGGCCCACCACTATAGCAGTGGAAGGTAGGGGAAAAGGTTCCTATTACTCTGGTTCTAGTGGCCACCGCTATAGCTACACAAGGCCATTGCTATAGCGGTGAATGACAGAGAAACATGCTTGAGAAACTTTAAAAATGTAGCAACTTCTTGTATATTCTCCTCACCAACCTAGCCTATATCAGAAAATAAATAAACATCATTAATCAGCAAATCTGAATCATGAAATAACTCAAATTACCCTAAACTCTAAGAAATCCTAAACTAATCTAAAACACTTAAAACATAGGTTAAGAATCACAAGCCAAACAAGAAAGAGATTAAAAGAGAGGGTATTTAGCACCAAAATGATACTAAATCCAAAACTTAATCGGAAGTTTGCAAGATGTTTGAGTTGGAAATTATCAAATTGATAGAGCCTTTCCTAATCAACTTTCCCTTGCAAGATGACCTTGTTGGTATCTTGCAATTTAACATAGCAGTGAGTAGGATGAAATTAAAAAAAAAATTTCTTTCTTTGGCAAATTGTGATACACTGACCATGTTCTTTTTTATGTGAAGAACATGTAGGAGATTGTTTAAGGACAGGGAAATATTAAGATCAATGGGAGAATTAATATAGGAATACCTAGTATGTTTGACACATAAACCTTTACCATTTCCAACATGCACTTGCTCCTGTCCATTGTACTTTGTTTTGTTTATAAGATTTCCATAGTCAGCAATCACATGGTTTGAAGCACCAGAGTCACGGTACCAACCTTTGTTAGCAAATCTTTCTGAGCTACCATATACTATTGTGGCATTGGCCAAAGGTTGTTACAGCTGGGTGAATGAACTTGTGGCTGGATATACTGATCATATTTATGATAGCATTGTAATGTAGCATGTCCAGGCTTATTACACACTTGACAGACAATGTATCTACATGAATTTTGTCCTCCCTTGCCTCTAAAATGAGTTCCACCTCGGCCTCCTCTACTTTTATACTAATTACCATGAAAATTGTTCTGTGTACTGTTCTGATTCGACTTATTACCATTGCTGGATGATTTTTCTTTACTGTTAGTAGTTGCCATGTTCACAAACACCTTGTCTCACATACTATTGATCTTATTGTGTTTCTCTAGCCTTACTTCTTAAGCAATTAGTAAGCTCTCAATCTCAGATACAGTATACAGATCTAACCTTATGTTAACGAACATGATGAATGGATCATAGTCCTCAGATAATCCATCAAAGATTGGTTCGATGTGTTTAACTTGATTGATCTTGTCTCCAATTAATCCTTAGTAGGTACTCGTTCATTAGTTTCTCTCCTTTATAAGTGTTGCAAATCTCGATTTTGAATTGCCTTATTCTTGCTCTATTTTGCAACGCAAAAAATTGCTACGCTGTAGTCCAGACGCTGCTTGATCTGTCACAGCCAACAACTCTTGTGAGCATACTTTCACTCATGGAGGAAAGTAGCCAGGAAAGGAGCAGCTGATCCTACCGCTTCCATGTCAGAAATTCTTCATTAATCTTTCCGACGAGTTCATCTTTTATAGTCACATACTTACTCGATTTTTCTAATTCTTCTTCAAGGAATCATTTTAGTTCATGGCTGCAAATAGCAGCAAGTGTTTGCTGCCTCCAAACCAAATAATTCTTTTAATCTAATTTGACTAAAATCGGATGATGAAATGTGATGAAACTAGCTCTCTAATTGGTCACAAGTAGACTTGAGCTTACCAGTGTGAAGTTTGGTAAAACAGCATAGATATTTATATTCTCTATGTTCGCAGGTGTTAGCTTTGATACCATGAAGATAAACCAAAAGAAAGGGGGGAGAGAGAGTTCTGTATAATATGTTGAATATCTTATTGAGTAAGTTCATATACATTAGTATATATACTCTGTATTAGACAACTACTGTTAACTGAATGTATAACCATACAATTGTAAGTTTAATAGACTACTATATCACTCTAACTAATTATATGAACTGGACACATCACATGAACTGGACACGTCACACACTGACTGCCACATCATATCCCTATCATCCCCTCTCAAACTCAAGTGGGGGATAAACCTGAACTTGAACTTGAATCCACCAAATTGAGTTTGTCGTGCAATGCTAGAAACTAATGGCTAGGCAATGATTTGGTGAGTATATCTACCATTTATTGATTAGAGTGTAAATGAGCTACAATAATGTTACCCCATAAGACCTCTCAGACAAAAAAGATGTCTATTTCCATATGCTTCGTGCGAAAGTGTAGAACTGTGTTGTGCGATAGAAGTACAGCACTAAGATTATCATAAAACAAAACTAGTTTAGCAGGTCATTGTATGTTTAATTCACAAAGTAAAGATTGAACCCACATTAATTCAGCTACAGAAGCTACAAGCTACGATACTCGGCCTTAGTACTGGACCTGGACACCGTGTTTTGTGTTTTACAGCACCAAGAAATTAAGTTAGGGCCAACATACAAATAGAAACCAGAGGTAGATCGTCTGTCCATTGAATCGCTAGCCCAATTCGCATCAGCATAGCATCTAAGAGAGAAATTAAAAGCTTTGGAGAATTAGAGTCCATAAGTCACTATACCTTGCAAGTACCTTAGAATGCTCTTAATAGCTTTCTAGTGTGCTTCAGTAGGTGATGCCATGAATTGACTTGCTTTATTTGTTGCAAAGCTGATTTCTATATGAGTGATAGTAACATAGTGTAGAGAATCAACTACTAACCTGTACATCTGTGAATTATGGAATTTCAGACTACCATCATGAACCAACTTGGGAGTAACAGTCATGAGAGTTGAAACTAGTTTGGCAGTAAGCATTTCGGCCTTCTTAAGAGTTTCAACAATATACTTTTGTTGGGATAGAATTAGAGCACCAGTAAGGGACCTCAAAACTTTAATACCCAGGAAATAATCGAGATGCTCTAAGTCCTTAAGAGCAAATTCTTTGTGAGTCAATGACACTCTCCCTCATTGTTTTCAACATGTGTATCTTATTTCTTTTCCTTCTATTACTTACCGCTGCTTGGAAGTACCTCGTGTTATGATCCCCTCGAGTTGGCCACATTTTTCCTTTAAGCCTACTTAATTTGTTCACATTCAATAAAAAATTTCATACTCTTTGAAATTATCTACTCCTTGTTCACATCATAGTTCTTGGGATCCATTTGTTAAATAACTTCAAGTTCTTTTTCTTCTTCTTTTATTTGTGATTCTATGTTCTTAAAGTAATTTTTATGCCACTCTTAAAGGTCCTTTGAGACATTCTAGAGCTTATTAGAGAATTGATGGGATAGAGAACCATTAATAGGTTTGTTCCATGCTTGGGATGTATAATGTTTACACACTCTAGATCTCGAGTCTCTTGTTCTATCTTGCCATTCTTCTGTTGATACTCCAAAAACCATTGCTCCGACATGATGGCTAGTGTTACCAATTCTCTTGGAGAGCAACAAGTTAGCTCTACAATAGTTGAATCTGGACTTTTTCATCTAAGTAACTATGATCACCCAGGGATAGTAATCATGGCCAGACCATTCACTAAAAGTGACTATCTTATGTGGAGCACTTCAATTCAAATCTCGCCGGGAGCAAAAGGTAAACTAGGTTTTATTGACAGGACGATTCAGAAGCCTAACGAAACAAATAGTGACTTTTAGAAATAGCACAAGGCGGATTTCATCGTAAGATCATGGATTCTAAGATCACTATCAAAGGAACTAGCTGAGATATTCGTTTACTATTCCATGGCAAGAAACCTATGAAGAGGTGAAAGAAAGATTTAAAAAAGCTAATAGGCCTCAGATGTATAGAATTCAGAGGGAAATTACTTCTATATAGCAAGGGAATAGCAATTTAACAGGCTACTTTAATTGTTTAAAGAAGTTGTGGAAGGATTTAAACAGACTTAAACCAATACCCTCCTATGACTATGCAGGATGCAAATGTGGTTTGTCTAAAAGGTATTCTAAAATGGATTCATCCATGAAAACAATTCAGTTCTTAATAGGACTGAATAAAGGCTTTGAGACATCTAAGAATAGATACTCATGCAAAAGCCTCTTCCTAGTACCAATAGGGTGTATGCCATGTTACAAAGTGTGGAGTCACAAAAGATAACGTGTAAAATGTTTGAAGAAAGTTTATAAGCAAGTGCTATGTTAATAAAAATGTAGCATGATGGAAAACATATGAACAACAAAGCCAAATTCAAGAAGAAAGAGAAGGAGGAGAGATTCTATAATCACTGCAAAGCTTAAGGGCATTTTAAAGAGAAATGTTTCAAAATCATAGGGTATTCGGACTGGTATGTGCATTTAATCAAAACTAAGAAAGAGAAAAAGCAAACTAAGTCTATTAATATGACAAAAACATATCAAGAGAAGCCTAAACCTAGGGGTGATAAGCAACAAGATTGGATGGCACACTTGATTAAATAAGAAATAGCAAAGGCACTGAAGAGGGCAAAATCAAGCAGAGTCAGTGGCAACAACAATATAAATTTCATTCACACCATTGACTATGCTTGTATGACATATTTTCTAGAGGCAAAATCAGCTTTAAAGGAGTCTTGGATTATTGATATGGGAGTCTCAAGCCACATTTGTATCAATGATAAGTTCATTGATGAATTAGTTGCAATAGAAGTTCCTATTTATATGAATCTACCTCATAGGACAGTTATAAGAGTAACTAAAATAGGTATTGTATTTTTCAATGGATTAAAGCTGACAGACACACTCTTTATTCCTAACTTTACCCATAACCTTTGTTAGTAAATAAACTTAGCTTAGTTGATTCTATTTCTTATGCTTTTTTTCCCAACTTTTGTTTTTTGCAGGACCAGAAGAATGAGAAGGTTCTGGCTATTGGGAGAGTAGTGGGCCACCTCTACTATCTTGAGAATTTTTCTTTTTCTTCAACTATCCTTAAATGTTTTAGTACCTTTGATTTGATTAAACAATGTTTTGAAAATAGTTTCTTGCATTGTTTTGAATTTTCCCCTCAAGTGTACGATGTTTCTTCTAATAAAGAAAAGCATGTTTGGCATTGTAGATTAGGACACCATAATGAGAAAATTTTAACCCATTTACCTTTTATTGCTAACTTGAAGACTACAGATGCTATATGCGATATTTGTCCCTTATCAAAGCAAACAAGAAAACCTTTTCTTCACAGCTACATTCAAACCACCAATGTTTTTGAACTGCTTCATATAGACATTTGGGGGCCCTATCATACACTTACCATAACAGGAGCAACATATTTCTTCATAATAGTTGATGATTTTTCAAGAAGCACTTAGACTTATCTCATGACATACAAAAGCTAAACCACTACCATGCTTGAAAATTTTCTACATTTGATCCAAATTTATTCTATAGCATTGTCAAAACCATTAAGACAGATAATGGGCTAGAATTTCTCAATCATTCATGCTAATCCTTGCTGAATAAATTAGGCATCTTACACCAAAAGACTTTCCCCTACACTCCACAATAGAATGGAGAGTTTAAGAGAAAGCATAGACATTTATTACAAATAGTTAGAGCTCTATTATTTCAGTCTAGAATACCAAAACGTTTTTGGGAGAAACCTTATTACATGCTACTTTCATACTTAATAGACTGCCTACTAAACTCCTATCTTGCAAATCACCTTATCAGGTACTTTTTGCTAAATAACCAGACTATACTCCTCTTAAAATTTTTGGATGCCAATGTTTTGTTACCAATAACCTACACACAAAGATAAACTTAATACTAGAGCTAAACCTTATGCCTTTCTTGGTTATCAAACAAGGTGTAAAGGGTTTAAGGTGTATGATCTCATTAATAAGAAAGTTTTCTTGTCTAGAGATGTCTACTTTCATGAATCACAATTTTCATTTCTTAATTCAAAGTACAACACTGATTCATGTGATTCATACTCTCCTTCTTTGCCTATTATTGATGATGTTTATGATTCATTTAATTCTTCCTCACTTATTACTCTTAATGCTCAAGATTATGCTACTGCTACTAACCCCTCTTTTGCAGAACCTATCAATATTTAATATCAAACTACTACTCCCTTGCAGGCAGACACAACTTCTCATTCTTCAAGTACTGTAGCACCTAATTTCCCTCTTAAACGAAGTGATAGACATAGAAAAAAACCATCTTGGTTGTCTGATTTTGTTATTAACCATGTTTCAATTCTTAATCCACATATTTATTTCAACCTTTCTCCTTTTACATTTTCTGTTGAATATGTTTATTACCTTGCAATCCATCAACTACATCAGAACCACATTCCTATGCTCAAGCTTATGAATCTCTATGCTGGATTAAGGCCATTGAAGATGAATTAAATGCCTTAGACAGAAATGATACATGGGAAATAACTATATTGTTGGAAGAAAAGAAGGCTATTAGGTCTAAATGGGTGTACAAAGTAAAGTTGAACCTTGATGGATCTATAGAATGCTTCAAAGCTCGTCTAGTGTCAAAGAGTATAATCAAGTTTGGGGGCTTGATTGTCATGATGTGTTTTCACCTGTGGTAAAAAAATATGACAGTGAGGGTCATGTTCTCAATAGTAGTTACTAAACAATGGCTATTACATAAAGTGAATAGAAATAATGCATTTCTTCATAGGTTCTTAGATGAGGAAGTTTTCATGCTTCCACCTAATGGGTATTCCAAGGCCAAGTAAGGGGAAGTGTGCTATCTTAAGAAGTCATTGTATGGGTTAAAACAAGCATCACGCTAATGGAACACTGAGTTTACCAAGCACCTAAGATCCTTTGGTTTCATTCAATCGCATGTTGATACATGTCTCTTCATTTACCATTCTCGAAAATTCTATTAGTGTATGTTGATGATCTTTTGATCTCAGGTACTTCATAATCCTTGATATAGGAACTGAAATAGTCCTTCCATGATGACTTTACCATCGAAGATTTAGGCCCAGCAAAGTACTTCCTTGGCCTTGAGGTGGCTAGATCTACTACTGGATTGTTTGTCAGTCAAAAGAAGTATACCTCTGACTTGATTACAGATGTTGGGTTACAATTTGCTATGCCTATAAACGTCCCTCTGCCTAAAGACTTACATTTGTGCAGTAATGTAAGAGAATTGATGGATGATGCTTCTAGGTACAAGAGACTTATTGGTCGCTTCCTTTAATTGGGATTCACATGCCCATATATTATGTACTCAGCGTATTTACTGAGTTGGTTTTTTAGAGCCCTCGAAAGCCTCACTGGTCAGCTGCATTACATGTTGTGCGACATCTTAAATCTACATTAGACATTGGTCTTTTCTTCTCTCAAGCTTCTTAGTCCACCTTGACAGCATTTTGTGATGTTGATTGGGAAGCTTATAGAGATTATAGGAAGTCGGTTATCAGGTTTTGCACTCTTTTAGGTTCAACACCATCTCTTGGAGATCCAAAAAGAAAAATATTGTCTCTAAGTCCTCTACAGAAGCTGATACTAGAGTATGGCTGCTATCGTTTGTGAATTACAATGGATTGTACATTTACTTAAGGACTTTTGTGTTCCTAGTTTTCCCATTAGCCTCTACTGCGATAATCAAGCAACAATCCATATATCACATAATGTTGTATTCCACGAGAGAACAAACCATGTGGAAATTGATTGTCACATCATATGAGAGAAGTTTAAAGAAGGATTGATCCAGTGACTACATATGTCTTCCAAAGAACAAGTTGCAAATATCTTTACAAAATCACTTGTTACTCCTTTGTTTAGACACTTCTGCTCCAAGTTGGGATTGGTTCGAATCACCAATGCTCCAACTTGAAGGGGGTGTAGAAATATATTAGTCATAGGCTACTTACAGTAATGTATATTTATACGTGTCAGATGCAGAGTAGTTAGTCATAGCTAATTGTGATTAGTTTTGTTTAACTGTTAAGAGTAGTTAATTTAACATTGTTCATTACTAACAATTATTTTCTGTTACTCAGTTGTATATATATATATACCTTGATGTACATTATAAAAATGACGATAAAGTAATTCCTCTTCAGAGTATGATTGAGTTTTATACATTTAATAATTATTTAAAAAACACTAGGGAATATTTGAATTGAAAATCATGATAGACATGAATTATCATGATTAAAATTCTCCAATATTATATAATATTAATAGAACCAGACTCAGAAATTAATAGCCTTACAAAACTAATAATATCATCATCACATATAAGATGAAATATTTTTTTTAAAAAAATGCAATGGACCTTATATAGACAAATTGTGAATCACTAAATAAAAAAGAAAAACAATAAAGTAAATGGAAATCAAATGACAAACTCCAAAGTGCCGTGAAAATAAAATGAAAGGATTGAATCGCTTGTGAAATTGACATCACTATCAACAGGTTGAAGATGAAGGATTACAAAGACAAGTAACCATGTTTATAAGAGGAGAGAATCACTCTTTTCCTTTACTTTCTGAAACAAACTTTATTTTTAAAAAAAAAAGCATGGACATAATATGGTGTTTATAGCGAATTTTGATTTACAAGGAAAAATTGAATAATATTACTTTAATTTTCAGGAAAGGAGCAGACGTTAGAGGGTATTTTGTGTGGTCGTTGCTAGACAACTTTGAATGGGTTGATGGGTACAGTGTAAGGTTTGGGGTTCATTATGTGAATTATACCACTCTCACAAGAACTCGAAGGCTCTCAGCACTGTGGTACAAACAATTCATTGCTAAACATAGAGCCTCCAGACTCAAGAGATTGCAATATATAAGGAGTCAACTCAGGTAAAAAATTTAAAAAGAGGTTAAATTACTCTTTCAATCTCTATAGTTTAAACATAGTTTAAATATTTGTTATTACCACCAAGCGTGTAAGTCAACTAGTAAGAAGTTGTTCTAGCTTAACTAGATATTTTGAATTCGAATTTGTGGGAATGCAGCTGTGTTAAAACTTGTTAGTGAGAGTTTTCCAGCCTATTGTAATCTTACTCGGTTTGAATTCGGATTAGTAGATACCTGTGATTTAGTATTCAGACACCGAATAGTTATTTACCCAAAAAACATTTGTTATTAAATCCCTATAGTTTAACTTAATTTTAAATTAAATTCCTATACATCGTTTAAACATTTGTTATTGGATGCTTATAGTATGTTTTAAAAAAAAAACTAATTTTGTCACTATTGTTAAACTTTTGTCAATATTATGTTTAATTTTGTTGGCATGACTATTTATGTACTATTTTGAGGCTCTAAATGTGTATGATTCAATTTTACTTTTATATATAATTTTAAATATTTTAAAGTCGGTCGGTCATGTCTCCTTAATGGGGTGTGATAATTTTACTTTTAAATTGTTCTTTACAATAACTAAAATTTATATTAATAAAAAGATATATATATATATATATATATAATTTTCTTATCAAATCAAGTTAACCTTTTTATTATTTACTAATCTATTTAAAAATTTTAACTTTCTCCTATATTATATTATTTGTCCCTAGTTTTAACATTAAATTATCAATTTAGATTCTAATAAATTACTACTTTTTTATTATCAATTCTACACATAACTATTGAAAGAAAAAAGAGGGATGAGGGTTTTTTTTTTAGAAAAAAAAAAAGAGGGGTTGGGGGTATTCCTAGAAAGAAGAGGGGTTGAGGGTTCTTTTGACACAAAAAAAAGAGGTCAATGTGTTTTTGAAAGAAAAAAAAAGGTGTTGGAGAGTTTGTGAAAGAAAATTAAGGGGTTAAGGACATTTTTGAAAGAAATGAGAGGGGTTGGGAGTGTTTTTGAAATTTGAAAGAAAATTGAGGGAGTTGGGGACATTTTTGAAAGAAAAGAGAGGGGTTATGGGCGTTTTTGAAATTTAAAAGAAACTTAAAGGGGCTAGGGATATTTTTGAAAAAAAAACATAGTGGGTTGGGGCATTTATGCAATTTAATCTTTCAGAAAGGTCTTTGGGTTGGTTGAAAATGAAAAAAAAAAAAAAGGAAGTAGAATAAGAAGAAGAAAAAGAGGTCCAGCAAATTCAATCATAGTCATTGATGCTTTAGGATCCATCAAGCAGAGAATCTTCTCGCCCTAAACTATACCCAAATACTTATTTAAAATTTTTGTTTAACTATTCATATTTCGCAATTACTTGACCAAAATTAGAAGTGGCAATGCACATGGCTTTGTAACTTTGATTAATAGCGTTGAAATCCATGTCAATTCGGACAAAATTTGTTTTCCCTTCATTAGTGGAAGATTAGTCAAGGGTTTGATGAAGAGAAAAATAGCAAATTTTGATTTTAATATTTTTATTTAAATTAAAAAATACATCAAAATTAAAATTTTATATTTCTTTTATTTCCCTTTTTTTTCTCTCTCTTTCTCTCCCCTAAGCACACCCTTAAGGATGGTCAATGCTTTCTGTTGCAAGTAAAAGACAAATAGAACCTATATCAACAATTTTTGTTAAGGCTTATTTATGAAAAATTTTATAAATTAACTAATAAACAACTACAACTGATTCTCATAATATAAATATTAGTCAAAAACCTAATCCTACCAAGTGATTACATTATTGATCAATTAATTAAATGAAGATAAACTAGTGAATTCCTTACTAATGAACGTGTTAGTGTAAATAGATACTCACGAGGGACAGTGAAATGAGTATGAAACTATTTTTGAAGATTTTTTCTTTTCTTAAAAGAGATTTAGGATCCTGCTTTGTTAGATCAGAATCCTGATTAAAACATAGTGATTAAAAGTAAGTAACAAGACATAATTAACAAAGCAGTAAATGAAGGACACCACAATATATAGTGGTTTAGTATTATCTCATGATTCACCTATGTCCACTCCTCAAAACACTAAGTAATGAGATTTTATTATAGGTAATCGATAACACAAGATACAAGCAACCTAGGTCGAGGCTTAGCTTCCCACTTTTATACTAAACACTTTTGCAACCTCCAACACAGGTTCAGTAGGACCCTATTTTTATGCTTACATAGCTAGGCCTTCACGCATCCCTAGCAAACCTATCAATAGGAAACCTTTCCTCCAGTAAGGCACAACCACATTGCTTTTACTCCTAAATAGCCAGGGTCCACAATGGGGCCCTAAAGCAACCTCACAAGACATATATAAGTATAGATGCAGTAGGATGGTTCACAAAGAACTTTTTACACAAAGAGATAACTCACTCAGAGAATATATGACAGTACAATAGCTTTCTCAAAACAATTACAAAAAGATAATGCACTTCTCAAGCTCAAAGATATTATCTTCTTTGTTCTTGCAAGATTCTTCAAGATGTCTCTATGTGCTCCTTTTATAGTTTTCTGCAAGTAGCTGTCAAAGGGGAGTCTTTCATCTTGATGAGTATTGAATGATTTAAGTTAATTCTTTAATTCCTTGAAATCTTCTGTGAATTAGGTACCTCGAGCTATATATGAAAATAAATATTTGTGTACAATTCCCAGGTTTACGATTTTCCTTTCTGAGGTTATTTCATGCTTTAGTTTGATCTTCTTGATTGATTCCCTCCTTTTGTAGTGCCTCTCAGATTGAGTTTGATCACAATGACTTCTTTCCATGTTTAGGGAGATATTCCCTTAAGTATTTGATCTTCCAAATTGATTTGCAGCAATGCTTCTAATTTTGTGTCTTGATTGATTTGTTTGAATTAATTTTGAACAACTGCATATATTCTGACTTTTAGTGCTCTTCCAAGTTGACTTTCCTTTTTTGTTTTGATTCTGCATTTAATGCCTCAAATATGGCAAGGCCTTGATTGAGACATTAATCAAAAAACCTGGCTTCAACAAAATGCCTATAGGATGGGAAGTTGTGACGTCCTTCAAATATATTCAAAATAGGATTATATAAATTCAATGGTTTCTCAATAAAATCATAAAACATAATAATTGAGAAATTGGGAGAAAATTATTTGTGTTTGTCACACTATTTTCTCTCTTTATATATGTTCCTTATGTTATTCTAACACTACACACACACATATGCACTAAATTTCTCTTTCACACTAGTAAATTATTCTCCAATAAAATGAACAAACGAGATTTATAAATGAATATGTTATATCTTATTATCAATACTATTTGCAAGGGTTCTGTTCTTTATAAATGTATTTTTATTAGTATAATCATTTTGAGATTTAAGCAGAATCATAACTTCAAAATATAAGCTTATGTTATTACTAGGAAAGGGCTTGTGATATCTATAAGTTTTTAGGCCATTAAAAAGGCTTTACCAAATGAGTTTGTGTTTGCTTTCGAAAGAACTTTATGTTTTGTGCCCATGATTTATATTGGGTTTCTGATTATATTAAAACTATAAAGCTCGATGTTTCTAACCCAAATTAGGGACCTATCACACTTGGTTTTAGATTCAATATAGCCAAATTCAAATTTATGGTTCCACTTTGTCATGTGCACATATGTTGCTTTTTCCTTTTGGCTTTTGTGTATTAAAAAAAAAGGAACAATTATATTAGGTGTAAAAGTACAAAAGTGGAGCCAAAAAGAAGAATGTTGAGAAGAAGTGTTGGTAACCTAATGGATAATGCTTTAGATTGCTGAGTAAAAGTGACCTAAACATTAGCCTTCAAAAGTGTCTTCATAAAAATGTTTTTCCACCTTTCTTCTACCTATGAAGCACTAAAGAGAAGTTGAACCTAAACATTAATAGAGGAAATAGCCATTGGAGTGAAACATTAAATGTAAAGAGACATTGCCAACCATCAAGAGAGATGTAGAGTTCAAACGACCATGCACCTAACTCTTTAGTATTTAAAGGCTTGGAGAATATTATTGCATATCTTGAGAGCTTTGATTCATAAAAAAGTTTTAGAGAAAGTGTGTGCTTAATAGCTTATATTTATTGCTCCTTGTGAGATTACTCACGTGTATCGCTCTTAGTGAGGAAAATCATACCTACTTCTTGCTATGAGTGATGAGTCCTAGTGAGAGGATTGTTTGGTTAGATTCTAGGGTCTTGATGTAAAAGCCTATAAGGCAAATCCTCTATGGTGAAAAGGTTATAAAGATTATTGTGAGTCTACCTTTGTGTGAACTTGCCTAGTATGAGTTGTAGCATAAAATTAGGGTGCTAACCCTCAAGGTTAGGTTACAATTGTATTGTGTATTAGTGTAAAAGCTTGTAAAGTTGGTCCTCTTAGATTAAAGAAGTTGTAAAATACCAATGTGAGTCTATCAGTTTAAGTTTGATAAGATTTTATACAAACTTAGCATGGTACTAAAGTAAAAGTACAGTGTTGATTCTCAAGAGTTGAGGTTACTGTTGTATTGTCTTTTTTTTGTGATTTCTAATATATAAAATTCTCTTATTGTGTGCTTAAGAAAAGAACATAAGAGCTTTTTTTAGAAGTACATGCCCTAAAACTTAAACCCTAAACCCTAAACTACTATATATCATGGTGTCTTATTTCTGTTTGCTTTCATCTCTAATTCTCTTTTAGGAACCTATATGTAACCTAAACATTATTTTTACAAAATTCTACAACCCAAAAAATTTCAATCACAAAGTTGCTTTCATCTCTAATTCTCTTTTAGGAACCTATATGTAACCTAAACATTATTTTTACAAAATTCTACAACCCAAAAAATTTCAATCACAAAGTCTTTTCTAAGAACATTTCTATAGAAGGAAACTAAAAGAAGTCTTCAACTCAAACTCTGAAAAGTTGTGGAAGATCCATTCAAACTTGTTGATATGTTTTTTTTTTTTCCTCAAAATATTGGTTTGGAAAGAGAAGAATTTAAAAATACAAGAGACTTTTGAAAAATTCAAGTACTAAATTCAACCTTCTTTCGGATATATTATTTGAGTAATAGGATAGCATTTTATTGTTTGATTAAAAATTAATTTATTTTAATTGATTAATCAGTAGTCACTTGATATTTACAAATTCTGTTAAATTAAATTATATAGTCAAATAACCATATAAATAGCATCCATTCAAAATTACAATGCTTGGAAAACATGGTTTTAATTTATAGCAAGTCTTTTTTTTTGGGTGAGGGGGGGGGGGTTACATTATAGTGACTTATTTAATAACACATATAAATCTCTAATTTGAAAATAAAAAAATAAAATAAATTACATACTAGTAAATATATTTAAAAAAATAAAATATCATAATTTAAATTTCAAAAACTTGAACATTATTGTAAATTGTAATTGACAAGATAACGATTTATTACTGTCATAAATTGGTGGGATTTTGACAGTAGTTGACTATTTGTAATAAGAAACGTTGGTCACTAGATCAAAATGATAGCTAGTAGCCATCATTAGCATTGGCAAAATGGGCTTGACCCACGACCTATATTTAGACGGGTTTTGGCATAAAAAATATGTCAGTTTAAAATGAGGTTAAACGGGCCAATCTGTTTAGCTCGCAGGCTAAACAAGCGGGACCATTTTAAAAAAATAAATCTTTTATATAATTATATTATATTATCTGGTATATAAATACCTATACTTTGTCACATTTTCATATTTTATAACATTATATTCAATAATTATAATAAATTTCTTTATGAAAATTTTCTATAATTTTTAAAAATAAATATAGAATTTTTAAATTTAAATATAATATAGTTAATTTAAAAAATATATGAAAAATTAAATTTATTAATTATTTAAAAAAATTAAAAAGTTAATATTTTATATGTATAAATTTACTAATATTTTAAGTTGTTTGATGAAGTTTAGGAATTTGACTGAGAGGTAAAATATACTACCCTGTTGTGCAACTTTGTTTTTATATAGTAATAGAGAGAATTTTATTTGTTATTAATGGTCCCAAATAAAAAGCATACTCCAGTGCCAAATACAAAGTTGCGTAGTAGAGTTTGAGTAGTATATTTTTACTGGAATCCAGTGATGCAACGCAATGAATGTGTGTGACCATCTCTTCATTTCTTCAAAGGAATGGCTTAAGACTTTATATTACAATTTACACCTCTTTTTTTATCTTTTATGCCCAGTGATGCTACTGTAGTTCAATTTTTTTTTACATTATTTTTTTAAAAAAAGGTTTGGCCAGTGGGCTTGGACTTCGAATTTCATACCTGTTTAAAAATGGGCCGAGACCAGCCCGTACCGGGCTGCCTGTATTTTTAGTGTTAGTCATCTTCAGCCTAGTATAAACGACAACGCATACTAGTGTACAACCACCACCCTCGTCATAGATGCATTTGGTTTCTCTGTATTTAACCTGCCAACTGCACCTTGTAGTTTCAATCTGCATCATCTATTCCTTTCAGATCGTGCATTGCCTATTGCCCCACATCGCCCATGGAGATTGCTCTTTATTGTGTTGAAATGCTTATCTTCTACCTTTCTTTTCAAATACTACAGAGGTTCTTGCGTTGCTATCATTCACTTCACCTGATGAACCTCTTTAGTAAGGGCTCAGTTGCCGGAATATGATGGGCATGAAGTAGAGAGCTCTGCTAGCACTGGAGGGATGGCGAGGTCCCTAGTTAGCTTGACACTAACATTGTTCAAGTGAGTATCACCAAGAAGCTTGAGAATGCTTAAAGTTATGGTGCCAAAGCCGAATTCAGTGGTGGTGATTGTAAGGATAGTGAAGGAAAAGTAGAGAAACAATGTAAAGGGGATAAAGATGGTACTTGGGGATATGCAGGAAAGTATCAACACAACTCAGTTTTGGTTAAATCCCATTAAGAAATCATGGTAGTGAAGGGTTAAAGTGAGGTGGGTTTGCTAGTATTTGGAAGAGAACCAACCCAAACTAAGAAACAAGGAATAGGATGTGAGGAGAATTGGAAGGATAGTGAAGAAGATAGATGGTTAGTTATTCGTAGATGTGTACCTTTGCAACAATAGTGTCTTTGGTAAAAACAAAGAAATGGAGAAAAAGGTAGTGAAATGCAAAGAAGTTGTAGGTTTTGCGCACTCATATGCTGCCACACGACAAGTGGGTGATCATAGGATCAGATTCGAAGTGGACGGCAAAGATGGCATACTGCACTTTGTAGTTAGCAAATTAAATACAGAGAAACCAGACTCGTCACAAATAGCTCAAGCATATGCATGCGACTCCTCTATAGTGTAGTTCACGCCTCAAACGTCCAATCTTTTCTAATCGCATTATTCCCAACTCGCCACATGTCCTTGCTTTTGCCTGAACGCTTTCCTACTTCACCGAAATCACTTTCTTGAACACTTCCTTGCTTCCCTACCTTCTTCTTCCCTGCTTTTGCCATTGCTTCTCTCTGCTTCTGCCAACACTTCCCAAGGATAGACAGGGAGAATGTTACAACTCCACAATTGTATGCAATTACCGATGAAAAGAAAGAATCTCCGATGAGGTAGGGCTGCATCTTTCACAAAGCATTCACATCCTACCGTCAATGCAATTCCTCCATTCGTAAGTCAGGTTTTTCTTTTGAATCTCATGTTTCTTCCGAATAATTTAGCTTGAAAAGCACTTCTCTCATTCCATTTTTGTTCTGTTTGGCTGCTAGGAAAAAAAAAAAAGAAAGTTTAAGTGATAATGTTGTTTGACTTCTAGTATGTCTGATGGGTGTCTGTGCCATTAACTTCCTTGAGTCGGGTAATGTATTGTCATTCGGTTTTGATGATGTCCATTTGTTATCTTGATGTCTTTTGGCAAAATATATTCTCTTCTTGTTGGTTGTTTTATGTTTTTGATCAAGTCCCATTGTAATCATTTGATTTTAAATCACCCATTTTGTATAGATTGTTAAACTTGGAGCAGAACTAAGATGATGCAGCTGTGCTTGGAACATCAATTGAGAGTGATCATGATTTGCCACAATATTAATAATCATCAAGATTTCACTTTAGTATAAACGTAGAAAACGTGAAGAAAAAAAAAAAAGAAACATCCTTTAAGAAACAAGTAGCACCTTGTAATATATGCAAAAGACTACTAATATGCGTTCAGATTAAGATGCAAGAGAGTCTTACGCGCCATGTGGCGCAAACTCAGCCATTGGATGCATTCAATTTGAAGACAAGGAGTGTCTATACTCTAGCCATGCCCTCGTTCGTTAGATTTATGGCCCAGGCAATTCATTCGTTGGGCTTTGACAAAGCTGCAACATAAGGTTGGAAGGACCATACAATTCGCGAAGACATTGTTAGGAGGCTTATTAGTTGAACAGTTGAGAGAATAAACGTAGGAAAAAAAGAAGGCAAAAAATAGGAACGAGATTCCAAAGATCATAGAAGATAACAAAGAAGAAGCCATTAAAGTCGACAAAAAGAAAAGGAGGATGAAGAAGAAACCTCACAAAAGTCAAGTAACACACAACAATAATATTATTATTCAGAGAAAAGGAAAAAGAAAAGGAGAAAGATAAGTTAATGCAGCTGATTAAGAACATGAACAAACCCACACAAACCCCCAATCTAAATCTTTCCTACATTATCGAAATGTCGTCTTTTGCAATCCCTATTTGGTTTTCGACCTTCACGCTCTCCACACTTAGCATTGATCTTGAGCCAAGATTTGGTGCCATAAACACGTGCTTTTATGGCCTGCCTCCGGTCACCGATGACCTGACCTGCCACACCATGTTCATCTTCTCAACCTTGCTTGGCACCTTCACCGTCGCGAAGATCGTGACAACACCATTAGATTCCTCTACTTTCTAGTCCCACACATCTAAAAAGAGCTTCGATTTGACAAGCTGAGGTTATGTCATGTGGAGCAAAGGAAAGAATCCAAACGCAGTACAGCACCTTGTAATAAAAACAATGTTCAACATAAGAACTTGTGGGAACAACAGACAACACCTTGTAATATATGCACTAATGAACTTTTTTCTTTCCCAGCATTAACCCATATTTATTGTCACTAAAATTGTAATTTTCCCTCATCAAAATTTCACTTTTTTCTTCATCGCATTTTCAATGAACAAGAAATAATGAGAGAGAGAAACTTTCAGCAAACCGAGACAAATTCTGAAAATAGCGAGTGTTTTTTTTTTTTGTTACATTATAGCGACTTATTTAATAACACGTATAAATCTCTAATTTAAAAATAAAATAAAATAATTAAATATTGGTAAATATATTAAAAAATGTCATAATTTAAATTTCAGACACCTGGACATTACTTTAAACTGTAATTGACAAGATAACGATTTATTTTATTAGTGTCGTAAATTGGTGGGATTTTGACAATAATTGACTATTTGTAATAAGAAAGGTCAGTCACTGAGTCAAAACGACAGCTGGTTGCCGCCGTCGGTCTAGTATAAACGGCAACGCGTACAAGTGCACAACTACCACCCCCGTCACAGATGGTTCGGGCATAAGCTGAACAGCTCCGGTTTAATTTGAAAGCCGATTTCAGGCTCTTTGGCTTCTCTGCGAAAGCTTCAGCACTTTTTTTCAGTCTTCGTCCCTCGCTTCTAAGTTCTAACCTCCAGTTCACTTCGTATTCATCCTCCGACGAATCCTAGATTTCAATTCTAATTCTCTTGTGCAGTCAGAGAATCTTCATTTTCGGATCCGTATCGATGATCAGTGCATCGTAGAATCCGAGGTGGTCACAATTTGATCACGATGTCTTGGGCATTGGGCTGGAAGAGGCCCTCGGAGGTTTTCCATCTTACGCTCGACTATGGCACCGAGTGCCCCGCGGAAAGCATTGGCCGCACGTCAGCGTCATCCCGTTCGTCCACTTCCTCGTCCTCGTCATACTCCTCCTCTTCTTCAATTCTCTCGCAAGAGCAAGAACTTGGGTTTCGTATTGAACTGGACTGGTCTGCAGCTGAGGATGAGGACCAGGTGGCTTTAAAGCTTCAATCGCAGCTCATGGTGGCTCTGCCCATGCCGCAGGATTGCGTGCTGGTTGAATTAAGGCCTCAAGATGAAGAGAATGTGGCATTGGATATGAAAGTAGTCAAGAGAAGAGACCCTTTGAGGGCTATAACAATGACCAAGGCTGTCAGCTCCGGGCAGCAGATCGATGGGAGCGGGGTTTTGACGCGCTTGTTGGGATCAAATTTAGCTTCCTTAATGCCGGCTGTTGAGGAAGGTGTCAAGGGTTACGGTGATCATTGGAGGAGTGTTTCTGTGCTCAGTATTTGTGGCTGTAGCTTGTCGGTTAGTGTTTCTAGTTTTGTGGGAGTTTTAAGTTTTAAATGTTCATTTGTTTGCGGGATCTTGTTCCTCTGTTCACATTACGTTCCTTTGGTTCATATTTCTGCTGGGGTGATACAAGGCGATGGATCCGAGTTTCCATTTTACGCTTGAAATGGTGGAAAACAAAGTAGTGCCTTCGCAATTTACCGGAGGAAAAAAATTTGGCTTTCTTTTAGGGCATCATAGACTTGAAGATTCTGTGTTTTCCCTATACCCTGAATTAAAAACTTGAAGTCACAAGGTGAATGATGGCTTGAATGCACTATAAGTTCTGGCAAGTTAATTTTGTAAGCCTGCTGAATGTTTGTGCGATATGAAGTGTAATTTCATGAAGTAATTAGCTAGTGGTTTAGTTTACCTCTTTGCTAACATATTTCTAGAGTAATATATGTAAGATTAATATTGTGCTATATTTGCTTGCATTTCATCCCTTTGTGCTAGGGAAGCACTTTGATTTTTGCTATTTAGTCGTAAGTCAGACTGAATTGAGTTGGATCAGGCATATCTTTAAATACCTCAGCTGTGTACAGGTATTTCCAGTTGAGCTTACTAGATTGCCGCATCTTGAGAAACTCTATCTCAATAATAACAAGCTATCAGTTTTGCCGCCTGAACTAGGTGAGCTGAGAAGCTTAAAAGTGCTCAGAGTTGACAACAACATGCTTGTGTCAGTGCCTGGTAAGACTTTAGTTTCTCAATTAATCCCTTAAAATGAGTTATTGTAATTTATATATATATATATATATATCCTGTACAAATGGTAGTAGATATATATGTTATATTAAGTGTATTGAGTGTATAAAAGCATACAAAACTACCTTAAATAACTGAGGCCATACTATTAAAGTTTCTTGCTAGTATGCCCATTTATCTGACATTTATAGCATTTTGAGCAGTGGAACTGAGACAATGTGCGCAGTTGGTGGAATTGTCATTGGAGCACAACAAGCTTGTTCGGCCTCTTCTTGACTTCAGGTTATTCTATCATACAATCTTGTATTGATTTGTTTAGAATCTGTTTATTCTTCTGTTCTTATTGTTAATCTATTTCAATGCCAGGGCTATGGCTGAATTATGGGTTCTTAGGTTATTTGGAAATCCTCTTGAGTTTCTTCCAGAAATTTTGCCTCTCCACAAACTTCGACACCTTTCTCTTGCTAATATTAGGATTGTGGCTGTTGAAAACTTAAGATCAGTGAATGTGCAAATAGAGGTAGCTTTGGACAAATTAACATGAGTACCGTTTGGCTTTATTCTTTTGAATTACATTCCATATTCAGTCAAATATACTTTCTCTGGTTATTGCAGATGGAAAATAATTCTTATTTTGTTGCATCTAGGCATAAGCTAAGTGCCTTCTTCTCTCTCATATTCCGCTTTTCTTTTTGTCATCACCCTTTACTAGCATCTGCACTTGCAAAAATAATGCAAGACCAAGGAAATAGAACGGTAGTTGGTAAAGATGAGAATGCAGTGCGGCAGCTTATAAGTATGATTAGTAGTGACAACAAACATGTGGTATGTTTATGTTCCGAGGCATCATAACATTTCTATATATTCTTGTACCTTTAATAGAACTAATAGTCCTAAACTTTTCACAGGTTCAACAAGCCTGCTCTGCTCTTTCTGCTCTTGCCTCTGATGTTCCTGTTGCACTGCAGCTGGTGAAAGCTGACATCATGCAACCTATTGAAACAGTTCTTAAATCTTTGAGTCGGGAAGAGGTAATATCTGTATTGCAGCTTGTGGTGAAGTTAGCTTTTACATCTGATACTGTGGCTGAGAAGATGTTGACCAAGGATGTATTGAAATCATTGAAATTCTTATGTGCCCATAATGATCCAGAGGCAAGTCTGCTATATTCTTCTCAAAGATAGTAGTTTGGTTGCAGCCTTTGTATTGTGCTATTTTTTAATTTCAAGGATAATATTTATACAGGTACAACGGCTAGCTCTGCTAGCAGTTGGAAATTTGGCTTTCTGTCTGGAGAATCGTCGAGTTTTAGTTACTTCTGAAAGTTTGCGAGAATTTCTCTTGCGCCTGACTGTTGCAGCTGAGCCATGCGTGAATAAAGCTGCAGCTCGTGCTTTGGCAATTCTTGGTTTGTCTCTAAAAATAATTTTTCTTCTGTCTTTCAGAATGTTTTAACCTGATCAGTGTGTGCTTCATTTTGTCCTTTAATAGGAGAAAACGAAAACCTGCGTCGTGCAATCAGAGGTAGACAAGTGCCCAGGCAAGGACTTCGCATACTTTCAATGGATGGAGGTGGCATGAAAGGTCTAGCAACTGTGCGAATTCTAAAGGAAATTGAAAAGGGAACTGGAAAGCGAATACACGAGTTGTTTGATTTAATATGTGGCACATCTACGGGTGGAATGCTAGCTGTTGCCCTTGGGATTAAGTTGATGGATTTGGATAAATGTGAAGATATATACAAAAATCTTGGTGAGGTGCTACTTAGGAATGGCATGTAATATTTTCACATATTGATCAATGTAAATAAACTGAGTGAGTGGCCTTCTTAAATTAGGGAAGCTTGTTTTTGCTGAAACTGTGCCCAAGGACAATGAAGCTGCAACTTGGAGAGAGAAGTTAGATCAACTTTATAAAAGTTCATCCCAAAATTTTAGAGTAGTTGTTCACGGATCAAAAGTATGTATCTCTTTTTTTCATGTTGCTTGATTTGACAAGTTCTTTTAGTATTAATGACTGTCCCATTTCTTGCAATGTTTTTATCATGGAAATTTATATTAGGGTATGTAGAGCATAAATAGCATAATTTACTATATTAAATTCTAATTTTTGCATGAAATTGCTTGAAAATATGAGAGCATAATGTTATTCTATTTAAACTAGCAGCAAATTCAACAGCTGCACCAAGTGGTTTGTGCCCTAAAAGGAGATATTTTGACTTACTGTCTTGCAGCACAGTGCAGATCAGTTTGAGAGGTTGTTGAGGGAAATGTGTACTGATGAGGATGGGGATTTAATGATAGATTCAGCTATAAAAAATGTGCCCAAAGTTTTTATTGTATCAACCTTGGTGAGCATGATGCCAGCACAGCCTTTCATATTCCGCAATTATCAGGTGTGAGGCCTAAAATTTTGATGTTGTCCAATAGCTGTAATATCTCTCTCTGACCTTCCTAGCTAAACTGCAGTACCCTGGTGGGACACCTGAGTTGTCTCTTGTGACTTCAGAAAGTTCAGGAATCTCTGAATTAGCATCACCTACAACAGGTTCCCAAGTTGGTTATAAGCGCAGTGCTTTTTTTGGAAGTTGTAAGCACCAACTGTGGCAGGCTATTAGAGCCTCATCTGCTGCTCCTTATTATCTTGATGATTTTTCAGATGGTACTGCTTCCTCTGCCATTGTTGGCATTGAGTTATTAGTAGTTGAGTTTGTGTTTTTATTTTCTGTCATGTTCTTGACATGTATATCTTGTCATCCTCATTCCTCCATCATTCCTTAGATTTCAACCGCTGGCAAGATGGTGCAATAGTGGCAAACAATCCTACAATTTTTGCCATAAGAGAAGCACAACTTCTTTGGCCTGATACAAAAATTGACTGCCTAGTTTCAATAGGGTGTGGTTCAGTCCCAACAAAGGTATTTACTCTTCTGTGTTAGTTCCCCCCCCCCCCCCCCCCAACAAAAAAAACAAAAAAAAGGAAAAAAAAAAACTTTGGGTTATGTTCTTTTTATTTAGACAATATCATCTTGAAATTTGTTACAGTTCACACTAAAATTTGCATTTGGAACAAAATCAAGGCCATTGTGTTGTTATGCTTAACAGTTTGAAACGCACTTCTTTAGTTCTGTTGATGTGTAAAAATAAAAGAATCTAGTGGTCAACATCAATTTAGATTTAAGAAATATGCCATTAGCCATTGAATTTATTGAGTAACTGTAAATTTCTGCTGTTGTAGGTCCGAAAAGGGGGATGGCGCTATTTAGATACAGGGCAAGTGTTGATTGAGAGTGCATGCTCTGTTGATAGGGTAGAGGAAGCTTTGAGTACATTGCTACCTATGCTTCCTGAGATGCAGTATTTCCGTTTCAATCCAGGTATAAAAGCTTGAGTTTTGGAGTGCAGGCAATGAAACTTACTATTTTCCCCTACTAATTCTA
The DNA here is from genome assembly GCA_037074585.1 of Biancaea sappan. Lineage (NCBI taxonomy): Eukaryota > Viridiplantae > Streptophyta > Magnoliopsida > Fabales > Fabaceae > Biancaea > Biancaea sappan. The sequence goes on along the minus strand of CM073490.1, from coordinate 85,159,858 downwards.
ATTAAATCACAGTTCAGTAATGTGTTTTCTCTTTTCTCTTTCCTTTTTTTATACGGAATTACTCTTAAAGAGTAGTTGATGAACTTTAATTCTTAATCTGCGTTCTTTATGGTTTGCCTTGCAGTTGATGAACGTTGTGATATGGAACTTGATGAAACAGATCCAACTATCTGGCTGAAGTTGGAATCTGCAGTTGATGAATATATTCAAAAGAGTCACCACGCACTTGAAAGTGTCTGTGAGAGATTGCTTCTGCCATTCCAACATGAAGAGAAGTGGTCAGATAATATAAAATCTAAACTACCTAATACAAAGCATTCAAATGAGGGTATTGTTGATGATATTTTGTTTGTTTGTCACCTCTAGAACTTTCTCTTCTGACAACCCCAATTTAATACTTGTTAGATCTTTTATGTTCTGCTTTACCAGGTGCCAGTGGCCCTACTTTAGGGTGGAGGCGTAATGTTCTACTTGTTGAAGCTTCACATAATCCAGATTCTGGAAGAGTGATGCACCATACCCAGGCCCTTGATTCATTTTGTGCTCAAAATGGAATAAGGTTATGGCGTATGCAGGGTTTGTCCAGAACTGTAAAGACAGTTCCAGCCACAACATTCCCGACTCCAGTTGCATCACCTCTCTTTACAGGAAGCTTCCCATCAACTCCACATTTATATAGTCCTGATATGGGTCAGAGGATTGGACGAATTGATCTGGTCCCACCTTTAAGTTTAGATGGTCAGCTGGGGAAAACAGCTGTATCACCTCCAGTGTCTCCTCAAGGGCTTAGACAGCTCTCTTTGCCTGTCAAATTGTTGCATGAGAAATTGCAAAATTCACCACAAGTAGGTGTCATTCATTTGGCTCTTCAGAATGACTTGGATGGCTTGATTATGAGGTACTTGCTTCTATATATTCTGAATTCTATTGATTATATCTTGTTCCTTTTTTTTGTGTGATGAGGGATGATATTTATGGCTATTTATTAGTTGGCACAATGATGTATTTGTGGTGGCTGAACCTGGGGAGCCTGCTGAGAAATTTCTACAAAGTGTTAAATTTAGTTTACTGTCAAGAATGGGGAGCGATCGCAGAAAGGGTGCATCTCTGCTTGCCAATATTTCTACTATTTCTGATTTGGTTGCCTCTAAACCTTATTTCCAACTTGGAGGCATTGTTCACCGATTTGTTGGCCGTCAAACTCTGGTAAGTATCCTTCTGCTAATGCTGATTTATTAGTTTTTAAAATCAAATTGATACATTTATCAGAACCTAACTTCTGATATATTATGTTGAAGGTTATTGAAGATGATAATGAAATTGGGTCATATATGTTCCGTAGGACAGTCCCTTCAATACACTTAACACCTGATGATGTTCGATGGATGGTATGTGCTTTTTATTTTTTTTTCCCACTATATAAGTAAACGTTCTTGGAGCTTAACTCAAACTATTTTCCATGTCTTATTTGCTAATTCCCAATTTTCACTTGCATCATCTGGTCTGGAGTTTTTTAAAATTTGAATGTGGTGAGATGTTAATAATTGGATTCCATAGGAATCATTTTGCTACAGTGATTTTAAAAAAAAAAAAGTGTTACAAGAATATCTCATCTTTTTATTTTTATTGCATTTTATTGCACCAAGGCCAATAATTTATGCCTCAATATATCTCAGGAACTTAATATATTCTCGAGGGATTTGTTTATTATTGCTTAGAGGCTTGTCTTGTGCTATCCTAGCTCTAGTGTCTAATATTGTAAACCACCTGGACTATTTGAGTATATTAGGATTTCAAGATCACCTACAGATACAGTCTAAACCATCGTATTAGTATTGGCCTTTTTCATTGCCAATTCTTTGTTTGGCTTACTTTACTGACAATGTGGGAAAATCTGTTGGGTTTTTATGTCAAAGTGAGAGAACAATGATCTTCGGTTTGAAGAACATAATTAGTAAAATATTTCATTCACTGAGTAAAGTCTAAATATCATTCCAAATCCGGATTTCCTTTTTTGTTTTGAGATTTTAAAACAACAAAAGTAGTTGGCTTGAAGTCTTAAAAGTCCAAACTTCTGTTCCATCATGTACCCAAAAGGAAAAAAAAGTAAAGAGATTAGAGGAGTTTGTGTTCAATGATATCTCTTCTGTATCACTAAAATTTCCCTGGTTAGGTAGAGGGAAGAGGTATACCTAAAAGTTTGAAACTTAAATTATTTATTATCTACATGCAAATGCTTGACTTATTTTTATTTCCTCATTTTATAAATGTCTTGAATGGCTCAGGTTGGAGCTTGGAGAGACAGGATCATAATATGCACTGGTTTATATGGACCTGCTCCAGCTCTTATTAAGGCCTTTCTAGACTCAGGTGCCAAAGCCGTTATATGCCCTTCAAACGAACCCCCAGAGCCTCTATTCAACTTGGATGGTTCTTGGGAGATTAGCACATTGGAAAACGGAAAATTTGAAATTGGAGAGGATGAAGCGGAATATGAAACTGAACCTCAAAGTCCAATAAGTGACTGGGAAGATAGTGATGCTGAAAGAAATGCCAAACAGACTCCGTGTTTTTGGGATGACACTGAGGAGGAACTCTCACAATTTGTCTGTCAATTTTATGAATCGTTGTTCCGGGAGGGTGCTAGTATCAAGGTTGCTTTGGAACATGCTCTTGCCTCACATCGAAGGTTAGGCTATGTGTGCCATCTCCCTAACACACAATAATTTTTTCCCTTTATCTTACACAAAATAACAGAGAGGATTTGTAACATCAAATTTTCAACCTTGTAACTCTACCAGATACCTAGACTGTGATCCCTTGCCTACATTGTAGTTAAGGCAAGAACATAGGTGGCGTGGCCTTTTACTGTCTGTCGAAGATATGTATATTAGGTGCTTTTTGAAATTTCATTAATTTACATAAATGAGTGCAACAACATCACAGGCTGCGTTGAAAGATAATCCTAGTTTTGTGCCCCCCTATTACAATTTTTATGAGGACTTGCTTTAACTTTCACTCATTATCATCAAATTAATAGTATCTTTATTGTTGAAGCATTACGAATGTAGGGCTTCTGCTTTTGTGATAAATGATGTATGGGGCTACTGCTATGAATTGGCTTTAAAAGTGTGGTCGAAATTTCAGAATCATAATGTGCTAGGCGATAAAGTGACACTGGTTGCCTAGGAGGCTAAAGGTTTGTTTAGAATTAGAGGTCCGTTACCCTATGAGTGGAACAGACTGGAGTGTCATAATCCTAGTCCATTTGGAACAAGGGCTTTGTCATTCATTCATGTAAACATGAAGAAACAGAATAAACATGAGAAAACAGAAAACGAAAGGGACAAAGAAACAGGCCAGCAACACAAGACTTAGTCTACGCTTTTGAAATAAGCGAAGGACTAAAGACCATGACTAGATAAAATCTGCAACACTCCTTAACATAATTAAAACTTTTAACAAATGTGTGGAGTGGGTTGTTGTAAATTTTATGAATTTTGAGACGGCCAAATGGTCAAATTTTATTAAATTATCAATGCTAGATATGTACACAATTTTCTAACTGAACATATCTTGAAAATATATGTAGATAATATTTATTTGTTTGAATAAAAACTACCTCTTAAGAAGTAGTTACAGACCTAAATAAAAATATAAATTTAAGACTAGAAACTTTCATATCATTGTTGTAATTTTTATGAATTTTGGGACTTCAAAATGGTCAACACTAGATTTATACATAATTTTCTAAGAAATAGCAATAAATTAAAACAACAAAATAAATTTAAATATTCTTGAAATCTAGTGAATTCAAACAACAAAAGATTTTATGGTAGATTCTAAAGCATAATCTTCCACAGTTGTAAATCTTCAAGAAAAACTAACAAACGAGAATTCTTACTGCAAAGTGAGAAATCTTTGAAACAAGACAGCAAGACTGAAATAACTACCTCTCTGTCCTTTAGCCAAGGCCTGAAAGGTGGATAGAAACTTGATATAACAATAGCATAGATAAGAAAGCTACAGTTCAGCACTCGTAGAATTTCCAAACTTGTCAATACTTGCAGACACTAAGAGAAAATGATGAGCATGTCCCCTTTTGATGTTTCGAATATGGGAAATTTCACGCTTTCCATAAAGCATTTTAGTATCTACTATTTAACAAAGATCAATAGGTAAATGAAGATGGCTCCTACGGAAAATCAAATTTAGAGCCAAGATCAACAATTTCTTCATCTTTGAGCCTCGTCCTTAACTTTCAGCTCCGTAGGTAAATATTGCACGATAAAGGAAGAGCCATAGCCACCAAATTCCCCGATAAAATGGCTGCTTTTCCTGCTAGAGTAGCTATAAGCACAAGGGGCTTCGCGAGGAAGGAAATTGCGTACACAACAAAGTCTGATTTAGAAAAACAAGGAAGTTCTCCGAAACCTAAGTCAAACTTTGTGGAGGAGGTTTCTTTGCCGGTCAAAACCCTCTCCACTGATAGAACACAAGCCCTTAGAGGAAACCCACCCAAAAGAATAGCTTGCTCTTCAAGCATAAACTTTCCTAATATGTAGAGCTGTTAAAATAGGTCTAACCTAACGCTTAGCCTACTTAAAGAGTGGACCGAGTTGACATTTAGTCAGCCCGTTTAGAACCAAACCGAATTGGTTTACTCCGTTTAACCTGTAGATTACGCAAGTTGAGCTTGCATTACTCGCAAGTTGGCTTGTTTTAATTTTAATTTTCTATTTTATATATATATATATATATATATTATATTAATAATATATGTTAAGTTAAATAATACAAAGGGAATAAGAGACATCATTTGAAGATAATTTCATATCAACTTTGTATTATCATTTGATCCTAATTATTAATTAATAAGAAAAGATAACACTAAATAAAAAAGAGAAAGAATAATTCAAAAAAAAAAGAGTGAATGATTTCATTTTTAATTTTTTTTTTAATTCTAAATCTCTAAATCCATATCTTTCTCTTTCTTTTTAAGGAAATAGACTATTTTTTATTGGTTTTTGTTTAAATAAAAACAAAAAAATAAATAAATTTAAATTAATTAATTAATTAAAAAAAAGTGCGGGCTAGCTCCATTTAGCCCGCCAACCTGTACCTAGCAGGCCAATCTAGTATAATGGTGACTCATTTCAAGATCAACCCGAACGAGTCGAATTAGCCCATTTTAACAACTCTGCAAATATGGGACTCTATCATAATGTCTAGGCCAATTTGCTTGTCAAAATTAGGTATACAAGTTGGGACATGGGGACTCACAAAGCAATTCCTTGTAGCCTGATTCTAAGAAATTGGAATAGTCAAATTCGAACCTATTCCAGTGCTCCTGACCACACATCTCATGCTTAACACCTAGATTAACCCCCTGGACTAGTTTCTTGAATTATTATTATTTCTTTTCCAGTATTGCAGTTAGATACTGTACAGATTAATTTGCATATAATTCAATTAATTCCCCTTCCTAATCCAGCCAAAGGCAAGCCATCCATGCTGAGACTAAGGGATCACAAGGAAATTTTTTGGGGCTTGGCTCCAAGAAATTGACATAGCCAAGATATGAATGTGTTACGATGTGTCTAATTACAAATCCTATTATCACCTTCACCACTAACCTATCCCAACCCCCTTGGAGTTGCTTCTTGAGTTGGCTTACTCATGCATTTTGAGATCAAAACTTGCAACATCTGTTCTTTTCCTCATTGGGTTGCCAGAAGAGGGCTTAGGTTTCAATCTGATATCAGTGTTCTACAGATCTGTGATTCATTTATATTTATCAACATGCTTGTATTTTACCTGATTTCATATGTTGCATTTTGTATGGTTTCAAAAGATTGAAACATAGCCAAACAAAAAGAAGAAAAATAAGAATAAATATGAAGAAACCACGCATCGAAATGCTGGTAAAAAATTTAATATATCATGAAGAATTTAATAGTACTGAATGTGTAGGGAATTTATCTAGCTGGTTTTATATGGTCTAACATTACCAACTGAGTACTGTACTTGCATAGTTTAAGTACTCAAAACTCAAAAAAGGTTTCCCTACCTGTCAACTTACAAAGAAAATCTGCAAGCAAGCACACTCATCTCTGCACTACAAATTTTTGTTCTAGTCTAAGTTTGCAGTGATTCTCCAGTTTGGTGATGACCCAACCTCCACTTTAAAATCTAAAAGAATTCAACATGTCCATTTATGGTCTCTCTTCTCCATCTTTTGGTATTAGATGCTCAAGAGCATCCACAATGTCCCCCATGTAAGGCCTTGTATTAGGATCCTCTTGCAGACACATTGCTGCTATTCCAAGAGCTTGAAACAGACTCTTTTCAGGGTAGTTACCCTTAAGCAAGGGATCAGCCATTTGGTGGAACTTGCTTTTGTCCTTAAACAGAGGCCTTGCCTGAGATAATCGAAACGAAACCCAGAACCATAAGTGCCTTGCTTGAAGATTATTGTCCTAGGCTCTAAGCCACAACAATAAGGGTGTAAGTGAATGAAGCTTTTTGTGAGCTTGAGGAACATGTTAAAGCTCACTTCAATTCTGAACTGATTACAGCTCAGACTCATTCAAGCTGTTTGTATGTTTTATGAACCAGATTGAACATGATAAGCTCACCTTAGACCTAAACTCGTATGGATACAACCAATGAAACAAACACGATCATTTCCAGAAGATTAAAATTGTCTCAATTTAATCTTCAAAAGATATTTGATCTTTTAAGGACTAAATCGAGAAAATTGTACTCTTTCAAAGACTAATTAGTAATTTAAATATAAAGCATTCATGTAGAATGTATAATTTTAGTAGTCATTCTTTGTCCCATTTCTGATATACGTCAATCACAGGCACAAATCATTTCTGATGTGTTAGAGATTCATTGCTTGTTTAATAGGAAAAGAAAAGAGTAAATTAGTGATATAGCTCTTGAAAAATTATAGTTATCTCAATTTGGTCCTTGAAAGATCAAATATCTCAATTTAGTTCTTAAAAAATTATATTTGTCTCAATTTGCTTCTCTTCATTGTTGTTAAATTTTGAACTTTTCATTATCAAAAGTCATTTTAACATATAGAGGAACCAAATTGAAATAAACATAATTTTTAAGAGACTAAATTGAGATAACTGTAATATTTCAAGAATCATATCAATAATTTACTTGAAAGAGAATGATAACATACCCAGTCAACTAGGTTTTGCTCATCTGCTGATTTTGTAACGTCGATGACTCTTCTGCCAATAATCAACTCCAGAAGCACAACGCCATAGCTATAAACATCAGATTTGGTTGTCAATTGACCTGATGAAGCATATTCTAGACAGTAGCCATAGGTTCCCATGACCCTGGTGGGGGCATGAAGTTGGCCACTTGCTGGAAACATTTTCGCCATTCCAAAATCTGAAAGCTTTGGATTGAAATCGTCATCTAATAGTACATTTGATGCTTTAAAGTCACGGAAAACTACTGTTGGCTTAGCAGTTTCATGCAGATACTCAAGACCTTTTGCAGCTCCCTCTGCTACTTTCAATCTTCTAAACCAAGATAGAGGCTCTTTCTCTGGACCCAAGTCTGAGACATAAAATTCTAGGTAGCAAGAGTTTCTAGGTTTAAGCTATTCAATGTAGACATGTTAATATTTTTGGTGTAAATTTTTTATTTGCTCATTGAAAAATTGCAATTTTTTCAATTTGGTCCCTGAAAGATAAAGTGTCTCAATTGAGTACTTGAAATATTGTTTTTGTCTTAATTTCATCCATTTGTTTATAACAGTGGCTTCTGGAAATAAAAATTTTGATATTTGGCAATAGTACATTTTGAGATTTAGCAGTAAAAAGGACCAAATTGAGACAAATATAATCTTTTAGAGATCAAATTGAGATATTTCAATTCTCTCCTTTTCGCACATGAAAATGAGAGTCTATTTTGAGATCTCAGCTGTTCTTTCAAATTCTAAGACCACATTGCAACATCTTATGAATAAATAAAACGGACAATAGAGATTGAAGGAAGGAAACTGGGAAACTGGAGTTTGAGATGATGTGGCTCAGCCCTGGAATCCAAATGAATTGCTGAAATCATGAAATGGACTCTCAATTTCATGCTCGAAAAAAGAAGAATCTGAATCTCAAATTGAGAACACTTAATCGTTCAGGGACTAAATTTAGATAATTATAATTTCAAGGACTAAGTCAATAATTTACTCATACTCTTATTATAATCTCTGAAGTGTCTTCTTACCAAGAAGATGTTTTTCTAGACTTCCCTTGGACATGTATTCGTAGGCTAAAATCCTTTGGTCACCTTCAACACAATAACCAATCAACTGCACAAGGTTTTGATGCCTAAATAAGCTTAGCATCAAAACTTCCGATAGAAATTCTCGAGTTCCTTGCCTTCCTTGCCTGTCTAGTTGCTTAATAGCCACAACCTGAAACTCAATAATCCAATCCCACATATATAGAATCTGTGTTGAAAGATGTGTGTGTGTGTGTGTATGTATATATATATATATATATAGAGAGAGAGAGAGAGAGAGAGACTTGATCAAAGCTTCCTAAGCGTCCTTTGTAGACAATCCCAAAGCCACCTTCGCCTATTTTGGATTTTTCGCTGAAGTCGTCAGTTGCTTCAGCGCATTCTCTGAAAGCGAAAGGCTTAGCTTCATTTTGTGCAATTCCATGCTTTTCTATCTCTGCAGCTATATGTCTCTGCCTGCTGCTTCCTGCACTTAATGCAAAATTCAATCATTCATCCACATATCCCATTAATAAGTTAGCCCATAAAAAAAGATGCATGGTGGATTGTTTAGTCCTTAAAAATTTAATTTTATATGATTTAGTTCTTTAAATATGAATAAATATACAACTTAACACTACAAAAGGACTTATTTGTGTTGAATTTATAACTTACAAGGACTCATTTAATATTTAAATTTTATGGACCAAACAATAAAAAATATACTTTTAAGGACTAATTTGTATATTCACACCTATTCAAATATGCAAATTCTTATTCATTTTGTGTGATCTTTTGATAGAATCAAATCTAGGATGCTAAAAAAATAAAACCTAGATTTCACCTTACTTAGATTAAAAATTAGAGTGGACTATTGATTTAATACTTAAAAGATTATAAATATTTTAATTTGATCTTTCATAGATCAATTGTCTTAATTTAATTTCTAAAATATTGTATTTGTCTCAATTTTGTCATTTTTGTTGTTAAACTACAAAAAGTACTATTTCTAAATCTTAATTTTTTTGTTGCAAAAAATTACTTAGATAAGAAGAATCAAATGGAATGAGTACATTCTTTTAAGGACTAAATTAAAGTAATTGTAATCTTTTAAAAACCAAATCAATAAATTACTCTAAAATTGATGCAGAATTTTTTTTGAACCACCGGTATTCAAAATTTTATTGAGCTCTAACTAATGCAGAAATTGCATGTTTCTTTGATGTTTTCCCCCTTTTTGGGGTTAGAAGGATCGTTTTCCTAGAAAATGCCAGAAAAATGAACGAAAGCAATCCTGCCTCCAGATAAACAATTTAAAAATACCACAAAGTAAGAAAATATGAAAAGGAAGTATAGAACAAGGCTTACAAAACAAATCAGTATGAATCAATTTGTGCAACATTAAATTATAATAAAAGACAAATAATTTAATTAATCACTTAGTTTCAATTAATGCACCTGATTTGAGGGAAATACGGGCCAAGATGGACTGAAACGTTTCTGATCTTATTCCTCCCCTGCGTTTCCCTTCTGTGGGACATCCTTCGTCTTCATCAGACTTGGCAATGCAACATGAGAAGCAACCCATTTTTTCTTTCTCTTCGCAATCGCGCCTTCTTCAACAATCCCAGTGAATGAACTTCCTAACAATAATAATAATGATAATATTTATAATAATAACAACATCCTAGTCGTTATTACTAGTCATTATCATCATTATTATTATAAACCGTCACTGAGAAACCCAGAAGATGATAGCTCTGATCCACAAAACCTAAATTGTAATTTGTAAAGTAGTTATATAAATAAATATATATATATAAAATAAGCGTTTGAGAGGGGAAATATGATCCACCCAAGTTTAGTAAGGTTTGTTTTTGAAGTGGTGGAAATGGATAGCCTGTAACGAGATATGGGGTGGTTTTATTTATCACTAATTAAGCTTAAACTACCACACTTTCTTTGGACACTAAGTTGAGGCTTTAAACAAATAGGAAAAGCCTACCTTCTCTTTACGTTGCTTGAAAAAAAAAAAAAAAAGGACCAATCGCAGTTTTCTTTTTTATCAATTTTTTTTTCTCTTAATGGTGATTCTCTGGGGCTCCACGTTGAACATGGTCGTGAATATGATGTAATATCCTATCATATATATATATGTATATATGTATGTATGTATGTATGTACGTGTATATGGTGAGCTAATTCTTCTATTGTTGAGAAATATTTATAATCCTCCCATTCTAGTTCTATAGATTGAATACTACCTCCACGCTTAAATTATAATGTCTTTATTTTTTTTTATTTCTTTGAGCTTTCAGTTTTGACCAACCAAAGAATAGATTTTGCGAACATATCAAAAGAGATGTGTTACACAAAATAAATTTTTTAAAAAAAATTTATTGTCAATTTTTAAAATTAAAGTGGTAAATTGTATAACAAGTTAAAACTGAAGAGGTTCTTTATATTTTGACCTTCTTTTAAAAAAAAAAAGAAAAGGAAAGGAAACAGAATTGCATTCTTCAATGAAGAAAAAGAGTCCAGTGGCTATGAAGTGGTGGAGGGTAAGGTGGGATTAAGCGATAATTAGTAATAGGGAATAGAGAATTGGGAGGAAGTGACTACAGAAATGATACATTTGGTCATTAAAGAGATAGTATATGTGTTTTTCGATACTTATTTTATTTTAGAATATAAGTAGATTTTTTTAATATTTAACTAGATATTTTAATAGAAAAGCAATATACATTATACAGAATGAAAGAAAGAAATCATGATTCTTCAAAAGTTAACCAATGTAATTTAAGTGTTTAACAATATTTCAAAGGAGATTTTAACAATCTACTATTAAAAGTATAAAGAGCAAGATGTCGATATGATGACAATTAGAATATTTTACTTGTTTTCAATAAGATTTTAAACTTTATTTGGATTGAAATGAAAACTTACCTTCTGAAAATATTACTTAAAAGAATTAAGGTCTTATTTATGTAGGATTTTCCAAGTAGAAAAATCATCATTTCGAAATTTTTTTTTTTTTGCATATCAAGCCTCGTTTATTTTATACATTTCCAAAAATAGTGTTGCCGTTCCAAGCCCAAATATGTTTTCCTGCTCTGTGGCTTCCTTGGTTTTCATTACAAACGCTTCAAAAAAAAATTCACAACTGGATGGTTGATTAAAAAGCTTACTCCCACTGCAAATCAGAATTGATATAGATCTCGTAGCAAATACCTTCCCAATTGCCAGGCTCTTCTGTTTTTTGCTCTGCAGTTATCATACATGATACATTAGTAGACATAGAAAGTACAGTGTAGGTCTCATACATATTCATGAGTGCGGTGAATGAAGCTCACACCCTCTCTTCTTATCTTTTTCTTACTACTCCATATAAGAAATTGAGAGGATCTAAACCCGACAGACTAAAACTACACATTGCGGAACATTACCAGCATTTACTAATCCTCCTTGTGAAATTCCTGACATGAACATTACCACTCCTGGACAAATGCAAAGCCATAAGGATACGCAGGAAAACCTCAGAAGTTCGGAGGATTAAAAAACAGATTCTCTGGGATATGAAGATTGAGAATCTATCACACTAAAGGGTCAAATCCTTCAATATCTACCAATATATAATCGGCATGAGTCTTAAACGACAAACTACCTCATTTTGGTAATTCCCACATGTTTAGCTTGTAGATACTAGGAAGGCCAAGCAGTAGAAGAATTGACTGTTGACAGATAGGAACTTGGCCATGTGGCTGTAAGCACTATGATAAACTGAAAAAAAATAGTGTAGTTGTAACTAACATCATCTGTAACTTTTAATCTGGTCATAAGAGCTTGATCCATGGAGTGTAGCTGAGAAGAGATTGTTAACTAAAACTTCCGCCCAAACAAATTAATACTCTGAGCATGACCCCAAACCAAAAGGTTATTGTGATCTTCTCTCTTGTCTACCATAAGATCACAAGTATTAGCAACAGAAAACTGAGTGATTCGAAGTTCGGTAAATCCTCTATGCAGGGTACAGACTCCTAACCATGTGTTTGGGGTATAGAGTATCTATAAGAGCTTGCAGGAAACAATCCATATAAGCATTTAATTAAGTGGAATAAAGAAGATCACCCATGTTCAACAAAGATGAATATACCAAAACCCAAAACGCAGCATACCATCCATTATTGATATTCAGCAAATAGATATGGGTTAGAGAATCAGAATCAGTCCCACTGTGCTAAAACATGAAGCTATTTGACACGGGCCAATAACCTAATCAAGATAATGAGTTGGGGAGATTCTTACGTGCCAACATGCATCCTTATGTTTTTATTTAGGATTTGTTTGATCCGCCTATATTTTGCGAATTAAATCTACCTAACTATTTTTGTGAGTTGGTTGGTAGTGGACAGAGGACATGTTAACAGAACTTATTCTTGAACAGGAAGGACAAATATCATTTCTGAGCCGAAGTTCAATCAGTTTTCAAGGTTTCCTCTGAGTTCATAGTCATCGTTACGGAGGCAATTTAGCTTCAATTTCTTCCCATTGCCTACTGTTTATTTTCTTGAACTTCCGCTTCATCTGCTTAAGAAGATACTTAGCATCGTCAGCCTTGGAAGTTCTGACCAGCCCATCCACAAGTCTTCTCATTGTTGAATAAGGTGGAATCCAACCATACTCAATACATTTCTTCGAAACACGAAACGCACTCACAAAGTCCTCACCTTCGCACAGGAAGCTAATCAGAGTAAAGTAACAGGCACTACTGGGTTTGACACCTCTTGTTCGCATGTCAGCGAACAATTTCTTTGCTTCATCATACTTCCCTTCTTTACAGAACCCATGAATCAAATGGCAGTAAGTAACTGTATTTGGCTTCACACCCGTGGACATCATGCCATCGACCAAATCCTTCGCCACCGATGACTCCTTCCTTTTACATAAGCTCTGAATCCGAGTGTTGTAGGTGGTAAGACCCGGTTTAATGCCATACTTTTCCATCAGATTCAATACCTTTCCTACATCTTCCAATTTCTCTTCATTGTAAAACCCAGCAAGTAAATTCCCAAAAGTAGCCTCATCTGGCTTCACAGACCTTCTATCCATCTCGGCCAATAGAGAATACGCAAAACTAGACTTACCCGAAATGCAAAACGCCTTGACTGCCGCATTATACGCATCAAGATCGGGCTCTATTCCATAAGTCTTCGGGAATTCAAGGAAAATCCGACATTGCTTCTCGTAATTCTTGGCTGCCGTACAAGCGACGAGCAAAGCATTGAACGATTTAACCGAACGCGGAATACCCAACTCATCCATTTTCTTGAAACTGAGAATCGCATCATCAAGCATGTTGGCTTGGCCATACCAAATGATAACGTGACACAGAAATCCCTCGTTCCGAAGGTCAGGGCGGGTCTTCAGCTCCTCAAGGAATTGGCGAATGCCATCGAAGTGTTTGGAGTAGGTGAGCCTGGCAATGGCGACGGAGAAACAGATGCGATCAATGTAAACCTCAGGATTGAGAGTAGCTGATCGACAAATCTCGAGGATCCGTTCCGGGTCCTTCTCAGCCTTGAGACGGGAGAGAACGGGCCTGGAATTCCCCCTAGTGTAAGGAGAGAACGGACCTGGCCATCTGCAAGCCTCAGATGAATTTGAAGTTTGGGTTGTGCAATAGAAGCAATAGCGGCATGCTTGGCGAAGTCGAGAAACCACAAACATTGTTGGAGGTAGAAGGAAGATCTAGGGTTTTCAGCAAAGATGGGGGAGCAAAGTGACGGAGCTTAGTGAAGAAATGAATTGGAGTGATAGTATGTAGACACGACTAGTGATCTGTGGGTATTCTTGAATCAAAACCGTTGATCAACGTAAATTATTGTACAGAAACAAAGTGAGTGTATGGGGGCGCGATGGGAGATCTATTGGTGTCTCCCAATCAAAAACTGTCGAATGACTGTGAATCTCGTTATTGGTTGGACATGGATCAAACGCTGCGTTTTGACAACAAGTCTTGGGAAGAAAATGATTGGATCCTTTGGGGATTTGAACCCGACGTGAATCGAACACGCAACCTTCTGATCTGGAGTCAGACGCGCTACCATTGCGCCACGGATCCTACGGTTGCTGAAGGCTCATCAAATTTTCTATTTTGCATTTGTTAACGAAATCAAACAAAATAGCATCATATATGTCTATTTTGACAATGTTAATTGGTTCAATTAAATAGTTATTTTCTTTAAACAATATCTTAAAGTTGAGTCTCATGAATTTAAAAAAATTAGTGCTATAAAAACTTTATATTAAACAACATCATAATCAACAATTTTGAAGTGTTGCCGACAACTCTAGCAACATCATTTGTTCCAATCTCAAATGGCACAATGATGATGGACAATCAATTAAAGTCGGAATACTTCAACTTTGTACATGACCTTATTTTACACAAGAAAGTCGGAACACTCACCACGTTAAGATGGGTCAATTTGCAAGCTTTGTTCAGCTACATATTTGTGAGAAATTCAAAAAATTTAACACAAATTTGAGGAAAAAAATTGAGACTTTTTTTATATAAAAAATTCAATCACAAATTAAACTCCATTTATGATAATTTTTTTGGTCACAAATTACCTAAATTTTTGTAGTAATTTTGCTACAATTAATTAAACCAAAAAACCTAAATTTTTGTAGTAATTTTGCTACAATTAATTAATGTGTGTTTGATTTTACGTTGCGTTTTTATAAATTATAATTTAGATTATATTAACGTAGTTCTAGTATAAAACAATATATTTAGGAGTTTTTGTAGTAATATAATTTTACACTCAAATTATGAATTCAGTGAAAACTTCAAATTATTACTTTTGCAAACTATTACTTGTTTCAACTTAAGTTTTTCTCACGGTTCCGAGCACACACTTAGTTTGATTCTCCTCTTTTCTTTATTCCTCGGATCAGATTGCATTTCTCAGAGCACAGGATTGTTGATTGAATCATAATTTGGCTCAGCCAAACACATACTGATGATCTAGCCAGAAATATATTTGATTTAGATTCTTTCATGTTTTTTATTTGAAATTGACACAGTGCAATAGAAAAAACTTTAAAAAAAGAGATATAAATTTTATATATATATATATATATATATGTATGTAGAAGATACACACGTCTATTTTTCATCTCTCTTCTGTTATATCGTACATTAAAGAGAATCTAATTTCAGTACACCTTGTTTGTTATTATCATCTTTTGTGCTCTATACGTATACTATTATATATAGCAGAGTTGACGCTAAAAATGAATTCTATAGTTTTAAAATTGGAACAATCTATTTTAAATTGAATAATTATAATTAAAATGTAAAAATAAATTACCATATTATTTTTAATTATAACCGTCTAATTTAAAACAAACTACTACAATTTTTTTCATCAATTACGGAGCACGTGTCCTTAAAAGAATAGCTATTTTTTTTGCTCAAACTCTTTCAGTCTCAATTATCAAATGCCATCTCAAAAGTTATTCCTACTATGACTAATTTAATGACGATAAAGAACTTGACGGTCCCACCCATTTATTAGCTTAACCATCCGCTAGTTAGAGACAAATATGAATTAACACTCAGTTTTTCTATCTTTAAAAGCGAAATGCTTTTTATACTTTTATAGTACTAAAAATACTAAAAAAAATTTTAAATTATTGACGTGTTGAAAAAAAAAATTCACATTTAATACTTAACAATACTTCTAATAATATTACTTTTAATAAAAAATTTAGTGAGAATCCAAAAAAAAAAGAGAAATTAAGCCTTATAAATTTGGGACAAGGGATCCATGGGTTGAGTAAAACATGATTAATCAATGGGATTAAAATACTTATTTATATATTTTCTTTAAAATTTTGAGAAGGGAAAATTTAATAGAAGACACTTGCTAGAGGTTAACAACTTTAGGGGGACATTTGGTATAAGAAATCTTACATTTTCAAGAATTAAACATTCTTGAAAATGTGATTCTTAGGAATTTATTTTTATTACAAACATTCTTAAAAGTATTTTTCTACATTCCTGGGAATTTGGCATTGTTATATTTGGTTCTTCTCAATATTCTTAGGAATATTTGACAATTTTTTGAAATTATCATATTAATTTTTAATATATAAAAATAATGCTATTAAATTAGGTCAACTTGCATTGACATGTAACATGTCACTAATAAATAGTAATAACATATTGACAAAATGACTTTACTGGTAACACATTTATTTGTGTGGGATCAAATTAAAAAAATATATGTATGTGAAGGACCAAATTGAAATAATAATTTTATGAATGATGAAATTAAGAAATATTTCATATGAGAGGGGCTGGATTGAAAAATATCTATATGTAAATGACCAAATTGAAAATATAATTTTATGAGTGACTAAATTATGAAATATTTCATATGTGAGAGACCGAAATGAAAAGTATCAATATATGAAGGACCAAATTAAAAAAATAATTTTATGAGTGACTAAATTAAAAAATATTTCATATTTGATGGACCAAATTTAGAAGACAATTTTATAAAAATCAGATTAAAAAATATCATTGTAATACCCGTTAATTTCAGAATATAATTCGCTTAAGAGTATTTTAGAATTCTACAACGTTACTTTAGTTATTTATTTTGGTCATTTTTAATTTTCATATTTAATTGTTCTCTTTGAATATTATTTATGAAAATTGAGTTAAATGATTGGACTAAATATTTGCACAATGAGGGATATATTCTAAGAATGGTGAAATTCATGGAAAAGTGGTTTCAGAATGGTCAATTAGTCCATTTATTGTAAATTGACTGGATGGGTTTGGATGTTGGGTTGTGGATACCCATGGGTTATTGAATAACCCATTAGAAATATTTAATATAAAGTTTCAATAGTACCCCTCATTTTTTTTCACTCAGCCGAAGGAAGGCAGAAAGTACTTCTCTCTCAGTTCTTCAGTTTCTTCTCAAATCCTTTCCTTGATCTTCAGAAGTTTGATTATTTGTTCGGTTCAAAAGCTTTGTAAGGATCAAAGGTAAGCTTTAATCCGATTATTTTCCTTAAATTTCAGTTTATGTAGAAGATCAGAGGAGGTTTTGTTCTTGAAGATTTTGATGATAATTCATGAATCTCAGTTGTTTTAGAAGTTATATTTGAATTATAATCGGTTAAAAGAGTTGAAATTCTGGTTTTGAAACAAGAAAGGGAAAGGATGAAATTGTTAGAAATTTCTGCAAAAACAGAGTTACTGTAGCGACCAGGGATTTCGAAACAAAATCTGAAAAATTTTCTTCGGGTACTGTAGTAGTACTGTAGTGTCGGCAGTCAACGGTACTGTAGCAGTCAACGTTACTGTAGCGAATCGGCACTGTAGCAAGCAATTACTGTAGCGAACCGACATTGTAGCAAACCGTACTGTAGCAACCCGTTACTGTAGCAGTCAGAAAATTTTACGTATTTTCGTGATTTTGTTTCCTTTCTTATGATTCCTTGTAATATATTTTACTAGGAAATTTTCCTACACAAATTCTAGTGTGAAACAAGGTAAACTTGGACAAACATCAAGGTGAGTGAATAACCTTGCTCAGCTAATTTGATATTACTAGTCAAAGTACAATATAAGTCTCATTTACAATATTATTTGGATAATAAGCAATTAATTTTTCATATGGGAGTATATGATGATCAGTAGAAATAAGAGTATGAAGAAATTATTTATTTCATGACAATTGTACTGTGTGATGAATTCTCACTATTTTATTAATGAGTAAAGATCTACGGGATCTAATACACGAGTGTGAAAGGGTTAAAGTCCCATACTACTCGGTGTATATCTAAGAAATCTTATACACGAGTTTGAAAGGGTTAAAGTCTCATACTACTCAGTGCATATCTATGAAACCTATACACGAGTTGAAAGGGTTAAAGTCCCATACTACTCGGCGTATACCTATGAGATCTTATTCACGAGTTTGAAAGGGTTAGAGTCCCATACTACTCGGTGTATATCTATGAAATCTTATTCATGAGTTTGAAAGGGTTAGAGTCTCATACTACTCGATGTATAAGACAATTAATTATATGAGTAAATGTGGTATTTGTACTTTTGATATTTTATATAGTACAGTTATTTACTTACTGAGTTTTTAAATAAACTCACACTCCCTATGATTATTTTTTTCAGATACAGAAAATAAAGAACAAGAGTATCCGTTTGAAGATTAGAAGCCCCTTGAGATTATTCTCTATTTCTGTCTGGTGGGACACCAGTACTTATTAATGTGGATATTAGAAACGCTCTGTACTTTCTATAGGTCTCCTAGGCTTGCGATGAGATAGAAATATCAGACTATGTATGTCTATATTTGCTTATCAGATGAATATAATTCTGTAGTGTGGAATGAATGTTTAAGGTTGAATGTAAAACCTTACAGAATATATGTATATAACGTATGTTTGAGAATTATATCAAATGAGTAGTATCTTTTCACATGCTCAATTTTTGGGATGTGACAAATTTGGTATCAGAGGAAAGGTTTTATAGGTCCCCTATAGAGTACAGAGCAAAGTGATCTTTGTGGGCCCTTCCCTATTGTCATGAGCCGCGGCATGACCATAGGATTAGGTTCCATAAAAGACCTTGTAGAGTATAACGTCATTTTATGGATAACTTCTCAGTGGGGCTAGTAAGTGATATTTTGTTTATGTCTGAAAATTGTTTGTTATGTGTGTAGATCTGTGACAGATCAATGTCAGAAGGATCTTCTAATAATAATGAGCATATGGGTCCAAGGAGGGCCATAAATCCACCAGTACATATGCAAGATGATCCTAACCGTGGTGATAGTTTACATGCTCAAAGTACTGAGGGTGCAACTAGTGAGCAAGCAAGGAGAGTCGAACCTGATGCTCACGTTGGCAATACAACTATTGCACATGTGATTAATTTGATGAATGAACGATTTGACCGATTTGAGGCTGAAATGAGAGGTCGAGCTGCACAAGCTAACCTGCCAGTGGATCCTCCTATTGTTGAAGCTGAAATTGTACCACCAGCTCAGTTAGCTGGAGGAGATAACGTAAGGGAGGTAAGAATGTCTGAATTCCAGAAAATGAGGCCTCCTACTTTTTCAGGGGAAGATCCCAAAGAGGACCCACAATGTTTCCTTGAAGATTGTGAAGCAATCTGTGATGCTATAGGGTGTTCTCCTACTCAAAAGGTAGAATTCACTTCCTTTCAGTTAAAAGGTAGGGCTGGTAAATGGTGGAGGAACTGGAAGAGAGCTAGAATTCAAGGCACACCGCCAGTTATGTGGACGGAGTTTTACAGATTGGTTATGGAAAAGAGGTCAAAGAATAAAGAAGAATATGAAAGCTAGATATAGAAGATCTTTTGATCAAGGGGAAGACTCAGGGACTTTGAAACCCTTTACTGCATTACAAAATGCTCCAGCCACTCCTACTAAGTCATCTTATTCTACAGCCAGTGTGGCTAAGCCTCGTTCAGAGAGCAGGGGTGGTTTTAGCTCTTCTAGTAGATGAGGTACTCAAGGTAGAAGGGAAAAACCTCAATGTCCTGAATGTGGAAAGTTTCACTTCGGAGAATGCAGGTTAAACACTGTTGGTACAGGCTGTTTTCACTGTGGACAAAAAGGACATTTTATAAAGGAGTGCCCTCAGCTCATGACAAGACCAGGTCAAGGGTCTACTTTGCCACCTCGACCACAATCTATTACTCAAACACCAACCCCTTCAACAGGGGGTAGTATGGGAAGAGGTTCTGGAAGAGGCCAAGGTGACCGTGGAAAACAAGCTGCTGGCAGAGGAAATGCAAGAGTATATGCTCTAACCCGACAGGATGCTCAAACATCCAATGCTGTAGTTACAGGTATATTATCTGTTAATACTTTTACTGCACGTATTTTGTTTGACCCCGGTTCTACTCACTCATATGTGTCACCCCTATTTGCCAAGAGATTTGCATTTGATTCGATTACTCTTAAAGAACCATTCTTGGTTTCCACACCGATGAGAGAGACTTTGATGGTTAAAACATGTTATCGTTCTTGTAAAATAATCGTTGGAGGCATGGAAACTGAGATAGATCTTATGGTTCTCAATATGTTAGATTTTGATGTGATTCTAGGGATGGACTGGCTATCTTCTTGTCATGCTACTATAAATTGTCGTGACAAAGTTATTTCCTTTAATATACCGGGGAGGAGTAATTTTGTGTTTCAAGGAGATCGAAGTGATGTACCTTGCAACATGATATCTATGTTAAGTGCCCAGCGTATGTTGCGAAAGGGATGTCAGGGATTTCTAGCTTTAATCAAAGATTTAGAAAAGAAAGAACAGAAGTTAGAAGACATTCATGTGGTTAATGAATTCCCAGATGTGTTCCCAGAAGATTTACCTGGATTACCGCCAGAAAGGGATATTGAGTTCAGTATTGATTTGGTCCCAGACACAAGACCAATTTCTATTCCACCTTATCGTATGGCTCCTGTTGAGCTAAAAGAACTCAAAGAACAATTGGAAGATTTGTTGAACAAAGGGTTCATTCGCCCAAGTTTTTCACCTTGGGGTGCTCCTGTTCTTTTTGTGAAAAAGAAAGATGGTTCTATGAGATTATGTATAGATTATCGTCAGCTGAATAAAGTCACAGTGAAGAATAAGTATCCTTTACCAAGGATAGATGATTTGTTTGATCAGCTTCAAGGAGCAAAATACTTCTCAAAGATTGATCTAAGGTCTGGATATCATCAGTTACGAATTAAGAGTGATGATATATCTAAGACTGCTTTTCGTACACGGTATGGACATTATGAGTTTCTTGTGATGTCTTTTGGGTTGACAAATGCACCAGCAGCATTTATGAATTTAATGAACAGAGTGTTCAAATCATTCCTTGATAAGTTTGTAATTGTATTTATTGATGATATTTTGGTGTATTCAAAGAGTCATGAAGAACATACTGAACATTTGAGAATAGTGCTTCAGACTTTGAGAGAGCATCAGTTGTACGCAAAGCTCTCAAAATGTGAATTCTGGATGAGTCATGTAACATTTTTTGGGACATGTTATTTTCCAAGAAGGTATTCATGTAGATCCAAGTAAAATTGAAGCAGTAAAACAATGGCCTCGACCAACAACTGTGTCTGAAGTACGTAGTTTTCTTGGCTTAGCAGGGTATTACCGTCGCTTTGTCAAAGATTTCTCTAAGACGGCTCTTCCATTAAATAAGTTAACCCGAAAGAATGTTAAATACATTTGGGATGATTCATGTGAACAAAGTTTCACCCAATTGAAAGAGTGTTTAACTTCTGCACCAGTCTTAACCCTACCATCAGGACCAGGGGGTTACTCTGTATTCTGTGATGCCTCAAGGATAGGCTTAGGGTGTGTATTGATGCAACATGGTAAAGTCATAGCTTATGGCTCACGTCAGCTTAAAAAGCATGAATTGAATTACCCCACTCATGATTTGGAAATGACAGCTGTAGTGTTTGCCCTAAAGATATGGAGACATTACTTGTATGGGGAAACTTGTAAAATTTTTACAGATCACAAAAGCCTTAAGTACATTTTTGAGCAAAGAGATCTCAATCTAAGGCAACGAAGGTGGATGGAACTTCTAAAAGATTATGATTGTACCATCCTTTACCATCCAGGTAAAGCAAATGTAGTGGCTGATACTCTAAGTCGAAAATCTATGGGAAGTTTAGCTCACATTGCCACTATAAGGAGGTCTTTAATACATGAACTACAAGAATTGGAAGCTGATAGAGTATTCTTCGAGATCACTGAGTCAGGTACATTTATGGCTCATTTAACAGTTAGATCATCTCTTGTCGAAAAAGTAAAAGTAACTTTAGAAAATGACATTGATATGGTCAAAATCAGAGATAAGGCAAGGCAAGGTCTAGCACCAAGTTTCTTGGTAGATGAAGAAGGAGTCTTATGGTTTAATGGGAGACTCTGTGTCCCCAACATTGAATCTTTGAAACATGAAATCTTAATGGAAGCTCATGGTTCGCCCTACGTTGTACATCCTGGTGCTGTGAAAATGTATCAGGACTTGAAACAAGTTTACTGGTGGGAGGGCATGAAGCGAGACGTGACTGACTTTGTAGCTCGATGTTTGACTTGTCAGCAAGTTAAAGCTGAACATCGACGACCACCTGGTTTGATGCAAAAACTAGATATTCCCGAGTGGAAGTGGGAAAGGATCACTATGGATTTTGTGGTAGGTTTACCTCAGTCAACAAAAGGAAATGACTCAATATGGGCCATAGTGGATCGACTTACTAAGTCAGCACATTTTCTTCCTGTTCATACCACTTTCAGTGTAGCAAAACTTGCTCGACTTTATGTTAAAGAAATAGTGAAACTTCATGGTGTACCAATATCCATTATATCAGACCGAGGACCTCAGTTTACTTCTCGGTTCTAGAAAGTCTTTCAAGAGGCTTTGGGTACCAAAGTGAATCTTAGCACAGCATTCCATCCTCAGACTGATGGACAGTCCGAAAGGACAATTCAGACTTTAGAGGATATGTTAAGAGCTTGTGTGATGGATTTCAGTGGAAGTTGGGAAGATCATTTGTCTCTTATTGAATTTGCTTATAACAACAGTTACCAAGCCAGTATTCAGATGGCACCTTTTGAGGCTTTATATGGGAGACGGTGTCGATCTCCTATAGGTTGGTTTGAACTTGGTGAAACCAAAATATTTGGACCTGAGATGATACAGGAAGATATAAATAAAGTTAAACTGATCAGAGAGAAGTTGTTAACTGCTCAGAGTAGACAGAAGTCTTATGCGGACAACCGACGACGTGACCTTGAATTTGCAATAGGTGATATGGTTTTCTTACGAATCTCACCTATGAAGGGAGTAATGAGATTCGGGAAGAAAGGCAAGCTTAGTCCGAGGTATGTTGGCCCATATGAGGTTGTAGACAGAGTGGGTAATGTGGCATATCGCCTAGACCTACCTTCCAACCTAGAGGGAGTTCATCCAATATTTCATGTGTCCATACTACGGAAGTATCTTCCTGATCCTTCTCATGTCATTCAACCCCAAGAAGTTCATTTTGATGAAACTCTCACCTACGAAGAGGTACCAGTAGCTATCCTTGATAGAAAAGTCAAGAAATTGCGCACTAAAGAAATTCCTACTGTCAAGGTTCTTTGGAGAAATCATTCTCGCGAGGAAGCTACGTGGGAGGCAGAAGATGAAATGTGGAAAAACTATCCACATTTATTTGAAACTTGAGGAAAGATTTTAATTCGGAGGACCGAATTCTTTTAAGGGGGGTAGAATGTAATACCCGTTAATTTCAGAATATAATTCGCTTAAGAGTATTTTAGAATTCTACAACGTTACTTTAGTTATTTATTTTGGTCATTTTTAATTTTCATATTTAATTGTTCTCTTTGAATATTATTTATGAAAATTGAGTTAAATGATTGGACTAAATATTTGCACAATGAGGGATATATTCTAAGAATGGTGAAATTCATGGAAAAGTGGTTTCAGAATGGTCAATTAGTCCATTTATTGTAAATTGACTGGATGGGTTTGGATGTTGGGTTGTGGATACCCATGGATTATTGAATAACCCATTAGAAATATTTAATATAAAGTTTCAATAGTACCCCTCATTTTTTTTCACTCAGCCGAAGGAAGGCAGAAAGTACTTCTCTCTCAGTTCTTCAGTTTCTTCTCAAATCCTTTCCTTGATCTTCAGAAGTTTGATTATTTGTTCGGTTCAAAAGCTTTGTAAGGATCAAAGGTAAGCTTTAATCCGATTATTTTCCTTAAATTTCAGTTTATGTAGAAGATCAGAGGAGGTTTTGTTCTTGAAGATTTTGATGATAATTCATGAATCTCAGTTGTTTTAGAAGTTATATTTGAATTATAATCGGTTAAAAGAGTTGAAATTCTGGTTTTGAAACAAGAAAGGGAAAGGATGAAATTGTTAGAAATTTCTGCAAAAACCGAGTTACTGTAGCGACCAGGGATTTCGAAACAAAATCTGGAAAATTTTCTTCGGGTACTGTAGTAGTACTGTAGTGTCGGCAGTCAACGGTACTGTAGCAGTCAACGTTACTGTAGCGAATCGGCACTGTAGCAAGCAATTACTGTAGCGAACCGACACTGTAGCAAACCGTACTGTAGCAACCCGTTACTGTAGCAGTCAGAAAATTTTACGTATTTTCGTGATTTTGTTTCCTTTCTTATGATTCCTTGTAATATATTTTACTAGGAAATTTTCCTACACAAATTCTAGTGTGGAACAAGGTAAACTTGGACAAACATCAAGGTGAGTGAATAACCTTGCTCAGCTAATTTGATATTACTAGTCAAAGTACAATATAAGTCTCATTTACAATATTATTTGGATAATAAGCAATTAATTTTTCATATGGGAGTATATGATGATCAGTAGAAATAAGAGTATGAAGAAATTATTTATTTCATGACAATTGTACTGTGTGATGAATTCTCACTATTTTATTAATGAGTAAAGATCTACGGGATCTAATACACGAGTGTGAAAGGGTTAAAGTCTCATACTACTCGGTGTATATCTAAGAAATCTTATACACGAGTTTGAAAAGGTTAAAGTCCCATACTACTCAGTGCATATCTATGAAACCTATACACGAGTTGAAAGGGTTAAAGTCTCATACTACTCGGCGTATACCTATGAGATCTTATTCACGAGTTTGAAAGGGTTAGAGTCTCATACTACTCGGTGTATATCTATGAAATCTTATTCATGAGTTTGAAAGGGTTAGAGTCTCATACTACTCGATGTATAAGACAATTAATTATATGAGTAAATGTGGTATTTGTACTTTTGATATTTTATATAGTACAGCTATTTACTTACTGAGTTTTTAAATAAACTCACACTCCCTATGATTATTTTTTTCAGATACAGAAAATAAAGAACAAGAGTATCCGTTTGAAGATTAGAAGCCCCTTGAGATTATTCTCTATTTCTGTCTGGTGGGACACCAGTACTTATTAATGTGGATATTAGAAACGCTCTGTACTTTCTATAGGTCTCCTAGGCTTGCGATGAGATAGAAATATCAGACTATGTATGTCTATATTTGCTTATCAGATGAATATAATTCTGTAGTGTGGAATGAATGTTTAAGGTTGAATGTGAAACCTTACAGAATATATGTATATAACGTATGTTTGAGAATTATATCAAATGAGTAGTATCTTTTCACATGCTCAATTTTTGGGATGTGACAATCATATATGTGAAAGATCAAAATAATATTTTAGTCTTGGATAATTAAAAACAAAGAATATGGATAAAATAGTCATTTTCTGTAAAAAAATATTTTCGTCATATAAGAATCTATTATTCTCATATCATTTTATGAAAATGAAAAATAAGAATTTTATGAAAATATTTGATTTCTAAAAATGTTGCATTATGATATCTAGCATTTTTATATATATTTTAATCCCTATATTGGTCTATTTGCATTTTCATCTATAGAAATTTTTCAATTTTATTACACTTTGTGATTTATTGGGTCTAAATCAATTTTGGATGGAAATTGAATTATTTTCATCTTTTATGATTTAAATTATTAAAGACTCAATTTAATCCATTTCAGTATTTTACAAAAATTAATTTTGGAGAATTCTTTCTGATGTGGCATGATTGATGATGTAGCGCTGAAGTGGATGTTTTGCTGACTGGACACCACATGTTTGCTAACTAGGCGTATTTTTCTCTATCTCTTAGTGACATGTGTAGAGCCCTAATTTCATATTTATCCAGCCTTTTTTGCCATGCATGCAACCTCTTCTTCCCCAAACTTCGCTAGAAATGGAAGCTGCAGGTACGCTCAGATTCTGCATACAAAAGAACTCTCCTGCTGCACTTATTTTATGCTTTTTGCAGCTTGTTTGTTGGCTGCCACTTTTGCAGAAGAAAATAGCACACATCAGTACCTTTTGAAAGTCAACTTCAGGACATCTAGGTTAGAATATTACATAGAAATTTAGCTTCATTTTTGTAACTCAAAACATTATTTTCTCTCTATTTTTCTTTCTACTGCTTTGCTGTTTTTGCTATCATGGAGGGCTAAATTCCCATTGTAATCAATCACTAGGAACTTAGAATGTTATAGCTTGAACTTTTAATATAAGATAAGTGTTTTATTCTCCATTTCATCTTATTTTCGTTTTCTGTTCTATTGTATTTATGTTGATGCTAAATTCTGATATGAACTTGTAGAAGTATAAACTGATATATATTTGAAATATAACATTGCTTAACTAATTGGGAAAGTAAGTAAAACGAAATGGCTAGGTTAGATGATATCTAACTTGATTTGGTTGAGATCTTTTGAAATTGCATCTAGCTATAGACTGTTAAAGTTCTTCTTAACTATGGTTAGAAGCATTACAATTCTGGAGGTTCTTCTAGATTTCTTTCCTAAAAACCAAATGGTGAAATAAGAATAGACTGAATCAATGAGTTAAGTAGTAATAGTTACACTCCCATAAATTCTAGTGACTGATTGCATATTCCCTTTTACTGTCAATTCTTTCTGTTATTGTTCTGCTGCTGCTGTTTTGATTCTACTCTTCCATACTATTGTCATAACCAACCCTCTCTCAGTATTAGTTAGGTTTAAATTAGCGTAATTAATGTTAAGAACAACTAATTAGTGGTTATAAGAGAGGCTCCGTGAGTGAATACGACTAAGGAATCACTATATTACAAAATTGTCATAAATTCAATGGGCGATTCGGCATTGTAGTAGCACGAACTACATTCCTAATATTTTTTTAAAAAAAAGTATATTACAAATGTGATAATGGAATATTACTATAAAATACCGATCTAAAGAGATAGTTCGTTGGCGCCTGATTCCAATGTCCAAATTAGATACGAAGTAGGATACAAAGTAGAGACAAAAGCTGTGTAATCACGTGTCTATCTAAATAAAACACCCAATCAAATTAACAAAATAAAAAAACTTAAATATTATATTATGATTATTTGCTCAACATTGTCGCAATGATTCTATTATCCTAATTCCTAAACTGGTATTGATCAATTGGTGTACGCACATTCAGCTGAGAAACTTATTATTTACGCACACTTCAAGACTTTGCTGGACCTTGAGATTCTTTTAAAATCATTCAGCCGATAACATTTCTTGAAACATTTTTTATTCATTCATTGTATAATTAATTTAACAACTAGTTTATTGTATATTTATTATCAAGCTTTTTTATTAGAGTAAAACATGTAAATTTTTTTTTAAAGGAATCAATTATATAATATTGAGTTACTAAAAAATAAATAATTATTTTTAGGCAAAGGTGCTCTTTTCATTCATTATGTTTGTTGTTGGTTCCAATTTAGGGTTTAAGGTTCATATGTCTATTTTGTGTTATATTCATTCCACTTATTTACAAAATGTGCAATTTCATCCTAATTATTAACGTTGTTAAAATGATTGACAAAAAATGTTGATGATATGAACATGTGAATAATGTCTCATCAGATGTTGCCAACAGGTAATTTTAAGGTTTGTTTGGTTTGTGAAAATATTTCTTATTTTCATTTTTAATCTTTATTTCCTGGAACAATAAAAAAAAATTTGGTGTTTTCAGATTTAGGCTTATTTTAAGAAATGTTTCAACAAAATATTTTCATTAAACTCAACCAAACACATTTTCAAGCTAATTTTTTATTTTCAGAGAAAATTAAAACAAAAAAACACAAACCAAATAGATCCTTAGGTTTCAATTTCATTTCTCAAGTTTAAGGTACGTTTAGATTTTGTCTCTCACATTTGATGTAAATATCAATTTTGTCACACTTGTTTAATTAAAAAAGGTGTTAAGTTCGTCCTTATTTTAAAGTATATTGTCTAAATCATTATAAAAAATATTGACATGTTTAAACACATGGATGAAGACTTTGATGTTGCCGCAAAAGACCGGGCCGAACTGGCCAAGCCAGGGATAACCCGCGGGTTACCCTATATATATATATATATATATATATATATATATATATATATATATTATACATCTAGTACCAATGACTTTGAGTCTGAGAGCACAGAGCCAGAGATTAGAGAGGATCATAGGAAGAACTCATCCAGTGGCTTTGAGAGTAGAGAGCCAAAGACTAGAGAGGATCAAAGGAAGAGAGAACAATGTGACGGAGGAGAACAACGTGACGGAAGAGAGTCTTTCACCTGAATCGCCTCATCGTCGAACATAATAAAGCAACATAGAAGAGAATTGTTGCCAGTCCCCCCTCGTCGTCGAACTCCCTTTTTCACCTTCGTCTTCTCTTTTCATTCATTCCTTTCGATTTTTTCCCTGTACGTTTGTGCCTATGATGGCCATTGTCAGTCTCTTCTTCTTCCTCCCTTGTCTTTTTCTTCTTTCTCTCGACAAATTCCTCTGTTGATTGGAGTCTCAGAGACAAAGTGCAAACATCAAAAAATGAGAGAATGGCAGAACGCGTGAGGATGAGAGATTGAGATTTGAGAGGATGACTCTGAATCTCTAATTATTTTTTTAAAAAAAAAAATCATGTGGGCTGGAGGTCCACAAAAGTGGGCTAGGCCAGTCATTTTTCTAGCCTGTTTTAACCCGACTTGACCTTTTTTTTTGGAACTTGAGACTGGTCCAGTTGACCAGTTTTAACAGCTCTAATCACATTAAAATATTATTTATAGTAGTAGAGTGTAACATTAAAAAATAGACTAGTTCGTCTATAGATAATAACAGTAATAATGAATTCATTTATTTCTAAATTAGAATGAAATTAACATATTTTGTAAATAAATAAGACCAAACTACAACTTGTCCCAAATATGAGAAACAAAATTGAAATTTATCTCAAACGTAATGAACAGAATTGAAATTTACCTCAAACTTAAGGGTCAAAATTAAAACTTATCTCAAATGTAAAGGACAAAAAATGAAACTTATTCTAAACTGAGTGACAAAATTTAAACCTAATATTACGTATTGGCAACATTTGAGGAGTCATTATCTATGAGTGTAGACGTGTTAGCATTTTTTGTTAATAATTTTAACAGTATTAATAATTAGAACAAAATTGACATTTTTTAAAAAAACAAATGAGACAAATACAAAAATATACATATGAGATGAAATTAAAACTTACAACAAATATGAGAGAGGAAAATATTACTTTTATTGTCATTTTTAAAGACAATATACTTATCTTGTTCTAATTTGATAACCTAATAGTAAAAATATAATAATTACACCTAAGTTTACCTTATCTTAATATGATTTTTTTATTCAAGTTGAGATGTGGGTAAGTACCATAAAATTTCGATTGTGAAGTAAGAAATAAATTATTTTTTATGCATTCTAGATATATTGTATTTGAAAACCACATCATATGAATTTTTATAAATACTTTTTAAAATAAATGAATGAAATTGACTTACAAAAATAAATCGCATATATTGATAAGCGATGACTTCGAAATTTTGCTCATGATTACATACATTTATATTTTTATATCTACTATTTATAAAAAATGATTTTTAAGCTTAACTTAATTATTGAGTTGAAAGTAATTATTAATTTATTAGTGATATTGCATATCAAGTTTTAGATAAATTATGATGTTAATTTTTTAATGCATTTATAGGATAACAAGTACTTCAGGATTAATGTAAAATTTGTGAGTCTAATTACAAGATAATTTTTGCGAGAAACATACACGATAAGGGGAAAAAAAAAGAAATTATTTGGTTATACAAGATTAGTTGTAATTGGTTGTAGGTCAAAATTGTTAAAAAAAATCCTTTAATCCATAAGGTTGTAGAATTTATTTTCTTTAACTTTAAAATTTGACAATAAACTCCTATAAACTGATACGAACCTCGCCAATTTGTGACAAAACTCATAAGGAAATTTAATTCTTAAGACCGTTCTACTACAGATTTAGATGAAAATCGCAATGTAACACCTATAAAGAGATGTGAACCTTGGTATGATGAAAATGTCACAATCAAGATATTAAAACTCATTTGATAAGTCAAAGTATGAACGCCACAGAGAAAGATCTAATAAATTCAAAAGTTCTTTAAAGAACCAAAGAGAAATTTTCTCACCAAAAGTATTTTATTTTTATTGAATGAAAAGGCCTATTTAAAGGCATTACAAAGAAAACTACAAAAAACATAAAAATGAAACTAATAGCTAAAAGGAAATTAATAGTTAAAAGGAAACTAATTCAAAAGGAATAAATCAAATAATAGAAGTTCTTTAAAATAAGATAATCAATCTGATTTGAAAAATTTCCTAAATCAAATAATTAAATGCTGCTCCCTAAGCTTTCCTAAAACTAATTTGAAAACTTGATTCCAATTAGGCATTTATTTCCTTTAATGCTTCATGGCCCAACTCTAATTTATTATAGGCTGTAGTAGGCATGGCTCAAATATTTTGAATAAGTCCATTTAGTGCTTCTTTCATTCTCTTGGCTCTAGCCCTTGTGATTGGGCCTCCCTTGATGAACAATGGATCATTTGGGCTTAGAACTTGAACTTTGCTTCTTAGGCTTTGGATTTGCATAAGGTTGTAGAATTTATTTTCTTTAAGTTTAAAATTTGACAATAAGCTCCTATAAACTGATACGAACCTTGCCAATTTGTGACGAAACTCATAATGAAATTTAATTCCTAGGACCGTTCTACTACAGATTTAGATGGAAATCGCAATGTAACACCTATAAAGAAATGTGAACCTTGGTATGATGAAAATGTCACAATCAAGATATTGAAACTCATTTGATAAGTCAAAGTATGAACGCCACAGAGAAAGATCTAATAAATTCAAAAGTTCTTTAAAGAACCAAAGAGAAATTTTCTCACCAAAAGTATTTTATTTTTATTGAATGAAAAGGCCTATTTAAAGGCATTACAAAGAAAACTACCAAAAACATAAAAATGAAACTAATAGCTAAAAGGAAATTAATAGTTAAAAGGAAACTAATTCAAAAGGAATAAATCAAATAATAGAAGTTCTTTAAAATAAGATAATCAATCTGATTTGAAAAATTTCTTAAATCAAATAATTAAATGCTGCTCCCTAAGCTTTCCTAAAACTAATTTGAAAACTTGATTCCAATTAGGCATTTCTTTCCTTTAATGCTTCATGGCCCAACTCTAATTTATTATAGGCTGTAGTAGGCATGGCTCAAATATTTTGAATAAATCCATTTAGTGCTTCTTTCATTCTCTTGGCTCTAGCCCTAGAGATTGGGCCTCCCTTGATGAACAATGGATCATTTGGGTTTGGAACTTGAACTTTGCTCCTTAGGCTTTGGATTTGCATCATAAACTTTTATAATAATACTTGTATTAACTTTTCTGTCCAAAACCTATAAGTTTTAGAGCTGGTAACATTTATTTGTCTCAACAAAAGGCAAAATTTCGTCACTTTCGTGTGTATTTGGAAACTCGTTGGGTAAACCTAGGTTTGAGTATAATTGATTTTGTATGAATGTAATTTATGTTTAGAAACTATTATAAAAAAAGTGATTTTGAAAAATGAATTTCGTCTGGATATTGGTTAGTAGAAACACTTTTGAATGTGTAATTACCAGAAAGGGTATAAATATTATATTGTGTTATTTTATTTATTCTTATTTAATTTTTATCATATAAAAATATAATAAAAATATTAATATTTTAATAATAATTTTTTAACTATGATATTAATAATTGATTTAAAATATATATTTATGAATGTTGTAATGAAATGAATTTTTTTATTTTATCTTGAAATTTAATTTAATTATTTTTAATAATATAGCATGATAGAAGAGAATAAAAAATAAAAAAATTACTAAATCTTTTATGAAAAATAATTGTATTTTCTAAATTAACCCTTAGACAATCTCATTTATATAATTTATTTTTAAATAACAAAATTATTAAATTAATTAATAAAACCTTTTCACGTTAAAAAAATAAATAAAATAAGATAAAACTAAATCATTACTACTCTACTACATCTAGCATTTGAGGCTTTTGACACCCACGGTCTCATCTCATATCCCAAAAAAGAATATCATATCATATTATCACATAAACATTAGCAAGAGGAAGAAATGATATATGTAAAGAGTAAAAAGAAGAAATGTCTCAGAGAAAGAGGAAGAAATGGCACAGCCCCTGGGTTAAATGGGTTGAACTCGACCAACCCGTGATCCTTTTTTTTTAATGTATTTCCTTTACTAATCTTATATCAGTTTCAATGTTGTTAGTCTTCAATCTTGGCATGTTGTAGTAAAGAAAATTTTATGTGTAACTTGAATATATGTGTTATTCAACTCATGGTATATTTTTTAAATTTTAACTCATGGTATATTTTCTGTAATTTGAAATTGTGGAGTGCTTAAGTAATTCCTATTCAATGGAGGATATGGACTAAATTAATGGAAAAGGTCACAGTATGAACTATGATTTGTTGGATTGGGTATGATTTGTTGGATTGTCTTATCCTTCATATTTTCTTAATTTTAACTCATACTTGCAATATGTACCAGTACCATGAATTAAGCCACTTAAAGGAATTGAATTTGAATTCAAGAGGTAATGCATTTATGCAATCAAAACTTTTGGGAAAGTGTAGCTTGGTGTTGGATACATGGAAAATAGGAAATGAAAAAAAGAAAGAAGAAACAAAAAAAGATAACATGTCAAAAAAGAAGAAAAATAGTCAAGAAAAAAATCAAAAAAATAAATTAAAAAAAATAGGCTGGTGAGTTGGCCCATTTAACCCGCCAGCCAGTAAGTATGAGGGCTGGGCCCTCCAAATATTGGTTCATTTTAAAAGTAGGCCGGGCCAACCTGGTTTACTTTTTTCAAGCCATGACAGCGGGTCAGTCCGAACGAGCCGAATTGGTCCGCTTTGACAACTCTAGGCAAAACATAGATACAAGGATAAAATCTATGGTTCGCGAGAATGGCAACAATGACAAAATTAAGTGAAAGGAGAGGGAAACAAAGTTGAACAATGGGGATGGCAACAACGACGAAATTTATGGTCTCTCAACATTAGAAGCAACAATAATGGCCAAATCTCATTCGCCTTATGAGGTTTGCAACTCTTCAACACTTTTTTTCCTCTTTCACTTGGCTTCGTGTTCAGTGTGAATTTTCCCCTCTCTCTACTTTCTGTCTCTAGCATTCCTGCTGAATGTATAATCAAACATGTTAGATTTCTATTGCAACGTGATTTTGAAGCTTCCAACATCCATCCAATTGCTGTGCTGCGGAACCAAACACAACCTTCAATGTTTTACTACATTTGGTTTGTCAATAATGGAGGATGACAGAAGCTAGCGACCAAAGTTAAATATAATTTTTTTATCTCTATAGTATCATAAATTTTTATTTTATATATATATATATATATATATATATATATATATATATGTTTAAAAGAGCTAACAATAGGATGTTAATTTATAAAATATAT
Source organism: Biancaea sappan (assembly GCA_037074585.1). NCBI lineage: Eukaryota > Viridiplantae > Streptophyta > Magnoliopsida > Fabales > Fabaceae > Biancaea > Biancaea sappan. The sequence continues at coordinate 85,126,020 of CM073490.1, read as the reverse complement.
CCAATTAATTTAAAAAATTATATACTTATTATATTCTAGCTAAAACACCCAATAGCAAAAAAAGTAAAAAGTAAAAACTATACCTATATTCTTTTACGGCTTTCTCCATGTTATAACAAAATATTAAAAAAAAAAAGTGCAAAGCCTGGACCACAATCCTACTACAAGTTATAAGTAATCAAAATCAAACTAAATCCATCAAAAAGTAAATCAAATCAATAAAAAATAACCAAAACCAAAAAAATAAAGTATAAATTTATTTTTAAAACATCATAAGTTCAATTGTTGGTTTATTTTGATTTGATTTGGTTAAAATCGAACTTGATATATATATATATATATGTTATATTACATTGTAATATATTTTATATATTAAAAAATCTTATACACTAATTACCAATTTTATCTCTTTATCATCATTAGATGTCAATTGAGACATATTGTTACAAATTTATATATTAATAATAATGTACTAAATTATTATTTAAATTATTAATAGGTGATCTAAAGAGAAATAAATTTTTTGTTTGGTCTATCTAAACTATTAATTTTTAGAATTAATAATTCAGATTTTAAAATATTATTAAAGAAATATAAAGTTATAAAAAAGTTTAAAATATGTATTTATTGTGTTAACCAAATTATATGTTACAATTTTTTTTCAAATATAATAATAAAAAGCCTTAAATGTTATATTATAATTTTATAATTTTTTTTTAAAATCAAATGAAATCACTCAATAAAAATCAAACCAAACAATTAAAAAAAATAAAACTAAATAGATTGATATTTTTTTCAAAATAGATTAATACAATTCAATTTAGTTTAAATTCACAGCCCAACCTTTCAAGACTCCTAGTATGAGTAAAAGTCGATAATGCAGAGACCAGAATGCAACACCTGCCAGCTGCGACTCAAACTCCAAAAGAAAAATAAATAAATAAATAAATAAAAATATATCATAAAATAAAATTGTTGAAAAAGATAAAAAGGTGAACAAAAATCGAGGCGATCCTTTTGTTTATAGTCCTCGTGCAACCAAGCCACCAAGCAGGTGCAAAACTTGCCGGAGGATCCACTCCATCCAGTACGGTTACGAATTTACAGTTCCCACCTCTTCTTCCTTGCTTGCCTCAGTGAGTGTGTGGGACAGTGAGTGAGTGGGAGTAGCTCTGTTCGTGAATTCGAATTGGCTTCTCCGACCTCAATCCTCAGATGAGGATCTTGCCTCTGAGCTTCGCGCGCGTGGAGGAGGCCGCACCTCTTCTCTTCTCCGATTGGTGGCACGATGTCAACGACTCTTCGCTCTGGCAGAACCTCATCTTCTTCTTTCTCTGCGGTGCTTATGCTCTCGTCTCCTCCGTTGCTCTGGTATCTCACTCTCTCCCTCTTTTAACTCTAGACTCTAAACTCACTGTGACTGTTCTATTTTCTCAGATCTTTCTTTTTCGTGTGGATTTTTTACTTGCTTGCTATTCACAAAAATGGATTTGAATCCAGTATCCACATTCTGATTTCTGATTGCGCTTGCCAAAGATTTCTGTGTTTTCGCAACTTATTGCTTGGAAATTGAATTGAATTTGAAAAACGCTTTCCGTGTTTATTTGCTCTCTTTAAAAAAAAAAAATCATTAGATTATCCTGCTTAACCTTCATCAGTAATTATTTTTCTTTCTCTTTTTTTTTTGAAACTTCGAAGTCGCGTTTTTGGGAGAAAATCTATATTTTAATAAATTATTTCAGCTTTGTAATCATTATATGTGCTTAATTAATATAAATGGAGTTTTTTTTTCCCCATATTCCTCTCAGGTGACCTGTATTGTATGATTAGTTAGTTGCTTCCACTTAAGTGCGAAAATTATAAATTTTAATTACTTATTTTAAGTTGTGTACCCTATGGGTCTACGTCTGCTGGACTTCAAACTACTATTTTTCGTATTAGTTGTCTTGGTCCTATAATATTTCACGTCCTAAAAGAATCCCCGTCCTGATGTTGGCTTCCTGGTTTTAAAATTCTGCAGATTCAGTTGATAAGAATTGAATTAAGAGTGCCCGAATATGGTTGGACAACGCAAAAAATTTTTCACTTGATGAACTTCATTGTCAGTGGAGGTGACATCCAGAGTCTTATTGTTTTCTACATTTGTATTTTCGTGTTCAATTTTAGGCCTCTTTCTCCTTATGCATTTTCATATTGCAGTACGTGCAGTTGTGTTTGGATTTCACCACCAAGTTTTTCTTTTGCATCCAAAGGCTAGTTCTGCACCTATGCACTTTATAGTTGCTAAGTTGAAGAGGGAAATTATTTCTAAGATCAAAGGCTGTTGTATTTGATATAGAGTGGCTGCATGTTGGATTAGGTACTTATTTTGGTTCTGTTGGATCTTCCGGGACTACTCTTTTTCTCAACATATACACTTCTAGTCCTTTTCTGGGCAGAAATTTATAATCAGGCAAGTGTTTGTTCTTCTTTATCCTTTTGCAGTTATTGATGTTGCTTATTACAACTGAGGATCTCACTTTAGTGAATTAATCAAAACCTACTTTCAAAAGTAATTATCCATATGAGCAAGGAAATTCTTTGTCTATTTTCATTTGTTTTGTATTAGGAAATTCTAAATTTATTCCAAAATCTGACCAGGCAAGGAGTTCACCATCGGATAAGCTCAGGATGGTTTATATTTCAATGAACTGCGCAATATATTTTATTCAGGTATCTAGCTCATATTGTCTCATGTTGGGAACAGCATTTTACGTTAGCTGATTAGAACTATGTTGGGTTGTTTTATTTTCTTTCTGGTCATCTTAGCTGATTAAAACTATGTTGGGTTGTTTTATTTCCTTTCTAGTCATCTTAATGTACTTTTTAATGCATAACTTCTCTTCTGTAATATGGAGTCCATCTTATTCCTAACTGTTCATATCATATTCTTAGTCTGAACTCTGAAGAATCCTTATTCCTCCATATGTTGAATTCTGCATATTCTATGATATTCAAGGAAAAATGCTCTTTATCTAAAGTTTTTCAATTTATGTTGTGAGACAGTGCCGCAGTGCTGAAGCTCCTCATCTTATAAGCTATTATTCTATTGACAGCAGAGCTTTCCTCCAAGTCTCCAATCACTTTCGCTAGAATGAATAAATAGAGAATAGTAAGGGAAAAAATTAGTGTCAGGACAAAATGTTTTCTTGGTATCTGAAAGATTCTTGAGATATGAATTCCTATAAAATTTGTGCATCTTGATTAAGTAGCTCAGTCACAGCTAGTTGGCTTTGGATGACACGCATATGGTTTATTTATCTGTAATTGCTGCAAGATGATGTGAAGTCTTTGGCATCAATCTCAGTATTTTTTCTAGAGCAAAAAGGAACATGCACTCTGACTGTAATCTCAGTATTTTTTTTATTTTGACCATTTTACTGAAGTGTTACTTTGGATTCAGATTTGCATTTGGATTTATATCTGGATAGATGACAATAGTGTTGTGGAGTACATTGGAAAGATATTTATTGCAGGTTAGCTTCTTCCTTTTTTTGTTTTTTTCACTTTTTAAAATTATAATAATCATAGTGTACTTTATGTTTTGCACCTACTTGTGCGCTTGGGACTGAGTGTTGCTACACAAAATAAAACATTGCCTTGTGCAAAGACATAAATTTTATGAAATTTAATCCTTTTCTTTTTCAGTTGTGTCATTTGTGGCTGCATTGGGCTTCTTGCTATATGGAGGAAGGTGAGGCTTTTGCATTTTGTTTGAATTGCTATGATTTATGAACTACCTATTCAGTCACAATTCCATTTACTCACTAGTTTTCATGGTTATTGTGGGTGGCTTTCCAATTTCTGCCTGGTACACGTTGAATATATCTAGATTATTTTCCATGCTGAGGCGTTTCCCTATTGAATCTAAAGGGAGAAGGAAGAAGCTTCATGAGGTATGTGCATTTCCTTCTCAGTTGGTCTCTTTGATAGAAATTGCTCTTTAGAAATCAATTTTATAACGTAAATGCTTAATTCATTGCTTATGAATTTATTCATGTGGTAAAGGCCGATGCATGTGGTATAGTAATTTCACACGGTGTTATGAGGAAACAAAGTTCAAACAATTTTAATTTGATTGCAGTTCTTCCCCTTCTCTCATGAACTCTACTGGTAATTAGTAAAAATAATCATATGAAGAAAAGAGCTACTTTTTTGTTCCGTAAGTATTTGGATATACAGGGTTTAGGCTTTGAATAAGGGGGTCGTGCTCTAAAATTTTTCTATATCATGATGAATGTCTTCATTGGCTTTGTCCATTGACATGTCTGAAGCATAGAATACGTTAGTTGTACCAGACTACTGGTTTCTGTATGCTATTTTTTAATTCTCAACTACATTAGGTTAGCTCTACCTTTTCCCATGCAAAATTCAATTTGTGCTCTTTGTCAGAACTTTGGAGTAAAATATGAAAATGATGAATTTTATGTTTAAAATGCCATGCATTTATTTGTGCTACAGTACACACCTTGGCAAAGAATCTATGTTCTGGATCATCAAACTGAGAAGAACCCCTTCAAGCTCCTCATATTTTTCCATCCCTAACATAGAACAATAAATTGAAAAGTTGTTAATATCAATATTTTTATTGACAGAACGTGAACAATAAATTGAAAAATTGTTAATATCAGTACTTTTATTGACGGAACAGGAGCAAGAAATTGAAAAGTTGTTAATAATAGTACTTTTACTGACAGAATGTGGCCTTTGTATTGCAGGTCGGATCTGTCACAGCCATATGTTTCACCTGTTTTCTGATAAGATGTTTTATGGTAACTTCAGACTTTTTAATATTGTTTTTCTTATCTTGTTTACGTTCATGGAAAACTTTTCTCAAGCTTTTCTATATGATTGTGTCACTTATTTTGATTCCATATTCTTTTCTTCTTGTACGCTACACTATCCATCCTGTGCTTTGGTCCCTATCCTTGCAGCAAGAGGGGGATTCACAGGTGCAACCAAAAACATGAAATTTCTACCAAACTTTTGTGCCGCAAGCTTAGTAGATTAGTGTTTGATATATCTCCAATTATGGCATATTTGGGTTTCTCCTTAGTAGTAGAATATTTTAATCAAAAGGGAAACCTAGTTCTTGTTTTGTTGATAAATAACTTGCAATTATACTCACAAGGAGTGGTTCAAGTGATAAGCAAGTTAGTTTAGTGGTTGAGGGGCTTCTGCAATGGTAAGGGTTTGAGCCTACGAAAAAACACTCGTGAGAAGGTTGCCTTGGTACTCCGAACGAGATTAACCTCACACCCCAAGGGTGTGAAGATACTCATAGGAAACCAAAAAAAGATCCATGTATAACTAATGGAAATCTAAGCAATCAAGACTGCAAGACATGTTGGTTAAAATCTTAGCATGAAAATCAGTTTGGAGTTCATGGAAATGGAAAGAACAAATCAGAACCTTTGCTGATCGGCAACATCAAAGCCATCAAGTGCAAAGGATGTTCTAGATGTTAGATAGAGATGAATATAGGGAAAAAGGACTTGTAGAATTTAAGTCAAATGATAATATTTGATGAAGTTCCACATTGGTGAAAGGATTGCGTTGAGGGCTTTTATATGGACTTAAGCATCCTTTTTCACATGAGCTAACTTTTAGAGTGAGTTAGGTCCAATTACTATTTTAACATGATAACAAAGTTAGTTGGTCTCTCGATAGTGGGCTACTAGGCTACCTATGTTGGATCACCTTTGTTTTTCATGTAGTTCTACACTTTACATGTCTAATCTTGGGAATGCTGGGAGTGAGTTAAAGTCTCACATTGGTGAGAAGAATGTGTTAAGGGCTCTTTATATGGATTTGGGCATCCCTCTCCTCTCAAGTTAACTTTTGAGGTGAGTTAGGTCCAAGTACCATTCTTAATGATATAAGTCTGTATGCTATTATTTCTCATGCAATGTAGTATCTTTCTTAAACACAATTTGTATACGCATGCAGGTTTTTCTAGCTGCATTTGATTCAGATGCATCACTTGATGTTCTGAATCATCCAATTTTGGACTTGATCTACTACATGGTAATCTACAGAATATTCCTTTTTGTTAATTACCTTTATTATTTTGGTCTATTTATATTGACATCTGGGAATTTCGCTGCTCAAAATGCAGCTCGTTGAGATCCTGCCTTCAGCTTTAGTCCTTTTCATCCTCCGCCAATTGCCCCCAAAGAGGATATCAGCTCAACATCACCCAATCAGATAACCACACTGCATCTTTGATATTATTTTCACCAGTAACGGTTTTAATGGTTCTTTCGTTGGATGCTATTGAAAGTTCGGCAAATGCAGATAAACAATGCACGCATAGTCCAACAGGTCTTTTTACATGTGTAATACACACAGTAGTTGCCGCTAGGGAAAGATAATTTGGATTGATTTTTTCTAGGTTATCTATGTGTCGGGAGCTGAAGTAGTTTTCTGCAGCTGTTGGTTCACTCTGTCTTTCTCTCTCTCTCATTTTTGTCAGTTGAGAGGGTTAAGGAAATAGATGGTATAGGTCCTCTTTAGTTTTTCCTTAGATGGTATAGTGTTGCAAGCGATTTTCAGGGTTCTATTTTGCACGCTTGTACGTGCCAAACACTTGTAATGCAGAGTCCAATATACTTTCCCTCTTTCCACGTGCTATGCCATTAGATCCTTTTTAAAAAAAAAAAAATTTGCCAAAGCCTTAAAAGTTAAAAGTACATTTAGCGATTTGACGTGTAATGAAATATGTCATTTTTAAAATAAATTGTGATAATTTATATTTTTTAAAAAATAATAAAAAGAAGTAGAAAATTCTTTAATTTTCACTCCCATATATATATATATATTGATTAATCTTTTTGGTTAAAGTTATATATTAAATAACATATGAATCATAAGATGAAAAAGTTAAAATGTAAGAGAATAAGTTGTTTCATTTTTCACTATGTTTTCGTAATTATTCAAAAATCATTATATTGAAGAAGAGCTTCGCATGCACTATTGACATGAATTTTGAAAGAACAAGCTGGAGTTTTATTTGTACCTTTTATATCATATAATATATATTAGCAATATACTTCTTTGATCGAATTATAAAGAAAGTATATATGCTAAAAAAAATGAAGCAATTGCTTGAATAATTTGTTCAGTATACTACTGGAGTAGCAACCATTAGATATTTGTGTTGAGTGGAGTTAATTTTTTCAACTCAAATTAACTCATAAGATTAGGTGGGATTGACGAATTGATGTATTTATTTTTTAATTTGTTAACTATTAGTTTAAATAAATATTTATAAATTATCAACCTATAAAACTTAAACCAACTTGTGGACTCATCCAATTTTTTTTTTTTAAATTGTAGTGTCCCTATGATATGGACTTAAATTGTGTACAAAGTATTTAAAATTTAGTTAAAATATTATTTAATTTTCTTTAGATTATTTTTCTCTTTCAATAATAATGTATAGTATCTCATATAATATTTAATATTTTAATTTTTTTTATTTAACCACTAATTCTTTTATTTAAAGTTTATTATTTCACCATTTATTCTAATTTCTAATAAACATCAAAAGAAAAAAATTAATTCAAGATCAAATTGTGATGAGACTTTGTTCTAAAAAACATATAACTAAGGCCTTGATTCTATTTTTTTACTTCTTAATTCTAACGTTTTAAACAAAATCTACAATTTTCTTTTTTTAAAAAAATCTCAACCTACTAACCTGAACAAGTGGATAAAAATATCTCACCTAAACCAACTCAACCCATCTTTCTTTAATAGATTCAGTTCTTAAAATTGTCTCAACACAACCCACACATATCCCTAGCAACAGTCACTGTTGTTTTTATAATTAAAGAAAAGGACTTTATGTATAAATAAGTTTAAAATTAAAAAAATATAAAACTACATGAATTTTGAACTACTTTTACATTTCAAAAAAAAAAACACCCTCCTATTTATTTTCTTCTAAACCATAAACTCACCTGCAATATCAGACTTTTCATAATTAATGTGACAAACTTTCATACGTCAAAATATCCAATTCAGCTTCATAAAGGAGTCAAGAATGACATATGCAATAACATTATTAAGCAAAAACAAAGACAACTTATTTTTATTTTCCAATTCTATAAGTTAAGAAAACCTATTTACAAGTGACTCCAAGATAAAAAACAATTCTACATTCTTCTGTTTTAAGAAGAAAAAAAAAATAGGTACCATACATAAAGCATTTACCATTAAATCACTTGAGAAACATGACCACAAATATTTTTCTATCACTCTACATAATTGTTTCAAAATGTTCCACTATAATTATATTTTTATTTCGAAATCTATAAAAATACCTAAAAAAACTTATATTTTGCCGGTGTAACGGCAGCCATTTGAGTTTCGTCATTTCGTAGCTTCTTGGCCTCTGGTAAAGGGGTTGGAGGAAACTCCACATAACTGTTATAAGAGAGATCCATATATTACAACTTACAAGGTCAAAGTTCAGGCCCCCATAGGTTAGGGCTTCTCAAGAGTCAAGTCCGTTCAATCACGGTGAAGGTCTTGTGCTTCTGGCGGAGCAAATCTGATATTGGCCGGCCGTGCCACAACAACATCTTCATCTGAAAATAGTGCTTTGATGAATCCTGGGGTTTTTAGTGGCCGGCGACCGGTCATCCGAGGATAGACATCTTCCAGAAAATAGTATGCATGACCAGCAATCATTCCCTGAAACATGTATCCAGGTTCAACATAAGCCGTGTAGATAATTATACATATTGATCTAGACCAAAACCATCTTATGGTCCTCAGAAAATGATATAATTATCAATTTACTTCTCTAAAGATTTTGGCTATCACCTTAGCACCAGAAAATATGATTTCATTTCAGTTCCATCCTCCCAGAAGTACTGATATAATATCATACAATCTTTTGAGAATCGAATAAGTAATGGGTTTAAAACAAAATCCTACTTTCAGGTACTAATACAAAACCTGTGGAGTATTAGATTGATAAGGACAGTATTTTTCGAGGACCAAAATAGTATGTTATGTGAAAAGAGACACACCAGTAGATCCACCCAAGCACTAGCGCCCACAAGGACAGAGAATCCCAAGAGAACCTACATAATTACAATTAAAAGATCAGGTTGCTTATGTTAAAATTGAAAACATGGAGAAAGATCAATACTAAATGCAAAATATAAACCAGGTTGAAGTTTTTTTTTTTTGGGTGAACATAAAGGTTATCTTTTTAATCATATACTCTGGCCCAACCATACTATAACAGAAGCGCTTACGCACCCAAGGAAGGTAAGCGGCCGTGAAAGTAAAGAGACCTAGAAAGCTCATGTGGATGAAGGGATTTTGTTTGCTCCACACATATACCTGGAAAATACATACACTTTAAACTTCTGATAACACAGACAAGATGTAATTTTAAATATGAATTTTTAACAACAAAAAATAAATGAAAATATAACTGACCATCATAAATGTCAATGAGTTGCTAAGGAATATAATTTTCGCAAATGACGCTGATAAGTAGGGTATCATCCCACCACCAACAACAATTGCAGTCAACACAGTGGCCCCAAATAAGAGCATGTAAAAGAAATCGGCAGTCCTGCCCCTGAAAGAATTCTCCTCAAGAAGCTTGCAGTACCGAGCAAGAAAGAACATATGAAACAGGAAATCCAAGTCTGCCATTACCATGTCAAAAGATAAGTTAGAGGGGTAATTCTTAACATTTAAAATAAATATCAAATATACGTATAGCAACACAAATTAGGAATGTATGGGCTTTGCTAGCAAAATGTTCCTAAACAAGGTAAATGATATCCGTTGGTAAAGAAAGGAACCAGTGCAAGTTTGCTGTGAGCTGCCACTAACAAAAGTAGAGTAATTCCATGATTTATATAAGGTTTTTTAGAGGGAATGTGCTGCAATTTAAGTGTAGATAAGTTACCGATACATCTAAGCATCTAACGACCTAGCTCACAGATAGATAATACTATCAGGTAAAGAAGCTAAAATAAAACCTCCAAATCCAATAGTCTATAAGAAATGCCATATAATATTTCCTCTGCTTCCAACAAGCCCATGAAAGCTCATAATTGTGTCAAATAGTTCAATAGCCAACCTCCTTACCATATATGACTTGGGGACAAGAATATACTATATTCAGTGCCAAATTTGATCGATTCCATTGCTTATAACTGTTCTTCCTACTTCACTTATGTTACTGACAAGAAGCTGGATTTGGTTTCATGCACTGGTGGCCTAGCTCAGGAGTCAAATATCAACTATAATTTTCATGATATGTAAAATAAGGCAAAATAAAACTGTCTATGGAAGGATTACACACATGATGCTTTAAAAAACCACAAAATTCTTATTTAGCAAGATGAATCAGAAATCATTAATAGTCACTTGATCACAGAGATCTGCGATTGCAAGAAAATAGATAGCATATAGATGACCTTCATAAAATGTAAAGAAATGAGTATTCCACACTGGCTCAAGTCATTACTGGCAACATGTAGTGCTCACTGCTCATTATAGCATTTACCATTTCAACACAAGGGCTTGTGCACTACAGCAGCCTGCCTCTCTGTAGCCCACTATTTGCAGTTGCGCTGTATGTAAAAAGAAACGGCATTCACAGATCCGATAAGGCTGGGGGCAGCAGAACTGCACAGCCTTTGATTCTGTTCAAAGATATTGATTGGCACTCTTTGCCTCAATGAAGGAAAATTCTGTCAGCCCCATGGTTGCCAGCAGCCACGTAATTCTTCAAACACTCCCATCTGTCTTCTTCCTTTCTTCTCCATTATTCATTTTCTAGTCATGGGAAGGCCGAGATCCATTCGGAGAAATGACTAATTTTTTTTAGTCTCCATTTTTTTTCCTTAAAGTCAAACTTTTTGTCTTCATATGAATTCATTATTTGTCTTTGCTAGTTTCTTGTAGCATTCGATCAGATATTAAGTTCATAGTCTAAAACTTTTGCAGCCAATAAACAGCCTTGATTCAATTTTTATGTTGCAATTCCCACAGAAACTATGTCCAAATCATAGAACATCAGATTTTTTAGTCCTGTTATGTTTTTGTTTACATTTTGTTATGATGCTTTCATTTTAGATTCTTTAACCAATATGAGTTCCAAGAGTTCAGAACCTACTTGGGAATATTGTCATCCTGAACAGGAAAAATTGTAATGACGTTTCAAGTGGAGGAATCACTAGGACCAGAAGATAATGATGGTGAGGAAAGATAGATTGGCTAATAATGATAATTGTGATAATGTTGCCCTTAGCAAAGAAGAGGAGTTCATTAAGATTACTTACAATGATGCTAAAACTCCCAATTTTTTATTTTTTATTTGCACTGACATTTATAATTTAACATTTAGGTGCTTGATGTTGTGTCTCATGGTTAATTTAGTTAGACTTTGGATGATTATTATTTATTAGGTTGTAATGACTATGTTTTAAATGAAAGTTTAGTTTCTCCAATAAAGTGGTTGTTTTATTACTATATTGTTGTCATTCTACTTATAAAAAATATATTTGATGTAATTCATACAATATATCTATATGCAATGTGACTTGTGCAACATTATGGCACATATAGCATTTGGGAGCCCACTTAGCTACACATTAGTATATGCATGAGCCTAGTTTCTCCAACAGAGTAGTTAATTTATAAGTAGATTGTTTGCATTTTGAATTGAACTCGAGATGTGCTGACACAAAAGCACTAACATGCTACCAACTAGAACTGAAATCAATCTCTGAAAACCAACACACCATATATCAATCAGTAGCAACTCTTTAAAAGGTAAACCACAAGCATTACCCATTTTACGGAAGTACAAGAAATTGGTAATGAGACGCCAGAATTGATATTGCTTAACCACGAGACTGGGGTTCAAATACAAATGATAGGGAGAAATTATCTGCAAAGTCATAACAGAAATCATTAATCAACTATGACTTATTCACTTAAAATATTCCAAATTTCGAAGTAAATTAACCTTTCACTGTACTAAAATTGGAAACTGAAAGTTCTGGACAACCAATTCAAACCGTAAGAAAGGAAAGGTGACAGTACAGCTTATCCCCATGAAGTTTACAAAATTGGTACGTCAACTTCAAAACATGAATGAACAAAGAAATCCCATAAACTTTTGACCAAAGGGAAGATGTTAAATACCAATTACTTTTTAAAAATCATGAAGTAATCTTTTGGGACTAGAATGGAATCACATTGCAAGTTGAGCTAAACCAAACATTGCAGAAGTTACATGCCCCTTGTCATGATCTTTCATTGTTTTCAATATGGTCCAAAGTTTGGGTGTATTTTATTATATTTTAAAGTCCATGCACCAATGTTACATCAACTCCAAAACCTAATAAAACATCCCATAAACTTGGGACAAAAATAAAAAACATGAAACACCAGTTACTTTTTAAAACTATAAAGTAACATTTTTGAACTAGAGAATTTTTTTTTTTTGCAAGTTGAATGTTGAGCTAAGCCAAACATTGACAGAGTCATGTGCCTCTTATTGTTAATTTTAGCTAGGATTAAACGTTTTCAATTTAGCCTAAACTTTATGAGCATTTTGTTATATTTTAAAGTTAATGTACCAATGTTGTAATATAAGATGCACTTACTTAATCATAACTTCTTGGCCAATTTTTTTTTCTTTAAAAAAAAATCATAACTTGCTTCTAAGTTTCTCAAAAAGCCAAAGAAATACCATGATTAACGACGAAAACTACAGTATCCCAATTAACCATTTCGAATCAGTTAACAGTTTCAAATTGAGAAACCAATAGAATAATTGGGAGTCCCCCAACATATTTCTTAAATTCAAACAGCAGCACAGCAAAATATAAGCAAGTAAGCCGACCAATTTTCACATAAACAAATTACAAACCCTTACAGTTCCTGGAAAAAAAAAACTGCACTCAGCCCTAGATGGCAAAAACAAATTTAAATTGAGAAGAGGGAATGAGGAGCATACCTCAAGGGAACAGCCGATGGTGGTAACAATTGCAGCGGTAACATACAATCGCGTAATAGTGGGCATCTGCTTATACCATTCTTCAACAGCTTGCGCCATCCTGGGTAACAGTCACACTTTTGAAGTCTCAAAACCCTTTCACTACTGTTCAGAAATCAGACCCAGAGTGAAATTCAGCATGCAAATTGGAAGATGAGCCAGGAACGGTGCAGAGGAAGAGCGATATGAGAAGCAGACGCAGAAGAGCCGATGAATCGAAATATTGTGAAGGAGAATGCAATGGACATCGGACTTGGGAACTTGTTGCAGGTCCAGGTCTTTGCACGAGGAATGACAAAGAGAAGACGAATCATGGGGAGCGTGTTGATCACGCACCAATGAAATTGTTGTGGTTTTACTGGGCTTTGAGCTGGAAGATGGAATGGCCAGTGATGAAAATGAAATTGTTCAATTTTAAATTTAACAGTTTAAATTTTAAATAATATTTTTAGTAATTTTAATTTTTTTAATAAATTAAAATTTAGATTATAAAATTTGAAATCTAACTGTATAAACAATAATAAATATCATGTTTGTCCATGTTTAATTAATAATAAATAATTTGGATAGATCTAAGTTTGGGTGGACGTAATCTAAAAAATTTAAATTTAGATGAATATGATTAATGTTTAAAAAATAATTAGATAAATTAAGTTTGAGTAGACTATGAATATGATTTATATTTAAATATTGATTAGCATAAGTACTTTTAAATAGTGGTGGGAAATGAACAGTCCGAGCCAACCCTTGACTTAAATGGATGGGTTCGTTTATAAACAGTTTTTATATAAGAAGGCAAAAACTGCCTGTATAAAACTGTGGGCCTAAACAGGCCGACTGCATTCTACTCTTTTTTTTAAATAATATTAAAATAATATAATTTTTAATTTTTTAAGAAAAAATTTAATAATTTTTTATTAAAATAATATTTATACATGTAAAATATTATTTTTTGATATTTTTAAATAATCAAGTACTTTAATTTTTATATTTCCTTTTAAAATTAACTATATTATAATTAATTTTAAAAATTTTATATTTATTTTCAAAAAATTATAAGAATTTTTATATTCAAAATTACTATATTTATTGAATACAAGGTTATAAAATATAAAAATATGATAAAATAGAATTATTTATACTAAATAATATTTTTTTTATAAAAATAATAAATTTAAGCCCGTTTTTAAATAAGCCTAATTTACTCTGTCCAAGACCGCTTATTTACGGGCCTACTCGCACTTTACGAATTTTTTGCCCAGTGCTACTTTTGGATATGTAATTATTAGAAATAGTATAGATTTTATATTTCATTATTTCATATATTCTTATTATTTATTTTCACATGTAATAAATTATATTAATGTTTTAATAAAATACACTTATTTTTTAATTCTTTTTTATCTAAATTACTAATTAATTATCAATTTCTCAATAAATTAATTTTTTAATTAAAAAAATTATAATTATAATTGTAGTATTAATAAATTGCTAATTATCAACTGAATTACTAATTAATTTTTTAATTAAGTGACTATCTAATTAAATTTTTAATTACTAATAGCTAATTATATTACCAATTGATTTTTTAATTGATCACTAATTACTCATTATATTTAGACTAGGAAAGAAATTTGAGGCAACATAATCTTCACACTCTTTGTCACGTCCCAAAATTTGAGCACGTAATCGGCACGGAAAGTGAATTTCATTTCACCTCCGTAAGCCTATCTTTCTCTTAAAAAAAAAATCATACAATTCTTTTTCATGCAACCAAAACGAGTTCTGTATACATACTACAATTACTCACATTACATCACTGAATGAACCTACCCGATTACAGAGATTTCTAGATTTATACAACTTAGAATAAAACTTAACTATTATACCTTTATCCTGAACAAATGAAAAGGTAATTATGGACTAAGGATCCATAATTCCTTGTTCCGATATTTACCTTCAGCTGTCAACTCTGAAAAAAAATATCAATAAGAGGGGTATGAGCAAACCACGTGCCCAGTGAGTAGATAACACAATACTATGACAAAATAAAAATCATGCATCATAATGATAACATGCAGCAATCATACGTAGATCGATCATCATATGATATAATATTATTCATAATACTTCACAACAATATCCAAGTGAATCAAATGCATTTCAACAAAATTCAAAATTCACAACAGCAATCGATGAAATCAATTTCACACACAATTCCCGTACCAACCGGGTCGTCCAGAATACCTCTGGATCGTTGCCCGCGGCCCCCGCCGCATCCACCCTTATCGCTCCATTTATATTCTCCACCCTTATAGCTTCACATAGATTTCTCCATGGGGTACACCACCATGCCTTTCCTTTCCAGTCAAACACAATCACAATCACATATAAAAACATCCTCAATCATAATCTTGAGCCACATACACAACTCAGTCATTTACAATTCAAGCCACAACATAATCAATGTGGTTCCAGCAACATAGCATGTATATAACATAACCCATAATATAGAACAATTATTCAACAATAACATACTTCAACTATCCGCATATGATTGAACTCAACAATCAGAGTATGATACATTTCAACTCAGTTCACATGCCATTCACAATCCATCATATAACCTCATTCATGAGAAAATAAGAAAATATAATTATATACATCACCTGGCACGTTCCACAATTGTTTGTCTCATCATCCCACATCATTCTCTTCAAATTTGGATATTCAACATATTTTCACTATGATGTAAAAAGTCAATAACAAAGATATTTAATCATAGCAAGTATTAACCCACTCACCTGGATTTCATGCTCTCAGCACTCCCACCTTGCACTTGACCATTCCTATTGTAACCAGATAAAAACCATCAGGGTTACGAAATAGAGAAATTTCCTACCACTACTCTCGACCTTCATCCACTTCTCAAATCATAACTCCTAACTGGTAATGAATATCCAGATGAAACTTATACCATTGGAAACTAGACTTAAAGAGCTTTTCAACGATATTAAAAAAAAAAACTGATACTACAGTAACGGTCAACGGTCAACGCAGCTACAGTAACGTTGACCGAGTCAACGCTACAGTAACGAGAAAATCTGGAAAAATTTTCTCGGTGAACAGTAATTCTGGGGAAAATTTTCGATGTTCTTCGTGTTCTTCATCCAAAAATCCAAAAATCATATCTAAAACAACATTTCTTTTGATTTCTTCCATGGGTTTTCATCCTTAATGTCTAAGGAGTGTTTTAACACCAAAACCCCCAATTTCTACCAACAATCCAAGCTCAAATCTCAAATTTTCATCAAGAACACTAACTTTTTCAAATATCTAAATTCTACGAATTTCTCATAGTTTTCTCCAAATTTCTTGTTCTAATAACATCATAAACCACCTAGGAATGTTTTAGATTAACATCCACACTTAAATTCATCCATTAAAATATTCTACAAAAATTTTGCAAAAATAATAACCAAGGATTTGATCTTGTAATAAGAGGAAGAAGAAGAAGAACATCAACTTACCAATCATCCTAACTTTCATAGCTTCCTTCCCAAAGCAAAAATTGCATGAATGATTGATGAAGAAATTCCTTTGCAAGCATAATCGAGAGAGAGAGAAAGTGAAGCTATGGGAGGGAGAATGAGAAAAAGAAAAGAATAAGGAGAAGTGTATACGCGTGGGCCCCACCAATTTCTTTTTCGATAAAATCGCTCATAGCCACCTTAGCTTATAAGATTTGTTCACTTTAATCCCTCTCGATGTCTCAAACTCCACTTTAACCTCGAATCCATCATCTTTTCGGTACCGGACTCATAATTCATTCCCATAAGCTCTATTTTTCTTCTCGGGTTCCTACTTGGTCATTTTTCAAAAGTCCTCTATACTTTCTTTTCTTTTCACTTTAGTCCTTGAGAATTTGTAAAAATTTCCTAAATTAAAAATAAAAATTTCTATTCTCACATTTTCTTCACTAATTAAAAAAGAAAATTTTTCACGTAATTAAATTTTTCACTAAACTTCAAAATAGGCTTTAAATATTCATATAAATTCTTGGGATATTACACTCTTATTAAATAATGTCTTCATCTTTTGCACGACTAAATTTGACATATTATTTCATTTATCATTGTTTATTTTAAACAAATATATAAAACTCTTTAATTTATATAGTCTAATTATATAGTCCAATTATATTTAGGATATGAACTTTAAACGCATATCAAATTCTTTAAAATAATAATGAAAATAAAAATATAGCACATTAGTAAGCTTTAATGTTTAAAAGTTATCCCTTTATCATATTGAATTCTTTAAAATAATAATGAAAATAAAAATATTATACATTAGTATACAAAACCACTTCATAATTTAATCTGAAATTTCTCTTATAAAAGATTTCAACACCTGTACCATGCAATACCACATGATGATCCAAGATTCCCACACCTGTACTCATGTAAAGGCACTTCAGTAGCCACGCTGTAAACAGCTGAAGCAATTTATATATACGAAAGCAAGAACCAAAACAAAACCAAGAGTGAAATAAAAGAGAAGAGAAGCCCAGATCAAGCAAAAACCAATAACTGATCAAAGGGAATCAAACACTCTAACCAAAACAGATCAGGAACCGCACCAAGCAACACAGATGGAAGAGAAACCAAAAGAAGACCAACGTTCAAGGTGGTCGAATTCAAAAGTTTACTTAAATTTAAAAAATGGATAAAATTTGGAACGTAAACTTATAATAGTTTACATATATCTTTTGCTTTAATAAGCTATGCATATAATGTTCTGACACGACAAAATTAGAATAACAGAGAAATTATATTATACTTTTAGTTTTTAAACAAATTTTAAGAATTATATTTACTAGGTATAAATATGTTTATTCTCTTTAAAAATAAAATAATTGAAAACAATCACTAATTCAATATATATACATACAATAAGACCCATAAAACTAGACATTATGAGTTATTGGTGATCAATTGATATTTCAGTCTTTGTACATGTAAAGTCAAATTTGATTGAAACAAAGTTTAAATTAATAAGTTATGAATATTTAAAGTAAAGTTAAAAATTGCAAGTCGACTAGTAGTATTTGGAAGTTTAACATTTGGTCACTATTTTGGTTATATCTCATAAAATGTAAAGAATTTTTTAATGCAACGTATTTAAATTGAAACTATACTAAAAAAACTTTACAACGATATATTATTTTCTTAAAATAAAGTTTAAATAAAAAAATTATAATTATTTAAAATAAAATTAAAAATAACAAGTCATTTTGTAACATTCAAAAGTCGACTATTTCTGACTTTTGACTACTTTTTTGAAGGAATCTAACAAAATATGTCTGTTGTGTTAGTTCTAAGAAGGGAATGAATATTGAACAAATGTGCATTTGTTTTATCTAATTTGATATTTTATGTACAAAATTGATATTTAATTTCAAAGGATTGCTTTCACTGTTTCAAATTCAGGGTGGAAAATTTGATGTCGATGTTTTCAATATCTCTTTAATGTTCAGGTCCATGCTATTGATGATGAACGAAGAGGTCTATAATAGTAGCTGGTCACAATAAGGGAAAATTGTATTGCACTCCTGTATTAATATAAGAATTAGAAATGTTGTTGCTACTTAATACCAAAAGTAAAATACTTTTTTGGATAAAATGAAGTTTGTTGTTTCTTCTCCAAACTTACGATTTCAGCCTTCCTATGTATTATGTGAATTGTTGCAATTATTCAGACTGTGGTATTGGTATCATGTATCGGTAAAGTGCCTTTATTAGGACTATTTATAGTTTTAATTTGATTTAGTTTTGAACATAAATCAAATTGAATCGAGGTCATCAGTTTTGTAAAATTATGAACTTATTTAATTTTAAATTTTTGACTGTTTAGTTTGACTTTGAGTGATTTTTTTACATATTTTTTTAATACCATAATATTATAAGTAAATATACACTTATCTTTGAATTCAGTATATCATGAAGTGCCTTTATTAGGACTATTTATAGTTTTAGTTTGACTTAGTTTTGAACATAAATCAAACTGAATTGAGGTCATCGGTTTTGTAAAATTATTAACCTATTTAATTTTAATTTTTTAACCGTTTGATTTGATTTTAAGTGATTTTATTTACATATTTTTTTAATACCATAATATTATAAGTAAACATACACTTGTCTTTAAAGTCAATATATCATAAAGTGTCTTTATTAGGACTATTTATAGTTTTAGTTTGATTTAAATTTGAACATAAATCAAATTAAATCGAGGTCATCGGTTTTGTAAAATTATAAACCTATCTAATTTTAATTTTTGGGTCGTTTGATTTGATTTTGAGTGACTTTATTTACATGATTTTTTTCAATATCATAATATTATAAATAAATATACATTTGTCTTTGAAGTCAATATTTCAAATGTTAAAATAAAAATTGGTCAAATCTTGATATTTAATATTATAAACAATTTAGTATTATAATTTTTCTTATTGTCCCCAAAAAAACAACTAAGACACATTCAAATTTTGAAGGCCAAATTTGTAAAATAATAAAATAAGTAACAAAAATAAGAGATTCATTTATCTATATACAAAAGAGATTTGATAAATATAATATTATATATATATATATATATAAAATATTTTTTAATATAAATTTGGTCTCATTTTTAATCAAACCAACTAAATTAAAATATATATTTCAAAAATCGATTTTGACATTTTATTTTCGATTTTAGTTAGTCTAATTTAGTTTGATTTGGCCTGACTAGTTTCATTTAGTTTGATTTTAAACACTCCTACAAAGTTAAATCAAATTTATTATGTTATATTGCCAACCCAAAAGTAAAGTATGTAAAATCTAAACAAGTTCTTCACGGATGAATTATTTCAAAAGTTGTGGTGAATCATTATAAAAATATTTAACAAATTAGACAGTACTTTTTCTTTTCTTGACTCTTGTTGCAGTATATACTTTTATCTCACATGAGCTTCAGTTTTTTTTTTTCTCTCTTGGTTTTACATGAGCTTTGGTTTCTTTCTATTGTATTAATCAATTAATAAAACAATTATGTATAAGAAAAGGGTAAAATTCAACTAATTTGATTCACTTTTCAGTGGTTCATAAGAATTAGTACGAGATGTTTCAAAAATAATACATTAAAATGTTTTTGCAAGATAGTTCCAAATATTTAGAGTTATTTTTATATTCAAGTCTTATAAGAATGAAAAACTTATTTGAAATCATAAATTCTTAGACAAAAGCATAATGTGGTGAAGCTTTTCATCTGAGAGCAAAAATAAGAAATTTCAATATAAACTTTAAATAAGAATAATGATTTATGAACATATAGGGGTATAATTTAAAATAGTAAAAATAGCAATGTAAGCTTTTTCCCGGGTTTATCAATTTAAGATTATAATAACTATTTTAAGTTAATTAATATCCAGTAGATAAGACAATGTATTTTAAATTGATTTTGATACAACACAGCTGTAGAGACTAGCAACTGCATAATTGCAAATAATTTTTATGTACAGGTATACATTAAAATCCAAATAAATTCATAATTAAATATTTTTAATCATATATTTGATGTACTATTAAGCATATGATTTTTTAAAATAGTACATATTTGACGATAATTCATGCTTTTAATTGTAAGTTTACTTATTTATTTATTTTATAAGTATTTCTTTAACAATATATAATAATTGCAAATATTTGCAATATGATAAATGAATGAACAGCATTTTATCTCAACCACAAAAAACAGTTATTCTTTTTTATTTGTTTATTTATCAATGTAGCACTCTATGGGTTCAAATATTAGTTATTGTGTATATATATAAAATATCTTATACTTGTTAAATTTTTTAAGTAAAAAATAAAAAAATATTTTTGTCAAAATAATTTTGCAATGAAATTATTATTCATTTTTATTGCAAAAAATATAATAATTTTTTAATTTTAAAATAAGAAATTATATTTTTTAAATAAAAAGAAAATTTATAATTTTGACATTGAGCAGAATAGTTTTGTGATATTATCTTTATAAAATATTACACTATCTTCTTGAAACTTTTTTGTTTTTGGAGTCAAATTAAATTCATCTTCCTTCAAGAAAGATCATTTTGGAGGCCCAAATCCAATCGAATGTCACGATAGAAGCCCATAATCATCTCACAGACAAAATGATAGTGTTTTTATTTTCATTTTAAGGGTCAAAAAAAAAAAATCTAATCTACGACGGATGATCCTCTTACGCAGCACCTTTGGATTTTAGGGTTAGGGTTTGGGTCTCACCTTCTCCCTTTAAAGCTCTTACCAACGCACATTTTTGTTCTCTCTTTCTCGTTCACTCTCTCTCTCTCTCTCTCTAGGGTTCCAGATTCCTTGCCAAAGATGATGCAGCCTGGACCTGGCATGGCTCCCCCAAACATGGGTCAACAACCTAATCAGCAATACCAGCAGCAGCAACCCTACATGATGATGCCGCCGCACGCCCAGGCTCCACCGATGTGGGCTCCATCAGCCCAGCCCCCGCCGCAGCAGTCGGTGCCTCCGCCGCAACCTACCCAACACGTCCAGCCGACCAGCGCCGATGAGGTCCGTACCCTCTGGATCGGGGATTTGCAGTACTGGATGGACGAGAACTATCTGTACACTTGCTTTGCTCCCACGGGCGAGGTAATTGTTGTTTCTTTTTCTCTCCTTTGCGTTTGTCGTTGCTTTAAATATTTCTTTTATGGTTGAAATTTTTGTGGTAATCGGTTCTTTCCCTTTTCTGTATGATACGGGTAGTTAGAGCCTTGGAGGGGATGTAGTAGGTAATCGCGTTGGAATTATACTGTAGAATATGATGAGTAGTGCGGTGGTACTGGGAAGGGGATGTTTTAAATCAAGTACGGAATTTATGGAATGGAAACTGAGGGCTTTGTGATTCTGTTTTCTGAAAGCAATTTTCTGCATTTAAAAACAGAAATAAAAAAAATTGTTTGAAAAAAGTGACCTATCTTCTTGTTTTAAAAATAGAAAACAGGAATAAGTGCGCTTTAAAAACAATAAAACTGAACAACTTCTAGATGTTTTGAAACAGATTTTTTTTTTTGGTTCTAAGAACTTGTTTGGAAAACAACTTGACAAAACTGTTCTAAGAACATAAAATCAAAGGACAACATCAAACATGCCCTGAATCACTTTTCATTTTTTTAGGGTTGCAGCTACGAGGTTTCTTCTTGGTGAATTGTATTGTTAAGTTCTCGTTTGAGACCAGGGGTAGTCTAAAGTCTTTCTAATGCTGAAGTAAGAATTTATTGTTTGCAGGTGGCCTCTGTGAAGGTCATTCGGAATAAGCAAACTAATCAGTCTGAAGGTTATGGGTTTATTGAATTTTTCACTCGTGCTGCTGCGGAGAGGGTTCTTCAAACCTATAATGGTGCAATCATGCAGAATGGTGGGCAAACCTACAGATTGAACTGGGCAACCTTTAGTGCGGGTGAGAGGCGTCATGATGACTCTCCAGATTACACAATATTTGTTGGAGACTTGGCTGCAGATGTTACTGATTACATGCTGCAGGAGACATTCAGGTCTCGATATCCCTCAGTTAAAGGTGCCAAAGTTGTGATTGATAGGCTCACTGGCCGGACAAAGGGTTATGGTTTTGTCAAGTTTGGAGATGAGAGTGAACAAATGCAAGCTATGACTGAGATGCAAGGGGTTCTATGTTCAACAAGACCCATGCGAATTGGACCAGCCACAAATAAAAACCTTGGGGGACAGCAAAAAAGTATGTCTCTTTCATGATTGTTATATACCGGTCTTTGTTTAAAAATGTCTCTGTTTGGTGTGCTTCATAAAAATGTTAAAAAATATAACTGCTTACCTTCAAATTCCCTGTTGCTCTTGTGTCATAGATAGAAATGCTGATTGGGATTTTAGGTGTAGCACTTTTAATTATCATTTAGTGCATGTATTCTAAATATTATTGCTCAAGTTTTGGCTTTTTTCAGTTACGCTCTTGAAGATTTGCTGTCCAGAGTCATTTCTTCCTGTAATTTCCTTTAAAAATTTGGGCTAAGTAAATGACCTAGAATCATAAAATCTTATAGAACTCCTGTTGTCTCAAAGCAGGGTGTCAAGAGGCTCTGTCACCTCGGAGCCTGGATCTGATTTCAGCTGAAATGGTTACCATTTTAGTGCATGGCCTTGCTTAGGTCAGTTCCCCGTTTATGTATTGCCCATTATTTTCGCGTCATTTTTCTTTTCCGCCTACAATTTCAAATAGTACTTTTCTTTTAATTTGGCTGGTTTAGTTTTTAGCCAAATTACATTGTAAGGCTATTCTGTTATTTATTTTTGTTCAGTCAGCCATTCTTTATCGTTACTCCTTAAATTTATTCCTGTTATCTTGCCAGAACAACATCTTTAAATTTCTTTTGCAGTGTTCCCTTGTGCCTTTGCAAATTTCAATACTTTTTATAGTTTCTTTTGTTCTTCTATCTGCTGCCCAGCTACATTACTTTGAGTTTCCATTCTTCAGTCCATAAGATGAAACTTGTGGAGTGCCAGTGCTGTCTGATTGTATTTGCCAGTAACTGCACCTTGCAGGCTGGCTATGTTTGTCTTATCATGTGGTTATATATTTTATTTTTGGTGATGATTGCATTCTGCTTTCACTATGGCCTCCTAATCTCTCAGTGTAACACTATGCAATTAAAGTTGTAGTTTACTTTATATTGCTCTTTCCATTCAGGTGGGTAACCTTTGAAATAGCTTGTCAAATGTCCTTGCCTGCACAAGCATTTGACAGCTGCCTGCCTTCTTTTTTGTCTTTATAGCAAATCCAGCCCTTCATATCTTTTGTTAAATATTCGAAGTTAGATGGTGGAATTGTTAAAGATGTTGTAGGAGAGGATTATAAATGCTTAGTCCATAGATCTAGGATGACTTTTTAAATTTAACACTCCTTTGGCATCATCACTCCTTGGATCTTTTTTAGCTCTCTTTTTAGGCACATTTTTGTTAATGAAGTGACTATCCTCTATTGCTTATTTCCTCCCTGTTATGACATCAGTATAATTATTTGAATTGTGATGGCTTCAAGTATACTTCCGTTGCTGTTGAACTCAATGCAAGGTTCATCTTGTACATGTGATTTTATTTCTGTTGGCAAACAGTGTCTGATCTCTCGGAGAAATGTGATTTATGTTTGGTGCAGATAATTTTTTTGTTTATGCATGCTTTTGAAGTAATTAGGTGGATTTGAGCTTTTTCTTAACTAGGCATAGTAACTATTATGACTAGTATTTCATTTATGCTGACAAAAATAAGTGGCAAATATTTTGTCTATTGTTTGCTTTTGTTTGTGGTCTTCTCTGAAATTTTCTCTTCCCAATTTTACATATTTTCATCTTTTTATTTCCCTTCTATCTTAACTTGCAGCTTCCTATCAGAATCCTCAAGGGTCACAGAACGAGAATGATCCAAATAATACAACTGTGCGTACTTCCTTACAATATAGAGATTACTTTCTTCCCTACTAGTTGCTGACCTTTGTTTTTTGGCTGCAGATTTTTGTTGGCAATCTGGATCCTAATGTTACAGACGACCATCTGAGGCAAGTTTTTGGCCAGTATGGAGAGTTAATTCATGTGAAGATTCCGGCAGGAAAGAGATGTGGATTTGTCCAATTTGCTGACAGGTAATTTTATTATATGCAATTATCTTATTTGACAACTCATTCAACTCTATAGCATACCCTCTAATGTGATGGTTTTTCATGCATCAGGAGCTGTGCAGAAGAGGCTCTACGGATGTTAAATGGTACGCTGTTGGGTGGACAAAATGTCCGTCTTTCATGGGGCCGTAGTCCTTCAAACAAGCAGGTAATTAATTCTTGTGATTTCTGCAACTGTGTGCTGCATTAGCATCCGTCTGTTCTGATCTTGACCAGTGCAAATGGATGCTTTTGTTGATCCAGGCCCAGCCAGATCCAAACCAGTATGGTGGATATTATGGATATGCTCAGGGGTATGAAAATTATGGATATCCTCCTGCTGCTTCACAGGACCCCAACATGTATGGCAGCTATCCAGGGTATGCCAATTACCAACCACCACAGCAACAGCAGCAAATGGGATATAGTTAAGAAGACGGCTCTGCATTTTCTGCTTTTGTAATCGTTAAATATACTATTGGATTTGCCTCTCTTGGAAAACCGACCTGCTTTTTTTTTTCCCTTTCTACCCTCCCCTTTGATTGCTGATACCATTAATATTTTATGCAACTCGTATGTTATATCCGTCAAATATTACTTGCTGAGTACTTTCTGATGTTGAAGTAATTGCTAGATCATAATTATTTGAGTCATATCTTTTTTCTCCATTAACTAGAGCAAAATAAATATTTGTGAAAGCGTCAGCTGATACGAACTACCGTTTGGTTGGAACGTTATTCCAGAAATCTAGGAGATGCAAAGGTTGTGCTTTAACTGTTATCAAAGAGTTGATGATGAAGAAAGTTACATGATGTGTGTTTCGTTCAGTGCCTAATATTGTAAATTTATAGGAAACTGTATGTTCTCAAATGGGAGCTTTTCTTAGAAAAATGTTTTGTTTGTTGGGCAATACTACGTGTGACGAAGTGAAGTTTGCAAAGAGAATGAGGGTTAATTTGTTTTATGAATTCGGTTATCGTTTGAGATTCTAGTTAGTTGTAAGTTTTTTATGCTTGGTTTGGCAAACATAAATGTTCCTATTTGTGACCGAAAAATATGTACTTTTGGGTTTCAATAATCTCATTTGTCATCTAACAATGAGTTGAAAAAAGAAATATTGGTGAAAATAAGAGAAACAACTAAATTAAGCATCATTTGCGATTAGTTCATTTGAGTTTTCAAAACTACCGATTGCCTTTTAACATTGAAGCAAACAAGTAATTCTATTAATTTCTTAGACTCCCCACCTGTTACAATCAATATTTCTAAATTGCAGACAAGTAATTCTATGAACTTCTTAGACTCCTTACCTGTTACAATAGGTATTTTTAAATTGCAATTTTTAATGTAGTTAGAGGGTATTAAGAGTAATTTAATGAATTTTTATTCTTAAAACATTTAATGGGTGACATATATGGTGTTTATCCAATGATTCACTAAAAATAACATTATCTTCTCAAAACAGTTTGTATTTCGTCCAAGTTAATCAAATAATCCACAGATAAATAAAATTTGCACAATGATATTTCTCCGTTGGCTTTTCCTTTAAGCAGGAAGCCGGAAACCTGAAAAAAATGATATTTGAGAAGGCACTGACTGTTGAACAAAGCCATATAGTCCTTTTTAAGGTAAAAATGCAGTCCTTGCAGAATGCCAAGCAAGGAGTAGAAGGTTTCCACTTGCTGGTTTTAAATTTTGCAGCAATGCTTTTATTTGCTCAACGACTTGCTAGTACGACCTTAATTAGCCTAGATGAATAATTTACTAAGAGACCTAGATTTATTTATTTTACTTTTGATAAAACTACAATTTTTGTTTCTAAACTTTGACTCAAGTTTAAATTTTATCTTGAAACTTAATTTGTCCCTAAACCCTTTGTTAACGTTAACATTATTGTAATTATCTCTATTACACATATTAGCACTAACTTATTAAGTACGTCCATGTTAGATGTGATTATAAAATTATTTTTCATTATCCATTTTACCCTTTCAAGTAAATACTAACATAGACGGAACATGCAATTTTGTAATTGCTAAGTATATATTTTACATGAATGTGCCTAACTCAACAAGTTGGCATTGATGTGTCTACTAAAAATAGTCATATTAAAGTTTGTTTTTAATAATTTAAATAGCGTTAGACTCAAACAAAATTAAAATTAATTTGAAAAATATAGAACACAATTGACATTATAAATATCTAAGTACTTTTGATTTTTTTTTTAATGTTATGCCACATAACTTGGTTCACTTCTATTGCTCTTAGATTACTGTTTTAGTTTTAGTTCATCATATCATATATTTTAAATAGTCATTATCCAAATGATATACATCATACTTAAAAAGTTACCTCGAACCTACGTCCACACCAAAAAGAAAATTCTTGCCTGTACGTGTGCAACATAGGCGTTGATGCTTACTTAGGAAGGACTTTGCGTGGTCTGTTAGAACTAATGCAACGTATCAAGAAATTATCATCCAGATCCAATTCGTGAATCCACTTCTCTAGAAACATTCACATCTGACAAACAGGCTTACCCAATAGTTCAACATGGGAAATTCTAGTTAGTCTACCTTGTCAAAACCATCGCTCAACTCCATCCACTTCAACTATTTTGCTTGTCCCTTTTTGGTATCATGTTTAGGATTGTCTTTTAAGTTTTATCCAGAGCTAATTTCTCTCTCCAAGCCTTCTTAAAAGACACTTTTATTTATTTATTCACTTTTTTGCCTGAACAGATGAAGGTAAATATTTTAAAATCACTTTGTAACCCCTTCATGATTAAACCTTCCATTCTAAAAAGATCAGTTAATATTTACAATTATCCATCCCTGGCAAAAAGAATAGTTACTTTTCCATACTAGAACCATAACCATTCTAAAATGGGATACCAAATTACCTAAAACTGATTGGTAATCTAGAAGTTGTGTTGAGAGATGGCAATGCAACTAGAATACTCAATCCAACACAATGTACAATTTTCCCCAAAACCATGTCTTACAGATACCCACAGGTCAGATGTATAACTTAATTTCACAAGAAAATAAACGGGAAAAGATAAACTGCAGTGCATCCTATCATAGCTACAGATAATGGCGAAGAGATTATCAAGAGGAAACTCACATTTTTCCACCAGTGAAGACAAAACAGAAACAGAGCAGACAACTACAGTAAAAATTATCAAGGTAAAGAGATTTGGAACCATGATTTGATGAATACAAACGCAAAATTGATTCCAGTAACAGCCAGACAGTTTGTTGACGGTTTTGTTGACAGTACTGGTTGTTTATTCTTAGACTCTAACCATGCCGGACCAGATTATAAGTGTAATATCCCAAGAATTTATATGAATATTTAAAGCCTATTTTGAAGTTTAGTGAAAAATTTAATTACGTGAAAAATTTTCTTTTTGAATTAGTGAAGAAAATGTGGGAATAGAAATTTTTATTTTTAATTTAGGAAATTTTTACAAATTCTCAAGGACTAAAGTGAAAAGAAAAGAAAGTATAGAGGACTTTTGAGAAATGACCAAGTAGGAACCCGAGAAGAAAAATAGAGCTTATGGGAATGAATTATGAGTCCGGTACCGAAAAGATGATGGATTCAAGGTTAAAGTGGAGTTTGAGACATCGAGAGGGATTAAAGTGAACAAATCTTATAAGCTAAGGTGGCTATGAGCGATTTTATCGAAAAAGAAATCGGTGGGGCCCACGCGTATACACTCCTCTCTTATTCTTCTCATTCTCTCTTATTCATTTTTTCTATCTTCCTCCCGTAGCTCTCGGCTGAGGATCCCAATTTCTCTTCTTTACCTCCATCCATGCCAAATGCTTAAGGAAGGAAGCCTTGGAAGTTAGGAGGATTGGTAAGTTGATGTTCTTCTTCTTCTTCCTCTTATTACAAGATCAAATCCTTGGTTATTATTTTTGCAAAATTTTTGTAGAATATTTTAATGGATGAATTTAAGTGTGGATGTTAATCTAAAACATTCCTAGGTGATTTATGATGTTATTAGAACAAGAAATTTGGAGAAAACTAGGAGAAATTCGTAGAATTTGGATATTTGAAAAAGTTAGTGTTCTTGATGAAAATTTGAGATTTGAGCTTGGATTGTTGGTAGAAATTGGGGGTTTTGGTGTTAAAACACTCCTTAGACATTAAGGATGAAAACCCATGGAAGAAATCAAAAGAAATGTTGTTTTAGATATGATTTTTGGATTTTTGGATGAAGAACACGAAGAACATCGAAAATTTTCCCCAGAATTACTGTTCACCGAGAAAATTTTTCCAGATTTTCTCGTTACTGTAGCGTTGACTCGGTCAACGTTACTGTAGCGTTGACTCGGTCAACGTTACTGTAGCTGCGTTGACCGTTGACCGTTACTGTAGCATCAATTTTTTTTTTAATATCGTTGAAAAGCTCTTTGAGTCTAGTTTCCAATGGTATAAGTTTCATCTGGATATTCATTACCAGTTAGGAGTTATGATTTGAGAAGTGGATGAAGGTCGAGAGTAGTGGTAGGAAATTTCTCTATTTCGTAACCCTGATGGTTTTTATCTGGTTACAATAGGAATGGTCAAGTGCAAAGTGGGAGTGCTGAGAGCATGAAATCCAGGTGAGTGGGTTAATACTTGCTATGATTAAATATCTGTTATTGACTTTTTGCATCATAGTGGAAATATGTTATATATCCAAGTTTGAAGAGGATGATGTGGAACGATGAGGCATAAACAATTGTGGAACGTGTCTGGTAATGTATATAATTATATTTTCTTATTTTCCCATGAATTGAGGTTATATGATGGATTGTGAATGACATGTGAACTGAGTTGAATAATTGTTCTATTTTATGGGTTATGTTATATACATGCTATGTTGCTGGAACCACATTGATTATGTTGTGGCTTGAATTGTAAATGACTGAGTTGTGTATGTGGCTCAAGATTATGATTGAGGATGTTTTTATATGTGATTGTGATTGTGTTTGACTGGAAAGGAAAGGCATGGTGGTGCACCCCATGGAGAAATCTATGTGAAGTTATAAGGGTGGAGAATATAAATGGAGCGATAAGGGTGGATGCGGCAGGGGCCGCGGGCAACGATCCAGAGGTATTCTGGACGACCCGGTTGGTACGGGAAATGTGTGTGAAATTGATTTCATCGATTGCTGTTGTGAATTTTGAATTATGTTGAAATGCATTTGATTTACTTGGATATTATTGTGAAGTATTATGAATAATATTATATCATATGATGATCGATCTACGTATGATTGCTGCATGTTATCATTATGATGCATGATTTTTTTTTGTCATAGTGTTGTGTTATCTACTCACTGGGCACGTGGTTTGCTCATACCCCTCTTATTGATATTTTTTTCAGAGTTGACAGTTGAAGGTAAATATCGGAACAAGGAATTATGGATCCTTAGTCCATGATTACCTTTTCATTTGTTCAGGATAAAGGTATAATAATTAAGTTTTATTCTAAGTTGTATAAATCTAGAAATCTCTGTAATCGGGTAGGTTCATTCAGTGATGTAATGTGAGTAATTGTAGTATGTATAGAGAACTCGTTTTGGTTGCATGAAAAAGAATTGTATGATTTTTTTTAAGAGAAAGATAGGCTTACGGAGGTGAAATGAAATTCACTTTCCGTGCCGGTCACGTGCTTAAATTTTGGGACGTGACAAGTTGGTATCAGAGCTTTGGGATTAGGTCTCCTACCGATTACAGAGTAAGGTAACCTTAGTGGGATCTCCTCTATCGTGGTGAACCCGGGCACGACTATAGAGAGATGGCTCCATTGAAGGTCCTGTAGGATGTTTTCATTTCCTTTCCCTCCGAGACTTGTTTTTTCTTAGGAATTATGTTTTTAGTTTTAGTTTTAGACAGATATGGCTATACTTTTGAACCCGGTAAAGGAAAGGTTATTATTGTTTTGATTCCATTGTTGTCGGATCAAATTGTATGTATGGGGCTTTATATGTTGAATTCATGATTGATTTTGTGTGAATGATTTCCTTTATCTTTCTTAATTTTATTATTACTATTTTTTTTAGTATCATCCCATAAAAGAAACCACTGGCATTAAAAGCGGAAGGATTACATTGCAAAAAAAAAAAAAATTACTCATGCATGAGTAATCTAAAAGCGAGGTGGTCTCGGATTAGGAGGGTTGTACTGTATCATCACCCCTCGACCATTCCTTGGAGCGAGAGACAGAGCAATGTCGCGGAGGGTAGTGTAAATCCCATTCATACAATCAACACTTCTTTGTTGTTGATTGCAGAAGCACTGGGTAGACCAATAGAAGAACCTGTCTATTCTTGAAGTCATTTCTGCATGATTGCGTTTAGTTAACTTCTCCAGGTCTCCTATCATCTTTTTCAGATTTTTCACCTCCTGCTCTAGACAGGCGATTTTGTCCTCCGAGGTATGGGCCGTGCTAGTCTCCTCAGCTTCCTCGTTCTTCTTCATTTTCTTCTCCTTATGTTTCTCTAGAGACCCCTCAAAAGGTCTTTTGCCCTTGTCTTTGCCCAGACTTAAGTTTAAGTCGAGCTCTTCTCTCTTGGCATCCACTGTGAGATCAATGTACTTCCTTGTGGCCATGATTTGAAAAAAAAAAATTAGAAATTTATGTAGGAGTATGAGAAGAGAGGAATGCTGGGAAGTTGTAGGCTCAGAGATGATTACTCTTTGTGGTGTGGTAACTGAGAACGCTGGGGCAGTTCTTATAGAGGAAAAATTAGAACTTAGAGACAAAGAAGATATCTCTTCGCCGTACCCTACACGCTTAACCTATGGATTTCTGCAAGCTGGAAGCTAGAAGTCTAGGGTAGGCATGCACACCAACAACGCGTCGCATTAATGGCAAAACCACGAAAGTCAATATTCGGTGGATTTGCGGCCGATTTACACTTGATTTTTCCATTTCTCTCGTTGGCATTTTCTGAAATTGAAGGAAGTCGACAATGTAGCCATTACAGAGTGTCTTGGATGTTTTCACGATGAACTAAAATGTATTTCTATGCTTTCTTGTATTGTTATTGAAAGCCTTCAGTTAAGTATAATATACATGATTGATTGAATTATACTGTGATTATATGTATCTAAATACATATGATATGTATGTATGTTAATCATGCATAGAGAGTGAAGGCTATTTGTTATGGCTAGGAATAATATGTAATGATTCTGCATACATTCAGAGAATGTGAAGTCTGAAATTTAAAAGAACTTGAATAGATGAAAATATATATAGATAATGATGTATTTCTATGTTTATACATATATACATATATGCTCGTAGAGGCAAGTGAAAGGTAAAATTTTTCTCTCACTTTATGGAACGCTTGATGTGTAGATGTGAGAAGTTTTTATTTTAATATGTATGTTTGAAAATGTGTAAGCTTAGGGCAAAGTCACGGATTAGAATCCTAGATAGTAGATGTGAGAAGTTTTTATTTTAATATGTATGTTTGAAAATGTGTAAGCTTAGGGCAAAGTCACGGATTAGAAACCTAGATAAGGTTAATATGAAGCTACCCGTTCATGGAGTAATATCTCGATTTAGAATTATTGGATATGACAAATACAGAGTTAGGAAGTCATAAATTGAAGCGGCGATTAGTTTAATAATTTGAGCAAGAGTCAAAAGTTAGCCGAAATTTTTGAGGAAATCTTTTGTATTTGATTATATTTTGTTATTTTCTGGCATGCTTATCAGAGACCGTTGGCATTGCGTCGGATAAGGTCTGTAGGTCATCTTTAGAGTATGATGTAAAGGTTTTGTAGCCCTAAATTTCGTCTATATATAATGGATGCCCCATTACGCTGCTCACTACACTAAGAGTTTATATCTATAAGCTTTCTAGCATCAAACTTCTCCTTCTGTACAACCTTTATAGCTCAGAAAAATATGGCCAGCAATAAATCTTTCAATTTAAATTTTGAGGCTGGCAAGGTAGAGCTGGATCTAAATCTTAGCCTGGAGAATTATAAGAATAAGAGATTCATGGAAGAGTCACCAGAGGCTAAGAAAAGAAAAAGGGATGTAGTAGAGTTAGAGGATGTTAGCACAGCAACATCTTCTAATAATGAGCTTGCGCTTATGAGACAAAAGATGGAGGACTTGGAAAGATTGATAAACCGCCACTTTGAGGAACATGGGAGATTGATAAATCGTCTCTTTACAGAACAGGAAAAGCTTTTGAACCGTCATTTTAGGGAATTGGCGAATAGAGTTGATAGACATTCGATGTTTGCAACTCAAAATTTTCGTGACCAACAAGCGAGATGTATTGACTGTATGAATGGAGTGACTTCTGCACTTCGCCAAATTTCCCAGACGTTTCCTCCCGAAACTCTTTCTAGGCTGCAACGATTAACTTCCTCCTTAAGGTCTGAAGCACCTTCTTCTTCTAGACCTGGAGCACCTTCTGCATTTCAAAAGCCTCCTCGTTCTTAATTTATCTTTTCTTTTGTTTGTACCTAAAGCTGATGTTTGATCTAATGTTTACGTATTAAAATTATCTGTTTTGTAAATCAAGTTCAGCTTGTTGCCTGTAACTTATGTATTAGAAATAAAAATAGTTCGTATTTGATTTTTTTTGTTGAAACAATTCTTTTACTGAAGAAACTTGAGAAATAAAAATATGTTGAACTTGTTATATTTTGTTCTTGATTGTGAAAATTCCAGAAGAGAGAATGAGATATAGACAAAATATCTGCATTTGTTTTAATCTTGAGTTTTGAATTCGGAGGACCGAATTCTATTAAGGGGGGAAGAATGTAATATCCCAAGAATTTATATGAATATTTAAAGCCTATTTTGAAGTTTAGTGAAAAATTTAATTACGTGAAAAATTTTCTTTTTGAATTAGTGAAGAAAATGTGGGAATAGAAATTTTTATTTTTAATTTAGGAAATTTTTACAAATTCTCAAGGACTAAAGTGAAAAGAAAAGAAAGTATAGAGGACTTTTGAGAAATGACCAAGTAGGAACCCGAGAAGAAAAATAGAGCTTATGGGAATGAATTATGAGTCCGGTACCGAAAAGATGATGGATTCAAGGTTAAAGTGGAGTTTGAGACATCGAGAGGGATTAAAGTGAACAAATCTTATAAGCTAAGGTGGCTATGAGCGATTTTATCGAAAAAGAAATCGGTGGGGCCCACGCGTATACACTCCTCTCTTATTCTTCTCATTCTCTCTTATTCATTTTTTCTATCTTCCTCCCGTAGCTCTCGGCTGAGGATCCCAATTTCTCTTCTTCACCTCCATCCATGCCAAATGCTTAAGGAAGGAAGCCTTGGAAGTTAGGAGGATTGGTAAGTTGATGTTCTTCTTCTTCTTCCTCTTATTACAAGATCAAATCCTTGGTTATTATTTTTGCAAAATTTTTGTAGAATATTTTAATGGATGAATTTAAGTGTGGATGTTAATCTAAAACATTCCTAGGTGATTTATGATGTTATTAGAACAAGAAATTTGGAGAAAACTAGGAGAAATTCGTAGAATTTGGATATTTGAAAAAGTTAGTGTTCTTGATGAAAATTTGAGATTTGAGCTTGGATTGTTGGTAGAAATTGGGGGTTTTGGTGTTAAAACACTCCTTAGACATTAAGGATGAAAACCCATGGAAGAAATCAAAAGAAATGTTGTTTTAGATATGATTTTTGGATTTTTGGATGAAGAACACGAAGAACATCGAAAATTTTCCCCAGAATTACTGTTCACCGAGAAAATTTTTCCAGATTTTCTCGTTACTGTAGCGTTGACTCGGTCAACGTTACTGTAGCGTTGACTCGGTCAACGTTACTGTAGCTGCGTTGACCGTTGACCGTTACTGTAGCATCAATTTTTTTTTTTAATATCGTTGAAAAGCTCTTTGAGTCTAGTTTCCAATGGTATAAGTTTCATCTGGATATTCATTACCAGTTAGGAGTTATGATTTGAGAAGTGGATGAAGGTCGAGAGTAGTGGTAGGAAATTTCTCTATTTCGTAACCCTGATGGTTTTTATCTGGTTACAATAGGAATGGTCAAGTGCAAAGTGGGAGTGCTGAGAGCATGAAATCCAGGTGAGTGGGTTAATACTTGCTATGATTAAATATCTGTTATTGACTTTTTGCATCATAGTGGAAATATGTTATATATCCAAGTTTGAAGAGGATGATGTGGAACGATGAGGCATAAACAATTGTGGAACGTGTCTGGTAATGTATATAATTATATTTTCTTATTTTCCCATGAATTGAGGTTATATGATGGATTGTGAATGACATGTGAACTGAGTTGAATAATTGTTCTATTTTATGGGTTATGTTATATACATGCTATGTTGCTGGAACCACATTGATTATGTTGTGGCTTGAATTGTAAATGACTGAGTTGTGTATGTGGCTCAAGATTATGATTGAGGATGTTTTTATATGTGATTGTGATTGTGTTTGACTGGAAAGGAAAGGCATGGTGGTGCACCCCATGGAGAAATCTATGTGAAGTTATAAGGGTGGAGAATATAAATGGAGCGATAAGGGTGGATGCGGCAGGGGCCGCGGGCAACGATCCAGAGGTATTCTGGACGACCCGGTTGGTACGGGAAATGTGTGTGAAATTGATTTCATCGATTGCTGTTGTGAATTTTGAATTATGTTGAAATGCATTTGATTTACTTGGATATTATTGTGAAGTATTATGAATAATATTATATCATATGATGATCGATCTACGTATGATTGCTGCATGTTATCATTATGATGCATGATTTTTTTTTGTCATAGTGTTGTGTTATCTACTCACTGGGCACGTGGTTTGCTCATACCCCTCTTATTGATATTTTTTTCAGAGTTGACAGTTGAAGGTAAATATCGGAACAAGGAATTATGGATCCTTAGTCCATGATTACCTTTTCATTTGTTCAGGATAAAGGTATAATAATTAAGTTTTATTCTAAGTTGTATAAATCTAAAAATCTCTGTAATCGGGTAGGTTCATTCAGTGATGTAATGTGAGTAATTGTAGTATGTATAGAGAACTCGTTTTGGTTGCATGAAAAAGAATTGTATGATTTTTTTTAAGAGAAAGATAGGCTTACGGAGGTGAAATGAAATTCACTTTCCGTGCCGGTCACGTGCTTAAATTTTGGGACGTGACAATAAGTCTTCTTTTCCATGTTCAAAATTATCCAAAAATTGTCTGATCCAATCTTAACATCAGGTTTCACTAACTTAACTAAAGAGTTGTTAGATTAAATGACATTCACCTAAGTACTGGCGCCAGAAGGAACATCCACTTCCTCAGACAATACCCAACTTTCCTTTAAGTATCAAAAGCACGCTTTCTCCTTCTATACTGTATTTTAAAACGAGATCTACTAGACTGTTCAGATGGCACGGATTCAGGTTCAGCAACTATAAGTGGTTGGTTGAGTTCCATATTTGAGTTCTGAGGATAATCATTGGTCCCTTCATTCAGATTATGGACATGATGCACAGCAGGTTGCTTGCTACATTGTCCTGCTAAAGCAACAGAACAATATAATTGAGCCTGTTGATTATGAGCTGCTTCACAAGTTACTGGAGCAATTGGTTCAGACACAAATGCAACACCTCTTAAACAGGTCTCACTACCTGCTAACTGAACTTTAAGAAGAAATGCACCATCACAAGTGGCTTCAATGACACCAGTAACCACATGACCCACCTTTACATCATTACCATAATCAGTTTCCTTTGATGTTTGGTTGACATTCAGCACATGTTCAGAAGTTACAGGCATGTTCTCCCCAGCAACTACAGATTTTTGCTTGCGAGGTCGGCCACATTTCCGTTTCCTTGGCGCCACTGATGGAGTTGAAGATCCAAAACTCTTATCTTGTTGGCTCATTTTTTAGAACGACAGCTACTAACCCAGGTCTCGAAAATTTCTCTCTGCATATAAAACCACCATACTTTTCAAAGTGTCTTCTTTATTTAATGGAACAATTCATTAAGGCATGTTCATTTGTCTAAGCAGAAAAAATGTACATAAATAGTATGTAAGTGCATACATAGCAATTATGCTTATCATATAATTTCAAAGTACAAGAGAAATGGCATTGATTGAAATGTTTATTCTGCAAATTAAAGACTTAGATAAGAAGTAACAGTGATCAGGGTGAGATTAAACATGAAGCAATAACAAAGGAATGGGTCAAAGCAATTAGCTCTTATCAATCCAGAGCTTCCACAATTATTGTTGACCAAAAGAAACACTAGCCAACATATAGTAGAATGGGGAAAAGAAAAATACAAAAGAGATGATGTAACATCATCAAAATTTCAGGAATTCTAGTGCACTGCCCTATAGAAAGCTACCTGAGAAATATTTCTGCTTCCTCTTACAGTATGATGGTAGGACCTAGTTAGTATTTCTTGCAAGGCAACATACATAGATAAGCTAATTGTACTCCCCCCAAAAAAAAAAACACAAAACAAAAAAAATAAAAAATAAAAAAAGAAGAAGAAACACACATACACGCAGACAACAAAAAGGAGGAAAAAGGAGAAAAGAGAACTACCAGGAAAACAACTTTGAAAGTTTCTCAATCCCAGATGCTTGTGCTCAAGCACATGAGGAATTGGATATCAAATTTGTAAAGTTGAAAAGACCATTAAATAATGTTCAACCAGAAAATGATCTAAGAAATAATATACTTTAGTTCTTTCTCAGTTTCTTAACACTTACAAAGAACCATGTGATTAAGACAAATAGTTTACATACAAATCCAGAATATTTAGAACCGACTGTTTCACTCTCCATGCCTATTGTTGTCGGAGTAAAAGAAGAGACTCAGGCCCAAAGGCATGTGGCCGCAATGAGGTTCAAAGTATAACCCAAGAGTTCAAATATTTCAATGAGATAATCAATTGAACATACATTTTTTATTTTTGGATAGAAAAAGTATTTTATTAGAGAAGAGAACAACAGGAAAAAACACACATAGGAGGGAGGACAAGGAATCTTCCATGAAGACAAAGAAAAACAACAAAGGAAAAAAACATACGACACAACCTAGAACACTTAAAACAATAAGGCCAACCAAAGAACTACCAATTTTCAGAAGATGAAAACTAAAGAGACCAAAAGAAGAAAACTATTTTTAAAAGATGACATTTTAGTAAAGCTCTAAGGAAGGAATAAAGATAGATAGATTCAAAGAGAAGAGACAGGCAGCTAGCCAAGGTAATCAAGAAATGTGAATAAAAAATTTAGCAGCAACATAAATGTTTAGATAATGGTTTACTGAATAACTTTATCTGGGGCAAAAACAGATGGTTTTAGATGCATGAAAAAAATGAACCATTCACATCATGAATTTTGTATGGCATTAGAGGAAAAGGCACCGTGATGCCACTCCGACACACACATATACGTACAAGGGTTCCACCCCCTCCCCTCCCAAAAAAAATTTTTTTTTTCTGGGGGGGAAGGGAACTTAGAAGGCAAAGCGTATCTAATTGCAAATTACAATTTGAGAATGCAAACTTTTTATGTGACTCTTACAATATACCTTTAAGAGATGAATACTATCATCAAGATCTACACCAGGACATCAAATCTCCAACTCTTTCTATTGAAGAAGTAAAAGACCGATGAGTGTGACCTCTGAGAGCAGAAAGAAGTACCTGATCCTCATACCAGATTCAAACAATTAACCAAAATAGAATCTCTTACTCTCTGGAGCTATGGATCTCCTTAATACTTTGGCAATCAAATCAATCTTTGGTTACCCCACAGCCGTCAAAACCTCCAAGTTCCAAGTAGCACTAGAAGAAGGGGAAAGTAAGGAAACGGCGCTGATGTCTAAGATCTAGCATTCTCCTTCTAGAGACTCTTTAAGATAGGGCAAGGCTAAATACCAAGCGACAAACCCGCTGTCAAGATAGGATTAACAATTGTGGCATACTATATTATGGACTGTTTAGGAATTAATTTGACCCAAAAGCATATATAGTTATGTGAAGGCCCAATGATGATTTTGATTCATATCTCTAACATGGACCACATAGCTTTACACGGTTGCACGGACTAAGTATGTTAGCAAACGAGCTTGTCCAATTTTAGCCTCCAGCAAGCCTACTTCAGGTCAGCCCATTTAACCTGTTGATTGCCAAAAATGAAAGAGGAGAGAATATTTTGTTAACCATAGAATCAAGTAGAGTTGATTGAAATATATTCTAGGGTTTATTTCCGGATAAGATCAGTAATCATCTAATGATTAAGAAGCAACATGTGTGAGCATTTGTGGAGAAGTGAGAACCATTTGACAATTTCAGCCAAAAATGGGAAATCCTGATCATTTTCCACTTTATTCAAAGAATTTATATCCATCTGTGATTTGATTAAAAAATAAAAACAATATGAGAAGTGTTGATATCTTAATCCACAGTAAAGTTAAATAATAAATACAACATAAAAATCTATGGAAACCTGTATAGTCACATGCATAAAATATTTATTAGATTTAAAATAAAGTATTATGTGTTACAGCATTTATAATCTCCTAACAACTCTGTGCCTATTTGTCGTTCATGTTATTTCATTTCAGTATGGTGATATGGTCAGAAACTAATGCTCAATAACATTTCTGATTTCATGTAAAAAAAATAAAAAGCATGCTTACCACTTAGAACTCTGCTATGTACATAATTTCCAACATTAAGCTTGTAGGAGTGTTAGTTACTAACAACAGGACATAGAGAAACTGATCATACTAGAATCTAATAAAAGGATCATGCTTAGTTTTTATAAAGCACTGTTAAATAGTCAACTAATGAACATAACTACATCATTATGCTTACTGCTGCATTATTCTCTGGCTCTGCTTCATCCATGTCTTGACTATTCATTCCTCCTTGGCAGCAATCAGGACATCACTTAGTTCACAGCCTGAAGGAAAATAAGCCACGTCATCTAAATTCACAGCCTGAAGGAAAATAAGCCACGTCATCTAAAACACTCTGTCTATGAGCTCTAAGAAAAGCTGCTAATTAAGGGCAGGAAAATTTTTAAAAAAGATTTACATAGAGGAAGCTCCTGTTACATGTACTCCTCATTTGATTCAAGAAATTTTAGTGTCCACACATTGGAGAAAGTTGAACAAAGAAATTTAATCTTTGTTTAGAACTAGAAGCTAAGGGAAGATGAAGGGCTGGTTCATTAGATTTGGTAACACTTGAAAATTTTTGTCCAAACCTTCTATCAATCTTTACAGGTACAGAATGGTCCTTCAATCAAGTTAGCATAAGGCATTGCTTTAGAGAAGAGAATGGTATAGCAGATTATTTTTTGTGAAATCTAGCTCATAGTCAGGATGGAGAAAAAAGATACTTTGTAAATCCACCAAGTGATTTGTCTACTTTGTTGTTGACTAATAGACAGGGGATTCTGTATAATAGGCACAGGATGGGTATCTAGCTTTTGTTTTGAGGTTACCATGCAACCACTAAATGCTACTGTAGTTTTTCTTTCCTTTAATTGATCCTATATCGCCAAAAAAAGAAAATTGTCCAAATGCTTTTGGATTGGTACTTGAAATGAGATGAAGACAGATATACAATGACTTGATGAGTACTATTATCATTTTAACAATGTCCAGTGAAGCAAAAAGAGAAAAAAATAAAATAAACAAGGCATCAATGACACACAAATAATGACAAATAGAATCTTATTATGAATTTTCAAGCAAACTTATTATCAAAATGGGATCAATATAAAATACATTTCAAATTTTACAAAATGAATAACTTGCATAGTCCATGATATATTTAACATGCAGAATGTTCTAGACACTTATTGAGAGCCATGCTCTCATGATTAAAATCTTTTTCACTATGTAGCGAGATCTGAAAGTAACTAACCATAATTGTTCAGAGTATATGCTAGTTTTAACTGGAGAAAAAAAAAAAAAATACAAGGCAGCAATTGCACACACATAATGACACACAGAATCTTATTATGAGTTTTCAAGCTAAGCTATTATTGAAATGAGATCAATATAAAATACATTTCACATTTTACAAAGTGAATAACTTGTATAGTTCATGATATATTTAAT
This sequence comes from Biancaea sappan, assembly GCA_037074585.1. Classification (NCBI taxonomy): domain Eukaryota; kingdom Viridiplantae; phylum Streptophyta; class Magnoliopsida; order Fabales; family Fabaceae; genus Biancaea; species Biancaea sappan. Next base: position 85,085,087 of record CM073490.1, on the reverse strand, counting down.
ATGAACAATTTTCTGGACAGTTATTGAGAGCCATGCTTTAATAACGTAAATCTTTCAGTATGTAGCATGTTCTGAAAGTAACTAACCATAATTGACCAGAATCTATGCTATTTCTAACAGACTTGGTTCTCTCTTGCACCAGTAAGCATGCTGCTATGTGAGCAAAGGACAAGTCCAAACCTTGGAGTAAGTAAGTTTTCTTTTAAGGAAAGTAAACCAATTAAAAGGCCAGCAGAAATTGACATTAAAAAACACAAAAACATTATATAAACAAAGAAAGTGAGTGTGTCCAAGATAAAATTCACAAGAAATGAAGGACAAAAGACCAATTACATATACAAAAAGTCACTCATCTTTACTGTGAGGTAGGTGAGTCTTTAGATACCCCCAAAAAAAAAAATCCAAGAAAAGAAGAAGATATTTATTCTAAGAGCTGGTACAGAAAAAGAAAGAAATTAAGTAACACTTTTTTTTTTTGGGGTTAGAAGATATAAAATAAGAATCTCTTTGTAATTGGTAATCTCTCTCAATGCATGCTTAACAACAGGTAAATTCCACCGACTAAAGTACCAATCCACGGCAGGTCTACTATTATAATCTCCGCTCAAACAAGGACTCGGATCAAACACAACCCTACCTGGCGAACCAATTACAAGAGTGCCTTTCAATTTCCACTTCAAAAAAAAAATAGAATAGAAAAAAATAGCAAAGGTTACGTATATTCAGCAAGTAATACTCACTAAACACAGATAGATTGGCTGAATTTAAAGATTGGAGTAAATTGCTGTTCAAAGAATCAACCAGATAATCCAAAAATTTGTGGCAGCAGAGAGACGCTATTTTCTCATTTTTCTTTATTCAGAATGCAGTGAGAGAATATGACTTTGCTCAACAAGAAAAGCAAATGAAAAATGGTTGGCGAATAAGCAGTAATGTCGAGTTAATTGGGATTAGGAATTCCTCACCGACTGCAAAATAAGCGTCCAAGGTACTTGAGAATGAAAGTGCGCGCATAGACGTGGTATGATTTTGCTTTGTAGCGATATATTTGTGTGCGCGTCCTACTGTGCCTGTCGCCATAGCTGCACTTTCTACGTTCTGCTTCGATGTAGGGGTTGAACTGGAGGTTTAACACCAGCTCATTCAGGAGCGCTTGGCTTTCTCAGTCAGAAGAAGCCTTTTGAGCAAATTACAGTATACTTGCAGAGCCTCTTGTTTAAAAAATGTAATTTTTTTTAATTTTATTTTAAAATTTAATAATTTTTTTAATTCAAATTTTATATATTAATTCATTTGAATTAAATAAGATGTATACTTATATTTTTTTATAATTTAATTTAACCGTTTTGTATACTTATAGTTTTTATAATTTAAATTTTCTATATTAATTCATTAGAATTAAATAAGATGTATGTGCGATGATTTTTTTTGTTTCTTTTATGTATGTGTGATGATTATTTCTATTGTTGTAAAAATTGAATTAATCGGCCGGTTTAGTCGATTGAACTAGAAATCGATCAAGAAATTTGTCCGATTTAACTCTTAAAATAAATAAGTGATTGACCAGTTAAGAACTAGTTGAATTAAGTAAGAACTGGTACTAAATGAACCAATTGAATTAGTTTACTTTATTTTTTAAAACTTCTTTATTTTATTTATTTTATAATTAGGTAATGAAAAAATTAATGTTGTAAATCAACAAATTTTAGTGAAAATGTCAATATGGTATTTTATGGAATTGATATAAGTGAATATTATCTTAATTAATAAAAATTTTCTTGTTATTTGGTCAAATTTTGTTGAACTTTTTATCGTGAATATTGTTTTGTGTAATTTAGCATCAAATATTATTCTTAATTAAATTTGTAAATTTATATTTATAGTATTTAATTATGTATATTATTTTTTTAATATTTTAAACTAGATTGATTTAATCACCATTTAACCATTGGTCTTTGAACTAGTGTTTTTGCCGGTTCAATGACCGATCCAGTTTCTAGAACTTTGATTATTTCCCTAACAATAATAAGTATATGCATTATTTTATAAATATATTACAATGTATTTAATGTGAAGTATAAGTTGATTAATTAAAATTAATCAGATTAATCCATGATTATTATTTAAATTGATAACTTAGTAACTCATTTCTGTCATCTGTTTAGGTGCAAATTATTATTAATGTCTTTACAAGATTATATTTATCTTAAATTAACCTTTGAAAGTTAAGCGTCTCAAATTTTCAATTTGATTTGTGAGTGATAAACTTATATTTAGTGCTTTATATCTTTGTTATTAGATTTTCTACTAAAAATATAATGTGTAACAAATTCTTTAAAGAACCAATCATGTAGCTGTAGTGTTAAGTTGTGAAAAAAGTATACAATTATTTTTAAAAGACTATATATTTGTCGTATTTTAATTAAAAAAATTATATATTTGTTATGTTTTAATTAGAGATCCTGATAACAAAGATATAAAAAATTAATATAATATTTTTTTTTAAAATATTGTATTTGTTTTAATTTCATCATTTTATTTACTAAATTACAAAATTTAGTATTGCTAAGTCTCAAATTTTGTATGCTAAATCTATCAGTCAATAAAACCACATCTTAAATAAATATTTTATTTTAAAAATTGATCTTCGAGTCTCTCTTTTTCTTTAGAAAGTAATGCTCAGAATATTATAAGACTTTGTTTTGAATTAATTTTTAAAGGTGATTTTAAGAATGCATTCTTTAATTTTTACTCTAAAAATAAATATTAAAAAAAAAAATCAAATTTTAAAGTTTTAAAATAAATTACAATCTTCTTTTTAATTAGAACTAATTTTTCAAGTCCATCTCTCTCTCTCTCTCTCTCTCTCTCTCTCTCTCTCTCTCTCTCTCTCTCTCTCTCTCTCTCTCTCTCTCTCTCTCTCTCTGGTGCTTTTTTTAATTCCTTTAGTTTAGATCATATGATCCAAAACAGGTGGCTCAGATCTTTGGATTAGACACCTACAATTTTGATGAAAATTGCAGAAAATCCTGATCTATTGGTTGAAGTACAAGAAGTTGCTTTGATATATGAATTTGGGGTGTTTGTGTGATTCTGTGTGCGTGTTTATATAGCTGCAACCATATCTATTTTCTTTGTCTCTGTCTCTCTGTTTCTCGCAATTGCATTATAATAAATTCCATTCTTCAATCCATAAGTGTTTACAGTGATTTTTACCCCAATCCGATAACAAATAATAAAAATTGAGAACGATGTGATTTCAAAGTTATGCGATAATCTCATCAGTAAGTAAAAGATATGTCGAAAGCTCAATTATTTGAAAGATAACTGTATGAAATGAAGAAAATAGGGCTGGAAATACGGTTTTGCAATAAAGTTAAATAAAAGTGGTAAAAATACAGTCAATCACAAAAAGTAAAATACATAAAAGGTAAGTTACAGAAAATAAATTGCAGAATGTAAACAGCGAAAAGTAGATGGCAAAAAGTAATCAGTAGAAAGTAAATGGCAAAAAGTTTAATGAAAATGTGGTAAATTGCAGAAAGTGAAAGAAAATGATAAACATCAGAAAGTAAATTGCAGTAAATGATAAAAGAATTAAAAACAAAGAAGTTTAAAAGATAAACTTTGAATTAAAATGGCTAAAATGTTAAGGGAAAACCATACTTTGATGTTAATTCTTTAATTTTTTGAGTGAGATGTTAGTATATTTAATCAAGAAATACCAACCCCGTTTACAACAAAACACTTAATATTTATAGGCAAATGATGAAAATAATTGTCTATCAACTTAATTGCCATGTAAGTGACAGTTTACATTACTTAATACAATTACCTTAATCACTTGATGGTAGAAATAATTGCCTTCGATAGCTTTTGTTCGATAATTTCTACTTATCTTGTCTTCAATGTTCAACAACTCGGTCAAGCTGTTAATCAGCATGCCTTCAATATTTGACAATTTAGTCTCTCAAATTGATTTGTCAAATTGTGTGCTTCTGACGATTTTACTTTGACAGACTTAGACTTGATAATGTTGTCGTGAACTGTTTTAAGCTAGGTTGTCCTTTCTACTTGTTTTCCTCTATCGAATTCCTTTTTGTTAGATTGTTGGTTTCTGTCGAATCTCAACATGCTAGATTGCTAATTTGACACTTCTACAATTGGTACTATTTTGTTGCACCGTCAAAGACAATTACCAAGCAACATAACTTTTGTCAATAATTATTTAATAATAATCGTCTAACAATAAGATAAAATTTGTAGAGTGCCATTGCAAATTGATTTACTTTTATTATGACCTCTGCAATTTTGACAAGAACTATAGAGGATTCCAATTCAAGGTTTTTTTTGGCAGAAAGATAATTACATTTGTCATGGTCTCCTAAGTGAAGAACATTAGAATTTGGTGTATGAGTATGTTTATAATATATAGTTGTAAGAAAGGTTGTTAAAATCAGAAGTTACCTCTTAAACTCGCACAAGTTCACGATATCAGGTTCCAAAATAGAGTCAACTCAGTCAAAATTGTTCAAAATCGCTGAGTTGGACAGAATCAACCTAGCTTAAACAGTGATAGCCCAATTTAAACACTCATAATTTTTTTATTTGGACTCCATTTTAAGCAAATGACATACCATTGGAAAGATCTCTGAGTCTAGTTTCAAATGAAATAAGTTTTGTTAAAAGAATCTCTATGATTTAGGAGATATGATCAAAAGAGTGATCAAAGGTAAAAAATAATAAACTTTTTTGTAGTTTTCAATTTTATTTTAGATAATCATGATTTTCTCATTTGAATTTCATTTTAAGCAAATGATATATTGTTATAAAGATCTTTTGAGTCTAGTTTCAATTAAAATAAGTTTCATTAAAAATTTCTTTACCGTTTATGAAATATGACCAAAATAATTACTAAAAGTTAGAAATAGTTGACTTTTGGATGCTACCAATTGACTTATAATTTTCAAGTTTAATTTAAATATTCATAATTATCATTTAAACTCTATTTTAAACAAATTTAATTTTACATGTACAAAGACTAAAATACTAATTGATCATTGGTGACTCCTAATATCTAGTTCTATGGGTTTCTGGTCTGTATATATATTGAATCAGTGGTTGCTCTCAATTATTTTATTTTTAAGGAGAAGGAGCATCTTACTACCTAATTATATAATTCGTCAAATTTGTTTAGGAGCTAGAAACTTAGTATACTCTCTCTGTTACTCTAGTTTTATTGTATTAGAACATATATATAACCATTTCTATTAGAATCATGCATCATATGATCATAAAATTCAAAATTTTCAAAATCAACTTTCTAGTTGTCAATCATGCAATCATCATCAGAGGAACAATGAAAGAAAAAGTAATTTGTTAGAGTATTTTGTAGCCAAAAGGAATCAAATGCATCACTCATATATATATATATATATATATATATATATATATATATATATATATATCATATAAAATAAGTACCACCACCACCACCAATTCAACCACTAATGCTTTCATTAGTTCAATGATCGATTTAAATTTCAAAATCTTAGTAAAAACTATGTCCAAACTAATCAAATCTCCTTTTTTCTCATTAACAAGGTTTCACATTCTACAAACTCTAATTGTTACAACTCGACTATCATCCAGCTCATGTAAAAAAGAGTAGTAGTAAAAAAGCAGCAACAATAAAAGAAATGCAAAAAAAGAATAAAAAAAAAGTGATTATGAATTGATCATCAAGATATGCATGTTTCTATATAGAAAAACTTGGATAGTTTAGGACTTTTTCCTTTTCTGAGTAATGGAAATGTTATTATGACTGTTGATATTATTTATTAGAGAGACAAAGGAACAAAGGGACTGAGAGATTAGCAGAGACTTAATCTAATTCTATTTTAAAATATAAAAATACAACAATTGTTTAATAATCAATATAATTAATACATAATAAAAGATCGAACGTTTCCTAGTCTGCTTAATGATATTGTTATAATAACTATTGATGGAATTTGAAGAACATAATGGTATTGTTATAATTACTACTGACAGAATTTTAACAACACAATAAGCTAATTTATAGAACAAGACTCTTGGTGATCTAGCCATTAATTGCGGTTACTATATATAGTGAGATATGAAGAACAAATTGAAGGGCTTGAAACATTTTGGTAAGCAAGTGGAATGTTTCATTATTATTTTCACTGTATACACCAATTTATTATATAGAAAAATATTTATAAACTCAAAAGAAGGAAAAAAAAAAGAACTAGAAATGAGAATATTGGAAAGAAGAGTTGCTACATTATCTTTCCAAACACCAACTTTATATATATATATATATATATATATATATATAGAGAGAGAGAGAGAGAGAGAGAGAGAGAGAGAGAGAGAGAGAGAGAGAGAGAGAGAGATACTCCATGCAAGTAGAGGATTATATATAATAATAATAATAATGATGATGATGATGATGATGATGATGATGATGAAATATGATTAGAACATAGGATAAATAAAACATTTTCATTCATTTGAAATTTATATTCCTGAAGGTAGGGAAGAAAAGTTTCAGAATGATACATTCTTTTGTAAAGTGACCAACTCCCCTCAATAGGTGCTGTCTAATCGTAGTGGAGAACACATGGGCCTCACTTACTAACCCTGATCACACGATCTATTTGGCTCATCAAAATACTAGGCGAAGCAAAGAAGTCGTGCTCCTTTTGAAATAGCTTCTCTAATGTCGTCCTTGCTTGCATAAGCATTTGACAGCTGCCTTTTTTTGTTTCTTGTCTCTATAACAAATCCAACCCTTCGTATCATATCTTTTGTTAAATATCAAAAGTTAGAGAGAGGATTTGTTAAAGATGTGGGAGGGGAGGATGATAAATGTTGTGTCCATGATTAGGATGATTTTTAAGTTTTAACACTCCTTTGGCATCATTACTCCTTAGATCTTTTTCAGCTCTCTTTATATGCATGCCTATTCTTGTTGAACATACTCATGAACTCAATGCAAAGTTCATTTTGCACTTATGATTTTATTTTTGTTGGTGAATAATATCTATTTTCTCTTGGAAAAATATGGTTAATGTCTAGGGCATAGACAATTTTTTTTGTTTATGCATGCTTTTTAAAGTAATTATATGGATTTGAGCTTCTATCATTCTTAACTTGCATAGTAGCTGCTTTCACTAGTTGTATTATTCCTTTTATACTAATAAAAATAGGTGGCAAAAATTTTGTCTACTTGTTTGCTTTTGTTCACTTCTACCTTGAACTTGCAGCTTCCTATCAGAATCCTTAAGGTTTATAGAATGAGAAAATCCAACACAACTATGCATACTTTCTTGTGATATAGAAATTACTTTCTTCTCTGCTTGTTTGTGACATTTTTTTTTGCTGCAGATTTTTTTTTAGCAATCTGAATACTAACTTTGCAGAGATCATTAGAGGCAAGTTTTTGGCTGGTATGGAAATTTAGTACATGTAAATATTTTGACAAGTAAGAGATGTGGATTTATCCAATTTTCTGAGAGGTAATTTCATTTTTCACAATTATCTTATTTGACATCTCATTCAAGTCTTTAGCAAGCCCTTCAATTATGCCATGATTTTTCATGCATTAGGAGTTATGCGGAAGAGGCTCTGTAGATGTTAAGCAGTATGCTATTGGACCAATGCGGGTTGATTTAAGTGATTTGGCATTTGATTTTCTTAAAAAAAAATTTTGAATTTGAGCATTGTGAATAAAAAAAGTCAGGGTTGAAAAAAACTTTACATCTTTGTAATCCTATCTAGCTTAAATTAGATTATTTGAAGCATAATATATATGTTTTCACTTTTTATATACCAATAGTTATAAACCATAAAAGGGCACACTGTTGGGTATATATGCTTAGGGGTATGAAAATTATGCATACCCTCTTACTACTCCATGGGATCCCAACATGTAAGGCAACTATCTAGAGTATACGAATTACCAACTTCCACAGTAATAGTAGCAAACAGGATATAGTTGAAAACAACTTACATTTTTTGCTTTAGAAAGCGTAATATATTATTGGATTTGCCATGAGATCATTTGTAGAAAAAATGAAGCATCTTCCTCTAGAATGTGACTTCAAAAGCCACGCATCATCACTTGCAAGACTCAAAATATGCAACGATTATCTCATTCAAAAGTTGCAACACCACTTATCTTTCCCTCTACCCTCTTGCTACCACGCCCTTAATTAGCCTAGATGAATAACTTACTAAGCAACTTAGCTTTTATTTATTTTTTTAATGTTATGCCACTTAATGTGGTTTACTTTTATTGCACTTAGATTTCTGTTTTAGTTTATTATATATTACCTTGAACCTATAACCATAACAAGAACAAAATTCTTGCCTGTACATAGGAAATGATAGTTGGACTACCGTGTTCGAATCCATCACTCAATCTACTTCAGGCATTCAAGCCTTTTTTGGGTATCATGCTTAGAAGTGTCTTTTGACTTCTATCCAAAACTAAATTATCTCTCCAAGCCATCTTAAAGGCAACAACAACAACAACAACAACAAAGCCTTATTTCACTAGGTGGGATCAGCTACATGGATCGCACGACACCATTGAGCTCTATCAATGACCAACTCTTTAGGTATCTCATTTACCAAAAGATCTAGTTCAATGACTTCTCTAAGTGTCCTTCTTGGTCTTGCTCGGCCTTTTTCACAAGACTCCATATCATCTAATCAACTCTTCTTACTGGCGCCTCCAATTGTCTTCTTTGAACATATCTAGACTACCTTAAATGATTTTCTACTATTTTCTCTTCAATAGGTGCCACTCCAAGACGAAAACGGGAGAATTTATAAGCCTGATCTATGCAGTAACATCGTTTTGAATCCATTCCATTTTAATTGGCATTTTCTCCATCATAATTATCATAGCTCTACCGTATCTATTATTTCTTTTCTTCTGCAATAATCACAAACACTTTTTGAATTATGGATCCATTAATCAAAATTCAATGCGTAATTTTAGCATTCAAAAGATATTCCTGAATAATCTATTTCAGATACAATCATTACGGATCATATCTCGTCTTGTATGTCCATACATCCATCTCAACATCCTTATCTCTACTACCTTAATTTTTTATTCTTATTGTCCTTTCACCGCCCAATATTCACTCCCATATAAACTTGCCGATCTTATAGTAGTACGATAAAACTTTCTTTTGAGCTTAATAGATACTTTTCGATCATAAACAACTCCTGATACCTTTTTTCATTTCAACCACCCAGCTTGTATCCTATGTGCCACATCTCCATTAATTTTACTGTCATCTTGTATAACTGATCCTAGATACCTAAACTTTGACACTTGTGATATTATTTGGTCTCCAATTTTGACTTCTAACTTATTTCTAGCTTGCCGCTTGTTAAAATTACAATGCATATATTCTGTTTTCCTCCTGTTCAGACGAAAACCCTTCGATTCCAAAGTACATCTCTATAACTCGAGTTTAGAGTTAATCTTTTCTCTTGACTCTGCTATGAGGACAATATCATTTATAAAAAACATGTATTTGGAAATTTCTTCTTGAATATGTTCTATCAAAACGTCTAAAACCAGGTCAAATAAATAAGGGCTCAAAGATGATCCCTGATGTAAGCCAATCTTAATAGGGAAGTCTTTTGTCTCCCCTCTAAACGTTTTCACACTAGTTGTTACCCCATCATACATAACTTTTATAGCTCTAATATATGCAATGGCAATCCTTTTTTTCCTTGTCACACACCAAATGCCGGGCATGACCAGCACGGTAAGAGACCGCCCCTTACTGTCAGCCTGAACCTAGAAAATTTCCATCCACTTACAATATAATACCAAACATAAACCAATATACCAATCATACAAGAATCCTATATAGGATATCATATCTTTACTCTTGAAATCATAATATGATTCTTAAATAAACCCATTATCATATATTTCAATGAAGATTATATGTACATAATATCATAAGTGCTTTATGTTCCATAGATTGTACATATCTAGCTACTAACAACATACAACATATCTACACAAAAGCATTATCTATGCAGGGAATGTCTCCTACCCAAATGATTACAGAGCCTACTAGATCAACAAAGTGTCAAAACAAGACTTCAACGAAATATTATGGGCCCAAGAATCAATTTGGACTATACCGAACCACAATTACTACCATATGGTTGACTTCTTGTACCTGGCTTATTTGAAAAATAAAAGAGAAGAAAAACAAGGTGAGCGACAGGCTCAATGAGTAGCTAACTATAATATAGAAACATAATCATCAAAATAAGACTTTCGATTAAAGAAAAAGTTGAAATATAGCAGTAAAAGCCAAGTAAGAAAGAATTAAATGAAATCTTAAGGAAATCAACTAAAGAATCCTCATGTATATCAAATCTCATATAACTACTGGGCTGGAGGAATATTCTTGAGAACTTTGTTACTTTATTCTCCATAACCACTCTCCCTAGCTCTCCGGTGTGTCTCCCATGAACCACCCATCTAGCCACCCAATATGACCCTTACATCCAAGTTCGCCAAAATATAACATGTTCTTTCTCCAGTGGGTGGCCTCGAGCCACGAGGCTAGCACCTTCTCCAATCCCTCACTAGTTGGGATATCAAATACTATGGTGTGCCAAGGACTACAAGTCCATTGTAGTACCGCCGTTTCGAAAGAATTCGTCTATCCAGCCCACTCCATAATTTAGATATACTCAATTCATAGTATGACATAAAAATCTTCTAATTATGTGTAAATCTCATCATTTAATATGCACATCATCGTTATTCAATCATTTCCAGAAATTTGTAAATAAATAGTTCAAGTAACTCTTGAAAAGAATCTACTTATCATTAAAAAAAAAGAATCATGTTTAATGAAATTCAATCAACTCACTTCTTATGGCTAAAATCATTTTTAAAGGAAGAAATATTTTACAAAGGTGGCTATGTACCCATTGTTAAAAATTCAAAAATACCATACTATAAACAATAAAACTATACAATGCTTATGAAATAAAATTACACAATGCCAATTCAAGAAAACAAGTTCAACCACAAAAAACATTGTTACAGTTAGCCATTCACCTTGCAAAAGTGAAGTCCTAATCCACTATTTTAACTGCCTTCAAGCCAAAGAAAAAATAAACACCCTCGAAGACCTAACTTTCCTAGCCTAAACAACACAAAAATAGATAAAAGAGATTATAATTTGCTCTAGGGGAAGAAAACTGAGCCAATCCAATAAAGGTTTTTGTTTTGGATTTGCACTATTGCAGCGTTAATCCCTTCACCCTGGTCTAGAGCATGATAAGCTCCCTCATGCCAAGCTCTAATTAATAGCTTCTTAATATGTAAATACATATGACATTGAGTTATCTTAGGTGCATGCTTAATTTTAAATCAGAAACTTCAGCATACAAAACAACCATCTCCTTAAATTTTCTGTTTTTCTTCTCCGAATTTGTGATCCTTGTTCCTTCGTTAAGCTAAATCTAATTTGTTCTTTCCTAAGTTAAATCTTATTAGTGGATGTTTTAGAGTTATAACCCCACTCTAAATACTGAGGGTCCTTAATCAATTTAACCCCTCATCCACCCATTATACTCAGAGAACAGTTATACCCATCACCAAGAAATTTTGTGCAAAAAATCTGTATAACAACAATTCACAACATAAGATGAAGTGAGATGAATAGAAGAAGGGGTTGAGCTTCTTACCTTGCTATCCAGTAGCCAAAAACTTAGGTTCCAAGTTTTTATCCTACCAATAATCACCAATTCGTGCGAGGAAGAAGGTTTCACGATGATAGTATGATTGGGAAAGAGGGAACTTCATCATAAAGTAGGTAAAGAGAAAGTGTGTTGATGTCAGTGAGAATTGTCTACATATATGTTAAATGCTTGGGTCAAACTATATTTAGATCTCTCTCTTAACTTTATTAATTCCGCTTAGGTCCTTAGCCACAAGAGAACTATTTTAATAAAAAAAATGAATTTCTCTTTTTAACATAAATCACAATAGATTTACTTTCAACTCCCCACCTCATGATCCAATTGTTATAAATTCCCTACCACCATAAGTTTTATTTTCGTCATAGTCCTCAGGTAAAACATTTTCTTTCTTTTTTAGCTTGAAAAATAGAAGGTAAGTATTTTAAAATCACTTTGTAAACCATCATAATTAAACCATCCTTTTCAAATAGATCAAGTTAATATTTATATTTTACCACTCGTTAAAAAAATAATTACTTTTCTATACTAAGACAATAACCATTTTAAAATGGGTAGCCCAGAAGGAGTTGTCTTGAGAGATGGCAATGCAACTAGCATTACTCAATCCAACATAATGCACATTTTCCCAAAACCATGTCTTCAATGACTCACATGTTAGATGTAATAAATAGGAAAATGTAGACTGTAGTACATCCTATCATATGTACAGATAATGGCGAAAAGATTATCAAAAGGAAGCACACAGTTGTTCCAACACTAACAACAAAACGAAAATAGACTAGACAACTATATTCAGGTAAGAAATTTGTAACCGTGTATATAAACGCAAACTTGATTCTAATAATAGTCAAAATAGATTATTAAAAGCACTGGGTTATTCTTAGACTCTAAGCATGCCAGACTAGCTAAAAGAAGTCTTTTTCCCCAGGTTTAATAATTCAAGAATTGTTTGATCCCATCTAAATATCTTTCACTGAGTTAACAAGAGAGTCACTAGGTCGAATAACATTCACCTTGGTAATGGCACTAGAAGGAACATTAACTTCCTTAAACAATATCCAAGGGTAGCTGGTCTTTAGTGCAAAATTTGATCCTACATCAGCAAGATTAGCAAATTCATAACTTGGCCTTACATTAGCGTTTAATGTTTCAACTTTGCTTTAAGTATCAAAAACTGGCTTTTCCTCCTATACTATATTTTAAAAAGAGTTCTACTAAACTGTTCAGATTGAAAGGATTCAAGCACACTAGATACAAGTGTTTGGTTGAGTTCCACACTTAAGTTCTGTAGATAATTTTTAGTCTGTTCATTTACCTTATGGACATAAGGCACTACATGTCATCCAGTTGTGAGATCCTTGTCAAGGCATGAGTCTTCTGTTTCATCCTTTTCGATGGCTTTGGCACACTTCAACATTGAGAAGGAAGGTGAAGGTTGATTCTCATGCCCACAATTTGATATTCCTTAGCCATACATGGAAGATGTATTCATTGGCAACTCAGTTTTGGGTACTATAATAGATGTAGATTGGTTGTCAAGTAATTTTGGCTTAGTTAGAAAAACTTGATTGTTAGAACTAGGTCGTTGAGATTTTGGCTTGACAAGTTGCTTGCCACATTGTCTTGATGAATTAACATAACAATATATTTGATCTTATTGATTAGGAATTACTTTTGAAGTTACTGGAGCAATTTGCCTAAACGAAAAATGCGACATCTCTTAAATAGGTCTCGTTGCGTACTAACTGAACTTTAAGAAGATATCTAGCACCACAGGTAGTTTCAATGATAGTAGTAACAACATATCCACCTTTACATCATCCCAATCATCGATTTTCCCTAATGTTTAGTTGACATTCATAATTGGTCAAAAATAGGAATTACAGTCATGTCCTCCATAGGAATTGCATATTCTTCCTTGCAAGGTCGCCTATGTTTCTGTTTCATTGGAGCAACTAATGGAGTTGAAGAGCCAGAACCTTTATTATATTGGCTTATTTTCTAAAATGACAACTATTAACACAAGTCTCTAAAATTTCTCTATACATATCATAAAGCCACAATTCTTCGAAAATTTATGGTATGTAGAAAGAAATTGTAGAGATCTATGTTAGTAGCTATCATTCTAGAAGATAAGCCAACAAGATAAAGGTTCTAGCTCTTCAAATCCATCAATTGCTCCAATGAAACATAAATGTGCCTGACCTCAGAAGGAAGAATCCGTAGTTCCTGTGGAGAACAAGGCTGTAATGCCTACTTTTGACTGTGTGACAAACGTTAACCAAACATTAAGGAAATCTAATGATTTTTATGATTTTAAGGTGGGGCATGAGGATGGTGTCATTGAAGCCATTTTTGATGCTGAATATCTTTTTAAAGTTTAGTTAGCATGTAATGAGACCTATTTAAGAGGTGTTGCATTTTTGCCTAGGCAAATTACTCCAGTAACTTCAGAAGCAATTCATAATCAACTCTCAGATATATTGTTTTGTTCCTTCATCAAGACCATGTAGCAAGCAAACTTCTAAGCCAAAATCTCAAGTGCCTAGCTCTGTCAATCAAGTTTTTCCAACTAAGCTAGAATCACTTGACAACAGGTGACTTCCACTGAGTAAAGTACCAATCCAAGGCTATTATTGTCTCTATTCAAGTAAGGAATCAAATCAAACACAACCCTATCTGATGAAAAAGTTACAAGAATGTCTTTCCCTTTTTACTTTAAAAGTGTTGTAAGATGAAAAACTAGCAAATGTTAGTTTCTTTATTGCTACATAAACGTATTGTCACCTGCCATCACATGTCTTAGGATGAGAACATACATCATCAGCATTCATTCACCTTTTTATTTTATTTCATGGCTTATCATCGCCGATGACCTAAAGGACCAGCTCAGCTCAGGCCCATTCACATCATTTAGACCATCTCAGCCCATTAACAAAGTTAGCAAAACATACACAGATCTAATCAGCCCAACCTATTAACATCATCAGCATATATATATTCAACGTAGCCCACACAAGCATCATGAATAATCATCATCAAATCATGCATCACCATAATAGAGAAAGTAGAAATAAAAATCATGCATCCTCGTTAATGCCATATCAGCACCATGGCTGATGCAGCTTAGTACACGTAATCATCGCCACTATATTGTCAGCCTTAGGGCTGACATCAACTCAATACTACATAGTTCGTAATTAGTTTTACAGTCCACGTTTACATTTTTTTACATCATGTAAATATTGCATAAAAAAAATATTCCAAGAAATAATGGAGTATAGTAGTCGTGCACCACAAATAGAAGGTTGTAGAGAATTCCTCGCTAGATCTAAGTACAACTGCCAGAGAAAAGGGGAGAGGATTAGGAGTAAAAGAGAATGAACAATATAAATAGACGAAAAAAAGAGAAAGAATGTATTGAACATAAATTTAATGGAATACTTATCCTTTTCTCAGATCTTTATTTGACTCTTCATCTTCTCCTTCCTTTCTGCTACTCGTTGTCTTCTCTAACTCATTTATGCTCTCATCTCATCTCATCTCTTCGTACTTCTCCCACGTTCTCTTCTCTGTTCATTTTAGTTGCCTTGGGGTTCTGACCCTTTGTCTTTATCGAAGCATACCACAACTTCTCGTTGAATCTCAAGGAAGCACCATAGAAGTACTTACAGAGGTCACTAGAGGTGGTTAATCAGTGACAAGGGGGAAAGAAATGGTGAGGGTTGCTAGACAATGTCATTGGCACACCCTAGCAGAGCTTGTTGAGAGAAAAAAGTAACAAAAGAAAGAAGGAGAAGTGTTAGGGTTTTTGACACAGTGGTGAAAGAAAGGCTTTATGTCACGCCCTAATCTCAGGGGAATGACCGGTGCGGCGGTAGGATCCTTACTACCACCGTAAGCCTAGATTCATGGACACTTAGCTCACACAACCAAAAGTAATAATTAAAGAAAACCTTCATATAGCCATATACATAGGAAACCTGGGAGTTCTATCTACTATAGAGCGACTTAATAGCTTGAACATACCTGCAAATATCAACATCAACCCGAAGCTATGATGGGTCATGGACTCGGAGACTCCGCTACTCTTCTTACAGAGACCCACCAATAGAGTAAGAACCTAGAATGATACATAATAAAAAAGGGTGAGTACAAGAGATACTCAGTGAGGGAAAAACAATTCTGAACAAAATTGAAACCTGTACACCGCTCACATGAGTGGGACTTTAGACAGTATACCACACATAATTACCAGGCCATCTAATCCTTCGTTACACAATCAACATGATTAAACGAAAGAATTTGTTCCACAGTACAATATGAAAGGTTGTAGCTCATCAATCATGGCAATAATGCATATTTATGTCCACACATAATAACATAAGATTCTAATTATTCCAACAATAATCTTTATTTGAAATTGAAAGGCCACCAAGGCCAACTTACAATAATACGACCACCATGGTCAATTCACAATAATAAGAATTTTTGTTTCAATTCCCTTGCCTTGCCTACACAAAGGCGGCATCCCAAGTATGGCATTCTCGAGGAATATAGTCGCTTAGCCACATTGCGGATTATTGTCAGACCATTCCACTGATAACCCAATGATGCACAGTTTCAACATTTTTGTAGGGCTCTTCCCTCAATGCATTCACTCTAGCAATTGGGGTCACCCATGTTCACAATAATATAATACCATATGGCTCTTCCCTCAATATATCCACTCTAGCAATTGGGGTCACCTGTATTCATAATAATATAATACTATAGGGCTCTTCCCTCAATGCATTCACTCTAGCAATTAGGGTTACCCGTATTCACAATAATATAATACCTTAAGGCTCTTCCCTCAATGCATCCGCTCTAGCAATTGGGGTCACCTGTATTCACAATAATTCTATCACACAAGCATAATACAATACTTTCCATTTAACTATTCACCAATTAATGATTAACAAATCGTAAGCCATATGGTGTAAGGAATCACTACTCCTGCAATGAGGATTACTACATGAGCAACGTCAATTGCCGGCAAGGATATTTAAACATCATTCACTCAGCAGTCACATAATTATTCTCACACAGTCAATCATTCAATTAGTCACCCTTCCACATGCGAATCTCATCATACACATATGCATTAAAATTTCCCATTTCAACACAAAAGGAGTGTAAGTATATGCATATGTGCATGTTCATCTATATTCATATATGCATACTCGCATATTAATGTATACCTATATGTGTTTATTAATCATGCACAAGAGTTAACTCAAGAAATTTGAGTAAAACTCTATTATAAAACCCTGTAAATAACCTATACATATGTACATGTAGCATTAATCACTAGTATCATTTTATACATGTGCCTATCTTACTCCACATGTCCCATATCCTCCTTGCACGATCGTAGTTTAACAATTATGAACATGTGTATATACTATCACAATGCATTCAGTTTAGGGAAGTTTATCAGGGACATTTCCAATGTCACACCCCACCTTGGGAACATGACCCGCACGGACCATAAGTCTAACCTTAAGTCATAATACATAGAATAAATATAATATGTATAAGTCCTTTATTATAACCAATACAATATTTTCTGGGTATTCTATCTAACTATAGAGTGACTTAGAAACCCAACTAGTAGACGTACCAGCATTCCAAGAGAAGAATAAAAACTCAGAGACTTCGCTACTTCTCATACGAAGACTTGTCCACTAACACAGAACCTGCAATGGGTACACCAAAAGAAGAGATGAGTATAAAAATACTCAATAAGGGATAACAACTAGGAATTTAAAAGGCAACTTGTGTACCACTCGCAGTGATGGAACCTTAGATTAGGTCTCATCCATAGTTATTCTTGTACCAACATAACTATTCACTACAAGACTAAACAGTTAGATAAAGACAACCTATAACAACATAGATACCAAACAAGATTAGGACCAATGGTTAGAGGCCCAACATGATATTTTATACCAAAACCTGTAAGCAAGCATGACACTCTAATCCGAAATACATCAATTGATAAAATGCGGCTTATTTATATATATAATTAAGGCTAAAGCCTACAAGAGTAGCACCCATAGATAAGCACACATTTTTTTAATCTCAATACTATTCACCAGTTCAGGACATTTATATAAAAAGAATAATACTGTTCAACATACCAGGACAATGACAATGATTAAATAATGAATGAGTAAAACCATGATGATGCTTTTTTCATTAAACATATTCATACCTATATAAGGATAGTTGATAACTCTCATTACACACCATTGCATATAACTACACCCTATGCAATTGCATATATATATATAGATATATATGTATATAAAATCACATATGAATTTTTAGGAAATATAATGCACCTACAACAATTGAATATCAAGATCTTGTATGCTATATATATTCTCATTATACATGCTTGCATACTTTCCATGAAATAAAGTGAATGCATCCTTACCCACACACATATTCACATCTCAATGTAGTACATAAGGGTAGGGCAAAACACATCATATGGTAGACTATGTATAAACACATATTCATCCATAACAAGATATTCACTTATATAATTAAGCCAAGATTTCATACATTTTAGCCCCTTTCAAATGGAATCATCATTCTATAATGAGTATTGCTGCCAACCTATCATGTTCATTAATCGTAGCGATCAAGATATGTATTTGTGCAATTCCATTACAAGCAATGATCTATATCTTAATTATGTATCCCCTTCGATGTCAACCAAATATTCACCATTTAATAATCTCAAAAGAAATCGATTATTTTACCCATCATAGCATAAGTTCCAACGACCGTAATTTAATCATCTCTTTAATTACCACGCTCTATGTATTATCATGCTAAGCATTCTCATAACAAAATTCCTTTCTTATACGTACAACACACTTACCTTTTCGATTTATAGAGTAAAAAGGTATACACGTATTTATGTTAACGTACTTGAATGCAATATACAAGCATTTATGTGTATATGCAAGGTTACTTTCCTTTATCCTTCACTAGGACATAATCTTATACACCTACACATATATAAATACCCTCTTAAAATCATCCTCATAATTATCCTAAACTCCATACCTATACACACACATATGTATATATACCTTTAATAAATTACACATCTAAATAGCCATATGATTATAATCAACTAATTACTTTGAATAGTCTTGCTCATTTACAATATAAGTTACATCTACCTCGTTTGTTTATACGATGCAAGTTCTTGCTTCACCACAACTATAATCATCCACAACATTCACATAATGAAGAAAAAAATGTATCTATCTATGCTAACTTGTAATTAGGAATTTATTTAAGGACTAACCACTATTAACACAAGTAGTCACAATTCAAGAGTGTCCTAGCACACACGAATAACTAATGGACAAAAGATTAATTATAGCAACAATCGAACGAGGTAGAGTAAGGTTCCCTTACCTTTGCCTAATCTTCTCAAACAAATTCCTTTGCTTAAAGGTGGCTTTACAAGCTCCAAAGGTACCCAAAGAATGTTCAAGATGTCATCCAATACCTCGGGTTCAAGGATACACGAGCAAAGGGTCAAAAACCCACACTTTAGCATACAACCGGAGGGTGGCACCATCCCAGGTGCCAAGTCACAAGTTCATCTTTCCTCTCCTCGGTGGCTTGGCACCTAGCGCCCTAGGCTCCAAGTCAAAAGTTTATCTTTCCCCGCCTCGATGCCTTGGCACCTAGGCGCCAAGTCATAGACTTCGTGATTCCAACTGTAGTTTCATGCATTTCCAGCCCAAAACCACCATTTCCTCCTAAATTTCTTTGAGTTTTCATTCTTAAGGTTCTAGCATCTCAATAACCCAATTTCCCAAGCTAAAACCAAGTATACAAGCTTCAATAAAAGATTTTCCCAATTAAAACCCTAATCTTCAACTCATACTTCCACTTCCATGAAGTCCACCTCTAAACATAATTAATCCGTAAATTTCTAGTCTTTTAAACTCATCATTAATCATACCAGAAGATTTTGAATTACACCTCAAGCCTCAAATCATGCAGAAAAGCTTACTACCATTATGCATGCTCAAGAATTTGAAAAAGAGAGAAAAGGATAAAGATGAAGAAGAAGATAGATGAGAGTCGCTTACTCTACTCCCAAACTATCATCCTCAAGTAGTGTGTAAGGTTGGATGTTGGAGAAGATAACTTGGGTGGCATAGTAAAAGAGAGGGAGAGAGAGCTCCAAGAAGGTAGAAAACTAGAGAGAAAGAATGAGAAAAAAAGAAGGGAAATGTGTAATTTATGTTAATATGGTGTGCGCCCCACTTCCTTCCTTTTCCATTGAGTTCCTTAGGTGATCTTCATTAATTGGAACCTTGTAAGATAAATGAGGGGCATGATTTAAATTGGCGCATCCAACTACACTTTCATAAAAATACACATCGTCCTATCCCATTTCTCTAAAAACACCAGAACCCAATGCTCGTTCACTTTAATGCCTCTCGATGCCTCAAGATCTATTCTAGCCTCAACTCCAACATCTTTAAGGTGCCAGATCCACAATTATTCCTCAAAAGGTCTATTTCCCTACACGAGTTCCTATCCGATCCTTTTCCACTAGTACGCTATAAATTCTTTCCCTTTCACTTTAGTCCTTATTAAATTTTAAAATCTCTCATCCCATTGGTCGGAACTCTTTAACTCATAAAAATTTTCTTTTACCTAAATTTGTGCACTTCAAACCACATAATAATACCTGGGGTATTACATCCAATGTATAATTCTCATTACATAAAAACTTAATGAAAGGCATCACCAAGAAGCGAAATGTACATAGCCGCAAAAAGATACAATGTCTAGGTATAACTAAATATTGTATGCACACAACCCATATCGAGTATTAAGAATCCCTTACCTGGGCATGGAGCACTTTTGACCTCCCAAGAATGTCCTAGCCAAGTCCCAAACTAGCAAATTATCTCCCACCATCTACGGATCAAGTCAACATGAGAAAAATGGAATTAAAATCACACTTCAATTCTTGTCAAGAGGCTGTGCCTGGGGCACCAGCCTTTCAACTCTCAAGCACTTGCTAGGCGCCAAGCAGCAGAAATTTGAACATCAATTTTGTTTCAACGTTCCAGCCCCAAAATAAGCCATTTTTTCACCATTTTCCATGATTCCTTTTAGGGGTTTTCTTCCTTAATGTTCTAAGGTCAATATAGCACAAAAACCCCAAGCTAATTCTATGATTCCAAACTTAAGTCATAAATTTTAAAGATAAACCCTAACCTTCACCTATCCTCCCTTTTTTCATGAAATCTAATTTCAAGCATGATACATTCTCAAATCTCTAATTCTAGACTCATCATAAATTAGCCAAGAGTGTTTTAGAAGGTTATCCAAACCTCAGAACTTGAAAACAAGGCATTTCTCTTCCAAAAAGCTCCAAGATTCGAAAATGAAAGAAAAGGAAAAGAAAGAGATGTTCACCCTATCCTCTTTGCTCTTTTCAGCATGGTGGGTTGCTAGAGCTCCATTTTCTCACTGGTGATACACTGCCAAAGGCTTGGAGATGACAAGAATGGTGGAGGTTAGAGGAAGAAAGTTCATAGGTGTTGAGGTAAATAAAAATCAAGACAAGAGATAATATAGTGGAAGAAGATGATGATATGTTTAAATTAGTATGTGTGTGGGGCCCGCTACTCTTCCTTCAATTTGGTCCTTTACAGAAATCACCTCAAGTAAATTCTTGCCAAGTAATTGGGAGAACTTGATCATAATTAGGGCACTTGACTACAAAATCTTAAAACATACATCAATACATCTCATTGTCATAGAAATGGTAAAATGCCGTGTATGTTCATTTTAGTCCCTCTTGGTGTTCCGAGTTCTACTTTAACTTCAAATCCTTGAGGCACCAGACTAATGATTTATTCTCATAAGATTCATTCTTTCTCATGGGTCTCATCAATACATCTCATATTTTCTTTTCTCTTCACTTTAGTCCTTAAATAATTTTTCCTTCCAGAAGAATGAAAATTTTTCTGCGCCCTGAAGGACTCCCTAGGGAGTTCCAAAAACTAACATTCAAAAACGACAGATATTACACTTTATATATGCCTCACTCAAATTACTAGTGTACCCTTCAATAAGTAGATCGTAGCCATTAATCAAGTGCCCTTCCTTGGAATTAAAAATCCCTTGAGGCATAATTACAAAATTACCCCCATCAGATTCAATTAGAGCCACTCATCACGTGGGGAGTTATAAAATTACCCTTCCAACGGTTTGTCGCCCAAGGAAGAAAGTCAAAATTTCCCTCTGTTAAATCAATACGCGTACGATTTTACGCTTTTTGTTTGCTTTCTTTACTAACACTACCACTAACGTGTCAAACAGCAGATTAGGCCTAAATCCAGTTAAGTTTGGGCTATTACACATATATATTAGCAAGTAATACTCACTAAATTAAAAGTCTTTGGAGTAACTTGGGGTTCAAAGGATCAACCTGCAGAAAATCCAAAGACTTATAATTGCAGAGAGAAAATATGTACGCACTATTTTATAATTTTCTTTCTTTACAATGTAGTGAAAGAATATGATTTTTCTCCACAAGAAAATCAAATGAGAAATGGTTGGCGAACAAGCACAAATGTTGAGTGAATTGGGATTAGGAATCCTCACCATCTGCAAAATAAGCGTCCAAGGTACTTCAAAATGAAAGCGTGGAGGTTGCAGTGGAGGTTCAATCTGAGGTGTATTCTTGACCGTTTGGGGCTCTCATACTGAAGCCTGTCTGAGTATATTACAATATAATTAGATAGCCTCTTGTTTAAATTAGTAACTTTTCAAAAATTAACAATTTCATTATAATTTAAATTTTGTATTTTTATAATAATAAAATTAGTATATGCATTATTTTGGAAATATATTAAACTATATTTAATGTAAAAGTACATACATATTTTTAATTAAAATAATCATATTAATCAACGGTTATTATTTAATTTGGAAAGACATTGTTTTTCGCATGGCTTTTGGATCGAACTAGTAATTGACCCAATGATAAGTTTGGATCATCAGTCTAATCACCAGATCAATAGATCATTAGTTAAACTGAATGAATAAATAATAGATAATTATATATATATTAAAAAATGAATGCCAAAGTATTAGTAACCAAATTAAGTAAAATCAATAATTTATCTTTGTTAACAACTTCAAACTTCAAACCTTTAAGTGTACTTTCCCTGATTTAAGTGGAGCATAATTAGATTTTGAACAAAAGTTTTGAAAATTCGATTAATCGTTGAATTAGTAGAGATATCGATTTAAGGGTCAATGGTTAAACTAAAGTTAAAATGTGGTGAGTCTAGCCCTCACCCCATCTCCTTCTCCTTCATGGTTCTCCTCTTGTCTCTCCTTTATCAAAGTTTAGTCTTCTCTCTATGGGATTTTTCGTCTTCTCGTTATAGAAGTTATCATCTCTTCGTTTTTGTTTTTAGATCTAGTTTCCTTGTAATTTTTTTTTATTTTTAGTGTTTTTGTTTTCATAGTTGTGTTCAGATCTAGTCTCTTTGTAAGTTTTTTGTTTGATTTGCTGTATTTTGGGTTGATGTTGTTTAAGGTTCAATTCTTTAGGAGAGCTTTAGATCTGCTTGTGTTTTTGGAGAAATTAGAACTCAATATTAGTCAACATGTGCAAATACCTGTCGATATGATCCAAAGATGGATAGAAGAAACGACTCCACAAGTTCCAACGGTATATCTTGATTTGCCTTCTTTTGTTAGTAATTCATTGTCTACTTTTTTCTCTAAATCCCTTAATAGGTTTCATAATTCTTTTGAGGGATTATCCTATTTTTTGTTTTTCTGTTTCAGTCTTTAGGGCCATTTGTTGCATCTGGCCAATGCAGTCATCTATTTTTTTTCTTAATATGACCTAATTTGGACCTTATTGGTCATTATAAAAAAAATGTTAAACTATGGTCAAATTGATCAAATTAAAATATTGAAAATTTTTAAATACATTATATATATTTATAATCTAATTCTGTATGACTAACAAATTAATAAATTTCAATTATAAAATTATAATAAAATAACTTATTTTTGAATTTTTTATTGATATATCTAGTATTATAATTTTTTTGATAACATTCATCAATTTTTTATGATTTAAAATCTTTTTATATAAAATAACATAATGCAATTTTTTATAAACTAATATATATATATATATATATATATATATATATATATATATAATGCACACTATTAATAACAAGAATCCATTGGTCAAGCAGTTGTTATAGCTCACTCCTTACATTAAGCACATGAGTTTGAATCTACATGAGACAACTCTTACTCAATTTTACATGACTTGCTTGAACCGGTTCGCTATGACTCACTCAATTTTACTCTTTTGATTCTCACCTTCTTTCAGATTGGGTGACTGATTTGTTCATTGATTTTCTAGCTAAATTGATTGATTTAGTTCGATTTTCAAAAACATGGTTTAAACTATGTCACAAGAATGATAACAATATTTGCTCAATGCTTTCTTCATTGTTTGACAATATCATTTAGATATCTGCTAATTTATATTATACCTGTTACATAGACTAAACAAATTATCTTTTTGATATGTCATCTACTCAGTTAATTAATCTTAGTAGTGGAAGCCGTAGTAAATCTAAGGGGTAGTATTGCTTTGGAAGGTGAATATGAATGTTAACATCATAGTGGGCAATCCCAACCATATCTTTAATTTGCCGAAGTAAATGATAGTGATTATGAGCCAAGCTAGCTAGTTAATTTTAGGTTTTTATAGATATCCAGCCTTCCATCTTCTAAAGCACTCTAGGATGATATCTCTACTCTCAAAATTCCTCCAACGAAATTTGGAATCTTGATATGTATAGGAGATTTTAATGATATTTTGACTCATAATGAAAAAGAGGTGTCCGTCTTCACTATAATTCCCATATAAAGGCCTTCAAAATTTCAGTACAAAAAAATTCCTTCAAGGACTCTACACGAATATGAAAGAGAAGCTTAACAGGGTGTTTATCTATATATTATAGGGTGCCAGCAAAGATTTTCATACTGCTCTTCCTACAATTAGTTTTGACCATTCACCTCTAGTTCTAGAGATGAAGCCTATAGTAAAGAGAATAACTTGACAAATCAAAATGGAGAACATTTGGTTAGAAATGAGGGCTGTCTGTAAGAGTGTTATGGAGTAGAGCTGGTTAGTGGATCAAAAAGGGAGGGTCTGGTCAAGCTTTGAAGGAAAACAAAGAGACTAAGGGCATGTTTAGTAGACATTTAGGGAATTGGAATCCCATTCCTTGAGCCATTAATTTAGTGAAGTTTGGTATTCATTAAAACTGATTGAGAGGGAATCCATTGCCATTGTAAACCATACGGCTGCTTTCCATACCGTAATTAAATGTCTATTAAATGTTTTCTTCTTTATTAATATTAATTTCATATTTAATAAAGAATATAGGAAATCTTCATATATTTGTCAACCCTGTAATTGAAAATGTCTCTTACAGTAATTAAATATCTCTTAAATGTTTTATTTCATATTAATATTAATATTAATATTAATATTAATTTCATATTTAATACAAAATATAGGAAATCTTCACAAATTTGTCAACTGTGTAATTAATGCAAATAATAATTGCTTATAACAACCTACTAAATTGAAATTAATATTCCAAATTTTCAATTAATTTTTTTCATATTAAATGTAATTGAATGTAATTAATTCATATTTAATGTAGAATATCAAAAATCTTCACAAATTTGTTAACTATGTAATTAATATACTTCATTTATTTATGAATTTCATATTTAATGCAAAATATCAAAGATCATCACATATTTGTCAACCATGTAATTAAGGTAAATAGTAATGACTTATAATTGCCTATTAATTTGAAATTAATATATCAAATTTCAATTAAATAGATCAATTGAAACAGATTTACAACTCACTAATAATCAATTGAGGAACTATGTGTTAATCGAGATTGAAAACATACTCTAGAATAATGGAAGATCTTTTAGTAAATTTGAATCTGTCATTTCTAGATATAGCCGGAAGTTATGAATATGGAAATATGCTTGTATATGATGAGATGTCATATGATATATCTATTTTAGAAAATGAGCATCTTGATTCAATTAAAATGTTAAATAGAGATCAATTACATGTATATACAGAAGTCACTACTGCTGTTAATACAGCCAATGGGACTTTTTTTTTGTATATGGATATGGAGGTATTGGAAGAACATTCTTGTGGAAAATATTATCAGCCGCATTTAGATAAAAAGCAATGATTATCTTAAATGTTGCATTAAGTAGGATAGCATCTCTTTTACTTCTAAGTGAAAGAACTGCTCATTCTCTATTCCGCATTCCCTTACAAATTAATGAAGACTCAAGCTATAATATTAAATAAGGAGGTAGACAAAATTAATTATATGATATGGGGCACACGTGATGAATAAAATGTATTTTGAAGCTCTTGACAGAACTCTAAGGGATTTGATGAGATTTTCTAATAACAGAGTTTGATCTACTCAACCCTTTGGTTGCAAAGTCATTATTTTTGTGGAGACTTTCAACAAATATTGCTAGTCATACCAAGAGCAAGTAGACAAGATATTACTTTCTTCTTAATTGATTCCTCTTACATTTGGAATTATTGCAAAGTTATGCATTTGACTCAGAACCTACGACTCTAGACATCTAAATCAGTAGTTGATGATGAATAAGTCAAGTCATTTTCTGACTGCATCATTAATGTTAGTGAAGGAAAGACGGATTATGAAAATATTAGTGAGTCAACTAATAAAATTTCTAATAACTTACTAATCAATGTTGTTGATGATCATGTATCTTTGATCGTGAAAAGCACATGTCCTGATTTTATGAACAATTTAAACAGTTTGAGTTACTTCAAAGAAAGAGCAATCTTTGCTCTAAGGTTGAAAGATGTTGACATCATAAATGAATACATATTATCTTTACTTTCAAGAGAATAACAAGAATATTTAAGTTTTGATAGCATTTGTAAAGCTGATGCAAATACTGATACAATGGACAATTCTACATACAAGAATTTTTGAATAGCATCAAATTGTCTGGTGTTTCAAACCATGAACTAAAGTTGAAGATTTATGCTTCAATAATGTTACTTAGAAATATTGAAAAATCAATGGGTTTTTATAACGGTAGTAGACTAATTGTATCTTGACTTAGAAAGCATGTAATCGAAGCAACAATTATCTTTGAAAAATATTGGAGAAAAATCATGATTACCAAGATAATAATTACTCTATCAAATTCAAGATTGTCTTTTCAACTTAGAAGACATCAGTTTCTAATAGCATTATGCTTTGCAATGACAATTAACAAAAGTCAAGGTCAATCACTTTTAGCAGTTGGCTTGTATCTTGCAAGCTCATTCTTTATACATGAACAAATATATGTGATAGTTTCAAAAGTGAGGAGCAGAAATAGTTTGAAAATTTTGATTCTTGACAAAGATGATAAACCTACCATAACAACATCAAATATAATATATAAAGAAGTTTTTAATAACTTGTGCTAAAGTAAGTAAATATATAAATTTAAACATGTGTTATGTTTATATATTGATGAAATGTTCATACATCGCACAAGTTGCTACACTAGTTATTATTATTAAGGCAGTAATTGCTTTAATTTTCATCAAAATGACTTTCATTTTACATTTACACTAACCTCTCATTATTATTAAATTGGAGATACAGAGGTTTGCAAATAACTTAATATTTCTTATTAAACAAATTTGGATTGAAGTTTACTCATATATTTTAGTTGAACATTTATTTATTATTCAAATGGAGGTGGAATTGAATAAAAACAAATACTAATTAATATAAACTAAAAAAATATAAATAATGGAATGAAATTTGTCACATTGTTCATATGGAAAATATATCCACCAAACATACTTGCACCAAGTTTAAATTACTAACAACATAAATGTAAAAAACTTAATACTTATAGTAGTGATCTATGTCAACAAAATAGTTAGAGACACAAACAAATAAAAAAAAGAGTAGAGAATTAAAATCCGTTCAGTTTGCAATGCAAGCTTCATTCCATCTTGAACTCTAGATTTAAATAGTGACTGCAAAATAAAGCTCGTTGTACAATCCAATAATAATTGTCAACTCAACAGTCAAATCCGAGTGGTATGCCACGAAAGTGGCTTCTTGAGATAATAAAGCTCCTTGTAGGAGCTCCTTGAGATAATGACATATGTTCATTCTCTTCCCATCGATCCCAAGGTCGATGGTGTGTTTCCAAAGTGGTTTCCATCTACATGAAATGATACTGGTCTTCATTACTTCATCTATGAAAAGCTTGGAGATGATGAGAGACAATATTTTATCAAGGAGGAAGGTGGTTAGATCTGGCATCTCTGAAGCCAAAGCATTATTTTTGATCTCATCACGATCATTTATGATGTGGGAGTGTCACTGCAAAATCTTGTTTGATTTAATGTTTTGCAGAGAGAGAAAGAGTGGGTGAGAGATCCGGAGGGGATGTGCTAAGGCTTTGGTTGAATTTGCTTAAATAGAAAACTATAGCATAAAATCAAGACTATTGATTGGCAATAATCAAGTCAATATTAATTCACGAATTAATTAAGCATCCAATCAAATCAGAAGGTTACAAAAGTTGAATTTTAATTTTTTTAATTCACACATTAATCATGAAATCATGAAATCAAACTCAAAATCAAACAACTAACAAATTACATATACAACACATTGTAATTGCATGATGTCATATTATATCATTAGAAATAGACATTAAATTTCTAAAGGTAAAGTTGTTTTAGTCCATTATTAGTGTACCGACCCGTGCGGTGCACGGATATTTTTATCAATATATAAATACAACACATGTTTAAATTTAAATATTTATTTATTTCAGCAGAAGTTATCAAAATTTTTTTTTGTTTACTACATTTGATATTATTGTGATATGATTACTATCTTTGTTAAGAGGCAAAATTTTCAAATCATTTCTACTCCTCACTTTCAAAATTGCCATATATAATTGCCCATTTGTAAAGACCAGGCATGACTGATACAAACCAACTATTGAAAATGATTGACCTTGACTTCTGTTAATTGTCATTGCAAAGCACAATGTTATTGAAAACTGACGTCTTCTAAGTTGAAAAGACAATCTTAAATCTGATAGGGTAATTATTATCCTGAGAGTCATAACTTTTTCTCCAATATTTTTTTCTAGAGATAATTGTTACTTTGATGACATGCTTACCAAGTTGAGACATGATCAGTCTACTACTGTTAGAAAGTCCTATTAATTTCTCAATATTTCTAAGTAACATTATTGGAGTACCAATCTTCAGCTTTAGTTTATGGTTTGGAACACCCTGACAATCTAATGCTGTTCAAAATTCTTGTGTGTAGAGATGGGTGGTAGTCCGATATTCTCCATTAATTTGAACAACCCTGAACTAACCCAAGACATAAAGTTTGCCTTTTGTCAACATGCCTTTAAACTTACCAATGAAAGCTCTCCTAATATGTGCATAGATGCAATCCTCCTAGATTAAAAAAAATATACATCAGCTTGTTAATAATAAGAACTGGAAATGCATGAAAACATCTGTTAAAACACAGGTATCATTCAACTTCATTTGATGGCTACCTTAGAATCTTGTAGCACTATCTCAATGTTGCTTACTTGTCCAAGCACATTTAACCTAGCATGAGTCCATAAGCGAACAATCCTTGCCTTGATTCTCCAATTTTATCTAGATGGAGTAATATCAACAATGTTATTAATGTTTGCCATTTCCAACAAGAAACCTACATAATATTGAAAAAAATGTGAAGGAAATTTTTTTTTATAAAGAACTATAAAAAATAGCATGAACAGAGGAATAAACTTTGAAAGAATTGCTAGGCTTACACAAAATAGGGAGAGTGTGTGAGAGGACGTTTGAGGGGGGGATGTGTCAAGGATTTGGTTTTAATTTGCCTAAATAGAAAGAAAGAGCAAGAAATATGGAAACAAAAATATAATAATATTTTTCTTATTAATCATGATAATATAAAAAATATTGTGCATTGATTCACGTATAGTGTTCATGATTCACCCACTATTTTGGAGTCAATATAATAAATGAGAATAAGAATATGAGCACATTATTATACACTTATATTGTGCTTTACCTTTTGTTATATACATAATTATATTCTATATTAGTTTTAACAAGCTTTAATAGAACAAATGGTAAAGGTTATAAAAATATATTGTCCATCAATTTGTATAGAAAAAAAAAACACTTTATATATTCATTCATAATATAATTATACACTTTATATATTCATTCATAATATAATTATACACTTATATATTCATTCATATTATATTATGCTTGATTTGTATAGAAAGAAACACAATAAATGAGAATAAGAATATATTCATTCATATTCTAATCAAGCTCTCCAATAATTTACAAATCATTTAGGTTAAATAAAGCAAGTTTTTTTAAAAAAATTTACAAATCAATTAACAATTAACAAATTAACAAATCAATATCAAATGAATGTTACTATTAATTACGTCACCATACTAATTAATTTGTAAATGTCATTAGCTACATTCTTTGATAGAAATCAATTATTAGGGATAATCAATAAATGAAAATAATTGATTTCTATTATCACTAATGAATTACTACTAATTGCATCAACACATCAACAAATAATTGATTTCTATTGTCCGTATGTTTCTTCCTAATTGATCGGCTACCACTAAAGCATTGCTATAAAGAAAGTTATGAACATCTTCAATTATTCATTTATATTCTAATCATATTCTAATTAGGATCTCCGTTAAGTTATAGTTCTACTTATTATTATACCCACGTGCAATTAAAAAAATACTCAATTGAAATTAAATTTTATATTGGTCAACTTATTGATTAACATATTTAAATCAATTAAAAATATATAAATTACCATTAATTTATATAAAACTTATGAGTTATGATATATACTTTTTAAATGTAAATATTTTGCTATAAACTTTGCTTATTTAAAAAAATAAAATTATAAATTTTAATAAAACATTTATGATAAGAAAAGATTACATTGTATTATGATGTAGAATAAGTCATCAAATAGAATAAAATAATGAGATATATGTGTAATCAATAAAAATTTTTATATTTAAAATTTTATGCAAAAAATAATAATAATCTTAGAATAAAAAAAAAGGCAATAACATTAAAGCTTATCTACATGAATTTTAACAATAATTATAATTAAATTATTATCATGGAGAGAATGTTGTGATCTGTATTTATCTACAGACTTATTGAAATACTATTATTGGATAAAAATATAAAAATACATATTATTTGTTAATTACAAACTCTCATTTAATAAAAATATTTAAAAGAACTACTGTTAATTCAATGATTATATTAAAGAATGTTATAAATAAATTTCTTTTAGAAAAACAGACTCTCAATATATATAAGAATGTTATAAATCAGTTTCATTTAGAAAAATAGTAACGTAATGTCAGTACATCCCAAGTTTTCACAAACATGTGTATATAAGTCGGTTGTAGAAAGAAAAACCTTGGAAAGGTTTTTGATTGAATTGATTTACATTATCCATATTAGGGCATTTCTAGAAAATCTATTAATAACATTCTTTAATATAATTATTGAATTAACAGATGATAGTATTAACAGATATTCCTCATTTCATATATAAGTAGAAAATTTATTTATATATTAACTATTTCATTTATGTTTGCTTATTAAAAGAACTAGCATTTGTTAATTCAATGATTATATTAAAGAATATTATAAATAAATTTTAACAAATAGACATTTGATCTAATTGATGTATTCATGTGGGTGGAGTTGAATAAGCACAAATATAAACTAAACAATATAAATGATATAATAAAATTCACCACATTTTTTATATGAGAAAACATTCACCAAACATACTTACACCAAATTTAAACAACTAACAACATAAAAGTAAAATATTTAATGCTTATAATAAAAATTAACAATTAACAAATCAAAATCATATGAAACATTATGATTAATTGCATCACCACACTAATTGATTTGTAAATGATATTATGTAATTCTTTTATAAAAATCAATTATCAGAGACAATCAACTAGTGAAGATTGTTGATTTCTAATGACATTTACAAATCAATTAGTTTAACGGAGAACTATTTTGAAAATCAAAGTTTATTGCAAATTCAAAGTTTTCTAAAAGTATAAATAATAACAATTGCTTTGCAAAATGTATTAGTGATATTATCGAAATTATTAATTATGAAGAAAATTTCCTAATTAAATTGATTTGCAAGAAAGTAAATTGACCAGGAAATTAAAATTAATTAAAAAAAAGTAAATTTCAAAGTATATAGTAATAGCAAATTTAAAGTTTCCTAAAAGCATAAATAATAACAATTGATTTGTAAAATGCTTTATTGATATGATAGAACTTATTAATTATGAAGGAAATTTTGTAAGAAAGTAAGTCCATTGATAGAAATCAAAATAAATTCTAAAAAGTAAGTTTTTTTTAATTCACATATCAATTCTAACATTAAATAAATTTTTTACCTACTAAAAAAAATCTTCTAAAACACTATAATGGTCAAAATGTAATAATGCCACGTGATTTCTATTAAATTAATAAAATTTAGAAAGAAATCAAAATTAATTCAAAAAAGGGAGTTTTTTTAATTGACATAATTAACAATTAACAAATTATATTAAAAATCAATTATTTTGGAAATTAACAAATCAAAATCACATGAAGCATTACTATTAATTGTGTCACCACACTGATTGATTTGTAAATATTATTAGGTAAAAGTAAATCTATTGAAAATCAATTAGTTTAACAGAAAAATATGTTGGAATCCAATAATAGCAAATTCAAAGTCTCCTAAAATTTAAAAAAGTTACCATTAATTTGTAAAGTGCTTAATTCTTTAACAAAATTAAAAAGATTTAATTGCACGATTATATGATTATTGTATGATTGGTATGTAAATTACAAAATTAAATTCAAATGTTGTAACTTTGACCCCCTCAATTAATATATGAATTAATATTGAATGAATTAAGAATGAATTACAAAATTAAATTCAAATATTGTAACATTCTACGTGAATTTAGAATGAACTTTTTTTACTATAATTTTTTTCTAAATTAAAATTTATCATGTTGAAAGATGCAAAATTGTGGGAATGTTTTTATGTATTAATGTATATTAAGATAGGAGCTCAAATTTTTTTTTTGGGTTTCATTTAATGCTATACGATAATTAATTTTTGCTTCTAAAACAACCTTTAAAAAATCTCTCATGAAATATGGAAACAAAAAAATACAATTAAAAAATATAATTATAAAACATATGAGAATTAAAAAAATATATAATTAAAGTTTGATTACATGAATATTAACAATAAAGATAATGATATTTCTTATTAACAATAATTAACAAAAAAATTATTCACGTGGATTGAAGTTGACTCATATTTTAGTTAAACATTTATTTATTATTCACGTGGAGGTAGAGTTGAATAATCATAAATATAAATTAATATAAACTAAATAAATATAAATTGTTACTAAAATTGTCACATCCCAAAAATTGAACATGTGAAAAGATACTACTCATTTGATAAAATTCTCAAACATACGTTATTTACATATGTTCTGTAAGGTTTTATATTCAACCTTAATCATTCATTCCACACTACAGAATTATATTCATCTGATAAGCAAATATAGACATACATAGTCTGATATTTCTATCTCATCGCAAGCCTAGGAGACCTATAGAAAGTACAAAGCGTTTCTAGTATCCACATTAATAAGTACTGGTATCCCACCAGACAGAAATACAGAATAATCCCAAGGCTTCTAATCTTCAAACGGATACTCTTGTTCTTTGTTTTCTGTATCTAAAAAAAAATAATCATAGGGAGTGTGAGTTTATTTAAAGACTCAGTAAGTAAATAACTGTACTATATAAAATATCAAAAGTACAAATACTACATTTACTCATATAATTAATTGTCTTATACATCGAGTAGTATGGGACTCTAACTGTAATATCCCAAGAATTTTCATGAATATTTAAAGTCTATTTGAAGTTTATTGAAAAATTTAATTACATGAGAAATGTTCTTTTTGAATTAGTGAAGGAAATTTGGAAACAGAAATTTCAAAAATTTTAATTTGGGACATTTTACAAATTCTCAAGGACTAAAATGAAAAGAAAAAAAAGTATGGAGTACTTTTGAGAAATGACCAAGTAGGAACCCGAGAAGAAGAATAGAGCTTATGGGAATGAATTATGAGTCCGGTACCAAAAGGATGATGGATTCGAGGTTAAAGTGGAGTTTGAGACTCTGAGAGGGACTAAAGTGAAATAAGAAAATTGTGGGGCAATTAGGATTTAGAATCACCCGAGGTGAGATTTTATGAATTTCCTTTTGCTAGTCTTGACTGAGGGTCAACTGAAGAGCAAGTGATAATTTCACCCCGGGCGAGTAAATAGGCGGCCTCACCTAATTTTTCTTCATTTTCTCCTTTCCTCTCTCTCTCTTCACTTTCTCTCCTCTCTTTCTCTCTCTACACTCCAACTCCACAACCGGGCTTGGAGGGTAGATCTTGGACTACGGGGCGAGCCTCTAGGAGCCAAGCAAAGTAGGGAAAGCAAGGAATTGAGGTAGAAATTTCTATTTCTCAAGCTTTTCCCTATTTTATAGTTTTCAGAAAGTTTGGGGTAAAAATCGAGATTCCGGCTTCGTTTCTCGATTAAAATTGGTGTTTTTGGTGTCTAAATGCTCCTTAGACATTAAGGGTGAGATCCTATGGAAGAAATCATGGAAAACGGTGAAGATTTGGCCGGATCTGAGCCAAAACCGAGAGGAATCGTGAAAGGTCGCGATCCTGGCGCCCAGGCGCCAAGGTTCAGAAGATTTTGGGAAGAAAAGGGCTTGGCGCCCAGGCGCCAGGCTTGTGTTGGCGCCCAGGCGCCAGGTATGCTGAAAAGCCTTAGCTTATTTTCAATCAGTCATAACTTCTTCATCCGGACTCCGTTTTGGGCAAACTTTATATCGTTGGAAAGCTCTTTGAGTCTAGTTTCCAATGGTATAAATGTCATTTAGAAATTCATTACAGGTTAGGAGTTATGACTTAAGATGTGAGTAAAGGTCGAGAGTAGTGATAGGAAATTTCTCTATTTTGTAACCCTAATGGTTTTTACCTGGTTACAATAGGGATGTTTGGGGCGCAAGGTGGGAGCGCTGAGAGCGTGGAATCCAGGTGAGTAGGCAACCTTGCAAAATTAATTTAATAAATTAGTCAAAGCACAATATAAATCCCATTTGCGTTATTTGTGAAATTGAAAAGATTATCAGTGTGTGTTCAGGTTGAGAAAAAGTACAATATCATTGGAAGTTATTTTATTACCTTTGAGAATTAATTTCTCTAGTTGACTAAAGAACTAGATGTGATTGTTCCTTGAATAAATTGGAACATTTTGTAAGTGAATAACCTTATTAAACTAATGTGATCTTATTAGATAAGATACAATACAAGTCTTGTTTATAACATTATTGAAGTGAGAAATAATCAATCTCGCTGTTGATAATATATGATGATTGTTATGGTTGATGATAGACATTCTGTAATATCCCAAGAATTTTTATGAATATTTAAAGTCTGATTTGAAGTTTAGTGAAAAATTTAATTATGTGGAAAATTTTCTTTTTGAATTAGTGAAGAAAATGTGGGAATAGAAATTTTTATTTTTAATTTAGGAAATTTTTACAAATTCTCAAGGACTAAAGTGAAAAGAAAAGAAAGTATAGAGGACTTTTGAGAAATGACCAAGTAGGAACCCGAGAAGAAGAATAGAGCTTATGGGAATGAATTATGAGTCCGGTACCGAAAAGATGATGGATTCGAGGTTAAAGTGGAGTTTGAGATATTGAGAGGGACTAAAGTGAATAAGGAAATTTGTGGGGCACCGAGGATTTAGAAACACCTGAGGTGAGATTTTATGAATTTGCTTTTGCTAGTCTTGACTGAGGGTCAATTGCAGAGCAAGTGATAATTTCACCCCGGGCGAGTATATAGGTGGCCTCACCTATTTTTTATTCATTTTTCTCCTTTCCTCTCTCTCTCTTCACTTTCTCTCCTCTCCTTCTCTCTTCCTTCTCTCTAATTTCTCTCTCTATACTCCAACTCTACAACCAGACTTTGGAGGGTGGATCTCGGGCTACGGGGCGAGCCTCTAGGAGCCAAGCAACATAGGGAAAGCAAGGAATCGAGGTAGAAATTTTTATTTCTTAAGCTTTTCTCTATTTTCTAGTTTTAAGAGTGTTTAAGGTAAAATCGAGATTCCGGCTTCGTTTCTCGATTAAAATTGGTGATTTTGGTGTCTAAATGCTCCTTAGACATTAAGGGTGAGATCCCATGGAAGAAATCATGAAAAACGGTGAAGATTTGGCCAGATTTGGGCCAAAACCGAGAGAAATCGCGAAGGGGTCGCGATCGTGGCGCCCAGGCGCCATGTGTGGCCCCTAGGCGCCAAGGTGAGATGGGAAGAAGAAGGAATTGGCACCCAGGCGTCAGGCATGGTTGGCGCCCAAGCGCCATAGGTGGCGCCCAGGCGCCAGGTGTACCGGGAAATTTTAGTTTATTTTTCAATCGGCCATAACTTCTTCATCCGAACTCCGTTTTGGGCAAACTTTATATCGTTGGAAAGCTCTTTAAGTCTAGTTTCCAATGGTATAAGTTTCATTTGAATATTCATTACCAGTTAGGAGTTATGATTCGAGAAGTAAGTGAAGGTCGAGAGTAGTGGTAGGAAATTTCTCTATTTCGTAACTCTGATGGTTTTTGTCTGGTTACAATAGGAATGGTCAAAGTGCAAAGTGGGAGTGCCGAGAGTGTGAAATCCAGGTGAGTGGGTTAATACTTGCTATGATTAAATATCTGTTATTGACTTTTTGCATCATAGTGGAAATATGTTGTATATCCAAGTTTGAAGAGGATGATGTGGAACGATGAGGCATAAACAAATGTGGAACGTGTCAGGTAATGTATATAATTATATTTTCTTATTTTCCATGAATGGAGGTTATATGATGGATTGTGAATGGCATGTGAATCGAGTTGAATAATTGTTCTATATTATGGGTTATGTTATATACATGCTATGTTTCTGGAATCACATTGATTATGTTGTGGCTTGAATTGTAAATGACTGAGTTGTGTATGTGGCTCAAGATTATGATTAAGGATGTTTTTATATGTGATTGTGATTGTGTTTGACTGGAAAGGAAAGGCATGGTGGTGCACCCCATGGAGAAATCTATGTGAAGCTATAAGGGTGGAGAATATAAATGGAGCGATAAGGGTGGATGCGGCGGGGGCCGCGGGCAACGATCCAGAGGTATTCTGGACGACCCGGTTGGTACGGGAATTGTGTGTGAAATTGATTTCATCGATTGCTGTTGTGAATTTTGAATTTTGTTGAAATGAATTTGATTCACTTGGATATTGTTGTGAAGTATTATGAATAATATTATATCATATGATGATCGATCTACGTATGATTGCTGCATGTTATCATTATGATGCATGATTTTTATTTTGTCATAGTATTGTGTTATCTACTCACTGGGCACGTGGTTTGCTCATACCCCTCTTATTGATATTTTTTTTTCAGAGTTGACAGCTGAAGGTAAATATCGGAACAAGGAATTATGGATCCTTAGTCCATAATTACCTTTTCATTTGTTCAGGATAAAGGTATAATAGTTAAGTTTTATTCTAAGTTGTATAAATCTAGAAATCTCTGTAATCGGGTAGGTTCATTCAGTGATGTAATGTGAGTAATTGTAGTATGTATAGAGAACTCGTTTTGGTTGCATGAAAAAAAATTGTATGATTTTTAAGAGAAAGATAGGCTTACGGAGGTGAAATGAAATTCACTTTCCGTGCCGGTCACGTGCTCAAATTTTGGGACGTGACACATTCAAGGGAATAAAAGTATGTGTAAATTCATTTATTTCATAGTAATTATATTGTGATAAATTGTCACTATTTTATTGATGAACAAAAGATCTACGAGATCTAATACACGAGTTTGAAAGGGTTGGAGTCCTGTACTACTCGGTGTATAAATGTGAAAACCTATGCACGAGTTTGAAAGGGTTAGAGTCCCATACTACTCGGTGTATAACTGTGAAAACCTAGGCACGAGTTTGAAAGGGTTAGAGTCCCATACTACTCGGTGTATAAATGTGAAGACCTATGCACGAGTTTGAAAGGGTTAGAGTCTCATACCACTCAGTGTATAACTGTGAAAACTTATGCACCAAGAGTTTGAGGGTTGAATTCCCAAGTCACTCAGTGCAAGTATCTATGACATATAATGCAAAGTGATTGAGGGATTGATCACCCAAGAAATCATACGCAAATTCAGACAAGTGTAATACTATAATTATTTACAATAAATGATAGATTGATTGTATTAGTAAATGTGGTGTTTGTGCTTATGATATTTTCATGTACAGT
Organism: Biancaea sappan; assembly: GCA_037074585.1. Lineage (NCBI taxonomy): Eukaryota > Viridiplantae > Streptophyta > Magnoliopsida > Fabales > Fabaceae > Biancaea > Biancaea sappan. The sequence goes on along the minus strand of CM073490.1, from coordinate 85,046,567 downwards.
TGTTTACTCACTGAGTTATGATAAACTCACACTCTCCATGATTATCTTTTCAGATACAGTGGTTGAGGAGAAGAATTTATAGCCTTTAAGGATATACTCCACTTTTGTCTGGTAAACAATTGGTAAGGATTAGGAAACGTTATGTAATCTAGTAGGCCACCTAGGCTTGGGAGGTTGTATAGTACTGTATAGTGTTTGAAGGTTGAACATTTTCTGAATATGTATACAAAATATCTTTCTTGGAATATTTATGATTCACATAATTATGGATATTAAGAATGTTCACAGAGATTATGGGGTATCACGGAGGTATACCCTAGGTATTTTATGATTATCTCACATGTAAGTTTTGGGATATGACACTAACCCTTTCAAAGTCATGAATAAGATTTCATAGATATACACCGAGTAGTATGAGACTCTAACCCTTTCAAACTCGTGAATAAAATCTCATAGGTATACACCGAGTAGTATGGGACTCTAACCCTTTCAACTCGTGTATAAGTTTCATAGATATGCACTGAGTAGTATGGGACTTTAACCCTTTCAAACTCGTGTATAAGATTTCTTAGATATACACCGAGTAGTATGAGACGTTAACCCTTTCAACTCGTGTATAGGTTTCATAGATATGCACTGAGTAGTATGGGACTTTAACCCTTTCAAACTCGTGTATTAGATCCCGTAGATCTTTACTCATTAATAAGATAGTGATAATTTATCACATAGTACAATTGTCATGAAATAAAATAATTTCTACATACTCTTATTTCTACCGATCATCATATACTCCCATATGAAAAATTGATTGCTATTTATCCAAATAATATTGTAAATGGGACTTATATTGTACTTTGACTAGTAATATCAAATTAGCTGAGCAAGGTTATTCACTCACCTTGATGTTTGTCCAAGTTTACCTTGTTGCACACTAGAATTTGTGTAGGAAAATTTCCTAGTAAAATATATTACAAGGAAACATAAGAAAGGAAACAAAATCACGAAAATACGCAAAATTTTCTGATTGCTACAGTAACGGTTTGCTACAGTAACGGTTCGCTACAGTAATTCGAATTTTGCAGAAAATCTTTCAAAAAATTCATCCTTTCCTTTCTTTTGATTCAAAACCAGAATCTCAACTTTTTTAACCGATTATAACTCAAATATAACTTCTAAAATAACTGAGTTTCATAAATTATCATCAAAATCTTCAAGAACAAAACCTCCTCTGATCTTCTACATAAACTGAAATTTAAGGAAAATAATGAGATTAAAACTTACCTTCGATCCTTACAAAGCCTTTGAACCGAACAAATAATCAAAACTCTGAAGATCAAGGAAAGGATTTGAGAAGAGAATAAAGAAATGAGAGAAAACGCTTTTCTGCCTTTCTTTGGTTGAGTGAGAAAATGAGGGGGTACTATTGAAACTTTATATTAAATATTTCTAATGGGTTATTGAATAACCCATGGGTATCATAACCCAACATCCAAACCCATCCAGTCAATTTACAATAAATGGACTAATTGACCATTCTTAAACCACTTTTCCATGAATTTCACCATTCTTAGAATATATCCCACATGGTGCAAATATTTAGTCCAGTCATTTAACTCAATTTTCATAAATAATATTCAAAGAGAACAATTAAATATGAAAATTAAAAATGACCAAAATAAATAACTAAAGTAACGTTGTAGAATTCTAAAATACTCTTAAGCGAATTATATTCCGAAATTAACGGGTATTACAAAAATCGTCACATTGTTTAAATTACTAACTACAAAAAGTCATCACATTGTTCATAAGAAAAATACATTGTTCAAGCACACTTGCACGAAATTTAAAATGATTGTCAACTCAATAGACAATCGAGAAATGTGTAGCGAAAGGGGTACCTTAAGATAATGAAGCATCATGTAGAAACGTCTTACAAAAGCACATTGAGATAATGACATGATCATTCTCTTCCTATTGGTTTTAAGGCGAATATTGCGCCCACAAAGTGGCTTCCATATGCGTGAAAAGAACACCGGTTCCTACTACTTCATCTATAAAAAGCTTGGAAATGATGAAAGACTATATTTTATTGGGGAGGAAGGTGATGAGACATGGCATCTATGAATCCAAAGTTTTGATTTTTTATTTTGTCACAATCTATATTGTAAGAGTGCGACTGCGAAATCTAGACCTTATTTAGGCTTTGCAGAGAGAGGGGGAAGGGGGGAGAGAGAGAGAAAGAGAGAGAGAGAGAGAATGTGTGTGTGTGTGTGAAGGGAATAAGCCAGCTATGGTTGAATTTGTTTAAATAGGTGAAATCTGAACTTTATTTAGGAAGTAGAATTTTATTTATTCAATTCATATATTAATCATGCATATTTGTAATCATGCAACCAAATAAAAAATTAACAAATTAAAAAATTAAGAAATTGTAATTAAATGATTAAAACTTTAAGAATTGATATTAAATGTGTGCATTAAATCAAATATTTAAATTATTGAATTTATTTTTTAATTCAAGCATTAATTATACAATCAAATTGAAAATGGAAGAGGTAACAAATTTCAAAAATAAAAAATTATAATTGAATGACATAATATTAAGACATTAAGAATAGACATTAAATATTGCAATAAATGTGCGCAAATAAAATTGTTTGAATCTATTATATAGATATATATTGATTTCAGGATGCTCAAATATACTCTTGAATTAAAAAAATATATTTATTCATAATTAATCTAATTATCTATATTTTATATCAACTTTATGTAAGATTCTCGATTCTCTTAAATTTCAAAGATCCACAAGAATGGGGTGGAAATTTGGTCCGATTTATAATAGGCAAGCATCATGCTTCTCAGCTATTCAATTTAACTTCTGAACTTTGTATGACCAAACTGTGAAACGAAGCCACCAGAGTTTAATGAATGCTTCTGTCTCTGCTGTTCACAACATGACACCTCTACACGTCTGAGTCGGTGATCCATGAAATTCCATACACAGCTACAATACAGCTTACCACATTATATCCTCTCTCATAATTAGATTTTGGAGTAAACTTACTTTGTAGTTTCTCAAAATATACTTTAGTAACAGTTTGGCTTCCGAATAACCACTTTAGCTATTAAATTTTGAAATTGTTTCATTCATCCATCACCATCGTCAAGGTATTGAAAGATGGAATCATTCTGTTCAAAATTTTTAAAATTAAGGGATTAAAATAGTCAATCACATCAGTATATTAAAAAATCATATCGTTTCATGTCACTTTTATTCTCACTGATAATGATACACCTCAGTAGATAACGGTGGTTGCATTTGCAATATTAATTGTTGAATCATTTTGTGTAGTGATTTCAAAATTTATAAACTAAAATAGTCAGTGACTATTTTTTAAAGACCAAATCGTCACCTAGATATGCTTTCAGGAACCAAAAAGTATATTTACTCTTATATTTTTGCTCATTACAATATTGAAAAAAAAGAGTATGTTATTGATTTAATTCACCAGTGTTGATTAGTTAAAATTGTTCAACATATTTGTTACCTCTAAGAAAGCAACGGAGTTTGAATCTTGTGAATAAAAATTAGTATTATAAGAGATTTTAACTGTGATCTCACTGGAAGCCTAATAGATTTTCAAATAATGATAATTTTAACACAAAAAAATAAAGTAAATTGATAATTTAGTCCCTAAAAGTTTATAGTTATCTCAATTTAATTATTAAAATATTAATTATCTCCATTTAGTCTCTAAAAGATCATATTTATTTCAATTTAGTTATTTTTTTGTCAAAGTAACTTTTGTCAATTCTGGTAATGATAAATTTTTTTCTTTACAACAAAAAAAGATCAAATTAAAACAAATATAATATTTCAAGAACTATATTAAGATATTTAATCTCTCAATGATAAAATTAAAATAAATTATAATATTTTAAAGATTAAATTAATAATTTACTCAAAACCGTTGATTTAATTTTTAAAAGTTAATGTTTTCTCAATTGTGTGTGCATTTTTTTTTATGAATATTTAATTGGCAATTATTGCCGTCAACGTAGCTTGTTTAAATTAACTTATATAATAATGTAGCTTAATTGACACACTTCAGATGCGTTATGTTCTCTTCAACTAACCTAATTGTAACTTCTCATGGTAATTAATGTAATGCACATTTTTTGAGGAGGGGTCATGATTGCGTATGAGTGAGTCGGTCTAAAATTAATTTAAATAGAGTTAGTTAATTACATGTAATAGTTAGGCAAATTTTAGTACGATCACATGAGAACTGCCCCTTTAATCTTATTTTATAGTTGCACAGAGATCCTAAATTTGTGGATTTGACCTTATCTTGCGAGGCAAATTCTCAATCAAACTTTAGCCAAATGATGTCATTATGGTCAGTTTTGAGTTGTTTTTCTTTTTTTAATGTAGAATAGAAGAGTTAAATATTATTTATATTCATAACATAATTAACTTCGATTCTAAATTATAAACATAAATTATTCCACGTATGGATTGAGAATGGTACAAAATTATCCAAGAGTATAGTGAATATTAATTTATTTTTTAACAAGGGAAGGTACATTTTTTTTGTTAAAATTACTAGAATTTAGAAATTTACTAGATTCCAATTCATCTTATTTAAGTAGGTCAATTTACATAAGTCTAAAACTCTGTTAGCATTAATTGTTTTTCTATTCATAAGACTTGAATTTTATTACTTTAGACTTTGTTTAAAAGAAATAAGTGATGAACCATTTGAACCAGTTAATATTATTTGTTTTATTTTTTTTTTCACAAATATTTTTCATTAAAGACAATTCTACTCAAAATATTGTCAGACATTAAATGTGGACACTTGTCCTACAGGGGATTCAAACTTAAATTTATCATCTTATAGGAGACTAGACCTTTCTGCTAGACTCAACCCCAGTTGATTTTATCAAAATTGTGAGAGCAATTGCTCATACAATTCTGGTCTAGAGTGATATGACTATGAACATTTACCATTAAGTCAAAAGTTTAAACTATTAGTCAAGAAGCAACTTTTGACATATACACTATACATTTGACGTAATTCTTTTTCTATTTAAGTCATTAGACGTGAGTTACTAAATCAATTCTAACACACAAAATTAATTAGAGCTGTTAAAATGGGCTAAGCCTATTGGGTAGGGTTGGGCCGGCCTTGTAAATGGGGTGGGATGGGCCAACATTTTTGTGGCCCATATTTAATAAGGGCTTTAACCCAACTCATTTAAGCCCATAGAGCTTAGGTGGGTTGGGACGAGTTTGGTCCATGGACTTTTTTATTTAAAAATATTTTAATAAAAAAATATTTAAAAATATTAGTATTTTGGGTTTGTATTTTTTTTTCATTACTTAAGTCATGAGTTATCAAGATTGTCTAAGTATAAAAAAGTTAGTCTATAAAGTAATATATATGACTCAACCTAATGTCATAATCCTAAAAAGAGTCTTCTAAAATTAAAAATATAATGTCATAATAGCTATAATTTTTTTTTATTTTGAATATTTGACAATAGCCTATATTTCTTTTTCATTGAACTTCATTGAACTAAGATATCATGTATAATATTTTTTTTATTTTGTTATGCATTACATTTAAATTTATAATATATATTTAAATTATAGTAAAAATTAATTTTTTTTAAATAAAAAATACGGGCCAGCCCAACCCAGCCCACGGCCCTTGAAGGGCTGAGCTGGGCCATGATTTTTAACATAATTATTACAAAAAATTTGACCCAATCTAATATTTGAATAGTAAAAATCCATATAGACTTAAACTGGCCGGACCCAAATTCACCCCATTAATAGCTCTAAAATTAATATGTACTCCTTCACAACCTTTGGGCGCAAGGTAAATCCATCTTTAAAATGCACCAGCATTCAAACTCCTAACCTTGCTATGAAGTTCTCCGGGACTCTCCCTTTCTACTGAACCAACCACTGTCAATTTAGTCAACATTGGTTTTTGAACACATTTCATGGATGCTTTACATGCAGATATGAGTCCAAAAAAAAAAATCATACAGGTTTTATTTGAGGTGGTACTAGAATTCAATAATGAATAATTCAGAAGGCATATTTTTCTAAGAAAATTATCTGATGATGCAAAGCCAGTTCAGAAACAGCCATCTCCTCCATTATTTTTCTGCTGAAACATCAGTCCGCAGCCACATGCTCTCCTTCATCACCACATGGCCCACTCTTCTAACTTTTTTTAAGTAAAAAATGTCAATGACAACATTATTTTAATATTATTGGTAAGAGTAAAGCTGTGACATGTGACTATACATATATGTTTGTTAAATTCACAGCAATTTGACGCAGGAATCAGTAAAATCTAAATCTACACATAAAAAATAAAGATGTGGGTTGGTGATTTAAATTTTGTAAGTTAGTGAAATATGAATTTATCATTAAATCTTTTATCCGTCCCTAAATTAAGTTTTCTCTTTCATCTAAGAAATATCGTCAATATATATTTTCCAAAAGATTATTACCAACACAAATTTTTTATGTTAAAAGAATTTGAACCTTAATAAATTATTTATTTAGTGCTTACAATATTATAGTTATTTTAAGTTAATTTTAAAAAATTAAATATTTTAGTTCCTAAAATATTGTATTTGTTTCAATTTAATAATTTTTGATGTTAAATTTTAATTTTTTTGTTTCTAAAAATCACTTTAACAAATAAAGAAATAAAATTAAAATAAGTGCAATCTTTTAAAGAATTAAATTGAGATGTTTGATCTTTCAAATATCAAATTGAGATAATTATAATTTTTTCTAGACTAAATTAATAATTAAGTCATAATTTTCCAAGTAAGGAAACTTGACCCACTCTTCTCATAATTTTCCATAATTTACTCATAATTCTTTGTGAGAAATTATAATTATTTTAATGTAGTCTTTAAGTAATTAAGTATCTTAATTTAATTAATCATTTAAATATTATATTTATTTTAATTTAATATTTTTTATTGTTCTCTTACCAAAATTTTTTATTTTTAAAAATTTATTAAAAAAATAAAAAATTAAAATTAAAACAAATATAATATTTTAAAAATTCAATCAAATTTTTCACTGGTCAATTAAAATAATTATACCGGCCAATAATTTACTCATAATTTGACCAAGTGAGCCAACGTGACCCCACTCTTCTCACTAACTCTTGAAAAACCTACACTATAAATATGCCTTTCAAATCAGTCCTGGCTTCTCAATTTCTTCATTTTCTCTCTCTCTCTCTCTCTCTCTCTCTCTCTCTCTCTCTCTCTCTCTCTCTCTCTCTCTCTCTCGTACTTCAGTGAAAGGAAGATGGCTGTAGCAGGGAAGCTATGCGCATACTCAAAGATGGAGAAGGAAGACCCAGAAGAGAGAATCCACAGAAGAGCACAATTCTTGATCAACAAAGTGCTGGATCAAGCCGATTACTCTCGAAGAAGACAATCGTGGTTGAGGCTCAGAATCTCGAAGCTGAAGGTGAAGATCGGCACGAGACTCAGAAGATTCAGAAAGAAGCTTCTCTCTGGTGTGTCTGCACCTAAATCTGGCTTCCATGGACACTTGAAAGCTTGGAGGCGATTGCTTTGCAGAGCCAGAAACCTATTACAACAACCCTTCCTCCTCTCTTCAAATGATTCATCAATCCACATCCATGACACCAAAACCGAAATCGATTGTCTCCTTTAGCACACCAAAAAGAAACTGCAGCTTGTGGGTCTGGACCTGTATGTATTTTAGAATCATGTGACATCATCTTATGTGTAGATGAAACGAAAGACAGAAACTGAAAGAAATAAATTTAGAAAAAAAGACAGACAGTTCAAATAGTGAATGTGAAATGTAGTCTCCTTTTCAAATACTAAAAAAAGAACAATCTTTTAGTTTCTCTCACAAAATACTGTACTCCAAAAATAGGGTTATCTGGTACTGTCAATGTTTGATACGTATTTGACACTCGCATGAGATACACACATACGACATAGTTTGTCATGTTTCGATACTTGTATCATGCTGTGTTGTGTATTTGTGTAAGTATTTGTGTTTCTTTTTACATCAACACGACGGTACAGAGAAACTGTGGTGGTGCTTCTTGTGTGTTTTATGCCGTATGTAGTTTATTGGCAATTTTCTTTTCCTAGGAAAAAAAAAATGAAAGTATAAAACCTTAATTAAAAAAGTTCTGGCTTTCGTCTTTTTTTTTTCCAGGTTTTCCCCCCTTTTTATATTTAGTATTTTGGATTTTTTTAGAATTATTAGTATTTAAAAATTTATTTATTTCAAATTAATTTAGTTTAAATAAATTGAATTATAATGATGTAAAATTCTTACAACGATGATTTTTTATTATTTAGAAGACTTAAAATAAGACAAATAAGTGTAGAGCTATTTTAACTAAACAATGTTGATTCTATAGTTGAAGTTGCTTTAGCTTCTTTAATTTATGCCCTTCTTTTCAATGTTTAGTTATTGGTGGTTGAAGAACTTTTAAGACCAATTATTAAGTTGGAAATTTGGGATTAATTTTGCCGAGCCTGCCTCAACTATGCAATCGATAGATTAACATTTATGAAATGTGGATACTTCAAAAATAAAATCAGAACATATTTAATATATATTCAAGCTCATATCCAACACAATAATTACTATATTTTTCCTTTGTTGTGTCATAACAATTTTAAGTCTATTATACTGTTGTGTTTAATTTTTAAGTCTTATATCACATAACATCGCCTGTTGTGTTTAATTTTTTATTTTTTTATCACTAATATTAAAAAATTTATTGAGTTTGAACTAATTTAATTCAAATTAAGTTAAATTACAAAGATCTAAAGTTTTCCTAATGTTGATTTATTTATTCACAAATTTAAACTTAAAACCTTAGTTAAAGAGAACAAGTATCAAATTATTTAAATCAAGCAGCATCACGTAGAATGTGTTATTTCTCACTTCTTTTTTCTTTTGTTTTCTTGGAAATTTCTTTTGCCAAGAAAAAATTGAAAGTATAAACTATAAACATCATGAAAGTTCTGGCTGCAATCGCTACTTTTTTTTCTCCTTTTAATTTTTGGGGTTTTGCAGTTGAAGTAAACAAATACAGGCGCCAACTGCAAAGGAAAGTTGCACGTCACAACTGTTTGATTGAAATTGGACGGCCAAAGAAAAAAAATTTAAAAATAGTTAACAATACATTTTTCCTTTCAATCATGAAGGTCCAATCAAAATTGGATGGCCACGATGTGTAGATCTGTCAGCCGAGCCCGTTTAACCCACTAAGAGCAAGGGTTGGGTTTATAAAATTTTGACCCATATAAATCCGAGCCTATACGGCCCGACCCGCTAACCTGCGGGTTCTACGGGTTCAATTCGAATAACCCGCGGGTAACCCGTTTAACCCACTTAAAATTTTTTTAAAATATATATTTAATACATATTACATATTCACTTATTTAGAATTTCAAATATTCTATAATCTATATTCTATACTATTATTACATTACTTATTGTCTTATTTTACATATCAACTATTTTTCTATTATAACGATAAAAATGTGTTATCATTTTTTATAATATAGGAAGATTGGAGCCTTGAAAACTTGTCAAATGTCAAAATAAATTGGTGCTTCAATGCCATTTTCATTTCTATCTTCCAAAGGTTATTTTGTAACATAATAATTTAAGATAGGAAAATTGTAGGTATTTTATATTTTTTATTTGATAATTGCTATTATTCATGAAATGATATCTAATTATACATTGATTATCAAAATTTCTGGTGATTGATATTTTGGTTACAACAAATGAGCAAATGAATATTGAAATTTGAATAAAAAAAGTTAAAAAAAAAAGAATTTCTAGCTCATTTTACCACAAAAAAAAATTTTAGTGCGGGCTGGTGGGCTGGCCCGTTTAGCCCGCCAGCCCGCACTTAGGTGGGTTGAGTTGTCAATTTGTCAGTTCGTTTATAAATAGGCCGGCCCAACCCGGCCCGCATAACTTGAGCTCGCTGTGGGCCAGCGCGAACCTGGCCCGTCAGCCCGTTTTGACAACTATAACAATGTGCAATTGTTTTTTGTGTCAGTATTAATTTATCATGTGTATATATATATATACACACACACACACACACACATATATATATATATATATATATATATATATATATATATATATATATATATATATATATATATCTGTGTGTGTCTATAATTATTTGGTGAATATATATTAAGTGCTAATAATTATTTGAGTGGACTTACATATTAATTAATATGTATATGTACATACATTAGGACATATATGTATGTGGCTATCTATAACTAAGTCTGAAATAAAATCTTTATAAAATTTGTGTTTGAGAAACCTCTTTGATATATATTATATTTTGGTTAGGAGTATGAGTGAAAATAATTTATGTGTGTAAATATCCAACTTTGCTGAATAATGACGATAACTGATAAAATGTTATTATATAATGGGTCAATCCATAAATATGATGTTGTAGTGGTTACATGAGTTATATAAGAAATTTGTTTTGATAAGACATTGAAATAGTATTGTCATAACTTTTCATCTGTCCAAAATAGTAATAGAATCATTTATACTCTCCTACAAGAGGCTACATATAATTTTGATCTCCATATTACAATAGATAAAAGTACGCTCTTATTATAATGTTCTATTATATTTTCTTATTGTTTATCAACATTCACAAATAATTGAATTATAACTAGAACATTCATATTCTTATTTGAGAAAATTTCTGCACTTGAATTTTATAATTTTGTATTGTTTGTGCTAAATTTTTTCTATCACTTTGCTGTTAGTGCTACAAACTGCAGAGAATCTGCGCTTAAAGTGAATATTACTCAATCGAATGGCGAAACAAAAAAAGAACTAAATTAAAAAGACATTTTTTTTCCTTTCAATTGTGGCTGATCCAATCAAAGTCAGACAACCACGATGTGCAATTGTCTTCTAGAGTTAACACCACCAGCTTTAGAGAATCTGAACTTGAAAATATTACTCAATCGGATGGCCAAAGGAAAAAAATTTTAAAAAAAGTTAAAAAAACACTTTTTTTTCCTTTTCAATTGCAACTATCCTTTCCATTAATTTCTGTTTCTTTTTGGAGGTTCAATTATGTTTAATTGTTGGAAATTTGTGTAGTTGAAACTTGAAATGTGGGCACGTGAGGACAGATTATATTATGAAATTATAGGTATAGTCGGTGCAGTAGTTAAGTTACTAATATCATAGCTGCTATATGTATCTGTCATGTGATTAGGTGCTGGAAAATAACGCCCCCAGCATCATCAATTAAATCTGTTACCATTCATCACATAAATTAATTAATAAATTTTCAGTGACGGTTTCTTAGGATAAGCTTCATTATGTTGGCCAATAATTCGGTGTCTCGCTTATCCAATATTGCTGTCTTACTAGACAGAATCACATCACAAGGCTGAAGGCTTCCCCAAATAAGAACTTCCATTTTGATTATTAAAACATTAATCATAAATTAAAGGTGAAACTTCTCAGCAAAGTGATCATGTAATTGGGATAAGGGACTTACTAATAGTTAAACTGGATCCAGAAAATGTGGCTGAGTCTGGAAATTTTTTGGTTTTTCATAGATATTTTTTTTATCAAAAAAGAAATATTATTAAGAAAGAGAGAATGACACAAAGAGGAAGAGGAAAAAAGAAGAACACACAAAAGGAGGATAAGATATCATCCTAAAAACAAGAGAAACACACTAGAACAACCCACAAGCCAACAAGGCTAATACATCGAAACCTTCCAATCTCTACAAGCAACATCGAAGGGCACCCCTTAAAAAACTCATTAGCCAACACCCAAAAAGTAGCAATGTAGCGGATTCCATTCCACAATAAAAGAAGAGGCAGCTACCACTGGTTAAAGATTCTTGCATTTCTTTCCATCCAAAGGCACTACAATATTGCAAATAAAGCCGCCCTCCACAAAGTCTTATTATCCTTTCTCAACCCAAAACCTGTAAAGTTAGTGGCAAAAAAAGCACCAAGGTCAAACGAACAAATCTAGCTCTACTCGAAGAGGACAAATAACATGTTCCACATCTCTCTACCCACCTACAATGCAAGAACAAGTGACTATTTGTTTTTGAGTTTTCCAAACACATAACGCAAATATCAGGAGATCAAGCCATAGAAGGCCGTCTAATCTGACACAAATCGTTAGTATTAATTCTATTGAGAACTGCAGTCTAGACAAAAGCCTTAAACTTAAAAGGCACCTTCGCTTTCCAAAATGATTTTTTAAAAGACAATGAACCATGGGGATTACCAATCAAAAACTTTTAAAAAGTAGCACAAGAATAAGAATCCGAGGTGTCCCAAGACCACAACCTCCTATTAGAGAGAGAAGAGACACTGAACGAATCCAAAAAATTTAGCAACAGAGTAAGCTCGTCCACAAGGCTATCATTGATATTTCTGGAAAAATGAAAATTCCAAGAAAATTGGTCCCCTTCAGAACATAAAAAAGCAACAATAGGAGCTTCATGCAAAGAAGACAAGAAATAAAGGTAAGGAAACCTATCGATGAAGGTAGACTGAACAATCCAACAATCCTCCCAAAAACGAAAGCGAGACCCATCACGAACACATAAAGATAGCAAAGGAGAAAAAGAATGGTATACTTGAGAGATAGCCTTCCAAGGACTAGCATGTGTAGCAGCGCCTCCCGAGTTTGCATCTTAACCATGCCGATGTAAGCCAAACTTGGCTTTAATCACCTATGTCAAAGGGAATTAGGCTCCAAAAGAAAACGCCATAACCACTTAGCCAAAAGGGAAATATTTTTAGACACCAAATTTCCAAGACCCAAACCCCCAACATCCTTCGATCTACAATACGTCTCCCAACTAACAAGATGGTCCCTTTTACTCTCTCCTCCATCTAACCACAAAAAGTCCCTCATAAGCTTCTCAATCTTATTGGCCACCCTAACAGGAATTTTAAACAAAGACAGAACATACAAGGACACACTAGATAAAGAGGCCTGGACTAATGTAGTTCTCCCTCCCAAAGAAAAATAGGCCCCTTTCCAGATATCAAGCTTTTTAGAAATCATTTGAATGACAGGGTACCAAAAAGACTCCACCCGAGGATTACCACCTAAAGGAACACCAAGGTAGGAAAGAGGCCAACTCAAAACCTCACAACCAGCTAAGGCGACTAACTCACATAAGGATCCCTCCTGAATATTAATACCTACAGGACCACACTTATCTATATTGATACGAAGCCTAGACACCAACTCAAAAACCTATAAGATAGTTAACACATGCAGGAAATTCTGCCTATCATCAAGCAGGAAAAGGATAGTATCATCTGTAAATTGCAAATGGGACAAATGGCAACCATTAAACCCAATCAACAGACCATGAACTACCTCTCTATCAGAATCCCTGCTCAATATACGACTTAACTCATCAACCACGAGTGTGAAGAGAAAGGGAGACAAAAGGTCACCCTGTCTTAACCCGCATTGCCCCTTAAACCACTGTTTAGGATTACCATTAACTATAACCGAAAAGACCACCGAGGAGAGACAACCCCTAATCCAACACCTCTACCTATCACCAAAACCCTTATAACGCAAACCTTATCTAGAAAACCCAATTAACCTTACCATAGGCCTTTTAAAAGTCTACCTTGAACACTGAGCCCTTAAGCTTTCTATGGGTGAGGTCCTTAACAACTTCATTGGCAAACAAACTAGCATCAAGAATTTGGTGATCAGAAATAAAAATACTTTGATTCTCAAAGATAGTAACCCCCAACACCTCACTCAATCTCAAAGAGAGCACTTTTGCCACAATTTTATAGACACTAGTCACTAAACTAATAGGCCTAAAGTTCCTCACCTTAATCGACCTGTCTTTCTTAGGGACAATAACGATGAAAGTAAAGTTCATGTTAGTCGGGATACGACCATTATTATAGAATTCAACAAACACTTTCATCAAATCCTCCTTCACAATAGACCAACAAGCCTGGAAATAACCCATATTAAATTCATCTGGCCCATGAGCCTTTTCTTTCTCCATCTTCCAAATGGCAACTCTAACTTCTTCTTCCTTAAAGGGTCTTTCAAGCCACCTACCCTTAGAGCTGTTAATGAGCGACCAGTCCAAACCCTCAGTAAACAACCTCTCAAGCACCTCTTCCTCATACAGTTCCTTGTAAAATCTAGACACTTCCCCCAAAATCACATCATTGCCCCTAACAAGTCTACCTCCATCAGCTTCTAGCTCTTTAATGAAACTCTTATGCCTCTTCTCACTGGCAACCTTATGGAAAAAACTAGTGTTCACATCTCCCTCCTTAGCCCATTTAATCCTGCTCTTTTGACTCCAACTAAGCTCTTCTTTCTTGCTAATATCATCTAAAGCATTTTTAAGAGACATCTTACGAGCTACAAGGCTATCATCTAAATCACCCTGACTTTCAAGCTTTTCATAGATATTTTTTATTGGAGATAATTATGCTTAAGAAAGAGTCAAACACTAAATGTGGATATCTCTTCCTACGAGAATTTAAACTTCAGTTTATCACCTTTTAATTAAGAGACTAGCTAACTTTTTTTTTATTAGACTAGCTAACTTTATTAGCTAACTTTTTTTTTAATTCTTCTAAGATATTTTTTTTAAGAAAAGAAGAAAAGACTCGAACTTGATGGTGAAGTAATGTAATTGGAGGCATTAATGAGAGCAGTAAGTGGTGATTATTTGTGAGAAGAGTCAACTCTTCTGATACACCCTCTCCGTGTCGTTGTACTCAACCATCCACTACTTGTGTCTCTACCACTATTTTTGAACTCGACCTAGTCAAGTTACCAATTTGGACAATTTTGCAAGTGACCTGGTCGGATCTTAGCTGACCCAGCGACCCGGACCGGGTCACTTTTTAAAAAAAAAATTAACATTCATGAAATTTAACAATTATGTGATTATGTTAGCTTTTGAGTTTGTTCCTGCAACTAGGACCCATTTATGATCTTTATTTTTTCATATGAAAATTGTACTATCAACATGTCATTCTCGTTGCATATAATTGTGGTTATGTTAGCTTTTTTACCTAAAAGTCTAACTTAAATGTGAAGCTATTGATCGCCATTGTTTGTAAATATTCAATGCTACTTTGATTAGTAGGAAGGAATAGCTATTTATCACTACCAGGATGGAGGGGGCTTTTGAGAAGGTAGTAAAGTCGCACACATGTCCAAGATCAGATTTAAAATAATTAAATAATTGTTAAAGGATTATTAGATTAAATTAAACAATGTCTAGCTATGTTGTGCCAATAGTGAATCAAAGGTTATTCAAGATAGAGCAGAGACCTATATCTACAAATTGCAACTAACTTCATTTAACATTGTTGGGTTAAATATATTTAAGGTCTACTTGTGTATTTTTTTATGATGCCCACCATTGTGTTGTTTGAATCATTATATCTAACTCTTTCTTAAAAGCTCATTTCAGTTTTTGACCCATTCCCATATCTATTTTAGATAATGTTTTAATCTTATTATTCATGCACAATCTTTGAGAGAAAGTTTCTCTTTCCTGACAGCAAATTAATTTCTTGTCCCCTTCACAACTTTTAGGGAAAAAGTCCATCTGACACAAGCACAATCTTAGAAATAAAAGTCAAATTGTGTCAGGAGGCAGAAAGAGTAAATGACAGCTCCTAGGAACCAACGCTTATACATGATAAACGCTCTATTTATATCTCTATGATGCTTCTTCCATGTCCCTCTAAGGTATGCATTAATGAAGGTTACAGAAGATATGTGCATTTATTAAGAGACCCATTAAAACTTCTTCAAGTACCAATGACTACTTTTCTGCTCCCTCCTATTTAAAGCTTTGGGTGCTCATTGAAGAAAACTTAATGAAGTAAATCACAATTTATTGAAAGTCTCTCTTCTTTACCTACTCTATGCAATTCCTCTTAAGTACTTTGTGTGAGCTTGGGCATTAATTTTTTATTGTGTTTGAGAGATCTTCATTTATTATTAGCTTGAGTTATTGTTTTCTTAATTTGCTTTACAAAGGTTGCAAAAGTTGTTGAGCTAAGCTTTTAGTAAAAGGTTTTGGTTCCTTTGAGAAAGCATTTCAAATATGTATAAGTTTTAGGAAGTA
Organism: Biancaea sappan; assembly: GCA_037074585.1. Lineage (NCBI taxonomy): Eukaryota > Viridiplantae > Streptophyta > Magnoliopsida > Fabales > Fabaceae > Biancaea > Biancaea sappan. The sequence continues at coordinate 85,030,332 of CM073490.1, read as the reverse complement.
AAAACTTTAGGAAGCTTATTTCTGATGAGTTTTTCTTGTAAAACTCATGACCTTCAATGTTTATAAAAAATCTACTTTGCTTGTGTACATTGAGATGAAAACGTAGGATCCAAGTGGTTGAAATTTAAACCCCTTTAAATCTTCTGTGTAAAACTCTTCTTTTCTCACTTCTACTTATTGAACTTTATTTTCATTCAACCTCCTAAGGATGAAAAACTATTTTCGAAAAAGAAGTTGAAATTGTTTATATACACATATATACACAACTCAACCCCCCTTCTTGTTATATTTGGTCTAACAAACATTATATTCAAAATCTTAATCCTAAGCGATGTACCAGATCTTGTCCATGCACTAGTTATTTTTTTTTATCAAATTATATGTTTGTATCTATGATGTATCCTCTAGGAGGCATCATTTTATGTTTAATTTATTATGGATGTTTATGACTTTTATGAATATTTGTATTTTAATTATTTATGACTAATGACTATTGTTTTAAGATTGTAAAGTGTGAAATTTATATATAAATTATTTATTTCATTTGTCTTTGAACTTATTTGTAAATATATATAGGTATATATTTTTTTTAATTTTTTTAATTTATTTACCTAATTCAGCGATTAACTCAATGATCCGGCAGTTGAACTAGTAGCCCGTGACCTAGCGGCCAGCCTGGTCGATGACCAGGCAATTCCAAAAACATTGGTCTCTACTAGTGGTGTTAAACGGGCCGGCATGGAACGGTCTTGACGTAAATAGGCTAAAATCTCGAAAAAGGGCAGGCCAATGGGGTACTTTTTTTTAATATTAAAATAATATAATTTTAAATTTCTTTTAGTAAAAAATTCAATAATTTTTAGTAAAATAGTATTTATACATGTAAAACATTACTTCTTTTATATTTTTAAATAATTCAAGATTAACTATATTTAAATTTGAAATTTTTATATTTATTTTTAAAAAATTACAAAAGTTTTTATATCCAAATTTACTATATATTTTTATTGAATATAAGGTTATAAAATATAGAAATGTGATAAAATGAAATTATTTATACTAATAATATATTTTTCTCAAAAAAAAAGGGACCAGCCCGCAAGCTAGCCTGTTTAGGCCCGTTTAAGAACGGACCTAAACTGTTCAATCGAAGACCACCCATTCACCAATGGTCTCGGTCTGGCCTACGGGCCACGAGCTTTTTTCCTAATATTAGTCTCTACTGTATACAAGCCTTGCCAGTATTTAGATGTGTGCATTGGGTCGGGTTAATCCACCAACCTGCTCAATCCAAACCAATTCACAAGATTGGATTAGTGGGTTGGTCCGGCTTTATTTTTCTAACCCACTAACTATTGGTTCAGGTAATATGTTTATAAATTTTCAACCAGCTGAACCTGAACCAACTCACGAATCCTCCCATTTTTTTATTGTACGTAGTACTATTATGCTATACATTTATGTTGTGGTAAAGCATTTAGGATTTAGTTAGCTTACTATTTAATTTCTTTTGCAACATTTCATTCTCTCAATAATAATGTACAATACCACATATAACCTCTACCATCTTAATTATTTATTAAACCACTAGCATCTTCATTTAAAAGTTTATTATTCCACTTTTCATCCCAATTCTAATAAACATCAAAAGAAAAAATTAATTCAATATCAAATTATAAATGAGATTTTCTTCCAAAAAACTTATAACGATGTAAGGCCTAATTATATTATTTCTTTTATCATTTTTAATTCTAGCATTTTAAATCAAGTCTACCATTCTAAAAAAAAACTCAATCTATCAACTGAACCAAATCAATCCATTTGGCAACCGGTTTTGTTAGTTCGGGTTGAATAAGTGAAAATATATCAATTTAAACCAATCCAACATGCCCTTTTTTGACTGATTTGGTTCTTAAAATCCCCTCAATCCAACTTTCGCACACATCTACTAGCACTTGTTTACTTTGGTTTCTCACAGTATTTTTTTTATTAGAGGCAGTTTTGTTTAAAACACTGTTAGGTAATAAATGTAAACATTTTTTTAACAAATATTCAAACCTTAATTTATTTGAAAGATTAATCTTTTTTTACTACTATAATTAAATCCCATTAGTTGGAATAACTTTGTATATTCATAATTTGTTGTTTATTCAAAATTTGAGTCAACTTGAATTAAATTAGTAAAAATTTATTAAATATCTGGATAGTGGTGGTTTTTAGAAAAACACAGCCCTCCCAATAATGCTTCTTGCATTATACATATATATACTAGTGAGGATTCAATGCTTGTCCTGTAAAGATAAATATTGTGTTTATCTTTACAAGGACCGTCAGATTTCAAATTCAACAGTTCATATTTCAAATAATATTTTTGACAATTTTTTTTTAAAAATATTACTTAAAATCTAGATTATTAAATGTGAAATCTGACGATTCCTGTAAATACAAGCACGATGCTTGTCTTTACAGGACAAGAACCGGATTCTCACTCTATATATACATGCCAAATTATCCATTCATAAAAAACTTCAGGATTTTGCATTGCTTTCTTATGAATTATGATAGAAACAATATATACAGTAGGCCAGGGAGGAGGAGGAGGAAGAGTGCATGTCTTCTGGTCTTCCTCTCTTCACCTTCAATTCTTTCATTCTTTTCATGATCTTCTACTGGATCAATTTTTTTATAATTTCCATTTTTCAAGTTGAAATCATATATTTTCAAATTCAACTACATATATAATTTAATGAAATAAAATATATTTTAGTAATTTTAAGAGGAAAATACATTAAGTTCTCTTAAATTTTACATTATTTGCAAATATTTTTTTGAATTTTTTTTTATTTTAGGAAATTATTTGATTATTTTGTCCTGACGCCATTACTTCATGGGCTTCAAATAAAACATTTTTATAATTGATGCAACAAGCTTTCATTGTCCTCAGGGTCACCATGTATATCCAGGTAAGAGATTGTACAAGAGTGTGAAGTGTATACAAGGCGACGATATTAAGGATAAAATAGATAGAATAATGTATCGTTTGAAAAATAAAGTTATGGTATCTTTTTTTTTTTGGATTGTGAAAATTCAATAGGTAATATCAATAATTCACTTTTTTTGGTGCAATATATATAATCGACTAAAACAATTCTACTCTAGAATATTAATTGTCAGTAAGTTATTAAATTATTATAATAAAATAAATTTAATAAATTAACTAGTGTTGTCACCCGTGCTATGCACGAGTTAATATAAATGTCATTATTTTTGTTTATCAAATAAATAAATAAGAACAATTAATATACATATAAAGAAATAAGTATACAAAAATAATGAGACATTTAGGTCATGTTAAAACACATATACTTCTGATTTATTAGATATAATTGCCTTGAAAACTAAATGTGAACAACGTTAAATGAAAAGAACAAAAATAAGATATTACATGAATTAATTTAGATAAATATACTAATGATAAAAAAAAGAATTGAAATAAAAGTTATTGACTTTTAACATAAATTTTGGAATACTTTTTTAAACACTACACTAATAGTGCTTGTCACTAAATTCTCATGCTTGTCAAATATTAGAATCTTTAATCCCTTTATACTTTCATTCTTGAGATACAACGTAAAGTTGACCATAACTAAATAAGATTTGCAAGATATAATCCAACTAAAGAAAGTGATTACTTATGTTATAGCAAAAGCTCAAAAAAAAAAAAATACACGTGTAAAAACAATAATAACGAATAAAAGATAGAAAAAGAAATAGATACAAAAATCATAAATTATTATTAAAAAAAATATAAAACAATTTTGCTATAAAGTATTAAAAAGAATTTGATGCCTAAGATCGCTCGTTTACGAGTAGTTACAGGCCAGCCCATGGATCTAATCCCGTTTTGACACTACTATAAGGAGTGATATAAATAAAGGTCAATGTATTAATAATAAGAAAAAAATGAAATGAAATTTACTTGCCTTTAACAAATTTTTTTGAATATTTTTGGAGGAATTTTTTTGAATATTTTTTCAGGAACTCAATAGTATTTTACATAGATGATTGCATATAAAGTCGGTGTGACATTTGAGTTGAGACATCACAATCCAATTTAAACCTACAATTGTAAATGAAAAAAAATTTCAAATAAAGATATAATAATTAATATAGATAAGCAGTAATAATTTATTAAGGATAAAATAACAATATTACTTTAAAACATAATCAGAATATTCCATCATATCAGGATTGATAAATAGCCTTGAAGTATTCAAAGAATTTGATATTTGTCGTAACCCTAACATTTTAGAATCTTATAACAAAAACTTATACTATCTTAAACTACAGAGAATAAAGTTTATGAAATTAACCTGAAAAATCATTTTACAACGTTGAACAACCATAATAGTTGGTCATTTAACATCATAGCCTATGTACAATACAATCTAATTAGCAAAATTTCCTCATAGAGTATAAATCACGTTATTACACCAAAAGGATATAATGTAGTTAATGAACATAAACAACCAAAATAAATTACAAATTAAAAACATAGCTAAATTACTTTAAATCTTACAGTCCAATGTTCGTTCTTTTGTTCTTCATGCTATTATTGCATATATCTTCAATAGCTTCGATAGCAGTTAGTTTGCCAATGACATCTATAAAATATATGAAAGGTGCACTGAATAATTGTGAGTTCATATTGTGGAAATAATCAATTATATATGATAAAAATAATAGGTTTATAGAGATGACATAAACCAATCAAATAATTTTAATCAACATGTTGAGATGAAAATATTTGCAAACGAATAAAACAAAGTCAAGCCCGGAATAACAATGTCATATTTAACTCGACTGACTTTAGAGAAGTACTAGAAATTTATCTTAAATGCATGATGATACAATAATTACTATTGTCCTTACCAATAATGTTGAATTGTATAATAACGTACACATTATCTTCAAAAATAATATACTTGAACTTGTTAATAAAAGTCCACTTGACAAATGTATGAATGCAAGATTCTTGAAAAAAATTTGATAAAGAAAAAACTACATGAACCAAAATCTATGCTTAGATAACAAAAACAATAAAAGGAAAAGGTAGAGAAAACACCTGTGAACCTTGTAAAACCATCTTTATGCTATTAACTTCTTCAGGTGAGTTATATCCAGGCATAAACCATATGTGCATAATTTAGCCATATGAAAAGAACGATGAAACTGTCCACAACCTCACTACCTGAATCTTAATCATCCAATCATCCATTGATGCATTAACATTAGCAATGTTATTAAATTTAGCCATATGAAAAGAACTAACAGAATAAAAAACTGATTTTGCAAAAAGAATAAATAATACAAATACATGAGGAATACATTACAATTGGAATGATCCTTTATTAATACAATATGAATTTTAAACATAATTAATTGAATATTGATTAAATAATTTAAATAATTAAATAATAATAAGAATGAATTTAGTAATTTACATAATTAAATTACAATTTGCATGACAGTTGCAATGTTCACGGAATTTAAATTCATGAATGCCAGAAATATGTATTGATTGTAGAGCTTTAATCACATTTTAAAAGGGTTGCTTTACCATTTGAATTTGAATTTACCCTAATTTTACTTAATGTATTTAATATAGTGATTTACACAATCTATTTATTTAATACTTCATTTTAATTTATTAATTTTAATATATGTAATTTAATGTGGTGTGATTGATAAGAACAATTTTTTTCCAATTCATTTTAATGCAATTATACAATCAAATTCCAATTTACATAATAATTATAATCTTCACGGAATTTAAATTCAAGTATGTCAGGACTATGCATTGATAGTGAAAACTCTAATTACATTTCAAAATGGTTGCTTTACCATTTCAAATTCATTTTCTCAAATTTTGTTGCTTCATTGATGAACAGAGATTTTTCTAATTGTCCATGACAAGATATGAGATTCATAAAAATGAATTTACTTTAATTTTACTTAATGTAGTTAATGGACCCTAATTTTACTTAATTCATTTATGGAATTGTTTCATTTGAATTTACCTTAATTCTACTTAATGCATTTAATGTAGTGATTCATAAGAATGAATTTAGTAATTTACATAATCTATTCATTTAATATTTCATTTTAATTTATTAATTCTAATATATGTAATTTAATGTGGTATGATTAATAAGAACAATTTTTTTTCAAATTCATGTAATTAATGTTTCATTTTAATTTATTAATTTTATTATATAGTATTTAATAACATCTATGTAATTAATGCCCTATAGTGGAATTGTTTTAATATATTATATAGATCACATCACATTAAATGAATTTGAAAAAATTATGGTATTTTGCTATATAATTGGTTTATAATTGATGTAATTGCTATATAATCACATTAAATGAATTTTAAAAAATTAGGGTAAATTGCTATATAATTGGTATATAATTGCTATAATTACTATATAATTGATAAATTAGGTAAATTTTTCAATTGAAATATAATAGATTAAAACAATTCTACTCTAGAGCATTAATTGTCAGTAAGTAATTAAATTATTATAATAAAATAAATTTAAATGAATAAATTTGGTAAATTAATCACATCATATTAAATGAATTTAAAAAAATTAGGGTATATTGCTATATAATTACTATATAATTGGTTTATAATTGATATAATTGCTATATAATCACATTAAATGAATTTAAAAAAATTAGAGTAAATTGTTATATAATTGGTATGTAATTACTATAATTACTATGTAATTGATAAATTAGATAAATTTTTCAATTGAAATATAATATAATGTTATTTGGTAAATTAGCATTTATTATATACAAATAATCAAATAATTAATTGTTATATAATTGCTATATAAAAACTAACTTACAAGTGCTCATATTATTTATTTTTCTTTTTAAATAATTATAATAAAATTTAAAATTACCTCAATCAGCTTAAACTATAATAATAAATTATCACTTATTTTTCTCTTTTTTTTATACAAGCAAGCTAGACTTCTTTATTGCACCATCATCCATGGTCAATCTCCTATCTTTATGCAGATGTTTTTAAAAAGTGACCATCATTATTAGCCAATTTGAAGGCTTTCTCGTTTTTCAAAATTAAAATTTTAAAATTCAAAATCAATGTAGATATTTATATATTTCTTTTAAAGATCTCATCTAAATTTGCATATCTCTTTCTCTTACACAATTTCCCTTCTTTTTTTCTTCGATTTTGCTTCTTCTTCCCTTACATACATGAAGGACAACAATAGTAATTTATCATCAAAACTTTAAAGTGATGTTTCTCTCACATCGTTTAGTATCATAGTTTAGTTTTCTTTTTATTTATGTTTTTGATCTATACTGTTCACATTCGCGATTACTGTTCATTCGATTGTGATTTTTGATTTTATGTTTCTCTTTCATTCCTGTGTTTTTTTTCTACTTTCTTCATTTATATATTCGTTCTCCGTTGTTGTTTTCCGTGTTTCTGGTTCATCTATGTTTCTATATTTTTGATCTTTTGGTTTTTTATTTCTGTCTGTTGTTATCCATTTCTACATTGTTCTAGTTTTCTAATTCTAGTTTCACTTTGCTGTTTTTGTCATTACGTTTTCTTGAGGAAAGCAGATCATGAGAAAGATCAAAGCCTAAAAAAAATGATGTTATTGAGGTAATTACTTATGTTTGAATAATATAATTTGACTATTTTTAAATTAAATTTTTTCGTGATTTTCTGATCTAATAAGATTAATGAATAATTCCTTGTAGGTTTAATGTGAGCAAAGGGTAGAGCCCTTTCTATGAAGAGAAACTTTATGCAATGTCGATGTAATATCCAAGAAAAATAAAATATAAATATTTGTTTATAAACTATTGTTACTATTTCAGTATACGGTACTATTCACCCATATAATACTATTTACATATACGATACTGTTCATTTATGCAATCGAAATGTCAAGTACTAGATGTGGTTTGGTCATAAGAGAAAACTAGAAAGAAGTTTGTAGGAGAAAATGACGTTTTATGTGTAAAAATACCCTCAGGGACTAAATTGAAAGGACTGATTTGAAAAGAAACTTAAAGGTTTAAGGTGAAAGGATAGTTTTCCCTTTAAATTTTCAATAGTAATAACAAAAAAATTTTCAAGCCGTATTTGCGTCATTTTCATTAATAGTAAATTGAATATTTTATTAGCACATAGTGTCAAATAGTACCCTTAACTTTTGCTATAAATAGGCCCTTCCATTTCACTTCTAAACTCACACCTTCAACTTCTCTTCTTCTCTCCTTAAGTTTCTCTTACTCCAATGTTAGGCTTATGAGATTTTGGGCCTTTCCTTTTCAGCTTAGGTAAGGATACTATGCCCTTTCTATGTCTTTCAAATTTTGAGAAGTTATTTTCTTAAGTATGCTCTGTGGTTGCGGCCTTAGCTGATCTTCCACATCAGAAAAACTGTCCTTAGCTGTTTATATGTTATTTTGATTCTCTGATTACCGAAATAGAATGTAAACTGTGAAGAATACATGTCTAGGAAAGTTCTGGCTAAGGAAAGACCTGGTTTTTAAGTGTGTCCAGTGTGACCCTCCACTCTTTCCTGGGAACTTACCTGGTGTACTCTTTTACAGATTGTATTCTCTATTTCTGGTATGAATAGTACCCGTACGTATGAATAGTAACCGTATGAATAGTAACCGTACATATGAATAGTATCCATACATAAAAAATAGTATTCATACATATGAATAGTAACCGTATGTACGAATATTATCCGTATGTATAAATAATATCCGTACGTATGAATAGTGACCGTATATATGAATAGTGACCGTATATATGAATAGTACCGTATGTATGAACAGTATCTGTACGAAAACAATCCTAACGTATTTTCTCTAATCTTTATGAAAATCTCCGTAGCAGAACACTGAAATTCACCTGAGCACTCTTGTCTGTAATGACTTAGAGAAGCGATATTCGTACGGAATCCAGGTGAGTGAAACGACCCCGTGTTAATAGAGTTTTAGCATTACTGGTGATAAAAAGTATGTCGTAGGACACTCCCAAGATTCATAGGGAGAAATTGGATTCAGAATGACGAATATAATGAGATAATTAATCCATAAGTATGGATAAAATGAAATAAGTATCTTATGATGATGTGAAGTTTGAATGTTTTCAAAAACGGATTAATTGTTATCTTGATATGTGGTTTATAAATCTATAATATAGTTATATACTATACCTGTTATATGGATGAATATTATATTGAGCTTCCGATTATGATATGAAATGCTATTGATTGTGATTGAGCGGGACAGTACCCCCTCTCACGGCAAGGCGGAAAACCCGGTTGACAGGGTGTCTTGACCAATGAGTGTGGAGACAACGATTCCCTCAGTAGGGATATAGCCCGGATTGGTGATAAATCCGTGAGGCGCCCTAGCTAAGAGGATGAGGTTGTGCGTCATGGCGGAAATATACATAATTGGTGAGCCGGCCTGTGTGCGCTCTCCGGGATATATTGCCATTGACGAGTACTAGTAACGTTTGTTGAATTGGATGAATTTTTATCTTGTATGTAAGAGGATGATGTTGTGCGTCATGGCGGAAATATACATAATTGGTGAGCCGGCCTGTGTGCGCTCTTCGGGATATATTGCCATTGACGAGTACTAGTAACGTTTGTTGAATTGGATAAATTTTTATCTTCTGTCTATTGGTTGAGTATGAGCCTTTGGATATGCTTGCATGACTGGTAATGTATTTGAATTTTATTAATGCGAGGCCGATTCGCTCATTGAGTTTAAAAGCTCACATTGTTTGTACAACCTTTTTGTTCAGATCAGGTTGCCATCGAAGAATATCTGCTAGAGGAGTAGATCACTTTGGACCTTCCCGTTGTCGGGTAGACCTCTCTTCTGTTATAGATTATGTTGCTCTGTAATCGTCTAGGACATCTAGTTCAGGGGTTCGACATTTGGCTTGTATGTCAGTATAATAATGTATTTTAAATTGATAATCTATGATTACATGCAAATCATCTCTATGATTTTCAGATAAGAAAATTTGATATATTTATCGGAAGGCTTACAGTGATGAGAGATTCATCATTGTGCCGGTCATGTGCCCAGAAAACGGGTCGTGACAGTCGAGATTACATATGTACGGATTGATTGAATGCTAATTTAGGATTTAAAGCATTAAATTTTAAAGTTGGGATGTGATTTATATTTCCTCCCTTGATTATCTTCTTTTTATTGTTTTAAGATTTTGTGGGTATGTAAGTTATGTTTTAAATTTCAATAAACTTATTGTTGCTAATCCAAATGTATATTTGTAGTATTAGAACAAACAGTCAAAGGAAGACAAGGATTTTGATCCTAACAGTCCTATTAGATTAGTAACTTTTATTCCAACTCATTTTCATAATTAATTAATATATTTATCTAAATTAATTCATGTAATACGTTATTTTTTTATTCTTATTTTCATTTGACGTTATTCACATTCAATTTTTAAGGCATTTGTATCCAATGAATCATCTTATATGTGTTTTAACATGACTTAAATGTTTTATTATTTTTGTACACGTATTGTTTTATATATTTTTTAATTATTTTTATTTATTTGATAAATAAAAATTATAATATTTGTGTTAATTTATGCATCGCACGGGTCATAATACTAGTTCTCCTAATTTCAATGTAGTAAAATATTTATTAATGCTCATTGGTTCAATTGGATCAACATTTGATTGTCTTAAATAAGAATTGGAGTTCGTATTTCATGAACAGAGAAAATTAATACAGGAAAAGCTTTAAATTTATGTAATCAAATCCAACTTAAACCAATTAATTAGAGCCCAATAAAGTTTTGAACACCGGTTATTCTATATATACATATATTAGAGTTTTCCATTCTGCGCTAGAAAGAATATGATCTCCTATACATTGAAGGGAAATATTTAATATGCTCTTATAGTAATGAAGAATTCAATACTATCTCAATTCATATTTTGAAAAGTTATTTTTTACCAAAAATCTCCAACTCAACCATAATTTAAAATTAGATTTTGCGAATTTTATAAAAAATTATAATAAATTTTATGTCAAAATATGGAACGAAAATTCTAGTCCTTTGGAAGTAACGAATTTTCAGTACTACTCCCTCTTAAATTTTTGCCATTTGTCCCATTATTCCAAATCACCATTTCAAAGATATTACATCCAATTAACAGAAACCGCAATCTAAATAAGGAAAAAAAATAAATAAGGAAAAAAAATAAATTGATATATTTTATTTCCTCATTTTCTCTACTTTATTTCTTTCCCGTTTTAGTTAGTACCAATTTTAGGTTTTTCCTTATCTTTGAACTGAGAACAAAAAAAGTTTTGGTTGAAATAATTCTGGAGAAAGAGCAGTGGCACAGTTGAAAAATTTTTGCAGTGAATTAGAGATAAACATATATGTATTTTATTTCAATGAGAGATAAACGATGAGAGAGAATTTCAGTATCTCAATCTTAGCGGAGAAAATTGCAGTACTTCAATCTTCGCAGTTTTTGGATTATAATGTCAATTTCTCCAGTAACGTTTCTTTAACAGTGTTTATCCTGTTCTGTAACATGTGTCTATATTTAATATTGGATAATAATTTGAATTAAAAAAAAAATCTCCACACTCAAAGTGGGACTTTAAAGAAGCCTTCATCCAACGTACATTTCGGGGTTTATAGCAGTTTTTCATTTTGTTGCCTCTTTCTTTTGTAACATTGAATTTTTTGCGTAGGATTAATTCATTCTGAGTAAATTGTATTCTCCTCCCTTGCAAGTTTACAAAATTAATAACCATCTTCTATATATTTTTAAAATTCTCATTTCCTATAATTATGGAATTCCTACAGTTTGGGCTAATTTTATATTTTTTATTAAAAAAAGTATGTTATTTAATACTTAGTAACCTAATATTACTTTTTTTTACTAATGCCATCCATTAACCTAATTAAGTACATATTGAGTTTTTTTAACAATAAAATAAAATACTTGTAGCATTTTATTCTAAATTAACAGCAAAAAAAAGCATTATAATGTGTAAAAATTAATATTATAGATTAATAAAATATACTTGAGTCAAAACATATATGACACATTAGATTACTGAACATAAAAAATGTACTGTAATAAACTTCTTTGAAAAGTTATATAAAACTATAATTAAATTGAAGTGTTATATATTTAATAATTAAAAGAAATAGAGAAGATGACCAAATAATTTCAAATATTTATAAAGAAGAGAAGTCTTATTTACTCTTTATTTTATTAACAGGTTGTAATAAAATATAAGTAAATCAGCATTGAACCTAGAAAGGGACGCAGAACCGCAAGGTTCATGCATATCACACAGTTCAAAAGCGCTATATATATATATACATATATATATATATATTGGTTTCATGCACCCCCACCATTTTTGACATGGTGCTTGCTTTCACGTTGGAAAACTTTGAATTGAAGAACACTATACATCTCAAAGTCAACTCTGGCATGTGTACTTTTCTTTTCACTCCTTTCACAACCTCATTTGTGAATTTTCACGCCATTAATTTCTTTCTTTCTTTATTTTTTTAATTACCATTAACTCTACAAAATTTATACGGAAATGGGTCGAACGTCCAATGCATTTGATAGCCCTATCCATGCTGGTGAGGATGATATCGCTGATGTACGAAATTCTCAAATCTTCAATCATGTTATAATACTCCTGCACTAAGAAAGCCATGGGCTATATACCCGGATCATGACTTATTTAGAGTGCTGGGTCTGGCCAGATTTGGATTGTTAAATATAGTAAATTATGTTTAATATCTTTTAATTTTTAGAAAATGGATTCTCGCCTATTCTAATGTAAATTATTAAATATGTCATATCTAATAATCTATATTTTTTATATTTTTTATTTTTTTTAAATTTTATTGATTATTCAATTTTAGTCAACGATCATCAAATTAATTAACGTCCAATACAATTATAAAAATTTAAAAAAAAAAAAAGAAAACATAAACTGTTAAAAGTCTATATTGTAGTAGGATCATCTTATACTTTTTAAACATAAGAAAAAATTCACTTCCTACTTTCTTTTGTATGTGTATGTGAGAGAGAGAGAGAGAGAGAGAGAGAGAGTCTACTCGCTGTGAGAAACATATATATATATATATATATATAATTATAAATATAACATACGAAGGTTAGTTTAAGTGATCTAACACTAATTTCTTTTAAATAGAGTGTTGGAATCTTATAAATGAAATAAATTAATATTGAGAAAATTTTACATCTCTGTAATCTAATCTGATTCAAATCAAATTAGTTGGAGCCAATGAATTTTTTAAAATAGATGGTTCAAATCAATATATATATATGGTCAAAAGAGTTACTAAGTATAATTTAATTGAAATTTCAAATTCTTAAAGTAACTCTCTCTAAATTTATTTGTGTTGGGTTAAGTAGACCCCGTGTCTATTTTTTATTTAGATTTACTATTGAAAAAATTTATGTAATGTAATGAATTAGTAAATAAATTTTTATCGGTTCAATTAATAAATGCCTTATTTTTTAATAGTTTAATTTTTTAAATTAATTTAATTAAACAAATCAAATCGATTGATTCGATTTAATTTTTAAAATTATAATTTATACTGACAAACCTACCTAACTCAGCAAAAGCTCTAGGCTTTCTAGTCATGACAAACCCTATAAAATATGTGATCTAACTGACCCACCATCAGATTACTATTGCATATTTACTCAAAGTATTAATAGCCGTATGTACTCAAGGAACGATTATGATTTAATTCTTAAAGACCTTACTTTAGGTAGAGTTCTACCATTGGCACTTAGTAAATTCAAAAATCAAAAGTAATTAAGTTTTTATCTATTGAATGAATTGATACCCTTGAAAAGTAAAGAACATATTACTATTGCATATTTGTTTTATCTAATTAATATGCTAATTTTGCTAATAAGTTCCATATCTAGTTGCTGGTAATGCGAAAACAGAAACACATAAACAGGTATTATCATGTTCACCTCCCACATAATCTAACATTCATTATAAGTTTATATCTATGCAACTTCCAGCTAAATCCCCACTTTATTGGAAGGAGGGATAATTCCAAATTTCTAAAACCCACACTTTTTTTCTTTGAAAAAATTGAGAGTATAAGGATAATTCATTTCACAATAATCAGTCAAGATGCTAATAGCATGCTTGAGATTCCATAGGAACAGAGAAAAAGAAAGAAAAATGAAATAAGAATGAAAATGAGGTCTTTTTTTTTAAATATCTCAATTTTTTATTCTAAAAAAATAAGTTTAGTGTTTTGTAAGAGGGTAAATTGGATAATTTATCATTATCTCTCTTTTTCCTTCAACCACTCCCCCACTCTCACAAGTGTTAAACGTGATGTCTGAAAATCGGACTGGTCATTGAATTGGCAGAGACACCGGTTCAAGAGTCAATGGTCGAACCGTGGTCGAACTGATCTATTTTAAAATATTAAAAATATATATACATAATTAAAGATTATTATATAAATTTTTTAAAAATTGAATTAAAAATAAGATTTGATGTCAAATTTCACAAAATAATATTCACAATCAAAAGTTCATAGCAAAAATTGATCAAATAATAAGGAAATATTTTAATCAAGATAATATTCACTCATATCAAATCTATAAAATATTATAATATTGACATCTCTACTAAAATTGACTGATCTATAATATTAATTTTTTTATTATCTGATTATAAAATAAGCAAAATTTAAAAAAAAAATTCAAATGAACTGGTTCAACTGATTTTTTGTTGGTTCAACTAATTGAACCGGTCGGTCTGATCTGGATCTTACAACAATGTGTAAAACTATAAATGGTTTCTTTTTCAACCCTAAATCATCATCTATGATAAACTACTTTGAATAGCTTATAGTTTATGTATTTTTCTTCTTCTTTTTACCCTTGTTATATTATGAAAATATTCATTATACCTTTATATATAAATATATATAATATATATAATATATAATTATAATTAAATATATATATATATATATATATTTAATGAATTATATATATAATAATTTAAATTAATTTAATTAAAAACAAAAATAATATATTTATTTATATTATTTTGGAATAAAAAAATATGTGTCCTTTTATGTCATTTTACACTTTTCACCTACTTCAATAGTAACTTTATCTAACATTTTTAATTCAATAAGCTAACTTATAAGTTATTAACTATAAGTTATAAAGCTATCAGTTAGTTTATAAGTTATAAGCTAGCTTATAAGCTAATTTTACCGAACAATGCTTATATGTATAGAAATTCGCATATGAAGCCCCATATACAACTTTTGAGAGATCTAGATGGACATTCAAGAGTTGAATTTACCCTAATCTAAATTGTTCCAAATTATTAAGCCAATTTGTAATGGTACTCCCATACTCATGGTACAAGCAAAAATCAAAACAAGAAAAAATCTCACAATCCAGTCTAGACTATGGCAGAAAATCATAAGGGAGGCATTATTGATTCCAGTTTTTCTCCAACCAAATTATAAAGAATGGAATTTCAGGAATTATGCTCCAAGTTCAACTCTGAAGCTGAGGTTTCCTTCTTGTCTTCCCATAAGTTCACTCGCTCCTGAGCTTTATCCACCTGTATGTGTTACTCTTTTCAGCATATTGTTGGTGGGCCAACCCATTTGGGCTGGGCTTTGTTAATGCCCAACAAACTTACATTTTAAGTATTAAATTTAAGATCACCTTAATTTAAATTTTTGATGAAATTATTTATTTAGTCATTAAAATATTACAATTATCTCAAAATAATTTTTAAAAAATTGTATTTATCTCAACTTAGTTCATTTCTTTGTTAAGCAATAAAAAGTTTTAGATTTAGCATTGGTGATTTTTGTAATTTAGCAATAAAAGTGACTAAATTAAGAGAAATTTATTTTTTTAGTGACTAAATTGATATACTTAATCTTTCAAAATATAACTCAAAATAATTATAATATTTTAAAAACTAAACCAGAATATACTTTTTAAACGTGGTCAAAAGATGGGCAGTGTTACAACTTCATGGGTGCAGTCGAATTTTGGTTCATATTTATTTGTACATAAATGAAGTTTTCTTATAATTTAAGTAGAAATTTGATTAAGTCAATTTATTATTTATTACAACATAATAAGACTTTTCATTTTAAAAAAGTTAATAAAAATCAACTTACCTTCTATTTAGTGCAATTTTTATAATTAAGGTCATTTTTTTTGGCTCAAATAGTCCTATTTTTGTTATGGTTGATTTATTAAACAAAATTAAACTGTTAAGGTAAGAAATGAAAATAATAGGTCAAATTATTCTTTTGATCCTTATAGTTTTACTTAATTATTAATTTGGCTCCTATAGTTTAATAATTTGTAACTGAGTCCTTATAGTTTCACAAATTTTTAATTTAGTCATTACTATTAAACTTTTGTCATTATCTCATTAAATTTTGCTAATTTGACTAACCATATGCATATTAACATTTTAAAATATACATAATTTATGCCAACAAAACAAAACAAAAATAGATAATTAAGTGATGTTAACTTATATATATGATATATAATACAACTTATGTTAAATAATTAGGACAAATTTTCTTAATTTATGTATATTCCCAACGTTAAGATAATATAAAATTAGTCATATTACCAAAATTTAACAAAATATTGAAAAATAAATTTAGCAATAGGGATTAAATTAAGAAATTTTGAAATTATAAGGACTCAATTACAAATTTTTAAACTATAATTGTCGAATTAAAATTTGAGTAAAACTATAAAGACTAAATCCATAATTTAACCAAAATAATACATAAAAAAGGAGAATATAATAAATAAAAAATAATAAATGTAATAAAATAAGTTTTAATATTAGATTAGTCATAATTAAAACTGTTAAAAAGAGGCAATCCATCACGCTTCAAGTTGGTCTCGAAACGAGTTGGGCCAGGTTGGCTCGTTTTTAAACAAACTAGCATACACCTCTTTTTTTTTACTTTTTATTTAAACAAAAACTAATAAGAAATAGTTCATATACTTTAAAAAGAGAGAGAAATATATGGATTTAGAGATTTGGAACTAAAAATAAAAGCTAAAAATGAAATTATTTTTTTGAATTATTCTTTCTCTTTTTTTCTCTAGTGTTATATTTTCTCATTAATTAACAATTAGGATCAAACGATTATACAAATTTGATATAAAATTATTTTCAAATAATGTCTTTTACTCCTTTTTGTATTACTTAACTTAATATATATTGTTAATATTTAATATATATATATATATATATATATAAGAAAAAAATGGGCCAACCCGCGTAACCTACGAGTTAGGCAGGTTGAGCCAATTCGGCCCTATCCTAAATGAGTTGACTAAAAGTCAACTCGATCTAACCTTTAAGCAAGCTAAACAAGCCCAACATAATTGGTTGAGCCTATTTTGACAACTTCAATCATAATAGATAGATTTGATTCTTAAACCTTTTAGCCTAACCTTAAGCCCATTGTATTAATGATATGGATAAAAAAATATAGTAGAATAAGGATTTAGTCCTTGATAAATTACTTTCATTTTAATTTAGTATTTCAAAAATAAAATCTTTCAATTTTCTCTCTGAAAGTTCAATCCCCTTTCAATATGATCCTCCAAAGTCAAAACCTCTTAATTTAATCGTCAAATATTTTATTCCAATCAAAATAGTTCTTTTCTTAGGAAAAAAAAGGGAATCTCACACGATAAATTATAAAGATGCTAAATTATGACCTCTTTTTTTAAATAAGTAAAAAAGAAAAAATATGATATTCCAACCATTAAATTATTAATATCGTATCAACCATGCCAAACATTAATGTTTAGAATAATTGAAGTAAAAATTTACCTCTTTGTGCCAATCAGCACGAAATGTGATCCATAGGAGAATGAGGGTCTGCATCATAGTTCCACCAATCATACCAGACCATATTCCCTGCAAGTAAATTAATTTTGAGATTAAAAAAAAAATCACAGCACATCTTAACTTGCAGCACAAATTGTGAGAGAAATTACATAAGCATGACAAAAGAGTAGAGAATTTTTTTTCATTCAGAGCAAATTACGTGAACGTTAATATATATATATATATATATATATATAGAGTGGATTTACATACTAATTAGTATATATATATATATATTACTATTTATTAATTAAGTCTAAATTTATGATTTTTATAAAACGTATTTTTAGGTTGAACCTATTTAATACATTAAAAATTAATTTGAAGTGAAGCGAAATTAATTATGTGTGTAAGTCTTTGATCCAAATTAATAATAGTGTAATGAGACATTATTAAAAATGAGAGTTAATCCATAGAACGATCCATGAGTATGATAAGTGAGATATGGTTTCTTGAGTTATATATGAATTGGTTTTAGTTTATGGAAAGTAGTGTGACACATTCCATCAAACCAAAATTTGTGTATGAAAACCCCTCATATTAACTTAGAAGAGCCCTGCTTAATTGAAAAAAAAAAACCATGGATTAATGTATGTTCTTTGTTTTATCATTTATTATTATCAATTTGTCTATCAAGATCTTAAACATCGTATTCATGATTAGATTTTACTATTCTAATGTAAAACTTTGTTCCACATTTGTGTGATCATGAATTTCCATTGTATGTTGTGTTAATGGTATTAATATACCATCAATTAGTATTAGAGTCAGGTTCTAATAGACAAATTAAACAACAATTAAGATTAATTTGTGTTAAGGTTCATGAAGGTGTTTTTCTAAAAGAGCCCTGAATTTCGTTTTATTCATGATTAAGTGGAATTTTAGGGTTTTTGATTGTTCTTTGCTTGTCAACATGTAAATTCGAACTTGGTTATGCATGTGTTATGAAATTGATGGAAATTTTGGTGTTTCTTATGAATTTGGAATGTTGTTTCTTACGAAGGATTATATTTGCCTTAATTTAGTATTTAAAATATTGTATTTGTCTCAATTTAGTCATTTTTATTGTTAAATTACAAAATTTACCGTTGTTAAATATTAAAATTTGTGATTGAAAAATGTTATTTTGACAGACAAAAAAATTAAATTAAAACAACAATAATATTTTAGGGATTAAATTAAGATATTTGTAATGACAAATCAAGAATTTACTCTTTAATATAATATCATATGGGCCAATGGCCCAAGTATAGTTGAGTATGTGAAAAAAGCATACCTTGACCCCAAGGTTGAACTTGAAGCCCAAAAGGCAGCCCAGTGGGACTCCAACCACATAATAACAGCCCACGTTTACATATGCCACAAAGGCTTGCCATCCGCAACCAACTGCCACTCCTGCAATTCGTACTCTCATTTAATTATGGGCCCATTAAGGCCCATAAATTGCTTGAATAGATCAATAAGTAAAAGACAAAGATTATACAGTTTTTTTATATATTTACTATTAAGTCATCTATTAAAAGTAAAACATGTTTAAAAAGCTTCTTAAAAAAATAAATCATGCAGTACTAAATTGTAAAAAACATATAATTATTTTTTAAAAATATACACTTAATGTTTGATTGAAGAACTATATATTTATTGTTATGTTATAAATGGTTGCCATACCCATAAATGAGATGGCCCAAAAGCATGAATCTTTAAATTGTTTCTTGTGAGGGCATGTAACTGTGACTTGAGTCAATTAAATGATAGTAAGATAGGTTGGATTAAGTTTAGTTTAAAAAATTGTCACCGAAATTGAATCAATTCAACCTATATTTAAGTTATTAACTTAAATCAAACCCAATTCAATTGTGCATATTGAATTAGTTTTGGTATATTCGCCTAATATCCCTACAAATACCCATAAGAAATACTTGTTAGACTTTGTGTTTTACAGAGAGTTTTTACTTTTCAATATACATATTATCAATTTCCATAAAAAGTTATTTGATCAAAATAACTCTTTCAATATACTTGGTTTTAGAGATGGTTCTCTACATTTTTAGAAGTTAGCATTAGCTTTATTCCTTAAGGTCAAAATTGTTTCTTCTTTTCTAATTTAAGGAAATTAAAGTGAAATGTTTCAAGTATATATTTATGTTTCCTTTCAATGTTGTAATTTCATTCCAAAAGTATATATTAATTTTAAGGTAAAATAGTATTTTATGCTTCTAATGTTCACCTCAATTTTTATTTATTCATTTGAAAATTTTTTTTATTCAAATATGTTTCTTATATTTCATTTTTTATTATATATGCCTCAAAATAACTAAAATACCCTCCATCCTCCCTCTTCTCTCTCTGTCCTCACTAAATTTTTCTATTTATTCACCTAAGTCCTTAACTAATATTTTTTCTTTTGTCTTTTGGATGATTTAAGATCATATTTAGCTTCATCTAGGTCTATAGATTATGAATATTTTTTGTTCTATAATTAAATCAACCCTTGTAAACTTTTAATTTTATTCATTTTAGTCCCTATTATGCATTTTTTCTCTCCATCTCTCGGTTTTTCTTTCCAAACCAGTCCAAAACTTCATCTTAGATGTTTTTAGGACATTTTCAGTCATTTCCATCCAAAAGCAAGGCAAGTAGTGGATTAAAACCAAAAAAAATGAAAAACAATGGCAAAGTGATGTTTTTCTCTCCAAAACTTGGTTTTAATCCACTACTTTCTTTTCTTTGAGATGGAAATAACTGAAAATATCCTTAAAACATCTAAGATGAGGTTCTAGACTGGTTTGGAAAGAAAAACCGAGAGATGAAGAGAAAAAGTGCATGATAGAGACTAAACTGAATAAACTCAAAAGTTTACATAGATTGATTTAATTATATAACAAAATATATTCACAATCTATGGACCTAGATAAAGCTAGATATGATCTTAAATCATCCAAAAGACAAAAGAAAAAATATTAGTTAGGGACCTAGGTGAATAAATAGAAAAGTTTACTGAGGAGAGAGAGGACAGAGAGAGAAGAGGGAGGATAAAGGGTATTTTGATTATTTTGTGACATATATGATAAAAAATGAAACATAAAGGACATATTTGAGTAAAAAAAATTTCAAGGGCATAAATGAAAATCAAGATAAATGATAGAGGCATAAAGTACCATTTTGCCTAAATCCAAATGATCAAAGAAAGGAAGTTAACCTAGACAGTCATAGTCATATATTTCAATTTTTTAAACTCAACATTTTTTTAATGTGTTAAATTTGGACTAGTGTTTACCAAATTTGTTAAACTAAAAAATTTACATAAATTCGGAGAAGAGGTTAAACTCGAAGTATAAACTCGACTCGTAAACTCGTAAGAATTTACATATATCCCTTTTAATAAACTATTAAAATTATATATATTAACACACACACACACGCACGCACGCGCACACACACACACACACACACACACACACACACACACACACATATATATATATATATATATATATATATATATATATATGTATATATATATTAATATCTCAATTCATAACTAACATAAAAAATATTTAATATCTTAATTTATAATATGTAATTATCAAATATTTTTAGGTCTCAATACAAGTCCTAGTTCTATATTTAACGAAATACCAAAATAAAAAATTGGACTACTATTGAATCAACTCGGTGTAAACTTGGCAAGTTTGATCAAATTTAACCAAGTTCTGATTCTAGGATTGAGTTTATTAGATTGGGGGATCTAAACTCGCAAACTGAGATGAGTTTAAGAGTTAACTCGAGAGTTTAACAATCATGATATTCACTATCTTGGGGTCCATGCAGGGGGACCAGATCCACTCCAATATTGGAGCCTGGGTGGATCTTAGCCATCCATCAAGGCTCATTGTATGGCTTAAAAGACGTGTGTCTTCTGAATCACATAATGAGTCATCAATAAACTACCAGGATCCTCACAAAAGATTCCAAGAATTAGAGCAGATATGCGCACCCATGAAGTCAACCCAAAATCAAAGTTTTAAAAGCACCATAAATTTTTCAGACAATGTGATGATTAGTGTATTTAAACTTGCACTTAACCATTTAACTTAACCATTTAAAACAATATATATATATATATATACATATATATATATACATATATATATATATAATATAGAATAGTAAGAGAAGTACTTACCAGACAAAACAGGTTGGATCCCATTGAGAATGAGAGTGACAGCCAAGAGAGGACAGAGATCTGAGACAGCATTTGCGACGGTTTCACCGCCGGTGTAAACGTAGCTAATTACATGGCGAAGTGCAAGCACAACGATTGCTTCAATCACAGCGACTATGAATGAAACCGTATTCACTATAACAACAGAAAATGCTGCTGCTTTTGAATTCCCAGCCCCCAATTCATTGCTCACCCTCACACTGTTATATATAATTATTCATCACAAATTTTATATAGTTAATTCAGAATAGGCATGTATAAATATTTTAGACTTGCTATATTTATAAAAAAAAAGTTAATTTTTTAGTGGTAACAAGAATTGTCATTGAATTATTATACCTCTAATGTTCGTCATGTATGTTGCTATAATGCCATTATTGTGACAGAGGACTTTCAGTCACAAATTTAAGTAACAAGAAAATATTTTCAGTGGCAAATTATGGTACCAAGTGATGAATTTTATTGTTTTGTTGCTAAAGGTGCACGTGTGATAGCTACCATTCTGACGGCAACTTAATTTGAAGTGTTATAACCAATATTGTCAAACTCAGAAGTTTACCTAAACTCGGAGAGAGGGATAGACTTGGAATGTAAACTCAACTCATAAACTCGTACAAATTTATATATACTTTTCATTTCAATATACTACTATTTATGTGTGTATGTGTGTGTGTGTGTTCTAATACAACAAAATTAGAATAACAGAGAGAGTATATGCTAAGTTTTTAGTAACAAATTTTAAGAATTATATCCATTAGGTATCAATATGCTCTTTCTCCTTAAAAATGAAATAATTGAGAATAGCCACTGACTTAGTATATACACAGACAAAAAGACTCATAAAACTAGATATTAGGAATCATTAGTGATTGGTTAGTGTTTCAACCTTTGTACATGTAGAGTTAAATTTTCTTAAAATAGGGTTTAAATAACAAAATTATTAATATTTAAAGTAAACTTGAAAATTGCAAGTCGATTAGTAGCACCTAAAAGTTTATTGTTTTTAACTTTTGGTCATTATTTTGGTCATATCTCCTGAACTGTAAAGAATTTTTTCAATGAAACTTATCTCAATTGAAACTAGACTCAAAGAACTTTACAACGATATACAATTTGCTTACAATGACATTCAAATGAGAAAGTTATGATTATTTAAAATAAAAATGAAAATTACAATTCGTCAGTCAACATTCTAAAGTTGATTGTTTTTGACATTTTGTCACTCTTTTGATCATATCTCCTAAACAACAAAGAGTGTTTGAACAAAACTTATTTCATTTGAAACTAGACTTAGATAGCTTTTCAACAATATATCATTTGCTTAAAACTCAGTTAAACTCGACAATTTTGAACAATTTTGACCGATTTTCGAGTTTAGGATTGAGTTTACTCAATGTGGATACCTAAGATCGTAAAATTAAATGATTTTACAAGTTAACTCGCGATTTTGACAACTATAGTTATAACTAGAAACTCACTTTCAGTAATATTTTTAGTTAAGGTTAAAACACCACAAATTTCTTTTAATTTAAGGATTCGTGTAATTTATCTTCTTAAGTTTAAAAGTTGATAGTATATAGATCCTCCTAAAACTATAATTATTTGCAACATACACTTTTTTTTGTCTAAAACCTTAATATCATTTATACATGCGAAATTAAAATAACTAAATTATCAAAATGTAGATTTCACATGTTATCTTGAGTGACAAACATCTAAAAAGCCCTTTGAAATCATAGATTTATTTTTTGGATTAATTTAATTAATACTTTTTAACTACTAGACAATTAATATAAGGGTTTGGATGAAAATAATAATAATAATAAAGAGTTTATGCTAAACAAAATTGAAAGTATAGAGGGGTATATTTAGTCAACTTTTAAAGTTAATAAGATAAATTATACAATCCTCTAAATTTAAATGATTTCTTTGCATTTTGACCCATTTTTATATCACCATGCAAAATTAATTACTAAAAATGTTATCTTTTATAATGAGTTTTTGATAGAGCAAGTTACATTTATCTTCCCTTGAGTTTGGTTAAATTACATTTTAAAAATTATACACTAAATTTATTTAATTAGATATATTCTTTTATTATTTAAGTTAACTTTATGTACAATAGTTTTTGTCAAAAACAAAACTAATTGAATCTTTATTGTCATATTAAGAAAAAAAATCGCACTTTTAACTAAGTTTAATATCAATTTAAGTGCCTTTATTGTCATTATAAATATAATACACAGTCTCATATTTTGCAAAAAGTTAATTTGATTACAAAAATTAAATTGAATGAGAAATTTTCATAATATATATCAAAATGTCATCAAATCGAGTGTAGTATTTAAAACAAAAATATTTTAAAGTAAATTTTATCAAAATTTAAGAAATTAGGTTTGTGTAGTTAATTTAGTCTTTTACTGAGACCAATATCTTATATTTTTTACGTATTTATTTATTATTAATTTGTTCTACTTCTTTTTAATAATTTAAGTCTACATTCTACACAAACATTAGAGATGACTAACCTTGCAGCTGCATTAAAGCCAATTCCAACCTGAAGCAATAGCCCAGTTATTGCCATGCTGCTGCCACAAAATTATAATCATTAGAAGTGACGTTTGTCTTCTTATTATTAAATCCATACTAATTAAAACATAAATACAAGCGTA
The DNA here is from genome assembly GCA_037074585.1 of Biancaea sappan. NCBI lineage: Eukaryota > Viridiplantae > Streptophyta > Magnoliopsida > Fabales > Fabaceae > Biancaea > Biancaea sappan. Next base: position 85,005,342 of record CM073490.1, on the reverse strand, counting down.
ATTTTTTAAAAATGATTTTTTAGCAAAACTTTTACTTGTATATTGAGCTAGTTTACTATATATAATATTGGCAAAAATACATTTTTCCTCTCTAATATTTTTCTCGAATTTCAATTTTATTCCTAACTTTTTTTGTGTGCCAATTCCGTCACATATTTTTCTTGTCTCAATTTTGTCCCTAAAGCAAATGTTGTTAATATAGTTGACAGAAAAATACTGATATGGACTTTTCCATATAACACTTATACTACTTATGTGTTATACTAATTAATTTTAGTTTTAATTTTATCACAAACATTTGATTAACTTTTAATTTTGTTCCAAATGATACTTTTCCACTTCTCTATTTCGCTTCAAATTACGTTTAAACATTTGATGTGTCATATAAAAGAGTCTACATGTTATTTAGAGAAGTTCATGTGTTACTTGGAGGAGTCCACATTAACATTTTTCATCAATTTTATTAATGGTGTTAGCCTTAGAGACAAAAATGAAACAAAAAAGAAACAGGTGGGACAAAATTTGTCCAAAAAAAATTAGGGACAAAATTAAAACTCAAGGTAAATGTTAGGAATGAGAAAAGTACTTTTACTTATAATATAAATATAGGTAAAGTAGTAAACCTACCAAACGGAGATAGCATCAAGAGCAAGCTCAGGGTCATCAAGTAATCCAGTGATCAACACAAGCACTTGAAAGTACCATGTCTCAAGGCACAGCATCACAGCGGAAGCAGCAGATAGCTTTACAAAGGCCCAAAGTTCATTAAAGGCCTGTAAACTAAACCCAGTCCATGTATGCCTACACTTCGGGGACATCACTATGTAAATAAATTGGGCCCCAACTATGATCCACCAAGACAAACTAAGCACTAATGAGGCCCCTATGAGGCCCCATCCCAGCTTGTACACCACAATCCAACTCAGCACCATGTGAAAGACAAGAGTGGATGCCGAGATGTACGTGCTCGGAGCCATAATGCTTTGCGATTGGAGAAATTTCTGTATGGGGAAGTTCACGGCGTAAGCATAGATTTGCGGGATTAGACCGTACACGAAGATTGCAGCTGCTGACGCGAGAGTTGTTGATTCACCGAGTAAGATCAAGATTGGTTTGCAGAATATGTAAACTAAAGTTAGTGGAATCCCAGTTAGGGTTAGCACTATGATTGCTCTTTGCATGTATATCCCAAGCATTTCATGCTTGTCTGCACCGTAGGATTGCCCACACAGTGTCTCTACTGCACTTCCCATTCCTAACTGCAATGAAAACGACGTCATGTTAATGAACCACCAACACTTTTGAAAATGTAGTTTTTTCACCATTGAATATGTCTTAACTATTTGATATTTAAAATTTAAAATTATAGAATATTAGTTTTTTTGAATTAACATGAGTCTAACGAATAATGAGTTAAATTTTTTTTAAAGATTGAAATATATATTTGTCAAATTCAAGGATCAAATAAAAAATTAAATAATTCTATGTACTATAGCTTAATTACTATTATTATTAAGACTTTAATATACAATTCCTTCAGGCTCCAGGGCAGTTTTTCAGCTTAGGGCTTTCAAGGCTCTAGGGCTTGATGGCCAAAATACCTGTTCTTCTAAAGTTAGTGGAAGTGGGTAGTGTCGTTTGTAATTGGCTTGGTTAAAGAGATCTTTGAGAATCTTGCGGATGTTCATGAAGTAATTTCTAGTGTTGATATCGAAAGTGGAGACTCCAGAAATGATGAAGGATTTTAGATCGATAAGTTTATGCAATGTGATATATAAGGTAGTGACGAAAGATAATTGCAACCAGAATCCATAGGTTATGCCTAAGTTGATTTCACCAAACAAAAGCAGTTTTGTTCCAAGCAGACAAAGCTTCAATAATATCATCATTGCCTACAAATTAATTCACATTATGAGAAAGTTGAAGGGGGAAGAAGAACTTTTTGGCCATTAAAATGACAGGCTGAGTGAGAGGTTTATTGACAAAATGTTTCGAAAGGTGACCATGAATGAGTGACTCATTCACTTAATGAACTTTGGCATCTCAACTTCTTATAGTTAGATTTTATGGAACATAGAGACAACAAATTCATTTTCGACTTCTAGGGTGATTAGGCAGGTTGAGTGAAGAGACTAAGCTATATCATCTAGGAGAAATTAAAAGCCTAAATTGGAAGCCAATTAGAATCGGGAAGAAGTAGCCCAAGGTGTTCCATCTGTTCTCCGTTGACAACTTGATGGTATTTAGAGAGGCTTCATTAGACCAAGCTCAAGTCACCAAGAGGTGCCTTGATAGGCTTTGTTCAAGTTTCAACCAAGAAGTCAATGCAGCCAAAACTCAATGATTTTTTTCCTCAAGAAACGTTAACCACATCAAGGCAAAGGAATTAAGTGATGTGTTGGGGTTTACTTCCACATTGGATTTGAGGAAGTATCTTGGTGTCCCTCTCCATCATAAGAGGGTTAACAGAGTGACATGTCAGTATTTATGGATAAGGTTAAGGTAAGGTTACCAAATTAGAAGGTAAATTTCTTGTCCCTAATAGCTAGACACGTGTTGGTCATGTCGGTTATTAAGGCAATCTTGAGCTATTCAAGGCAAACAACCCCCTTGTCAATTGGGGCATGTAAGGAGATTGAGAAAAGGAAAAGATCTTTCCTTTGAGGAGGTACAAAAAGAATTACTAAGTAGCATGGGCAAAGTTTGTAATGAGAAGGAGTTTGGAGGGTTGGGATTAACGCACTTGAAGGAGCATTACAATGCCTAATGTTAAGGTGGAATTTGATTATTAAGAAGGATGACCTTTGGGTGAAAGTCATAAGAGAAAAATATATAACCAGTAAAGATATAATTTCCTTTATTGATAAAAGGATGAAGGGTCTTGGGACATGGTTTGGTATAGCAAAAAAATGAGATTATGTAACAAGAGGTATCAAATGAAATGCGGGAAAAAGGTAATTGTGTTAAATTCTAGTCCAGAAAATTGGGTGTCAAATTTTAGATTCTTACATGAGTATACCTTAGCACATGTCCTTCCAGATTTAAAAAGGTGAAACATTAGAGATTTAGTCGTTGAGTTAGGATCTTGGATGTGTAACAAATTTGAATACATATTGCTCGAAAAGATTCTTAATAGCATTGCAAGTGTGAGACCCCCACCCTCTAGATTTGGAAGAAGGAATTACATTAGATGAGATTTCTCTAACAATAGAAAATTTTCTATTAAGATTGCTTAATCAGTCAACTAATGCTATGGATTAAAGGGGAAGGGATATTGGTTGGAAGAAAATCTAAAAATGTAAAAAGCTTCCCAAAGGAGCAAGTTTTTAATTTGGCTTGCTTGTCATGAAAATATCATAAAAAATTTAAGGAAGTAGAATATGGGGTTTTCTTCTTCATACCTCTATCCTTAATGTGATAGGGATTCTAAAATAGTAGCATTTACCATTAGAGATTTTAAATGCAAGGGTGGTTAAACCAGTTCACTGTAGATTGTTCTTTTCTTGTAATATTAAAATCTGGATTATTTGGAATCTTTCTAAAGATATGGGTATCTACAGCCAAAAATAGAAGTCTTTGTTTTGCATAGCTATCTGGCAAATATGGGCAAGGAGCAATGCATTAGTTATTAATGAGAATGAAAAAGACCCAGAAGACCCTTATACAAGAATCATTGTTGTGTAGTGTATAATGCTTTTTGGAAGGCAAGATGCCAGATTATTAAAGTTACAAGGGTTAGAGAAGATAGACTTGAAGACTGGAATGTCTAAATTCTTCCAATTCATAAGTTAGGTTAAAGTGAACATAGATGGTTAAAGGAAAGGATATGATAATAAAGCAAGTAGTGGTGGGTTAATTCATGACTAAAATGATGTCTTTCTAGTTTGTTTTGGTAAGAAGATGGGTAGCAGTATGTAATTTGTTGCATGCAAAGTTATGGGCTTTCTTGTTGGGGCTTCGAGAAGTATAGGAAAGAAGGCTATAATAGGATTGAGGTTAAATCAGCTCATCTAATCCGAAAATAGGAGGAGGGTTTTCATCTGAAGGCTATTCTAATATGGGAAATTCAACATTTTCTTAGAAGAGAGTGGAATGTAAGGATCTATCATATTTAAAAGGAGAAATAGGGTTGCAGATGAAATAATGAAATGTGCCCATAATCTTCTTGATAGTCTATAGAAGTTTTTTTTTACTAGACAAAGTGAGAGAGGTTGTTCAAAATGATGTTCGAGGTATTTGAATGTACAAGGGAGTGAGGTTTTAATTTGTTTGTCTCCTTGAATACCAAAAAAAAAAATTAAAAACACTTCCTTAAACTATTACAAAAGTTTTTCAAAAATGTCACATATTAATTAAAATTAATGTTTAAAAACTACATATGAAATAATACCTCATAACTCCATCACTGTATTTTAACCATTTTCTTCAACCCTTGATTCCTCTTAAAGCCAACTTGCGACCAGAGCATACTTAGGACTCTACTGGCTCGTTATAGGTTTATTCTCAAAAGAAAGTTCAGATCCAATAATCTAATTCTACTTAAAAGAATGCTGAGGTAACACCTTCATGCACTGATAAATTTTTTATTATAACATCTGTATTGCCTTATGAAAGGGGATTATAAATTACACTAAACACCCTGTCTTCCTTCATTAGCTAAGAAAAATTGTCTTGTAACCACAAAGTCTTTGTTTCTAACCTAAATGCCATTTCAATCCCTAAATCTATATTTAAGGCGTTAGAAAATGAAAATTGGAAACATGCCATGAAGGTAAAGATGGAAGCTCTTGAGAAAAACAAAACATGAGACTTGGATTCTAGCCTAAATGCCATTTCCATTTCTAATCTTTATTTTCTTGTAGTGTTGCCAAATCTAATGTTTAAGCTGAATTTAGAGCAATTTCTATTGGAATATGTGAGTTATTAGGGCTGAAAATTATTTTGGAAGATTTGAAGATCAAATGGGAAGGCAAAATGAAGCTTTTTTGTGATAATAAATTAGCTATTAACATTGCTCACAATCTAGTTCAACATGATCGAATTAAGCATGTTAAAATTGATCGACATTTCATAAAAGAAAAACTAGACAATGGCCTAATCTGTACTTCCTTTGTTCCTACATGAGCTGAGATGGCAGATGTGCTCATTAAAGGACTATCCTATGCTGCCTTTTAGAGCTCAAGTGTCAAGATTAATTGTTTAGAATGGAAGATATCTATTCATTTGTTTAAGGAAGAGTGTTAGAATAGGAAAGTTTTGTAATTAATTAGAATAAGAAATAATCTTTCTCTTTTTGGTAAATTGAGGAACTTAAATTAAAATATAGTCCTGTATATAGAGTCCAACTTTGGATAGCCTGAAAGGATAGACTTTACAAGGATACATAGAGACAAAAATAGCATACTGAAGGGGGTTCAGTTAAGGCCAAAATAGAGCATACGAAAACAAAGATACATAAACATAGATAGCAACAAAGACAATAGCGTGCATAATGTGGAAAAACATAGAGACAACAATCAACAAGGTTTATAATGTCAAGGTCTAATTGCTTTTTTGCGTGGAAGAAAAGGAGTGTTGAAAGATAAATTTGTTCTATCAATATGGTAATGATGTAAGGTGTGATTTGGTACTTCTTGTAGATGGTCATAGATAATCTCTTTAACTTGCCTTCATTTGCCACGGAATCAGCACAAGTATTCTTGTGCCTTACTACACTTTGGATCTTGAAATCTTGGAAGCTAGAGATTAGGTGCCTGCAATTGGAAATGAGAGATCCTAGAGGATAAAAAATAGTAGAAGAAGGTTTAGATAACAAACTTTCTGCTTGTCTTGAATTAGTTTCGACAATTATCCTTGGATTTGAATTCCTATGAATTGCAATTTAAAGGCCAAGAAGTATTAAATAACCCAAGATCCAACATCCAAATTCATCTCTTATACAACCACCAGCTCCCAGCTCAAAATTTGCCATGGACCCATCAGCATTTAGTTTTATCAATGAATAGGGGGAGGGGAGGGGCAGTCAGAGACCAAGGTGTGTTTGAGGGACTAGAAGGGTTAAGATTATCATGAAGGGGATAAGGGGTTAAATTGCTCCAAAATTCAGTCGCCTTGCTGATGACAAGGTTTTCAATCTCAGAAAAGTTTTTGGTTTCTTTTGTAAAAAGAAAATTGTTTCTAGCTAACTAGATAGATCAAATGACAAACAAAAAAAATTGTGTTCCAAGGCATACCAAGTTTTTTTTTGGAGGTGTTGGTGGAATTTGATTGAAGCTAGACAAAAAAAAAATCTTTAGTAAAAAAATTGGAGGGGGTCGTGAAATTTGACCAAATGGGAAGAACTTTGGTGCAATCTCTTAGGGCATGTTCATATGTTTCAACATCAAAATTTCAAAGGGGGAAAGACATGGAAGAAATAGGGAGACCTTTTCACATTTCCAAAGAAAGAGCTTTTCATGCTAGTTGCAACTTGCTTTCCAAATCCAAAGATTGTTAGGATCAGGGGAGCTTTTTTCTGTAAGTGAGGTATATGCAGAAGAGAGAGAAAATTTGCCATTAGAGGTTAGTTTCCAGAAGAAATTGTCATTCATGTTTAATTGGGCAAGAGGGAGAACAATACTCTTAATTTTTCCAGCTATCTTGTTTGGTAAGGAAAAGGGGAGAGGCTCTAGATTCCAAAGTCTAGAGTAGTTGGAACTTAAAATAATGCTTGGCACAATTTTTTTGGTTTCACTTTTGGGTAGAGGACTAACTAGCTGATTTCACAGAGGGAGATCATTAAGCCAATGATCTGACCATTCCAACCAAGGTAAGAGATATTATTTTTAAAAATATTCCTATCCTTGGCTATGCTTTTGAAGATAAAAGAAGATCTATTGTAGTATTTATTTGGGTCGTTATACTTAGCTTTAAAAAGAGTGATCCAAGGTTTTTTCTTATTTGCCTCAATTTCCCATTTAAGTTTTGCCATGAAGGCAGAGTTCATGAAGCTAGATTTTCTTAGACCTAAAACCCCTTGGTTTTTAGGTCTAGTAATTTTCTCCCAACTAATTAAATGATCTTTTTTATCAAAAAAATTGTGGCGCCAAAAAAAATTCCTGCAAAGTCTATCAATTTTTGTATGAATATTTTTTGGGAGGCTAAAGACTCATATGGTAGTTAGGAATTTGATTGAAAGTATTAGAAATAAGTTGAAGTCTACCAGGCAAAGAGAGGTGGTGAAGTTTTCAATTGTTAAGTTTCTGTTGCATTTTATGGATTATCTGGTTAAAATACAAGGAGGTGTATTTTGTTATTAGTTGGTAGCCAAGATAGGTTCTAAGGTTTGTTGTGCTAGGAATTTGTAAGTAGTTTGTAATTAAGTCTTTTCTACTTGAAGGAATGTGCGGAGAAAGCCAAAGCTTGGATTTATCGAGATTAATATCCATGCCATTGATTTTACAAAAAGAGTTAATAGTTTCTTTGATGTTTGAATTGAGAGGTTATCCACTTTTGCAAATAAGAGAACATCATTTGCAAAGAGCAGGTGGGAAACACGAAAATTTTGATTTATGAGTTTGAAAGGTTTCCAAGTTTTTGATGAAATGGCATTTGTCATTTAAGTTGTAAGATGGTCCATAGCCAAAATAAAGAGGTAAGGTGACAGAAGGTTTCCTTGTCTAATACCTCTAAAGGATTTGATGGATTCTAGTTTGGAATCATTAAGAAGGGGTGTATAGTCCATTTGGCAAAAACAAAACTTAATTAAGGAGATGCATTGAGTAGGAAGATTAAAGGCTTCCACCTTAAGGATAAAGGTTCAAGAGATGGTATCAAAAGCTCTTCTAATGTCTAGTTTTAGTATTATTCAACCTATCTTATTTATGGACATGTTCATAAAATAAAGAGTTTCATTAGCTAAAAGGAAGAGGTTAGTGGTGTGGTATCCTTTAATGAAGGCACATTACATAGCGGATATAAGACTTTGAAGGTGAGGTATTAGACGATTAACCAAGATTTTTGCCAAAATTTTGTAATGAGTAGTGCATAGCCCAAGGGAGCGGGAATGGTTGACATTAGTGGGGTTTTCAACCTTGGGAATAAGACAGAGGAGTGTTTTGCACCAAGAGGCTTTTATTTCCCAAGAGTTAAAAATGTTTTTAATAGCATAGATAAGTTTTTCTTTTACCAATTCCCAACTTTTTTGGTAAAAGATAGCATGAAGGCCATCTTCTCCTGGGGCCTTAAAAGGTTGTATATTCCAAAGGACATGTTTGATTTCGTCCTCATCAAGAGGGAGATAGAGGAGGCTTTTTTCATTTTTAGTGATAGTAGGGAGCATTTGAAGAAGATTTTTGTTAGGGTTTGTAATAGCAGGGGATGAGCATAGAATGTTCCTAAGATTTGTCCACAATTCAAAACCTATGTTTGAGGGATTTATCAGCCAGGAGCCATCAGAGTTTTGGATTTAAGTGATTTTATTTTTCCTTCTCCTGATTAATGCATATCTATGGGGAAAAAAATAGTATTTCTATCTCCTAATGAGAGCCAATTAATTCTAGATTTAAGAAGTCAAAATTCCTCTTCACACCTAAGAATGGTAGAAAATTCTTCGTACAGGCGCTTTTCAAGAAGGAGAAGCTGGTCATTGATATTGTAGCTAAGCGAATTTTGAATTCTAGCTAGTTCAGCCATGATTCTTTTTTTCTTTTTGTAAATGTTTTTAAAGGTATGGGTATTCTAGTGACAGCTCAAACTTGAATTTGGAGATGGTTTCATCTAGACCAAGGTGGCTAAGTCCCCAAGAGTTTTTCATAAGAGAGAGAAAATCCTCATGAGTCATCCACATGGTTTCTAGGCGAATAGGAAATAATCTTGGTAATTAGTGCTTTTTACCATTTATTATAATTATTTTTTGACCCTAGGAATAAGGTTTAATCTAAGGGATTTATCAATCCTTATACTTTAAGGATTTGGTTTTAACATTTATTTTCTTTCCTAGATTTATTACTTCTTTTATGTATAAATATCCTATGTTCAAACATTTTAAATTAACACATAAATTACAGACATATTTTTGTCATATAGTTTCTCCAATAATTAAAATATGTATCATGAATCAAAACTCATAAAGTACATTTCTTTTGTCTGTCTGTGACTCACAAAGTTCATTTACATCAATTTTTAAAATTATGTACAAATATTTTAAATTTATTTATATTCGTGATATTTGTATTCGTATATAAGTGTACATCTATACTTTGTGGATATAAATAAACCATTAATTCGTACATATTGACATCAAAAGCATTTCAACATTAAATTAACATATTAAAAGCTTATTTTATCGTATTCGAAATTTGATTTAGTTATAAATGTGATCAAACTCCAAACAATTTAATAATCATATATATTCTTTTTAATTTGTCTCAAAACTTTCAGTGAATAGATCGTAGCTAGATCACCGGGGATAATTTTATTAACAAATTTGAATAATAGGTATGTAGATATGAAATTGACAGAAAAATTAAGCCGCGACTCTTCGTTAAAATTGGTACCAATACTTCTCTTTCACAGTGGATAGTGTCAATTAGGCTTTATCTCTTGACTAAGCTATACGGATACATATATAAATATTGTAACATATAGAAAAGTCAAATATAATTTCAGTGTTATATTTATATATTTAATGAGTATTAAACTCAATCAAACTTAAAAAAAAATTCAACTTTAAGTATGTTTAATATATAAAAAAATTAGAAAGGAATGAAAATACAAATATAATATTTTATTAAATATTCTATTTTTTTAAAACGAAAAGCTGAGTATTTTTTTAAAAAAATAATTTAAAAATTTGCTTTTATTTTTTACATTTATATAAGGTGTACACGTCCTATCAAATCTCCTTCTTTTAATGTCTGCAGATGTCCCCAGACTTAATTAGTAGTAGGGACAAACATAAACGTTGAATATGATGACACAAATTAGCACTAAAAGCTGAGTATTTTTTTAAAAAATAATTTAAAAATTTGCTTTTATTTTTTACATTTATATAAGGTGTGCACGTCCTATCAAATCTCCTTCTTTTAATGTCTGCATATGTCCCCAGACTTAATTAGTAGTAGGGACAAACATAAACGTTGAATATGATAACACAAATTAGCACTTTGCATATGGTGTCGAGAATAGATGTGTGCAGTCCTTTTAGCAATATTTTTATAGTTGTTAAAAGTTAAGCAACGGTAAAAATTATTACTAAAAGCACTGCACACGCTGTAAATGCAGAGTGGATTTGTGTGCATGTCATACTTGTATGTTTGGTAATTGGTATTCCAGTATTAATCACAACACTTTTATCGTAGAAGTGTTGAAAATCGAAAGAAATTAATTAAATTAACCTAAATTAAATTAAATTGACCAAAAATTAAAAGAAAAAAGTTTAAATTATTCTTTTAAAATATAACAATCAAATGGTTCAGTTTAATTATCAATTTAGTTTAGTTTAATTTATTTAAAATCGAACTAAACCAAATTATTTATATATATATATATATTAAAAGAATCTTATATACTATTGTATCAATTTTATTTTTTATTATCATTGAATATTAATTATGATATATTATTACAAATTTATATATTAATACTAATAAGTTATGATTTGAATTATTAATAAGTGATTTAAAGGAAGAAATGTGAAATTATAAAAAAAGTTAAAAATAAAGGTTTATTATGTTTATAAAATAGCATATTAAAAAAAATTCTTTCAACCATAACAATAAGATGTTTCAAATATTATAAAAGAATTTTATGGTATTTTTAATTTTAAAATCGCCCAATAAAAATTGAACATGTTCAAAATAAATAAAACTAAATAAAACTATATATTTTCAAACTTGATTGGTCTGCTTCCATTTAATTTTAGTTGAAAACTGAGTTGAAATCAAATCTTTTAACACCCTCTTCAATTCTCAGCATAGCCTCCTATTTTAGACTTCACTAGTTTGCCAAAATTGATGATTGGATCGACAAGAGTTTTGACTTGAAGTTTTCGCTACAGCTCTTAATGAGAGTTAACAAAGAAGAATTCTCTTTTTTGTTTTTTTGTCATTAAGAAAAGGAAGAGTTAACCCTAATTGTTAGAAGAATTTATATGGTTAAATTATGTTAATTTGATTAAATCATATTTAAATTTCCTTTTGTTTCAAATATTATAGACTCAGATCCCTTTTAAGTTAATTTTTATCATTGAAGTTATTTTTTCTACATAATATGTGTTCCTTCTCGTGATAAAATTGTTTATTTGTTTTCATTGCCATATTAAAAATAAAACCAAATGGATCTTAGCATTAATTCAACTTCATTTACTATTATGTTAATAATAAGCTTACAATGTCATGTTGTATATAAAATTAACTGATTTGACAAAATAAATTAGAGAAGAGGTTTTTTTTTAGTTGAGTATAATATTTTAAACAAGAAGGATATTTAGCAAGTATAATTTAACCAAATCTTACGAATGATTAGTGTACTTTACCCTAAATTATTAACTTGATCATTAAAAAATTACCATTTTAATATGATTATTAAACAATTAAGTATCTTAATTTAATACTACAACAACAACAACAACAACACCATAGCCTTATCCCACTAAGTGGGATCGGCTACATGGATCGCACGACGTCATTGAGCTCTACCAATAACCTACTCTTTAGATATCTCATTTACTAAAAGGTCCGTTCAATAATTTCTCTAAATGTCCTTTTTGATCTTCCTCGACCTTTTTTCACAGAACTCCAAACCATCTGCTCAACTCTCCTAACTGGCGCTTCCAACGGTCTTCTTTGCACATGCCCAAACCCTCTTAAACGGTTTTCAATTATTTTTTTTTCAATAGGTGCCACCCCAACTCTACCTCGTATATGATCATTATGGATCCTATCTCTTCTTGTATGACCATAAGTATCTTAATTTAATAATTAAAAAAATTTATATTTATCTTAATTTTATTTTTTATGCCGTCACAAACACTTCTAATAATAAAAAGTTTAAGATTTAGTAATTTAGCAAGAAAAATATTAAATTGAAACAAATATAATATGAAAAAAGTCAGATTGAAATACCTAACTCTAATCTTTGAGAAAAGTGTAATATTTGATAAATTAAGGGACTAAATTAGTGTAATTATTATTCAAGCGAGTGGATAAAGAGCATACCATGAGGCCATAAGCAAAGAGCTGAATGCCACTGTTGCCGAGGTTGGCGGCGGCGAGTTGGAGGTTGCCGAGGTGGCCGGCAAAGGCTCTGGTGGCGCTGGACATGAGGTTGTTGATGAGGTAGACGAGGATGGCCGGTGCGGCGAGCCGGAAGAGGAGCTTCAACTCAATCCACGTTGCTGTTCGGACCTTCTTCAACCATGGCAACTCCGTGTTCGATAGAACCTCTTCCAGCCTCGAATCGACAATGTGATCTCCGGCTCCAGCTCCGCCGACACCGCCGTTGGCTATTGGTGGTTCTTCCTCGGCCGCCACGGTTGAGTTCAAGATGGGTCGCCGGAGATCATCTTCGGACTCCATGTCCTGTGTATGTATGGAAGCTATAGCTTTATATATGTGCAAAAATTGATGCTTTAATTTCGACAGATATTGGTAGGCTTGGATAGTGAGGAAAACAATAGAAGATAAGTGATCACATGTATAAGAATGGTCTGAACGGTTAAGAATAATAGATGATAAAGAACTTTATATAAATTTTTTTTATAAAAAATATGTGAGGAAAAAAGGGTAGTGGTGAAAGTGCTTGATACTTATCTTAAAATCAATTCATAAAAAAATTAAACGTGAAATATAGTTAGAAAAGGACGTATTTGGACAATTTTATGATGCCACATTGTTGTGCCGCCAACCTATACAAGTATGTTACAGATAAACTTTAGCCAAAAAAAAAAAGACTTTCTCTATAATATATTTTCCGCCTCTTTCAGGAGAATGTGACAGGAAATTTAAAAAATATATAAAAAAAAATCAAAAAGTTTGTTTTAAGAAAGCATTGATTATTTCAGTACTGAAGTGACCGATATCACATATCAATCATCTAATTATCAATTAAATTATTAATAGTAAGTGATTTTTTAAAAAGTTAATCATTAATCATCTAATCTCAATTAAACAACTGTCATGCAGCATCAATTGATTTCATAATTAAAACCAACTGCTGCCCTTTAAGAAACGTGAAAAATACACACAGGAGGAGAATGAAAGAGAAAATATGAAGAGGAGAGAGAGAGGGGGAAAACATTCAAAAAATGAGATATGAGAGAAAAATAAAATAGTTAAAAGAAAAATAATAACCAACTAAATAGTTTTAATAAAATAATTAACATAGTAACTATTTATTGTGACTGAGATTTATGCACTTGATTCTTTAAAGGGCAAAATGATCCTGTATATTAATATAGTAAACATAATTTTTCAAAAAGTTTTAATTAATTATAATAAAAATTGAATTATAGGAATATAGTATATTTAAGTCAATATAAAACATATGTAACACTTTGATCAATTAATTAAAAATAAATAAGTATGTGATTTTTTATTTCTTAAAATATTACTTTTATTTTATAGTACAATAATGTAAGTAAGATAATAGGAAGGTTTCATATTTTGGCACATAGTAGGAAGGTTTGAATAAACAAAAAAAAAATGGCTCAATGGTTAGAGTGTGAGTCCGGCTCCCCTCTCCTCGTAAAGGTTTTTGACGTTAAAAAATTCTTTAAAACAGTGTAGTTTTTATTTTTAATTTAAGGAATTGTATAATATACTTCTTTAATTTTAAAGATTTGCAATCAGTTTCTTTGAACTTATAATTTTGTGCAACATAATTTTTTTTATTAAATTTTGGATAAAAAATTTACATTATTTATTCATGCAAATTGAAAAAGACAAAATTAATAAAAAAATATCAAACTTATTGTCTTGAGGGACTTTTTTGTTACAAAAACATTTTAAAAAAAAAACTACACTGTTTTGAGGAATTTTTTAACACAAAAAACCTTCAGAAAAATTGAAAACTCTGCGTATGAGACTGCTACTCATAGAAGGAGAGCCGGACTGGAGTGTATGTAATTAAGGATTAGATACTTCGTTGTCCATGACATTTTTATCTTCGATATGGCAATTTATATTATATAAAATATGAATGTTTAATTATACATATCAATCAATTACTTGATATTATTTATTTTTTGAATTTTCAAAGATGTTCTATAAATTTAAATAAATTACATCTTAAACATGTATACAATTTTTACTATCTGTGAATGAAAATATATTCCAAAAATAAAAAAAAATTTTGAAAGTTTATAAGGAACTTATTCCCTATTCTCATGTAAAAAAAAAATATATATTATATTTTACATGTTTATTATTCTTATAAATAAGTTCTGTTATAATTGAGTTAATTACAGTAAAAGAAAAGGTTAAAATGAGTAATCGGTTTGTCTTTATTCAATTCTAATTGCCTGTCATCAGTAATGCAAATGGGGCCCTTTGTTTTTTTTTTAAAAAGGAAATTCATTAATTCAAAGAAAGGTAGTACAGGAAAGTTAATACACATACAAAGAAGCACAACAGAATAGAAGAATAGAAGAGCACGTAAGTAGGTGAATTGATATGAAGATGTCTTAGTTTAATTAAATGTTTTGAGTTTGAGTTTTAAGAAATATAGTTCCATTAAAATTGGCTTGAATCTGGATTAAAAAATATTTTGTGTGATGAAAACTAACACTTTAATCTTAGATATAATCAATTAATTATTTACATTTAATAAAACAAAAACAAAAAAATTTACCTATAAAATAAACAAAAAAAAAGACTCTTGATATTTTTTTCTCTCTTGACAACTCTTCATCTTCTCTTTTATTAAAATTGTAATTTTGTTATTGTTTGACATAAATTTAGATGCCTTTGAATTCAAATACGACATTATAGCCTTCTGTCTATTTTTTTTTCTTTTTTTTTATATAATAAACTCTAGATAGAAAGAACGGCCAAAATTCTAAGAATCATTTTTTTTCTAAATTTTGTTTTTTATAAAAAGAGTTTGTTTATTTTTAATTAAAATAGTCAATCTATAAACAGTGTATTAAAATTTAACTATGATATAAAACAACCGTATTTCAATAACTAAATATGTTTATACTGTCAAATCATGAGAAACTATATATGTTTTTGTTTATGTAGAGACATTTCGACTAAAAGAAAAAAAAATAGATTGAATTATATATTTTTATATTAATTAAATTAAAAAAAATTTAGGAATGACTCTTTGTTACTAAGAGGAATTCAACGGGATCTGAATTTGTGTCACACAGTAACAAAATTACAATTTTAATAAAAGAGAAAATGAAAAGTTATTTGGGAGTATTTTTTTTCTTCTTATTTTACAAGTAACTTTTTCTTTTGTATTTTATTAAAGGTAAATATTTGATTGATTGTACCTAAGAGTAAAATTTTATATTTGTGCCCACACAAAAAAATTTTTTGAATTAGTCAACACCTATGATTTAGTATGTGTTTGGGAGTGCGTTGGTATCACGGTGTGGCACATTGAGAGCAAGTGAACTATGTTTCACAGCATTTCAACTTGTTTGGCTGGCCAGTGTAAGCAAACGTGGTTGGAGACCAACGCGGTTCAGACTTGGGAAACCATGGTTGATTCAACATGCCATTTTGTGGTTGGTCAGGGCATTTCCTCCTTTACCTCTCATTTGTCTATCTTGCTGGCTCTCCTGCTAAAGAAGCTCATAGTGTGTGCTTGGATTAAGTATTATGCTGTTGGAAACCATTGAAACTTTTTGTTGGCTAACTCCCTTACTAAAGAAGTTGTTTGCATCCTCTCCATGAACATGCTCTGTTTACCCCTGTTTTTTGTTTCAAATCTATGTTGTGATGATTCTCTAGTTGTTTGCTGGTTTCCTTGCTTTCTGATGTTGTTTGGCACAAAGCAAAGTGAATCACATGATGTGGGGATCAGTAGAAGGAGGGAACAACGAAGAAGGGCTGAGGACTCTGAACATAAGCTAATGCACATGGCGAAGCAGAGCATGATCGAATATGGTACCTGTGATTAGTGAAGAAGATGATGATGACAATGATGAGCTGATGAAGGTGGAGTTGTAGGTAGGGATGAGGAGTTTGATGAGAGAACGAAGGAGCCTCTGTGATCTGATGTTGATGAAGTTGACGGGTGACGTCGTTGCTGCTAAGTTGCAAGTGGGGATGAGTTTACGGACCGGGGTTCTCTACCATACTAAAAGTATGGCAGAGTGCAATACTACTTTTAGCAACAATTTTTTTTGTTGCTAAAATTTTCAACAACAAACAATTCTGTTGCTGAAACTTTTAACAACAGAAAAAACTGTTACTAAAAGTCCAGGCAGAAAAAAGTAATGTAGACAACCCACACTTTGAGTTTACAGGGGTAAGTAGAAGTATTTGTGGAATTTGAAAATCTTCATTTTAATTCATGTTTTGCCTTGATTTGGGTTGGAAATGATCAAACATGTCCTAAAAACAACTAAGAAGAAGTTCTGGACAAGTTTGAAAATTAAAAGCATGAGAAAAAGAACTTATCTTGCATGAAGAAGATTAAAATGAAAGAAAACTTTTGAAAAAAATATATTCTGAATCTATGGATGTGATCTTAAATTATAAAAAAGACAAAAGAAAAATTTTGACCAAATACTTATGTGACAAATAGAAAGATTTTTGGTAAATATTGAAATTAAAGCAAAGTTTAGTTTAAATTAAATTTATGGACTAGACAAAGAAGGATTGAACTTAAATTTAATTTAAAACTAATATACCAAGTGAAAACTAATTATGTGCATGATAGGGACTAAAGTGAAAGAAATGAAAAGGTTACAGGGATTGTTTTAATTTCAGAAAAAATTATATTCTGGGACTAGGGATCTAGATAAAACTAAATATGACATGGGATCATGCAAAAGATAAAGGAAAAATATTAACTAAGGACCTAAGTGAATAAAATGAAAAGTTGTAGGTTAGATGTCAAATATTTGAAAATGAACAGAATTGTTATAATAGAAATTTTAATTAAGATTAGAAGGAGTTTACCAAATTTTGAGTATTGTTATATGGTTGAATAATGAGTTTAAACTAGTTAAGTGAGTAGTTAAAAAAATTTAAAAGTCAAATTTAAATAATGAATAGTTCATTTTGTTTAAATTATTAATTTAGTTTGTTAAAATTTGATTATAATAGATACTTAGTTTATTTTGTTTAAAATTTAATTATTAATAAAAAATGAGTCAATAATTTATTTATAATTAGTAATTTATTAACACTTTAATTATAATTATTATTAACACTATAATTATAAAATTCAGAATATACACCCAAAATATTATGATATATCAAAAAATAAAATATAAAATTCATGTTATTTATGATAATTACACATCCAAAACCACATCAACATCCAAACATCATACTCTACCTCAAATTATGTTTACCTAAATATCTCTCAAATATAAATCACATTCATCTAAGTCTAAGTTTTCTTTAATTTATATTTAATCAAATTTAATTTACTCTACTTATTTTTACTCACCCACCAAATTATCAAATACACTCTAAATGATCAGGCAATGATTGTTTAAAAAAAAATGGAAAGTTACTAAGTACATGGTAACAAAGTCTGACAACCAGTAATTTACTAAGCAAACAATAAAGGGCATGACAGAGACGAGATGTGCGGAAGATGCCTTACAGACTACACAGGGAACCGCAGAAGTCAGAACATGGACATTTATATTTATAGCCCTGGAGAGGAGAAGAAACAGCAGTCTTGTCTCTAGTGTATGCTTCCATCAAGATAGTAGGGACACTATCATAAGTTGGGGTTCCCCAATCTGGAAATATGACTTAGGGTTTGTTTGACAATTCGGTGGGTGGATATGGGTAAGGTAAATTAAGTTGAATTAAATTTAGTTGAAAAAATTTTAGATTTGGATTAACTTGATTTATGTTTGTGAGATATTTGGATAAATATGAGTTGGAGCAAACAAATATAGTTTGATACAAAATATAATATTTAGATGTTGGTGTGCAAATGTGATTTGAGACGTGTAATTACTAGAAATAGCACATATTTTATATTTTAATTTTTGGTGTACCATTATTATTTATTGTCATATATTTAAAGTTAATTTGGTGAATTATATCAATGTTTTAATACAGTGCACTATTTGTTTTGTTTATTTGTCCAATATTACTTCACTAATTACTTATTATAATATTTTTAAAATTTGATCAATGTGAATTAAGTATAATTATAATTAAAGTATTAATAATTACTTATGAAAAAAAATATGAGATATTAGTGATGGCTAATATGCAAATCATATAAAAAAGAATTTAATTACATAAAAGAAATTTAGAGATTCATTCTCATAATAAAAGGAATTGAGTTCTTAATTATACAATGATATAATTAAATTAATTCTTTAATTAGTTAACCAAAATAATTAGAATGTTTAATTGTGTATATTAAGTTTTTCAAAGTAATTATATAAATTATGACATAATTAGGCTTAATTGTATAAATTAGGTTTATTCTCATAATAAAAAAATTATGTCATCACTAATAACCTTCAAAATTTGGTAAATTCCATCAAATCCTAATTAAAATTCCATTTATACTAAATCTGGACATTTTCAGAAATTTACTCTCTCCCTCCAACTTCTCATTTTATTCACTTAGGTCCTTAGTAATAATTTTTCCTTTATATTTTTCATGTTCTAAGACAACATTTAATTTCATTTAGGTCCATAGGTCACAAATATATTTTATTGTAAAATTATAGCTACTCCTACAAACTTTTAATTTTATTTACTTTAGTCCCTGATATGCATGCATATGTCCAACACCATCATGGCTGTCCTAAAACATGGTGTTGGACATATGCATGCATGTTATGGACTAAAGTGAATAAAATATAATAATTTAAATAACTAATTTAATCAAAATAAATTACTTTTTGTTTGATATATTCATATGAAATTAAATTCCATTTTGGTCTTTTTCTATACAGTTCATAACTTTAGTTAAGATCGGATTTTATTTTAAATTTCATTTTTCCATTGAAAATTTTATTTATTCACTTAGGACCTTAGTCCAAATTTTCCTTTTGTCTTTTATATGGTTTGAGATTATATTTAGATTCATCTATGTCCAACGATCTAGAATATATTTTTTTAAAATTAAATCAACCCTTGTAAACTTTTCATTTCTTTCACTTTAGTCCTTATCATGCAAGTTACGTTCTTTTCTCATACATTTGATTTCCAAACCTACCCAAAACTTCTTCTTAGATGATTTTAGGACATGTTCGGTCATTTCTATTCCAAAGCAAGGCAAACATGAATTAGAACTAAGTTTTCAAAATTCTCAAGCTTATATGATTACAACACGTCATTTTTGTCTCTGTTTTTCATTTTTCTAGTTTTTCCTCTTGAGGATATGTTCTGTGTGATTCAGAGGGATGAAAAAATGAAAGAAGAGATGAGGAAGAGTAAGAAAAGAAATATATGAATCACCATGTCTCAATGCTAGTGGAGAATGAAAGTATGCATAAGGCTTCCTCTGTTCTTGGGGCAAAATATAGGGACAACAGAGCAAATATGGAAACACACATAGAGGCTAAAGATGGAGAGGAGAGACGAGAGAGCTAAAGGTGAGAGAGGTCACTTAGGGGCAGCACAGGAAAAATGTAGCATTTCACAACACAATGGACTCAACGTGGGTGGAAGAGAAGCTTGCCCATGCTACTGCGGATGAAACGTGGTTGAAGTTGGAAGTCTAATGCATAGTCAAACGACTCTAAAATTCTTGAAACATGGTTGAGCTACTTCAAACCACGGTGAACTCGCCGTCAAGACGTAGCCAAACACACACTTAGACATTGTTAAAAGTAGAAAAATGAAACCTGTAGTGATAAGTCTATGGAGAGATTAACCTCTCAAGAGGTTGAGATTTTTACTATTAGATCATCTTGAGATTTATGTAAAGCATTTTTTAATTGCCATATACATAAATTTTAAAGTGATCTAATGATTGAAAAACTCAATTGCTCAAAAAGTTGAACTCTCCAATCCCTTTAGAATAAGAAGGTGAAGAGGGTGATCATTATTTATGATGATTACTAATAAGAGAGATGGCCAAATTTGAATCAGTTTCTACTTCTAGATTTGCAATATATAATAAACGTTAATAATAATAAAAATTAGAAAAATAAAAAGTAAATGATGAATAAAAATAAATAAATTTGAAAATTAAATTAAAAAATTAGAATTAGGAACTAAAATGGAAAAATAAAAATAAAAATAAAAATTATAAAAATTATAAAAAATAGAAAATAAAATTAGGAACAAAAATGTAAATGAAAAAATAATAAATCATAAATAAGAAGAAAATAATAATAGTAAAATTGCCTAGAACAGCTTAACCCTGAATAAGCTTCCTTATCCCACATCCGATTTGCCTATCCTCCAACCAAACAGCCGAACCAGCCTTTCTGTCCCAACCAAACACCCTCAAAGCCTGTTTTCGCTATTCCTCCCCTCCTTTAGCCGGGCTAAGCCCCATCCCACCATCTAAACAGTGATTTTTCTGAACCTTCTAGCCAACAGGAGGTAGAACCCTAGAGAGGAGGAGCTTGGTGCGCAACACCTTATGCTCCACCTTGAACCACGACGCGAGCCTAGCTTGAGCCACACCAAGCTCAAGGTGCGATTCTTCTCGGCCCTTCGAGCCCAAATCGCAGATGGCTCTTTCTCTTCAAACTCGTGGCGGGCCACGACATCTCAACGGAGCCATGTGAGGTTAGGTCGAGCGCCACTGATGGGAGACGAAAGACTCATGGAGAGTGTTAAGAATATGAAATCCTTAATTGCGGAAAAAGAGCGATCTAGAAAGAGGATTGGGGAATGAAGAAGATTAAAGAGTTTAGAAATAGAAATTGCAAGAGGGGCAAAGAGAGGAAAATGGAGTAGGGAAAGAAAAGAAATTATGGAAAGATAATTCATAAGAAGAATTGCGTAATTTCTCATTATGTTTGAATCATAGAATCAATAATATATACAAGACAGTCAACGGTCATAAACCAAAAATCATTGCCATGAAAGGACACAAATTCCCTTACTAACTACTAGCAAAAGACAATGTTGCCTCTCTATCCCGAACTCCGGGAATTTTGTCTGCAATTCCTTCCACGATTCCCACGTGGCATCCTCAGTTAACTCATCCTTCCATCTAACAAGTACTTCCGTCACCGCTCTCCCTTTTTTCTGAATTAGCCCAAGTTCTAGGATTTCTCCCGATACCTTCCTTTCACTGAAATTTCCCCAATCATCAGGCCGGTGAGTTGGAGTAATGGAGGGGTCTGGGCACCTCTTTAAGAGGGAGACATGGAATGTCGGATGGACTTTAGAGCCTTTAGGAAGCCTGAGAGTATAAGCAATAAAGCCAATCTTGGAGATGATCTCATAGGGACCGTAGTATCTTGGGGAGAGTTCTTTTGTCTCTCTCTTTTCTACAGTCATTTGTCTATAAGGCTGAAGTTTCAAAAATACCCAGTCACCCTCCATCAAATCCCTTTCTCTTCTGCACTTATCTTCTTGTTGTTTCATCCTATTAACGACCCCTTGAGTCGCTTTAGCATCTTCTCTCTAGCAGTGAAGCTTCTGTCAATATCTTCGACCTTCGAATCATATGGCAGATAAGGTAAATGTAGTGGGGGTGGCTGCCATAAACTACTTCATACGGGGTAGTGTTAGTTGCTGAATGGAAAGTGGTGTTGTACCACCATTCTGTAAGAGGTAACCAGTGATTACAATTATGAGGATTCTGCCATGTAAGAGCTCTTAGGTAGTTTTCCAAGCAGCACCTGTCCTCACTCTACTCATCACTTTGAGCATGGTAGGAGGAAGAGAGACTCTGACTAATTCCTAGCTGTCCTAGGAATTCTTTCCAGAACCTGTTGATGAAGAGAGGTTCTCTGTCATTGACTAGATTGCTGCAGCCCCATGTAACTTGTAAAACTGGTCAATGAAAATAGGGTGTTGTTCCTTCATTAACACAGCCCCTATAACAGTCTGAGATGCATCAGCCTCCACTGTAAAAGGTTTGTGTTTGCAGGGTGACTAACGGGCTGAGAGGCTTTCCCATGCTGATTCTCGCTTTTATAATCTATGCTTTAATTTGGAAATCTGGTGTATACTCATGCTGCTTCAGTGATGTGATCCCTGTGATCTTTTTGGGTTCATTGTGGGATTGAATATGAATTTTAAGGCTTCATGCTAATTGTGGTTTATGACTTTGTGCTTGTTGATGAATTTTTCTCTCTTTAGAGTAGGCTTGAACCGGTCTCATCCAGTATTTTCAGTGGATTAGCTTTGACTGCTAAGATGTATGCCTGTTGATGTTTGGTTGGATGTTTTAAAAGAATGATCATGCTCTGTTTTGGGTTCTAAGGTAAATCTGTTTCATGGTGTCATATTCCTGCCCACTTGGTTCTGGATGATAGGACACATGCATCTTCCTTCTTTGATCTGGTTATGTTTTTTGGACAACCATCTAGCTTATTCTATCAATACATGCATGACCATCCCTATCTCAATTAGGTTGGTTTGAAGGAATAAACATGCAGGCCCTGTTCTGCTTTTTGGTACTGTAACTCTTTTTTTTTGTAGAATGTATCCATGATATTAAAGTGAGGATAGGTTTGTTCTGTTCTTTTTTTAAAAAAAAAATTGGACTCACTTTAATTTTAAATTTTTAGGCCTAAACCGTGACTCAAATTAATTTTATTTTCAGGATTTTTGTTTAGACTTGATTGAATAAAATAAATCTATGACAAGTCTAAATTTATCTTTCTTTTAATTTTTTGTTATTGAACTCTAATAAGAATATTCAAGGCTTAGGTACATGGGCCTGGGCCTAAGCCCAACAAATGGGCTAAGCATTTCATGAGCGATGACATGCTTTGATTGCGATGTTGGCTTACTGTTATATGACAAACCGAAAGAAAAATGATTATTTAAGCAAAAAGGAAAATAGTTTTTAATTTAATTTTGATTGAAAATTTTCTTAAAAGAGAAAGCCCTGATCGACTTCCTAATTAATGGTCTTGTCTTACCCTTTTAATTTTACTAGGATTAATTAGGTAGATTTTTAGCTGTTTGTTTGCTTTGATGTTTACCTCAATTTGTTATATTTACAACTTGCTCCATTTTCCTATACTTTGTTTATATAAGCAAGTTAGTTGTCTGAGTTTATTATAACCTTTCCTTTTTCTGGTTTTTATTGTCGTCACAGGAATTTATTATTCTTTTTATTTTGATTGATAAAACTCACTATATATTAATCTTTTGGAAAAAAAATTCATAGATATTTATTTGTAATATATTGAAGTGATGAGCAATCAGATTTGACATGCAATTTTAATTTGAGAAAATGTACAAGGGAGAACAAAAGAAGATATGAATTTATGAGTAAATTATTGATTTGATTCTTAAAAGATTATAATTGTCTCAATTTGGTCCCTGAAAGATTAAGGAGACATTTGTTTGCGCTTAATTGGGGTTTGAATACGATTTGTTCATATTTTAGACCATTAAATGCATTTATTTTTTTATTATTAAAATTTTAATAGATCTTAATAAATCATATTTTGAGACAAGTCTAAAAATTATTTAAATCTAATCTTTAGCCTTGGGTTGCTTTATTTGGATATTAAAAAGAGCTGTTGAGAAGATTCAAACCTATATCCTGTTGAATGTAGAAGCAAAATCTTATTACTATTATATAAGTTCAATTTTTTTTATATATAATATAAAAATGTAAATTATATTATTAGTAGTATAAAATGATTTTAAATTATAAAAAAATAAAAACATTATCAAAAAATTTTATAATACTATATAATATTAAGATAATAATTAACAACAAATTTTAGTTGCTAATTTATTTGAAATTCATTTGAATATAACTTTGTTTTTATAAGTTATGTATTCATATGTTAGAATCAGCCTTAATCAGATGTATATTTAGATTCAAATATCTTAATCTTAAGAAAAAATTGGTCCTTAAGTATCTCAATTTAGTTCTTGAAAAATAATATTTATTTCAATTTAATTTATTTACTTTGTTTATCAAAACGAATTTCAGCAACAAAAAATATTTGAGCATTGGTAATGACAAATTTTGAGCTTTAGCAATTAAAAAGGATTAAATAGAGATAATTTTAATATTTCAGCAACCAAATTACAATACTTTAGTTTTCAAAGACCAAATTGAGATAAGTATAATATTTTACAACTAAATCAATAATTTACTCTAAATTTAACATATATAGTTTGGCATTTTGAACTAAACTAAGAGAAAAGAGAAGAATCATTGTGACCAATAAAAGCAACTAAATTAGCATATTTTTCTGCTAATTTGGTTCACCTATATTAATTGGGTCATTAGAGCTTTGCTCAGGAGTCACTCACAAATGCTTCAAAGTTTATGATCATCGGGCCATGATGCACTGATAAACAGATCAGAAAGGACTTATATATATATATATATATATAATTACATAGGCCCTATAAAAGTTTTCAAAATTGCACTTCTATCCTCTCTACTTTCAAAATGTACTAAGCCCTCCTTGTAGCTATAAAATATATGACACTAATTCAATTTTCTATTTTCTTTCCAAAGAGATACGTTAGACTATGCTTTTTAACATTTAATAACTTAATACCACATATTTGTAGACTAAAATACCTTCTATATCAACTTAAGAACAACAATATTTACATATAATGGTATATACTTTTTCATTTTACTATTAATTTAGAATAAAATATTACAATTATTTAATTTCTTTTATTAAAAAGGCATCCAATATGTACCTAGGTTAATGAATTATATTTTAGTCTAAAAAAGTATGTGGTATTAGGTTATCAAATATCAAAAAATAAACTATAATAGACCTTTCTAAATTTTAAAAAAAAACTTAAGTGAATTTTTTTATAGTTATACAAAAAGAATGTGTAAATTTAAAAAAATAAAAAGAAAAGGAGTGTAATTTAATTACTAGTACTCTATTACATATTGCATTGTTTATATCTCTATTCAAGTTTAATTTTTTTTTAAGGGAATTTGAGATCCATTAATGTTCCCATCACATTAATTGGAGTGATGGGTTCATCGATGTACGACTAATCATTACTGTCCCTAGTATCGTCATATCATACATACATACATATATATATATATATATATATATATATATATATATATATATATATATATATACACACACACAAATAGACATTATTTGGAAAGCAACCCACATCTAAGTGTCAAACATGGCGTACTTCTAACGGAATCAATTATTGGCTTTGAGAAAAAAGATTTACGCATGTATATATATATATATGTGTGTGTGTGTGCGTATACATTTTTGTTTGGGTCTGATCTGAGTTTCTAACCAGCCAGTCAACACAAACCAGAGGGTGAAGAGACATATGCAACTGCTAAATGGATCAGATCCTCTCTTTTTTGAGCTTTTTTAATTTATCGCAAAACGACATCATGGTTAGGGGTGTGCATCAGGTCGGTTCGGTTTAATTTTGGGCATGAATCAAATCGAACTGATCAAATCGGTTCATAAAAAAATGGGACCTATTCGGTTTTAAAAGAATGACGGTTCGATTCGGTTTGGTGGCGGTTCGATTCGGTTTGTGGGCGGGCGGTTCGGTTCAGTTCATGTCAAAAATTAAAAAAAAAAAATTAGAGGTTTATGTTAATTTTAAAAAAATACTTTTGCTCTTATATATTTTTAAGAGATACATATTTGACTTTGATATCTTTAGTGTTAGTTAATTTTTAACATAATTTGATTAGGTAATATTTTTCTAGTGCTAAATTTTTATTATATTATTTAAAGAAATTATGTTATTACATTATATCATAATTATGCATTTAATTTGATTATTATATTTTGTGCAAATTAAGTATACAAAAAGTAGATGTATGAAACTTTTACATTGACACATATTAGCTTAATATTTTTTTAATATATATATATATATAAATGTAATATATAAAAAATTATTTTTTAATATAGGGTTCGGTTCGGTTGGTTATAACCGAACCAAACCAACCGAGAACCGAAAAACCGACCGAACCGAAAAAATATGAAAATTTAAAAACTGATATAAACCTACTTTTTTCAATTTTCTTCAATTTTTGGACAGTTCAATTTGGTTTAGTTCGATTCGGTCGGTTCTAATCGATTTTATACACTCCTAATCATAATCACTCACCTAGTAATACGTACCTTGTGCGTACGTGCTTCCTATGCTTGGGGTTTCAGTGCAATATAGTACGGTGCGGAGTATTACAGCCTGTTGACCCCGTTGTGTTTCACAATGTTATCAACTAGCTAGAAGTCTAGAACTTTCAAGAAGCACCCTATTCGCTGGGTAACTAGCTATTTCAAGAATGTGTGGGCAAACTCCTACAATATAGAGTAAATTGCTGATATTTGGTTTCAAAATATTATAAAAGTTTGTTGGTTATTGATAGAATTTAATAGCGTCATGTAATCTATGTAGCCGATTTCACTTAAAGTATTATAATTGTATCAATTTAATTCTTAAAAAAAAATTATCTCAATTTAATCTTTTTATTTGTTGAAATAACTTTTATCAGCAAAAAATTTTGAGATTTAACAATAAAAATAATTAAATTAAAACAAATGCAATGTTTTTAGAATTAAATTGAAACATTTGATTTTTTAAGTATAAAATTGAGATCATTGTAATGTTTTAGAAACTAAATTAATAAGAGTAAAATATTGATTTAGTCCCAAAAGATTATAGTTGCCTCAAGCTCTCCCTAAACCTTAAATCTTAAACTCCTAAAAAAATTAAGCATCTTCATTTCATTCTTAAAAATTGAGCTCGTCTCAATTTGGTCCCTATGTATGCTAAAATAAATTTTGGCAACAACAAAAATTATGATTTAGTAATGAAAAATTTTGTAATTTAAAAACAAAAATGATGAATTTAATATAAATATAATTTTTCAGAGGTTAAATTGAAACATTTAAACTTTTAGGAATTAAATAAAGAGAAGGCCAAAAAAATTAATGCAGAGAAAGACATGTATAGTTGAAGAAAAAAAAATTACTTGAGGGTATTTAAACGAGATTCCTTAGAAAACCAATTTGTTTTTTTTTTTAATCTGTCAGTTGGGTTGACGCAGATAATTTAAAATTATTTTTATGGTATTTTGTGATATTTTAAATATTATAATATATAAAAATATGATATATTTAAAAAAATTATATACAGTTGGTTATAATCTTATAATAAAATTAAATATTTTTACCACTCAACATTAAATATATATATATATATATATATATAATACTCAGATAAGCTCACAGTAATTAAGCTCATCATGTCAGCAGATTCAGTGTAGCTGATTCACACTAGCACAGTGGAAAGGGATTTTGTATCTTTGAGAATAATTTTTTTCTCTATCTTTAAACAAAAGTGTTCGAATTGCTCGAATTACGTAAGATAAATGACATTTTAACATTGAAACTATTAAATTAGATGTTGTCTATCATATACAATATAATAACTTCTATTTAAATGTAAAGAAAGGTAAAAAATTTTTAAGATAGAAAATCTTTTTTCCACGATTGGTCACACTTCTCTATTCTTAGGATATTTAACTGTACAATTCATTCAGCACTAACCAACCACAATTAGTGGATCTACTGCCAAGTGTACATAATGATTGTAATTCATTTTGTCTAAATAATACAAAGCTCTGCAGCTATCAGTAGAGTTTAACTATCAATGTCCATCATGCAAACATATAAAAATAAAACCACCAAATTCATTATCATATTTTACAATAAAAATTTAACGTGGAGAATGGGTACGTCTGTCTGTTCACATTTTATTAAAAAGTTATAAAACATTATGTAAAAATATATTTTTGTCTTTTAATTTTTTTTTTCTCTTAACATCAAGGTCAATCTAATTAATTCCATGTAGAATATATTTTATATTAATTTTGTTTTACATATTTAAAAACAATATTAATATCTTTTTTAAAATGTTAACACTATCCGGACTATTAACAAAATTAACTGATTAGTTATAGCATGTGAAAATCAGAGGATGTCAAATTTGGTTGGGGTTAATTCTATTTTCTTATATTATTTTGACGAAGAAAATAATTTAGACATCGCTTTCAAGGTTCTCCTTTTTCCTCCGTTCTCTTTTGTGCAGAAAAGTACCAGGGGGCAAAAGTAAATAATATGACATGAGTTTTGTTCTTAACATTATATCACATTTTACATTCTTGGTTTTTTAAATGATGACCACAGTTAATTATCTTGATACTAGTTGTTTTAATTTGAACTATAAAAAAAAAATTCATCATTATAAAATATGTAAAATCTAGGATCGAAATATGAGACAAAAACTTTTTTCGTCTCAAATTTATCGTAATTTTGTCTGACATTTTGTTTTTAGTTTTTTGCAGAAATAAAAATTTTGAGACAAATTTTAAGATAGATTTTAGGTGAAAATTTTTTGTCTCAAAAGTCATCTTTAAAAATTAAAATATGAGACCAAATTTGAAATAAATTTTGAGAGAAAATTTATCCGTATCTAAATTTTAAATTTTTTTAAAAAATTAAAATTAAAATTAGAGAAAAATTTTTTCGTCTCTAATTTTTAATTTTTTTAAAAATAAAAAAGTAAAAAAAATAAAATATGAGACAAATTTTTCCTCTGAAATTATTTTTCAAAATCTAACCTTAATATATATATATATATATATATATATATATATATTAATTTGCATATTATAACAACAAACTACTTGTATAGCATTAGTTATGCGTGTTAACAAGAACAAAAACGTCATGGATTTAATTCAAGCGGAGGACTTATTGTACAATTTAACTTCGTTGGTAATGGCTCAATTGTTGGTTGTCTGTCTAAGATTTGAGATGAAATTTTTTTCTTGATTTCAATGAATTTGCAACATCAATTTTATATAAAGATGAATTAAATTTCATCTCTAATTTGTCGTAGACAAATTTTTGTATATTTTAGACGAATCATTTCTCTCAAATTTTTAATTTTTTTTTGTGGTACATCTTAAAAGAATAGTTTATTGAGAAGGCTAATGCAGGACTGTACCAGTAAACACAAACCTATCAACTTTGGAAACAGAAGACTGAAACATAACTTAAAAAAAAAAAAATCTTGAGATCGAAAGAGAAATCGAGTTAATGAGAAGATGAAGAAATTAAATAGTACAAAATGGCAATGTGCTGAAGCTTCGGGTTTTAGTTAATTTCCATCATCTGAAATGGGCCTATCCTCTCTTTCTTCCTCCCACTTACTCAATCTATTCTTTGCTTTTTCAACCTGCATGAATTTTCATCCTTAGTTTAATTAATTATTAATTACATATATAAACCCTCATAAATTTATATCATTTTCCATCGTCCACAAAATGCTAACTTAATTTCTTTTTTCTTAAAAAAAGACCATGTTCTCATAACTTCATATTCGGACAATTAATTAAATGAACTAGTTTCTATCAGTTTAAACTTTTAAATGAACTAGTCCAATGATAATAATCCTATAGTCACAAAATCATATATGGTTTAATTAGTCAAAATATTTTCATCGTTTCACTGAAAGTTGAGTAGATGGATGCAAATTGTATTACTTTTCTTAGTTTTTTTCATTAATTTTATGAAATTACCTCTTTGTTCCAGTCAGTTCGACAAGTGACCCACAATAGGATGAGAGTCTGTATGAAAGTGCCTCCAATCATTCCAGACCATATTCCCTACAATTCCACAAAAAACACCTATTTCACAAATAAATGACGTCAACGATATCACGAAAATTCAATTCTTTAAAAATTAGGCCTATTATTGAATTGGTAGAATTACTAGTTCATGATTCATTGATTTGATTGTAGTTAAATCATAGCTAAACTGGTAATAATTAAATCTATATATTTTTAATTTTATACATATTAAAAATATATAATACAATAAATTAATAAACATTTTCATACTTAATTGTAGCAAACTTATATTATATATGTGTGGTGTAATTACGTTTTTTTGTTCTTTATTTGTTTTTGGCAAAAATAATATTATCATGAAAAAATAATAAAGAAGAAAAAAATAAATATAACATGATAGAAAAAAATAAAAGAGATAAAAAACTTGCTAATTTTTATATAGTGTGAGAAATAATTGTATTTTGTAAGTAATAAAAAAAATCTTAACAAAAACTGGTTCAACTAATTTACCAATTTTTTGAATTAATTAGATTGGATTAGTAATCGGTTCTCGGTCGAATTGGTCGATCCAATCCGGATCTATAACCTATACCTGAAATATAATATATTAAAAATATATTATAATGTTAAAAAAAAATATATAATTAGTTACCTTGCCTCCAAGATCAAACTTGAAACCAAGAAGCACGCCCAGCGGGATGCCGATGATATAGTAGCATCCAACATTCACATACGCCACAAAAGCTTGCCATCCACACCCAACAGCCACTCCTACGTATTCAGAAAGTAGCCTTTATCAGAATTGGATTTGTCTGGCCGTTCAACCGATTGGACTAGAAATTGATCAAGAAATCGGTTTGAAATGACCATTAAAACTAATAAGTGATCAAACCAGCCAAGAACCAGTTGAATCGAATAAAAATCGATGCTAAATGAACTGGTGCAGTTGAATTTTTTTTAATTTTTTAATTTTTTATTATATAATCAGGTAATAAAAAATTAATATTATAAATCAGCCAATTTTAATAAAAATGTCAATATATTGGTATTTTATGGATTTGATATTAATAATATTTCATTGCCATTCTGTCAATTTTTACTGTGAATTTTTTATTATGGATGTTATTTGTATAATTTGACATTAAATCTTGTATTTGATTGAATTTGTAAATTTATATTTATAATTTTTAATTATGTATACTATTTTTTTAATATTTTAAAATAAATTGGTTCAATCACAATCTGATATTTGACTTTTGAATTTGTGCCTCTACAGATTCAATAATCGGTCTAATTTTTAGAATGTTGAGAGAGAAAAACAGAATGACATATTGCTTAAAGTGAAAAGTTCAATAACCTAATTCTCAAAATTAAAATTTGAAGGGTCTAAATTCTAAATAACCCAAAGTTCAAGGGGGCCTTTTTGCATTTTTGCTTGAAAAATTACACTTGCTCCCTTACATTATATATTTTGTTACATATAGCAAAATATCCCTTTCAATTTACTTTCAGTAAAAAAGCAATAATTGTTTTTGGGGTTATATCAAACTATAAATTAAGAGGAGGAAAAGTGAATGACTTACCAGATAAAACAGGTTGAACCCCATTGAGTAAGATGGAGACAGCAAGGAAAGGAGAGAGTTCAGAGACAGCATTAGCAACAGTTGAACCACTGGTAAATATATAGCTCAAGACATGTCGAAACACAAGTACGAGGATGGCGAACACCAGAGCTATTAGCAGAGAGCTCATGGTCACCACCACCACTGAAAATGCTGCCGATTTTGGATGTCCTGCTCCAAGCTCGTTACCTACCCTCACACTGTACTTATATATATATCAACACACTTAGTACTTCACTAATCAGCAAAGATAATGAGGAATATATATTTATATGTATTGACTATGTGGGCCTAAATATTAGGCTTTTCAAGTATAGATTCGAACATGTGGATTAATTAATTAATAATTATGAGCTTTCATGTTTGTGGATCTTTTCATGTTTGCGGTAGAATATGACTTTCACGTTCTTAATCATAGTTCATTTTAAATTAGATAAATATTTCATGATGTTTGATTTTTTTTTTTTTCAAAATTTTCTTTTCATTTAACCCGTTGAATCTAAAATGAACTAAAGTAATTAAAAATATGGAAATCATGTTAAAGATTATATATATGGTACCTTGCAGCTGCGTTAAATCCTACTGCGATCATGAACACCCATCCAGATATCGTCATGCTGTACAATGACAAAACCTGTCATATTAGAAGATGCAGGAAGCAAGTGCAAGTAAATCAAATCCAACAAAATTGAAAAGAAAAAAATTCAAATTCATTTTTGAAATATAAATTTTAATCAATTCAATAAATTTATATAAAAATATTATATTTATAAATATTTTTTTGTAGATAAATAAATGAACCTCATTTTTTGTTAATTATTTAATTATTTTACAGATTTTACCTTCAAAATTTGAATTTATGTGTATTAATTGTTTCTTTCCAGACAATAAAAAAATTATAATACTACACTGTCTATAATACAAAAAATAGGATTTGACTCATGTTTGTTTTAACATTTAATATATTAACTTCAAATGCAAGTGTGTATTTGCTTATAAAATTATTGTATTATTAAAAAATAAATAAAATTATTTAAAATTGAATTAAATCGTACAATAAAAATTAAATCAAACCATCTAAAATTAAATCAAACTATTCAAAAATTAAAATTAAAAAGATTCACTATTTTACCAAAACAAATGAACTAAGTTCGGTTTAGTTTAAACTTAGAATTGAACCAAACCTAAAACACTCTTTAAGTGCAATGTGTTCATACATCATATATATATATATATATATATATATATATATATATATATATATATAACACTCAACACATAAATAATAGCTATTTAAATTAAAAAAATACAATTAAAGACAAAAAATGATAGATATGACTTTCTCTTTTTTTTTTTTATTTTGTTATCCCCTTTTCAAACAAACATGTCCTAACAGATGTATAGCATACTCTGATTCTGGTAGGAACTACAGGGACGCGGGGTGTCTCCTTAGCGCCGTACGTTAAGAAGACACCTGAGCGCCCCATAGCCAATCGACAGTTGTGTGACTCTAAGAACTCTCTCACAAGAGAGAGACCCGATGCTCGAACTATAAGCTTGGACTATTTGTTGCACCAAACTCAAATTGTTGTGGGATGGTCATTGGTTTGGCAGGTACAGACATATGTTCAGTCACTATTATTATTATTATTATTATTATATCTTTGGAATTAATTAATGATAAATAAAAACAAAAACGAGCCCTATAATCTAGTTAATAAAAGAGATAGAGTCAAATGTTTAGTCTCTGAACATTTAAGTTTACACGATTGAGTTGTTAAATATTATGAATCTATTAAACATTATTATTAAATTATATATATATATATATCTTATAAAAATATTAATTTATATTAAATTTATAATTTAGAGAAACTAATTCTATTATCATTCAACTTCCGACTATATATTTTTTAAAGTTGAATTGTATGTTTACTCAAACAAAAATAATGTTTGAAACTTTGAAAGGGAACGTCTTACCAAACTGAAAGAGCGTCAAGGGTGATCTCGGGATTCTTGAGCAACCCAGCAATGAGGACGAGAATCTGATAATACCAAGTCTCCAAGCAAAGCATCACAGCCGAAGCGAGAGACAGCTTAAAGAAATCCCAGAGCCCCGAGAAGGCCTCAATCCTGAACCCCACCCAAGTCCGCTCGCACCTCGGGTTCACCACAATGTACACAAACTGAGCCACCACCACCACCCACCACGACCCACTCAGGACGAGCGACGCGCCCAGCAGGCCCCACCCCAGCTCGAAGACGACGACCCACGTGAGGAGCAGGTGGAGGAGGAGCGTGGCGGCGGAGATGTAGGCGCTGGGGAACACAATGCTCTGCGCCTGCAGGAACTTCTGGATGGGGAAGTTGGCTGCGTAGGCGTAGATCTGAGGGATGAGGCCGTACACGAACAGCGCCGCCTCCGAGGCTATCACTGTGGATTCGCCTAAGAGGATGAGTAAGGGCTTCGAGAAGACGTAGAGCAGGGTGACGGGAATGGCGGTGGCCATCAGCAGGATGGTGGATCTCTGCATGTAGATTCCCAGCATCTCGTACTTGTGGGCCCCGTAGGCTTGACCACATAGTGTCTCCACTGCGCTTCCCATTCCCAGCTGAAAGTCAAGTACAATTCGATTAAGTGTGTTTGTAATTAGTTGAAACTTGACTAAAAGTTTATAATTTAATTTTTAATTTATAATTAAAAAGTTTATAAATTAATATATTGAATTAAAACTATTTAATAAAAATAATTAGAGTAATTAAAAAATATAAATAACATAAAAGAATATATATTTTATAATTTTAAAATAATATAAATAAATATATTATTTTTTATTTTTTAATTAAAATAATTTAAATTATTATATATATAAAATTTATTTTTTATATATATATATATATAACATATATATTCTACAGCAAACATGTATTCTACAGGGAAATGCTATGGGACCTCCCCTGCGGGCATCATCCCTGGAAAAAACAAAAACAAAAAATTGACCAGCACGCAAATCTATGCGTGCATGTGTGTCCGGGTAGCATTTTCCTGTTCTATATCAAATCGATTGCAGTCTCGGTACGTATCATCTCGAGTTTAATCATTATTAATATATATATATATATATATATATAAATTAATTGAACATTTAAAAATTAATTTTTTAGTACATATCAATGTTTTCAAAACCGGACCGGTCATTGAACCGGTGGAGCCACTGGTTCAAGGTTCAGTGGTCGGACCGTGGTCGAATCGGTGATAATTAAAAAATATTAAAAATATATATAATTTAAAATATTAAAATACTTAATATAATTGATAATTCATAACAATAAGTGAGGGAAATAAGAAAATTAATCCATAAATTGATAATTCATCACAACTCATAATATTCACAATTTCAAACTAAGTAAAATAGCCTTGTAAAAGAGTAAGTAAGTCACACATTGCTTAGAACAAGGAAGAAAAAAACTTTATATACTAATATATGTTAATTGGCTTATAAGAGGCTAAAGGAAGTGGTGGGTTTACGCACTCACAATTTCAGACTAATGTAGTGCAAATTGTCCAATCTACCCCCCATGCGCGTGTGATAAAGTGGACTCGACTAGTTTTTATTTTTTTTTTTGTTTTCTCTCATTCTTCGATTTTCTTTTTTATTTGCTTATTTAAGTGGAGGCATATTTGACAATTGCAAAATTAATTTGGGTTATCATGTGTTTTTTTGTTCACTTCCCCTCTACATTTTTTCCCCTCTACATTTTTCCCCCCTCCATGTAAAATAAAAAAAAAAATTTGCCCACAAAAAAAAAAGGTTGAACCGGTTCAACCTTCAGACCGGCCGGTTTTGGCCGGTTCGGCCGGTTCAGTACCGGTTCAGCCGGTTCAAGACCGGTCGAACCACCGACCGGTCTAATAGCCAAACCGGACCGATGACCCCTTCGATTTCCGGTCGGACCGGCCGGTCCGGTCCGGTTTGGCAATCACTGGTACATATCATCTCGAGTTTAATTATTATATATATATATATATATATGTTCTGATTGATAAAAATAACCAATAAACTAATTAAATGTTTAAAAATTAATTGTTTAATACGTATTATCTCGAGTTTATTTATTATTCAATCATATATATATATATATATATAGGCTGTGATTGATTAAAAATAATTAATAAATTAGTTAAATGTTTAAAAATAAATTTATAACCTATTTAAATAAATTATCAAATACATGTAACTAGGAAAATAAGCTTGGCTGACACAGCCGTAATCGAGAGAAAGTGGAAGAGGGAAGATTATGAGAATATACCATGAGGCCATAAGCGAAGACTTGAATGCCAGTGTTGCCAAGATTAGCAGCAGCCAACTGAAGATTGCCGAGGTGGCCGCAGAAGATTTGGGTAGACATGGAAGTCACGTTGTTGAGCAAGTACACCACCACCGCCGGCCCCGCCAGCCGGAACAGGGTGTTCAGCTCGAGCCACGTTGCCGACCTGAGGCGCCGCCACCGAGGGAGATCGACATCAGCGAGAACGTCCTCCAGCGCCGAACTCACAGGTGGTGGCGGCGGCGGCTCTGGCTGCATGGACTCAAGAAGAGGTTGATCCACTTCGTAGTCTGTGGAAGCCATGATGAGGATATGATCCTATAGAATAGATTGATTTTGAAGCTTTTACTTGAATTGATTCTTCAATTGAAATGATATGAGGGTTGTAGTGGAGGGTATAGATAGCACTGCTTTGAATATCAGGTGAGTTGTAAAAGAAAAGTTCTAGATTTGAGTTCATACTAAGTTAGTTGT
Source organism: Biancaea sappan (assembly GCA_037074585.1). NCBI lineage: Eukaryota > Viridiplantae > Streptophyta > Magnoliopsida > Fabales > Fabaceae > Biancaea > Biancaea sappan. The sequence goes on along the minus strand of CM073490.1, from coordinate 84,969,004 downwards.
GAAAAGATATTAGTTACTCTCTCTCTCTCTCTCTCTCTCTCTCTCTCTCTCTCTCTCTCTCTCTCTCTCTCTCTCTCTCAAACTTTTTTAATGTTAATTTTTTTACAAGAGTAGCACATGAAAAATTTTCAAGAATTGAAGTGTAATTTTTTTTAAATCTAATGCTTGAATTATTTATTTTAAGATTTATTGTGTATTTTTAATATTGAAGGATCAAATAATAATGAAGACATATACTCTTAAAGGAAAAAAAATGTAATTTTGATGCAGTGAAAACTCATCAAAAAAAAACTTGAGAGAAAATTTTTAACATTATTACTGATAAAAAAATTTAAAAATATAATAAAAAAGATTTTTATACTTAACCAAAATAAATTAAAAAACTGAAACAGTAAGACTGAAACATTAATTGTCAAACCATAGATTGAGTTTAAAAATAGCCTCAAACAAGTGAATTAAGTTCTTCATCACCTCAAGTTTAGGAAAACTTTGCATAAATATATTATATAGTTTTAAACTCTTATAACGCTATGCTTTCTCAAAAGTTAAGTTGTTACTTAAACTTTTGTTTAAGTTTCTAATGACCTAATTAATCCATATATAACCATCCAGGACAATCTTTTCTCGTTGAAATGAATGGTGTGTGCCTATATATATATATATATATATATATATATTGTGTGTATGTATTATCACTTGAATGGCCAAAAACTCTAGTGGGGAATAACACGTCAACTTTCAATGACTATGCTCCGTTTTATTGAGAGGAGCAGCATAGCTCCATGTCATCAGCATCCTTTGTCGTTACCTGCAAGAATACTCAGAATATGAATATGGGTGTGACCACAAAATTCACTGAACTGTGTGAACACCTTTTCTGATAGTTCGAGTGTCTGTCCCTTCATGTTTCATCGCCTCACAATTCTTTCACTGATGAAGACACCTAGCGAATCACGAACTATTCTTCTTTTGAGAAACTCTCGCAAAAAGCCGAAAGCATATATCCCCACCAGTTCGTGGTAGAGATCTTTTTTTTTTTTGTATTGGATTTATGCAGTTTATTTAATGATTTAGATTAATTATATATATATATATATATATATATATATATATATATTTTAAATTATATAATTAATTTTAAAAAATAATAAAAATATAATATTAGACTTATTAAAAATTAATTATATACTTGTTAAAAAATAAAAAAAAAAGTAAAATTAATCTAGACCGTTAGATGATCTCACCTCATCCAATAGTCTAAATAGAGTCATTGAAAAAAAGTTTCCTCCAAGACTCTGGAGGGGATCTGCTTTGTAAAAAGCCTCCCAACAAACAATACCTTTCATAGAATAGCTTATAACAATTATGCCCCCTTCATCTTGTGGGGTGAGGCTTCCCTCTTATGTATAGATATAACTCCTCTGTATAGGAGGAAAAAAGGAGTTGTTGAATCTTAATTTAACGGTTCCAATTTGTTTAGTATTTTTTTTAAAAATAATTAAAAAAATTTATAATCATCATTTTATATTTATTATTTTGTTTGCAATTATTATTAGATTAGTTAATATTTATAAAATTTTTATTTAAAAAAATAAAAAATACTAGATAAATAAAAATTATTAAATTAGTAACGATCCCCAACTATGCATAAAAGCTTTTTATGCGTAAAAAAGAAATTTCACCCCTATCTTGTTGAATCAAAAACCCACGATCAGAAACCCACCTTCACCCTTTAAGAGACTGCATATATGTAAAACTAATATGGGAACAACTAAATCCACCCTAAGACTTTTTCCAAAAAAAAAAAATTACATTGATTATTACGGATATGATATTATTGTTGGTGATATGATATTACAGCTGTAACATCCAGCTATAACTCATTGATTCTTGCCTTTATATGTTGTGGTCTCCTTCATTCTTGTCTCTAATTAGGATTGTGGCCATATTCTTAGGAAGTGTCTTAATGTAGGATCTGTTTATTTTAGGAAATTCTGTTTTATTCCTATATAAATATTCCTCACTCCTTGTACATTGGTAATTAATAAAAAATATACAACATTCCATTCTTTTTATAGTATCAGAGCTTGGTCGATAATAGAAGAGAATTAGTGTTGTGACCCGTGCGATGCACAGATAAATCACAATTTTAAAAATTTTCGTAACTTATAAAAAATAATAATAATTACAATTGATTTATATAAAACTTATAAGTTATGACATATACTTTTTAAACGTAAATATTTTGAATTGATTTATCAGATCCATAAGTAAATCTATTTTACTTACTCAAACTTTAATTTGAATTGATTTATTTATTTAATAGAATAAATTTAAATGAATAAAATAAGTAAATTTGTTAATTTGAGAATTATTTGTTATTTGTTATAAATTATTTATTAAACAGATTAATAATTAATTAAATATTGATTTTTTCTTTAATTCTGAATGCTTCTTTTTTTATTTTAATAGGATCTAAAGAAAAAAAAAACACTGAAGGTTGCTGCTACATTTGGATTAGATCTTCAGGCTTCAGATTTCATCTTTTAAAAATCTTATTTTCATCTCTTTCTTTAGTCAATAGATTATGATTTAAAGATTCATATTTTAAATTTTGATTTCTATTAAATTAAAAATTATTTTGGAAAGAAATCAAAATAAAGTCAAATAAAATAAATTTTTTAATTCACATATTAATTTCAAAATTAAATTTATTTTATCTAATAAAAAAATTCTCTAAAATATTATAGTGATTAAATAATAAAAATAATTATTTTTAAATTTTAATTCAAGTCATTTAATACGATTCAAATTAAATAAGGACATGACGGGTTCATTAACGGTGAACGCGAGCACACAAAGCCTTGTTGTTGACTATATTTGCACCCCTCAAGAAGGCCCAAGCCCGAATTGATTTCACCTCATGTCGTCTTGCCGTCCCCCAAAAAATAAAAGTAAATAAATTAAACTCTTTCGTATTTATTCTTCTGTCCATCATCCATCTCATCAATCTTTGACTTGTTTGATTGTTTTTATGATAAATATGTTGTCACTTTGACTTGGTCCAATAATAATGCAATGGGCATAATTGTTTATTTGCAGAATTACTAAGAGATTAATTTTAATTAAATACCACTCACAACAAATTGGAATGAAACTATGAAAGCTACAGGGGTGGAAGGGCAATTTGTGATCACAATCTTAGTCTTGATTAATTTTATTCTAACCACATTAATTAATTAATTATACTTTTTACCTTCTACCTTATACAAAGCTTTGCACAAAAGAAGTTGAAATTATTGAAAGAGTCCTTTCTTGTCTCATCAGCAAATGATTGGCAGAAAATTCATATAAGTCATGGCAAGAATTCTGTTAGCCCAGAAAGGTGGCTATTTAATATTTTATAGTATAGGAATGGTTGGTGTATGTGTGTGTGTGTGTGTACATATCAAAAGCAGAGAAAAAGTGTCATCTTAGCCGAGAGTTTTTGAAAATTATACTCTAATCATAGTAATGTTTCCAAAAGCATATATAAGCACGTGCAGATGAATCATAGTTTAAAGTGCCTAGCTAGTTTAATTTCAAGGACTTGGAACTCAATAAATATTGATTTTCATGTAAATGCATGTCAAATTCCATTAAAATCAATGTTCTTTAATCAAACCAAATTAAATTGAACAAAAATTTATTATAAGTTTGAAAATTGATTAAAATATATACTTTATGAGGGGTTTGATATTTAGACAATCTGAACCAAACTATATGCTATAATATATATATATCACAAGTTAAAAAATAAACTAATGTACCAAACATTATATATCACATTAATGTTGTTTATCTTGATTGAACATTTTAAACTTCTTTATCTTTATTTTTTTTCTTGAATTTACAATTTTTTTTTGTTTATTTCTGTTGACAAGAAATTTTTAAAAAAAATTGGATAAAAAAACAAAAGCTCAATGAAAGGCCCTATCATTTGAACTGCTGAAACCAATATTTATACATATATTGTGGTTTGATTTGGTTTAGTCTTGCACGTCAAATTAAACCAAACAATTTGTCTTTCCTTAAAATTGAACTTGACAATTCAATTTGGTCTTAAGTTAATAACCAGTCAAACTGGCTGCTAAACACTCCTAAATAATTGGGAAACCCCTTATAATATGGATTAATTTAACTAGAGTTTAAAGATTAATTAGGGCTAGATTAAATTTACGCAAGATCTTATTAATCTTCAAATACAACAATAGAAAGTGGATGCTCTTAGATCTATTTGTTTCGAAGTGACCACTATCTCAGGTAGGTCTAAGAAACTTTTCTTACTTTGAACAAGAGTCCCTATGGAAATTGGAAACTAAACAACGACTAAAGAAGGCTGCTCATAATCGTAGTCAATCCTTTTCAGCAGACAGACTTGAGAGAAATAGCATATGGAGAGTACACATATATATAGCATATACTATTTTATTTACACAGATAAACACAATCAAAACATTCCCAACCTCTTCTTACACCAAATTACAATATCAATCCAGAAAATAAAACAATTTAAAAAATGAAGAAATTGCTTTGATTTTGTACAGTTTAAAAAAAGAAAAAAAGAAAACACTTTTCTAGTTGCTAGTTAACCTCAGGAATGCAGTCTAACACAGGTCTCCATGGCCTACAATGATTATTAATCTTTCTGGCCTTCGCCAATCGAACCAGAACTTGTTCTGCAGAAACCACTTTTCCTGTCTTTCCCAACAAAACTTGGAGTTCACTCTTTCTGATCCTTATCTTAATCCTCCCATTGGCATCATCATCATCAGAAGGCGCACTTAATGAATCACTTACAATAAGCTTCTCTGTGTTCAACTTCACCTCATCAAACACCTTTTTTGAGCTCCTCATCTTCCTTTTAGTATCTCTCTTCGATGTCAAAGAACCCCAATCATCACCTCCCCACTTCTCTGACGACGCCGTTTTGCAACAGTTCCCCATGTTTACGTACGTAGCTTCGGCTTCCCTTGAAATTCAAAGATAAATGCTTATATGTATGTATGTGAGTTTAAATGAATTAGCTCGTGATGATCAAAGGATGGAATGAAATGAGAGATTTTGTGAGGTGGGTAGGTTTTAGATATACATATATATATATATATATATAGAGGCTGTGATGTGATGATGCAAGACAATGGTTGTTGGGGTCAATTGACGTTCTGCGTTATAAATATGTATGGCTGCTCAAGAAATGGGTTTTGTTGACCAGAATGCGGTTAGACTAAGAAAAGACTAACTTCAAAACAAGTTATATATTTATATATATACAGAACACACGTGCTTAATTGATTAGGTCTTTGGAATTGAATGTGTATGAATTGAAAAGGGAATCAGCACCTTTGGGTGAATCAATAGTGAGTGTGTGAATCAATAGAATATGTATATATATATATATATATATTTTTTTTTTGATATATCCATGAGATTGGATTGATAGAAGTTGGAATCTCTTCGGAGTCGAGTCAAAAATGACTCAACTGGTAATAATGTAAGAGTTCGGGCCGGGCCACTTGTATGTTATAAAAAGTTTTTGGGCTGCCAGTAGAGAACAGAACCAATTGGTCTAGCCAAAAGCCCAACAACGTGCCACTTGGTCGACTACCCATGTTTCATCCCAAATTTTGTCATTAACTAGACATAGGGTGCGTTTAGAAATTCAGTGGGCAAATCTAGTCTAGGTAAACATGATTTAAATAACTCTATGTTTGGATGAACTTGATTTATGTTTAAAAGATAATTAAGCAAATATGATTTGAGACAGATTATGATATTTGGATATTTATTAGCACATGTGATTTTAGATGTGTAGTTATTAGAAAGAATATAAATGATGTACCATTATTATTTATTGTTATTTATTTAAAACTAATTTAATAAATTATATCAATGTTTTAATAATGTGTACTAGATTTTTTTTCGTTTATTTGTCCAAAATTACTAATTATTCACTAATTACTCATTAGAATATTTTTTAATTTAAATAATTATAATTAAAGTGCTAATAAATTGCTAAAAAAATGAATTATTGACTAAATTTTTATTAATAAATAATTTTTAATTTTTTAATTACTAATTAAATTTTTATTAATCATTAATTACTCATGAAAAAAAAAATGAAATACTAGTGATGAACAATATGTGATAACTTAATTTATAGTCATTACTTGGACTATATTCCCAACCTAAATTCCCAACCATCTGAATTATTTGAGCTAGCCTCTTGAGCGTGTTTGGTAACCTTTATTGTAGCTCAAGGAAGGCGGAATCGTTCATTTTTTTTTTTTTTTCATCGATGCTTGTTTGGTATGTGGTGGCGACAGTGCTAAGGAGAATGAAGATGGAGACCAATGCTGGATCATTTCCCTTTGTACGGATTTTTCCTTCAATATTTGGAAGGAAAAATGGTTTTTGATAATGGAAAACAGTAATTTGTAGAGAATAAAAATGGTTTTTCTATCAACGGACCAGAGTGTGTGGTACTTCTCTATCAAGCAAATAAAAATATAGAGTAGTCAGAGAAAACGCAAACAAAACGAAGGTACAGAGTGGTAGTTATCAGTAGCTTTCTTTCTCTTTTTTTTTTTTTTGTTTTTTGTAATTCCTCCTTCTTCCTTGGCTGAGAAAAAAGCACTAGGACAGATCCAGGAATCACATATCTAGGAAGATGACGAACCTTTCACTCACCAGCAAAAGCTTGTAGGGCTTCAGCGAGGACAAGATTGACTTTCACGGATGAGGGACAGGATAATTTCCACACACTCTGGTCCGTTGATAGAGAAGAAACAGACGACATTGAGGAAGAAAGTGGGAAGGCTGGGTAAGAAAAAGTCAGACACTACTTCATCAAACTTCACAAAGCAGAGTGATTTGAAAACAAAAATCATTATATACTTTGAACTTGTTTCCTCCAAAGTAAAAAAGAGAATACATATTTTTATAATAATACTGAAAAAAAAAATCTATGTAGTGCACTATATTGAAAGAAAAAAAGGACTATATTAAAATAAAAAATTAAGAAACTATATTGAAAAGATAAATATGACACAATTGCAAATTAAAAGAACTATAATTGAAAGAAAAAAAGGGGCTATATTGAAATAAAAAAAAATTAAAGAACAAAAATAATAATTAAGTCAACATCTTACTAAACAAAAGTATTTTAGTAACTGTCTAATACATTCCTTACTTGTTTTTCTTAAAAAATATAGATACGAAACACATCTTTTTCTTTTCTTTCATTTTTTTCTATCACATATTAAATATATATTTTTTTCATCTTTCCTTTTTTTTTTTTCTTTTACATCTTTTCTTTCTTTTTCTTTCATTTCCTCTATTACGTACAAAACAGGCCCCTTGTCTCTCACTTTTTAAGTTGATCATATTCCACTTAAGCCAAATATTGATCATTCAATCACCATTGTTCTTGATAACAACAATGAGGATTGAATGTTAGATACTTGAATTATATCTTGGCGAAGTTATTGACAGATGATGAGAAGCAATGGGGCATGACCAATGCTTCTATGATGAGCGTAAACTAACATCATTTCATCATATATCCAATATCCCATGAGCATGTTTTATAATAATTCGAACTTAATAATCAATATTTTCTAGTATCTTTTTTTGTCTAATATATTTATAGAATAAAAAATTAGTAATGTAAATTACTAAATTACTAAATTAGTAATGTAAAGATATGTAACTTATAATGATATTTGGTGAAATTATAAAAATAAAAATTATACAAAGAATTATATTCATAACAACTTACATATATAACAGTTTATAGTAAACTAATTAATTTTGCTACACGCCCACAATATATTATATAAATTCATCTATAACAAAAAGGCAAAAAACCAACAATTGAGACTCTGGCCAAATTTTTATTTCTCACATTTTGAACCAAAAAGACGTCCTTTTTCATATTAAAACAACAAAAAAAAAACTTCCAAAAATTCATTCAAAACCTCACTCTCGATGTGTCCATTTCTTCCATGAGGTCCATGTTACTTTTGGCACTACTACATTGTTCAGTGACTGCATTGAGCTATATAATATAAGAACCAAAATGGTAATTAATTTTTCATATTAGATATACAAGGCAGTGAAAGTGTAAAAATGATTCTTAAATTTTTATATAGTGAGCATAGTACAATCATTCTCACTATAACATAGCCTTACCTAGATAGACTTTTTTTTCACAATCCCTGCAGCATTAAGGACAACACAACCTAAGCAATCAAAATTTTGATTACATAACTGTGGGCCAATCAATCAACAACCAGATTCAGGATTTGAATTATGGAATGAAAATTTTGGACACAAAGTACTCACTAACCCTAATTTTTTTTTATTTTGTTCCTGCAAGAAAATATGGAGAACAAATTGCTTGCTTTTTCTAAGGGAAAGCAGATATAGATCCAAAGGCCAATAGTTTTTTTTGTTAAATGTGTTTTTTTTGTTTTAAAAAATTTTATGTTATAACATTTTTTTACGTATACTTTTATAGAATTATTTGAAGAAAAAAAATATTATGATCTATCTAAATTTTTTTTCTTCAAATAAGTCTATGAAAATAGGTACAAAAAGAAAAAAAAGAAGGTATTAGAACCTATGTAAAATTTTTTAAAACAAAATAATACATTTAACACAAAAAATAAAAAAAAAATCGGTAGCAAATCCAACAGCCATCTACTTTCCCTGAAGAAAAGCAAGCAATTCATTCTCGAAACTGTCATGTTAAGGATTTTCACAATTAGATTGAGCACATAATAACTTTAATACTTTATTGTTTCTACAGTAAAGACATGGAAAAGAGAATTTTCCTCCACAAAATTAAAAAAAAGTAAAAAAAAAAAGGATATAAAGATTATTACGCGACAAATATTCCTTGAGAATTTTAGAAGGAATTAACAATTTCATTTCAGATTAACTTGGACATCAATTACATATACAAATATAAATTCTCATAGTAGGCTTAGTTTATGTTTTATTTCGAATTTGCAATAAGAAGCACTATAAAAGGTAATTAAAGGATAGTACCTATAAAATATGCAGCACGAACACAAAAATTGAATATACTTTCCCTCTACTTTTCTTTTTCTTTTGTACCTATGCACTATGCACTATCAAACCTATTTCCCAAATTCCACTATGCATTAACCATGAATAATTGAATATACTTTCCCTCTACTTTTCTTTTTCTTTTGGCTAATATTTGGTTAGGATATTCGACTAATATCTTTACATCTCCTTGACAGTTTTATTTGCACCCAAAAATTTGTATTGGTTGAGATTTGAGAATGTATTCATAGAAAGATCACAAAATATATATAATTTAATTTGTTGTACCGAATTCAACCCTTTGAATTTATTCACATAATGTAGAAGGTGAAAACTCATAGTGATTCGATTCACTTTGATTGTTGATTCCTTCAGATATGTTTGCTGTCATTATTGCAAATAACATACCCAATATTTGCCCCGTAAGTTAAATTAATCAACCAGAAATTTAATCGGATAACACATTCATGCTCTCAGAGACTGCTTCTTTGTAAAACAAATCTGGGAAACTCTAAATCCACCCCAAAATTTCTTTTTGATTGACTATAAACTTTGGATCTATTCAAATAGCAGAAATACACATAATTTCTCCCTCCATATTCCATGGGGAACTCTTTTCATGTATGCTGTTAGAAATATTTTGCTGGCTAGAAATATCAAACTCTTTCAAAATAACCCTTTTGACATTAGCAATCTGTCCAATCTGATCAAATCAAGGGTAGCTGAATTTTGGTTCTGTTCTCAGAATGATATCACAAACCATCCTCACCTATTTGCAAATTCTCTGGTTGCTTATCTCTCTTGGAAAAAACCTTGTTCTGGTTGGTATAAGCTTAATGTAGACGGATCTATGTAGAACAACCTCATAGCTTCAGGCGGTGTGATAAGAACAGATACTGGACAATGGCACCTGGGTTGTGCAAAGTTCATAGGACAAGGAGAAGTTGAGTTGGCAGATTGCCTCCTGTTGCCTACATATAAAAAATATCGAAATTGAACTGGACTGCCAAAACATTCTGAATCTCTTTATGCAAAATATCAGCAATACTCATCCTCTTGCAATTATCATGATGAATTGCAAGTTTTTGCTCCAGTCTTTTGAAGACTTCAAAATGTCCAAGATTTCTAGAACACAAAATAGATGTGCTGATGATGGGATGACAAAGGAAGCTGGGGAGAAGAAACTTCCTTTGAAGACTTATAACACTGCTCCTCATGTCGTTAATTCTCAATATGTAATGGACTTAGTAGCTAGTTAACTTAGGAGCTGCCTTATCTTTGCTTTTTATCTTTCTGGCTTGTATCAGCTTTTGGCTAATCTGCATATTTTAATCAAATTTTGTGTTTTCACCCAAAAAGAAACCAATTGTTCATTTGTAAAGATCGATCCAGTATCTTAACAACATGAAAGGAAGAGCAATCGGTATACTTACACTTCTAGAAAGGTATATTTGCTTCATGCACGTATCTTGCCAGAAACGGGACATAAACATATATATAGCATATACTACTTTATTTACACAGATAAACACAATCAAAACATTCCCAACCCTCTTTCTACACCAAATTACAATATCAATCCAGAAAATAAAAAAATTTAAAAAAAATGAAGAAATTGCTATGATTTTGTAATTTAAAAAAGAAAAAAAAACACGTTTCTAGTTGCTAGATAACCTCAGGAATGCTGTCTAACGGTCAACGTTACTGTAGCAATGGTCAACGTTACTGTAGCAGTCTGAAATTTGCTGAATTTACTGTTTATCAGAATTTTGAACACTATTTCGGTACGTTTACTGTTCATTCAGTATACATTTTGCCAGATAATTAAATTCTCGGTCTAATAACAGTAGCAATGGCTGGTGAAAAAGATGATTCTCTTCAATCTATTAGTGTGCAATTGAACGGACTGAATTATTCATATTGGAGTTATGTGTTGAAAAATTTTTTAAAAGGTAAGAGAATGTGGGGTTATGTTTCTGGAACCTTTGTTAAGCCGAAAGATAAAAATGATGCACAATATATTGAACAGTTGGAAATTTGGGATGCAAACAATTCGAAGATAATTACTTGGATCAATAACTCTGTTTTGCAATCAATAGGAGTACAGCTAGCAAAATATGAAACAGCTAAAGAGGTCTGGGATCATTTGGAAAGGTTGTATATGCAGTCAAATTTTGCAAAGCAATATCAATTAGAGATTGATATTCGTGCTCTTAAACAGAACAACATGAGTATACAAGAATTTTATTCTGCTATGACTAATCTTTGGGATCAACTAGCTCTTACTGAATCTGTTGAATTACGAGCCTTTGCACCATACATTGCTCGTAGAGAAGAACAACGTCTGGTTCAATTTTTGATGGCTCTTCGGGATGATTTTGAAGGGCTTCGTGGAACCATATTGCACCGTAATCCTCTTCCAACAGTTGATTCAGTGGTTAATGAGTTGTTAGCTGAAGAGATTCGTCTTAAATCTCACTCTGACAAAGGGACTATAGAGAAAGGAATTCTTCCTATTCCTCACCCATCTGTATTTGCAGTTCCTCCTAACAAAAACAAATCTCATGGAAAGGTTGGTTATGACGAATGTAGTTTTTGTAAGCAGAAGGGCCATTGGAAAGCTCAATGCCCGAAATTATTGAACAAATTGCACCATACACAACAGCCTAATCATTTTCAACAACGAGGCTTCAAACCTTCAACTTCAAATATTGCAGCAGTTGTTCCTCCAACAGATTCTCTTGGTATTGGACATACACATTTTTCTGGCCCTACAATAGCTACCCTTGCTGACCAATTTCAGAAGTTTCTTGCCACTCAACCACAAGCTATGTCTGCCTCCTCAAATATAGGTTTGCCTTCCTCTAGCTCATCAGGTATATCTTCATCCATATGGATTCTTGACTCTGGAGCCTCTCATCATATGTCATCTGATCTTCAATCCTTTGCATCTTTACATCCCACGTCATCTATATCTGTTATGACTGCTGATGGCACTCCTATGCCTTTAGCGGGCACTGGGTCTATTTGCACTTCTTCTTTATCTCTTTCCAATGTTTACTACATTCCTAACCTTACGTTGAACCTTGTTTCTGTTAGTCAGTTGTGTGATTCTGGCTTCTCAGTTTTCTTTTCCTCCACTTCTTGTTATGTACAGGATCCGCAATCCAGGAGGCTCATTGGGACCGGTCGTAGGCAGGGGGGACTTTATATTTTGGATAAGCTCAAAGTTTCAGATATTGCAGCTTCCAGTGTTGACCTGTCATCATTTAGTTTAGGTTCCTCATCTTCTAATTTTTACTTATGGCATTCTCGTCTCGGACATGTATCTTCTTCCAGCTTGAAATACTTAGCTTCTACCGGAGCTTTAGGAGAGTTGCAAACTCATGACATTTCTAATTGTTGTGGTTGTAAACTTGCTAAATTTTCTGCTTTACCTTTTTCCAAAAGTACTTCTGCTTCTGTTGCACCTTTTGACTTGGTTCATTCTGATGTTTGGGGTCCATCACCTCTTCCTACAAAAGGTGGATCTAGATATTATGTTTCTTTCATTGATGACTATACTCGTTATTGTTGGGTTTATCTTATGAAAAATCGTTCTAAATTTTTTAGTGTTTATCTTATGTTTCGTGCTTTTGTTAAAACTCAACATAATGCAGTTATTAAGTGTTTTCGATGTGATCTGGGGGGTGAATATACATCTAGTAAATTTTCTGAATTACTTGCCTTTGATGGAACTTTTCATCAAACTTCTTGTACTGACACTCCTCAGCAAAATGGCGTTGCTGAAAGGAAACATCGTCACATTGTTGAAACTGCTCGTTCCCTTCTTTTGTCTGCCTCAGTTCCCAGTGAGTTTTGGGGGGAAGCTATTCTTACTGCTGTCCATATCATTAACAGAATTCCATCATCTGTTATTTCAGGTTTGTCCCCCTTTGAAAAACTATATGGCGATGCTCCTGACTATTCAACTTTAAGAGTTTTTGGTTCTACTTGTTTTGTTCTTCTTCCTAGTGTACAACGTAATAAATTGTCTTCTCGTTCAGCAATCTGTGTTTTTCTAGGATATGGTGATGGTCAGAAAGGATATCGTTGTTATGATCCTGTCACTCAAAAACTTTATGTCTCACGTCATGTTGTGTTTCTTGAACGTATACCATTTTACTCCATTCCTTCTGATTCTCAGAGTCTTACAAAGTCTGATCTCACCCGTATTGATCCTTTTCACACAGATACAGATACCACACTTCCTCATGTGACGGATCATCTAAATAATTTTGATATTGAGTTTTGCAGGGTTGACACTGGTAGTTCTGCTGATCTTGATGTTCCTCTTGTTGATACTTCCCCTCTCCCTACTACTTCTCAAGAACTCTCTGTGACTGTGGATCCTCCTTCTCGTTACCCTCAACGTGATCGTAAGTCCACTAAATTACCAGATTTTGTTTATTCCACTTACTCTACTTCTTTTGCTTCTTTTTTGACCTCTATTCACAATTTATCTGAGCCCTCTTCCTATCAAGAGGCTGTTCTTGACCCTCTTTGGCAGCAAGCTATGGCAGAAAAACTTTCTGCTTTGCAGAAGACAGATACTTGGGACATTGTTCCTCTTCCACAGGGAAAACGTGCAATTGGTTCTCGTTGGGTATATAAGATCAAAACTAAGTCTGATGGGTCAATTGAACGATACAAAGCTCGTTTAGTTGCTAAGGGTTTTTCCCAACAATATGGTATGGATTATGAAGAAACATTTGCTCCTGTTGCTAAAATGACTACCATCCGCACTCTTATTGCAGTTGCATCTGTTCATCAGTGGCATATCTCTCAAATGGATGTTAAAAATGCCTTCTTAAATGGTGATCTTCAAGAAGAAGTTTACATGGTGCCTCCACCAGGTGTCTCTCATAATCCTAGTGAAGTTTGTAAACTAAAGAAAGCTCTATACGGCCTCAAACAAGCTCCTCGAGCTTGGTTTGAAAAGTTTTCCATTGTGATTGCATCTCTTGGTTTTCATTCTAGTTCACATGACTCCGCCTTGTTTCTCAAAAGTACTTCCCATGGTCGTATCATACTCTCTTTATATGTTGATGACATGATTATTATTGGGGATGATATTGATGGGATTGCAGAGTTAAAATTACAATTAGCTCGACAGTTTGAGATGAAAGATTTGGGCACTCTTCGATATTTTTTGGGGATTGAAGTGGCTTACTCTCCTAGAGGTTATCTTCTTTCCCAATCTAAGTACATCACTCTCATCCTTGAACAAGCTTGTCTCTCTGATACTCGAAAAACAGATACTCCTCTGGAGCTTAATGCCCGGTATACCTCTTCTGATGGCGTTCCCTTATCAGATCCTACTCTGTATCGTACAATTGTTGGCAGTCTGGTATATCTTACTATCACTAGACCTGATATTGCTTATGCAGTGCATGTTGTTAGTCAATTTGTCACTTCTCCTACTTCAGTTCATTGGGCAGCTGTTCTTTGCATTCTTCGTTATCTTAGAGGCACTCAATTTCAGAGTCTTCTCTTTCCTACATCTTCTTCCTTAGAATTACGTGCCTACTCAGATGCTGATTGGGGTGGTGATCCCACTAATCGTAAGTCAACCACAGGGTTTTGCATTTTTTTGGGAGATTCTCTCATTTCTTGGAAGAGTAAGAAACAAGACATTGTCTCTCGATCTTCTACAAAAGTTGAATATCGTGCCATGGCATCCACCACTGCAGAAATAGTTTGGTTACGCTGGTTACTTGCCGATATGGGTGTCTCTTTCTCTGGCCCAACCCCTATGTATTGTGATAACATGAGTGCTATACAAATTGCACCAAGCATATTGAGATTGATTGTCATTTTACTCGACATCACTTTGGACATGGCACCATCACTTTACCCTATGTCTCATCCTCCATGCAAATTGCTGACTTGTTCACAAAATCGCATTCCACTCAACGTTTTCATTTCTTGACTAGCAAACTCTCGATGATTTCTACTGATACATCGTGAGTTTGAGGGGGGATGTTAGTAAATAATAATTATTACACTTAAGGGTAGTTTAGTCTTTTAATCTTATTTGTATATATTTACCATTTTCCCTTGTAACATTTTTTGTATTGTAAACCCTAGCCATTCTAAGAATTCTCTCCTCTCCTTCTCCATTCTTTTTGCATTGCAATCTTCACAGTGATGATGCAAGATAACGTGGTTGTTTGGGTCAATTGACGTTCTACATTACTATATATGTGCATGGCTGCTCAAGAAATGGGTTTTGTTGACGAAAAATGCGGTAAGACTAAGGCAAGACTAACTTTAAAAAAGTTATATATATATATATATATATATATATATATATATATATATATATATATATTATATACACACCACACGTGCTTAATTGATTAGGTCTTTGGAATTGAATGTGTATGAATTGAAAAAGGAATCAATAGTGAGCGTGTGAACCAATATAATATATATATATATATATATATATATATATATATATATTCATGGGATTGGATTTATAGAAGTTGGAATCTCTTCGGAATTGAGTCAAAAATAACTCAACTGGAAAAAATGTAAGAGTTCGGGCCACCGGCCCGCAGGCCAACTTGTATGTTTTAGAACTTTTTGGGCTGCCAGTAGAGAGCATAACTAATTGGGCTAGCCAAAAGCCCAACAACGTGGCATTAGGCCCACTGCCTATGTTTCAGTCCAACTTTTGTAATTAACTAGATATGGACACCTTCCACTGCATCATCTCCCTCTAGCTTCGTCTTCCTCCAGATAGGGTTTCTATAGCAGCTTCTTCCTTCAGAGTCGCATTGAAGTCATCCTCTTTTTCTCTTTTTTTTTTCTCTCTCTTTTGTGAGAGTTTTTCCCTTCCGTTTGTCGAAGTCCTTCCTCCCTACTCTATGCGAGGCCGCTGCAGTTCAGAGGTTCAACCGGAGCTGTAGTCGTTGAGCTCCACCTTCGCCGCCATTGTGAGACTAGAAGCAAATGGTGGTACTGTAGCGAGGAATACTGAAAGCCACCTCCGCCATTGGAGCTTTCGCTATCTGGGTTCTTTGAAAATCGGTATATGACAGTATTAGAAGACCAGCTCTGATATAGGGTTTAAGGATGTGTTGCCTTTTTTTAGACTAGTTCTGATTTAGAGTTCAAAAGTGTGTTGTCTATGTTTAATCTTCTAGTTATTGTGTAGGTCTTGGTACTGATTTTAGGATGTATTGTTCTAAATCATATATCTTTTTTTTTTTTTTCCATAAGTTCAAGTTTGTAATATAATAGTTGATCTTTAAATCTTAAAAATTTTTATGTAATATTGGCTTATTGCCATTTTAATAGAATGATTTTCATTTTATCAAAAAAAAAATAGATATAGACACAGGCGATGCATAGGCAATATGTTGAATCTTAGAATAATAAAAAGCAATAAAATCATTTGAAGTATTGAGATAAGATAAGATTCATTAATTTGTATTATAAACTAGAATTAGTATAGATTAGCAAAGATTTATTTGTGTACTACAATAGATACAGCATTTGAACAATATTTGTCTTTCTTATTAAAACTAATATCTTCAAACCTTTCATACTTCATATTCTAGGAATTACAACAAAAAACTAACAGAGCTTTACTCAGATAGACTTTTTTTTTCCCCTTTTTTCACAATCCCTGCAGCATTAAGGACAACCCAACCAAAGAAATCAAAATTTTGATTACATACACAGCCATACCCACTGTGGGCCAATCAATCAATAACCAGATTCAGGATTTGAATTATGGAATGAAGATTTTATTTTGTTCCAAGCAAGAAACTATATCATGTCGAGAATTTTTGCAATTAGATTGAGCACATGATAACTTTAATACTTTTATTTGTTGTTTCTACAGTAAAGGCATGGAAAAGAAAATTTTCTTCCACAAAATAAATAAATAAGTGAAACAAAAAAAGGATATAAAGAAGAAGCATCAATTTTACCCACCACTATATAAAGAGGTAAAAATATAATAATGTCAATATATATAGAACAAGCATCAATTTTACCCTTCACTTTAAGAATTTGATAACTTTCCTTTTTTTTAAATAATAAGTAATCCTCAAAAAACAAATAATGATAATGGGTTTTTCTTAAAAACAATTGCTAGTTCTCTTTTACAAAGTTTTTTCCCCTTCTTTTAGGATAAAAAATCTGTCTAAAAATTTTCCCTCAGATCAAATTATAGTATTTTTCTTTTTCTTCTAAATAATCCTTTTGAAAATACACAAAAAATATATGCTCCTTTTTCAAAAAGTCCATTCCAAAAATTCCTTCATAATCAAAAGTTTCTTTTCAAAATCATCAAAATAAAAAAGTTGCATTTTTTTTTCTCCTTTGATACTCATTTAAATATAGAATTACGTTTTCCTATCTTCCCTTTTCTTCTTTTTTAAATTCATTTCAAAGTGGGCTACATTCTTAATTTTCTAAAATTTGTTTCTTCCAAAATTTCATTTTGAATGATCTCTAAAAATAAACGGAATCGCATCCTGTTTCACTAAGATTTCATTTTTTTCAAAACTCATTTCAAAACATGTTTTCAAAAATATCTTTTCAGAAAAGAATAAAATCGTTTTGAAAATGTCTAAAACACATCTTCTCTCTTCATCTTGTAGCAAATCTTTTCCAATCATTTCTTAAAAAACCCTAAAAGTAAATCCTTTCAAAGAAGATCCTTTCAAAAGCCATTTTCGATATCAACTCATTTCTTCAACTCGTATTTCCAAAATTGAACTACATTGGCTTTGATCCCCGTTGATTGGGATGTAGGACGCTCGGATAACCATTTGAGGTCAAGTCTCCTTAATTTAAAATCTTAATATGTTTCTTTTTCATAAGATCATAAAAGCCACATAAAGAATTAAGTCACTTAAGGTAACTGTTTAGACGGAAGAACTATGTTGCCTAACACCTTCCTCAAAGCCTAAATAGACTCCTGAATCTTTAGAATTTGTAGAATCTTTAGAATTTGTAGAAGATTTTTTTCCCTAATTTTTACCTTTAGATATAAAATTAGGGAATGGAGTGAGGGATTTTATATGCAATTATCGACGATTACCAAACCGTAAGGAATTATAGCAAAAATCATTAGTAATTGTAGACAATTATTGGTGGTTTTTATAACTGCCGGAATATGCTTCTTTTCTCGACAATTTTTCTTACTTAAATCGTGTTTATGTATTTAATTTCCTCATTTAGTTTCTTATTTATGTTAATATAGTGAAATTATTCACTTACTGAGTTTCATATTCACGCCTTTTTTTTAAAATATTCCAAATGTCTCAGTCAAAGAAGAGTTTTTATATCTTGAGTAGCGAAGTGGTAGTGTCATCGTCCCTTTTTGCTTCTAGGGACTTCTTTGATCTAAATTATGTTGTTTTGGACTTTAGAGTAACTCTGTAATTATGTAGGTGGAATCCTAGGAGGATAGTTAATTTGTTTATGTTTGCTATGTATATGAATACCATATGATGAGTTCTATGTTGCATTGAAGCCTTATTTGTAAGCATTTCATATATACTTTATATGTTATATTTTTTCCTTTTATGGGAATGTTTACATACATTGTGAACGTTTGTATCTAATGCTACATTTTAACTAAATGAAAAACTCCTTATTCTTGGTAAAATTGTTCATTAAAGGAGGAGTGTTGAAAAGTAGTTGTGTAAATAATCTTTCGTATGTGAATATGTGTGTTTGATGTGACAGATAATCTACAATTACGGCAATGAGAATAATCTCATTTATCACCTAATTTGGAATGTGACAATTTCACTTTTTTATATTCACTCCTACTTTATTTTTTGTTTCCATATATATATATATATATGTATGTACAATTTGGAGTATTAATATGCATATAATTCATTGTGTTAGCAAAACTTGTTGAAAAAACTACCAGAAATTTAGTGATAGGAATTAGATTAAAAAATTTATAAGATCTTAAGGATTCATTTAGAAATTTTAAAATTTAAGGATAAATTAATATTTGAGTAAAAATAAATGAACTAAAAAATAATCTTTTTGTTTTGGGTAAATTTTGAATAAATTACTAATTTAGTAATTGAAATATTACAATTATCTCAATTTAGTCATTAAAAAATTATATGTCATAATTTAGTTCCAAGAAAATTTTATTTGGGCTATTGTATTTGAGAAGTAATGTGTCTATATATGTAGTATTAAGAATGATATTTGTGTTTAACTCACTTTAAAACTAGATATCTGGAGCGTTGAATTACACAACAAACAATGAGTGACCCAAATACGAACTACTCACTATCAAGAGATCAATCGACTCTGCTACCATATTAAAAATGACACTTGAGACTAACTCACCTGAAAAGCTAACTCAATAAGAAAGAAATACTTAAGTCCATATAAAGAGCTTACAACACAATTTTTTTTCTCAGATATAGGACTTAAGCATGTACCACTACACTAAATAATATGACAAAAATTACCATTGGGAGCAATTTAAAGAAAACAAGATTTTTGTGCCTTAATATAATATTGCACATAATACTCTTTATTGATAACGTTCACCTATTCAGTTTCTTGTGTTTTTATTCTTATTTTTAGGCTGTGGCTCCAATATATATTAAGTGCACCTAAATTTTTTTAACAAAGTATTATTAACTGATTTATTTATTTATTTTTCTGCTGTGATTAGGTCACCTTCTCTGTTGTATGGTTACTCCTGGTGTTAGCTCCTTACTGTATTTCTTTTGTTGTACTGTAGTTTCTTTTGTTCCTTTCACCTTCTTGAATGCTCTTATCTAATTGATAGATTTCCCTTTTATCATTTTTTTTTAAAAAAAACTCATCCCATAATCTTTTAATGAATAAGTACTTTATTAAACTTGATTTAGGTGGCGGCTACGAAAACCTTTATTTTAAAGAGATTCGTAAATTGTCGTTAACTTAAAACTTTGTATTTAATGGCGATTTTAACAAAAACCATTGATAATTACAAATACTTAACGGTGGTTCCATGTAAATTGCTGTTAAATACAAATATTTAGTGGCAGTTCTAATTGAACCGCTGCTAAGATATTTAAAATTTTCATTATTAATAATTTAAAATTTAATTTAGTAGAATTAATTGAATATTTTCATAACAATTAATTAACTTAATTATTAAATTACTAAATTTAATAATAATCAGTACCCAAAAATTATATTTAAATGTTTTTTTGTTGGTCTAATACTCTAATTGTAGTATTGTGCGTCTGTGTGTGTGTATATCTATGTATATGTTAAAGAGTGTTACAAGTGAGTTTTGGATAGGGCCCATTGCTAGATTGGGCCAAGTCCATAATCTTCAAAAGAATGTTACAACACAACATCAATTTTCAAACACGATATCTTGCGACTTGAATTAAATAACACATTATTTAAAACACGATAATCTTGCGTACGTGTGTGTACATATATACACGTACAAATTTGTATTCACATTGAGAAATACAGTTTGAATTCAACGTATAACACAATATTTCCATGATATGCAATTATTTAGTACATTAACATAACTCTATAGAGACATGCATGAAAGATAAGATGATAAGAACTTTAATATATTTTTGATCAATTGAATGACAGGGCAGAAAATTACATAATACATAAATTATTGGTTGGGATAAGAAAAGTTGAAAATTTTGACCTATAAATATAGCCGCCTCTTTATATCATCACGCTTTTAAATGCTTCTTGTAGTAGTCATGAAGGCTGTAATCACTCTTTTAATGTATATTACTGAGAATGAAGTAAAGTCTGATGTCAATGACATGGAACCAAAATGTTAATTTATATGACTGAGGGTAACCAATAGATATATAATTAATTAGATTTTGGCCAATTATTCGTTTTTATTTATTTATTTATCAAATATCCATGCAAATTTCCATTGTTTTATATATGCTGCTACTAATTGCTCAATATTAGTATTATTTTTTTAAAAAAATTATAGTTTTTTTAACTTGAAGGCCTCGCTTAATTAATTAGATTTTTGTGCCTCCTAAATTGGAAAATTTCTTTTTGAATAAAATACTAATTTAGTCCTGAAAGATAATAATTATCTTAATTTAATCATTACAAGATTAACTATCTCAATTCAATTTTTGAAATATGACATTTATTTGATCAATTTGATCATTTTTATTTACTAAAAGTCGTTTTAACAAATACAAGGACGAAATTGAAACAGATGCAATATTTTAAGAATTAAATTGAAATATTTGATGCTTTAAAGATCAAAATAAAACAATTGTAATTTTTTAAAATTAAAATAATAATTTACTCTCTCTCTCTCTCTCTCCCACTATTTTTCTTGGAAGCTTTTTTGGCTATCAACCATCCGGTATCCGAAACATTACAAAAGTATTGACTAATTTAAATTTGAGTTGGATAGGACTACAATAAACAACAAAACTTTAACTACCAAGTTTTAACACAATTATATTTTTAGAAACTCAAATTCGAGACTTCTAATTAAGATAGGGTAGTTATTCACTAATTAACTTACACTTTGACGGTTTTCTTGGGAGCTTCACAAATGTACGACGGTGACCATATGATTTTCATCGTTTTAACTTCGAACAGATAATCCTCTGGTGATCATGATCCCTTGGCTAATTTAAGACACAAAAAAGTTTGTTTCATTTTTTAATCATCCAATGGTTCATAATGATATTAACATTAAAATGAAATCAGAATTATTACCTAAGCATTTAAATGACGAAACCTTAATTGAAGAATACACAAGAATTTTGAGGTTGTGGTTAACTGACTAGGCGATGCTTATCCACAATAGAGATTAGATAGGGGTCGCCACCAATATTTGTGTGTAGATAGAGACATTCTTCTCCTGCTTACTCTTCTAAAATCTATCACACCACTATGCATCGCAGGTCAATCATTATAATTTTATCCTCAAACCCAATATTAAGAATGAGATATATCAATATTTGTTGAGTTTTAGGCTTTAGAGGGGTTTGGTATAAGAAATTTTATATTTTTTTAGGAATGTATTATTCTTATGTTTGATTAATATTATATTTTTGAAATTTTCTTTTATATTTTTAGAAATTTGATATTCTCACGTTTAGTTCATAATAATATTTTTGAAAATATTTGGCAATTGTTCAATATTATCCCCTATCAATTTTAACACACAAAAAAAAAGTTATCAACATGCTACTAATAAGCTAATCTAAGATGATCTATTTATTAAATGAATTCATTTTTTAAAACTCATATATGCTTATATTGGCTCATGAGCTAAATGAGCTGGTCGGAAGTCAATATATCTATTTATAAAAATTATAATTTTTTTAATTAATTTATCTTATTTTATACACTTTTTTCTTCTCACTTAATCATATATATTAATAAATACAAGAAAAAATTATCTATTTTAAGTGAGTTTTAAATAGTAATGTTAAATGAACTAGCCTATCATATGCTAGACATTTAAATGGGACAACCTAACACGGGCTTGTTTGTCAAACGATCTTTTATTTTTTGGCTAATTTTCACTTGTATGGCTCTTGTACAACTCTTTAATTTTTTATTTAATTAATTAAATATAAAAATTGATAAAAACAATCAAGTCAAGCTATGTTCTCATTTTTAAATGAGCTAAAAAAAAAAATCCAAGCTCATGGCACATGCTTGTTTAGATAATACTAATTTCAAAAGAGACTCTCTTTCTCTCTCTCCCTCCCTCCCTCCCTCCCTCCCTATATTAGGTTAACTTGTGGGTTGGTTCATCCAAACCTATTTAACTTGTGGTCTAAACCAGCTATTTCTTTTAAATGGCTTCAAAAGTGCATCACTTTCTTTATCTCTCTCTTTGTGCATTGGCCCACGAGCTAGCCCATCCAAAGATAATTAACTGGGGTTAAACGAGTTAGCTTGTTTAGGCTCATTTTAATGATCCAATATTTTCTGATCCAAGTCTATTTATTTATAAATAAGAGAAGGAAGATTTGATAATTAAGAGTAGAAAATATAGATAGACTAGTAATTTTATGTTAAAAGAATATTCCTAACTTAAGAAAATCTACCATTCCCACATCTTCCCCATGAAAATGAAAAATGAGAGTTTTGTGAGGATGTCTGATTTTTGAGAATGCTACATTGTCGGGAATTATTTTTGTCACGACCCGTTTTCTGGGCACATGACCGGCACAATGATGAATCTCTCATCACTGTAAGCCTTCCGATAAATATATCAAATTTTCTTATCTGAAAATCATAGATTATCAATTTAAAATACATTATTATACTGACATACAAGCCAAATGTCGAACCCCTGAACTAGATGTCCTAGACGATTACAGAGCAACATAATCTATAACAGAAGAGAGGTCTACCCGACAACGGGAAGGTCCAAAGTGATCTACTCCTCTAGCAGATATTCTTCGATGGCAACCTGATCTGAACAAAAAGGTTGTACAAACAATGTGAGCTTTTAAAACTCAATGAGCGAATCGGCCTCGCATTAATAAAATTCAAATACATTACCAGTCATGCAAGCATATCCAAAGGCTCATACTCAACCAATAGACAGAAGATAAAAATTTATCCAATTCAACAAACGTTACTAGTACTCGTCAATGGCAATATATCCCGGAGAGCGCACACAGGCCGGCTCACCAATTATGTATATTTCCGCCATGACGCACAACATCATCCTCTTACATACAAGATAAAAATTCATCCAATTCAACAAACGTTACTAGTACTCGTCAATGGCAATATATCCCGGAGAGCGCACACAGGCCGGCTCACCAATTATGTATATTTCCGCCATGACGCACAACCTCATCCTCTTAGCTAGGGCGCCTCACGGATTTATCACCAATCCGGGCTATATCCCTACTGAGGGAATCGTTGTCTCCACACTCATTGGTCAAGACACCCTGTCAACCGGGTTTTCCGCCTTGCCGTGAGAGGGGGTACTGTCCCGCTCAATCACAATCAATAGCATTTCATATCATAATCAGAAGCTCAATATAATATTCATCCATATAATAGGTATAGTATATAACTATATTATGGATTTATAAACCACATATCAAGATAACAATTAATCCATTTTTGAAAACATTCAAACTTCACATCATCATAAGATACTTATTTCATTTTATCCATACTTATGGATTAATTATCTCATTTAGATTCGTCATTCTGAATCCAATTTCCCCCTATGAATCTTGGGAGTGTCCTACGACATACTTTTTATCACCAGTAATGCTAAAACTCTATTAAAACGGGGTCGTTTCACTCACCTGGATTCCGTACGAACATCGCTTCTCTAAGTCATTACAGACAAGAGTTCTCAAGTGAATTTCGGTGTTCTGCTACGGAGATTTTCATGAAAGATTAGAGAAAATACGTCAGGATTGTTTTCGTACAGATACTGTTCATATATACGGTTACTATTCATATGGTCACTATTCATACGTACGGTCACTATTCATATATACGGTCACTATTCATACGTACGGTTACTATTTATACATACAGATAATATTCGTACATACGATCACTATTTATACGTATGAATATTATTTTTATGTACAGATACTATTCATATGTACGGTTACTATTCATACGTACGGATACTATTTATACCAGAAATAGAGAATACAATCTGTAAAAGAGTACACCAGGTAAGTTCCCAGGAAAGAGTGGAGGGTCACACTGGACACACTTAAAAACCAGGTCTTTCCTTAGCCAGAACTTTCCTAGACATGTATTCTTCACAGTTTACATTCTATTTCGGTAATCAGAGAATCAAAATAACATATAAACAGCTAAGGACAGTTTTTCTGATGTGGAAGATCAGCCAAGGCCGCAACCACAGAGCATACTTAAGAAATTAACTTCTAAAATTTGAAAGACATAGAAAAGGCATACTATCCTTACCTAAGCTGAAAAGGAAAGGCCCAAAATCTCAGAGGCCTAACTTTGGAGTAAGAGAAACTTAAGGAGAGAAGAAGAGAAGTTGAAGGTGTGAGTTTAGAAGTGAAATGGAAGGGCCTATTTATAGCAAAAGTCAAGGGTACTATTTGACACTATGCGCTAATAAAATATTCAATTTACTATTTATGAAAATGACATTTCTAATAATGCAGTTACTGTGCACCTCACGCGTACGATGCAAAATTTTTCTGTTATTACTATTGGAAACTTAAAAGGAAAAAATATCCTTTCACCTTAAACCTTTAAGTTTCTTTTCAATTCAGTCCTTTCACTTTAGTCCCTGAGGGTATTTTCACACATAAAACGTCAGTTTTTCCTACGAACTTCTTTCTAGTTTTCTCTTATGACCAAACAACATCTAGTACTTGACATTTCGATTGTATAAATGAACAGTATCGTATACTGAAATAGTAACAGTAGTTTGTAAACAAATATTTATATTTTATTTTTCTTGGGTATTACATTATCACCCCCTTAAGAGAATTCGGTCCCCCGAATTCAAAACTCATTTCAATACTGAAATAAGTGTGATTACTTCGTCTATATCTCATTCTTTGTATCTCTTTCTTCCAAAACCTCATCACACCCTTGGTGAGATTTACAAGAACATTATACCATTGACTGTGAACTCTAAACCGCATTATCAATAATTTGCATAAGACTTTTGCCTTTTCTAAACAGCAAGTAATCTCTTCCTTATCAGTTTAATCTTCTCCACAACCTTTTGTACCATAAAGTGTCTCATCCTCATAACCTTTACCAAACTCAAACCACCTAATCAGAGACGAACTCTGTCTCTATGTAAAACCTCAAATAGGTGTCATCTCAAAAGTGGCACGTGGTCTTTCCAGTTCACATTGAATATCAGAACACATGTTTCCACACACATAGCTTATAACTTTTACGAATACAAGCACCCTATCCGAAGGCATCATTTTGGTCATAGGTAATACTCTTGCCCGAAGGCGATCCTTCTACCTTAAGGCAATACTCTCAGCTGAACGCGTTATATAAAATGAAATCATTACATAAATCTCTAGGAAGAACAATCCTAGAAAATATGATAAGTAAATAACATACTTCTTACGCATAATTATATATATGAAAATTCCTCTCACCTCAATGACTCATATAGAGTCGCATCCTTTCAATGATTGAGGCAAACCCATAGTTCTATAGGTTCATAAAATACTTATTTAGCATTCCTCCATAGCTCAGAAGTGCAATGAAATATCATTTTAGTAACTCTGCTCAGTCAAAAAGATATTACTATACTATGCTTTAGAATCAAGTATGAAATATAACAAGTCCAACATCTTCTCATTCCTCAAGTTCTTTCAGTAAAATGAATCACTTCAACAAAGAAGATCTAGATACTAACTTAAATTTTATTTCTAGTACATAGATAATTTTAATACGTGAAGCTTACACCAAATGTAGCTTTAGGTACAAACAAAAGAAAAATAAATTAAGGACGAGGAGGCTTTTGAAATGTAAAAGGTGCTCCAGGTCTAGAAGAGGAAGGTGCTTCAGACCTTAAGGAGGAAGCTAATCGTTGCAGCCTAGAAAGAGTTTCTGGAGGAAGCGCCTGAGAAATTTGGCGAAGAGCATAAGTCACTCCGTTCATACAGTCAATACACCTTGCTTGTTGGTCACGAAAATTTTGAGTTGCAAACATTGAATGTCTATCAACTCGATTGGCCAGTTCCCCGAAACGACGGTTTATCAGTTTCTCTTGGTTTTCAAAGAGACGACTTATTAGTCGCTTCTGGTCCTCTATCTTGTATTCCAGGCTCTCTATTTTACGTTCCAGGAATGCAAGCTTATTTTCTGAGGATGTTGCAGTACTGTCCTCCTCCAACTCTATTACATCTCTCTTTCTCTTCTTAATTTCTGGTGACCTGTCTACAGGTCTCTTCCCTTTGTTGTTTCCGAGACTTAGATTTAAATCAAACTCTACATTGCCAGTCTCAAAATTCAAGTTGAAAGACTTATTATCGGCCATTGCTCTAGGGATCTTCAGAAATAACTTCGAATGAGAAAGGAATGAAGATTGAGAAATAGGTATGTAATGAAAGAAGTAGGTTTGCTTGGTGCGATGAGTAGGGTAACGGGCATACAAGATTTATAGACAACCCGAAGCCCCTGGAGCTAAAGCCACCACAACCTACACGCCGCTCGCTATAAGGTTTACAGATCACATACGTCGCAATGCCAGCAATTAATGTCGGACATGCAAGTAAATAGTAAATATAATTTAATGCAATTAACATAAGTCAAAGATTTCCTCAAAAAAATTTTCGGCTAATCTTGACATTTCTCAAAATTTTCGACTAATCGCCGTTTCAATCTATAATTTCCTCACTCTATACTTGTCTTATAGTGTAATCTCAGATCACGATATCACTCGATGATCGGGTAGTCTCATATTGGCCGTATCTTAGATTCTAATCGGTGTCTTTACTCTGGACTTACACATAATATATGTAAATATATATATTTTAAAACAAAGTTAACTGCTTACGGTCGCATGCCTTAAGCATTATCATGATGTAAGGAAATCACTGCCTTTCATTTGCCCATGAGAGCATTATATGTAAGTATGTGTAACCATGAAGATATATCATCATCTACACATTTCATTCTATCCAAGTCATTTTGATTTCACATCTCTATGAGTATATGTAGGATCATCACATATTCTCCTTGATCGTAGCCTTCACTCATTATGCATGAATAACATACATAAATGTAATTACAACATGATTCAATCAATTATGTATGTTATACTCAACTGAAGGCTCTTAAGAACAACACAATAAAACGGAGAAATGTATTTCAGTTCATCATAAAAGCATCCAAGGCAATCTTTAATGGCTATATCATTAACTTCTTTGAATTTCGAAAAATGCCAACGGGAGAAATGGGAAAACCGAGTAAAATCGGCCGCAAATCCACCGAATACTGACTTTCGTGGTTTTGGCATTAATGCAACACATTGTTGGTGTGCACGCCTACCCTAGACTTCTGGCTTCTAGCTTGCAGAAATTCATAGGTTGATCGTGTAGGGGTGCGGTGAAGAGATATCTTCTTTGTCTCTTAGTCCAAATTTTTTCTCTATAAAAACCTTCTCAACGTTCTCAGTTACCACACCACAAAGAGTAATAATCTCCGAGCCTACAATCCCCCAGTATTCCTCTCGCCTCATACTCTTACAAAAATTTCTAAATTTTTTCCAAATCATGGCCTCAAGGAAGTACATTGATCTCACAGTAGAGGCTAAGGAAGAAGAGCTCGACTTAAACTTAAGTCTGGGCAAAGACAAGGGCAAAAGACCTTTTGAGGGGTCTCCAGAGAAGCAGAAGGAGAAGAAAATGAAGAAGATCGAGGAAGCTGAGGAGACTAGCACGGGCCATACCTCGGAGGACAAAATCGCCTGTCTAGAGCAGGAGGTGAAAAATCTGAAAAAGATGATAGGAGACCTGGAGAAGTTAACTAAACGCAATCATGCAGAAATGACTTCAAGAATAGACAGGTTCTTCTATTGGTCTACCCAGTGCTTCTGCAATCAACAACAAAGAAGTGTTGATTGTATGAATGGGATTTACACTACCCTCCGCGACATTGCTATGTCCCTTGCTCCAAGGAATGGTCGAGGGGTGATGATACAGTACAACCCTCCTAATCCGAGACCACCTCGCTTTTAGATTACTCATGCATGAGTAAACTTCTTCTTTTTTGCAATGTAATCCTTCAGTTTTTTTGTTTTTAATGCGAGTGGTTTCTTTTATTGGCTGGTACCCTAAAATAATATAGCTACACAAATTCAATCATGAATTCAGCTTATAAAATCCACCATATAAAAATTTGATCCA
The DNA here is from genome assembly GCA_037074585.1 of Biancaea sappan. Classification (NCBI taxonomy): domain Eukaryota; kingdom Viridiplantae; phylum Streptophyta; class Magnoliopsida; order Fabales; family Fabaceae; genus Biancaea; species Biancaea sappan. The sequence continues at coordinate 84,939,977 of CM073490.1, read as the reverse complement.
ACAACAACGGAATCAAAACAAGTAATAACCTTTCCTTTACTAAGTTCAAAAGTGTGGCCACATCTGTCTAAAACTAAAACTGAGAACATAATTCCTAAGAAGAGATAAGTCTCTGAGGGAAAGGAAATGGAAACATCCTACAGGACCTTCAGTAGAGCCGTCTCTCTATAATTGTGCCCGGGTTCACAACGATAGAGGAGGTCCCACTAAGGTTACCTTGCTCTGTAATCACTAGGAGACCTAACAACCATTGCTCTGATACCAACTTTGTCACGACCCGTTTTCTGGGCACATGACCGGCACAATGATGAATCTCTCATCACTGTAAGCCTTCCGATAAATATATCAAATTTTCTTATCTGAAAATCATAGATTATCAATTTAAAATACATTATTATACTGACATACAAGCCAAATGTCGAACCCCTGAACTAGATGTCCTAGACGATTACAGAGCAACATAATCTATAACAGAAGAGAGGTCTACCCGACAACGGGAAGGTCCAAAGTGATCTACTCCTCTAGCAGATATTCTTCGATGGCAACCTGATCTGAACAAAAAGGTTGTACAAACAATGTGAGCTTTTAAAACTCAATGAGCGAATCGGCCTCGCATTAATAAAATTCAAATACATTACCAGTCATGCAAGCATATCCAAAGGCTCATACTCAACCAATAGACAGAAGATAAAAATTTATCCAATTCAACAAACGTTACTAGTACTCGTCAATGGCAATATATCCCGGAGAGCGCACACAGGCCGGCTCACCAATTATGTATATTTCCGCCATGACGCACAACATCATCCTCTTACATACAAGATAAAAATTCATCCAATTCAACAAACGTTACTAGTACTCGTCAATGGCAATATATCCCGGAGAGCGCACACAGGCCGGCTCACCAATTATGTATATTTCCGCCATGACGCACAACCTCATCCTCTTAGCTAGGGCGCCTCACGGATTTATCACCAATCCGGGCTATATCCCTACTGAGGGAATCGTTGTCTCCACACTCATTGGTCAAGACACCCTGTCAACCGGGTTTTCCGCCTTGCCGTGAGAGGGGGTACTGTCCCGCTCAATCACAATCAATAGCATTTCATATCATAATCAGAAGCTCAATATAATATTCATCCATATAACAGGTATAGTATATAACTATATTATGGATTTATAAACCACATATCAAGATAACAATTAATCCATTTTTGAAAACATTCAAACTTCACATCATCATAAGATACTTATTTCATTTTATCCATACTTATGGATTAATTATCTCATTTAGATTCGTCATTCTGAATCCAATTTCCCCCTATGAATCTTGGGAGTGTCCTACGACATACTTTTTATCACCAGTAATGCTAAAACTCTATTAAAACGGGGTCGTTTCACTCACCTGGATTCCGTACGAATATCGCTTCTCTAAGTCATTACAGACAAGAGTTCTCAAGTGAATTTCGGTGTTCTGCTACGGAGATTTTCATGAAAGATTAGAGAAAATACGTCAGGATTGTTTTCGTACAGATACTGTTCATATATACGGTTACTATTCATATGGTCACTATTCATACGTACGGTCACTATTCATATATACGGTCACTATTCATACGTACGGTTACTATTTATACATACAGATAATATTCGTACATACGATCACTATTTATACGTATGAATATTATTTTTATGTACAGATACTATTCATATGTACGGTTACTATTCATACGTACGGATACTATTTATACCAGAAATAGAGAATACAATCTGTAAAAGAGTACACCAGGTAAGTTCCCAGGAAAGAGTGGAGGGTCACACTGGACACACTTAAAAACCAGGTCTTTCCTTAGCCAGAACTTTCCTAGACATGTATTCTTCACAGTTTACATTCTATTTCGGTAATCAGAGAATCAAAATAACATATAAACAGCTAAGGACAGTTTTTCTGATGTGGAAGATCAGCCAAGGCCGCAACCACAGAGCATACTTAAGAAATTAACTTCTAAAATTTGAAAGACATAGAAAGGGCATACTATCCTTACCTAAGCTGAAAAGGAAAGGCCCAAAATCTCAGAGGCCTAACTTTGGAGTAAGAGAAACTTAAGGAGAGAAGAAGAGAAGTTGAAGGTGTGAGTTTAGAAGTGAAATGGAAGGGCCTATTTATAGCAAAAGTCAAGGGTACTATTTGACACTATGCGCTAATAAAATATTCAATTTACTATTTATGAAAATGACATTTCTAATAATGCAGTTACTGTGCACCTCACGCGTACGATGCAAAATTTTTCTGTTATTACTATTGGAAACTTAAAAGGAAAAAATATCCTTTCACCTTAAACCTTTAAGTTTCTTTTCAATTCAGTCCTTTCACTTTAGTCCCTGAGGGTATTTTCACACATAAAACGTCAGTTTTTCCTACGAACTTCTTTCTAGTTTTCTCTTATGACCAAACAACATCTAGTACTTGACATTTCGATTGTATAAATGAACAGTATCGTATACTGAAATAGTAACAGTAGTTTGTAAACAAATATTTATATTTTATTTTTCTTGGGTATTACAATTTTTTAAAGCTTTGTATCAAATATGAGAATATAATATTTTCATAAAACATCTTAGGAATGATTTAACATTTCTGCCTACCAAAACACTCCTTATATTTAGGATGAAATATATTAATATTTGTTGAGTTTTCGATTTAGTTAAATTTTATTTATATGGCTTTTACACTTTGATAAAGAGAGCATAAAGTCTGATGATGTGGAAGCTATGGTAGCTGATGTGGAAACTATGGAAGTTGATAATGATAGAATGGAAAAGCCAAACAATGACATGGAGACTTCTGAAATGCGCGAAAGGGATGAAGCAAAGGAATTGGGCAGAGAGAAGCGCGTGAAGAATAAACCCGCTTGGACATTTGATTACGTGATATGACTATGTCTGGACCACTCATTGCATGAGGATTTCCGTTAGCATTAAGATTGCCATTTTGTCATTAGTAGTACTTTCCGTTTTGGGTCTTGTTACTTAATAAATAATACAGGATGGGGAATATGGGGTGGATTATGCTGTATGTTGTATTTGGAATTCATCCTACTCGAAAAGGATCTCTTTATGTATACTTTCCTTCCAATGGAATTTGATACACCATCCTTTATATTTCCATTTCAATATGATCCAATTTTATCTTTTAATTCATTTTAATCGTAACAACTGGTGCTTTCATTGAGAGAACCTCATGGTAGAGGGGACTCATTTTGCGAAGCTGGAAGCAACAAATATTGTTTTTCAAAAAACTCAAGTTCCTATGGATGATAAACTGACGTTAATGGACACTAGAATGGGAAAACTTGAAGAATCTATGATTAATACAGAAAGCATGATGAGATGGTTGATTCATAATAAGGCAGTATCACTAGGAATACATCACAGGCGAGTGCAGGAGAGAACAATCTGTCAAGATTGTTTCAAGGCAAGGGAATGAAAGTGGATGTTCCGCGTTTCAATGGAGAAGATGCAGAGGATTGGATATTTAAAATCAAGGAATTTTTTGACATATATGGGGTGCCAACAGAACACAAGGTTAAAATTGTGTCGTTTTATATGGAAGGGGCAGCTTATTCTTGGTATAAATTAGTAGTGAAAAACAAGTTAATTCATAGCTGGAACGAGTTCATCACTACCTTGCAATTCCATTTTAGATCCTCGCTTTACGATGATCCGAAGGCAGCGCTTAAGGAGTTAAAGCAGACTTCTACGGTGTCGAAATACCAAACTAAGTTTGAAGAGATATCCACAAGGTAACAAGTCTGAGTAAATAATGGTTGATTAGCTTTTTCATTGCCGGATTGCAGGAACAACTTAAGTGTGAGCTTTTTCTAGCTCAACCTAGTAGCTACTACCAGGCAATATCCCTTGCGAAGCTGCATGAACAGAAAATCTGGAGTATGCAAAATAACCTGAAAGGGGGTTTGAGTCGTAATATGAATCCTTCCAATAATCAGAAATTTGTAGGAGTAAGCTCATCCTATTTTTTACCAAACAATAAATCAACACCTACGGGGTTTAACAATTCTAAAGGGAATTCTGGAAGTGAGCATGTGAGCAGTTTTATCACAAGAAGGAGACCATTGGCTTTCTTTAGAAAGAAGTTAACTCCTAGATTATTAGTTGCATCCGCCTATATGCGAGAATTGTATGCAATCACTCAATCAATCATGAAATGGAGGCATTACCTACTGGGTAAGTGATTCATTAAAAAGAAGGATCATAAAAGCCTTATAAAATTAATGTCACAAACTGTTCAAACTCAGGAGCAACATTTTTACTTAACAAAGCTGTTGGGGACTATGAGATTTTTTATCGCAGTGGAAAATTGAATTGGGTTGTGGATGCATTATCTAGGCAAGGGGAAGAGGAATCTTAGTTACACAACATGGCTGTTTTGCATAATTCGATAATTGAGGTTATTCGACAAACAAACATCGAAGATGAAAGTATAAGAAACATGCATTTACAGATCTCAAAAGGGGAACTCGGGGAGGCCTATAGTGTCAGGAATGGTCTAATTTGCTATCATGGTAAGATTTTTGTTCCTGCTATCCCTATGTTAAAAAAAGGAGATATTCGAATGTATCATGAGGTGCCAATGGCGGGACATGGTGGGCTCGAGAAAACTTATAAGGCAGTCACCGAGGTATTTTATTGGCCTCACATGAAGGAGGACATTAAAAAGTAGCTAAAATGTTGTCTCATTTGCCAACAAACAAAGTATTCTACTAAGAAAAAACAATGAGCCTTATAGCCACTGCCTATCCCTATGAAACCTTGGCAAGAAGTCACCATGGACTTCATTACTAGATCGCCTAATTCTCACGGATATGTAGCTGTATATGTGGTTGTAGATCGTCTCATTAAGCAGGCTCATTTCTACGCGTTATACTCAGGCCATATAGCAAGTTCCGCGGCAGACGAATTCATCCAAAGTGTAGTCAAACTACATGGCTTTCCTCAAAGCATAATTTTTGACCGAGATTCACTATTTATGAGTACATTTTGGACTCAATTAATGCATTACAGTAATGTCAATTTAAAACATTCTTATTCTTATCACCCATAATCAGATGGGTAGTCAAAAGTTGTTAACAGTGGATTGGAGTGATATTTAAGAGCCTACACTCACACACAACCACGTAATTGGTATAAATTCCTGGCCTGGGCTGAGTTTTGATATAATTCCTCATATCAGTGCTCTATTAAGATGTCATCCTATGTGGCAATATATGGGGTTAAGCCCAACTTATTACCAAGTTACAATCCAAGGGAGGTTAGCGTTGATGCAGTAAATGACTTACTACAAAGAAGGACAGAGATTCAACATCAACTTAAGACTAATTTACTGTTAGTGTAGTACCCACTATATTTTCAAGAATTAAGATAAGTTTATTTTAGAGAAAATAATTTTCTCATCTGTTTAATTTTTGTATGCTTGTTGGTACATATTGTTGAAAATGCAGATTTTTATTTATAAAGTGCATAAATTATGATATATGATGAATGTTATGATATGAAATTTATTCCTTGGATAAAATATGGCTTGAACATAAGTGGGATCTGAAAGAAACTGGGAGAAAAATAATGTTATATATGAGAAAATCCCTTTAAGGACTATTTTGAAAGGGACAAAAGTGAAAAGAAACTTAAAGGTTTAAGAGAAAGGATAATTTTCCCTTTAGTTTCCAATAGTAATGACGAACACATGATCGTACAGTAAACTGAATTATTAGATGTGTTATTTTCATAAATAGTAAATTGAATATTTTATTAGCGTATAGTGTCAAATAGTACCCTTGACTTTTCTTATAAATAGGCCCTTCCATTTCACTTCTAAACTCACACCTTCAGTTTCTCTTCTCTCCTCTCCTCAAAACTTCTCTTGCTCCGACGTTAGGGCTCTGAGATTCTAGGTCTTTCTTCCTTAGTCTAGATCCAAGGTAAGAATACTATGTCCCTTTTCTATACCGTTCAGATTTTAAAAGTTATTTTCTTAAGTATGCTCTGTGGTTACGGCTTTGGCTGATCTTCCACATCAGAAAAACTGTCCTTAGCTACCTATATGTTATTTTGATTCTCTGATTACCGAAATAGAATGTAAAGTATGAAGAATACATGTCTAAGAAAGTTCTGGCTAAGGAAAGACATGATTCTTAAGTGTGTCCATTGGGACTCTCCACTCTTTCTTAGGAACTTACCTGGTGTACTCTTTTACAGATTGTATTCTCTATTTTTGGTATGAATAGTACATGTACGTATAAATAGTAACTATACGTATGAATAGTATTCGTATATATGAATAGTACCATATGTATGAATAGTACCATATGTATGAATAGTAACCATACGTGTAAATAGTATCCGTACATATAAATAGTGATCGTACGTATGAATAGTGATTATACGTATAAATAGTATTTTGGTACAAAAGCAACCCTGACTTTCTATATCTGATCTTTATGAAAATCTCCGTAGCAGAACCTGAAATCCAGCTACGTACTTTTCTTTGTAGCAACTCGGAAAAGTGACTTGGATACGGAATCTATGTGAGTGGATGACCTTGCTAACCAACTTTATTTATTTTTATTCCAAGTACAATATAAATTCCATCTCATATCGCAATTAGATTCTATATTTATTGATGATTGCTAGATAATGAAATTTATTGTTGATTTAAGATTATATTGATGAGAATTATGAATTGAGTATATAATACACATGGAATAGTTGAGGGCTTGACCCAAGATACCAATGCATGGAATTATACACATAGAATGGTTGAGGGTTTGACCCAAGATACCAATGCATGGAATTATATACATAGAATGGTTGAGGGCTTGACCCAAGATACCAATGCATGAAATTATACACATGGAATGGTTAAGGGCTTGACCCAAGATACCAATGCATGGAATTATACACACAGAATGGTTGAGGGATTGATCCCCCAAGATACTAATGCGTGTAATTGTACACATGGAATGGTTGAGGGCTTGATTTCCCAAGATACCAATGCATGTAATGGTTGTAGACATGAATACATCTTTAAGTAGAAATATCGCCTACAGGCAGAACACGCCTTCGGGCGGGATGATATCTACAAGTGGGATGACGCTTTCGAGCGAGGTGCATGTGATTATTTATGAACTTTCTTATGATGAATTCCTCTTGACTTACATTTATGTCATGAATTATTAATGTTGTGAGTTTTTCACATGTTCATACATGATTATATGTACTTTTGGCATGCATAATTAATTCTATATGCGATAAGGCTATTTTATGGTGAGTCAAGTGGATAAGACTCACCCCCTCACAGTTTCAGGTAAAGAAGACCCTTTAACTTCGAGGATGAACATGTCGATGATGCCTCCCCTTTGTTCAGGGTATGATAACAGACTTAATTATGTTGTTTTAGTAACTTTAGAAAGCTCTGTAATCGGGTAGGTCATGTATTGTTGTATAAGATGGTTAAATTTGAAAACATGTAATTTAGTTGTATGAAATCTTATTCATACTTTCTCATATAATTATGAGAAGAGAAAACATTCTCTTGTTTTACTTCTTCATTGTGCAATTTAAAACAATTATATTTAAAGCAATAATTAGATTAAGGAAAGAGTAAGAAGTTAAATGGAAAGTTAGGCTTGCGGTGATGTGGGTTTAGACATCTCCGCACCGGTCACGGGCCTAGATTTAGGGCGTGACAGTTAGATCAAAAGCAAATGAAGAAACATGCTAATTTGAAGAGGAAAGACAAGACTTTTAATTTAGGAGAATGGGTATGGCTGAAACTTCATCACTATAAGCAAAGGTCAGTGTCTAAGCGGTTAAGCTTCCAAATTTCAAAGAGGTATTATGGGCCCTTTGAAATTGTTGAAAGGATTGGGTCTATGGCTTATAGACTTGAATTGCCATCTGACAACAAGATACATTCTATGTTCCATGTATCTTTGCTAAAACAGTACTATGGAGAACCACCCCCATCACCAGGAAAAATACCTGAGATAGTGAAAATTAAAGTGGTCGAACTAGTTGCTATTGTGGCTCAAAAATGGGTGTCAAGGGAGGACAAGTATGTTTTGATGGTTCTCATCGAATGGAGTGGAATGGGCAGAGATGAAGCCACTTGGGAAGAGTTTATTGTGTTAAAATAAATTTTTCCTGACTCTGACCTTGAGGACAAGGTCATTTTTAAAGGGGATGGTATTGATACAAAGAGCAGCAAGTCTAATGATGTGAAAGCTGTGATAGCTAATATGGAAACTATGGAAGCTGATAATGATAGAATGGAAAAGTCAAACAGTGACGTGGAGACTTTTGAAATGCAGGAAAGGGATTAAGCAAAGGAATTGGGTAGAGAGAAGCGCGTGAAAATAAACCCGCTTCGACACGTGATTACGTGATATGACTATGTTTAGACCACTCATTGCATGAGGATTTCCGTTAGCATTGAGCTTGCCATTTTGTCATTAGTAGTACTTTCTGTTTTGGGTCTTGTTACTCAGTAAATAATACGAGATGGGAAATAAGGGATGGATTATGCTGTATGTTGTACTTGGAGTTCATCCTGCTCGAAAAGGATCTCTTTATGTATACTTTCTTTCTAGTGAAATTTGATACACTATCTTTCATATTTCTATTTTAATCTGATCCAATTTTATCTTTTAATTCATTTTAATCGTAACACACTTGTTGATTATTGGTCCCAAAAATTAAATTAATAACACATTTAAAAAATATATATAATATATAATAATAAAGAAACAAAAATATATATATGAGAGTGAAAGGGTGAGAGTAACTTTTCACTGTTCTTTTATTATTTTAAGAGATTATAAAAAATTATTTAAAAATTAAATTTAAAAACAAAATTAAATGCGCCCACTGTTGCTTAATATCCCATTTGTTAAAATATTATAATTTATTAACATGGATTGGATTTGACATTTTTTCTTTTAAACAAGTTCTATGATTTTTGAGTTTACGGACGTAGAAAGTCAAGTATTTTTGGTAAAACTGTGTGATAATTGAAAACCAAATTAATAATAAAGTAATACATATTTTGACAAGTAATGGTGAGAAGCAGCAGGTGCCTCTTTTTTCTAATATACAAGTCCTTTTCTCTTTCATCTAATTTTTTATTAAATTATGAGTAAATTTTCTTAAATTTGCAATTTTATGATAAATTTAATGAAGATATCTCTATTGTAATACTCATGAAAAATAAAATATAAATATTTGTTTACAAACTACTGTTACTATTTCAGTATACGGTACTATTCACCCATATAATACTATTTACGTATATGGTACTGTTCATTTATACAATCAAAATGTCAAGTACTAGATGTGGTTTGGTCATAAGAGACAACTAGAAAGAAGTTCGTAGGAAAAAATGACGTTTTATGTGTAAAAATACCCTCAGGGACTAAAATGAAAGGACTGATTTGAAAAGAAACTTAAAGGTTTAAGGTGAAATGATAGTTTTCCCCTTAAGTTTTTCAATAGTAAGCCAAATGGGACTTTTCCGAAATTTGCACAGTAATTCTAAATGATTAAGGTGAATTATTTTATTATAAATGTCATTTTCATAAATAGTAAATTGAATATTTTATTAATGCATAGTGTCAAATAGTACCTTTGACTTTTTCTATAAATAGGCTCTTCCATTTCACTTCTAAACTCACACCTTCAACTTCTCTTCTTCTCTCCTTAAGTTTCTCTTGCTCTAATGCTGGGCCTCTGAGATTTTGGGCCTTTCCTTTTCAGCTTAGGTAAGGATACTATGCCCTTTCTATGTCTTTCAATTTTAGAAGTTATTTTCTTAAGTATGCTCTGTGGTTGCGGCTTTGGCTGATCTTCCACATCAGAAAAACTGTCCTTAGCTGTTTATATGTTATTTTGATTATCTGATTACCGAAATAGAATGTAAACTGTGAAGAATACATGTCTAGGAAAGTTCTGGCTAAAGAAAGACCTGGTTTTTAAGTGTGTCCAGTGTGACCCTCCACTCTTTCCTGAGAACTTACCTGGTGTACTCTTTTACAGATTGTATTCTCTATTTCTGGTATAAACAGTCTCCGTACGTATGAATAGTAACCGTACGTATGAATAGTGACCGTACATATGAATAGTACCGTATGTATGAATAGTGACCGTACGTATGAATAGTACCGTATGTATGAAAACAATCCTAACGTATTTTCTCTAATCTTTCATGAAAATCTCTGTAGCGGAACACTGAAATTCACCTGAGTACTCTTGTCTGTAACGACTTAGAGAAGTGATACTCGTACGGAATCCAGGTGAGTGAAACGACCCCGTTTTAATAGAGTTTTAGCATTACTGGTGATAAAAAGTATGTCGTAGGACACTCCCAAGATTCATAGGGGGAAATTTGATTCAGAATGACGAATCTAAATGAGATAATTAATCCATAAGTATGGATAAAATGAAATAAGTATCTTATGATGATGTGAAGTTTGAATGTTTTCAAAAACGGATTAATTGTTATCTTGATATGTGGTTTATAAATCTATAATATAGTTATATACTATACCTGTTATATGGATGAATATTATATTGAGCTTCTGATTATGATATGAAATGCTATTGATTGTGATTGAGCGGGACAGTATCCCCTCTCACGGCAAGGCGGAAAACCCGGTTGACAGGGTGTCTTGACCAATGAGTGTGGAGACAACGATTCCCTCAGTAGGGATATAGCCCGGATTGGTGATAAATCCGTGAGGCGCCCTAGCTAAGAGGATGAGGTTATGCGTCATGGCGGAAATATACATAATTGGTGAGCCGGCCTGTGTGCGCTCTCCGGGATATATTGCCATTGACGAGTACTAGTAACGTTTGTTGAATTAGATGAATTTTTATCTTCTTGTATGTAAGAAGATGATGTTGTGCGTCATAGCGGAAATATACATAATTGGTGAGCCGGCCTGTGTGCGCTCTCCGGGATATATTGCCATTGATAAGTACTAGTAACGTTCGTTGAATTGGATGAATTTTTATCTTATTGTATGTAATTTCTAACTATGTTTATTGGTTGAGTATGAGCCTTCGGATATGCTTGCATGACTGGTAATGTATTTGAATTTTATTAACGCGAGGCCGATTCGCTCATTGAGTTTAAAAGCTCACACTCTCTGTACAACCTTTTTGTTCAGATCAGGTTGTCGATGAAGAATATCCGCTAGAAGAGTAAATCACTTTGGACCCTCCCGCTATCGGGTAGGCCCCTCTATTGTTGTAGATTATATTGCTCTGTAATCGTCTAGGACATCTAGGTCATGGGTTTGGTATTTGGCTTGTATTTCAGTACAATAAATGTATTTTATGTTGAGGATCTATTATTATATGCAAATAATCTCTATAAATTTCAAATAAGAAAATTTGATATATTTTCTTCAGGAATGATTATTTTGAGAATATAGAGATAATGATTAATAATCTAACTCATGGGTAGAATTTGTCGAAAAGCTTACAGTGATGGGATATTCATCATTGTGCCGATCATGTGCCCAGAAAACGGGTCGTGACATCTATTTCTTTATTTATTTATTTCTATCCATGTGGATTTCAAACTTTTTATGTTTATCCAAGGAATTTTTTTTGTGTATATTAACTTTATATTGTCTCTTTTAATTAATATATTTTGTTGCCAATTGCATATTGATTTAAAAAATTTTACTTTTTTAGCTTACGGATATTTTCTCGTTTGATTGATTTTTTTTTCTCATTTTTTTTAGATTAAAAATTTATTTTTTTTATTTTCTATAAGTATCTTTTCACCAGAGGCAATTCTATCTTATTGGGATATTGTCGAGAACTAAATTAAACACCTTTCTTGATTTGAACTTTGATTCTCCATCTTGTAGAAGACTAATTCATTCTGTTAGACTCAACTTCCATTGGTTAATATAATACTATTTTCAAAACTGTTCCCCCATTGAACCAATATATTTATTACAATATTGATTATGATAAAAGTTTTTCATATTAAGAGTAAATCATTTTAGTTTGACCATATAAAAATATATCATATAATTACTTACTTTTTTCCCCTTCTTTTGGGCGAAATATTTATCTTGGTTGAAGAAACGAAAGGGAGTTTTTAAAATAAAATTCAGATATACTGAAAATTATAATAAGTGTTATGAAGTTTATATAACACTATAATTAAATCTTTGATTTACTATTGAAGGTATATGTGATATTGAAAGTGAACATACATAAATGTGAAAGGAATCCTGAAAATTGAAGTCATTTATGAAAGTGATTTCTTGCCAAGTGCCAACTACAAAGTTGGTCATGAAAAACGACATTTGTTAATGGATTTTGAGCAGAAATGCATGGCATCGAGGAATTTGAATTTTGTAAAATGTCAATAGAATTCTCAAACACCTTTTTTATTTTTTATTTGTTCATACCAAAGTTGACGTCTGATTTATCAAAACGCACGTCACTTATATTATAATTAGAGGTGGCCCAGAAACCGTTCCTTGCAAACTGAGCACACAAAATAGATGTTTCTCTGCCTTTAAAATTATAATGAAAAGAAAGAAAATAAATCATCTTGAATTTTTATTATTAAATATAATTTGAAAATATCACCCAATAAAAATTATGATAGATTACATCAACTTATTGTGAGACTTGGTTAAAGTAGACTTAATGTCATAGATTAGATAACATGATTAAGACTGGTCAATTCGATTAAGAACTAATTATTGGTCCAGTCTAATTGACCTAACAATACTGGCTAACTTATATATTGTTAGTCAAAGATAGCTAGGACCTTTTAATTTATATTTTAATTGTTTTATATTCAAACTTTTAAATACAATACCTTAATCTTTAAAAATGTCATAAAATTTAAAAATATTATATATTAATTAAAATTAAAATTTTAAAATTTATATAATATATAATATTTTATTTTATATTGTAAATTTAACTAATATGTAATTTTTTTTTTTGAAATTTAAAGATAGATAAAAACATTATATTATATTTATATTATATTATATAATTTTTTATACTAAATTATAATTTAAAAAATTATATGTAATTTTTCTGTGAGCGAATAATAATGAAATTTTCCTTTACTAGTAACTTTCAAAAAGTATTCATTACATTAAGACAGACTTGCGTGCCTTCAACTACCACTAACCACTAGTCAGCTTGGACAATGATGGAGAACCATGTTCCATCCTTTTAATTTCTTTTAAGTATATTTTATAAAATATTTATTATTAAATGTTTAGATAAAACTATAATAAATTAATGTTTTAATAAATTAATGTAACATTATTAAGTTGTTAAGAAAAATTTGAAAATTAATTACATTAATGTATTTAGAGCAAATATACACTTAAAAAATTAAAACAAATGTATTTAATAAATTGAAATTTGAACAACTCAAATTCAAACTTTTATTAACGGTAATCAAACACTCTTTTAATGGATGTCCTTAATTATAAGAAAGTTAATAAGGGAGAGTATTTGTATTACATCGGTGACTCCACTGATTCAATGGTCAATGTTTGGACTGTGGTATAACTGGTCTATTTTAAAATATTAAAAAAATAATATACACATAATTAAAGGATACAAAGACAATTTTACAAATTCAATTAAAAATAAGATTTGATATCAAATTACACAAAATAATATTTAAAATAAAAAATTTACAGTAAAAATTGATCAAATAACAAGAAAATATTATTAATCAATATAATATTTATTTATATCAAATTCATAAAATATTAATATATTGGCATTCCATGAAAATTAGTTGAATTGTAATATTAATTTTTTTATTACTTGATTATAAAAAATTAAAAAAAATAAAAATAAATAAAAAATTTCTTGTAGCCACTGGTTCAACTAGTTCATTTAACATCAGTTCTTATCCAATTTAATTAGTTGCTGATTTAATTACTCACTAATTTTATAAATTATTTCATACTGATTCCTGATCAAAACACCCAACCCGACATGATCCTTACAACTGTGGTATGCTGGTATTACACCTTTATTCATTTTGTAAGTAATTGAATCAATACATCAACGTCATACAAGTAGCAGAAGTCTATCAACGTTACATATCTAATTAAGTTTTCTAATTTTCTTAATTATGATGCATCAGCAATTAATTCAGCAATGTTGAATCCTAATATATAATATGTTCCTATGGACTTCAAATTATAGAATTATGGTGTTTCTGTGGGTTTCATACTGAAATTATTTTTGTATGACTATACGATGAATCATACTATCTTCAACAACCAAAACTTGAACTCTCTTCCACGTTTTATTGTTTAAAAAAAAAACACTTATTCTAGCAAATATTTAATCAAATTCATTATTTAATATGTTTTTATAGGTAAATTAAAAGATATCAATTTCTCCATGAATCTTTTAGTCATAATAATTGGTTGTTTGATGTTCTCCTTGGTATACTATATTTCTAGTATGATATGATGTCAGAATATAAGTTTATCATAATATTAATTAGTTTATATGTGGATGCAGCATCTTGAATGCTTTGTGACATTTAAAAATATTATAAGAGTTTTTAATCTTTTAGGTATTTAAAAAAATATATGCTCCGATAATGAATTAGTCTTTAAATTTTTATCCTCACGAGTAATTAGTCCTTAAAAATATTATATTTTTTAATATAACAAAGTAAGGATTTAAACTTAAGACCATTTATGAAATTATTCACATTCCTTATTACTAGATTACCAAGAAGTAATTTTAAAAATAAAATGTTTCATTTTCTTACGCATTAGTACTTCCACTATTAGCCATGTTTAATTTGAATTATTAAAAATAATGTATTGTTATTAAATAATACAAAATAATTAGTTTGAATGATATTTTGTTTTTTGAATATATGTATGTAGGAAAGCGGTAGTGAATGAGAAGATTGGTTCAGTATTATAGATAAGAGGAGAAAATAAATATATTTAGGTCACAAATTAATCATTAAATTATTCCTGTTATCAAATACGTGCCTTATATATAAATGCACGTGCATGTAGTATGATCTTTAACATCTCCATTAAGTAAAAATGTAATTCAAACTAATTATTTGTTCTTATCTAATAATAACATGCTTTGAGCACGTAAATTGGAAATTTTTAAAATGTGTGTACATATATATATTTATAGGTATAGATACTTTTTTCATTTCTAATATTTACGTTCTAATTTTGTTTATAATGTTTTTTTATTTTTATTTTATTCCCAAGACTAATACTGTTAACATAATTAATAAAAAATATTAACGTAAACTTTTTTATATAACACATCTACTATTTGATTTTAATTTTAATTTTGTCCCAAACATTTTACTAAGTTTCAATTTCTCCCCAGATAATACTTTTCATTTATCTTTCACCCCAAATTAATGTTTAAATATCTTATGTGTCACATAGAAGAATTTACATATCATTTAAAAAGGTACACATGTCACTTGAAATTAATGTTATCAGAACCGGTCCGGCCATTGACCCAAATAAGCCTTTGGCTTATCGGGTCATTGGTTCAACTGTCGGGTCACCGAGTCAATTGTTGACCCGGATAAATACATTTAAAAAATTTAAATGTATATATATATATACCTATATATCTTTACAAATAAATTCAAAAATAAGTAAAATAAATAATTTACATGTAATTTTCACAATTCAAAGTCATAAACACACATAATAATTTATAAACATCAATAATAATTCAAACATAAAGTCATAAATAAAATATTCAAACATAAAAGTCTTAAACATCTATAATAATTTATAAAATCATTAAAATGCTAATATTCATAAGATCCACAATCATTTTATAAATTTCAAGCATCTGAGTTGTCCATTTCTCCAGTAAGAGGTATGCCATATGAGTCAACTAGTTGTCTATTATATTTTATATTAATAGCTCCCTCAATATCTTCACCATCATTGTCATCATCATCTCATCATCATCATCATCTTGAATTAAAAAAAATAAAGTAAAGTGCCGCTAAATAAAAAAAAAAATCGAGTCGCTGGTCACTGGGTTGACCAAGACCTGATCGAGTCTACGATCGGGCTGTGTACAACCCGGTCCAATCCTTTGACCAGAACCGGACTAGCTACTGGGTCATCGATTTTTAGATCTATCCAGTCAGGCCGGTCTAGGTCATCTAACATTGTTTGAAATAGTTCATGTCAACATTTTTTATCAATTTTTTTAATGATATTATAGGATAAAGTCAAAATAAAAAAAATATGTCAAAGGAAATTAAAATTTAAAGTAAACATTAAAGTAAGCAAGAAAAAGACTTTTGCCTCTCTCTCTCTCTCAATATATGTATTAATATGAAAATATGTGTGTCTGTCTATATATATATATATATATAAAGCTCATGCATGTTCTTTAGCACATCTTCATTTAATGATAATATAATATAATAATTCAAACTGATAATTTGGCATTATTCAATAACACAAAACATTATTTTTTGGCACGTACATAATTATAAAATTATTTCACAAGATTATAATAAAGTAATAACAATGGTTTAATGCGACAAGCCGACACGTGAAGGCTTATAAACGACAATTCGAAATATATAGCAAATATTCCAATTGGTCAATATTCCACCGCGATATCTAAGTTCACACAGTACTCCACTCATCATTTAGATTTACCCCAAAGATCGAAGATGCTTCTTCCTTCACCATTTCACACAACGTACCTTCAATTCCTCATTAAGACCCTAAATCTAATCAAATTCCTCTCAGTAATTTTATAATTAATATTTTAGTGTTATTCTCACATGAGTTTCTAAAAAATTAGAGTTAATTTAATTTAATTTTTAAAAAATTATATTTATTTTTATTTGATCTTTTTTATTATTAAATCTCAAAATTTAGTAATATCAAATCTTAAATTTTTTGTTGTTAAAAGTCATTTTAATAAGTAAAAAATAAAATTAAGATAAATACAATCTTTCAAAAATAAAATTAAAACATTTCACCTTGAAAGGACCATAAGAAAATTGTAATGCTTCAATAATCAAATCATTAATTTATTCTTCTCAACCGAGTCTGACACGGCACAGAGGATCATGTTTTGGTCAATAAAACCCATCTCTTAATTAAGCAGCCACATAATTAAGAGATTAATTAAGTTTTAAACCAAGCAAGAAAGTCAATTGACCCCTTCGTTCACTTCTTCTTACATCACCAACCTATATATATACACAGATATATATATCCACCTCACAAATTCTCTTATCTCATTCTTCCATATTCAAACTCACCTACATAAGTACTTATCTTCTTCCTTCAGCTATAGATATTTATATATAGTCACATACAGTAATACCTAAGCACTTGGGTTATATGGGGAACTGTTGCAAAACGGCGTCGTCGATGGAGTGGGGTGGCGAGGATTGGAGCTCTTTGAGATCGAAAAAGAAAAATAGTTCAAGGAAGGTGTTTGATGAAGTGAAGTTGAATAAGGAGAATCTTATTGCAAGTGATTTATTCGGTGCTTCTTCTTCTTTTTCTTTTGATCATGAGAATGGGAAGATTAAGATAAAGATCACAAAGAGAGAACTTGAAGTTTTGTTGGGAGAGATAGAAAAGCAGAAGCATAAGCAGCATGAAAAAGTGCTTTCAGCAGAAGAAGTGCTGATTAGGTTAATGAAGGCCAGAGAGCAGAATCATCATCATCATAAGCCATGGAATCCTGAATTAGAGAGTATTCCCGAAGTTAATTGAGATTAATTAAGGTTAGCTTTGGAAAATTAAATAGTAATTTCTTTCCTGTAAAAAATATAATAAAGCGATTTGTTCATTTTATTTGTATCTTTATAATTTACACCGGTTGTTTTCAGTGATTCGATGTTTAGTTTTTTTAAATAAATTTTAGATTCAAGTCTTGTAATGCAAAAATTTAGTATTGGAAGAATTTTATATCTTTGTACTCTGGATGCCAATGCTTCCAAGCCAATGTTTCTGTAGGATTTAATCTTTGATCTTGTAAATTGTTGTAATTTATAAGTAGATGTTTGGGATAATGCTTTTTATTGTTTTTATTTTTCGCGTGAATATCGATAAATCTTAATGCGAAATCCTTATTGAAAAAGCCATATATGTCCAAAATAAATGTAAGCTTGTCATCAAAGAGGTTTTTGCCAATGAAAAATTTGATATTTAGCAATCATAAATTTTGTAATTTAACAACAAAAAAGATCAAATTAAAATATTTGATATTTTGATGACTAAATTGAGATAATTATAATCTTTTTAAAAACAAAAAAACAAAAATATACTCTTATCATTGTTTGTTTGAACATAATGAAGCTTAAGGTGAAATCCTTATGTGAAAAGCCATATATGTCCAAAATAAACTAAAGCTATCCTTATTACCATACGTAGTTATGTTTGAATATGGATTTTATACATATATTTTATAAGTATATAATTAAACTGGAGATACAGGATCACAGCAAATCAAATAAGGTTTCGTGTAGCTATATACACTATATATATATATATATATATATATATATATATATATACTAATGACGCAAATTAATTGATAAATATTAATTCCAGAAGTTAAACAACGATGTGCATCTTGTCATTATATGCTTGTTTTTATTTAACTAGTAGACTACTGATTTTTTTTTTGAAAGATAATAATTTTTTTATATAGATCTTTAAAAAATTAATTGTCTCAATTTGTTCATTATTTTTATTGGTATATCACAAAATATACTAGTAGTAAATCTCAAAATTTTTGTTACTAAACTTAATTTAAAAAAAAAAAAGAGGACAAATGAAAACAAATACAATTTATAGTGAATAAATTGAATTACTTCCCTTTCAAGATTCTTTTTGAACTTCGAATGCAAAGTTTTAGTGCTTTGATTTCCACATAAATTATTAATGGTATCTTATATTGGCAGTGATTTGACATGAAAATTATACATTTATTTGAAATCTGTTTTACTATTAAACAAAGAAGAAGGCTTATATACAGTTTATTATATCTTTTTATCAAATTCTCCACTAAAAATATATACAACGTGTATAAAAAAAAATTAAAAGACCAATTAGTTTTTATATGAAGACTATATATTTTTTATGGTCTGATTGAAGAAGCATGTACTAGTTATATATTGATTGAAAAAATTAATAACAAAGAAATAAATTAAAGGATGAAAAATATCTTTTAAACAATTTTTGAAGGCTAAGGGACACAAAAGAAGCGTCCATTCCTACTCTTTTAACTTGTGGTGGCTATCATCTAGTAGTGTACTGGATCTTGTCTTCGCGTGTGAAAGAGTCCATGCGAAGAGGAGGAAATGGTAACTATAAAGGCATGTGCCTCAGAGGATGCGGAGTGTTTCTTTCTTTTTCATGGTTAGAAATTGCATTTTCCATAAGGTTGTAGAGCTCTGGGCAGTCAGTTTCTATTTCCAATTTTTTGATTCCTAAATTTGCAGCTATCTGCAATCCTATGAACAGTGCCCAAGATTCACCGAGGACAGGAAATTCGATGCCAATAAACTTGGTGAACCCCAAAAGCCATTCACCTTGATCAGACCTTATGACACCACCAATACCCATGCGTTTGTCCTTAGTAGAACTATTGATATTAAGAATTTCCGGTTTTTTCCAAGACATGTTTAACAGTTTCAGAAGAGCTAGTAGGGAGAATTAATTTTTTCTCGAGATTGAAAGGAAGACATAAATTCTACTGCTTCAAAAACAAGAAGTTTTTTTGCTGACACTAATTAAGGGCATAGAGATGTTTTGAAACACCTTTTTGTTTCTCAATAGCCATATATTTTTTATAGAGTAGGGAAAAAGAATCTGCCAAGGTATTTTCAAAACATTTTGGATGGAGTTGTTAGTATTTGTCTCTAGCCATTCTTCAAAGTCAAGGTTACAGAAATCTTGTGGGGGGTACAGTGAGAGGCATAAAGGTTGAACTGTTAGAAAAATTATGGCTTTGAGGCGTGATAAATCACTTTCTTTAAAGAGTTTATGTCTGTGAATTGGGGAATCACAGGCAAACCCTTCCAGGATACAACAAAGCCCTCTTGGAACCAAGATCTTATCGTAGAATTCTAATATGATATATATATAGAGTTTGACCAGTTATGTCTGTTCAATTTGAATAGATGTGTCTTTCTATTTCTAACAGTCATGTCTATTCTATTTTGAATAGTCATGTCTATTCAATTTTCAAAAGTCATAATTTTTTTTAATAGATCTTTTTTTTAATAGATGTGTCTATTTAATTTATATCTTATTGAATTTTAAAATAAGTTTAAAATTTAATTTCAAATAAAAGATACATCATTTCAAATAAAGACATATCTCTTTAATTTAAAAGAGACATCTCTTTAATTAAGAGACACTTCTTAAATAAAAAAAAACACATCTTTTAAATAAAAGACACATCTTTTAAATTTAAAAGACACATCTTTTCAATTTAAAAGATACATCTTTTCAATTTAAAAGACACACATTTTCAATTTAAAAGACACACCTTTTCAATTTAAAAGACACATCTTTTCAATTTAAAAGACACACCTTTTCAATTTAAAAGACACACCTTTACACATTTTCAAATAAAAGGAACAACAATTAAATTCCTTTTTAAATATCATATTTTATCCAATACAAGACTTTTAATTCTATTCAATATTACAAACTATATAACAATCCCACTAGTTTGTAATATTTCTACATGATATCATACATAATAGAAAGTATCTTTACAGAGATTTGAACTTCCTAATAGTATAACACTTTAAAGTTTTGACGAAGTTAGTGGTATCATAAGATTTGAACCATAACTCCATTTGTCAAAACCGAAAGTACAACACATATGACATCATTAACTTTGTGAAGACATTCCGGTAATCTCGCTTTAGCACTTTTATGGCCATGAGCTAATCCTGGTTTCATGAATATTTACAAGATCAACCCTTTTAAATCTTGTTTGAAGCGGCACCACTTCAATATTCATATAGGTGGTATTGTTATTATGTCCCTGTTACTCCAGACATTTAACAATACCATTAAGATCTTTGTCATCCTCTCTTTGTAACAGTATGCACAACTCTTGACATAATATTATGTAGTACATTCTTGAACAAGGTCTCAATTTAGAGTCTGTGCCTCAAACAACACTTAGTAACTTGTTATTACCCATTGAACTTTTATTGTTAGAGTGTATACTAACTCAAAGTTGGGTTCCCATTACTAGTGCTTTATTTTAAGGGTTTTAACCCCATTCCAATACAAGTTTGTTGTACTACATCTCTGGGCAATGGTTTGGTCAATGGATCAGCCAAATTTTTATTTGACCTAATATAAACAATTGTCATTGTTCCATTTGTGACTAATTCCCTTATATAAGCATGTCTTAAGCTTATATGTCTTGATTTCCCATTGTAAATTTTGTTGTGAGCTATACACATAGTAGCTTCACTATCACAGAATACAGAAATGGCTGGCATAGGTTGTGGCCACAACTTATCTCAGCCATTCTGCCTCTTTTCCAGCAGCTACCAATGCAATAAATTCAGATTCCATTGTGGAATGGGAAATACAAGTTTGCTTCTTAGATGCCCAACTTATGGCACCTCCACCCAAGGTGAATATCCAACCAGATGTGGATTTATTATCATTGACACTTGTGATCCAACTTGCATCAGAATAACCTTCTAATACAGTAGGAAAACCACTATAGCAAATTCCCAAGTGCTTTGTTCTTTTCAAATACCCAAACACTCTAGAAATTGCTTTCCAATATTCATTACTTGGATTACTTGTAAACCTTGAGAGTTTGCAAACAGCAAATGCAATATCTGGCCTAGTACTATGCATTGCATACATCATACTACCTATTGCACTTGCATATTCTAATTGTGCTATCATTCTCCCTGAATTTTCAGTTAATTTTATACTGGAATCATAAGGAGTATTAAACTCATTTATTCCTAAATGTTTGAATTTATCAAGCATCTTATCTATATAGTGTGACTGTAACAAAGTCACTCCTTTGTTATCTCTTTGAACTTTAATACCTAAAATAGTATCCACTTCATTCATATCTTTCATTTTAAAGACTGAAGTCAAATACTTCTTAGTTTCAGAGATACCAAACATATTTGTTCCAAATATTAACATGTCATCAACATACAAACATATAACGACACCATATTCACTTGTAAATTTGGAATAAATACATTTGTCAGCATGATTATGTATAAATCCATTTGATAGTATTACACTATCAAATCTTTCATGCCACTGCTTTGGTGCTTGTTTCAAACCATAAAGAGACTTGACTAATTTACAAACTTTATTTTCATTTCCTGGAAGAATGAAACCTTCAGGTTGATTCATATAAATTTCTTCATTTAAATTTCCATTTAAAAATGCTATCTTAACATCCATTTGATGTACATGTAATTTATACATTGATGCTAGTGATAAAAGTACTCTAATGGATGTTATTCTTGCTACAGGAGCATAGGTATCAAAATAATCAATACCTTCTTTCTGTGTGAAGCCTTTAGCCACCAATCTTGCCTTGAAAGTTTGAATAGAACCATCTGTATTATATTTTCGTCTAAATACCCATTTACAACCAATAGGTTTTGATCCTGTAGGTAGATCAACTAATATCCAAGTGTTATTGGACATAATTGAGTCCATTTCATCATTTATTGCTTCTTTCCAAAAAGCTACATCTCTAGAAGACATTGCTTCTTGAAAAGTCTTTGGATCATTTTCAACATTTAATAAAATAGGTATCTTATTACAGATATCAGTTCTACTTCCTTCAACAAGAAAGACTAAAGCTTGTGAAGAAATAAAATCAGAACCAAAATATTTTTCTTTTCTAACTCTTTGACTCTTTCTAACTTCTTGATGACTTTCATCAATTTTTCTTTTATTATTAACATTACCAGAATGTGACAATGTATATGTGTCATCATCATTTTGGTTTTGATCTTTCAATTGATCATTGGTAGAATCATGAAAAAATTTATTTTCAAGAAATTCAACATGTATAGATTCTACAATCACATTTGATTCTACATTCAAAAGTCTATAGGCCTTTGAATTTTGTGCATATCCTACAAAAACACTTTTAATGCCCTTAGGTCCTAATTTAGTTCTTTGATGATCATGAACCCTATAGTATGAAATACACCCCCACACTTTAAAATAATTTAAATTTGGTTTTCTATTATTCCAAAGTTCATAAGGTGATGTTTTCAAACTCTTTAAAGGCACTCTATTAAGTGTATAACATGCAGTTAAAAGTGCTTCACCCCATAAATTATGTGGCAAACGAGCATTCAATAACATAGCATTAACCATTTCTACTAAGGTTCTATTTTTTCTTTCTGCCAACCCATTTTGTTGTGGAGTATAAGGTGCACTACTTTGATGTATTAAACCATGCTCTTCACAGAATTTATTAAACTCAATAGAAAAATATTCTCCACCTCTATCACTACGAAGGATTTTTATTTTCCTATTCTTTTGATTTTCTACTATTGATTTATATTCTTTAAATTTTTGAAAAGCTTCATCTTTGGTTCTTAGTAAATAGACAAATGTGAATCTAGAGAAATCATCGATAAATGTGATAAAATATCTTTTACCACCTCTTGTTATTTCTCCATTTAATTCACAAATATCTGAATGCACCAAGTCTAATAAATCTGTATTTCTTTCAACTTTATGAAAGGATTTTTTAATCATTTTTGCTTGTATACAAATTTCACATTTTCCATTATTTTTGAAATTGCAATTGATGTAACCATTTTTGGACATAAATTTCAAAGAACCAAAATTCAGATGTCCTAATCTAGCATGCCATAAAGTATAGTCAGAGACAACAATATAAGCAGAATCAACATTTATTACATTAGTACTAAGTTTAAACATGCCATCAGAATTATAACCCTTTCCTACAAATGTTCCACTCTTAGACACTATAACATTGTCAGACTCAATTACAATTTTGAAACCTTTCTTAGATAGCAAACTAGCAGACACTAAATTCTTTCGAATTTCTGGTACATGAAATACATTTAACAATGTCAATTTCTGTCCATATGTGAAGTTGATCTCTACAGATCCCTTTCCAAGCACTTCCGCAGTAACATGATTTCCCATAAGCACCTTTTCAGAATCTTTGACTTCTGTGTAGGTCTTGAAGAAATTGCTATTGTTACAAACATGGATGGTTGCACCCGAATCAAGCCACCAGTCTTGGCTTTTCATTATTGCATTAGCCATGTTCACTTCGGTAATCATACCAATGTGAAGTGTAGACACCATGGCCACCATTTCCGATATTGTGCTTTCCACCAAGTTTGCTTTATCAGTCTTTTCATTCTTTCCATTATTGAAGTTAACTCCAGCCTTTCTATATCTACACTCACGAATAACATGGCCCTTTTTGCCACAATGGAAACAAATAATATCCTTTTTCTTTTTCTTAAAGGATTTCTTATTTGCTTTTAAATTCTTGTTTCCCTTGTGAATATTCTTTTCATTGACAAGATTAACAGTAGAACTTGAAGCCATAATTAGTGCTTCTCTTGCACGAGTTTCATATTTAATTTGAATATGAGTAAGAAATTGTTCTAATGTTAATTTGTCAGTAGAGTACAGAATTTTCTTTCTATAATTATTCCAAGAAGAAGGCAATTTAGAAAGAATTGCACCAATTTGCAAAGCATCTGGAATTTTAACTTCAACATCCCTTAGTTTTGAAACTAGGATTTAGAGTTCATGGATTTGATCCATGATTGGTTTAGTATCAACCATTTTAAATTCAAAATATTGTAGGGCTAGAAATTTATCAGTACCTCGTTTTTCTGTCTGGTAGGCAGTTTCTAAAGCAGACCAAATTGCTTTTGGTGTCTTCAAATTTGAGTACAAATCATATAAACGATCAGTCAGGGTATTCAGAATGTGTCCTCGACATATGAGCTCATCCTCTTCACTTTTCTTTCTTTCTACTTTGAGTTGATCAGATTCTTCAGGATTAGGATCTGGCAGCACAGGCAGATGAGGGTCTAAAACATAGTGAATCTTGAGGGCAGTGAGCAAGAAAATCATCTTGTCTTTCCAGCGAGTGAAATTAGTGCCATCAAAGCGATCCAGTTTAATGAATTCTTTTGGATTCTCTATAGTAGTGAATGACAGGAATATAAACTCTTTAAAATTGTTAGGAAAATTATGGCTTTGAGGCGTGATAAATCACTTTCTTTAAAGAGTTTATGTCTGTGAATTGGGGAATCACAGGCAAACCCTTCCAGGATACAACAAAGCCATCTTGGAACCAAGATCTTATCGTAGAATTCTAATATGATATATATATAGAGTTTGAACAGTTATGTCTGTTCAATTTGAATAGATGTCTCTTTCTATTTCTAACAGTCATGTCTATTATATTTTAAATAGTCATGTCTATTCAATTTTCAAAAGTCATAATTTTTTTTAATAGATCTTTTTTTTAATAGATGTGTCTATTTAATTTATATCTTATTGAATTTTAAAATAAGTTTAAAATTTAATTTCAAATAAAAGATACATCCTTTCAAATAAAGACATATCTCTTTAATTTAAAAGAGACATCTCTTTAATTAAGAGACACTTCTTAAATAAAAAAAACACATCTTTTAAATAAAAGACACATCTTTTCAATTTAAAAGATACATCTTTTCAATTTAAAAGACACACCTTTTCAATTTAAAAGACACACCTTTTCAATTTAAAAGACACACCTTTACACATTTTCAAATAAAAGGAACAACAATTAAATTCCTTTTTAAATATCATATTTTATCCAATACAAGACTTTTAATTCTACTCAATATTACAAACTATAGAACATGAACTTGGCTACAGTCTCTTAGAGCATACTGGGGTGTTTCAGTTTGGAGATAACAAAGAGGACAAATTTCGTTAGGCATGCAATTTGCTTTGTAGAGGGTGGAATTTAACATAAGGCCATTGGAGTGGGCTTGCCAAAGGAAGAAGAGCTTGCATGGTTCGGTAGGGGCTTTCCAGATTCAAAGGAATTTTTTGGGAGGATCTTTAAGCATCCAGAGGCAAGCACTTTCTGAACTAAAAAGGCCATTATCAGATACAAATGGTCTTGTCCTTTAGGGGGGTTATGCCTAGTTCCAAGGGGAAAGCTATGGGCTTGTTTGATTTGGGCATTTCCCGTTTTTATTTTCACTGAAAATAGAAAATGGACTTGAAAATACATTTGGTTGAGTTAACTGAAAACATTATCTTGAAAATATTTCTTAAAATAAGCCTAAATCTGAAAACACCAAAAAGATATTTTCAGTGTTTCAGGAAATGTATTTCAGGAAATGAAGATTGAAAATGAAAACAGAAAATGTTTTCACAAACCAAACAAACCCTATAATTTCTAACGTTTTCTCTTAAGGAAGGTTAAAGGTGTAATATCTGCCATTTTTGGATATTAGTTTATTGGAATTTCTTAAAAAGTATTTCAGGTATAGGAGAAATTTTTTTCATTTTAATAGAAGTGAAAATTCAAGGAATAAGTGGCAGTGTGCAATACCCGTGATCTTTCTCTTTCTTTTATGTTATGGCATTTGATTTTTTAGGAATTATCCATGTCTGGATGGGTAATTATTTCATCTTCTGGGAAGGATGTAAATTGTGATGTGGGTTATGGAAAACCATCGTGATCTTATCAAAGGGTAATGGGGGAAACACAGGGAAAAAGGAATATTGATAAATTAAATTATAAATAGACTCATATTTTATTTATGTAAGAAGTCTTTTTATTAAAGTGTGGCTCTGAGAATTCTATGCTAAGTATGGAAGGTGATATGGAAGGACAAGAAGGGAAATAAACAAAGGTTTTGATCAAAGAGGGGATTTGAATGGTGGGCCCCACAAGTCTTAAAAACCCATCTCCCCCTTTTTCCCTTTCACTTCTTGACGTGTGTGCGTGTATGTTCAGCACCTCTCATTCTCTCTATCTCGTTTCTCCCTTGTGTGTGTGTTGGCCGAAGATGAAGAAGGAGGAGAGCTTCTTGGTTACTTCTAGCTTAAAGGATTTTGAGGTAAATGTATGATTTTTCCCTCCATCCCTTTTCTATTTTTGAATTTGTGGACACCTAAAATGGTAATGAGCCATTTTGCAAGATTTAAGGTTTGAGTAGTAGCTTAAATCTCTCTTGAATGGTTAATGATGAGTCTAGCATTAGAAATTTGCAAATTTGTCATGTTTAGAGATGGATCCCTCGGAAATAGAAGAATAGGTTGAAGGTTAGAGTTTTAATTGGGAATTTAAGGATTCAAGCTGGGATACTCGGTTTTAATCCAAAGTTTTGATGTCAAAATGATCCTAGAATACTAGGAATGAAATCTTATTGAAGAAATCAAGGATTTTGATAAAGATCTGGAGACTTTTGGCTTAAAATCGAGTGTCCCGTCAAAGTTGCAGGTCGTGATGCCTGAGGCACCACATTACAGAAAGTAATGTGAAAAGGAAGGTCGTGGCGCTCAGGTACCATCGATGCTGAGGCCTGACTGTAGTGCTTTTCTTGGACATTTTCAAATGGTTATAACTCATTTGTCCGGACTCCGTTTTTAACAAATCTTATATCCTTGGAAAGATCTTTGAGTCTAGTTTCCAATAATATAAGTTTTATTTGAAAATCTCTTACGATTTAAGAGTTATGACCAATGTTTTTGGAACTAGCCCAGTCATTGACCCGGATTGGCCTCCACGTCACTGGGTCACTGGTTCAACTGCCGAGTCACTAGGTCAATTGCTGAACTAAATAAATTTAAAATTTTAAAAATTATATATATACCTATATATCTTTACAAATAAATTAAAAAAAAGTAAATAAATAATTTATATGCAAATTTCAAACTTTAAAGTCATAAACATCCATAATAATTCAAACATAAAGTCATAAATATTCATAATAATTCATAAAAGTCATAAATAATATTATCCAAATATAATAATATAACTAAGATGCAGAACATCAGTTTTTTCAAGAATATATATTTAAATTTCTCAGTCACATATAATGACTTAGATTATGAAACTTTTGTTGTGAAAATTGTGTTATAAAAAATTTTTATATTTTTCGACTTGGTCTAGTTTTATTTTTCTAAAAATAATTTTAATTTAATTTTTTTATGCCTATCTAAACAAATGAGAATATGTCAGTTAAAAAATTGATTGAGTTAGTTTCAGAAATTAAGAGATTGTTTTAAAAAATAAAGAGATAATACAGTAACAATAAAATAAAAATTAAAAATTAAAAATTAAAAAAAAAAGAGAGAGAGACCCGGGTCAACCGGGTCGCTGGGTCGGCCAAGACCCGGCTGGGTTGACCGAGTCTTGACCGGGTCGCTTGCATCCAGCTCAAATTATGTGACCTGGACTGGACTCGGCTTTAGGTCACCGAGTCCCAGGTCGACTCACCGGGCCAGTCCGGGTTTCAATACTATGATTACGACCAAAGGAGTGATCGAAGGTTAGAATTTCTGGTAGGAAATTTCTCTAATGTGTAACCTTGATATGTCTTTATATGATTACCTTATAAAAATGGATTCTTTGATGCATCTTTCACACCTTTGGGATGCAATCATTAGTTTGGAGTAAAGGTGAGGGACATCTCCTGTAACATCACATATTTTCTCTTGTTTATGTTATATTTTCTTTATTTAAGTTAGAAATGATGTTAGAAATTTCTAGAATATGTTTTTGGATGTTTAGGAGTAAGTAATAAGGAAAGACATGAGAAAAATAGGATAAATGAGCTAAGAGTAAAAGAAAAATGAAGTTCTAAGTGAAACAATCAACTGACTGTATCAATCAGTTGATTGATAGTATTAGAAATCATATTAGATTGTTGATATCTTTAATCAGTCGATTGATGAGGAGATATCAGTTGACTGATTATTCTCTGTTAGGTTAAAATTTTAGATTATGAAGCAATCAGTCAACTAATCAGGAGATCAGTTGACTATCAAGAAGTAATCAGTCGACTAATCACCTACTGGAGTATAAAAATAAGTCGGGTCTAACTGAAAAATCAGTTGAAAAATTGGCTTAAATACCCTAACATGCCAAGGAAGCTTAGAAATAAGAAAGTAGGGATAAAAGAGAGATTTTTACACTAAAAGGGCTCTTTAGACTCTTTTAGAAGCAAGAAAAGAGAGAGCAATAGCATTTTCTAAAAATTAGAGATGAGAGAGAAAGAAAAAAAAGTGAAGGAGAAGAAGGCAAACAAGGGAGTTCTAGTTGTGTTTCTAGCAAGAAAATATCAAAGGTAAGCTTCTTAGCATGATTTCCCTAGTTTAGATGAATTCTAGTGCTTGAGAATTTATAGAATAGCAATTTTCAAACTAAAAAGAATATAATAGAAGAAGAAAAGGTCTGAAATTTAAGAAAACAAGAGGAGCTAAAAAGGAAATATGAAATAACTCACAAGTTTCAGCTATAGGAAGAATCAAATGTAGTTATTTTTTCATAAAAGTAAGTTATTTATATGTATTATCATACTTGTGTATGATATAACATAGTTTTATGATAAAGTCTTCCATGAATGTTTGAAAATATGTTTTCTCATTAAAATAGAACTTGACTTCTCATAGGATGTAGAAATTTCTCATATGATGAAGAGTTCTCTTCATGAGATAACTAAAAAGCAAGTTATTTTAGTTATTTATCATGTTCTTTGTATGATTTAGCAAGTATGTATATCTTAAAGCTTTTCATGAATATCTAGAACTAACTTTCTTTCGAAAAGTAAAGTTTATGTCCTTATGGGATGATAGAACCCCAGAAATTTTTCATGAGATGACAGAAATTTTTCATAGGATGTAAAAGTCCTTATGGGATGACAGAACCCCAGAAATTTCTCATGAAATAATAGAAATTCCTCATGAGACATTGAGTACTTTTTTGGAGAAAGTAGTTAACGTATAGTGCAAAAAAGACCATATCATAGTTATATGTTTATATGATAGTTCTTTTATGTTCATGGAAGTGTGAATTATTTATTGAGAATTGCTTTTATGACTGAAATGGTTTTTGAAATCATTTATTAATGCAAATTAGCTACTGAGATTATATAACTCATGTTTTATGTTATAACTAACCATTTCAGAAGATGAAGTAGAAAAGTAGGAGAAACCAAAAGAATAAGCTAGTAGAGTTATTAAGTAGTTATTTAGCAAAGAAGGAGTTGTGTCACATTTCTATGCAAACTTTTGGAGACTTAAGCATATTTTGTACATAATCTGTATAGAAATAGAAGAGCTATATGTAAATCTCTTGTGTCGTAGTTATATCTAGAAGAGAATTTGCAAGAAATAATGGTTATTGTGCTATGGAGTATGCGTAAATAATTAGAAACAAAATTATATTACGTTTTAAGTTACAATTTTCTGAGATTTTGAAGTACAAGACATATCAGTCGACTAATTGCCATGTATTAGTCGACTGATACATCCTAAATTTATGAAGTATGCAAATTTGAGGTATATTAGTCAACTAATAGACATCTATCAGTCGAATGATCATCCTCTGCCTAGTATGAAATTTTATATAGAAAATTGTTTCAAAATTTCCCTATTTTTATACAATCAGATATTTTAAAAGAATTTTTAGAAAAATCTCATGGTTTAGACCAAACTTTCACCAAATACATATTACAATTTTCTTAAATTATAGAAGTTTAATATAAATCTAGCAGATGTTACATCGCCTACTTTCTTTATGATTGTGCAAATTTAATTATGTGTTTACCAAGACTTGGGCTGTCCCTTAAAATATTTTAATGTGATTACGTGTACATGGACGATATTTATATATTGAGATGTTCTAATTGATTAATAATATTCTTTTTAGTTGAAACTAAGGATTATGGTCTTGTGAGGGAACCATTCTACTCTACATAACTTGCATCTTAAG
This sequence comes from Biancaea sappan, assembly GCA_037074585.1. Taxonomy (NCBI): domain Eukaryota; kingdom Viridiplantae; phylum Streptophyta; class Magnoliopsida; order Fabales; family Fabaceae; genus Biancaea; species Biancaea sappan. The sequence continues at coordinate 84,908,867 of CM073490.1, read as the reverse complement.
AATGATTTGTATGATTAGTGAATTTACATACTTCCATTTATATAGAAAGGAAATAATTCAAAAGGGGCTAGGAGATGCATATTTTCTTTTCTCCTTAAACTAATTGTGGTGGTAAAACTTATAATGGCAATACCATGGAATAAATTTTAATTTCTTTAGTATTGGTTATGTAAATATTAGTTGAGGTGAATAATAATCACATTCCTTTTCCTTGAAATAGAAATACTTTAACTAATTTTCATGTGTTGGACTTTTATCTCGTGAATTAGTCGCACTCTTGGATTGTGGGACACCTAGAGATGGAGAACTTTTAAAGGAACCTTGTGGTTGTGAATATTATGTGATGGGTTGTATAATGTGGCTGAAGATCTCCTTGTTATATTGTATTTAATATTATATCTTCATTGTATGGGATGAAATTTCTTACGCGTCAGAGGTGATTCCTAGTGAGGTAAATTAATCACGAGTAAGTTATATACTTTAAAGTATGAATGCACGTGAGCATCACCTACGTATTGCTTGTTCTTGTATTCTAGTAATTAAATTGCCTTGTGTGCTGCCAAGCTTTCATATTTTCAATGAGATAGTTATTTTCTGTTATACATGTTCTATTTTTACATTGAGATGGCTCGAAGTGAATTTATCCATACTTGATATAACTGTATATGGGATAATGACTTTCAATTATTATGAATACGGGTGACCCCAATTTCATAGGAAGATGCATTGAGGGAAGAGCTTAACATATTATCGTCATTATGAATACGGGTAACCTCAATTGCATGAGAAGATGTATTGAGGGAAGAGCCTAAGATATTATTGTCATTATGAATACATGTGACCTTAATTGTATAGGAGGATGCACTGAGGGAAGAGCTTAAGATATTACCGTCATTACGAATATGGGTGACCCTAATTGCTAGGGATGATGCATTGAAGGAAGAGCTCTAAAATATCATTGGAAGCCTATGAAGCTAAATTGGCCTCGGTGGCCTTCTTATGGTGATTTAGCTTCGGTGGCTCTTTATTGTGGATTGACCTTGGTGGTCTCCTTAAGGTGATTTAGCCTCAGTGTCTCTTTATTGTGGATTGACCTCAGTGGTCTCCCTCAAGTCATTTAGTCTCGATGACTCTTTATTATGGATTAAACTCAATGGTCTCCCTTAGGTGATTGAGTCTTGGTGGCTCTTCATCATGTTTTGGCCTCGGTGGCCCCTTTCACATTACTTGACCTTGAGAATCTCTCTATTATGAATGCACTTTTATTGGAGTTATCTGAAAACCCTTATTTTTCCTTTGAATGTGCTTTAACCTGGTAATAGTCCTGGACTGGTATTTGGGATGGGTTGTATTCATGGATGTTCCCCTTTTTGTATGAAGCATATGATAAATTTTGCTTGTATTAGTCCTTCACTAAGTAGCTATACGCACCCTCTGTACGTGTGCTTCTTACAGATTTTGTTGTAGCAAGTGAGTCTCCGCAATAAGAGTAGAGTGGAGTCTCTAGGTTCTCAACCATTTTCAGTTTAGGGTGACTTTGATGTCAGTTATGTTAGTTTCTTTGAGTTGCTTTGTAGTGAATAGATTTTCTAGGATTATTGTGAACTTTGTGATGGAAAGATTTTAAGTTTATATATAAATTTCTAGGTTTCAGTGTGTGTGAAGTCAGGCTTATGGTGGTAGTATGAACCCCTGCTGTGCCGGTCATGTCCTCAGATTTAGGGTGTGACAAAAGAGGAGGTCATCTAGATGCCAAAATTTGTTTCTAGGATTTTCCTTTATAATATTGTTAACTATCATGTTACCTTTGCCTTGGGAAAAAGGACCAGAGATGTTATTTAGAGGTTGATCAAGCCATGTATCATACCAAAAATTTACATTCTTTCCATCACTTTTAATTTTTTGGTGCATGACCTATAGATAGGAAAAATACTTTTAATTCCTCTTAAGGAAAAGTTCTAATTGTTCTATATTTTGAAAGATCAAATCCATACTTTGCTTTAAGAGCTTTTGAGCAGAGGCTTTCTTGGTTGTTTTATGTTCGCCAAATTAGATTGAGTATGAGGGTTTTGTTTTGGAGGTTAGTTTTTCTTATTCCTAATCCTTCCAAGCTTTTAGGTCAAGCAATATTATCTCATTTAATTGTGTGAATGTTTTTATTATTTGCATCATGTCCCTTGAAGAAGTTCCTGACTTTTGTGTCAATTCTAAAGAGGATGGATTTTGGAAGCAGAAAGGAGCTCATGACATGATTTGGAATATTAGAAAGAGTGGCTTTTATCAATTCTATTCTTCCAACTTTTGAAAGCAAGTTAGTTTTCTAGCCCTAGAGCTTTTTGTTCAGTTTATTTATGATGAAGTTAAAATATTGTTTCCTATAACTGTGTTTGAGGGGTAAACCAAGGTAAGAGCCTAGGTCGGAAGAGACTTTATTATCAAATGTGTTTTTGAAGTGTGTGGCTACTTAGGAGCTAACTCGTTTGAAGAACCACACTTTTGACTCTGTTGTGTTTATTTTCAAACCACTTAAGTAGTAAAAGTTTGTGAGAACATCATTTATTACTTGAATATTTGTTAACAAAAGGATGTCATTAGCAGAAAATTAGATGAGAGATGTTGCGATCTTTGTTTTTGAATTTGAAAGGGAACCATTTTTTGGCCTGGATTTTGTTTAGAATCAGCTTTGTTAAGTATTCCATGACCAAAATGAAAATATAAGTTAAAATAGGGTCACCTTGGCGAATGCTTCTAGTAGGATAGAAGAAGGTTGTTTTCTTACCATTTATTATGGGCGTGCAGTGTATGTTTTTAAGACAAGAGGAAAATATCTATGAAAACAAAGGGAAACTCAAAAAGTTTGAGAATGTTCTCAACAAAATTCCAGGATATGGAGTCAAAGGTTTTTTCAATGTCAATTTTAAAAATCAGTTAACCTTCCTTACTTCTTGAGTGTTTCATAGAATGTAGCATTTCTTGAGCTACTAGAAAGAGATTAGAGATGTGTCTCCCTTTAGTGAGGTCACCTTGGAAGGGCGAGATTAATGAAGGGTGGTGAGGTTTAATTTTGTTAATAAGAATTTTGGTCAAGATTTTGTAGTGCATATTACAAAGGCCATGGGCTTGAAGTGATTCACTGTGTGAGCATTATGAATTTTTGTACCTAAGCAAATAAGTGTTTTTCCCTAGTCATTAGGTAATCAAGATATTGCAAAAATATTTTGGATTTCTAGAATTAATTTATGTTTAACAATCTCCGAATTTTGATAGTAGAAGATAGTATAGAGGTCATCTTCCACTGAACTTTTCAGAGGGCTAATACAGTCAACAACTTTTTGAATCTCTGGCTCATTTAGAAGGGTAATAAGTTGCAGTTCAAAACTTGCATTAAATTTTGGGAAGTTTGTGCTAGAGAGTTCAAGGCTAGGAGAGTGTTGGTGCAATGGTGGTGTTGAGAAGATTTTTTACCTGATTTAGCAGTTCAATTTGTATGTGATTAATTAGGGTCAAAGACCAAGGTCTGATCGGATTCGGGGTGGCTGCTCTTCGCGTAAGAAGAGCAGCCACCTCTTCTCTGTTGGCCACGGTTTTAACCATGGCCAAACTGTTGCCACAAGTTTTAGCAACGGTTTCAAAACCGTTGCTATAAGTGTTAATTGTGACTTTTTTTTACAAAATTTATAGCAACGGTTTTGAAACCGTTGCTGAAACTTGTGGCAACAGTTAAAACTGTTGCCACAAGTGTTGGCCACGGTTTTAACCGTGGCCAACAGGGAAGAGGTGGCTGCTCTTCTTACGCGAAGAGCAGCCACCCCGAATCCGGTCTGATCAGGCTTCATAAGTTTATGTATTTTATTGCCTCTTCTTTTAATATTAGTTGACATGTGGAAAAATGCAGTATTTCTATCTCCTAGAGCAAGCCAGTTAATCCTGGATTTCATTTGCCAGATACTCTCTTCACATTCCAAAAGTTGTTTATTTTTTTCTTGAAGATGATGTTCAATATTTAAAAGTTGAGAGTCATTTTTGTATTGAATATATATATATATATATATATTTGAAAACCATATAGTCTTGCCTTTGTTCTTTTAAATTCATGGAAAATGTTTCCAAAGTTTTCTCTATTCCACTTATTAAGGGCATGTTTGGTTTGTAGGAAAGGAAAGGGAATGAAAGGAAAAGGGAAAGTAAAAGAGAAAGGGAAAAAAGAAAAAAAAATATGTTTGGTATGTGATAGAAAAGAAGGAAAAGAGAAAGAATGTGTTTGGTATGTAATTTTTAAAGAAAAAAAAAGAGAATATGTAGAATTGAATGACTAAAATGCCCTTGTCTGAAAATTATTTTTTGTAATAGAAATAAAAAATTACAAATCATAAAAAGAAAAAACAAATGTGCCCTATTCTGAAAAATTGTTTATACCCTTCGACTGTCTTTATGGAGTCCTCTTCCTTTCCCTTTCAGCACAAACAAGAGATGCTTCGATGACGATGAATTAGAACTACGAACGATGGCGAACACTTAAACAACTACCATACTCGAACCACCCGTGATAGCGGTGCCACTAAGAAGAAAGCAGAACAACGATGCTGTCGCACTCACTAGCCGACGCTTCTAATGCTTCAGCTAGGATAAAAGCAAGATTCACGAATGAAAGACAGGGCAAATTTAGAAGAAAAAAAAAGGGAATAAATTATTGTTTTCTGAATGGAAAATTGGTTTTCCAACCAAATTCTGATGGAAAACCTCCGTACAGGGTCAAGGGAAAGGCCAGAATGTAGGACTCTTTTTCAACCATAGCAGAGTCCCTACCAAACAAGCTAAATGAAAAAAAACAAGGATTTCGTCTTCACACTTGCTATAGTTGGGCTACCAAACATGCCCTAAGTTCATTCTAGTAAGTTGTAATTATGTGTGTAAGGTCATGGTGATGAGTTTGCCAAATTCTAGTAGTGAGGTCCTTGAACAAGTGATGCTTCATCCAAAAATGCTCAAATCTAAAAGGCTTTTGGCCAACAACAATAATTTTTTCAGTTTGCAACAAAATTGGACAGTGATCAAAGGTTGACCTAGGAAGATGAGTAACTGGAGCTTCAGGGAACAAATTAAGCCATGCAACATTTGAGTGGGATCTGTCAATTCTAGTTATGATTAATGAGCCTAAATTTCTATAGTTCGTCCAGGTAAATTTTGGTATTTCACTTTAGTTCTATAGGGAGGTCTACCTCCAAACTTCTCATTTAGATTAGTTATGTCATTAAAGTCTCTTATAAGGAGCAACAAGATTTTTTTATATTCAGAAATGTTAGATAATTTTTCCCATAATAATTTCTTAATAGAAAAAATAGGACTAGTATATAAAGTGGTAAAGATGAATATATATGCTTATTGACCTAGGACCTTAAAAAAGATCTAAGATATCATGAAAGGCACAAACTATGGGTTCAACAGTAATACTATTTGGGTTCCACAGGGTCCAAATCCCACCAAAGAAGCCCATGGAATCAACCTTTATAAATATTTCAAAGCCAAGATTGCTAATGATGGAGTTTGCATGATCTCCACTCACTCTAATTTTGGTAAGAATTACCATATCATGTTTATAAGAGTTTGTCATTTTCTTAAAGACTCGTCTAAAGTCATGCTAGCTACACCTCTTACATTCCAACTGATAATGTTCATTTGGGAGAAATGAAGATAAGGATTGGCATCAAAAGGAGGCGAAGACTAAAAATAGGAGGTTGGGGCAAAGAGTTGGTGATAATCAAGACTACCTATTCCTACATTTAAGCTGCAGGTTATGGACATGTCTATATAAACTAAAAGTGGATGGAGTGTTAAGGTTGTTGCTAAGATTTGGGCTCCCCTCATTTGACCTATTGTTCTTTGTAGATCTATTTTTATGTGGGCTAAATTTGGTGCGTGATGAATGTCTCTTAGGTTGTAGGTTTGGGGCATTCTCATGAAGAGAGGGAACCAGTTGTAAGGTTGAGGTTGGGTTAGCATTCTCAGTAGGGGTAGGATTAGAATGATTTGTTCTCTCAGAAGGGTCATTGTTGATCTCATGCTCGCTATGAGTGAATTTTGCAATACATGGGAATGGTGTCAAAGTTTAGAATTGGGTGTGCCACGTGCCACATCCTTCTTCCCATTCTGATTATATTATTGCTAGAAAATTTTGATTACTGTCCTTTGTTATTTGCAATATGAATTTTGATTATTCTAGCTTCAAAAATGAGCATAAGGAAAGAAGTACACTAGTGTTATATGCTGACTATTGCCTTATGTTATTTGCTTTTCTAGACTGGAATGGCTAGAAATCGTGAGGGAAGAAGGACGCTAGAGTTTGCTGTGATTTTGGCTCTTTTTGGGTGTGCCATGTGTTGCATTACAAATGGTCAGATAAAGCCTCAACAGATGGATGACCACAATTTGGAAAGTGAATTTCGTACCGGTAAATGCAGACAATCTGAACGCTCTAGACTCATCCAATACCTGTGTCATGAATCTTTTCAGAAATGGGACATATATATAGCATATACTTTGTTTACTCAAATAAACACAATCGAAACATTTCCATGTTCCAACCTCTTCTTACGCCAAATCACAACATCAAACTAGAAAAAAGAAAAAATTAAAATGAACAAATTGCTTTGATTTTAAAGAGAGAGGGAGAGAAACTAAGCCCTTGTCATCTTTCTCTTGAAATTCTTCCCATTCTCATGATTTGAAGAAGAAGCGCTTAATGAGTCACTCCCAACAAGAAGCTTCTCCTCATGTAACTTCACTTCATCAAACACCTTATTTGAGCTATTCTTCCTAGATTTCAAAGAACCCCAATCCTCACATCCCACTCCTCTAAATGATGCTGTTTTGTAACAATTTCTCGTGTTTTTATCAAAGTTAAGAAAATTAGACTGATTATTGAACGGTCAAAACACCAGTTCAAGGGTCAATAGTCGAACCATAGTCGAATCGGTAGTACTTAAATATATTAAAATATTAAAATATATAATTAATGTATATGTTACAGATATTAAAATATCAAAATATATAATATATAATATATAATATTAAAATATTCTAGGCATGTTGTAGATATATATTTATATCAATATTAGATCTTTTCCTATTAGTTCAAAATTTTTTGAAAATTTCTGAAAAATGCATAATAATATTCAATAAAAAAATCAAAAAATTTAAAAAACAATTGAACCGATTGAATGGCTATTTTATTGGTTCGAGATCGATTTGATTGGTTTTTTACTATTTCAAACACTCACCGGTTCATTTGTTTTCTAGTTGAACTAGTGGATTCAGTCCGATTCTATAATACTTATTTTTATATAATAATTATCTCGAAATGATCCAAATTCTTTGGTAATGCAATTTTTGGTCAATGTCCATTGAAAATGGTGATTCATGCTTCATGACCAACATAGTAGTTGACAGAAAAATCACATATATTATAAAATGAAAAAAAAAATTATTCATAGTTTCTTATATCTTTGTTGTTATATTTTTCAACAAAAACACGATAAGTGTATAGTTATTAAATTAGAACACAAGTCTGTATATTTCTTTTTAAAACAAAAAAATTGTTTTTTTTATAATTTAACTTTGCATATTATTGTTTTAAAGAACTTTTTCTATAGATTTTATTTTTTAATGAAGAATCTTATAATAAAGATATAAACAAGGAAGACACAATTTAATTTTCTACAATCAATAGTGTAGTGACCATGTACAGCACGGGTCCAAACTTTATTAATTAATAAGATCAAGTCTTAACCATCTCTAATTATATATTTTAAACTTAAGGAAGGTTGAGAGTAATTTAATGACCCTCTAAGAAGAAAAGGAAACAAAAGCTAAAGGAAAATTGATATCCACCTTCAATTCCTTGAAACAAACAAAGAACACAAAATTCAAAATATAAAAATTGCAAGGATCGGTCCAAATAAAAAAGAAATCTTCGATGGAAAAAAAAAAAAAGAGGAAGCACATCGCTATATTTACCTTCTGGAGTTAAGATTTAGAATAAATTATTGATTTAGAATTACTTTTGTTTTTCAATTTGACTTTTGAAACACTTAGTTTAGTTTTTAAAAATTTATTTTTATTAATTAATTAATTTTTTTATGGTTAAATTATAAAATTTTTTTATTTGTTAAATTTTAATATTTTTATTTTTAAAAGTTATTTTGACAAATAAAATAATTAAATTAAAATAAATATAAAATTTTAGAGACGAAATTAATATATTTGATGTTTTAAGAATTTAATTAAGACTAATATATTTTTTCGAGACAAAAGAGTAATTTACTTATGTGATATATCAATTAATTTGCGTCATGAGTATATATAGCGTATAGTACACGAAACCTTATTTGATTTGCTATGATCTTGTATCTCTAGGTTAATTAACTACTAATGATATATACGTATAGAAGCCATAATTACAACATACGTACATAACAACGATACCTTTAATTTATTTCGGATATTCATGGCTTTTCACATGAGGATTTCACATTAAGCTTTAATAGCATTCACTATAATAAACACCACAGTATATTATTGTTTTTTTTTCTAAAATATTATAATTGTCTCAATTCAGCCTTTAAAAGATTAAGAGTCCATTGAATCTTTAAAATATTGCATTTGAATCAATTTGGTCAGTTACATAGCTAAGTAATAAAATTTATCATTACTAAATCTCAAATATTTTGTTGTCAAAAATAAAATCACAAACAGACAAATCAAATTAAAACAAATACAATTTTTCACGATTGAATTGAGACATTTTATTATTTAAGGGCTAAATTTAGATAACTATTATCTTTCATTTGGAACCAGATCAGGAATTTATTCTAATTAAACACGACCGAAACATTATCCCATATATATATATATATACTTATAAATCTCAACAATTTACAAGATCAAAGGTCCAAATCTTGAAGAAACAAATAAAATGAACAAATTGCTTTATTATATTTTTTACAGCAAAGAAACTGCTATTTGATTTTCTAAAGCTAACCTTGATTAATCTCAGTTAACTTCAGGAATACTCTCTAATTCAGGATTCCATGGCTTATGATGATGATGATTCTGCTCTCTTGCCTTCATTAACCTAATCAGCACTTCTTCTGCAGAAAGCACTTTTTCATGCTGCTTTTGCTTCTGCTTCTGCTTTTCTATCTCTCTCAACAAAACTTCAAGTTCTCTCTTTGTGATCTTTATCTTAATCTTCCCATTCTCATGATCAAAAGAAGAAGAAGAAGCACTTAATAAATCACTTGCAATAAGATTCTCCTTATTCAACTTCACTTCATCAAACACCTTCCTTGAGCTATTCTTCTTTTTAGATCTCAAAGAACTCCAATCCTCGCCACCCCACTCCATCGACGACGCCGTTTTGCAACAGTTCCCCATTAAACCCGAGTGCTTATGTATTACTGTATGTGACTATATATAAATATCTATAGATGAAGGAAAAAGATAAGTGCTTATGTAGGTGAGTTTGAATATGGAAGAACGAGATAAGAGATTTTGTGAGGTGGAGAGGGGGTTTAGAAATATATAAATACATACATATATATATACATACATATATATATATATATATAGGATGTTGATGTAAGAGGAAGTCATGAATGATGGGGTCAATTGACTTTCTCTTGTTTGGTTTAAAGCTCAATTAAACTCTTAATTATGTGGCTGCTTAATTAAGAGATGGGTTTTATTGACCACAATATGATCCTCTATGCCGTGTCCAACTCAGTTGAGACTAATTGAAAAACTAAAGAATAAATTACTGATTTAGTCCTGAACTGAAATGTTACATTTTTTTAATTTAATCTTTAAAAAATAAAATTTCTCTCAATTTAGTTGTTAAAAAATTATTTTTTTCTCATTTTCATAGCTATATTTACAAAAGTATTTTTTAACAATGATAAAAATCAGATTGGTAGTGGTAAATTATAAGATTTAGCAACAAAAAAAATTAAATTGAGACAAATATAATTTTATATGGACAAAATTCAAATAATTATAATTTTTAGGAACTAAATCAATAATTTAATAACAAATAAATAAACAAAATTAGAGAGAGGAATTCGATTGATTATATCTTAATATGAAATTGAAGGTAGTGTGAAATGGTTATGGCCATGGAACCTTGACTTGGAAGTTTTGTTATGTCGTTTAATAGCCTTCACGTGTCGGCTTGTAAAATTAATCCATTATTATTAATTACTTGATTATAATCTTTTTAAACAAATTTATAATTATAGAACGTGCTTAAAAATATTCTTTTTGATATTTCTTGTATGAATTGATCCTGTATTAATCTAAATCATTGCTTTGTGATCTAAATATGACTATTTTTTTCTCTTATTTTTCATATTGAATCACTTCTCTCCCTAAATACGTTATATATATATATATATATATATATATATATATGCACAGGCAAGTAAAATGACATTATTTAACTCATCTTCATTTAAACAACACAATTCAAACTAATTATTTGGTATTATTTAATACTAACACGTTATTTTAAGAATTCAATTTAATATGACCATATAGTGGAAGGGCCAATTAATGAGTAAGAAATGGCAACTTTTTACTTTTAAAGCTGCAAGGCGATAGATAGTAGTCACATGTCATAATTGAGAATAAAAACTTAAAGACTAAATTATTAATTAATGAAAGCATATATTTTTCAAATACCTAAAAATTTATTTACTCTTTTAAATATAATATTTTAAATGTCACAAAGTATTAAAGATACGGCATGCACATAAAGTAAATATTATCATAAACTTACATCCTGACATCATATCACACTAGAAATATAATATACCAAGCAGAGCATCAAACAACTAATTATTAATGACTAAAATATTCATCGAGAGAATTTTTTTTTTATTTATCAATTTTTTTTCTGTTGGTGGAATATTGTTGAAACGTGGAAGAATAGAGTTAAAGTCTGTGTAAGACTGTTCTCTTGGTTGTTGAAGATAGTATATATGGTTCATCGTAATCATGCAAGAATATTGTCAATCAAACCCACAGAAACACCACAATTCTATTATATATGACGCCCATAGAAACATATTATTAGGATTCAACATTGCTGAATTAATTGCTGATGCAGCCAGGTACATAATTAAGAAAATTCAAAAAACTTGATTAGATATACGAGATGTTGGATCCGTTGTTGATTGATTTATGCTACCTGTATGATGTTGATATATCGATTCCATTACAAAATTAATAAAAGAGGATGCAAAGAATCTTTCTTAATTAACATTTACTAATTATGATGATGTGCACATTAATTTGTACGATTAATTGCACACGTATTATTTTTATTGAAAATATTAAGTGTAATTATCAAATATTATTAATTTTAATTTTTTTAAAAGTATTATATGCAAACAAATTTAAGAAATTAATAGTGTTATACAAGGTTAGAAAATCGAACCAGTCATTGAACTGATCGAGGTATTGAAACTAGTGATATTTAAAATATATTAAAATATTAAAATATGTAATTAATGTATATATTACAACTATTAAAATATTAAAATATTTCAGACATATTACCAATTCTAGATTTTTTCTTAATAGTTTAAATTTTTAGAGATTTCTTAAAAATATATAAAAATATTTAATAAAAAATTCAAAAATTTCAAAAAAAAAGTGAACCGGTTGAGCCAGTTGAACCGACCGATTTTATCGATTCGAACCAGACCGAAAATCTGACTAATTTATTAATTTTTTAATTAAATTGATCGATTCGATTCAATTTTCTAAATACTTGTGTTATATTAAATTATAAAAATTTATACATTATAGTTTTATCAAAATATTTTATAATAACTATTAACAAACTTTATCTATCTCTTCTTAAATAAAATTAAGAAAAAATTATTAATTTAGTCCTTAAAAGTTATAGTTATTTTAATTTAATATTTTAAATATTATGTATATATCCATTTGGTCCCTCTTTTTATCAAAGTAACTTTTATTAACAAAAATTTAAAAATTTAACAGCAGTATATTTTATAATTTAACAATAAAAAGGAGCATGGAAGTGAAACTTTATTTTTTTTAAGAATTAAATTAAAATGCATATAAGGACTAAATTAAAAAAAATCCTTCAAAATCTAAATCAACTAAATCCATTGTCCAAGCTGGCAAGATATTATGGCAGATCACTTGGGTCCGTTGGTGGTTGGTACATGGTAGTTGAAGGCACGTGTAAATCTGTCTTGACGTAATGAATAATATTTGAAACTACTTATAAAGGACATTTCCAATTTTCATTATTATTCTCTATTACAAAAACTGCATATAATTTTTATAAAAATTGTAGTTTTATAATTCGTACTATATAATATTCTTATCTATCTTTAAATAATATAAAAATTATATAATTTGTCATGTAATATTTTATGCCTATATATATTATGCTTTTTAAAATTTGTATCTTTATAAGTATTTACTTATATTTTCTCAAAATCACATGATTTTTAAATATTAATTTTAAGTAATTTATACTATTTTTAAATTTTATATAGATTTAAAAGAGTAAAGTATTATATTTAAACGTTTGAATATAAAATTATAGTAAAATTATAATTTAAACAATTATGACTATGTTCGGCTAGCATTATAAGCTAACTTATAGTTTATTTGACTAACTTATAAGCTTTTTAGAAGTGTTAAGTAAACGAACTTATTTTAGTAACTTATAGCTTATTTTGATATGTCACTTTGAATAACTTATAACTTATAACTTATGATATTTTGTTCCTATTTTACCTTTAAGACTTTTTCAGAATACCCACCATACCCTTATATATATAATAATAAAAGAATATTTATATTACAATATATATATATATATATATAATTTAAATTAATTTAAATAAAAACAAAAAATCTTTATTTGTAATATTTTACAATCTTAAAATATATACCCTGTCATTTTACACTTTTCAGCTATTTTAATAGTTACTTTTTTATCGAACACTTCTAATTTAATAAGCTAGCTTATAAGCTTTCAGTTATGCAATTAACTAAAAATTAATTTTATAAACTTTTATCTAACTTATCAGTTAATTTTATCAAACATAGCCTATATATTGTTAGTAAGTGTCACATCCTCAACAGTGAGTCCGATTCACATTATCTCTAAGTTAAAAACATCATCAAGGTCTTAACTTCCGTACAATGAAACCATACATAATATTCATATTTACACATAGTCCGTCCAAAAAAGAAAATCCTAGGAGGCTTATGTGACCACAGAGCTACTTCTAAAGCTTACAAGATATAGAATACAAAGGAACCAACCGAAAATACAAGAGGGTTGGTTTAAGATAAACTCGCTATTCCCTTGGAAAATCCCCAGCGTCAGCCACAGATTCTGAAATGTTGTAAAATAATAAAATGAGTAATGAAATACTCAGTGAATGGATAACATTATCAATCAAAAGTAATTTAGCAAATAGTATCATAAAGATATCATTGAATTAAACTCACATCAGTTACCAATGAGGTTTGAATTATCAATACTCAGTGCCAACACAAATCTCGTACCAACCGGGTCGTCCACAGTACCAGTGGATCGTTGCCCGCGGCCCCCTGACCGCATCCACCCTTATCTCTCCATGAAAGATATATCTCCACCCTTATAACTCGTGTAACTTCTCCCGTGGGATGCACCACCACGAAAATATTATAACAACGTCATACTAACGCAAGTATTCACACAACCTCAACATAATAACGGCAATATCAACATTAACTTTACATATTTTATAAGAATTAACATTTAATCAAACAAGAGGTTTGAAATTCACAATACCTTTAAATACAAGGAATACAAGTCCTTGATAAATAAATACACAACATACCGTTTAAGTCCACCTTCTCAATTTTCTTTATGATACTTGATGACAATACTTTTGAAGAAATATAGATGAGATAAGGTTATCACACTCACCTCGAATGTGGCCCTAACTACCTTTCCTTTTGCAGCTAAATTATGAGGTGTTAGGAAATAACTCTCAAAGATTTTCTAAAATGTAAATAAGATGAAAAATAAAGAATACATTAGAATTTTCAAGTGAAACTTGTACTATTAGAAACTAGACTCAAAAAGCTTTCTAACAGTATCTTAGTCCGGAACGCAGCTACAGTAACGTTGACCGAGTCAATGCTACAGTAAAGTTGACTAAAGTCCATGGTACAGTAACCGAGAAAATTTGAAAAATTTTTCTCGGTGAACAGTATTTTCTGGGGAAAATTTTCGAATGTTCTTCGTGTTGTTCATCCAAAAATCCTAAAATCATATCTAAAACAACATTTCTTTTGATTTCTTTCATGGGTTTTGTTTCTCAATGTCTAATGAGTATTTTAACACAAAAACCCCTAATTTTTACCAACAATCCAAGCTCAAATCTCAAATTTTCATCAAGAACACTAACTTTTTCAAATATTCAAATTCTACGAAATTTCTTATTCTAATAACATTCTAAACCACCTAAGAATGTTTTACATTAACATCCACACTTAAATTCTACATTAAAACTCAAAATCTTAATTTTCTTTTATAGGTCCGAAAATGGAGAAAAAGAGAAATAGAGCAGATAAAACTTACCTCTTTGCCTCTAGAACTCGTAAGAATCGGAAGTATGGTTAGAAAATATCAAATCACCGGAAGAACTTAAAGAAATGATTGCAGAGGAAGATGAAAATAAAACGAAGAAATGGTGAATGAAGCCTCGGGAGGAAGAAGGAGAAGAGAAACTAATAATTGTACGTGTGGGCCCCACCAATTTCTTTTTCAATAAAATTGCGCATAGCCACCTTAGCTTTTAAGATTTGTTCACTTAGATCCTTCAAAATTATAAAAAATTTCCTAAATTAAAAATTGAAATTTCTATTCCCAAATTTTCTTTACTAATTCAAAGAAAGAAAACATATTTTACGCAATTAAATTTTTTACTAAACTTCATAATAGATTTTAAATATTTATACAAATTATTGGAGCATTACAGTAAGGAAGCCATAGGACCTCTTTTTTTTTTAAAAAATTATATTTGCATATTATGTTTAGATACGTACGCCACAATGTAGAATGAAAAGATATTCACATTTGTTTTTAACAAAGGACTATTCACATTTGTTTTTAACAAAGGAGTGCCACTTAAGTTTAAGTTCTTTAACAAAATGTTCACATTTTCATTCTATCGTTTTCTCGGTAGATAAATTATTTTATCTTGATAGCTTTTTGTTTTAAATATTATATTTAACTAGCAATACTACAATCCCATGTTATGATGAGTTGGTTTCTTCAATAATAAAATTAATTAACATTCTTTTTCATTTTATTAAGATCCAGTTTCATGTTAGTGCTTAACATTAATTTAAATGTTTTCATTATCATATTAATAATAATATTACAATCCCATGTTATGCAAAAAGTAAAATAAATTAAATAGGAAAATTTTATATCAAAACATTAAAGAAGTTGTGTGTGATATATATATACTTGAAACAATTAATAGAGATATTAAGTCTACTTTAACCATATCTCAGTCTCATAATAAGTTAGGGTAATTTGTCATAATTTTTATTGGGTGATATTTTCAAATTATATTTAATAATAAAAATTCAATATGATTCATTTTCTTTCTTTTTATTATAATTTTTAAGACAAAGAAACATCTATTTTGGGTGCTTAGCTTGTAGAAGAGTCAATTTGGCATGTGACTCGCGAGCTAGCCCGAGACCTCTTATATATGAAAGGTTTTAGGTTCAAGAAATTAGGTCTGTTTAAAAATGAGCCTAAATAAGTCGACCAGTTTAGCTCATGGACTGGCCCTGTTTTTATATTGTTTCTACAAAAATTGTATTATTTAATATAAATAATATCACTTCATCACATTTTTATATTTTATAACTTATATTCAATAAATATAGTAAATTTGGATATGAAATTTTTTTTATTTTTTAAAAATAAATATAAAATTTTCAAAATTTAAATAAAATATAGTTAATTTAAAAGTAAATATGAAAAATTAATGCTATTGGTTATTTAAAAATATTAAAGAATTAATATTTTACATGTATAAATTATATTTTAATCAAAATTGTTGAATTTTTTTATTACTAAACAAATTTTAAATTTATATTGTTTAAATATAAAATTTTAAGAAAAAAAAAGAGTGACCTACATACCGACCCATTTAGGCCCACGAGTTATAGCAAATGGTCTTGGTCTTTCATATATATATATATATATATATATATATATATATATATATATATATATATATATATATATATATATATATAGACCCATTTATAAATAGGGCCAACCTGTGACTAGCCTATTTAGCTCAAAACGGTGTTAGTTTAGTCTAACCTATTTGACAATGCCATCATCTTGTAATGGACGGTTTCTGGGCCACCTCAGGAATGAGTACAGTTTATAAAATTAGTGCCATGCATTTTGATGAATCAGATTTCAACTTTAATATGAACAAATAAAAAATAAAAAAGGCTTTTTGGCAATTCTACTGACATTTTATTACAAAATTCAAATTTCACGATTCCATGCATTTCTGCTCAAAATCCATTAACAAATGTCGTTTTTCATAACCAACTTCGAAGTTGGCATGAAATCACTTTCATAACTGAGAGACTTGCAATTTTCTCTATTCTTTTTTTCATATTTATGTATAACGTTTTCATTACTTCACTTTCACTATTAAGAACAATATTACAATCCCATGTTGTGCAAATTAAAAAGTAAAGTAAACTAAAAAAGAGATTTCATCCTTCATAATTATAACACTAATTATAATTTTCTGTGTATTTGAATTTCATCTTTAATTTTCGTTTCTCACTGTACAAGAAAAACATAATTCATAAACAAATTGGAGAATGAAAAAATTCGTTCATGATTTGATAATAAATCAAGGATAGATTAGTCGGTCCTAAATTAGAGACGGATTTAGGCAAGAAATTTCATCTTTAATTAGAGATGGATTCAGAGACAAAAAAGTCATTCTTGAATACATTGTCACAGAATCATTTTTTATCTATAAAAATACTATTTTAATTAGAGATAGAAAATTCTATTCCTAATTCTAAGATGGAAATGTTTTCTGTCTTAAATCATTAGCAACAGCCTAATCAGAGATACAACATGCTACGCCTCTGACTGTTTAAAGACGAAATTTTTATTTATCAGAGAAGAATTTTTTTATCTTTGATTCATAATTTTCTTGTAGTGTCTTCAACAAAGTAAAATATTTCGTCCAAAAGAAGGGTGGAGAAACGTAATATGATTTTTTGCTTTGGTCAAACTAAAGATGATTTACTCTTGCATGAAAACTTTTTGTGAAAATCAATGTTGTAACAAATATATAATGGTTCATTGGAGGAACAACTTTCAAAATAGTATTAAATTCTTAAGACAGATGAAGAAAAAATGAGAATGCAAATCAATTAAAAATGAACCCTGAACTAAAAACATAAAATCTTTTAAATCGATATGGAATAGAGATATCTTCACTAAAGTTATCATAACATTGATGATTTATTTTTTTTAAAAAATATGTTAATGAAAGAGAAAAGACCTATATATTTGGAAAAAGAGGGAGCTGCTGCTTCTGACCATTAATTATTAGTTAAAATATATATTACTTTATTATTAATTTGGTTTTCAATTACCAAGCAATTTTACCAAAAATAATTAATTATTTGTGACATCAAATTTATCTATCGCTCTAAATCTTTAGTCTACGTTCGGAACTCTTATAAGTCATGGAATTGAACAGACCAAAATAAAAATAAAAAAAGGAAAAGAACATACAGAACAACATAAAGTTGTCTTCTTTTTGGAAGTTATGTTAAAAGTGAATTAAATGGGAACTAATAATTAAGTGTTATATATAACAAATTATAATGTACTCCTTCTATACTAATATATTAAAAAAGGGGTTTCATATATTATTGTTGAATTGCATATTAATCAACCATATCTGAGTTGTTATGAACATGTTTGCTTTAGTGACAAGAATTTTTGCGGCAGAAAAACTTTTTTTTATCGCCCTCAAAATAATACAGCATTTGCACGTTTTTTTAAATGGTTCTATATGATCCTTCTGGTTTTATTTACATTTTTTCTTCTAGATACGAATTTTGATTTTAATTTTTTAAAATTCTGGGATTTGAAGAGGTGGAATTAATAAATGCAATGTGGATAATTAGGATTTTCCCTTTTATTTGAAATTTCACGAATCAGCGTAAATTTCCCCTGTTGACTACAGAATACCTTTTTTGTTTTCATTAAGGGGTGTGTTTGGGAGTTCGATAAATTAAATGTGAATAGAATAAACTAGGTTTGATTAAATATGGTTGAAAAAAATTAAGTTTGGATAAATATAATTTATGTTTGAAAGATATTTGGGCAAACGTAGTTTGAGGTAATGAAATTTGGTCTAGGGTAAAATATAATGTTTAGATATTGAATTACAAATATAGTTTCTGGATGTATAATTATTAGAAAGGACATGGATTTTTTATTTAATTTTTTGATGTATCATTATTATTTATTTTCATTTATTTAAAAGAAACTTAATTTTTTATTTATTTGTCTAATATTATAAATTAATCACTAATGATTCATTTTTAATTAATAATTTTTTTTATTTTGTAATTACTAATTAAAAATTTAATTAACCTTAATTTCTCACAATAAATTAATTTTATTAAATTTTTTTATTAAGTTAATTTTACCTCTAACTAAATTTCAATATAATTTTTTTCTTCTCTATTAAATTCATTTTATGTCAATTAAAATTAATGAAAACAAGCTTATAATAAAGTGCACTATTTATTTATTTTTTATTTGTTCAATATTACTTCACTAATTACTTATTAGAATATTTTTAAAATTTAAACAATGTGAACTAAGTATAATTATAATTAAAGTGTTAATAATTACTTATGGAAAATAAAATATGAGATATTAGTGATGACCAATATGCAAATTATACAAAAAAGAAATTAATTGCATAAAAGAAATTTGAAGATTCATTCTCATAATAAAAGGAATTGTGTTCTTAATTGTATAATGATATAATTAAATTAATTCTTTAATTAGTTAACTAAAATAATTAGGATGTTTAATTGTGTAAATTAAGTTTTTAAAGTAATTATATAAATTATGATATAATTAGGTTTAATGGTATAAATTAGGTTTATCCTCATAATAAAAGAAATTATATCATCACTAATAACCTTCAAAATTTGGTAAATTCCATCAAATCCTAATTAAAATTTCATTTATATTAAATCTGGACATTTTCAGAAATTTTACTCTTTCTCTCCAACTTTTGATTTTGTTCACTTAGGTCCTTGGTAATAATTTTTCCTTTATCTTTTTCATGTTCTAAGACCACATTTAATTTCATCTAGGTCCATAGGTTACAAATATATTTTGTTCTAAAATTATAGCTACTCCTACAAACTTTTGATTTTTTTCAATTAGGTCCTTAGTAATAATTTTTTTCTTTATCTTTTTCATCTTCTAAGACCACATTTAGTAGGTCCATAGGTCACAAATATATTTTGTTCTAAAATTATAGCTACTCATACAAACTTTTAATTTTATTCACTTAGGTCTTTGGTAATAATTTTTCCTTTATCTTTTTCATGTTCTAAGACCACATTTAGTTTCATCTAGGTCCATGGATCAGAAATATATTTTTTCTAAAATTATAGATACTCCTACAAACTTTTAATATTATTCACTTTGATCCCTACCATGCATGCACACATCCAATTCATTTTTTTTACCTTCCAAACTAGCCCAAAATTTTATCTTGAATGTTTTTAGGACATTTAAGGTCATTCCCAACCAATTTTCGGATCTCTCGCTCTTTAGTTTTCACCTATCAATGGTCTTGGTGATTCTCTTCCACCTCCCCTGTTTTTTTGTTCTTAAACAGGGGAGAGACGTACAACAGAAAAGAACAAACAGAGAACAAACAGAGGGGGAAGGGTCTTCAAAAAAATATATACTGATGAGCAGAATAATATATTCGAAAATAAATATTAATCCCACCCATGTTGGATTGTCCGCAAAAGCAACAAACTGACATGGTGAACCTATTGTGGTTTGCAAAGCTTCCAATGTGGTTCAACTTGAACGGAATTTGCGTGATTTTCTTCCAAAACATCCAGGATTAGCGCAAACGTGGATTGAAGGCACAATAAACTTGGGTACAGCAAGCTCAACGCAGATCCAAATACACACAATGATCAATGTTCATTTCAAAATTTGTATCATTTTCATTTTCTTATTGCACGAGTATAAATTGTAACTAAAATAGTATTTTATATGTCATTTTTTATTTTTAAATACTTTTAAAATTATTCATGAGACACTAGACACATAAAAATTTTAAAGTTCTTTGTCCACATACGATAATATATATATATATATATATATATATATATATATATTATTCGAATTTGGTCAGATTATTAATATTTTTCATTTATTAAGTAAAAAAATAAGAAATATGGGTAGGTATTATCTATATTATTAATTGAACCTTTGAGCCTTATAATGTATGTGTCTTAAAAAATGTTTTAGTAAAAATAAAATTAAAAAAAATATAACTATTGATATGAGAAAATTGAAAATTTATTTACATTTTATTATTCTATTTTTAAAATTTTTATATTTTTGAAATTTAATTTAAAAAAAAGTAAATTTTAAAAATTTTGATATTGATATCCAGCCATAATAAATATAACGATAAATAATGTTTACTTGCTAAACTATATTCAAATAACATTCTTATTTCATATATTATAATCTAGTCTCCTCTAATTTATTTTTATTGGCAAAGTTAACTTTTTGTATAATATGTGTTTTTCTAATAATAAAATTACTTAACAGTCTTCACTATCATATTTTGGATAAAATCATAATATCATTTTAAAGTTTAATAGTAATTTAAATGCTTTGTATATTGTATTAAGAATAAATTAAGAAAAAGAAAATTTGTAGAAAGTCTACTTATTTGATAGAAAGCAAATTAGGGGGAAAAAAAGAGCTTTTGCCATATTTATTAAACAAAAGTCAAGAGAAGAAGTTTTTTTTTTTGAATCACTAGTATCTAAAAACTTAAATCAATTCATCTATTTTGAGCTAGGCCAAACCACAACAATATAAGGCTTTGGCAGCTTTAATTTTTTCTATTTACAAAACTAGAACCAAAGATCTTACTTAAAAAGAATAAGTTTTGAATTACCTTGAATTACTCAACATTAATATGTACATTATTTGAAATAAAAAGAATATTAAGTTGGAGCAACGCTAGAGAATGTAATTTTTGCCCATGATTGGAGATTCTCGTGAGAATCATCTCATTTGGGAAAATTCTCTTTACGAGAACCAGACAGGGAAAAAAATCCTCCCAAAAGTGATTTAAGGACTAGGATAAGAATCGCACTCTCTGGATTTTTGTCCTCAAAGAGCCTTTAATATATTTAATATAGGGGTATTTAAGTAATTTGAAAAATAAAATAATTTAAATTGATTTAGAAAAAAAGCTAGAAACCCTTAAAGGTCTGAACAAAAGAACTAATGCTTTTCTGTCTTTCGATGACGTGGACATAGATACTCGTCTCTCTCGACCCTCTTGCTTATGAATCTCCTCTCTCTCAATGATTATCGTGTCTTCGGAAACGAGAAGGCTCTCCTTGCCCGTGCCTTGCCCTATTGTCACTCCTCACGAGTGTACAAAAGTGCATGCTAATTTAATTTACTCTAAATTTAATTTTTAAATAATTTTATAGATTTTTTAAACCTTTAAAATAACAAAAAATAGTGAAATGTTACTTAATTTCTCACCCTTCGACTCTCATATAGACATTCTAATTTCTTTATTATATATGATATTTTTATATATGCTAATAATTTAATTTTTTGGACCAATAATCAGCATCTATGAAAACCATATATGATAATATAAATAAAATTTAACTAAAGCCTAAAACTCAGCAAATATTAATATATTTCATCCTAAATATAAGGGTCTGTGGATAAAATTAGAATGATTAACCTGCGATGAATGATGGTGTATTAGAGTAAGCAAAAGGAGAATGTCTTTATCTACACACAAATATTGTGGATAAGCATCGCCTTGTCAATGTCAATTTACCCTCAAACTCACGTACAACTTTCTTATTCTTATCTCAACTTTTTTTTAAAAAAAAATTAGGTTTACTTCATTTAAACCAGTGCTTAGGTAATAATTCTTATTTATTTTTAACATTAATATCATTATGAACCATTGGACGATTAGAGATGACAGAAACTTTTTGGGTCTTTAATTAGCTAAGAGATCACGATCACCAGAGGATTAGGGATTACATTTACAAAGATGAATAGCATATGGTCATTGTCGTACATATCTGAACCCTCCCAAGAAAAATATGAAAGTAAATTATTAATTCAATCTTTAAAAAATTATACTTGTCTTAATTTTTAAAATATTAAATATTTCAATATAATTTTTAAAAAATTACATTTGTTTCAATTTTTTCATATTTTAATTAAAATAACTTTAAAAAAATTAAATTGAAACAAATATAATTTTTAAAAAATTAAATTAAAATTAAATTTTTAAAAGACTAAATTAAAATAATTGATATTTTTGAAGAATAAATTAGTAATTTACTCAAAAAGAAATTCTCCAGTTGAGGAGGCACAAATATCTAATTAATTAAGCGAAGGCTTCAAGTAAATACACACACAGACACACACATATAAATTAACAGTTTGGTTCCATGTCATTGACATCAGACTTCACTTAATTCTCAGTAATATACATTAAAAGAGTGACTATAGCCTTCATGACTACCACAAGAGGCATTTAAAAGAGTGATGATACAAAGAGGCGGCTATATTTATAGGTCAAAATTTTCTACTTTTCTTATCCCAACCAATAATTTATGTATTATGTAATTTTCTGCTCTGTCATTCAATTGATCCAAAAATATATCAATTTTTTTTATAATTTTATCTTTCATATTTCTATAGAGTTATGTCAATATTAATATTTTAAAAATCAGATTAGTCATTAAACCGATGAAGATACTTATTTACAGGTTATTAGTCTGATCGTGATCGAATCGCAAACAAATCAGTAAAATATATATATATATATATATATATATATATATATATATATATATATATATATATATATATATATATATTAATTTTATATATTAAAAACATATAATATAATAAATTAATAAACATTTTCAAACTTAATCTTAGTAAAGTTATATATATACATATATGTGTGTGTAATTGCTCATCTATCTTTTTTCTTATTCTCTTATTTATTTTTGTAGCAAAAGCAATTTTATTATAAAAATAATTGAGAATAAAAAAGAAAATATAATATAATAGAACAAAATAAAAATGATAAAAAAAATTTGTTAAATCTCATATAGTGTAAAAAATAACTAGATTTTGTTAATACTGAAATTTTTTTTAACAAAAACTAATTCAATCAATTTATTAGTTCACCGATTTTTAATTAGTTAATTTTTGGTTCAACCAAATCAAATCGAACTAATAACCGATTTCTAATTGAATTAGCCAATCAGTTCTATAATATATCGTTTATGTACTAAATGATCGCATGTCATGGAAATATTGTGTTATATTGGATTCAAACTGTATTTCTCAACGTGAATACAAATTTGTACGGACACCCACACACGTGCACAAGATTATTGTGTTTGAAATTATGTGATATTTAATAAATCGCAATATTATCTCGTGTTTGTAATTATGTGGTATTTATTTAAGTCGCAAGAATATAATGTTTAATTTATTTCAAATTACACATATTTTGAATTGTATTAAGGACAATAAGCTCTATGATCTATTAATAAAATAAGCGCATTGATTAAAAATCTAATTTAAAAAAAAAAAAGCACATCGTTTGAGTTGATTTAATTTGTATTTTAGTACATTAAATATTAATTTTATGTCTCTCGTGATGGTTTATATATTACTGTATTTAGCCTCTCAGGGTTTGTACTTATCCTCCTTTCATTCTTACCACCAAGGTTTGAAATTTTATACAACAAATAATTCCTTCCACCTTATATAGATAAAGATTATAAATACAAAGTACTTAATTGGAAAATTGAATTCAAGAGTAGGTGGTAAAAATCCAGAGTAAATTCTATGCAATTACTGCAGAGAGCAGTAACTGAATCAAGTTATTTTTTTTATTTCGTGAGGTATTTTTTTATCTTAATTTTTATCGTCCAATCCCAAACCAACAGTCATAATGAGACACTGCTTTCTGTAGTGATAACGGAGAATTTGGTTTCATAAAAGTCCACATAGTAGGTCTCCAAGATGGACAACGTTTGATGTAAATTAAGGGTGAGAGACTAATCCCTCGAAATATGATTAGATGTCAAAGATAAAAACTCTTCTCAACTGTGTTTGTTTTATACAGATTAACCTTGAGACAAAAAGGCACAGCCCATTTTTTTTAAATAATAATTAGGCCAACCTGTTATTTTTTTAATAGACATCAATTAGGCCTACTTGAGATGTGTTATTTAATATGGTTTAGTTCGTTGGATATCTTTTGAAAACGGGAATGATTGGACTTGGTCCAATCTTGCAATGGGCCTGTCCCAAAATCATATTTATAACATGTGATGATTTGAGCGTGACATGAAATTAACTTCATAAAAATACGTTGTTTTAAGAAACATACCTATAAATAGGGATATTTAAATTTAATTAAATTTAAATTTCAATCAAACTAATTACAATTGTATCCGATCAAAACTATTGAAAACCGACTAAGTAATTAAACTAATTGAATTGAATTTTGGCAAAATGGAGTTAATCAGGTTTATTATTAGATGACTATAGCAATTATTCAATATTTTAATCGACCAACTAATTATATAATATATTAATGTATTAAATTTATTATATATTACATATTATATCATATAGGGAAACATATACATAACTCTCATAAACTTTTGTCATGTACAGAAAATTCTCATAAACTATAAAATTAAACAAAGAACCTCATGAATTTTTGTGTGTGTAAAAAAGTCCTCTTATTCAATTGATTGTTAGTCAAACTAATAATCAATGGTAATTAGGTTTTGTTGACTGCCAAAATAGCTTGAAATCAATATCTAAGCAAATGATGTGGCAAAAATAATGTCATATACTCTTGAACCATTTTATGCAACTTGACCTGTTTTATTATTCCTTTGTTTGGTCAACTTGACCCACCCAACATTCCTTTTTCAAGTTTCAATCTCTTCCTTTTTCGTCATGTTATCCACGTTCTGTTTCTCCTTCACATATGCATCTACCTCTTCTCGATTGGTCTGCTTTCTTCTTCTCTCCTCTTCCTTGTGTCTATGTTCTTCTTATACAATGGTATCTCAACTTGAAATTCTTGATCCACTAAGCAATCTCTCTTTTTCATCATTCCCCCATTTCCATGGTCGTGGCCACTCAAGCTTCCTCCCTCTTCACCCCTTCCTCTCCTTCTCCACCAAACCCCTCAAAATCACCTTAAAAGCCTCCAACTCAGAGGAGAAAACAAAATTATGTAAAAAGAGCAAAAAAATCACGGAATTACTCTTGAAAAATTTAGAAATGAAAGTGTTAAATTGAAAATGTATAATGAATGGTAGAAGCAGGTGGTACAGAGGGAAAGGGTAGCGATGGAGATGAAAGCGGCTGGCAAGGATTTTCAGAGGTAGAGCACATTGTGCAGGCGATCTGTTCCTTGGACTTGGCTCTCAGAGGATCCGCCATTCTTGGAGAACAGAGAAATAGAGCCATGAAAAATAATGGTGAGAAAGGAAGAACAGAGAGAGAGAAGACTGTGTAGAGGGAATGTCAGTTAAATCTTATCTAAGAGCCTAGAGTGTAAGAGTAATGAGGAAGCACCATCTTGTAATAATCTATTACTATAAAGACAAAGAGGTGAAAACTAAAAACAGAAAATGCAAAAAAAAAAAAGAGAAGATGTTAGTAAAAAGATGACACAGACACATTCAACTTTTAGAGAAAGCAGCCATGTTTATTAAAACCATTTTAATTACTTTTCATTGCCTACACTTAAAAGCAGCGAACTAATTATGCTTATGTGAATAAATCATATAATGAATTAACAAACATGTACACAAATAAGGATTGCAATTTTTATTATTTCATAAGATCATACAAGTATATGTCAACTCGTCGGCATCTCAAAGATCTATTTCTTCGAAGACTCCCATGTTATCACATAGAACTCCTCGACTTGGGCTTTGCACAATAGCCCCCTGGAGCTCCCTCTGAATATCGGTGACAATGTGTTCAGGTACAGCTTTGGTAGCGTGAATCCCATCGACGCTACCTCCTCTATGGCAGTGGGTTCGGCCTCTGTTTTGTCCTCTGCAGTGGAGGTTCTTATGATGATTTTGAGGGATTTGGTGGAGAAGGATAGGGAGGGGTCTTCTGTGGAAGAATGATGGGTTTTGGGGAAGAGAGAGGTAGGGTGAAGAGGGGGGAAGCTTGGGTGGCCATGGCCATGGAAATGGGTGAATGATGAAAAAGAGAGATCGTTTAGTGGATCAAGAATTTTAACTTAGGATATCGTTGTAGAAGAAGAATGCAAACACAAGGAGGAGAAGAGGAAAGCAGACTAGTCAAGAAGAGGAAGATGCAAATGCGTAGAAGCAGAACGCCAGTAACATGACAGAAACACTGGGTGGGTCGGGTTGACTAGACAATGGGAGAATAAAATAGGCTGAGTTGCATAAAATGATTCAAGAATGATGTGGCATTATTCTTGCCATGTCATTTGCTGAGGTGTTGATTTTCAACTGATGTGGCAATCAATAGAGCCTAGTTAGTATTGACCATTAGTTTGACTAATAGTCAATTGAATAGAAGGGCTATTTTGCACAAAAAAAAGTTTATAGGGGTTCTTTGTTCAATTTTATAGTTCATGTAGATTTTCTGCACATTGATGAAAGTTAAAGAGGGTTATGTGCTTTTTTCACTATTATATATTATGTAGTTTACAGATAATATATGTAATACCCATGAAAAAAACTGTCCCAATATACGTTATATTCATGTATATGACACTATTCACATATACAAGCAACATATCGAGTACTAAATGTGGATTGAGCATAAGAGGAAACTAGAAAGGATTTTATGAGAAAAAAATAACATTTTATGTTAGAAAATCCCCTTACGAACTAAAATGAAAATAAAATGAAAAGAAACTTAAAGGTTTAGTAGGAAGAATAATTTTCCTTTTAATTCCTAAATAGTGATAAGAGGAAATTTCCATGAAGCTGCCAAATAGTGTCAGGAGGAAATTTCCTGGAAGCTTTCTACATAGTGCATAGTGCCAAATAGTATCAGGAGGAAATTCCTGAAAGCTTCCTAAGGCCAAATAGTAACTATCAATTTTTCGTATAAATAGACCCTTACATTTTACTTCTAAACATACACCTTTAGCTTCTCTTCCTTCCTCTTCTCAAATTTCTCTTACTCTGGCGCTAGGTGTCTAATTCTTGGCTTTTCCTCTTCCCAAAGTAAGGAAATGTTCTTCTATATTCTTTTCTTACAAGTACCCAAATATTAATTCTTAGTATACTTTGTGGTTACGGCCACATCAGAAAAGAATTATCCTTGGTTGCTTGATAATTATTTTGATTACTAGTTGCCGGAATATAGTATAAAATTGTGAAGAATATATGTCAAGAAAAGATTCTAGCTAGGATAGCCTTAGTATTTGAGTGTATCCATTGTAACTCATATATCTTTCCTAGAAATTTTTTTAGTGTACTCTTTTATAGCTTGTATTCGCTATTCTCGATATGAATAGTATCTATATAAATAGTAACTGTACGTATTAATGGTATTTATATATATATATATAAATAGTAACAATATATATGAATAGTATATGTACATATAAATAGTAATCATGCGTATAAATAGTATCAGTACATATGAATAATACATATACACATTTTTGAATAGTACAAAGGTTGGAGGAAAAGGAGAGAACAAAGTGTCCCGATGAAGGTGTTTGGCGAGCTTTGGTCCTTTAGTGGGATTTTGGACATCCTTTGATCAATATAAAGTGTAGAAATCTAGCTCGAACCCAAGGTGAGGGATCTAGCCATATCTTGTATGATTTTATTTTCTAGGATTGCTCTTTCTAGAGTTTCATAAAATGATATCTTGTGAATAAGTAATTATATGTTTGATATACATGATGTGAGGTACTACATACATATAATTTGAATTTGCAAACTTGCTTGTGGATGATGAATGTAAGAAAGAACAAAGGAACTTATATTATACTCGAATTTTGTAGACTGAGCTTAGGTGAGGGATTTCTTTACCTTGTTTATTAGATTACTTTCTTTAAAATTGTTGACTTTGTGATTGTGATTGTGGTTAAGGGCATAATCTTATAAACTTGTTATTGGTTGCAAACATAACCCACTAGACTGGAGATTATATATGGTTGAGAGCATGATCCTATAGACCTATTATTAGTTTTGAACATGACCTAATAGACCAGGAATTATATATGGTTGAGGGCATGATTCTATAGACTTGTTATTAGTTGCGATCATGACTCAATAGACCGAAGATTAAAAGAAATCCTACCTGTATATCGAATAGGATCATGGAAATATGCCAAAAAAGAATATGGTTGTCATAAATTTTATATTGTGAAGGCTTTTGTATGTATATTCACTAGATGTTCCACTGTTGTAGTTGATATGGTTACAATGTATACTTTGTGATGCTTCCTTTGAGTTTCAATATTTGGAGGTATGAGTAATGTGTGTTGATTAATTATATATATATATATATATAGATAAATGCACGTATTGGTTTGGAAATTATTATTGATGTTGGATTTTGGTTGATAGTGATTCAATGATATATACATATACATATGTGCATGGTCATCTATGAGTACTCACATGTTCATGTATGATTAAATATACTTTTGGCATACATAGTCAAATGTATGTGTTAGATAGGGCTATTTTTGGTGAGTCAGTAGACCAGACTCACCCTTTTCACAGTTTCAGATAAACCAGACCCTACAATTTCAAGGACAAGCATGTTGAGGATATCTCTCCTTTGTTTGAGGTATGATAATAGTTTTAATTATGTTGTTTTGGTGATCTTAGAAAGCTTTGTAATCGGATAAGTCACGTATTACTGTATATAATGATTAAATGTTTGTGTAGGGAAACAGATAAGGTGAGTGTAATAGAAACTTGAGAATTTATTTATGAAATTATATGAAAACTTATTCATACTTTCTTAGGAGGTTATGAGAAGAGAATAGATTCCCTTGTTTTATTTCTTCTTTTGTGTCTTTAAATTTAAAGAAATAACTAAGTTAAGGAAAAGTAATAAGTTTGACAGAAGGATATGCTTGCGGCAATATGGGTTTGGATATCGTTTGTGCCGGTCACGGGCTCGGATTTGCAGCTTGAAAGCATATATTTAATATATTTTTTATTTTTAATAAAACACTAAAAAGTAAAGGGAACGTTTTTTTAATGTTAGCAATTTCTATTTTTATTATTGATATTTGGCAAATAAGTGGTAATATATTTATGAATATTTTTTATCAAATTTTTAATAAAATTTTTAAATAAATATTTTTTATATATCTTATTATCATATAATTAATTTTTATATATTTTTTACATGTTATAGTTTTAAATAAAAATTAATACAAATACGTAAAAAAATAATTTACGTCTTTTTTTTTTTCTCTCCTCTTTCTTGTTGGTTGAATTATAAAGACTCGAATTAGACTAACAGGAAAGAATTTAAATATATTTTTTAGGTACTTATTATTAAAATTTTCAATAAAAATAAGGAGACTATAATTTTTCATCTACAAAATTAAAATTTTATATAAATTAATTTACATGTTATGCTTTTGTTAAAAAATTTAATAATAAAATATAAAAACAATTTAATTTCTTGTCCATAATTTAAAAAACAAATCCATGGATCTATGAGTTATGAAATGTTTGAAAGCAATATTTGAAAAATATTGGTACCTAGAAAATCTCATTTAACACAAAAGAATATGCTTTTGTGAAACACCAAAACATGTTTGGTACAGAGCCGTTTGTTTCGGAGCGGGATCCGCTGCTCTTCGTTCTCGAAGAGCAACCTGCCCTTTCCACTTGTAGCAAAGGTGAAAACCGTTGCTACAAGTTATAGCAACAATAAATTCGTTGCTATAAATTTTAATTGTAATATTTTTTTTCAAAACTTATAGCAACCATTTTTAAGTTGTTGTTGAAAGTTGTCACCAAATGTTTGCCACGGTTTCAACCGTGGCCAACAGGAAGGACAACCTACTCTTCGTACCCGAACAGGCAACCCCAATCCGTTTGCTTCAGCTTCCTAAAGCCATCAGTTAGCCATTTGTCTTCATTTGTTACCAAAGATCAGTACGATCCCTTTGTCTTGTCATAGTCATATCATCATCATTGGTTGGATGTGGTTTTCGTTTTTAATACTTTAAATGCATTCTCATCCTTTTAATATTATAAAATTTTAATTTTAATCAAATTAATATTATCTTTATAATTTTAAAAAATACAATTGATAGATCCAAAATTTGGAATGATAAAACATATTCTAGTCTCCGTATTCTAATCTACTCATAACATTTTATATCCAAACTTTATCTGATATTTTAAAAAATAACCTATTAAGTATTCTTAACCGAATTCACATGATATCTGAAACTTCTCGAAATATCTGAAATGTGTTACAATTAATCTTGGATAATCGAGAGCCCAAGTTAATGGATACTCACTACACGATACCCAATATTCACTCATAAAAAATATGTACATATCAAATTCATCAAATTTACAGAATAATCATAATAAAATACAAACACAAATAGCATACATTTAAATGACATAACCCACACAAATGACACTGTAAAGAACTGGCAATATTTATATGTAATTTATTTATTTAATGTTAATGTTATATGTGACCATTGTAACAGTTAAGAAACCAAGTCGTCCCGGTCTGTATAGGTGTTTAGTTAATTTCTTCTGTTTTGTTTCTTTATCCAATGAATACCCGATTGGGTTCTTGTATTTAGAGAGTGAAAATTATGAAGGAATAATTTCACATAATATAAGTTCAAATTTGTTCATAGTATCAGAGCGATAGTTGCGGTATGTAATGCGTTGAAGTCTTGTTTTCATCTTCAACGATGGCTACCAGAGAAGGGAGTGATAGTGCTAAAGAAGACCCACAGTTTCTGCAGAATTCCGATCACCCTGGTATAAACCTCATTACTTATCTTCTTACTGGAAACAACTAATTGACATGGAGTCGGTCTGTTAAGATAGCTTTAGGAGTCAAAACTAAATTGGGATTCATTTATTGAAAGTGTAAACAACTCAAGGAGAAAGAATCAAAATACGAACAATGGCTCAAGGTAGATTGTATGGTTAGGTCTTGGTTACTTAATTCTGTTAGGTTACTGAAATGCAATTAATCAAGGAGAAGGATAGAGAATAACACACAAAGAAATTACGTGGTTCGGTCAATGCGACCTACGTCTACGGACAGAGAGAATATCTGTATTATTTTCTGACGGAGGCTATACAGAGAGAAATTACATCAACCACTTTATACAATGAATTCCCTCACACACATATATATGACATAAAATAATGGATCATGGGTCTTGGGTCTTGGGTCGGGTTACAAACCGGGTCACCCACAAAATTCAAGTCAAACCCAACAAATTCCATTGCAAAAGATATAGTTGAGGTGTTTATTTATATTAACACAACAAAAGAATTATGGGTTGCATTAAAAGAAAGGTTTGGAGAGTGCAATGGGCCCTTGTTATGTTAGATTCTGAGAGAGATTTCCACTGTTACGCAAGGAAGCATGATCGTGGCACACTGTTACACTAAACTCAAGAAATACTGGGATGAGTTGACTTATCTAACCCCTGTTCTTGAGTGCACCTGTGGCGCAACAAAAGCTTTGGCAGGCATGTTTGATTCCAATAGACTAATATAGTTCCTCATGGGATTAAGTGATGTGTATGATTCAATTAGAGGCCAAATACTGCTTATGGAACCACTGTCCAGTGCCAACAAGGCATATTCCATGGTCTTTCAAGTAGAAAAACAGAGAGAGATGAATCAGAAATAAATTGGAATGCAAGAAAACAACACCTTCTTTGTCAAGACTCAGCAAGGGGCAGACGGAAGAAGCATAGGGAATTATGGCAACCAAACTAAAGGAAAAGACACACAAAGCTTCAACACAGGCAGAGGAAAGGGGCATGGCAGTGACAAGGCCACAAGATTCTATAATTATTGTAACACACCTGGGCATGTCAGAGAAAACATGTTTTCAATTGAACGGATACTCAAAATGTACCAGCAACTTCAGACTTAGAAAGAAAGTGCCAACATGGTTAAACCAGAAACTAATAAAAGTCCCTTTGACTTCTCGGAAGAATTAGCTACCAAGCAGGGGTCAGTCACTAACATATTACGGGGATTACAGCAAGAATTGGACAAGATCAAGGGGAAAAATGCAGAGTGATAATCATGTGGTTAACTTGGCCCACATAAGTGATTTTGCAAGTAATGTCAATAATTCTTCCAGACAAGAATTCACAGATATCCTCTCCACTCTCCAATCTATAATTACTACTTTTAACACCACTTTTAAACCCTTAAAGATTTGAAACAGATGGGTTATTGATACAGGTACCACCACACACATGTGCACTGACTTGGAGCAATTTGTAAAGTTCTCTTCCATTTCGCACCCTGTATATGTTAACTTGCTTGATGGTAGCATCAAGCACGTAACGCAAGTTGGTGATGTCAAATTGACATCTAAATTAGTCTTAAAAGGGGCCCTTTATACCCCTTGTTTTAATTCAACCTCATGTTTGTTAATAGGCGCTCTAATTGTGCACAAATTAAATTTACTTTCTACCATACTTACTGCCTTTTACAGGATATGAAGACTGAAGAAATCCTAGCTAAAGGAAGGGTGATAGACAGTTTATATATTTTAGATAATCTTTTTGTAATTACAAATAAAATTGATGTTGTTGCTTGTAATAATTCTGTAATACTTGCACATGCTTCCCACACTACCCTACAGTGCATAAACTCACCTGATGTGCCTTCATTATTTGCTGATAAAAATGATTTGCAAACTTGTGAGGTCTGCCACAAAGCAAAGCAGACAAGACTCCCTTTTCCTATATGAACGAGTAGCACTGCTGCTAATTTTGAAATGGTCCACGTGGACATCTGGGCCCCCCGGACCAACTACATGCTGAAATCGGTGGATGATTTTAGTCATGCCATGTGGACGTTTCTTCTGCAGTATAAATCCCAAACCACCACCATTTTTCCTTCTTTCATAAATATGGTACACACTCAGTTTGAAGCCAAGATAAAAGGGATAAGGACTGAGAATGGGAATAAGTTCATGAACAAGGTTTTTAAGATCAAGATCTTGCATAAGATCGGTCAATGGATAAAATAAATCGAATTGTAGGATTAAATCGAAAACCAAAAAATTCTACCTTTAAAGAAATATAATATTTGAAAATTTACCTATGTATATATAAACTACAAATAAACATAATATTATATTAAAAATAATCAATCAATGTATAATTTCAATAAATATGACCTAAAATATGATAATAGAGAAGACATTTTGCAATAATAAAAAGAAATATAGTTATACAAGATTTAAAAACATTCAATTATTGAAGAGAAAAATTGAAAGTAACCCTAACTTCCTATTGTCTTTAAAAACTTATATTCTTTTTTTCACCTAATAGATATCTCCTTATTCAAAACCTACTATAATATCTCTATCATTCACTAAACTAAGGTAAAAATTAAACAAATTATAAATAATAAGCCTATACTTGTGTAATATTAATAGAGATTTAAATTAGTTTAATCACTTTTTTCCATCCCAATTGACGTAATAGATTGAAAACATATTAACAAATAAACAAGTGACAAAAATCCAAAATGTTATATGATCGACAAAATTGTAAGATGTTAAGATTTAAATTGAGATCCTACTGAATTCTTAAAAAATTTAGATCTTACAAGGAATTTAGATTGTTTGAGTTGCTTAGAATAGCAAGATCATAAGATCTTAAGGTTTAGATCAAAATTGTAACAACCTTATTTGTGAAAATCAATTTTTTAGTTCTCTTAAGCAAACATGGCGTTCTCCATCAAAGGACTTGCCCTTTTACACCCAAGCAAAATGACACTATGGAGAGGAGGCATAAACCTCTTCTTCAACTTGCCAGGTCCTTGATGCTACAAACTACTTTACCTAGATACTTCTGGCCCTTTTCCCTTCTTATGGCAACTAATATTGTGAACAAATTATCCACTTCTCTTCTTTGATTGGAAGACACCCTACAAGGTGCTTTTTGGAAAAAGACCCAATTATTCTTCCTTGAAAGTTTTTGGGTGCTTGAGCTATGCAACGAATGTTAAACTTCACAAAGGTAAATTTAGGCCTCGAAGTGTATTTTTCTTGGTTTTTCCCTAAGACAAAAGGCATACAAATTATATAGCCTTGATTCGAAACAAGTTATAATCTCTAGAGATGTTACATTTTATAAGCACATCTTCCCTTTTTAGTCTGCCAACAATGAACAGGATCGAATCTCTCCTCCTTTGCTCTTGGCTAGTGATATCTTCACTAAAATTATTTTAGTTTTTATGATCGAACTGGATCGACTAGTTAAACTAGTTGGACTGAAAACCGATTTTATGTCCGGTCTGATCAACTCTTAAAAACCAGACAACTTTGAACCAGCCAAAAATCGGCTGAACCGGCTGAACTGGCCAAACCAGTCAGTTCAATAGTCTGATTGGTTCTCGGTTTTTTTTTGTCACTTTGTTTTTTTTGGATCACTTTGCTTTTTTTTTTTTATAATTAGGTGTTGAAAATTGAAGATCAACCAATTATAGAGTCAATTAATGAAGTAATGACTGATAAATGATATTTTTTTGGTTTAATTGGTTTATTTTTGTTGTTACTTGTAAACATTTATTTGAATATGTTATCTTGTTAAAACACTTTTTGTATAATTGAATATTAAATATTGTTTTGAATTAATTTTACATTTTCATATATATGAATTATGATATGTAATTATATAGTTATTTTACTATTGATATATATATATATATATATATATTATTTTTTATTTTTTTTAATTATCATCTATTCAATTACGATTCAACCACAATTTGATTATTAATTCTTAAACCGTTAGTCCTTCCAGTTCAATAACCGGTCCGATTATAAAAACCTTGAAAAATACCCTTAACACCACGAAGACCCTCGAAGATGTACCAACACCTGACATCCTTCCTCTACCATCTACAACACCCTTTGATGACAATCGGCATGAAGGGAGTACTGGCATTTCAGACACTGTTTTGCCCCACTGACACAGTACAAGACAGAGGAAACTACCTAGTTGGCTAGATGATTTTATTGTCAATTTCTCTGTCAGAAATAACACTCACATTTCACATAATTGGCCCACGACTCTGAATGCACCCACTGCTTACACTCCATGCACTTTTCCTTATATTGTTTCACCTTCTTTTAAACCAGTATATGTTAATTTTCTTACTAACCTATCCTCTATCTGTGAGCCTCGCTCTTATGAACAAGCTTAGGAAAGCAATGATTGGGTGCAAGCTATGAATTAAGAAATAGAGGCCTTGGAATAGAACTAAATGTGGACAGTCATTGAATTACCCCCGGAAAGCTTTCTATTGGCTGCAAGTGGGTTCACAAGGTTAAAATGTATCCAGATGGAAATATTGATGGTACAAGGCATGTGTTCGATACGATTCCTATGGATATGAATCCTCATAACAAAAGATCCTTTACCAAAATCTTTCATTTCAAATTTATTGAACAAAAAAAAAAATTGGTTTCACGCAAAAAGATTCATATCATTACTAGAACATTGTCTACATTCAAGACTAGTATTACAAATTTTCTCTCACTCAACTTAAGGTATATGCATTGTGTAATATCCCGAACTTAAGGTATATGCATTGTGTAATATCCCGAATATTATGACATCATAAGAAGCGTGAGCTCGGGCATATGAAAAACTTTTCATGAAGAGATGAATATCCATAGAGATTTTTGCCGTGTCTTTTATTTAAATATTTAGTTTAATATGCCTATGATAAATATGTGTTAGTTATTGTAGTTGTGAAGCATGAATGTTATGCGTTATAATTGTTATTTCTTCATAAATTGTGATTTTGATAAGGGAGGGACTAAAATTAAAATTAAAACTTGGTTAGAGGATGAACTAAATTTACACTAAATAGGACGAATAAGTATTGATTGACTTAGTAAAGATAATGTGAGGCTTTAAAAGGTTATTAGAAATTTAGAATATAAGAAAAATAAATTTAGGAAAAATGAAGAAAAAAATTATCTTTAGATAATATAAAAAAAAAAGGAAAACTAAATAATAAAAAAAATTTAATAAAAATCTTTCAAGTAGGCGTGTAAATTAGATAAGGAAAAAATAAAATAATAAGTTTCAGTAAAACAAGAGGAGATGGGGCGAAGAATATAAGGAAACTAATCAAAATAGGAAATTGGGTAGTAATAAGAAAGAAATAAAATCTCATTAAAGATTTAATGAAAGATAAAGGAAACAAATAATTCCCTAGATTGCTGGCGCAAGATTAATTAAAAAATAGGAGTATTATTTCAAATGAATAAACTAGTATTAAAACTAGACAAAACAGATAATATACCCAAACATAGAAACCAAATCGAATCAAATAAATTATCTAAATTTAAATTTTCAACTTAAATTAAACTAAATTGAATCCTACCCTTTTAGAAGACAGAAGTGGATCACTAAATAAAATAAACAATAATATTACTATAAATAGTATAACAAATATCAAATCAAATAAATAAAATCTTAAGAAGCCTAATTCAAATTAAATCAAATCAAATAATAACACAAAAATAATAATAGATAAGGGAAGTTAGGTTTAGAATAGGAAGGCCATTTAAATCTTAAAGATAATATTAATAAAACCAAGATTCAAGAAATAATAAAATAAAAGATAAGATAGAGCACTCTCCCTAAATTTTAGGCGTGTTAGTATAACAAACATTAAATTAATATAAATAAAATAATATGATAATAAGTAAGTAAACTAAAATTTTAATCTAGATTAAGATATTAAAGGAAGATAGGCGTGTAAGACATAGGGATTAATTAAATTAGAAAATTGAATCATGGTAAGATAAGGATAGAGTAAATAAATAAAAGTACATATGAGGAGAGAAACATTAACTTTAATCGGAACTACAATTTATAAAACCCACATAAAAGATTAATTTAGTCATCAAGTATTCTTATTTTTTATTGTGAAAGCAACAACACATCTGAAACATCACCCTACAAAATTACGCACAAAACGAGAAAGCCAAGAAAAAAAAAAGAAAAAAAAATCAACAATAACATTGACCAAAGAACAATGAGCTGCAAAAGACTAGAATATAAAGTAAGACAAGATCTGGTAGAATCCAATACATTTCAGTTCAAGTCCAAGAAATATAGTTCCTGCCAAAGAAAAAAGAAGAAAAAAAATATATATGTTAGAAAGAAAGTCATAAAGTATCAATTCCTTACTAAAGGTCTAAAAAGTAAGAAAATGAAATGATGTTCTGTTAAGTTAAAGTATCAATGCCAAAATGTAAAATTTGAAAAAAAAAATTAAGCATGAACAAAATGATATGGATGCAAAGGAAAGCAACAAGTTGTTATACCAATATCATGTTCTGTTTCCATTTTGTAGCCCCACATCTTCACTAGCATCCTCACCATGTGTATGTTCTTATTCTTGAGTCGTGAAACTCTGAAACTCAGTTGAGGAAGTTATATATATATATTAAGCCAACCAAGTTTGCGAACAAATGGAAGTGAAAAGGACAAAGTTTGTCTCAATAATTTCAGCTTTCCAGTCTCCGTAACTTGCATGCATTCACACATCTTTGTGAATGCCATTGATGCTGCTTTGAACCCAAATGCATAGATGTTGTCGTCATTAGACAGGAAGAACCTTATGCACACT
The DNA here is from genome assembly GCA_037074585.1 of Biancaea sappan. Lineage (NCBI taxonomy): Eukaryota > Viridiplantae > Streptophyta > Magnoliopsida > Fabales > Fabaceae > Biancaea > Biancaea sappan. Next base: position 84,870,497 of record CM073490.1, on the reverse strand, counting down.
TTATTGAACATCAAGCTTTTGAGATCAAAATAGTTGCAGGCAATCATTAACATCCCTGAGCTTCTAGGAAGAACTTTGCAAGCAAGACTTACACGCCTCAGCTTGTTGCAACAATTAAACAGCAAGTGTTTGAGTTGGAGCAGGGCACTTTGAGAATGAATACGAAGCAAATTTACACAATCATCAATAACAATTTGACATTTGGTGCCCGAGAGAAATCTAGGAGTTCCATGGCATGCTGACATACTGTTACTTCAATCTGTTCAGGTAAACTTGTGAACTTCACTTGAAAATCTTCTATAGAAGTCTTATATCTAAGAATACTGTGTTTTATATAGATTTATCAAATCATATTTCAAAAAAAAATACTGTTTTATATAGATTTATCAAATCATATTTTTTAAAAAAAAATACTAAGATGTTTTGACATGCTCTAAAAAAATGAAGATAACTGCCTAGTTTTGATATAGGGGTGAAAATTTTGACAACAACCTAATGATCTACCTAATCCACTACTTTTTGACACCCTTTTAACCCACCTATTATTGATCCAAGTTATATTTGGATTCGATCATATTTTAACACATCTTTTAGGATTATGAGTAAACTCATATATAGATGCCCATCTGACATATAACCGAAATAGGATTCGTTGCTCTTCTTTCTCCTTGCTCTTCTCTTTAGCAAAAGCAAAAATCGTTGTTAAAGAAGGGGGAGCATGCTGCTTCTCCCCAAAGAGGAACAGCAAATACGAACTCTATATAACCACCATTTCTTCTATCCTAATTTATATTATTTTTATGGTATCTTATTATTATTTTGTGCTTTTATTTTTGAACTTCCAAGCGAAGAATGCCAAGTTCATTCTTTAGCTAATTTTGTTTTTTGGTTTACGTAAAAAATTATATAAATAAAATTAAGAGTATAAAAGTTAAATATATATACTTATCATTACTCTATTCTAATGGATGCAATTATTTGACTTACATGCTATGAACTGTAGGACTATTTTATTTTATTTTCAATAAGCTGAAAATTGAGTAGATAGATATATTATTTTAATCCTACATTAAGCATAAGGAAGGCACGGCAATTAATGTACAACCTACCTTTATGATTGTCATAAAATATTTGTCAGCGTTATTAAATTTTATTAATATCATCAATCATATATCATTTGAATACTTTAAATACCTATACTATATTTGTTAACAAAAGAAATATATAATGAAGCCAAACATGTGCGTATTGCATGTAAAACTATCTAGATTACACAACAACTGGTACTACTAATCTTTAAATATTCTCACATAATCTAATTTATTGTTTTGGTCCAAACTACACAATTTAGTTTTAGATTATAGTTGGGTCAGATCTTTAATTTTATATAATATGGTATCTTATTATTAATATTTGATGTTTTAATTTTATAAAACAATATTGTTGAATAAAATTTTAAAAAAAATAATAGGTTAATGGTTGGATTGGTTTAACATTAAAAAAATGGCTCACAAATCAACCATATTTTAAAAAAGAAATATTCGATGGAGTTATCAGTGGTTACATGACCTATATTTGACCTGACAAATCCATTGTTGCCACCCCAAGTTAAGTATTTTAAAAAGTGACGTGTTATATAAAAATATTTTTTTAGCCATTGAAATAAAAAAAATTAAAATATTTGATTTACCTGGTTTCCGTCCCAAAGCCTTCCCACTTTATTTTTAGCCACTGAAATATATCGAAGCCCGCAATATGAGCCCATGACTTGGGCACACAATATATGTACCATCGTCCACCGGATGACACAATCATCATACATAGGGATCCGACATAAATTCCAGAATGCAATCCTGTAATAACTCTCAAATGTCATTTGGGCAATGGGTGGAGAACACCGGACATAAAGTTGATCAAGCAAACTTGTACATCCGTGAAGATTTATAAAAGAGATATTTGGTGCTTGAGAGAGATTCAGCATTCGAGTGAGGTACTTGGATCCCTGAAGTTTAATCTCTTGTAATTGTGAAAAATACTGTTACACCAAAGAAATAACTAAATTAGATAAATGGACAATATTTTTGTGAAAGATACAATTTCAGCTTTTGACGAGGACATATATCACAACATGACAAAATAAGTTAGGCATAGAAAAATGTACCTGGTGCAATATGTTGAAATCTTAATGAAAGAGGAGAAAATAGGATAAAAGAGAAGTAAAGTGAGGATAGCAACTAATACCTGTATTCCATCCCAAAATTGTTCTATTTTACTCTTTGGCATGCTAAGTTCAATAAGATTCGACAAATGAGACAATGTCATAGATTTTAGAGGACATTGTTCCCAAAACAGATAGGATAACTGGCTGCAAAAAGTCAAAATCTTGCCACTCTCTAGCTTGTTGCATCTATCCAAGCATAAAGTATTGAGCTTGTTAAGGGATTTCGAGGAATTAATTTGAACCAAATTTACACAATCATCAAGCAATATTTTTTTGATTTTTGGAGCTTGAGAGAGATCCGATATTTCTGTAAGGAGTTTAGAGCCAGAAAGTTCAATGACTTCTAAATTTGGAAAATACTGCAACAGACCAAAAAAAAGTAACTAATTTAGATAATTAAAAATTTTATAAATAACTCAGTTGTATTTTTTATGAGAAACACCATGAAAATGACAAAATATAAATTAGACTACTTACTTGATCTCCATCCAAAAGTTTTTGGAGATTACTATTAGGCATTTTAAGACTCACAAGATTATTGGAACAAAAGCATGGTGGCACATTTGGTAGAGGAAAAGCTTCCCAATGGAGAATCCTTAATTTCTCTAAAACATAATTGGAACCTTCCAAAATATTCAAATTCACATTTGAAGGATTTCTTGGATGCGACTTATAACATTCAAGGAATGTCAAATTGTACAATTTTCGAAAGTGATAATCTTTTAAATGAATCCCTTCTATTTTACACACATCCAGAGACATGCTTTGGATTTTTTCAATTGCCTGCCAAGCAAATCAAGCAAGGAGTTACTATATAATTAAAGATGATTAATAAACAAATTTGCTAGAAAAATAAATTATATAAAATTTAAATCAAGTTCATTTTATGCTTCATTGAAGGTGTATGCCTTGTTTAAACCTTTCATCATTTTATATTATCTAAATATTAAATAAATTTATAATAAAAAAATTATTTTTTAGTTTTTTTTTTAAATTTGTCTTTAGTAGATGTAAATTACCAACTGACAGTTTTTTTTAGTAGACTAGCTATAACTTTTGAAATTTTAATTAACATTTTTATAAACTGAATAAACAAAAATTCTTTGGTAAGCATCGATTTTAACTTAAACTTATGAAATTAATATTTTTTCCCTAATTTTTATTGTCTATTTACTTAATTAGTGTTGTCATCATTTTGAAGCGACATGCTTGCAAAATGTCAAATCAATACAATTTATAATGTGAAATTGGGAAACCCTACCTCAATTTGCACTTTTTGGTCAAAATTTGTATTTTTTATTTATGTGGGCTAAATTAAACCCTAGATCATTGTTTCGACACATATTAATATGAAACTCGAAGACTAATATGATTCAAGTTAGTCAATTAGATTGTATTGCTTGAGATCAATTTGGAACTCGATAATTCGATTCAGGTTATTCAACTAGACCATGTTGCCTGCAACCCAATCAAAATGTAGTTGACCACTCGGTCTTTTTTATTTTTTTTATTTTTCTACTTTTTTGTTTTTTTTTTTTACTTAAATTCATAATATTTGAGTGGGAACAAAATAGGTCTATGGAAAAATAGAATCTATGACATTATTATTATAAAACATAAAAATGTTATTATCTTATGCAAATCATATTATTATTTTGTATAAAATAATTTTAAATCATTAAATTTGAACAATGAGATGAAAAAAAATATAATTTCATATAATATTAAAAATAACAATCAATATTTAAAAATAAATTATTTTTATTTTTAGTTTTATAATTCATTAATTTAATTATAAAGAATTATATATATTTATCAAATATGAGATTTGTGTGCTAAATTATTTTATAATCTATTTTTTTTAAGATACTTTGATTGTAAAATTAACATATAAATTATTTGTTTTACTCGCTTTAATATTTATTTGTCAATATATATATAATTTTTTATTTATTCTCTCGATTCAACAATTGACCTAATATTTTAACTGTTAAACCATTAACTAAGTGACTCACCTCCTCCTCAAATTAATGACCAAGCTAATTCTTAAAACTATATCCTCCACAATGGAATAGATCCATTTTGCTACTTCAACTCACATTATTCTAAATTCAAGTACCTAACCATCCAATGATTTGAAAAAAATGATAAGTGTTGGCCCAAAAAACAAACTGAAAAAGAGAAGTACTCATCGTGGTTGAAGTGCTCAAAAATTCATTTTTTAATGTTTACCAAATGCAAATTTATTTGTAATTTTTATTACAAATTAAAAAAGTACATAGTGTGATTATTCAATTTACAAAGAAGTTCAAATTAATTGAAATAGTTAGATTTTTAATTATTTCATTCTTAAAGAATAACTCTTGTTCATCAAATTCTTTTTACTATATATCAACTTCGTTTAAAATTTTGGAAATATAACCTTATGTATCCTTTATTTTCTAAAACAAAAAAATTTAACCATGGTTACAATCAACATAATATTTTGTTTTCCGCCAGTTACAATTGATAGATTGTACATCTTACAACAAATATAAAATACTTAAATTGTCCTAGAGAGTGAAGTTTTTTAAGCATATGACAAGCAACTTAAGTTGATTTCTTCCTTTTTCATTATTAAAAAAAATATATTAGAAGAGTCATTTTGTGTTAGCTAACTTAATGATTTAAATTAAAATCACAGCTTCAAGGGGTGTATATATGTATATAATATTGGTCTTTAGAGATAATAATATACCATCTGGAAAATGAGGGATAAAAACCGTGCAAACACAAATAGAATCGGAGTTTCCATCATGAAAAGTTTAAAACACAAACATTAATTGTTCAATACCAGATTTGATAGCAAATCTTTTACCTCATTCATGCTGTTTTTTTTTTGTCTTTTTTTTAAAATTAAATGAATAATTTTCACCGTCAATGGTTTAAAATACTTTATTTTCTTATATTATAATAAAATTACAATAAATATAAAAATTTAATTTATAAAAATATAAAATTATAGTAAATGTACAAATTAATTTAAAAATATAAAATTACAATAAAATTATAGTAAAAATAAAATTTAATTTATTATAATTTTATTGTAATATAAGAAAATAAAATATTTTGAATTGTTGAATGTGTTGATCCTTAATCAAAATCTGACAAGTGAGGATTATTCTTGTATTTTTTTTAAAAGACAGAAAAAGACAAGATGAATCACGGCTGTTAGCAAGAGACTTCTGCGTTTCGTATTGACAGTGCCCCATAGTAATTTTTTTAAAAAAAAAATAAATAAATTATTATACAAAGATGAATATACATACAGCTGAATTCTTTATTCTTTCTTTAATTTCCTTGTCTACAAATTTAGCAGTGGAGAAGTGTCACTCATTGAGAGGAGGAGGGGATTTGGATCTCTTCCTACCCAAAGAAGGTCCTATGCGCATTTTTTTTTTGAAGTTTTATTATTTTATTTTTAAAAACCTACAAAGAATTTATTTTTTTAAGTTTACAGTAATATTTAGTTTAAGATTTGGGTTTAGAATTTAGGGTTTAGAGTTTACAGTAATACTTAAAGTATATAATAATACTTAATTTAATTTTTTTACTACCAAATTTTTAAAAAACATATTATTTGTGATTTTAAAAAAAGACAAAAAGTAAAAAATGACAACCATTGGATCAAATTTGATCCAATTGTGACACCTGGGGCTGACGAGGGCGGGGAGTGATCACCAGTGCAGAAAATAAGACACGAACATGGAATGACTTCTGACAAGACTTCTAGGCAAAGAGACACGTGAATGAACCGACTCGGCATCGGAATAAGAGTTATTCCAAGATTGTGCAGGTATGAGACTGTACAGTTGAAGAGAGCTTAAAGGATCTGACAAATACTACCTATACCAACAAGGTACACTTTCCTTTTCGGGAGCTTGATCCATAAGTTCTCCACAGTTAAGCATACTTAATCTGGGTAATTCTGGGATGGGTGACCATTTGGAAAGTTTTCCCAATGAGTATGCGAGTGAGGACAAAGCATATTGTGAAGATCCATGTTGGTTTGTGGAGACAATCGTCAGTCCGAAAAGTAACTATGGATGTGACAAGTGGTATCAGAGCTGGACCTCTCCTAGTACGGTGTGGTTCAGGAATGAACCAAGCAAAAGCTGGTGGGCATGTGACACTTAGGGCCGACGAGGGCAGGGAGTGATCACCAGTGTAGAAAATAAGATACGGACAAAAAGCAACTCTTGTCAAGGCTTTTAGACAAAGGGACACATGAATAAACTGACTTCGCATCGAAATGAGAGATATTCCAAGATTGTGCAGGTGTGAGACTGTACAGTTGATGAGGGCTTAAAGGATTTGACAAGTACTACCTATATCAATAAGGTGCACTTTTCTTTTTGAGAGCTTATTCCATAGGTACTCTACAGTTAAGCATGTTTAGCATGAGATAATTCTGGAATAGGTGACTCCCTGAAAAGTTTTCTCATAGAACATGCGGACAAAACATGCTATGAAGGTCCATGATAGTTTGTAGAGACAATTGTTAGTCCAAAAAACAACCGGGGATGTTACACCAATAGTGTGCGTAGGAGTGACGCCAGATCAAGGAGGAGGAGGGGGGGAAGGTTAGGAGAAAAATAAGCATACTATTCGCACTGTAATACCTGCAATATTCAACCAAAAATAAAAAATTATACTTATTTTCCTGTCTTTCTAGGGATACCCATCCAATGATTTAGCTTGAATTGTTTTGATGTCTGCTTGTTTGATTTCTTAATTTCACCTTCAACATTTTTTTTATCAAGGTAAGGTAGGAGGAGATTACCATCGAACAGTGACTAGAGTTTTATGATATAGTCAACGATCACGAACAACTCTACATCATCTAGATTGATGAAAATTAACAAAATGAGAAATTGAGATAGCCAGGATGAACTTTTCAACTGCATCTGAAGTATAAAAAAGTATTTTCACGTAAAGCTTTGGACCCATGTAAGTATATAAAAATAATTTATGACATGTTTATAAATTGTTTTCAATTTATTTTCATAAATTATTTAGATTAACTTATAAAAATAAGTTGAAAACAATTTATGTAAAGTTTGTCCTTATAAATTTTTTAATTATAAAAATAACTTATATATAAGCATTATTCTATAATCACTTAATTAGTTATTTATCCAAACAAAATCTATTAAAAGCTTTAAAAAAATCATTTTAAGGCATTAAAAAAAATTTAACATATCAAAAATATTTTCTATAAATAACTTCATATAAGAGATAGAAAAGTGAAACAAGACCAAATTCAAAGTTATACTACTACAACTAATTAATGATGTGCCGTCATAAGAATTTAAACACCAAGAGATGTGGATATCATTTAACTAATTTACGAGCACTGTGCCTTCTAAAGTGGCATTAAAAACAGAACTTGTTACATTTGATAATTGGTATCACTTAATTATTAACAAGTTTGGTCGAATATAATTAGCCAGGACACAGTGGAATTTATGACTATATGAGACATTCCACGTGATTGAGAATTGATTGTATTAAAACAAGGCCAAAATTACCAAACCCTCATGATCACAATATTGGACTAAATGACACCGAAAAAGCAACTTAGCTGGGTTTTAATTATTCGGTACCTTTTTGAGCTTGGCATCACACTCACCAAAACATGTCTACCCTTTAGGTTTTGGTAGAAATTGTAGAATTCAATTCTCAATTTTAGATTATTTACACCAAATCAAACAGTCTAGGTCATTAAAAAAAATTCCTATGAAATCTGACTTTTTTTTAATTTTTCTTTAATTTAAATCTTCCAATTTAAAATAAGTGCTCCAAATTTGGAAACTAAACTTTATAATTTTTGTCAAAACTGTAAAAAATCCAAATTCAAACCAAAATTTTCACGAGTCTCGCCTCCATCACTGTAACAAGTAAATTAACAAAAACCGTTATATATTAAAAAAAAAACATTACTGATATTTGATTTAACAGTATTCGAGTCGTTTTTATAAGTATTAAAATTTGAGTTCAACTTTTAAAAGTTGTTATATTAATTTTTTTTAAAAACAAAAGCAATTTGGTTAAATATAATTGTTGAAACAATCGTCCAAGGCCTTCATATAACGAGAAGCAGAACTGAACAGAAAAGTAAAGAAAGAAACCAAACAATCGGCTTAGTTTCAATAGAATCAAATATTAAGGTTTTGTTGTTTTGTGAAAATATTTTTATTTTTTATTTTTAAAAAATTAAAAATATCATTTTGATGTCTTTAAGCAATGTTGTCAGAACCGGCTCGGCTGTTGACCCTGACAAGCCTTCGGATCACCGAGTCACTGGTTCAACCGCCGAGTCACCGGGTCAATTGCTGACCCAGATAAATGCATTAAAAAAATTAAAATTATATATATACCTATATATCTTTACAAATAAATTAAAAAATAAATAAAATAAATAATTTACATGTAAATTTCAGAATTTAAAGTCATAAACATTCAAAATAATTTTTAAACATCTATAATAATTTAAACATAAAGTCATAAATATTCATAATAATTCATAAAGTTATAAATAAAATCATCCAAATATAATAATTCATACATTTAAAGTCTTAAACATCCATAACAATTTATAAAGTCATTAATAATTAAGAAAAATTACGTAATTTTTAAGAAAAAAATTAATTTATCCTCTTTAAATTAAAAATAATAATTTTGATATTTTATTTTATAGTATTTTCAATTTTATTAAAAAAAATCCACCACTTGTAGAATTCAAATTAATCCTTTAAATGACTTATTATAAATTTAAAGGACTATTTGAAACCAATATTTATTATAGACTACTTTGAAAACGTTTATTGTCTAACGTAATACTTTGACATATTTTAACCTTAAGGAGTTAACTTCAATTTTAAATAAAATTTATGAAAATGAAAGAGGAATTTAACTAATATTTTTAGAAAAATAAAGTGAGAATATTATGTTTCAATTTGTTTGTAGTGGAACGATGTAGATATGGAGAAAAAGAAAGCATTAATTTTTAGAGTAAATAAAACAAACTTTTTTTTGTGGATTATTAATCAATTTTAGCCATAAAAATTTTTTAAAAAAATTTAAAAAAAAAAAAAGAAATCGGGTCAATAGGTCGTCGGGTCGACCGGGTCTTGACCGGATCACGCGTAGACCGGTCTAAAGTATTGACCCGGACCGGGTCATGCCCCGGGTCGCCGATTTTCAGGTCGACCCGACCGGGTCGGTCCAGATCATACAACATTGTCTTTAAGTTTAGATTTATTTTAAAAAATCAGTAAACAAAATCAAACACATTTTTAAATATATTTTTTATTTCAATAAAAATAAAAAAGACATGAAATATCTAAAATAAAACATGCCCTAAATATCTTGGGTTCGAATTCTCTATTCAGAAACTTTGAGTTTTAGCAACGGTTTTAACTATTACTAAAACTTTCAACAATAATTTAACATTTAAAACCGTTGCTAAAACTCAGCAGAGGATCCGCAGGCAAATATCTCGATGTTGTATGTACAGGTTCGTTGGAGGGGTAACCTGCCAGCGTACTTCTTCTGATCAACAATTTAAGACTTTTTAGTACAAAAAAATTTATAATCTCAGAAATAAAAATAAAATAATTGTATTTTTCAAGTAATAGCTTGGTTATTAATTATTTAATTACAACATAATTTTATCATTTGAATACTTAAAAGTTTAACTTGCTCTAACTTTATTTTGTCAAGATAATAATAATGATATTATATAATTATTTAAAAAATATATGCAATGGGATAAAAACCAAATGTTTTTGCTAATAAAGTGATATAAAAGTTTTTGAGTGAATGAATTGATACTAGGACCTTTTTTAAAGGATTAAAATAAAATTGGCAACTATTTATTTATTTTTTAAATATTTGATGGGATAAACATAAATAGTCTCTGGTCAACAACTTAAAGAATATCATGAATAATTAAGAATAAAATATCCATAAAAAATAACCTGAACTGTGTCTTGCAAACAAATTTATATTAGTATTATAAAATTAATTTAATTTCATTTTCATTTTCAGAAATAATAAATAATACTATGACAAATTTAAAGAAACAAATAAATTTTTAAATGATAAAATAATATCATATGTTTTCCGAAATTTTTTTGCTACTAGGATATTTTCTAAAAAATAAAATTAGACTGCCCATATATAACTTTTAACTGTTTGTAATATCATATTTCTAGATAAACCCATAACAACAGATTAAAAAAAATACATTATTGATTTAGTCCTCATTACAGTTCTCAATTTTAAAAAAAAAATATCTCAAGTTAATCTTTTTCGATTTTAAATTACAGAACTTAGAGTTAATAAATTTTAAAATTTTACTTTTAAAAATTATTTTTGACAAAAAATTAAAATAAATATAATATTTTAAAATTAAATTAAAGCAAAGGAAATAATTTGAGACTAAATTAATAATTTATTAAAAAAAAGAAACACATGCAAAATAAATGCGCGTTGTCAATAGTAACCACCAGACACAAACATTCCGAATTCCGAAATTCCAAGCTTTTCTTTTTGTCACGTCTCTCACGCTTTCGCTTTTCTCTTTCCGCTTTGCTTCTCTCTGATTCTCTGAACCTCTCTCTCTCTGTTCATGGCTTCCACACCAGCCCATACCCAATGAGCTCCTCCAGCGGGTCCCACACTCCGGCGAAACTCCATCGCCGGAAACACTGGAGTTCAAGCATCGCCGCCGTCCTCCGCCGCCACTACCGGACTCTGGGAACTCCTCTCTTCCAATGCAATCTTGACAGGAAAAGAAGCTCGTCCGTCACCGGAATTATTTCCCCGGTGAATTTCCGTCAAGGATTCCCCAAAAGCGAGCTCTCGGCGAGGAAGCTCGCAGCTGGGTTGTGGCAGCTACGATTTGTAGAGCTTTCAGGGGATGGCTCGATTTGTTCGTCTAAGTCTGAGGTATGTGCAGATTTCCTTTCCTTAATTAGTTGTAATCTGATTTCGATTTTAGAATATTCTGTTGTTGGGATGTTTGGTCTCTGAGAAGGAAAAAAAAGAACAAAAGGTGGCGAATGGAAAGAAATTCTGTTGTTGTCTTTTAACTCTGAATCTTGGAATTCAAGTGATTCTTGGCTGAAAGCAATTACAGAATATACGAGTACAAGAAATTCGATCGAAGAAGGGACTTGTTTGGTCAAAGCATATAACATTTTGTATCATTTTCTTACTTATGGAGTGATCTGGATAGTCAATGGCTGTTTCTTTAAATCTAATGACTCTATTTTCAGGGTTGCATTTCCTACATCAATGTGTTCATAGAGGAAACTTCACCTTTTTGTCCTTCTCAAATATGCCAATCATATTAGATAATTCCAGTTTAATGGAGCTTAGCTTAAATCGTCATGTTTATTGTCATTTTCTTTCAACTTGGGTGATTAAATTAATACTTGTTGTTTGGCCATTAGTTTTTGGGTTCCTAAATTTATAGCCGAAAAACTATGCTTAGATTTCGTTAATTGACCATGGTGTTTTCATCTTATGTTGTTCTGACTTCCTCCACATGTCCTTTCCTTCAGTTAGCTAATGAGAATGTAAAGATCATGCTTCCCACTCATAAAAAAACCGGAGATAAGTTTGAGAAGACAGAAGATCTGTCACAGAGGCCACTTACTATCTTGCGCTCGACTAATGGAATCCGATGTGAGGTACAAGTTATATGCTTATTGCCATTCAAACTTTGAACTGCTTCAGTTATCAGAGAAGATATGTTGGGTTAAAGGTAATATATGTGATACTAATTCCTAATGGGGATTTTGTTTTCAGCTTGAATCTTCGGTGCGATGTCTCAAATGTTGTACGGAAGAGGCAACAAAATGGGATCCTGGTTTTTCCAAAGCATCCCATGTGTTCACTCGGATTCGTAGCAGTAAACAGAATGGTAAAAGAAAATTAATCGGTGATTCTATTGTCTCTGCTCTTCTAGCAGATCTCCTACAGGCTCAAAGGTGCATCAATAAGCTTAAAGCTGCAAGGAAGTCCTCAAAGAACAAGATAGAACAATTTGTGCGGAAGTTAGAAGAAGAGAAGATATTGTGGAAGCGTAGAGAATTCCAGAAGATTCAAGCCTTGCTAGATGACAAAAATGATAAATTGGGAAGGGAAAGGAGAAGTCGTGAGAGGATGGAGTTAATGAATGCTAAGTTGGTCCATGAGTTGGCCGAAGCCAGTCGATCTGCTAAGCACTTCATGAAGAACTACGAGGAAGAGAAAAGAGCGAGGGAGTTAATGGAGGAAGTGTGCAATGAACTAGCTAAGCAAGTAGGACAAGATAAGGGTAGGCTCGAGGAGTTAGAGAGGGAGTCCGTGAAGCTTCGCAAGGAAGTAGAAGAAGAGAGGAAGATGATGCAAATGGCTGAGCTCTGGCGGGAAGAACGGGTTCAAATGAAGCTTCGCGATGCAAAACTCGCTCTTGAAGATAAATATGATCAGATGATCCAGTTAGTTACTTATCTGCAAAATCTCCTAAGCTCAACAGGTACTGCAGAACTCGACATCAAAAACCTACCCATTGTGGAGCTTTCCTTCGATTTCTTGAGATTTGACGACATCTTAAAAGACGAAGATTATGAGAGAGTAATCGAAGTCGAACCATATGAAGATGCCCCAGACAAGCATTCAAAGTCACATCAATCGAGCTCGTCCAGTGATTATAATACAGGTTTAGAAGTTGACAGTGGTAATCAAGAGGATAATACAGGTTTTGAATCTCCAGAGACAGAAGTTAATATAAAGAGGAAAGCTTCTTCTGGCTCTAAATTGAGGTCGAGTATGAGAAATGGAACAACTGGTACTATTGCAGGGGTTATTTCTCCATGTGAAGGTACCTTCCGATACTGGGAATCCGAGGCCATGAATCCACACATAACTCGCGGGATGAAAGGGTGCGTAGAATGGCGACGAGGCGGACCAAAAAGCAGCTTGAAGGCGGTGTCTTTGGACGCGAGAGTGAGAAGCCAGAAGTTGCAGCTGCAACACATACTTAAGCCAAAGGCTTAGAAAAAAAAAAATGGACGGATGGAACGGTACAGATTTCTCAAGCAACACTGTATCCTTGTAGTCTTTTTTTGCGTTCAAAACAAGAATGTGCTTGCCAAGTGCAATCACACTTGATAGCTGTAATAGAAGAATTTGGTTCCCTTGTTCATTTCTAGTCATTGGATTTTATATTTAACATCTAAATTTTAATATTTTAAATATATATATATATATATATATAATTATCACTTAAAATTTGTACTGTTAAATCTCAAATCTAATGATTCATAGAGAGATAAGCATATTACGGATCCAAGTTTGTAGTTAGATAGCATATGAACTTATGAGAGTGATTTTTTTCTTTCCTTTTATTTTTCATTTTGGGGAAAATGAGGCTAGTTTTGGCCTAAGCAAGAATTTTGCTCGTTCTTGTGAACAGAGACATTGGAAGCATGTAATGTACTCGCGTTGGAAGAGCTATGTATAATTTCTGAGGCTATGAATCGTTGAGACTGAAAAAAGAAAAAACGATGATACTTGTTAAATATCATTCAATTAAAGTAAATTACTGATTTTGGTTATGAAAGATTATAGTTTTTTCTCTTTAATTTAGTTCTTGAAAAATGTTTTAATTTAGTAATTTTTATAGTTGTCGAATCTCAAATTTTTTTTTTGTTGTTGCAAAAATTCATTTTGACAATAAAAAAAATCAAAATGAAATAAACACAATTTTTTAAAGATTAAATTAATTATAATTTTTTTTCTTTAATTTAGTTCTTCAAAAATTGAATGTTTTAATTTAGTCATTTTTATTGTTGCCGAATCTCAAATTTTTTTTGTTGTTGCAAAAATTCATTTTGACAATAAAAAAAATCAAAATGAAATAAACATAATTTTTTAAAGATTAAATTAATTATAATTTTTTTTCTTTAATTTAGTTCTTGAAAAATTGAATGTTTTAATTTAGTCATTTTTATTGTTGCCGAATCTCAAATTTTTTTTGTTGTTGTAAAAATTCATTTTGACAGTAAAAAAAATAAAATGAAATAAACACAATTTTTTAAAGATTAAATTGAAACAATTTTAATCAATTGTAGATTAAATTAGTATAACTAGAACTCCATGTTGGTCCCTTACATGTGCCATTTTGCTCAATTTAGTCTCTCGTAAATTTTATGCTCAAATTGGTCTCTCATGGATGCTTCTTTTCTTAATTTGGTCTCTTAGAAATTTTTATTTTCAATCTAGTCCTTCACATATGTCCCTTTTTCCAATTTGGTCTCCCATAAGTTTTCATTCTCAATTTGGTTCCTCACATATTCAAACATTCTCAATTTAGTTGTTTATGCAAAAGTACCATTAAATTATTTAACGAAGGTGTTAATTTGATAGTTAACTTGTTAATGTAGATCATCAAGTGGCATGTGTTATTTTAATGAGTTACAGTCAAACCAACACTTCTATTAAATTATTGACAAAAATATATTTCATATCTTTAATATTTGCATTGATTTTTATTTATGCCTACGAAATTTGTTTTTGGTCAAATATGTCCTATATGTTTTTATTTTTTATTAGATATATCTTTCTTTTAACACTGCCAAATTGATTAACAAAAAAATTTGATTGGGCTATAACGTAGCAAAAATATTTGCTACGTCAATTGTCACGTGACTCATCGCTTGAAATTATAAAAACGCCTTTAATAAAAGTCTTTCAGTCTCTCTCTCTCTCTCTCTCTCTCTCTCTCTCTCTCTCTCTCTCTCTCTCTCTCTCTCTCTCTCTCTCTCTCTCTCTCTCTCTCTCTATACATATATATATATATATATATATATATATATATATATATATATATATATATATATACGGCGTCGTAATGGGGTTTGATTTGAAGCCCACCAGAGCTCCGAGAGGTCGATCTCGACGGTCCAATCCTTGTTGCTCCGCCAAACTCTGCATCGGCGACAGCTAGAAGAAGGTTCAACCACGGAGCTGATTTCCACCTTCTCCGTCGTTGATTCTTTTCCCAACAGTTCCTTGAAAAAATCAAAACTTGTCAATCTTTTGCAAACTCACCGCTGCATTTGAATCCTATTTCTTCTCTTTAGCTTCCACTGTCAACCCAGAGGGCGATCTCGACGATCCATTTCGTCCAGAGCTCTGGTGGGCTTCCAAATCAAACCCCAAGAACAAAGAGTGGGCCGAGAGGAAGAGAGAAAATAGAGAGAGAGAGAGAGAGAGAGAGAGAGAGAGAGAGAGAGATAGCATGTCTTTTTTCTTCTAAATTATTATTAAGGAAATTTTTATAATTTCAAGTGATAAGTTATGTGACAAATGATGTAACAGATTATTTTTATTACGTGAAAACTTAGTCATTGTTTTTTGTTAACCAATTTTACGTTGTTAAAAAAAAATATATTTGATAAAAAATGAAACATATAAAATATATTTGATCATAAACAAACTTTAGGGGCATTAATGAAAATCAGTGTAAATATTAGGAACATGAAGTGTACTTTTGTTTAAATTATTTAATAGTAACTGCACAAAGGGACCAAATTGAGAAAATGTGAATTTATGAGGGATCAAATTAAGAAAAAATGCGTATATGAGAGATTAAATTGAGAATATAAATTTATAAGGGATCAAAGTAAAAAAAAATGACATCTATGAGGGACTAAATAAAAAAATTGTGAAGGACCAATTTTTTTTTAAAAAAAAGGCCATCTAATGACCAAAATGAAGTTTTAGTCAAATTAATAATATACTCAAAAGACTAATATATATCAAATTTGTAATTTAAGGGAAAAAAAGATGAAGAAATAACTCGTACAACATTTATTAATTATTATTAGAAGCTAAACAATTGTCACGTCCCAAAATTTGAGCACGTGACCGGCACGGAAAGTGAATTTCATTTCACCTCCGTAAGCCTATCTTTCTCTTAAGCATCATACCATTCTTTTTCATGCAACCAAACCGAGTTCTCTATACACACTACAGTTATTCACATTACATCACTGAATGAACCTACCCGATTACAGATATTTATATATTTATACAACTTAGAATAAAACTTAACTATTATACCTTTATCCTGAACAAATGAAAAGGTAATCATGGGCTAATGATCCATAATTCCTTGTACAGATATTTACCTTCAGCTGTCAACTCTGAAAAAAATGTTAATAAGAGGAGTATGAGCAAACCACGTGCCCAGTGAGCAGACAACACAACACTATGACAAAAAAAATATCATGCATCATAATGATAACATGCAGCAATCATACGTAATCGATCATAATATAATATAATATAATTCATAATATTTCACAACAATATCCAAGTAAATCAAATACATTTCAACATAATTCAAATAATTCACAACAGCAAACAGTGAAATCAATTTCACACATTTTCCGTACCAACTGGGTCGTCCAAGATACCTCTGGATCGTTGCCCGCGGCCCCCGCCGCATCCACCCTTATCGCTCCATGTATATTCTCCACCCTTATAGCTTCATGTAGATTTTTTCATGGGGTGCACCACCATGCCTTTCCTTTCTAATCAAACACAATCACAATCACATCTAAGAACATCCTCAATCATAATCATGAGCCACATACACAACTCAGTTCACATGCCATTCACAATCCATCATATAACCTCCATTCATGAGAAAATAGGAATCACCAGGCAAGTTCCACAATTGTTTATGTCTCATCGTCTCATTCAAGTACAATATAATTTAAACATATAAATATATATATTTGAGTTATCATCCTCTTCAAACTTGGATATATAACATATTTTCACTATGATGCATAAAGTCCATAACAAAGATATTTAATCATAGCAAGTATTAACCCACTCACCCGGATTTCACGCTCTCGCCACTCCCACTTTGCACTTTGACCATTCCTTGTAACCAGATAAAAACCATCAGGGTTACGAAATAGAGACATTTCCTACCACTATTCCCGACCTTCACTTACTTCTCAAATCATAACTCCTAACTGGTAATGAATATCCAGATGAAACTTACACCATTGGAAACTAGACTCAAAGAGATTTTCAACGATATTAAAAAAAAATGATGCTACAGTAACGGTCAACGCAGCTACAGTAACGTTGATCGAGTCAATGCTACAATAACGTTGACCGAGTCAACGCTACAGTAGCCGAGAAAATCTGAAAAAATTTTCCCGATGAACAGTATTTTTTGGGAAAAATTTTCGAATGTTCTTCGTGTTGTTGATCCAAAAATCCTAAAATCATATCTAAAACAACAGTTCTTTTGATTTTTTTCATGGGTTTTCATCCTTAATGTCTAAGGAGTGTTTTAACACCAAAACCCCCAATTTCTACCAACAATCCAAGCTTAAATCTCAAATTTTCATCAAGAACACTAACTTTTTTCAAATATCCAAATTCTACGAATTTCTCCTAGTTTTTTCCAAATTTCTTGTTCTAATAACATCATAAACCACCTAGCAATGTTTTAGATTAACATCCACACTTAAATTCATCCATTAAAATATTCTACAAAAATTTTGCAAAATGATAACCAAGGATTTGGTCTTGTAATAAGAGGAAGAAGAAGAACATCAACTTACCAATCATCCTAACTTTCATAGCTTCCTTCTCCATGCAAAAATTGCATAAATGGTTGATGAAGAAATTCGACGCATAACCGAGAGAAAGAAAGTGAGGAAGCTACGGGAGAATGAAAGAAAGAAAAGAATAAGAGATAAGTATATACGCGTGGGCCCCACCAATTTCTTTTTCGATAAAATCGCTCATAGCTACCTTAGCTTATAAGATTTGTTTACTTTAATCCCTCTCGATGTCTCAAATACCACTTTAACCTCGAATCCATTATCTTTTCGGTACCGGACTCATAATTCATTCTCATAAGCTTTATTCTTCCTCTCAGGTTCCTATTTGGTCATTTCTCAAAAGTAATCCATATTTTCTTTTCACTTTAGTCCTTGAGAATTTGTAAAAATTTCCTAAATTAAAATTTCTATTCCCAGATTTTCTTCACTAATTCAAAAAACACATTTTCCACGTAATTAAATTTTTCACTAAACTTCAAATTAGACTTTAAATATTCATATAAATTCTTGAGATATTACATTCTTCCCCTCTTAATAGAATTCGGTCCTCCGAATTCAAAACTTAAGATTGAAACAAATGCAAATATTTTGTCTATATCTCATTCTCTCTTTTGGAATTTTCACAATCAAGTACAAAATATAACAAGTCCATTTTTTTTCAAGTTCCTTCAATAAAAGAATCACCTCAACATAAGAATATTCGAAAACTTAAATTTTATTTCTACTATATAAGCTACAGGCAACAAGCTTAACTCGAGTTACAAAACAGATAATTTTAATACGTAAACCTTAGATCAAACATCAGCTTTAGGTACAAACAAAAGAAAGAATAAATTAAGGACGAAGAGACTTTTGAAATGTAGAAGGTGCTCCAAGTCTAGAAGAGGAAGGTGCTTCAGACCTTAAGGAGGAAGCTAATCGTTGCAGCCTAGAAAGAGTTTCTGGAGGAAACGTCTGGGAAATTTGGCGAAGTGCAAAAGTCACTCCATTCATACAGTCAATACATCTCGCTTGTTGGTCACGAAAATTTTGAGTTGCAAACATCGAATGTCTATCAACTCTATTCGCCAATTCCCTAAAATGACGATTCAAAAGCTTCTCTTGTTCTGTAAAGAGACGATTTATCAATCTCCCCTGGTCCTCAAAGTGGCGGTTTATCAATCTTTTCAAGTCATTTATCTTTTGTCTCATAAGCACAAGCTCATTACTAGAAGATGTTACTATGCTAACATCCTCTAGCTCTACTACATCCCTTTTTCTTTTCTTAGCCTCTGGTGACTCTTCCATGGATCTCTTATTCTTATAATTCTCCAGGCTAAAATTTAGATCCAGCTCTACCTTGCCAGCCTCAAAGTTTAAATTGAAAGATTTATTGTCGGCCATATTTTTCTGAGCTATAAAGGTTGTACGGAAGGAGAAGTTTGATGCTAGAAAGCTTATAGGTAATGAACTCTTAGTGTAGTGAGCAGTGTAATGGGGCATCCATTATATATATACGAAATTTAGGGCTACAAAACCTTTACATCATACTCTAAAGATGGCCTACAGACCTTATCCGTCGCAATGCCAACGGTCTATGATAAGCATGCCAGAAAATAACAAAATATAATCTAATACAAAAGATTTCCTCAAAAATTTCGGCTAACTTTTGACTCTTGCTCAAATTATTCAACTAATCGCCGCTTCAATTTATGACTTCCTAACTCTGTATTTGTCTTATCCAATAATCCTAAATCGAGATATTACTCTATGAACGGGTAGCTTCATACTAGCCTTATCTAGGTTTCTAATCCGTGGCTTTGCCCTAGGCTTACACATTTTCAAACATACATATTAAAATAAAAACTTCTCACATTTACACATCAAGCGTTCCATAAAGTGAGAAAAATTTTTACCTCTCACTTGCCTCTACGAGCATATATGTATATATGTATAAACATAGAGATACATCATTATCTATATATTTTCATCTATTCAAGTCCTTTTTTAAATTTCTGACTTCTCATTCTCTGAATGTATGTGGGATTATTACATATTATTTCTGGCCATAACAAATAGCCTTCACTCACTATGCATGAATAATATATATATCATATGTTTTTAGATACATATAATCACAGTATGATTCAATCAATCTTGTATATTATACTCAACTGAAGGCTTTCAAGAACAACGCAATAAAGCAAAGAAATACATTTTAGTTCATCGTGAAAACATCCAAGACACTCTGTAATGGCTACATTATCAACTTCTTTGAATTTCAGAAAATGCCAATAAGGGAAATGGAGAAAACCAAGTATAAATCGGCCGCAAATCCACCGAATATTGACTTTTGTGGTTTTGGCATTAATGCGACGCGCTGTTGGTGTGCATGCCTACCCTAGACTTCTAGCTTCCAGCTTGCAGAAATCCATAGGTTAAGCGTGTAGGGTGTGGCGAAAAGATATCTTCTTTGTCTATAAGTTCTAACTTTTTCCTCTATAAGAACTGTCCCAGCGTTCTCAGTTACCACACCACAAAGAGTAATCATCTCTGAGCCTATAACTTCCTAGCATTCCTCTCTTCTCATACTCCTACATAAATTTCTAAATTTTCCAAATCATGGCCACAAGGAAGTACATTGATCTCACAGTGAAGGCCAAGGAAGAAGAGCTCGACTTAAACTTAAGTTTGGGCAAAGACAAGGGCAAAAGACCTTTTGAGGGGTCTCAAGAGAAGCAGAAGGAGAAGAAAATGAAGAAGAACGAGGAAGCTAAGGAGACTAGCATGGGCCATACCTCGGAGGACAAAATCGTCTATCTAGAGCAGGAGGTGAAAAATCTGAAAAAGATGATAGAGGACCTGGAGAAGTTAACTAAACGCAATAATGCGGCAATGACTTCAAGAATAGACAGGTTCTTCTATTGGTCTACCCAGTGCTTCTGCAATCAACAGCAAAGAAGTGTTGATTGTATGAATGGGATTTACACTACCCTCCGTGACATTGCTCTATCTCTCGCTCCAAGGAATGGTCGAGGGGTGATGATACAATACAACCCTCCTAATCCGAGACCACCTCGCCTTTAGATTACTCATGCATGAGTAAATTTTTTTTTTTGCAATGTAATCCTTCCGCTTTTAATGCTAGTGGTTTCTTTTATGGAATGGTACTCAAAAAATAGTAATAATAAAATTAAGAAAGATAAAGGAAATCAGTCACACAAAATCAATCATGAATTCAACATATAAAGCCCCATACATACAATTTGATCTGACAGCAACGGAATCAAAACAAATAATAATCTTTCTTTTACCGAGTTCAAAAGTATAGTCATATCTATGTAAAACTAAAACTAAAAACATAATTCATAAGAAAAGACAAGTATCGGAGGGAAAGGAAATGAAAACATCCTACAGGACCTTCAGTGGAGCCGTCTCTCTATAGTTGTGCCCGGGTTCACCACGATAGAGGAGATCCCACTAAGGTTACCTTACTCTATAATCGGTAGGAGACCTAATCCCAAAGCTCTGATACCAACTTGTCACGTCCCAAAGTCTGAGCACGTGACCGGCACGGAAAGTGAATTTCATTTCACCTCCGTAAGCATATCTTTCTCTTAAGCATCATACCATTCTTTTTCATGCAACCAAACCGAGTTCTCTATACACACTACAGTCATTCACATTAAATCACTGAATGAACCTACCCGATTACAGAGATTTCTAGATTTATACAACTTAGAATAAGACTTAACTATTATACCTTTATTCTGAACAAATGAAAAGGTAATCATGGGCTAATGATCCATAATTCCTTGTACAGATATTTACCTTCAGCTGTCAACTCTGAAAAAATGTTAATAAGAGGGGTATAAGCAAACCACGTGGCCAGTGAGCAGACAACACAACACTATGACAAAAAAATATCATGCATCATAATGATAACATGCAGCAATCATACGTAATCGATCATAATATAATATAATATAATTCATAATATTTCACAACAATATCCAAGTAAATCAAATATATTTCAACATAATTCAAATAATTCACAACAGCAAACAGTGAAATCAATTTCACACATTTCCTGTACCAACCGGGTCGTCCAGGATACCTTTAGATCGTTGCCCGCGCCCCCCGCCGCATCCACCCTTATCGCTCAATGTATATTCTCCACCCTTATAGCTTCATGTAGATTTCTCCATGGGGTGCACCACCATGCCTTTCCTTTCTAGTCAAACACAATCACAATCACATCTAAAAACATCCTTAATCATAATCATGAGCCACATACACAACTCAGTCATTCACAATCCATCATATAACCTCAATTCATGAGAAAATAGAAATCACCAGGCAAGTTCCACAATTATTTATGTCTCATCGTCTCATTCAAGTACAATATAATTTAAACATATAAATATATATATTTGAGTTATCATCCTCTTCAAACTTGGATATATAACATATTTTCACTATGATGCATAAAGTCCATAACAAAGATATTTAATCATAGCAAGTATTAACCCACTCACCCGGATTTCACGCTCTCGCCACTCCCACCTTGCACTTTGACCATTCCTATTGTAACAAGATAAAAACCATCAGGGTTACGAAATAGAGACATTTCCTACCACTATTCCCGACCTTCACTTACTTCTCAAATCATAACTCCTAACTGGTAATGAATATCCAGATGAAACTTACACCATTGGAAACTAGATTCAAACAGCTTTTCAACGATATTAAAAAAAAATGATGCTACAGTAACGGTCAACGGTCAACGCAGCTACAGTAACGTTGATCGAGTCAATGCTACAGTAACGTTGACCGAGTCTACGCTACAGTAGCCGAGAAAATCTGAAAAAATTTTCCCGATGAACAGTATTTTTTGGGAAAAATTTTCGAATGTTCTTCGTGTTCTTCATCCAAAAATCCTAAAATCATATCTAAAACAACAGTTCTTTTGATTTCTTTCATGGGTTTTCATCCTTAATGTCTAATGAGTGTTTTAACACCAAAACCCCCAATTTCTACCAACAATCCTGAAAGTAATGGTTAGAACCCAAGAGGGGGGGTGAATTGGGTTTTATAATTTTTTCACAAGAATTAATTGGAAGTTAAAATGATTTTCTGTAAAAGTACAATGCTTAGGATAATAAATACAATACAAAA
Source organism: Biancaea sappan (assembly GCA_037074585.1). NCBI lineage: Eukaryota > Viridiplantae > Streptophyta > Magnoliopsida > Fabales > Fabaceae > Biancaea > Biancaea sappan. The sequence continues at coordinate 84,847,430 of CM073490.1, read as the reverse complement.
AATCAATGTGCTGTTAAGATAAATAATTATAAAGATCAAGGAATTAAAGAATAGATATCAATATGCACAAATTAAAGAGTAAGGGATAGAGAAAGCAAACTCGGAGATTTATACTGGTTCGGCTAATCCAAGCCTACATCCAGTCCTCAAGAGACCACTTGAGTATTTCCACTATAATTGCAAGTTTAATCCGGGTACTTGCAAACCACTACAACCACGCAAATTCGATCCGGGTATTTGCAAAACCACAATGAAGAATTTATGAATCCGGGCTCCTCCTCAACCCAAAGCAAGTTCTTCCAACACCGGTACTTGCGAACCTCAACTCAGAATAATATATGTGTTGATCAAAATCAACAATACAAAGAAACTCTCTCTAAAGAGTAGATGAAAACAAATGAAGCTCTAATAACTCTAATGATAGAGAATATGCAAGATTTGGCTCAAGAATGCTTTCCTTTCTCTCAAAGATGATAGAAGAAGTTAATATCACATTGTCGGACTTTGTTCTTGCTCAAAATCGTGTATCTAAGGTCATATATATAAGATTTTACAAAACTAGCCGTTATATAGCCGTTATATAGCCGTTATAGTGCAGTCCAGATTTTGAGCTTTCTTTAAAAATTCATAACTCCCTCATTTGAACTCCGTTTTAAACAAATAATATACCGTTGGAAAGCTCTTGGAGTCTAGTTTCAAATGAGCCAAGTTTTACTCAAAAATTATTTTTCTTTTAAAAGATATAATCAAAATACTGACTATAGGTCAGAACAGAATAATTTTTTATTACAGTAAAATCAACTTTCAGTTTTTCAAACTATATTTTGAATAGTCATATATTTCTCATTTGGACTCCGTTTTGAATAAATAATATACCGTTGAAAAGATCTTTGAGTCTACTATCAAATGAGATTAAGATACTTGAAAAACCGATTTTTCATTTATGAGATATGATATAAGGAGTGACCAAAGGTCAAAAAAATAACTTTTGTAAAACTTCATATCTCACTATCTTTTTGTTCAAAAATGCTTGAGCCAATGTATGCAAATCTAAATCATTGAGTTGCACAAATATACTAGCCTATATAAAATATACCTAATTTAAACACATAGGCTATCTTGATGCATCCAAGCTTCCAAGACTTTAAATCTTCTAATTCTTCATTTCTTGGAGCTTCATCCTTGCATGTTGTTTTCCTTGAGTGAAGCATGATATTGCTTTTCCTTGTTCTTCAATACAATGCTCACTCTTCTTCTTTTGAACCAACCTATAAAATATATCTTAATTGCAAACCCAATGGTTAGTTTAATAGCATGATTCAATATATGCAACATACATATTAAATAACATAATCATGCTTAAGTACTTGTAGCATATATATGATAATTAATCTTTATATATATTAATGCTACTATTCAAATACATTTGTCATCATCAAAACTTATGGCATATAGCCTTAGGGTCAACAATCTCCCCCTTTTTGATGATGACAAATCACCACAGAAAAATATGTATCACAAGATAATGAATGCAATGTTATAAGCACGTATACATATTTTTCTATTGTTTCTTCTCCCCCTATTTGACATCAACAAAAAGGTGTAAGGAACACAATATATAGAAGTTAAAGCACATACCTTCTTTAAGTCAGGATGTCAGAAGATGTCAATATAGTATGGGGTAAGGATACATCAAAACTTATCATTGATTTTATTGACATGTAAAAAGAAAATTTTAGAAAAATTTTTCTCATGTCAAATGAAATGAGCCAAAAGATAAAACTTGAAAGAGTTTTAGGCTCCCCCTTAAACCTTGCATAATTTGAAAAAGAATAATGAATAATGAATATCCAATTTTTCAAGATATATTCTTTTTCAAAAAAAATACATTCAAGTGAGACAAAGCTCCCCCTGAATTTCATAATATTTTTCCTTTGAAAAAGATTGTCCAAATCATTATAAAGGAAATTCAGTTTTTGATTGCAGAATTTTGAAGTAAGATTTTTGAAGAAATTTCTGCAATATTTTCATTGAAAATGATTTCTGCTTGTTTATGAAGAGGCATTTTTAGTAAATAGCAGAAAAATTAAACTCTTTGAAATAAAAAAAACCATCATTTGCTGTCATATGATAGAAATATTTACAGCACACAGCAGAAGTATGATATATGGATTAGCAAAGCATGATATAAATAAGAATATTAATCATAATCCATAAATCGAATAATAATATTTTTCAAGATTTCTGAAAAATAATTTCTGCATATATGCATAAAATTATTTCAACATATAGCAAAAGTGATTTAAAATAAGGATACTCAAATCCTTTTCTTTTCAAAACAGATAATACTTTAATATGGCAAAGCAATTTCAGCATTGTGGAAGCAATTCAAGAGATTCACGATATTTTTCTAAAACATTTTGCTTCGAAGGAATTTAGAAACATTTCATCTAAGGAAGCAATATATATGGATTAGTGTAATAAGGTATATTCAAGCATATAGTTCATAATCCATATATGAAACATCAATATTTTTCATCCCTTTTGTTATCTACAACAAAAGAGATTTTTAAAATCTTTTCTTTTTCAAAAAGAATGTTGCTTCATATGATAAAACATATTAACATAACAGAAGCATTTTTAAAGTCCTTTTTCAAAACAAATTTGCTTCATAAAGGATAAGATAAATTTCAGCACAAAGGAAGCAATTTATATACCCATTCAAATGAATTTATATATGTATCTTGAGGATGAGTACATGTAAAAATTTTGACAGCTCATTTTGTATGAGTGCATGTGGAATCATGAAATATTATTCTTAGCCATAGCCTTCGCTCATGATGCATGAATAGCATACACAACATATGTTCTTAGATACATATAATCACAACATGATGTAATCATGTATGCTCTCAAGAACAACACAACAAAGCAGAGTGATACGGTTCTGAATATCACCATTTTATTAATCCTTAAAATTTCTAATCAAAACAAATTAAATCAGCCGCAAATCCACCGAAAATTGACTTTCGTGGTTTTGCCATTAATGCGACGCGTTGTTGGTGTGCATGCGTACTCTAGACTTCTGGCTTCCAGCTTGCAAAATCCATAGGATGAGCGTGTAGGGGTGCGGCGAAGAGATATCTTCGTTGGCTCTAAGTCACAATTTTCTCTCTATAAAGACTGTCCCAGAGTTCTCAATTATCACACCACAAAGAGTATTCATCTCTGAGCCTACAACTTTCTGACATTCCTCTCTCTTCATATTCCAAAAAAAATTTCAAACCATGGCAGCAAGAAAGTTCATTGATCTCACAGTAGAGGCCAGGGAGGAAGAGCTCGACTTAAACTTGAGTCTAGGCAAGGACAAGGGCAAAAGACCTTTGGAGGAATCTCAAGAGAACCAAAAGAAGAAGATGAAGATCGAAGAAGCTGAGGAGATTAGTACAGGCCATACGTCAGAAGACAAAATTGCTTGTCTGGAGCAGGAGGTGAAGAAACTCAAGAAGATGATAGAGGATCAGGAGAAGTTAGCTAAACGCAACAATGCGGCACTGACTTCAAGAATAGATAGGTTCTTCTATTGGTCTACCCAATGCTTCTGCAATCAACAACAAAGAAGTGTTGATTGTATGAATGGGATTTACACTACCCTCCGTGACATTGCTCAGTCTCTTGCTCCAAGAAATGGCCGAGGGGTGATGATACAATACAACCCTCCTAATCCGAGACCACCTCGCCTGTACATTGCTCATGCATAAGCAAACTTTCCCTTTTTTTTTTAATTATGCAATGTAATCCTTCGGTTTTTTTTAATGCAAGTGGTTTCTTTTATTTGACGGTACAAAAAAATAATAATAAAGAAAGATAAAATAAATCAGCTACACAAATTCAGCACAGTATATATATATTGAAAAATATATATCCATTTTAAAGATGGAAAGAATTTTCTGACATGGACATATATATCATCATTTCAAAGCAAAAGCAAGTTACATACTTATCAAGATAAAACATATTATAACTTGAGTATGTAGTACAATAATTGAGGTAATATGGATTAATAAGATATAATCAGATATAAACTAGAATCCATAAACAATCGTTCATAAGCTATATCTTATACAAAGGATATGACATGTATAATGCTCAAACCATCATGAATGGTATAAAGACAATATCTTTATATACAATGATATGATCAAATATGTAAGATATTAGAGAACAATATATCATTGTAATGAAAGTATGTCAGTAAAAAAAATTGCCAACATAGCCAATTATGATCAGGGAGTATCACTCAATTAAATATTAAAGTGGTAAAGAATAGAGATACTCATCAATTTTGGCAAACTCTTATTGCTTCTTGAAGTTCCTCCTCAAGATTTTGATATTCTTGTTTTTCTCATTGCTCTTCTTTTGATTCTATCTTCTTGCAATTTTAATGAACTTAATTGATTGATTATTTGCAAGATCCTCTTAAAAACAATCTCTCATAAGATCACTGTCAAGCATTGGTCGATCATTACGAATGAGCTTAGAGGATAGATTTGAGGACTAACTCCTGCAAAACACTTTTGGTGGAGCACTTTGATGTTCAAATCAGTAATGTTCAAATAAATCTCGAGTACTAGGAGCAACATTATGTTCAAGATATACCATATTAATAAAAGTGCTATGCTTTCATGAAATGCAATTTTGCAAAATATTTGATTTCATTGAAAATATTTAAATAAGATTACAACAAGGATAAATACTATAGGTAGGAGGAATCTTATTGTTGTGAAGACAAGAAAAATGTGCGTGTAATGGAAGCAAGTTTTCATGATGCAGTAAAAAGGATAGTTTGAGCAAAATTTGGAAGAAAGATTTTAGATCAAAACAAAATTTGAATCTATAATCTGCACACCTAACAATTGTTTTCAGATATAGCATGCATGAATATCAAGGATAGATGTAAGGCATATTAGATAACAGACAAAAGCATTAGAGAGCAGTAAACATATCAGTCAAAATTCTTACAATGCATTCCAGCTTATATGTTTACTTATCCATTGCCTCCTTTTGATGCAAGAGAGTGGAGTTTGAATGATGTAGCCATTGAAAAGTCATTTCCGCTCCTTGCTTCGAGGCAAATCTACAAATTATTCATTTATCTTTGGTACCCAAATTTCTTTGGGTTTGCCTGGGTCATGAGTTCCTTTTTGAACCCATTTCTTTTTTACTCCATGAACAAGATTTTTCTTATAAAAACAGGAGTAAGATTTGTGTCCTTTCAGTCCACAATAGAAACAAGTGCAAGTTGGACTATTGGACATCTTTGCAGAAACAAAGAAGTTTTTAAACTGCTTTTGGTTTGATTTCTTTTTAGAAACAATACCAACTTTGTTAATTCTTCTTTGTTTCAAAACTGAGGTATTTAAAATTTCTCTACCTTGAGAGAGTTTTGCAAGTATGTTTTTAAGATTATCATTTTCTTTTTTCAAAAAATCACACTTGGTACAAAAGCAATTTTTGTTGGTAGAGATATTTGTTTTTAAAATCAAATTCTCTTCTTGCAAAGTTTTGTTTTGATTTTCAAAAACAAAATTCTCTTCCTTGGAAATAGAAAATTCATTTTTCAATATTTCCAACTCATTTTCAAGAGAAGAGTTTTTCTGTTTTGAAACATTTAGTTTCTTTGCAAGTATAAGAGATTCTTCATGTAAATCATCAAAGGCATCTTGTAATTCTTCAAAAGAGTAGTCAAATGAATTTACCTCATCTTTATCTCTGGCCACAAGACAAGTGTTGGCTTCTTCATTTGTGTTCTGCTTATCAGAATTGCTATTTCCCCAATTGGAAGATAGGTAAGCTTTCTTTGATGATTCACCTTTTGGTTGTGGTTTCTCTTTTTCTCCTTTTTCTTCTTCGTCTGCCACCTTGGTGATTTGAGATTTTCCTGTAAGTTCAACACCAAGAGTTTGCAATTGATTAAGCACAAGTTGTATCTCATTAATGGTTTTGCAATTGTTCATTTGAGCAATTTCAAGTTCATTAATGAAACTTCTATACCTTAATTCCTCAGCAATAAGATCTTCCTCATGTGCAACTTCAAGAATTTCCCACATTTCTTTTGCAGTTGCACAGTTGGAGATTTTGAAAAATTCATCTTGACTCAATGCACAAGAAATAATCAATTTTACCTTAGCATTGAGTTGCATTAAACTTCTTTCAGTATCATTCCATTCACTCTTAAGTTTTGGAATGTATTTTCCTTGTTCTTCCTTGACAGGCATACAAGAACCATTTTCTATAACATCCCAGAGTTTATGGTCTACTGAAATTAAAAACATTTTTATTTCATACTTCCAATATTGAAAATGATTAGCATCAAAAATTGGAGGTTCTGTGAAAGAACAATTTTTAGAAATAAACCAATCACTATATCCAACCATGCTAACTCTTAGACGGTTAAGTCTTTAAACAAGAGCCCAAGCTCTGATACCAATTGAAAGTAATGGTTGGAACCCAAGAGGGGGGGTGAATTGGGTTTTATAAATTTTTCACAAGAATTAATTGGAAGTTAAAATGATTTTCTGTAAAAGTACAATGCCTAGGATAATAAATACAATACAGAAAATCAATGTGCTGTTAAGATAAATAATTATAAAGATCAAAGAATTAAAGAATAGATATCAATATGCACAAATTAAAGAGTAAGGGATAGAGAAAGCAAACTCGGAGATTTATATTGGTTCGGCTAATCCAAGCCTACATCCAGTCCTCAAGAGACCACTTGAGTATTTCCACTATAATTGCAAGTTTAATCCGGGTACTTGCAAATCACTACAACCACGCAAATTCGATCCGGGTATTTGCAAAACCACAATGAAGAATTTATGAATCCGGGCTCCTCCTCAACCCAAAGCAAGTTCTTCCAACACCGGTACTTGCGAACCTCAACTCAGAATAATATATGTGTTGATCAAAATCAACAATACAAAGAAACTCTCTCTAAAGAGTAGATGAAAACAAATGAAGCTCTAATAACTCTAATGATAGAGAATATGCAAGATTTGGCTCAAGAATGCTTTCCTTTCTCTCAAAGATGATAGAAGAAGTTAATATCACATTGTCGGACTTTGTTCTTGCTCAAAATCGTGTATCTAAGGTCATATATATAAGATTTTACAAAACTAGCCGTTATATAGCCGTTATAGTGCAGTCCAGATTTTGAGCTTTCTTTAAAAATTCATAACTCCCTCATTTGAACTCCGTTTTAAACAAATAATATACCGTTGGAAAGCTCTTGGATTCTAGTTTCAAATGAGCCAAGTTTTACTCAAAAATTATTTTTCTTTTAAAAGATATAATCAAAATACTGACTATAGGTCAGAACAGAATAATTTTTTATTACAGTAAAATCAACTTTCAGTTTTTCAAACTATATTTTGAATAGTCATATATTTCTCATTTGGACTCCGTTTTGAATAAATAATATACCGTTGAAAAGATCTTTAAGTCTACTATCAAATGAGATTAAGATACTTGAAAAACCGATTTTTCATTTATGAGATATGATATAAGGAGTGACCAAAGGTCAAAAAAATAACTTTTGTAAAACTTCATATCTCACTATCTTTTTGTTCAAAAATGCTTGAGCCAATGTATGCAAATCTAAATCATTGAGTTGCACAAATATACTAGCCTATATAAAATATACCTAATTTAAACACATAGGCTATCTTGATGCATCCAAGCTTCTAAGACTTCAAATCTTCTAATTCTTTATTTCTTGGAGCTTCATCCTTGCATGTTGTTTTCGTTGAGTGAAGCATGATATTGCTTTTCCTTGTTCTTCAATACAATGCTCACTCTTCTTCTTTTGAACCAACCTATAAAATATATCTTACTTGCAAACCCAATGGTTAGTTTAATAGCATGATTCAATATATGCAACATACATATTAAATAACATAATCATGCTTAAGTACTTGTAGCATATATATGATAATTAATCTTTATATATATTAATGCTACTATTCAAATACATTTGTCATCATCAAAACTTATGGCATATAGCCTTAGGGTCAACAAATCCAAGCTTAAATCTCAAATTTTCGTCAAAAACACTAACTTTTTTCAAATATCCAAATTCTACGAATTTCTCCTAGTTTTCTCCAAATTTCTTGTTCTAATAACATCATAAACCACCTAGGAATGTTTTAGATTAACATCCACACTTAAATTCATCCATTAAAAATATTCTACAAAAATTTTGCAAAATGATAACCAAGGATTTGGTCTTGTAATAAAAGGAAGAAGAAGAAGAACATCAACTTACCAATCATCCTAACTTTCATAGCTTCCTCCCCCATGCAAAAATTGCATAAATGGTTGATGAATAAATTCGACGCATAACCGAGAGAGAGAAAGTGAGGAAGCTACGGGAGAATGAGAGAAAGAAAAGAATAAGAGAGTAGTGTATACACGTGGGCCCCACCAATTTCTTTTTCGATAAAATCGCTCATAGCCACCTTAGCTTATAAGATTTGTTCACTTTAATCCCTCTCGATGTCTCAAATACCACTTTAACATCGAATCCATTATCTTTTCGGTACCGGACTCATAATTCATTCTCATAAGCTTTATTCTTCCTCTCAGGTTCCTATTTGATCATTTCTCAAAAGTAATCCATATTTTCTTTTCTTTTCACTTTAGTCCTTGAGAATTTGTAAAAATTTCCTAAATTAAAAATTAAAATTTCTATTCCCAGATTTTCTTCACTAATTCAAAAAGCACATTTTACACGTAATTAAATTTTTCACTAAACTTCAAATTAGGCTTTAAATATTCATATAAATTCTTGGGATATTACAATAATAATGACAAATCTCTTTTTTCTGAAACAATTCATACATTTTCTCTAATTTTAATTGTGTCTTCAAAATATTATAATGATTTCAATTTATTTTTTTTAAAAAATAAAGACATTAATTTAGTCCTTAGAAGAACAAACGTCTTAAATTAGTTCTTAAAAAATTGTATATTTCATAAATTGGTCTTCTATTTCTTAAAATGACTTTTGACAACATGTGTTTGAAAAACAGTTAGAGAAATTTAAATTTGAGCAATTCATGATTTGTAGAATTAATTTTGGAGAAATCTAGATTTGGACAAATCATGGTTTGTAAATGCCACAACTTGGACTTATTCACTGAAACTATGGTTTAAGAGCAAAACTACATTAATACAAAAACTTTTAAACATATTATTTTGCACTAAAGTCACATTAATACAATTCAAACCAAAGTTTGTAGAAATTCAACGTAAAATGAAACACATACAATGACAAATTTAAAATTTAACAATAAAATATTTTGTAATTTAATAATAAAAATGACTAAATTAAAATAAACATAATTTTTTAAAAATTTAATTGAAATACTTACTTTTTTGATCAAGAGAAACATTTAATTTTGCAAAGTCTATATTAAGAAAATTACAATCTTTGAAAGAGTAAAGTAGTAATGTACTCAAGAATTAATTATTTCATACAATTAAATTGAACAAATGAAGCCAAAGAAAAAAGACATAGGAAATTATTCTCATTCACTACATAAAATAAAAAAGTAAAGTAAAACAAAACAAAATTCAGTTCAACTTGTCAATCCAAAAAAACTCACATTTAATTCATGACAAAATTTGCTCTAAAACCACCCTAATCGATACCCTATTAATTTCATAAAGAACAAGAGAAATATTCCCCTGCACGCGGGTGTGTCATTCACTTTCCTGCTAATTTTCTTCTTCTTCTTCCACTTCTTTTTTCTTTTCCTTTTCTTTTCCTTTTCCTTTTCCCTTGACCCCTCCCAGACCTCCCTTTCCCTGTACAAGAATATCAGACGCGATCTGGATGATCTGATCGATCGATCTCAGATTGTCGATGTTCTTCTTAATCGCCGATTTCCCCCCAGACGGCACCGTTTTGTCGCAGTTATCGAGGCTCGTCGTCACGCTCTTCGTCGCGTCGACCACCTTCGCGAACTGCCCCTTGTCCATGAGCTTCGACGCGTCCACCAGGCTCAGAAACGCGTTGCCGTACTCCGTCTCGCACTTCTGGTAGTGCTTCTTCAAACTCGCATCGTTCGTGCTCCCGATCAGCGCGGTGATCATGTCCTTGGTGTCGCTGGCGTTTACGATGGCCGTCGCGACCGCGTACTGGACCTTCATCGAGAGCTTTGGGCCGTTCTTTTCGTTGAGGACGGAGAGGCAGAAGGGAGGGTCCTTGTGGAGATGGCAAATGTCGTCTATGGTTTTCTCTGGTGTACGACCGGACGCAGGAGAAGCAAAGCAGAGGAATAGAACCAGAAGAGAGCCCAAAAACGCAGAGTAAGTAACCATTTTTGCTTAAGTATTTTATCTATTATATTATTGCTATGTGTGTTCCTTGCAAGAACTAGCCACTTTTATATGTCGATCAATGATGGCTTAATTATGAAAGTAAAGCAACTCGAATGTTACTAACTATATAAAGAATATTACTATATATAACTTGCGCATATTACTTGTGGAATGAAACAAAAAGGCAATATATATATATATATATATATATATATATTTGAAAATTATTCATTGATTAAGCGTCTATATTAAGAGTAGCGTTAATTAAGATATGCCACTTGAAACAAGCAACATGTTTCGACGCTGCCAACTGTCCAATGAAATTATTTGTGCAGAAGCGAGAAGTAGGAAGTAATCTCTTACCGCTATGTTTGGTAATTGCTAAGGGAAATGGAAGCATTGTTTGCAGAACAGAGGCACGTTATATCTTGTTGAAGTCTCATGTTGGTGAAAAGAATACGTTAACAGATTCTTTTATGAATTTGGACATCTTTCTTCTCATGAATTAACTATTGAGGTGACTTAGGTTTAAGTTTCATTCTTAATATGGTATTAGAGACGATTGCTCTCTTAATAGCTAACTGTTTATATTGGGTCACCTATTATTTTCTGTGTAGTTATAGGCACTAGATATTCAATTCAAGGTACACTGGATGTATGCTGAAGTCTCAGCTGAAGAGAATGTGTTAAGGACTTTTTAGATGAATTTAAATATCTCTCTCTTCGAGAATTAGTTTTTGGAGTTGAGTTAGGTCAAAGTTCCATTCTTTAACAAATCTCTTTAGAACAGCCTTGGAAAACCTGGAAGTGGGTATGATAAAGGTTAGCGTTGCTGTTGAGGGCATGCAATATGGCCGAATGTTGGTGAATAGTAAATACAGGTTTAAAGGAGGTAGCATATTCAGCAATACTGGGCGACATAGAGGGGTTATTACAGCAGGTTGAAGTACAGAGCAGTGGAGTGATTTAAGCTGAGCCCATTCATGGACTTTGATATGAGATGAACCATTGGCCTGGTGCCAAGTATTGGTCATAATATGTGTATCACTTTTTGCTGGTTTTGCCGTTCAGTTTCTATGCACCCAAAAAGAAAACAAAAAAATATAGGCCACTTCGGTTCAAGTGATTGAGAGTGTTTAGTTTGGATTGAAAATAAAAAATTATACATTTGGTTTCTATAGTTTTATTAAATTTTTAATTTTGTCCCTATAGTTTATTTTTATGTAATTTAATTCCTATATTTATTAAATATTGTAAAAAATATTCTCCATCATAGTTGCTAATGTCCTTAAATATATACTGAAGTAGCATGATATAAAACTCATTCAAGTCCAATCAGCATTTCTACTCAATAAAATAATGCCACGTGAGATGGCTCTGTCTATCTCCAACCGATCCAATCCAGCTTAAATCATGTAAGCTATAGGTATGGGTTAGATCAGGTCGGGCTACATATAATTCATGGAATGAAAATATTGATATGTCTATTTAAGAGTTGCAGGTTGGGTTAGGCTAGCTTATTGGCTAATTGTGTTTTAAAAAATATATTTTTAACTACTTTAATTAACACAAATTAAGTATTAAGCTTATGAAACTTCAAATAATTATATTAACCTTTTAAAAAATATATTAAACCTTAAAATAAATATTTTATTTTAAAAAAACTGTATTTTTAGTTAATAAAATCTATGTATTAATACTATAAAACTTCAAAAAATTCGACTAAATTTTTAAATAACTAGACTAAACCTAAAAAAGAATAATATTATAAAAAGTTTAACAAGGTCGGCTTACGCCAACCTATCCCACCTTACCTAAGCTCCCAAAGTTTTAGTAGATCAGACTAAAAGTCGTTCTTTAAAATGGACTATTAAATTAATAAACCATCTCACCTCATTTGTAGGGTTGGGGTTGGCTGGCCAAATGAGCCGACCTTATTTTGACACCCCTACTCTCCCTCCCCAAGCCAGGACGTAGATGGTGTTGAATCCACTCTCACTCTCACTCTCCTCTCTCCTCCCAAGCCTATGATTCAAAGTTATGTTGCTAAAATTTAATAAAATGGAATTCAATATTATGATGTTGGATGTTAAAAATAGTAGCTTCAACTAATGTTAAAAATGTTGTTCAAGTTCAATTTTTGATGTAATGAAATGTTTGTTTTGTATATTTAATGAGTTCTTATGTATGTTTGAAATTAGAAATGGTAACATAGATTTGTATTGTCAAAATGAAGTGCAAATTTGCATAGCTATTAGGAATGCTAACGGAGTTTAACAACATGGGTATGTTCTATTTCTTGATAATTTTCTACATGTTTTGTGTGAATCTTTATTCTAATTAGTATAATATGTTTTGTATATTAAGAACATTTTAGTGTAGCTCATAAAAACGTTGAAAGACTTTTTAGTACTCTTTGGAACCTTTCAAGAGCTAATTAGTGTAGTTTTTAAAATCTTTTAGGGACTAGTAAATGAAGCTTTCAAATCTTTTTAGGGACTGATTAGTCTATTTTGGCAGATATTTGTGGAACGACAACATGGCATGCTATGTCATCAACAAAACGTCTTTTTTTTTTAAAAAAATGTAGAGACCCACTAATGTCATGTTAACACTTAATGACACACGTAAGCAAATAACATGCTACATCGGCTTAGATACGGGAGCAAATGGACAGCTGGACTAAAAAGTATAATAGTTTCAACTTTTAAGGATTGACAGGTATAGTACGAATCTTCTAAGGACCAAACAAAAAAAGAGAAAAATTTTCAAGGACCAAATTGTATGTTTAGTCTTATATCTATAATGTTGTTAAAGTTTACATATATAAATGGCCCAGCTTGGTCTTGGAATTTCAGTTGTGGGAGCCAATTTCCCTTCAGATCTTCGCTTAATATGTGTGGTCCAGCTTGACATATCTCTTACCGTTCTTAAATGCTTCCAATCCTTTAACCACAATAAATAAATAAAGTGATTGACAATCAAGCTATTCATGTTTTCAAAATTTTTTTTGGATTTATTATATTAGCATCTTTCATATATAATTACATTCGGGATATAAACCTTAAAGTGGGCAGACATGCCATTGAGCAAATGTCAAATGTTTCTTAACTAGTTTTTTTAGATTGGCCGTTGAAATAAGGCTAATTATTTATTAAGTATCTAGACTCTTATACTAATTATTTAGTTAGCTGGACTTATTAAATAATTAAATTATCGCAATTTTCTTAATAAATTGTCACGTCTCCTCTCTAACTTTACCAAGAGACCCTAGCTAATTTAGCCCATCAATTCAGTGGGCTTGTAGATGTAAATTTTGACATGTTTTATAGGCCCACAGGGCCGACCTTTTTAGAAAAATTATTGGTTAAAATATAATTTAGGTCCGTGTAATTTCACTTAATAGGAGATTTAGTCCTTACACTTTAAAAATAAAGGATTTGGTTCTTATAATTTCTAAAATTCTAAAAAATAGTCATCGGTGTTAATTAACCTTTAGTCAACAATTAATTTGAGACACATGGTGTTGACTAGGACACTTATATCAACATTAAGTGTCATATCAACGTCATACATGACAAATTTATATATATAATATAGAAATATACAAAATAAATAAATATAAATCTCTATAAATATTCGCATGATAATTTAAATAATTAATTTAAACAAAATAAATTAATTTTTATTTGATATATTCATATAAAATTAAATTCTAATTTGGTCCATTTTTATACAGTTCATAATTTCAATTGAATCTGGATTTTATCTAAAAAATTTTTGTTCTATTAAAATTTATTTATTTAGGTCCCTAACCAATATTTTTCCCTTTGTCATTCACATGATTTAAGATCATATTTAGCTTCATCTAGGTCCCTAGTCCAAGAATATAATTTTTTATGAAATTAAATCAATCTCTTTAAACTTTTCATTGCTTTTACTTTAGTTTCTATCATGCATTTTACATACTTTTCTCATGAATTTGATTTCCAAAACTGCCCAGAATTTCTTCTTACGTGTTTCTAGAACCTAAACACCCCAAAAATCACTATTGTAGATGACTCATGGTTTGGACTACTCAATTCACTTTCTCTCTCAATTTTGTATAGCAGAAAAGGGGATGCTCATGGGTTGTTGCAGAAAAATATGACAATATAGCAGTGACTTTTTGGGTGTTTAGGAGTCCTTTACAACAACAACAAAGAGAACAAAAAGTGTAGAAAAATAAGCTAGAAATTCGGGTAAGTATTGAAACTAAACTTTTAATTCTTAAAAGTCTCTCTTTGCCTTAGTTTATGGGTGGAAATGATCAAATAGGTCTAAAAACATCTAAGAATAAATTCTGGGCAGGTTTAAAAATCAAACTCATGAGAAAAGTATGTAAAATGGATGATAGGGACTAAAGTGAAAGAAATAAAAAGTTTAAAGAGGTTAATTTAATTTCATAAAAAATTATATTCTAGGACTAGGGACTTAGATGAAGCTAAATGTGATGTTAAATCATGCAAATGACAAAGGAAAAATATTAATTAGGGGCCTAAGTGAATAAATAAAAAAATTTTAACATAAAAATAAAATTTTAGATAAAATCCAGTTTTAACTAAAATTACGAACTTATAAAAAGGGACCAAACTAGAATTTAATTTTATATGAATATATCACATACAAATTAATTTATTTTGTTTAAATTAGTTGTTTAAATTATTATGTGGATATTTATATAGATTTATATTTATCTATTTTGTATATTTATATATTATATATTTAAATTTGTCATGTGTGACGCTGACGTGGCATTTGATATTGACATAAGCGTCCTAGTCAGCGCCATGTGTCTCAGACTAACAGTTAACTGACAGTTGACTAACACCGAGAACCATTTTTTAGAGTTTTGAAAATTACAGGGACCAAATCCTCTGTTTATAAAGTGTAGGGAGTAAATCCTCTATTGAATGAAACTATAGAGACCTAAGATATATTTTAACCAAAATTATTTTATAAAGTTTTCATGTGTAATTTTTTCATAATACATTCAATAAATATAATCAATTCAATTGTAAAAAATTATTAGTTTTGATAAATTTAAAAAACAATGGATAATAGAAAGACTTAAAGAAAACAACAAAAAGGCAATATTATACTTCCGACCTTTATTAGTTTACATCCGTATTTTGTCTTTTTAACAAAGTCCCATAAATAAGAGATTTTCTTATAAAGATTGTTGAATTTTCTTTTTACGGAGAAAAAATTTATTACGAAATCACTTCATTAGATAACACTTGAATGTCGAAACGAGGACAAGGCCATGTTAAAAAGATACGTGATTATTCAGCAACTGAGCTTTTAGAATTTCAAAAAAATAGTCAAAGACTTCAGAAAGAAATTGGGGGTTTCATTGTGAAAGTGAGTATATTTGTGCTTTTAACAAATATGTACTTTCAATTTTTAGTTCATTCATAAATAAGTGCGCCTTACAAAAGGATAGATTTTTTTTTTCCAAAAACTCTATTGAAGAGGCAATTTTATTCGAAGTATTGTTAGATATTAAATATAGACAAATCATTCAATTGAAATTCGAATTTGAGTTTATCACTCTATAAAAAATGGGTTCATATCTTTTGCTTGTCTTCTAAAGATAAACACCTTGCTTGTCCTCCCACAGTTATTAGATCTACGATCCAAGGGCTACCAAAAGAGCTGGGTAGTTTTTTGAAAAAAAAAAAAGTCAATCTCACACGTGTCATCTAGTAGCCATCGACTGTGAGAGGACAATTAGAATGTTTTTTTTTTAAAAGCAAGCAGAAAATCTAGACTCAAAATATTAGCTCATTTTGTTGGATCCAACGCCACTGCTCTTCGGGAAGCGAAGAGCAAAGTGCTCTTCAATTTAACAATGATTTTAACCGTTATTAAATTTTTTCGAAACAGTTTAAAAACTGGCTAAAAAAGTATTACATTTAATTTTTTAAGAATGATTTTTACTATCGTTAAAAATATTAACTGTGATATTTTTAGCCACATTTTTTAACAACGGTTTTTATCGTTGCTAAAAATTTAACAACGGTTAAAACCAGTACTAAATTGAACAACACTCTCCTATTTGCTTCCCGAAGAGCAGAGGCGCCCAGTCCCCTTTTGTTAAACTCAACCTTGTTGACAGAAAGATTGATTAGGATAAGCATATATCAGCATCCTTAGCTTCAGTATATCCAAACATTGATGATTAAGATGACTTTGATTGCATCATGTGTACAACATCTTAATTTTATGGTAGGCCATCTCAATAATTAACCGAAGGACAGAGGCGCCCAGTCCCCTTTTGTTAAACTCAAACTTGTTGACAGAAAGATTGATTAGGATAAGCATATATCAGCATCCTTAGCTTCAATGTATCCAAACATTGATGATTAAGATGACCTTGATTGCATCATGTCTACAACATCTTAATTTTATGGTAGGCCATCTCAATAATTACGTACAATTGCCATTAATAGCCAATTACAGATGATCCTGATTTGATCTGTTTTGGGGACCATTTAGTGACATTTAACATCAAAATTATGTAAAGTAGGTGCCATCATGCTTCTTATGCATGTGTGTGACCACTTTTAGTGTCACATATGATTACAATGAGATTATATTACCCTCAAGTTATTCATGATCATGGTGCTAGTAACTAGTGTTTATGAGATTTCTTTTTTAACCTTATATGTAAATGATGCCAAATTTATGACATTTATGTTTCACACTCTACTTAACACATGATTAAATCTAGGGTAAGGACTACCGATTTTGGTTCAAATAGTTTGAAATTTGTTCGTAGTAAGCATTGTAATATCAAGTTCGAATTTTATGAATGAAAGAAATTAGTATTAAAATTTTTTTATACTTTTGTTATCTGATATGATTCAAACTAAATTAGTCCAAACCTAATAAATTTTTAAATAATAATTTTTTTTGGACAAATGATAAATATTATTAAATTGGACACCAAATTAAGATTTCAGAAGATGAACAAGGCAATTGAACCACACCATTATAGATCAAGGCTAAACTTCTGTGAAGAAAAAAAAAATTCAAACCGTTTTTTCTACCATGAGTGGCGAACGTTAAGTTCCTTAGACATAATTAGCTGCTGACAACATAAAGGACTACGGAGCATGCAAAAAAGTCAATCAAAAGTTTAAATTTTCAAGTAAAATTCATATATTGTTATAATATAATTTTTAATTAACACGTCCTCTTGTCGTATGAAAGGCCACTTGGCTTGATATACGGACAAAGCATGTACATATAAGTTTACTATAGTTTCAAGATAAGGTAAATCACACTCAATTATATATATTAGATATTCCAATAGCAAAAATGAAAAAAAGATTATCATGTGAAGACAATTTCCAGCAGTATTCTCTGTTTTAAAAGAATAAATGAAATTAATTAACAAACTCAGATTTTGATAATTTGAAAGGTATATATATAAAGTGTAATTGAAGTAGCCAGAATAAAAAGATAGAGAAAGGTCCCAAACAAATAATTGGCATTCACTTTCAGTGATCATATTGATTTGGCAACACAGAATTGAAGCAATTAAATTAAAAGTGCTTATACACTTAATGATGACTGCATACACAATTAGAGAACCACCTGAAGAAGAATCGCACTTTCTGGGGTGGCATTGGGACAAGATCACTGTTTACAGAATTGGATTGTACCAGTCAATTTGACTGAAAATTAATAACTAATTTGGTATGGTTGATCTAAAAAATCCATTAGTCAAAAAATCAATCAACAACTTATTGAACAAAAAAATAAGAAAAAAAATCTGCAATATATATACAAAATACAATTATTTTTCACAATACGTCGGACTTATAGCAAGCTTTTATTTTTTTTATCTTTTTTATTTTTTCTATCATGTTATATTTATTTTTTTTATTTTTAATTATTTTTTATAATAATATTATTTTTGACAAAAACAAATAAGAGAACAAGACAAAAAATAGAAAACAATTACACACATACATATATTAATTATAATAATAATATTATTATTATTAATAATAATATAAGTTTACTGAGATAAAGTATCAAAATGTTTATTAATTTATTATATTATATATTTTTAATATATAAAATTAAAAAAATATATATTTAATTATTACCAATTCGACCATGGTCAAACCAATAAACTGTGAACCAATACTTCTACCAGTTTAATAACCAATTCGATTTTTAAAACATTAGACAAGATCACTTGATACAAATTTTTTACATTTTCATTTTTTTACAGGAATAGGGAGATTTATATATATGGATATTCTCATATTAATAAAAGTTTTATGAAAACTAAGTAAACATTTTAAAATATAGTGTGTATATATGCAAAATGATAAATGCAAATACATCGCTGAAATAATAATAAACAATTAATTCTTCCAAAAACAAAATATATCAATAGGTTTAACTATCTCAAGTCACTAATTTAACCATCAAGTTAGTCCTAATCATTTTGGTTTTGTTACAGAAATATATATATATATTTAATTGATAAAAATGGGATCAACTCATTGATAATCAACTGAAGAAAATGTTTAGAAAAAAAACAGCCTTTGAATTTTGAATGACTTGGAAGTAGATGCATAAATTTTTAATTTCACGAATTAGGTTTTTCAACTTTCAACTTTTAGGAAATATGTTTTCGCTCAATTGACAATATCTTTTTTGCCATGTTAAACTCTTCGTATATTCAATTTTTTTTTTCACTTTGAACTCTTCAACTATTAGTTTTTTTGGTGAAATAAAGGAAAAAGAACCAAAATTAGTGCAATGACTTTCAAAGTACTAAATCATTCTCATCTTCATTTTAAACAAGATTTTCAATGACAATCAGCTACAATTTCTTCTAAGCAAATGACTATTTAATTAGCCAATACAATAAATATTATTTAAGTACTAAAAATAATGAATATCATTTACTTATTTTCATAAATATATAAATACAATAATTTTTTTAAAATTAATTCATAAAATATGATACATATATATTATATGTTAATGATATATATAATAATTTTTTATGAAATTAAATTTACGTTCGTTAAATCTAAAAATAACTTTTTTAATTAATAAATTATTAATTTATTAATTAATTAATATTTCTCTAAATTAATAAAATTTTATGGTCCGAACATTATTAATTTATAAAAATTTTATTGTAGTTAGCAACTGAACCAGTGGCTGAGTTTCGCAGGAACTCAATTATAACCATGGGGCCAGCTAACCATAGTTGTGTTGGCCTTCCATATCATATATATATATATATATATATATATATATGGAAGTGGGGTACTAGCCAGTAGCTACTGCCCACTAGATAGATAGCTAGGACAAGCATATGTAGTTGACCAGTTAAACAGAAACCCTTTATTGAGCTTTGAGTTAGGTGTCTCAGTCCCACACAGCAACCCATATCATGAATGGAGGGGTAACTGCATCATTGGCTAACACACTTACACACGGCTTCATGAGTTGTTATATATATCTATATATATGATGTATCGAAAGCGACGTTACACCAACCTAGCTAGCCAAGTATATTAATTTCACACAAAACTTGTCTTACCTTACCTTCTTTGATCAGTTTCTAGTTACCTAAATCATCATCATGCTTGAACTGCATTCACTCCATGTATGCATGTGCATTTTTAACTACGGACAGTAGTACTCATTTACAGACATTTCTTCGGTGAAAAGACTTGCGAACATATGTCACGAGATTTTTTGACAGGCATATACTACCTTTTAAATTAAATTTCATAAATATATCACTTTAAAATTAAATTATGGATGTATACTAGATTTACTGTAAGCATTAAAACGCACTCTGAAAGTGCGAACTGCTGGAAAGAAAACGCACTTCAGAAGTGAGTATATCAAGCGAGTACGCACTTCTGAAGTGCGTTCTTTCATAGTACGCACTTTATTGTCAATCGTTGTATTCTACCTGTTAAGCTTCATGTATCAAAGTGTGTGAAGGAGAATGTTAGTGAAGAAGAAAAATTACTAAGTGTGAGGAAGCTATTTTTCTGTGCAAAAGAAGAAAAAAAAAGTAAATATTTATGAGTCCTTATAATTTTGTATTATCTTAATTTGATGATTTTATTATTATTTAGCTTTTTCAAATATTTTTATTGTTAGTTTTATGATACTTGTAAAATTAATTTATGAATTTTATTTTTAATACGTGTTTGATATGTCATGAGTTTTTATAATTTCTTTAATTTTTGTAGATTTTTGTATTTAATATATATGTCATGTATTTTTGTTATGATTTTTATGTCTTTATTTGTTTCGTTAATTTTATAATGAATTTATGAATTCATTACCTTTTAAGTTTTATACTTTTTATTCTTTATTTACGTAATTATTAGTTGTAAATTGTATTGTAGTCCTTAGTTTTATAATTATGATTATTTGTTTTATATTTTTATAATGAATGTAATTTATGAATTTTTATTCTACTTAATAATAGATTTAGTTAGTTATAAATTGTATTATATTGTCGTCTAAGACTTTTCATTTTTTTTAATGTTCAATTTTATTATGGATTTTGTTTGTAATTTAATAATTAAGTTATGGCGATTGATTTTTCTTAGTTTTTTTTTTAATTTTGTTTCATATTTGCGTGAATTTTTTTCCTAAGTTTTATTATTTATTTATAATTTTTATAATTTTTGTTAGTTTAATTTTTTATAATAATAATTGTAATTGATTAATTTTTATTTTTCTTAGAATGAGTCGAAGTGGAGCACTTTTAGTTCGTATTTACTCGAATGGGACTATATTGAGTGGTGGTTCTAATGGTGTATCATTTGAAGCCGATAATACTGTAGTGGTGAAAATTCATCGCAATATTTCTTTACATGTTTTGAGACAAATAATCCACCGTAAGTTGAGGCTAAGAGAACATGAGAAGATATCCCGCTTACTATATAGATATCCTATACAAATGACGCCACTTATGTTCGGGCAGCTCCAACTAAACGATGATGATGACGTAGAAGTGATGATTGACTGTCACTTACAATTAGGGGGGACGTTGACAAGTATGGAGGTCTATGCAGATATTGAGGTGACTGAAATTCACTTAAATCCTAACATTCCCGACTTGAATGAGGATGCCACGTGGGATGAGGAGAGCGGACCATCAACACAGTTTCATATGTCACCGAGTGCACAAATTCAGCTCATAGAGGATGATGATATAGACATTCCGCCACCTGACCCACCTTATGATATTATGGATGACGTAGACATCGATGACATAGAAGACGTTGAGGAGGACGATGTTGTCGAGCCAGAGCTTGAAGAGTTTGGAGGAAGCATACAAGAATTAATGGGTGGAAATGACGAGGTTGAGCTAGTTGAGCCCATCACATTCTATGCACCACCCACTTACATGACACAAGCAAATACAGGCCCAACAGATGAGCCAGAAATTCCGAACGTGCTTGATGCGTATACATGGGACGATGATTCAGACCTTGCTGTTGGATTATTATTTCCTGATAAAGATGCACTCACAGGAGCGCTGAAATCATACTTAATCAAAAGACATAACAGCTTCAAGGTGGAGAAGTCGTGTAAGAAATATTTGCAAATAAAATGTGTGAAATTTGGGGACGGTTGTAACTGGCGAGTGAGGGCTTGTTTGAAAAAGAATTACGGCATGTGGATGATCACAAAGTATAGTGGAGATCACACATGTGTTTCATCATCTATTTTCCAAGACCATAGGCAGTTAGATTCAGATTTGATCGCTACTGCAATTATGACACAAGTGGATCAAGCTCCAGACATGCCTATCTCTCAGGTGATACAGTGTATTAAAGAGCAGTTCGCATATACGGTATCTTATAAGAAGGCGTGGATGGCAAAGCAGAAAGCCATAGCAAAAAACTATGGTGATTGGGAGGCCTCATATTCCCAATTGGATAGTTGGTTTGCGGCAGTGCGACAATTTCTCCCTGACACAGTGGTTGATTATAATTGGGACTACGATCGGGAAAATGATAGGAGAATATTCCGTCGGGTTTTTTGGGCGTACAAACCATGCATCGATGCATTCCATCACCTAAAACCTATTATTCAAGCTGATGGAACTTTCCTTTATGGAAAATACAGAGGGACATTGTTGATTGTATGTGGCCAAGATGGGAATCGTCACGTTCTACCGCTTGCCTTTGCAATTGTGGAAGGTGAAACTCTTGAGGCATGGTCTTTCTTCCTGTACAGTTTACGTCAACATATTGCGAAGAACAAGTCTGTTTGTTTGATTACCGACAAACACGCATCAATTAGGGAAGCCGTGGATAAAGCAGAGAACGGCTGGCAGCCACCGCTAGGATACCATGTTCATTGCATGCGACATTTGGCAAGCAATCTGAATGCGAAATTCAAAAACAAGCGGTTGAAGCAACTATTTGTAAATATAGGTATTTTGTTAAGCATATCATGTTGATATATATATTGTTGCATTTGACATGGATTGATTTTCTTACAATATTATTACCTGTACAGGATACTCATATGAACGACCCATAGTTAAGCGAAAGATGACGGAGCTTCGAACACTTGATGTACGAGCTTATAACTGGGTATTGGAACATGCAGGTGATAGATCATTATGGTGTCGAGCGTATGACGATGGAAGACGTTGGGGTCACATGACGACTAACCTTGTGGAATGTATGAATGGTGTGCTGAAAGGAGTGAGGAGTCTGCCTGTGACCGCATTGGCTCAATCTACATACTATAAATTAACGAATTACTTTGCAGATAGGGCGAAAGAGACATATTCCCAGATTGCAGCTCAACAGAAGTTTTGTACATACGTGCGAGATCAATTGAAAGAACACGAGTCGAAGGCAACTGTTTGTGTCGTCACAACCTTCAACCTTGTGCAGCTTTGGTTTGAGGTTCAAGAACCTTATGATAGACGACGAAGGCAATTTGGACGTCGTTGTAGAGTTTTGCTAGAAAACAGATATTGCGACTGTGGTGAGTTTCAGGCACTTCGATTTCCTTGTGCACATGCAGTTGTAGCCTGCTTAAGTGTCCACCTTGATTGCATAAATTTCATCGACCAAATGTATAGCCTAGAGACGATAGCAGCTGCATATCGGAGTCTCTTTCACCCAGTTGTGGGGGAGGAATACTGGCCACATATTCCAGGACCGACATTTGTCCCTGACCCCAAAGATGTCCGAAAAATAGGAAGACCAAAGTCAAAACGTTTCAAAAATGAGATGGATTGGAAAGAATCAGGTGAGCCAGCAATGTGTGGAGTCTGTCGAGAACCAGGACATTATCGCAACAATTGCCCGAATCGGCACCGTTTTGAAGGACCTAGCAATCCGTGATCTTTGTGTAGTACAAGCTCATTGTATGTTATGAATGAGTCAGAATTGTCGATGCAATTTATTTACTCCGTTAAATTATATTGAAGTTGTCTTTCAATAACCTTATAACTTGTTAAATTATATAACGTGAAATTATATTTAAAATATTTATGAATAACGTTATATATGTCGTTTCATTTCATTGCACTTCTGGTAAATAACTGCATTAAAACCAAACAAAAAAAACTAGAAATACACTTTCATTTCTAGGAATGTTAAATGACAAAGATAAAACAAACTATAAATTTCAATACAGATAAAAACAAACAAACTACAAATAGTGACTCCCAGTACCACATCGAGTGGGCCTCCTGTCTCTTTGCGGTAGGTCACGCTCAGGAGGAGGATCACCACCCTGGTCCTCATGTTGTTCTTCACCTTGGTTGGCCTCCTCATCTGATTCCTGACGACGAGTGAAGCCTACCTGAATCTGGGCTGAAGGAGGTGACTGGAACTGTGAAAATCCCGATGACCCTGAACCCGGCCACAGCCCAAACCCAAGATCTACAGACGAGGCTTGTGTATGTGGTGGCGTCATCACATCCTGGGCAAACCAATTATAAATGGATCCCTCCTATAAAGTTGGCATGCTGTAAGTAGAGGATCCCTCACCGGTAGGGATAGTCGGCATCGATGGCATAGTAAAAGTAGAGGGTCCTTCATCTGTAAGCATAGTCGGCATAGGTGGCATGGTGAACGTAGAGGGCCCCTCATCAGCTGGAGGGGGTGCGCTGGCCTCTTCTCCAGATCGTCGTCGTCGCACTGATCTTCGGGTACGTGTATACCCTCCAGGTCGCTGACGATCTTGGCCACTCTCTCTTCCAGGTACCTCTACAAAATGTGTTTGAGGTGCTTTGTGTACATGAGGATCAGGCTGCAACAAATGGTCCTCACCCAATGCCCGAAGCATATCCGCGCTAAAGCTCCCAATGTCTCCCAAAAGAGTCGATTGAAGGGTCTGACTAGACTGCAGTGTCGCGCGGTAGATTGACTGGTACCCAAGCGACTATAGCACACATATAATTAATAATAATCAGAACACAACACCATGGCCAAAAAATTGCTTGTCTTTTATTATGCGTAATAAATAACAACTTACAGTCACCAAACTTGCAGCTGCAGTGCGGACATCCACCGCCGCGTGATGTGCCAATACCATGACATGTACTCTGAATTCATATGCAACGGTGCTTGGAGCGGTGGCGATATGACCACCCTCTGTCTCCGTGCCTGCCACCAGACAATGTATTGATGTTGTTCAGTCAGCCAATTGACGTCCATCTTCCCCGTAAGCTGATGTGTGTGTTGCCAGTCATTGTGCGCAGGAGCCGATGGGATTGACTGATCTTGATCGAACTGTCGGAGACATCTATCAGGCTGGTGCCACTCGATGATGTTGAAGCATATCAATGGAACGACCGCCTGCCAAATGTCAGACCCATTGTAGCAGTAATCTGGTATCGGGTTCTGACACACTTCCTGTGCATATGGTTGCCACACGAACTGCAAAAAAAAAATAATTATATAAACAGTGAAATGACAATGACAAAAAAAACAAGATATAACGCAATGTCTCCGAGTTTAGAACAAAAACAAGATAAACAAGTTTTTAGAACTCACATCGCTTTCCTTCAAGCGGTCAAACGCCTCGCGATATTGTATAAGCAAATGCAACGGGTGGTCACTGAGTCCTTTAAAATCGCTCCACCTACGAAATGATTGAAACATAACATGTTAAATTAAATTAAATAGTCGTTGACAAGATAAAGAAGCTCAACACAATTACGCACCTGAAACTCAAAGGTGGATGACCGGGGTAATGAGCCTCTTCGTCATCTGGGACCAATCGTCGCACATGTCGATCGTGAATCCGAGGTTGGATCAATGGGAGTCGATCCCATGCCCAAGCATGGAGAAGGTGCACACAGCTTGCAAACTCCTTCTTGTTCGCGTCAGTGTCTCCACATAACTCCCGATAAAGGTGTGCTAGCACAGCAGAGCCCCAACCGTACTGGCCAGCCAATTGGAGGTCCCGAAGCAGAGGAAGGTACATCAGGTGCACAAACATACTGGACTTGTCACTCATCAGCATTCCCCCAATCAATTTCATAATATATGCCCGAGCATGCTGCTGCAATTGCTCCTCTGTGGCGGTCGGGGGTACCTCGCTAAATTGGTTACCTAACCAAGGCAACGATATACACCCTCCTCTAATGGCTTCTGCAGGAGGACTGACGCCGAGAAGCTCCTGACATTGATCAGCCCAAATGTAATTGGTTCGCCCAACCACGGGCAAACCGTCTATTGGAAGGCCTGTCTGAATGGCCACATCTTCTAATGTAATAGTACATTTACCAACCGGCAAGTGAAACGTGTGTGTCTCAGGCCTCCATCGCTCCACCAGAGCGGAAATCAGACCGTAGTCAACTTCGAAATTACCCATCCGTGATGCTCCATAAAATCCTGCTTGCTGAATATAAGGAACAAGAGGCAACAGCAGGAAAAACGAACTTCGAGTGTACTTGTAGCAACGTCGAACTTTCGTAAATACACGGTTCTCCTGTCACCACAACGTCAATCAACTTAGTATTATTGTAATAATAAAAAATAAATAAACGAATTAATTTCATACACACTTACCCCATCCCATTCAACTTCAGATACATGTCTATCTTGCAGGTATAAAACTGAAGGATCCTCAGGACCAGGTTTTGGCGACACCAAATTTCTAGCGTTTTGGTCCATTTTACTTCTTTTTTGCAAAAGAAAATTAATAATATTTAGATTATAGAGACTAATAATTAAAAATAACATAAATATTTATTACTAAACAAAATAAAGTAAAAATCCATAAATAAAATAAATATTTTAACGTTAATAAATACGAAGCCTATTTATTATACACATAATTATTTCAACATTATAGGATTTTAGATAAAATCTTAAAAAATAAATATTACCAATTATGCATATAATAATATTTAAATTAAACAGACGAATAATTTGAATAAACATTATAAATACATTTAAAAAATATATAACATCTAAAAAATATTACAAATATTTATTAAATAGACAAATATTACTAATAATTAAAAATAACTAACCAAAAAATATATAACATTTAAAAAATATATAACATCTAAATTAAATAGACAAATATTACTAATAATTAAAAATAATAAATAATAAAATTCAACATAAATATTTATTATATATAACTAACCAAAAAAAAAGTAAAAACAAATAAATAGAAAAAAGTTTAACCTACATTTATCAACAAACTTATTTCACAAAATCAAAATTTAATATGAAAAAATTACTTTTACAATTTACACAATTGTATGTTATTTCAATATAATAACAATTTAAAAAATAAGATCAAACAATTACTTTCACAATTTATACAGATAGTAAATAAAATAAATAGAAATAATTTTAACAAAATAACTGAATAAAATTAAAACAAAATTCTAAAAACCTATTATCATCCAAACATATCAAAATAAAAAAAAAACCTACTGAGACTCAGAGATATGTGCCAAAATAACTACTGGGATTCAAGAAACAAACAAAATACTGGGACCCATAAGATAAATGAAAACAAACCAAACTCTGGAACCAAAGATATCAGAAAAAACAAACTACTGGGACCCAAAAATATCAGAACAACCACTGGGACCCAAATCAGAAAAAAATATATTTTCACTCAATAAAACCGAAATATTACCGCACCTTGGCAAGGAGACACAGAGATCAGAGACTGAGCACGCTGGAGGGGGGACCACGAGCACGCCGCCGGTGACTGTAAATTTTTTTCAGGTGGGGGGGGGGGGGAGAAACCAGACAGGGGGGACTATGGGAGGAAGTAGAAAGATTAAGGATATTCTGACCATGAACGCACTTGGTAAGTGCGTCTTCCATAGAACGCACACATCAGATACGTTCTTCAATGAAGAACGCACTTACCAAGTGCGTTTTGATTAAAGAACGCACTTACCAAGTGCGTTTTTACTGGCCATCGCACTTTTCAAGTGCGTATTAAATGTAAATCGCACTTGGTAAGTGCGTTTTATTCAGCCCATTTTCGCACTTGTCAAGTGCGTTCTTTTTCCTACAATAAATTTGAGTTAGATCCGAAATTTATATTTAAAACGAGATATATTCGGAATTTAAATTTAAAATTAATGTACGGAAGTCAAAAAATCTATGTCACGAAGTATGAGAATCTCCTCTGGATCTTAAATGGTTTGGACAGGGAAAAAAAGTTAAAATTTTTTTTTTCAAGATTAATATGTAAGAGTCTGGAGGCAGCTACTTGGAGTGAAACTGGATTCATCTCACGTACATACACTAGTGTTGGTAAAATGAGCTTAAGTTGGCGGGTCTGACTATATTGAGAGCATAGTTTAGACTTTTAAAATTAGGCTCAATTGTTTGTGGATCAAAACGAGTGGAGATCGTCGGTTGGCCTTTTTTTAAAAAAAAAAATCTAGTTATGTTTTTATTTAAAAAATAAATGACTAATAAATAGATAATTAATTGTTTTGTTTATTAAAAAATATTACAATTTGAGACAAGAATAAAGATTAGTAAGTGTAATTGTTTCAAAATTATATTCATATATTATTTTTATAAAATAAAAAAATATTAAATTCACATTAAAAGACTTCAAAAATAAAATAAATAGAGATCTGTATGTGTTAGTGAACTGAAAATATATAAGAAACAAGTTATTGCATATTTATGCGTATAAACTATATATAAAAAAAACATTCGATCTCTTGTTTTTTCATTAACAAAATGAAAAAGAAGGATAGGAGTGGGAAAAAAAATAAAGCCATGGATAAAATAGCTTTTTAAAAACTTTATATGTATAGATAATTTTCTAATACTTTTGTTTGATACCTTAGTAATTTTTTCATTGACTAAAAAATTTATAAATAATATATTTTCATAGTATGGTATAGGTCATAATTTATTTTTCATTTTTTAAATCAATGATTATAAAAATTATAAAAAATATTTATACCAAAAAAAATTTACTATTTAACAAGTTTTTTTTTTTGAGATATCTAGGTCCCTCAGCTTTGCATTGACTAAGAAATTTGATACAATAGCTGTACGAAACAGAGATAATACAAAAATGGAGTTATATATGTTACATGATATAGTCCAACATGTATATGAGATGTGTGATGTGATATATATTTTAAAAAATAATATAGAGTAAATTACACTCCTATATCTTACAAATTTTTAAAATTACATTCCCTCTATTAATTTCCAAAATATGCATTATTTTCCTCTATAACTATATATAAAATGTATTTCAGTTTAGTATAATTTTATATTTTTTTACCTCTAGAAATCCATCATTTTTTGTTATGTTTGTTAATCTAATATTATATATATATATAGTGTTTTACTAAATGTACCTAAATGAAGTATAAAGAGATAAGATGATTAACTAAAACAAAGTCACAAATAATTTAAAATATAATGTCTCAAGTACTTTGTTTTCTTTTAAGAAAAAACACACCCAATAGCAATATATACTCAGGTTAATGAAAAGTATTTTAGTAAAAAATATATATAACATTAAGTTACCAAACATAAAAGAAATGGACTATAATGGACCTACAGATGTGAACAATACAAAAGACAGACTAAAGTATATAACACATTATAAGTACAAAGAGAAAAAACATTTATTTTAAAAATAGAAAGGACCATCATGTAATTTTGAAAACCTACAAAATAGGGAGTATAATTTAGTCTATTATTTATAAACACTTCACATTTAATTTGTCTTATTATAGGTTTCCAGTCATTCCAGTGTAGGGGAGTATAATTTAGTCAATTATTTATAAACACTTCAAATTTAATTTGTCTTATTACAGTTTTCCTGTCATTCTAGTGTTGATACTTTCTTCTAGGTAGCTATGAAGAGAAGAGAAGCATGCATGCCTACTACGAGGGTGGTTGCTATTCGTGATCAATTGATTGAGAGGAACAAAAATAATTGAAACAACTTTTGAATATGCGAAGGGAAGATTCCTTGGAGAATTATTTATTGTCATTTGTAGTAAAGGTCAAGCGGAATCACTGTGTACGAAAGGAATCTCTGTATACGAATTAAACAAATGAAAATGATTTGCGATTATACATAATGTAATTGTAATATATATTAATTTGATTTAGGAGGCCTTTTTTTTCACACTAAAAAGTCTGAATATATATATATATATATATGATTATTAAGATATTATTTTTAAATATGAATATTAAATAATTAAGATTATTTGTTTTTTAATATCTGAATATGTAAAACTTATAGAAAACATTATATTCAAATAAATTAATAACTAGATATTTGTTATTAATTATTTACTTTAATATTATATGGTATAATAAATTTTGTTATCAATCTTTTTTTTTATAATTTAAAATCAATTTATATAAACAATAACATGATTTACATTTGTTATATTATATATAAAAATTCACTTTTATATAATACTAATAAATTTGGTTTAGGTGATTGAAGTAATTTCTTATATTCAATAATGTGCAAGTTCGAATCATTTCAAAAGCTCTTTTTAATATCTACATAAAGCAACATGAGACTTAAAATTAGATCTAAATAATTTTTATACTTGTCCTAAAATCTTATTTTAATAAATTTATTTAGATCTATTAAAATTTTAATAAAAATAAAGAATAACACACTTAATTCAGACTTTATTAAATACAAATAAACACCTCTTTATTAATTAATCAGGAGAGCTGATGTAGCTGTCCTTGTGATGTGTTACACTAACCAATTGAATTTTGCTAATGGGGCCCTCCAGAGAAGGAATAGGAATTGATATAGACCATTTCACATAAATGAGACGAAGTATTAAAAGTTTTTTTGCCTGTTATGTATCATCTTTCAATAGAATAATTAGAGAATATTGACAGAGAAGTTGGTATTAATTAAATTAATTAACAAAAATTACAAATAAGTTTATTAAGCATTTGTCATCACATTGAAAATATAAGGACATATTAAGATTACTTTAAGTCACATATTTTTATCATGATTATTAATTTAGACACTGTTGGATACTAAATATAAATATTTCTTTTAATAGGAATTCAAATTTTGTTCACCATCTTGTAGAAAACTAACTTATTTCGCTACATCTAATTAACTTCCATTAGTTTGGCAAGCTTCGTACACAAAAACTTTCCAACTTTGAATTAGAGCCCGAGGTTTAATTTATTACATACCTAAAGTTGAATTTAATTAAAGGAGGAGGTCGTGATTGATTGAGTTCTCCACCATTTGGTCATATAGATTCTACCAATATTATGTTAATAATGATTTCAAAAAAACATTATTAAATAAAAATCCATGATGAATCTTTAATCCCACAAACATCAAACATTTGACTCCTTAAATTTTTTAAGAAAAAGTTAGTCGATCTCTCTACATATCATAATTTTATACTAATAAGCATTAAATAATAGAAAATTGAATATACCTAATTATCAAATTTATTGTCTTGTGTTTTATAACAATTGATGAACTAAAAGAGAGCATATAATAATAATAATAATAATAATAATAATAATAATAATAATAATAATTTTACTGATAAACCTAATAATAAAAATTAAAAAATAGAAATTATTTAGAAATAGTAAAATTTAAGATATCCCATTATCAAATTTCAATTCCTAAAAGTGGGTTTTATTAATTCAAATTGATGTACAGAAAAAGGGAGAATGTCAAATTGATAAGTTAATTAATTAAACTGTAGAATTCTGCAAGAGATGGGATGTGCACATGACATCCTATGAACGGTGTCCCAACTTCTCATCCCAAATTGAAAATAACAACTCAAAATAATAAAAAGTGAAAGTGATTGATGATATCACCAAAGTTCAACAATAATGCAGAAATATTGGCAGTATCACCTGCATTTGCTGCTGCTACCACTAAATTTTATGTAAAGAAAATGGCATAGAAAGAATTTAAGTGGTGGACTCCATTGATAGGGACTCATAAGAGGATATTTTCCGTTTGGAAAGATGACCTAACCTATCAGACTTTTAAAAGCAGTAAAAAGAAAATTAATGTATATCAGAAGTATGTACTTATATATGAAGGCTCATGATTTGGAATCGTGGATGGCTTGTTTGATAGTTCCAAAATTGAGCTTATCAGAATCTGGAATCTGAGGTTCAAAGATGGAGATAAAGAACCTAAGAAGAAGAAAGCATGAGAATGACAGTGTGGATATCTATATGGCAAAAGTGGTAGTAGATTTTATCAGTATTTGAAAAAATTAAAATTAGCGAGGGATTTTTAGTGATCTGTTTCATTCCGTCATTTTGTGACGAACTTTTAGGTTACTAATTTGCATAATTTAATAATAAAATGTTGTCTGTCACTAAATATTGGGCACTATGGCAAAAATAAATAATGCATCTGGTCTCCGACTAGTGGATTTAGTGACAGATTTTTATAAAGAAATTAATTCATTTCAGTCACTAAATTGTGATGGAATTTCTATAAAGAAAAAATTGAAAAAATTAATAACAAATTTTTTTATCGCTAAAGCGTCATGTCCGTCATTTATTTGCAATGGAAATTACAAATTAGTGACAAAACCAAATCTGTCACTAAAATTTACTGACATAGTTTTTTGCGACAGATTTGTGACGAAAATAATCCATCAGTAAGTCTTTTTTTTGTTTGTTTGTTCTAGCTGTGTATGTTCATCATCATATAATTATATTACTTTCAAATTGCCACCAAATGCGTAGATAAGTTTGTATGGGCTGTCTTAACTTAATTTGGTAGAGAGAATTTTATTATCCATTGTGATTATATTCGACTTGAATCCAAATTAATTGACACTTGTGTAGTATTTGGATATCAGATGATGCGAACCAAGTATGTGTGTATATATATATACACACACATATTGCTTTCAAATTAATTCATGTTTAGGATTTTAAAGCATGCATTTGATCTAATTCTGTGAGCTATGGTCGCTGTAGTGGAAAGATATTATCTAATAACAAGCATTGATAAATTAGTATAATTTGGTTTTCAAAAGGTGACTCTTGATATAAAAATTCTAAGTAGTTTAACTATGAAAATGATTAAATTGAGATAAATAAAATCTTTCAAGGATTAAATTGAGACAAATGTAATATTTTTAGGAACTAAATTAAGACAATTGATTTTATAAGGATCAAATTGAAACAACTGTTTTTCAGGAAGCAAATTAATAAATTTACTTGATATGAGCTTAATAAATTAATTATGTAGTAAAAAAATATGAGTGTTTTGACAAAAAATAACTGATAAAGATGGTTGAGTGGAATAGATAGAACCCTAAACTGTAAACCTCAAACTTTAAACTCTAAACTAATTTACAATGCACTAATTAAAATTAATTAATCGACAAGTGTGTCTTTATTTCTATTATTTAAGAATACAGGGTAAATTACTAATTTAGTCCATAAAAAATATATTTGTCTCATTTAGTTCTTAAATATTATTTTAGTTCTTAAAAAATTATATTTATTTCAATTTAGTCTCCTTTTTTTTTATTCAATTTGACTTTTAGCAAAGAAAATTTTGAGACTTAACAATGGTAAATTTGGTAGTTTAGTGAAAAAATATCAAATTAAAACAATTACAATCTTTTAAAAATTAAACTAAGATATTTAGTTTTTAAAAACCAAAAAAATGTACTCTTTCAATGATTTACTCTAACGATGAAATGTGCCTATAAGAGAGCTGCAAAATTTTTTTTTTTGAATTGCATGCACTTTCTCATGAAAATATTGACCTGCATAATTGGCGACAAAATGTACACCCACATGCGCGCACACACATATATATAGGCCGTGTTCGACAAATAAGTTTATAACTTATAAGCTAGCTTATAGCTTATTTGACTAGCTTATAAGCTCGTTAAAAGTGTTCGGTAAATGAGTTTATTTTAGTAGCTTATAGCTTATTCTGATAAGCTACTTTGAGTAGCTTATAGCTTAAAGTTTTTTGTTCCTATTTTGCCCTTACTATTTTTTCAAAATACCCATTATGTCCATTACTTTATTATATCATATTTACTCATCTTTTATTATATTTATATTTATATATAATATATTATACATATATAATATTATATATATGATAAAAATACATAAGTATATTATAAATATGTATAATATATATAAAAATAATAAAATATGTAAATATATTTTATTATATATAATAAGATATAATAATATATATAAATTATTATATATGTAAAAATATATTATTCATATATAAATATATATTTTTAATGAATTTTATATTTATAATAATTCAAATTAATTTAATTAAAAATAAAAATGATAGATTTATTTATATTATTTTAGAATTAAAAAATATATGCCCTTTATGTCATTTTATACTTTTCAACTACTCAATCAGCTACTTTTACTGAACACTTCTTATTCAAATAAGCTAGCTTATAAGCTATAAGCTAAAAATTAACTTATAAACTATCCACTAACTTATAAGCTAATTTTACTGAACAGAACTATATAAGGAGTTAATAATTGGGTAGCCTTATCCTCATTAGTTAATATGGGTTCAGAAATAAGAATTGCTTTTATTTTTCTATTTAAAGATTTCTTTGAAAAATATGTGATGTTTCCTTTTCTGCCGTTGTACTATGACAGCCACAGCCTAGAATTCAGGCTCCAATGTTCGAAGAAGGCTGTTAACCTAATCAACTTTTTGTCTTTATCACCACCACTTTATAAAATTTAGCAATGTCAAATCGGGTTATTTGGCCTAGGCTGTGATTATTTTGTCTAGTTTAACATGTAATGGATCGGTAATTAAACGAGCTAATAAAAGGTTGTTCAAGTTTGCGTCTAGATCCACTGTAGTAGGAGAATCTTGTAAGATGGCTTTCATAATTTTAATTGTGATTAAAAAGGTTTAAATATATTTATAATCACGACATTAATTGTGATTAAAAAAATCGTGACTAAAAGTATTAGTCAAAATTAAAATTATGCTCACCAACTCACAGGATTTTTACGCGTTGGAGTGGATTCGCATGTGTTCAAGTCTAACCATATTGGCTTGCAAGCTTAAATGAATTTCTCACAAACCACTTTTAATTATTTTTTAAAAAAATTATATTCAATTAATTAAATGTTAAATATTTTAAATAAAAGAATTTCATTTTTTTCATTTAGATACATTTAATTCTTGTAAAATATTATATTTTAGAATATTTATTGAATTACTAATAATAACCTTAATTATTAATAAAATTAATATATTAATTTAATTTCATTAATAAAATTCAATTTTATTAACATATTATTTAATATTACTATATCTAAATTAGAACTTTATATTTTTTTTTCAGAAGTTACAATTTTTTATATATAAAAAAACTAATGAAAGAAGATAAAATAAATTTTAGTATACAAAATAATTTAAATTATGTAAAAAAAAAAAGCAAGCCAGCCTAGAGCGAGCTTTGTAAATGGATATAAATTGATAAATCTAAATCTGCCCATAAACAAGTCGACCGTGGGCCATGGGATAATTTGACAAGTCTAATAGGATCCACGTAGAATCCACTTCATTGTAATCATTAATCAAGCATCTTTGGCTACTTACAAATTTT
The DNA here is from genome assembly GCA_037074585.1 of Biancaea sappan. Classification (NCBI taxonomy): domain Eukaryota; kingdom Viridiplantae; phylum Streptophyta; class Magnoliopsida; order Fabales; family Fabaceae; genus Biancaea; species Biancaea sappan. Next base: position 84,811,876 of record CM073490.1, on the reverse strand, counting down.
TGTTTACTTTGAGTTTATTTTAATGGAGTTTCATAAATAATTAAGAAGTGTTTTGAGAGAAAATTAATTTATATTTAATAAAATTCTTTGATAATCACTTGTAAAAGAAATTATTTTTTAATATGAGAATGTACTTTTTTGTTTCCCATAAATATTTTTTACTAGAAACAATTTTACTTGAAATATTATCAGACATTAAATGTGAATATCTTCTTTAGCAGAAACTTAAATTTGTGTTCTCCTTATTATGAAAAATTAATTATTTTTTCTAGACCTAACCCTCGTTAGTTATATAGATATGTTCTATAAACTGGAGTGTAGAGAAAAAAATGTGATAATTAATGATTTTGGTTAGAAGTTTGGGCTGTCTAAAAAACTACTTCAGCTAACAAAGATAGGCTCTAATATTTTTTTTTCCACTTTCTTGCCATACTACAAAAAAAAAAGTTGCTTCTACCATACCACTCAGAAGTAACCTTATTATTTTCTTTAAACATTTGGCCAAACACCAAATATGAATATATATAATCTGAAAAGTAAATAGTTTCTGACTTCCCAAAAGCTTGGCCAAACAGTCCTTATGAAAAGATATGGGAAACTTGTTGAAAAGTATAATTGGATGCAACTTAACTGTTGCATGAGGAGCTTGGTGATAGAACTTCAATACCATGGATAGTATTTTTAATGTAGAGATTCTTCCTTTATTGGCTAGAGAGAATTAATCCCATGAAGGAGGACACCAGGTGAATAATATTTGTAGATCTTTAAAAGTGTTATCTATAGACATGGTAATTGTTAAAAATAATAATTCGACCTAGTTCATCTTAAAAGTTAAATCGAGGGAATGATGTCTACATCTATATAAAAAGTCTTTAACACATTCTGTTCACTAACGTGGGACTTCAACCGTAATTAAAATGAGTTGAACAAATAATATGACTCTTGTTGCAAAGATAGTCAACCAACACAAGTTGGGCTTATTCAAAAAATTTATAACAAGATCAAGCAAAACGCCACTGAAGAACTCAAATTGAAAAAAAAAAAAAAACAAGGCAATTCAAGTAATCTTCTCATTCATTTAACGAAAAGCAGGCTTCACTAATACTTGGAACTCTTCACCTAAGTTCACACCTTATCAATTACACGTACGAACTAGTTTTAGGTGGAATAATTAGGATAAATTTAGTGTGGACGCAAAAACCAATTCAAAAAACATGATGCTATTTTAGCTGATTCTTAGGTTAGTTTTCATTCTAGAGGAATTAATATAAATTCGCATGATATATATATATATATATATATATATATATATAATAAAGGAGATTATCTATTTTGCCAATAAAATGTCTGGATTTCAATTTGCATTTAATGAAATGAAATATTTAAAATTAGAAAGATGTTAAATGTAATTTAGCTAAACTTTAGTAGAGCCTAAATTGACTAAAACTCCATTTTGGCTCCTTATAAGTGCGTCTTTTCTCAATTTGGTCCTTCACACATCTGAAAAATCTTAATTTGATACGTGGCCGGCACAAAAAATGGAGACATTCCCCACCTCTATAAGTTTTAAGCACCCCATTTTTTCCAAGTTCCTTTCTAAAATTTAAAATAAATAACAACAACAATAATAATAACTAGAAAAATAAAAAAAGTAAATGATAAGTAACAAAAATAAATTCAAAAATTAAATACAAATAAAATTTTAGAGTTAGGAAGTAAAATGAAAAAACAAAATTAGGAACTAAAAATATAAATGAAAAATAATAATAAATCATAAATAAGAGGAAAAAAATAAGAGGAAGAAAAAAAAATATAATTTTGTGTAGAACAATGTAACCCGAATAACCCACCTTATCCCACATCAAATTAGCCTATCCTTTGACCAAACAACCTTGCTAGCCCTTTTCTCACCCAAACACTCTAAACTCAAATATGTTGTCCCATCTAACCCTAAAACCAAAACCACCTATCACATAGCCAAACAGTCCCCCTCCATTTTCTCTCAAACCCCAGCCATTGGTTTTGATATGAAGAAAGGGGAGGAAAAAGAAAATAGAGAATGAGCTTGGCAAAGAGTGGATGCGGTGAAGAAGGAACCACATCTCGACACCTTTGGCTCTACCCTGAACCAAGCTACGAGCCTACCTTGAGTCACACCAAGCTTTAGGTACAATTATTCTTGGCCTTTAAACCTAAGTCGTGGCCTTACTCTTTCTCTTCAAACCCGTGGTGAGCCACGACATCTAGTTAAAGCTGTGTGAGGTTAGGTTGGACATCATTGGGGGAGACGGAAGAATGTGATACACAAAATAAATAAGCTATACCCTAGACAATGGGGTGAAGCCTATGAATATCTACTTATCAGTATATGCCTCTCCTTCTCTTGGTGTATTTGAAAGAGGAGGAAAATAGGTATAAAACTTAGTGAGAAGATATACTACTTTACCATAAAACATTCAACCACAAAAGAGAGGCATAAACATAAATCATATAAAATCAACAAGATCAAGTAAGGGCAATACATCACACATTTTATTCTGATATCCATTTTCAACACTTCTCATGTTTGAACAACTTTCATCCTGTTTAGTATGCTTCAGTCACCCTTATTGACTCCATCTTGCATAAAGGCTATATTGTTTGCCCATAGGTTACATTATCTGCCTGAAGGCTATCTTATTCACTTGTAGGATAGTCATTTTCTCGAAGGCTATCTTATTCGCCCATAAGCTATATCATTTGTTCAAAGGCTATATTTTCTAGCAATAGACTATACCATCTGTCTAAAGGCTATATTGTCTACCCATAGGTTATAAAATCTACCCGCAGGCTCTGTCATGTGCCCGAAGGATAAATCATTTGCCCGTAGGTTCTATCATTTGCCCGTAGGCTATATCATATGCTCGTAGGCTATATCATTTGCTCATGGGCTCTATCATCTGCTCGAAGGCCATATCATCTGCCTATAGGATCTATCATCTGCTCATAAACTATATCGTCAGCCCGTAGGCTATCGATGGCCATTGTTTTTAGTATAAGTATATTTTGCTCCTTTATTCGCTCTACCTTTCCCTTATTGACTCAAACTCATGGGACTCAAATCCATGCCCCCTCCTTTCCATGTTAACCACATTCACAATTACTTTTCATACATCAAGCGATCAATCACAAGAACCATAGTAACAACATCATCGTATCATGCCCTACTTGCCTCAAAGGTTGCAAAGTCTATTATCATCACTTTCCAAATTCAATAACATTCATGACACAATTTCAATATAACATCTTAAAATATATGCCACATGGACCAAAGGATTCTCATTCATATAATAAGCATAGTAATTCCACTTTCATATACATCACATTTAATCCAAAAGAATCATACATGAAAATATCATAAACTACCATGTAATTGTTCTTACTCCTTATATACATAGCCGCAAACCATACCACAACATTTCTTATCAAGCTATTAGGTTCCCTACAGAACTCACACGTGCACTCATTCAACCATAATACTTTCATAGCCATTTACTCTTCTCACACATTCATATGTTCCTTTAACATTTTCTAAATTCTCAATTCCATATAAATCCAAATGCTCAACTTAAATAATCACATGTTCAATTTAAATTTAAGGAGTTTTCAAAAAGAAATAGCAGGGGTGAGATAGGATATTTCCTCATCTTGGATCCAAGCTACAAGCTCTATTCGATTTCTTACTTGAGATATAAGAGAAGGTAATTCAAGGAGTCTGGGAACTATAATACCTATAATTTTGTTGTGCCTTGGTTGATGTATTTGTTCCATTTTATGTGTTTGTGTAAATTTTTGGTTGAATTGAAACTTTTGAATGAATGATTATGAATTAATGAAATCTTGTGTGTATTCCTATATCCTTGTGTTAAACCATGTGTGTAAATAGTTTTGGACATGGACAATGCCCATGGATGGTGATTGGATATCTTGTGATGGTTGTGATGGTAAATTATGGCTTAAGGGTGCTTGTGTAGGGACCCAAGTGGATCGAATGTAGAAATTTGGTGTGTGATGGAAATTGTGGTAAATACTTGTATTGTGTGCATTTTGTGATGTTATGTGGGTCGTGAGGTTATGGTGCTGAGGAAGGATGTGTGGGTAGATGGATTATTTAATTTAAGAGGAGATTTCATTTATGCCCTTAAATTAAGGATATGTGTGTGTAAGATTGAGGGCAAAATAGTAAACTTGGATACTTAAATAAAACCCATACTGTCCAGCCCTGACATTCATGCCCAACTCTCCTTTGTATATGTCCTTCGTGCATTTCCTTTCTTCCCACCCCTCTCACCTTTCAAGCCATTCTATCTCTTGTTGTTGCTTGGATTTCTGGCAAGAAACCTTACTTTGATGACTTTTCTTCGGCTTAGGAAAGTGGACTGGAGGTGAGTTGATAAGTCCTTTATTTTCATTATCTTCCTATAGTTTTATTGGGCTTTTTCCTTCCCTTGCTCCTATTTCACTTTCCTTTTTGCATTCTTTATCTTAGTTCTTACATTTTATTTATATTTTGTAGTTCTCCTTGTTCTTGCCCTTTTTATCCCCTTTTCCCTACATTTTGGAGTAATTTTTTGTGTATTTTCCTTGTAGGTATATATTTTGTATGATACAAGTTGGAAAGCTGAAGAAACCTGAAAGAAAATTGCAAAATTCGAAGGCTGGCGCCTCAGGCTCCAAAGCACAAACTCTCTACCAGACAATTAATTGTGGTGCCTCAGACGCCACATGGGGTACCTAGAGGCGCCAGTAACCTAACTCTCTGTCTCGAGGCATGAAGGTGGCGCCTCAGGTGCCACCTAGGGCGCCTAGGCGCCATGAAGTGATTTTTCCAGCGTTTTTCTGCGTGGCGCCTAGCGCCTGGGCGCCAGGATCCTGACATATTCGTGACTCAGCCTATAAATTGGATTTCTGAAGCATTTTTTGGGATCTTTTGGCTGGAGAAGAAGGAGCTCTGCTAGGGCAAAATTGAGGAAGAAGGGAAACATATTCTCCATTGAGTTTGATGCTTATTTCTTTCTCTCCTTCCTCTTGTATCATGTTTATTTATGTATTTGTGATGTTTTTCTCTTCTTCCACCATGTGTAACTAAGTCTCTAGGGTTAGGGGATTGATGTAATTAACTCCTATGAAGCTTTGTTATTGAATGCTTTAATATAATTACAATTTCGATCTTTGGAGTAGACTTTACCGTTTTTTATCACTCTTGGATACTTAGCTACCATCTTCAATGAACCTAGGGTTTATATTAGTGCTAGACATAGCTTGATATGGACTTGCCTTTGTAATTTCTACCGTAATTCGGGTTAGTCTAGACATAGATAACCTTAATTGTGTGGTTTTTATGAGTTCTTACGATTAAACGCCGAATCAATTAATTTGACTAAGACATTAGCTAATTAATTGAGTGAAGAAGATTTGTTTCACCAAGACATTGGGTTCAAATATCTTTGTGAACTTAATCAACAATAAGAGGAATTTGCAAATGTATTGAAGTATTCTCTAATGACTCAAAGATTAGTTTATCTATGAATTAATCGGATTAAGAGCTAAGTAAAATCAATCCCCTATGCCCGCTTTGTTCTCATATAGTTTTCGTTGTGCTAGCCAACTTAATGTCTTAATTTAGTTTACTGTCTTTAACTTTAGACTCAACCACTCTACCTTTTCAATTGTCTAAATATAATTTGAGCTAGTGAAATTGGTAATTGTTAAAGTCAATCCCTGAGGACGATAAATCTTTCTCTCTCACTTTACTACTTGTGCGACCTGATACACTTGTCGGGAAATTAATGCACCAAGTTTTTGGCGTCGTTGCTGGGGATTGACGGTGTTAACAATATTAAGAGTAGCTAGTAGGGTTGTAGTTTGGACCTTACTTTTTCTTTTCATAGTTATACTTCAAATCATACATTTATACTTGTTTATACTGTTGTTTTTGTTTATATTCTTTATCTTACACGAATCTTTGGTTTATGCGAGGTACCACCGACCCAAGTTCATTAGAATTTGACTCGAAAATTGAAAGGTCGGCTCGCGCACGCAAAAGGCAAACCAGAGAAACTAGACGAGCTCAGCAAGCTCAAACCGCACTGATGGCTGAACACAATCCTAATCCTCAACAGAATGCTCCAGTTCCCCCTCCTGCAAGAACCCTCATGGATTATAACATTCCAACTGTGGAGGGATGTGGTGCTAGCATTGCACAACCATCGGTGGAAGCTACTAATTTTCAACTAAACCCAACCCTTCTTCAATTAATTCAGAGCAATCAGTTTGGTGGGCATCCCTTTAAAGACCCCAACTCACATATCTCACGCTTCCTGCAAATCTGTGATACCATAAAGTTGAATGGGGTACCTGAAGAAGCGATCAGACTCCGATGCTTTCCTTTTTCCTTGAAGGATAAAGCACTTATTTGGTTGGAGTCCTTACCAAAGGGAAGTGTTACAACATGGGTGGATTTGGTCCAAAAATTTCTCACAAGGTATTTTCCCCCATCTAGATCTTCAAAGATTCGAGAAGAGATCACCACTTTCAGGCAACAAGAAAACGAGTCCTTAAGTGAAGCCTGGGAGAGGTATAATGCAATCCTGAGAAAATGCCCCCACCACTCATTTGAGCTTTGGATTCAAGCTCAGAGTTTCTATGATGGACTTCTCCCTCAAACAAGAACAGTAGTTGATGCAGCGGCTGGGGGAGCTCTAAATCGCAAGACTCCCGAGCAAGCAATGGATTTGTATGCTACTATGGCTTGTAATGATTATCAATACCATGGGAAAAAGACATCGATGAAGAAAACTGCGGGAATGTTGGAAGTGAGCACCTTGGATGCTCTTTTGGCCCAAAACAAGTTGATCTCTCAACAGATGGCTGAATTAAACAAGAAATTTGATGTAGCAAAGGTGAATTCCATCAACCATCCAGCCATCATCTGTGATTTTTGTTCTGGTAGCCATGCGAATAAAGAATGCCCTGGCAATATGTTTAGCTCTTCTTCAGAGCAAGTAAACTATATAGGAAATCAACACAAGGGGCAAAACAATCCTTATTCGCAAACTTACAATCCAGGATGGAGGAAACATCCAAACTTTTCATGGGGGAATCAGAATCAAAATCAGAACACGTTTTATAAGCCACAACAGTCATATCAGAGCTCTTCCTCTCAACCTCAGTCTAATGAGAAATTCTTTTCTTTGGAAAATGCTCTAGAAAAGTTGACTCTACAGACTACATCCTTCATGCAACACACTTCTACATTCATGGAGGAGACAAGAAGTGGCTTTCGAAACCAAGAAGCTTCCATTTACAATTTGGAGACTCAAGTAGGCCAAATTGCGAGACAACTAGCTGATAGACCTCAAGGTTCTCTCCCAAGTGATACAGTAGTCAACCCAAAGGAGCATATCAAGGCTATCACTACCAGAAATGGGCGGATAATAGAATCGATTCCCAGAAGAGAGAAGATGATTGAAAAAGAGAATGAGGATCTAGTTGAAGGTGAAGGCTCGAGAAGTCGTGACACTTCTCCAAAGGTTGTGAGGGAAGAACAGAAAAAAGAAAAGATAAGTGTGGCCAAACCTCCCATACCACCACTCAAAGCGCCATTTCCCCAACGCCTCCATAAGCAAAAGGATGAGCAATAGTTTAGTAAATTCTTGGAGGTTTTTAAGAAACTTCATATCAACATACCTTTTGCTGAGGCCCTGGAACAAATGCCATCTTATGTGAAGTTCATGAAGGAACTTCTATCCAAGAAGAGAAGGATTCCAGATGATGAAACAATCATGTTAACGGAGGAATGTAGTGCCATAATCTAAAAGAAATTACCTCCTAAGCTCAAAGACCCGGGTAGCTTCTCTATTCTTTGCACTATTGGAGAGGTCATTTTTGGTAAAGCTTTATGTGATTTGGGGGCAAGCGTTAGCCTTATGCCCCACTCTATTTTTGAGAAACTTGGGATAGGGCAAGTCAACCCCACAATGATGACTCTCCAATTGGCCGATCACTCAATCAAGTACCCTTATGGGATAGTAGAAGACGTCTTGGTTAAGGTTGATAAATTCATATTCCCGGTGGACTTCGTAGTTTTGGACATGGCAGAAGATGAAGAAATACCCCTCATTTTGGGAAGGCCATTCCTAGCTACTGGTAGAGCATTGATCAATGTAGTCGATGGAACGTTGACCTTAAAGGTTGGTGATGAAGAAGTGATCTTCAATGTTTTTAACGCAATGAAGCATCCCATGGGAAAAGAGGAGTGTTTTAAAATTGATGTGCTTGATTCTATAATCTATAGCACATTTATGGGAAATTCCTATGAATCCCCTCTTGAGAAGGTATTGGTGCAAGGTAAAAGTGCAACTCAGGATGATGAAGACCCTCAAGTCGCTGAACACATAGGATTGCTTAAATCCATTCTGACATACTTGGTGTCATCTCTTTCCCCTAAGATTGAAGAACTTCACAAGGAGGAATCCAAAGTAGAAGCTTCCAAGTTGGAGCTCAAACCCTTGCCTCCCAACCTAAAGTATGCATTTCTTGATGAGGACAACTCCTCCCCCATAATTATGAATGCGGAGTTGAATAGTTTGGAGGAGGAGAAACTGTTAAGGGTCCTTAGAGAATTCAAAAGTGCCATGGGGTGGTCCATTTCTAATTTGAAGGGAATAAGCCCCTCCATATGTATGCATAAAATCCTCATGGAGGAAAATTATAAGGAGGTTGTGCAACCACAGAAGTGACTGAATCCCACAATGAAAGAAGTAGTGAGGAAGGAAGTGGTGAAGCTTCTGGATGCCGGTGTGATTTATCCTATATCTGACAGCTCTTGGGTTAGCCCAGTTCATGTAGTGCCTAAGAAGAGTGGAACAACAGTTGTGTCAAACGAAGACAATGAGTTAATACCTACAAGAACTGTAACTAGATAGAGGGTGTGCATAGACTACAGAAGACTCAATGATGCCACTCGGAAGGATCACTTCCCTCTTCCATTCATTGATCAAATGTTGGAGCGGCTAGTGGGCCATGATTACTATTGCTTTTTGGATGGTTATTCTAGATATAACCAAATAGCAATTGCTCCTAAGGACCAAGAGAAGACCGCCTTTATTTGCCCATACGAAGTCTTCGCATACTGAAGGATGCCTTTCAGACTTTGCAATGCTCCGGCCACTTTCCAAAGGTGTATGCTTTCAATATTTTCTGATATGAATGAGAAATTTATTGAAATCTTTATGGATGATTTTTCAGTTGTAGGTTCTTCTTTTGATAACTGTTTGCACAATTTATCTCTGGTTTTAAAAAGATGTCAGGAAACTAATTTGGTCCTAAATTGGGAGAAATGTCATTTTATGGTGAGAGAGGGAATAGTATTGGGACACAAAATCTCTTCTAAAGGAATACAAGTAGACAGGGCTAAAATTGAAATTATAGAAAAACTCCTCCTTCCATTAATGTCAAAGGAGTACGAAGCTTCTTGAGGCATGCTGGATTTTATAGGAGATTTATTAAAGACTTTTCAAAAATTGCCAAACCTCTGTGCAACCTCCTAGTTAAGGATGTGCCTTTTGTTTTTGATGAAGCATGCTTGTTAGCTTTTATCACCTTGAAAGAAAAATTGATTAGTGCTCCTATAGTTACTCCACCTGATTGGAATCTCCCTTTTGATTTGATGTGTGATGCTAGTGATATAGCTGTTGGTGCTGTGTTAGGACAGAGAAAGAATAAGTTGCTGCATGTGATTTATTATGCTAGCCATGTTCTCGATACCACCCAACTGAATTATGCCACCACTGAAAAAGAACTTTTGGCTATTGTTTATGCATTTGATAAATTTTGTTCTTATTTGGTAGGAACTAAGGTAGTTGTTTATACTGATCATGCAGCAATTAGGTACTTATTCGCTAAACAAGACTCCAAACCATGGCTGATTTGTTGGATCCTTTTGCTCCAAGAGTTTGATTTGGAGATAAGAGATAAGAAAAGGGTGGAAAATGTGGTGGCTGACCACTTATCACGAATTGAAAACCAGGAAGGACAAAATAATGACCATATTCTCATCAAGGAAGAATTTCCGGATGAACGACTCCTTGCCATCCACGAACTGCGATGGTATGCTGATATGGCCAATTTCAAAGCAGCAAAAATTCTCCCAATGGAGTTAAATGGACAGCAATTAAGAAAATTTCTTCATGAAGCCAAATTTTATGTTTGGGATGAACCTTACCTGCTGAAAAGATGTAAGGATGGACTACTGAGAAGATGTGTGCCTCAAGAGGAGGTTAAAGACATCCTATGGCATTGCCATGCTTCGGGGTATGGGGGTGATTTTAGTGGTGACCGGACAGCCGCCAAGGTATTACAATCAGGGTTATATTGGCCAACCATGTTCAAAGATGCTTATGAGTATGTAAAGTAATGTGAAAGATGTCAAAGGACGGAAAACATCTCCAAGAGGTATGAGATGCTTATGAACTCAATTCTTGAGGTGGAGTTATTTGACATTTGGGGGATTGACTTTATGGGCCCCTTCCCATCATCCTATTCCAATGTTTACATACTCGTAGCAGTTGATTACGTATCAAAGTGGGTTGAAGCTTTTGCAACTAGAACCAATGATGCTCATGTAGTGATGAACTTTCTCAAAAAGAATATATTCTCAAGATTTGGCGTACCGAGGGCCTTGATTAGTGATGAAGGCACGCATTTTTACAACAAGAAACTTGATTCTTTATTGGGAAAGTATGGCATAAAGCATCGAGTCGCAACTCCTTATCATCCGCAAACAAGCGGCCAAGTGGAAGTATCGAATCGAGAATTAAAGCAGATTTTGGAGAAAACAGTCAATTCCTCAAGGAAAGATTAGGCTTCTAAGCTAGATGATGCACTATGGGCCTACTGAACAGCTCTGAAGACACCAATTGGGATGTCCGTATATCAGTTGGTGTATGGGAAGGCTTGCCATCTACCTGTAGAATTGGAGCACAAAGCCTTCTGGGCTACTAAATTTCTCAACTTTGATTTGAAAGCGGCCGGAGAGAAGCGGATCTTGCAACTTCATGAACTGGATGAATTTAGGCTACAAGCCTATGAAAGTGCACGGATTTACAAAGAAAAGGCTAAGCAATGGCACGACAAGCGAATCATTCCTAGGAGTTTCGAGCCTGGGCAATTGGTACTATTGTACAATTCCAAATTGAGGCTCTTTCTTGGAAAACTAAAGTCTAGATGGTCTGGCCCGTTTGTGATCAAGGAGGTCTTTCCTCATGGAGCGGTGCTGCTGTCCAACATGGAAAAGGAGGTAAGCTTCAAAGTCAACGGACAACGGTTAAAACATTATTTGGGAGAAGAGAGCCGACCCAAGTGCTCATCCATGCTCCTTTCAACTCTATCATGAAGAAACCAGGAAAAGTCTAGCTAAGGACTATAAATTTAGCGCTTCTTGGGAGGCAACCCAAGTCTCTCACTTTTCTCTTTTAATTTCAGTCTTTTACTGCTTTCCAGTATTGTGCTCCTGTTGTTGTTGTGGCTGTGTTAATGTTGCTGTCCATTTGTATGTGTGTGTGCTGCTTAATTTGTGCAATTTGGATGAAATAATCTTGTAGGAATGATATGCTGAAATTGCCCATGTTGCTTGAATTGAGTATTTGTGTTTGATTGCTGCATTTTGTGTTGCTTGCTGCAACTCGTGTGATTCACTATTCTCAATTTCTGTGCTCGAACATTGCCTAGTTTGCTTGGGGGACAGGTCTGCTGCTAAAAATTGCTTTTCTAGATTGCTGTCACTCTGGCGCCTTGAGACGCCAGAGGGCAAACTTTCGGGTTGACCGGCGCCCAAGCGCCACACAGGGCGCCTGAGGGGCCCCGTCTTCAGCAGGGCAGTTATCTCAACGTAGCCCCGTCCATATTTAAGCCCCGCCTTCGTTTTCAGCCTCATTTTTCACCCTCCTCAAACCCTAGCAGCCCCTTTTCTCTGAAGTCAGTGGACCTCCGCCGTGCAGCCCTCATTTGCCTCCATTTTCGGTAAGTTTCACTCTCCATATCCCACCATTCCTCTTTTCCCCCACTTTCCATACACCTTCCTTCCCCTTTCACCATTTTTGCCTTCCTATCGTGACCTCCCCTCTTCACTCTTGTTATCTACATTTTGGTGGCTGTGTGGTGCTTCACGATCCTCCTTTCCATTTCCGGTAATTTCTCTTCCCTTTCATGGTCTTTTATTTATTTTTCTTCAAAACAATAAAAGGGAACATTCATCTTTTTAGAAAATTTCAAATTTAGATGCTTCACATTTTCAAGATATGGCTGTTAAATGAATGTTAGTTCCCCTTTTGCATTTTATTTCAAAACAAAAAAAAAACAAAAAAAATTTCTTTTTGACTAAAAAGGGAATTGAAATGTCTGATGTGAATTTTAGGGTTTTAATTTAAATTTTAGAAATTCTTTTTGGCTTTTCTAGGATTATAACTGCTGATATGTCTGGAAAACGGCAAAGAAAAAGTCAAGGAGAGTCTTCGTCTCGTAGAAATTTTGATCCATCTAGATTTAGGTCCTTAGAACATAGCAAGCATTTTGAGGATTTAGAGCCTAGAGAATTTATTGCTGAATCTGGTTTTAACTTACGAAAGGGTGAGCACCCTGAAATTCTACACTGGATTAGAGAGTGGGGTTGGGAAAAATTGTGTAAGCCGGCAGCCCATTTTTGCCCTGTAATTGTAAAAGAATTTTATGCTAATGCTTACCGGTTGAGGAGTGATCAAGGTGTTAGGGATCCCTGTATTTCCTTTGTTAGAGGAAAGGATATTCATTACTCAATTAACAGTCTCAATAATTATTTTGGCTTACATTATGCACCAGGGCAATGTGTTTTTGATAATTGGATGAGACACAGATATGTGAAAGCCCCTCACATTATTGCCACTCTCTGTCGGGATGGGGCAAGTTGGGAACTAGAGGCCGAGGGAAAAGCTGCTAATTTTAAAAAATCAGATATGAAACAAATTCCCAAGGCTTGGTGTACATTTGTCCAGTCCAACTTGCTTCCTACCTCGAACCGGTTAGAGGTAACCATCGAACGAGCGGTGGTTATCTATTTGATCGTGACAGGGAAGGTATTTAATGTGGGTTCCCTGATTTCCCATAATCTTTCAAAATTATCTCAAAAACAGGGAAAACACCTCGGATATCCGTGCCTCATCACAGGCTTGTGTGAGAAGGATGAGGTACCGTTAGAGGATGTACCGCGAAGAGCCCGGAGAGCACTATCACCAAACAGGTGATAGACTAGATGTTTCGCAATTTTATGGCTATCGCGGCTCCTCTATCGGTCCTTCCTCCTCCTCCTCAGGTACCTGTGAGACCCCGCGCTGCACCTCCTCTGGCTAATATGTCGGAGCGCCTGAGTAGTGTTGAGACTGGGATTGGGGAAATCAGGCACACCCTCGATACCTTCATCGCCACTCATAACCAACAGCATCGGGCACTAGCTCATGCGATGTATTCCCTTGGTCGGCATTTCAGTGCCCCCACTGACGATTGGATGCTGGAGGATCCTACATATGACCCATTTGCATATATCAATTTCGATCCTTCTGCTAATCGGGAAGTCGAGGTGAAGGCAGCCACAACATGGAAGGAAAGGCCGACAACGAGGATGAGGACGATGATTGATTTATGATTTTGATTCACATCTTGTTGCAGCTGTTATTTTTGTTATTTCTGTTTTTAGTTATGTTTTGTACACACTTTCTGATATTTAGTATTTTAGTCTTGTAACTTGTAGATTTTTCTGTTGATGTTTAGTGCTATTGGATCCTTTTTGGTTTAGTGGATGTTGTCTCTTGCTTTTCCTTTCTGCAATCGGTTATTTTTCTGTTGTTTATTTCTCGTTATTTTGGAATTATTGTGGATGGTTTCTTTTTGGTTTATAGCATTCATTTTCCCTGCCCCCTGTTTTGGATTGTCCCTTTTTAAATGTTCAAGCCTTGTTTTTGGGTTGGTTTGACATTGGGGACAATGTATAGTTTTGGTTTGGGGGAGTTGAGTGGTTTTAGGTGTCACGACCCATTTTCTAGGCACATGACCGGCACAATGATGAATATCCTATCACTGTAAGCCTTTCGATAAATTCTTCCCACAAGTAAAATTGTTAGTCATTATCTCTATATTCTCAAAATACCATTGCTTAATAAATACAAAGAAAATACATCAGATTTTCTTAATTAAAAATAATAGATCCTCAGTACAAAATACATTATCATACTGAAATACAAGCCAAATACCAAACCCCTGACCTAGATGTCCTAGACGGTTACAGAGCAACATACTGTATAACAAAAGAAGGGCCTACCCGACAGCAGGAAGGTCCAACGTGATCTACTCCTCTAGCGGATGTACTTCAGCGGCAACCTGATCTGAACAAAAAGTTTGTATAGAGAGTGTGAGCTTTTAAACTCAGTGAGCAAATCGGCCTCGCGTTAATAAAATTCAAATACATCACCAGTCATGCAAGCATATCCGAAGGCTCAAGCTCAACCAATAGACATAGTTAGAAATTACATACAAGAAAAATTCATCCAATTCAACAAACGATACTAGTACTCGTCAATGGCAATATATCCCAGAGAGCGCACACAGGCCGGCTCACCAATTTTGTATTTTTCTGCCATGACGCACAACCTCATCCTCTTAGCTAGGGCGCCTCACGGATTTATCACCAATCCGGGCTATATCCCTACTGAGGGAATCGTTGTCTCCACACTCATTGGTCAAGACACCCTTTAACCCGGGTTTTCCGCCTTGCCGTGAGAGGGGGTACTGTACCGCTCAATCACAATCAATAGTACAACAGTTCATATCATAATCAGAAGCACAATATAATACTCATCCATATAACAGGTATAGTATATAACTATATGATTCAAATTTCATATCATCATGAGATACTTGCTTTGTCTTATCCATACTTCTGGATTAATTATCTCATTATATTCCTTATTCTGAATCCAATTTCTCCCTATGAATCTTGGGAGTGTCCTACGACATACTTTTTATCACCAGTAATGCTAAAATTCTATTAAAACAGGGTCGTTTCACTCACCTGGATTCCGTACGAGTATCACTTCTCTAAATCGTTACGGACAAGAGTACGCAGGTGAATTTCAGTGTTCCGCTACAGAGATTTTCATGAAAGATTACAGAAAATACGTTAAGATCGTTTTCGTATAGATACTGTTCATACGTACAGGTACTATTCATACGGTCACTATTCATACATACGGTACTATTCATACGGTCACTATTCATACGTACAGGTACTATTCATACCAGAAATACAGAATACAATCTGTAAAAGAGTACACCAGGTAAGTTCCTAGGAAAGAGTGGAGGGTCACACTGGACACACTTAAAAACCATATCTTTCCTTAGCCAAAACTTTCCTATACATGTATTCTCCACAGATTATATTCTATTTCGGTAATCAGAGAATCAAAATAACAGCTAACGACAGTTTTTCTGATGTGGAAGATCGGCCAAAGCCGCAACCACAGAGCATACTTAAGAAAATAACTCCTAAAATTTGAAAGACATAGAAAGGGCATAGTATCCTTACCTAAGCAAAAACGGAAAGGCCCAAAATCTCAGAAGCCTAGCGTCGGAGCAAGAGAAACTTAAGGAGGGAAGAAGAGAAGTTGAAGGTGTGAGTTTAGAAGTGAAATGGAAGGGACTATTTATAGTAAAAGTCAAGGGTACTATTTGATACTATACGCTAATAAAATATTCAATTTACTATTCATAAAAATGACATTTCTAATAATGCAGTTACTGTGCACCTATGGACGTTCATTTACTATTAAAAACTTTAAAGGGAAAACTATCCTTTCACCTTAAACCTTTAAGTTTCTTTTCAATTCAGTCCTTTCAATTTAGTCCCTGAGGGTATTTTTACACATAAAACGTCATTTTCTCCTACAAACTTCTTTCTAGTTTTCTCTTATAACCAAACCACATCTAGTACTTGACATTTTGATTGTATAAATGAACAGTACCATATACGTAAATAGTAACAGTAGTTTGAAAACACACATTTATTTTTTATTTTTCATGGGTATTACATTAGGCTTAGACACCACTGACTTTTTGGCTAACCCGTTCTTTTTTGTATATGAATGCCCTTCTTTTGTTAACCATCGCTCCCTTTGGATTTTTCTTGATAAATTGGATAGTGCTTTACAGATTTTATATTATTCCTATTTCAATTAATTTCATGCATTGTCATCTTAATTAAAATATAGCTTAAATTGGATTTTTTAGAATATTTGGATTAAATTGAGTGGTTTTCAATCTTTTTAATTAAAAATTGTTGACCCTCTTATTTTTATAAAATGTACTCTTCAAAACCTTGAAAAATTTTTAGTTTTTACTTATGACAATTTCTTACTCAATAAGAGATTTCCTTCTCTTAATAAAAAAGAGAAAAAACAAAAACAAAAACAAAAACAACAATAAAATGCTCAAATGCATCTATTAAAGTAAAATAAATGGAGGTGTGGTTTAAGTTAAGGAAGTGTAGTGTGGATTAGGCGCACAATACTTGTTCTAACCAATGAATCACATTTTCCTTTCAAATAAAGGCGACGGACAAAGTGTTGTTGTGTGGATTAGGCGCACGGGCGACTCGTTGTTTCCTTAGCCTCGCTTTCCTTTCTTTTTACGTCGATTGAGGGGGAGATGTGTGGATGAGGCACACTGTCTTCACTTCAATCGTTTTATTTTAATGTTCTGTCTATTGAGAAGTTTTCCTTGAGAGCCAAAAATTGTCAAGCAAAAAGGAAAATTTTTTTTTTAAGTTTTTAAAAGAGTAATTTTAAAAAGTAAGGGTGTTTGCATCTCGTCTTTAAAATTTTTGAAAATTCTCTTTTTCTATCTTTAGATTCAAAAATTATCCTTTGCGAGTTAGTTTTATTGAGATGACTATATGAAATTGGCTTGTCTTCGTTTAATGTTTTATGTTGTTCAATACTTCTTTTATATCCTAAAAAATCTTTAGGCTCAGTTTAGTTTAGTTTAGTTTTTAGTTTCCAGTTAGTATTTGCTTGAGGACAAGCAATAGTCTTGGTTTGGGGGAGTTGATAAGTCCTTTATTTTCATTATCTTCCTATGGTTTTATTGGGCTTTTTCCTTCCCTTGCTCCTATTTCACTTTCCTTTTTGCATTCCTTATCTTAGTTCTTGCATTTTATTTATATTTTGTAGTTCTCCTTGCTCTTGCCCTTTTTATCCCCTTTTCCCTATATTTTGGAGTAATTTTTTGTGTATTTTCCTTGTAGGTATATATTTTGTATGATACAAGTTGGAAAGCTGAAGAAACTTGAAAGAAAATTACAAAATTCGAAGGCTGGCGCCTCAGGCTCCAAAGCACAAACTCTCTACCAGACAATTAATTGTGGCGCCTCAGACGCCACATGAGGCGCCTAGAGGTGCCAGTAACCTAACTCTCTGTCTCGAGGCATGAAGGTGGGGCCTCAGGCGCCACCTAGGGCGCCTAGGTGCCATGAAGTGATTTTTCCAGCATTTTTCTGCATGGTGCCTAGGCACCACGTAGGGCGCCGAGATTGTAATACCCGTTAATTTCAGAATATAATTCGCTTAAGAGTATTTTAGAATTCTACAACGTTACTTTAGTTATTTATTTTGGTCATTTTTAATTTTCATATTTAATTGTTCTCTTTGAATATTATTTATGAAAATTTAGTTAAATGACTGGACTAAATATTTGCACAATAAGGGATATATTCTAAGAATGGTGAAATTCATGGAAAAGTGGTTTCAGAATGGTCAATTAGTCCATTTATTGTAAATTGACTGGATGGGTTTGGATGTTGGGTTATGGATACCCATGGGTTATTGAATAACCCATTAGAAATATTTAATATAAAGTTTCAATAGTACCCCCTCATTTTTTTCTTCACGCAACCGAAACTGATATTCGTTTTCTCTCTCCTTTCTTCATCCTCTTCTCAAATCCTTTCCTTGATCTTCAGAAGTTCGATTATTTGTTCGGTTCAAAAGCTTTGTAAGGATCAAAGGAAATTTTCCTACACAAATTCTAGTGTGGAACAAGGTAAACTTGGACAAACATCAAGGTGAGTGAATAACCTTGCTCAGCTAAATTGATATTACTAGTCAAAGTACAATATAAGTCCCATTTACAATATTATTTGGATAATAAGCAATTAATTTTTCATATGGGAGTATATGATGATCAGTAGAAATAAGAGTATGAAGAAATTATTTATTTCATGACAATTGTACTGTGTGATGAATTCTCACTATCTTATTAATGAGTAAAGATCTACGGGATCTAATACACGAGTGTGAAAGGGTTAAAGTCCCATACTACTCGGTGTATATCTAAGAAATCTTATACACGAGTTGAAAGGGTTAGAGTCCCATACTACTCAGTGCATATCTATGAAATCTATACACGAGTTGAAAGGGTTAAAGTCTCATACTACTCGGTGTATATCTATGAAATCTTATTCATGAGTTTGAAAGGGTTAGAGTCCCATACTACTCGATGTATAAGACAATTAATTATATGAGTAAATGTGGTATTTGTACTTTTGATATTTTATATAGTACAGTTATTTACTTACTGAGTTTTTAAATAAACTCACACTCCCTATGATTTTTTTTTCAGATACAGAAAATAAAGAACAAGAGTATGCGTTTGAAGATTAGAAGCCCCTTGGGACTATTCTCTATTTCTGTCTGGTGGGACACCAGTACTTATTAATGTGGATATTAGAAACGCTCTGTACTTTCTATAGGTCTCCTAGGCTTGCGATGAGATAGAAATATCAGATTATGTATGTCTATATTTGCTTATCAGATGAATATAATTTTGTAGTGTGGAATGAATGATTAAGGTTGAATGTAAAACCTTACAGAATATATGTATATAACGTATGTTTGAGAATTATATCAAATGAGTAGTATCTTTTCACATGCTCAATTTTTGGGATGTGACAAATTTGGTATCAGAGGAAAGGTTTTATAGGTCCCCTATAGAGTACAGAGCAAAGTGATCTTTGTGGGCCCTTCCCTATTGTCATGAGCCGCGGCATGACCATAGGATTAGGTTCCATAAAAGACCTTGTAGAGTATAACGTCATTTTATAGATAACTTCTCAGTGGGGCTAGTAAGTGATATTTTGTTTATGTCTGAAAATTGTTTGTTATGTGTGTAGATCTGTGACAGATCAATGTCAGAAGGATCTTCTAATAATAATGAGCATATGGGTCCAAGGAGGGCCATAAATCCACCAGTACATGTGCAAGATGATCCTAACCGTGGTGATAGTTTACATACTCAAAGTACTGAGGGCGCAACTAGTGAGCAAGCAAGAAGAGTCGAACCTGATGCTCACGTCGGTAATGCAACTATTGCACATGTGATTCATTTGATGAATGAACGATTTGACCGATTTGAGGCTGAAATGAGAGGTCGAGCTGCACAAGCTAACCTGCCAGTGGATCCTCCTATTGTTGAAGCTGAAAATGTACCACCAGTTCCGTTAGCGGGAGGAGTTAATGTAAGAGAGGTAAGAATGTCTGAATTCCAGAAAATGAGGCCTCCTACTTTTTCAGGGGAAGATCCCAAAGAGGACCCACAATGTTTCCTTGAAGATTGTGAAGCAATCTGTGATGTTATAGGGTGTTCTCCTACTCAAAAGGTAGAATTCACTTCCTTTCAGTTAAAAGGTAGGGCTGGTAAATGGTGGAGGAACTGGAAGAAAGCTAGAATTCAAGGCGCACCGCCAGTTATGTGGACAGAATTTTACAGATTGGTTATGGATGAATTTCTTCCGGCAAGTGAACGATCATCCAGGGCCAGAGATTTTCTGTATCTACGGCAGGGAACCATGACTGTTGATGAGTATTCAGCTCAGTTTGTTAAATTATCTGAATATGCCCCTGAAATCATTCCTTCTGAAAGGAAGAAAATAGAAAAGTTTGTGGAAGGGCTTCGTGATGCCTTATATGATCAAGTGGGTTCTAATATGAACGATTACTCTTCGTACTCAGAGGCTGTTGATGTGGCCCGAAGAATGGAAAAGAGGTCAAAGAATAAAGAAGAATATCGTCAAAAGAAGAAAGCTAGATATAGAAGATCTTTTGATCAAGGGGAAGACTCAGGGACTTTGAAACCCTTTACTGCGTCACAAAATGCTCCAGCCACTCCTACTAAGTCAACTTATTCTACAGCCAGTGTGGCTAAGCCTCGTTCAGAGAGCAGGGGTGGTTTTAGCTCTTCTAGTAGAGGAGGTACTCAAGGTAGAAGGGAAAAACCTCAATGTCCTGAATGTGGAAAGTTTCACTTCGGAGAATGCAGGTTAAACACTGTTGGTACAGGCTGTTTTCACTGTGGACAAAAAGGACATTTTATAAGGGAGTGCTCTCAGCTCATGACAAGACCAGGTCAAGGGTCTACTTTGCCACCTCGACCACAATCTATTACTCAAACACCAACCCCTTCAACAGGGGGTAGTATGGGAAGAGGTTCTGGAAGAGGCCAAGGTGACCGTGGAAAACAAGCTGCTGGCAGAGGAAATGCAAGAGTATATGCTCTAACCCGACAGGATGCTCAAACATCCAATGCTGTAGTTACAGGTATATTATCTGTTAATACTTTTGCTGCACGTATTTTGTTTGACCCCGGTTCTACTCACTCATATGTGTCGCCCCTATTTGCCAAGAGATTTACATTTGATTCGATTATTCTTAAAGAACCATTCTTGGTTTCCACACCGATGAGAGAGACTTTGATGGTTAAAACATGTTATCGTTCTTGTAAAATAATCGTTGGAGGCACGGAAACTAAGATAGATCTTATGGTTCTCAATATGTTAGATTTTGATGTGATTTTAGGGATGGATTGGTTATCTTCTTGTCATGCTACTATAAATTGTCGTGACAAAGTTATTTCCTTTAATATGCCGGGGAGGAGTAATTTTGTGTTTCAAGGAGATCGAAGTGATGTACCTTGCAACATGATATCTATGTTAAGTGCCCAGCGTATGTTGCGAAAGGGATGTCAGGGATTTCTAGCTTTTATCAAAGATTTAGAAAAGAAAGAACAGAAGTTAGAAGACATTCATGTGGTTAATGAATTCCCAGATGTGTTCTCAGAAGATTTACCTGGATTACTGCCAGAAAGAGATATTGAGTTCAGTATTGATTTGGTCCCAGACACAAGACCAATTTCTATTCCACCTTATCGTATGGCTCCTGTTGAGCTAAAAGAACTCAAAGAACAATTGGAAGATTTGTTAAACAAAGGGTTCATTCGCCCAAGTTTTTCACCTTGGGGTGCTCCTGTTCTTTTTGTGAAAAAGAAAGATGGTTCTATGAGATTATGTATAGATTATCGTCAGCTGAATAAAGTCACAGTGAAGAATAAGTATCCTTTACCAAGGATAGATGATTTGTTTGATCAGCTTCAAGGAGCAAAATACTTCTCAAAGATTGATCTAAGGTCTGGATATCATCAGTTACGAATTAAGAGTGATGATATACCTAAGACTGCTTTTCGTACACGGTATGGACATTATGAGTTTCTTGTGATGTCTTTTGGGTTGACAAATGCACCAGCAGCATTTATGGATTTAATGAACAGAGTGTTCAAATCATTCCTTGATAAGTTTGTAATTGTGTTTATTGATGATATTTTGGTATATTCAAAGAGTCATGAAGAACATACTGAACATTTGAGAATAGTGCTTCAGACTTTGAGAGAGCATCAGTTGTACGCAAAGCTCTCAAAATGTGAATTCTGGATGAGTCATGTAACATTTTTGGGACATGTTATTTCCCAAGAAGGTATTCATGTAGATCCAAGTAAAATTGAAGCAGTAAAACAATGGCCTCGACCAACAACTGTGTCTGAAGTACGTAGTTTTCTTGGCTTAGCAGGGTATTACCGTCGCTTTGTCAAGGATTTCTCTAAGACAGCTCTCCCATTAAATAAGTTAACCCGAAAGAATGTTAAATACATTTGGGATGATTCATGTGAGCAAAGTTTCACCCAATTGAAAGAGTGTTTAACTTCTGCACCAGTCTTAATCCTACCATCAGGACCAGGGGGTTACTCTGTATTCTGTGATGCCTCAAAGATAGGCTTAGGATGTGTGTTGATGCAACATGGTAAAGTCATAGCTTATGGCTCACGTCAGCTTAAAAAGCATGAATTGAATTACCCCACTCATGATTTGGAAATGGCAGCTATAGTGTTTGCCCTAAAGATTTGGAGACATTACTTGTATGGGGAGACTTGTCAAATTTTTACAGATCACAAAAGCCTTAAGTACATTTTTGAGCAGAGAGATCTCAATCTAAGGCAACGAAGGTGGATGGAACTTCTGAAAGATTATGATTGTACCATCCTTTACCATCCAGGTAAAGCAAATGTAGTGGCTGATGCTCTAAGTCGAAAGTCTATGGGAAGTTTAGCTCACATTGCCACTATAAGGAGGTCTCTAATACATGAACTACAAGAGTTGGAAGCTGATGGAGTATTCTTCGAGATCACTGAGTCAGGTACATTTCTGGCTCATTTAACAGTTAGATCATCTCTTGTTGAAAAAGTAAAAGTAAATTTAGAAAATGACATTGATATGGTCAAAATCAGAGATAAGGCAAGGCAAGGTCTAGCACCAAGTTTCTTGGTAGATGAAGAAGGAGTCTTATGGTTTAATAGGAGACTCTGTGTCCCCAACATTGAATCTTTGAAACATGAAATCTTAATGGAAGCTCATGGTTCGCCCTACGTTGTACATCCTGGTGCTGTGAAAATGTATCAGGACTTGAAACAAGTTTACTGGTGGGAGGGCATGAAGCGAGACGTGACTGACTTTGTAGCTCGATGTTTGACTTGTCAGCAAGTTAAAGCTGAACATCGACGACCATCTGGATTGATGCAAAAACTAGATATTCCTGAATGGAAGTGGGAAAGGATCACTATGGATTTTGTAGTAGGTTTACCTCGGTCAACAAAAGGAAATGACTCAATATGGGTCATAGTGGATCGACTTACTAAGTCAGCACATTTTCTTCCTGTTCATACCACTTTCAGTGTAGCAAAACTTGCTCGAATTTATGTTAAAGAAATAGTGAAACTTCATGGTGTACCAATATCCATTATATCAGATCGAGGACCTCAGTTTACTTCTCGGTTCTGGAAAGTCTTTCAAGAGGCTTTGGGTACTAAAGTGAATCTTAGCACAGCATTCCATCCTCAGACTGATGGACAGTCCGAAAGGACAATTCAGACTTTAGAGGATATGCTAAGAGCTTGTGTGATGGATTTCAGTGGAAGTTGGGAAGATCATTTGTCTCTTATTGAATTTGCTTATAACAACAGTTACCAAGCCAGTATTCAGATGGCACCTTTTGAGGCATTATATGGGAGACGGTGTCGATCTCCTATAGGTTGGTTTGAACTTGGTGAAACCAAAATATTTGGACCTGAGATGATACAGGAAGATATAAATAAAGTTAAACTGAT
The DNA here is from genome assembly GCA_037074585.1 of Biancaea sappan. Lineage (NCBI taxonomy): Eukaryota > Viridiplantae > Streptophyta > Magnoliopsida > Fabales > Fabaceae > Biancaea > Biancaea sappan. Next base: position 84,788,272 of record CM073490.1, on the reverse strand, counting down.
CAGAGAGAAGTTGTTAACTGCTCAGAGTAGACAGAAGTCTTATGCGGACAACCGACGACGTGACCTTGAATTTGCAATAGGTGATATGGTTTTCTTACGAATCTCACCTATGAAAGGAGTAATGAGATTCGGGAAGAAAGGCAAGCTTAGTCCGAGGTATGTTGGCCCATATGAGGTTGTAGACAGAGTGGGTAATGTGGCATATCGCCTAGACCTACCTTCCAACCTAGAGGGAGTTCATCCAATATTTCATGTGTCCATGCTACGGAAGTATCTTCCTGATCCTTCTCATGTCATTCAACCCCAAGAAGTTCATTTTGATGAAACTCTCACCTACGAAGAGGTACCAGTAGCTATCCTTGATAGAAAAGTCAAAAAATTGCGTACCAAAGAAATTCCTACTGTCAAGGTTCTTTGGAGAAATCATTCTCGCGAGGAAGCTACGTGGGAAGCAGAAGATGAGATGTGGAAAAACTATCCACATTTATTTGAAACTTGAGGTAAGATTTTAATTCAGAGGACCGAATTCTTTTAAGGGGGTAGAATGTAATACCCGTTAATTTCAGAATATAATTCGCTTAAGAGTATTTTAGAATTCTACAACGTTACTTTAGTTATTTATTTTGGTCATTTTTAATTTTCATATTTAATTGTTCTCTTTGAATATTATTTATGAAAATTGAGTTAAATGACTGGACTAAATATTTGCACAATGAGGGATATATTCTAAGAATGGTGAAATTCATAGAAAAGTGGTTTCAGAATGGTCAATTAGTCCATTTATTGTAAATTGACTGGATGGGTTTGGATGTTGGGTTATGGATACCCATGGGTTATTGAATAACCCATTAGAAATATTTAATATAAAGTTTCAATAGTACCCCCTCATTTTTTTCTTCACGCAACCGAAACTGATATTCGTTTTCTCTCTCCTTTCTTCATCCTCTTCTCAAATCCTTTCCTTGATCTTCAGAAGTTCGATTATTTGTTCGGTTCAAAAGCTTTGTAAGGATCAAAGGAAATTTTCCTACACAAATTCTAGTGTGGAACAAGGTAAACTTGGACAAACATCAAGGTGAGTGAATAACCTTGCTCAGCTAAATTGATATTACTAGTCAAAGTACAATATAAGTCCCATTTACAATATTATTTGGATAATAAGCAATTAATTTTTCATATGGGAGTATATGATGATCAGTAGAAATAAGAGTATGAAGAAATTATTTATTTCATGACAATTGTACTATGTGATGAATTCTCACTATCTTATTAATGAGTAAAGATCTACGGGATCTAATACACGAGTGTGAAAGGGTTAAAGTCCCATACTACTCGGTGTATATCTAAGAAATCTTATACACGAGTTGAAAGGGTTAGAGTCCCATACTACTCAGTGCATATCTATGAAATCTATACACAAGTTGAAAGGGTTAAAGTCCCATACTACTTGGTGTATATCTATGAAATCTTATTCATGAGTTTGAAAGGGTTAGAGTCTCATACTACTCGATGTATAAGACAATTAATTATATGAGTAAATGTGGTATTTGTACTTTTGATATTTTATATAGTACAGTTATTTACTTACTGAGTTTTTAAATAAACTCACACTCCCTATGATTTTTTTTTCAAATACAGAAAATAAAGAACAAGAGTATCCGTTTGAAGATTAGAAGCCCCTTGGGACTATTCTCTATTTCTGTCTGGTGGGACACCAGTACTTATTAATGTGGATATTAGAAACGCTCTGTACTTTCTATAGGTCTCCTAGGCTTGCGATGAGATAGAAATATCAGACTATGTATGTCTATATTTGCTTATCAGATGAATATAATTCTGTAGTGTGGAATGAATGATTAAGGTTGAATGTAAAACCTTACAGAATATATGTATATAACGTATGTTTAAGAATTATATCAAATGAGTAGTATCTTTTCACATGCTCAATTTTTGGGATGTGACAGAGATCCTGACATGTTCATGACTCAGCCTATAAATTGGATTTCTGAAGCATTTTTGGGGATCTTTTGGCTAGAGAAGAAGGAGCTCTGCTAGGGCAAAATTGGGGAAGAAGGGAAACATATTCTCCATTGAGTTTGATGCTTATTTCTTTCTCTCCTTCCTCTTGTATCATGTTTATTTATGTATTTGTGATGTTTTTCTCTTCTTCCACCATGTGTAACTAAGTCTCTAGGGTTAGGGGATTGATGTAATTAACTCCTATGAAGCTTTGTTATTGAATGCTTTAATATAATTGCAATTTCGATCTTTGGAGTAGACTTTACCATTTTTTTTATCACTCTTGGATGCTTAGCTACCATCTTCAATGAACCTAGGGTTTATATTAGTGCTAGACATAGCTTGATATGGACTTGCCTTTGTAATTTCTACCGTAATTCGGGTTAGTCTAGACATAGATAACCTTAATTGCGTGGTTTTTATGAGTTCTTATGCTTAAACGCCGAATCAATTAATTTGACTAAGACATTAGCTAATTAATTGAGTGAGGAAGATTTGTTTCACCAAGACATTGGGTTCAAATATCTTTGTGAACTTAATCAACAATAAGAGGAATTTGCAAATGTATTGAAGTATTCTCTAATGACTCAAAGATTAGTTTGTCTATGAATTAATCGTATTATGAGCTAAGTAAAATCAATCCCCTACACCCGCTTTGTTCTCATATAGTTTTCATTGTGCTAGCCAACTTAGTATCTTAATTTAGTTTACTGTCTTAAACTTTAGACTCAACCACTCTACCTTTTCAATTGTCTAAATATAATTTGAGCTAGTAAAATTGGTAATTGTTAAAGTCAATCCCTGAGGACGATAACTCTTTCTATCTCACTTTACTACTTGTGCGACCCGATACACTTGTCGGGAAATTAATGCACCAAGTTTTTGATGAAACGTGTTCTGATTTTGATTCTGATTCTTTGGGAAAATATCTTTTTCTCCTTTTATTTTCATAGGTCATGAACCTAAGTTTGGTATTTGAGGAAATTTGGGTAATTGAGGTTGATTTGTGCCTTGCAACTTCTATCTTGAGTATTTTAAAGTGTTGGAAACATTTATTGAAGGATTTGAGTGGTTACAAATGCATTTAATGTGTGAAATGAGTGGGAGAAATGGTAGTTTCTGTCATAAATGTTGGTGTACTATCATGAATGGAAAAATTATGAAATTTGGAAGACCTGATCTTGTATTTTAGTGTGGGAAAGGAATGGGGCTGATCTTAACTGAGTTTTAACATCTAAAATTGTTTCCTAACAACCCATGGAAGCTTGGAGGCACAAATGGCTATCTTGGGCACCCAAAATATGTGTTTTCAAAGAGTAGAGCAAATGTTACCGCTGTAGTGAATATGCATTTCTCTCTATTGTTTTGTGTTGCAGTAGCAGACTGCAAGATTTCAGTATTTATTTCTACCTTTTGGCACTACAGCGGCAGAGCTTAGGGCTTTCCATGGATTTAAACTATCTTCTTTATCTTTTTTCATCTTGGTGATCTTTCTTGTGCACTAAAAGTAGTAATTCATCTAATACAGTACATTAAACTTTGAGGTGATGGACTAATTCATCTATTGTTTTAAATTATAAGCTTGTGCCATGGTAATATTTAGTTCTCCTCACATCTTAAAACTTATGGATAAATGAAAGGGTGGTGCATGGTAAAACATTCTAAATCGAAAGATAGAAAGGCACAAATGCATGCACTCACACCTTAGTGAAAGGAAGAGTGTTCAACTATCTAATTTATGTGTATGTAGCACAAACTGTCAATTATTAGATTATGAAAATTATCTATTTTTAGTATTTTAAACTCTTATGGCATGAAATGATGCTACACCTAAAATGATATGAGCTGAAAAGTATCCTTGTGATCTAGATTCAAAATTTGAGGGATCCACTCCACTTTTAGTCAATTGTGAAATTGTTTTTATTTCTAAATTTTCTCGTGTGCACATTGAAAGTGCATTATGGTAATGATGATTGAGAGGTAATGCAGCATGGTTAAATTTAAACCGAAATGGGTCCTTGGGTTAAGGGGAACTCTTGCTAATATATTGTGATGGTTAAAAGGGTTTGGGCATGTAATTGCTTGAGTTGGAATGCATGGGTGTGGATTTAGTGAGGGATGATACTACTTTTGCTTGACCATACTAGCACACTACATTAAATGGTTTGGAATATTATTGATGAGTGATTACATTATATGGATGACATTCTTGTGAAATCATGGATTGTTATGTTTGGTTTAGAATGGATTTAATGTGCAATGTAATTATGTCCTTGTGGATTATGTGTGTCACCTATGAGAGGCCTTATGCTTATGAGAAGCATATCACTTCTGAGAAGCCGGATGTCTTTGAGAGGCATATGGCCTATGAAAGGCCCTATATACAATGAGAATATTAGTGTTTATGAGAAACTCGAAGCTTATGAGAAGCCCCAATTTGATAAAACTCGTCAAGCTTACAGGAAGTACATTGCCTATGAGAGGCCTAAGGCCTATGAGAGGCTATAATTCCATGAATAAGTACTTATGAGAAGCATATTACCTATGAGGGGCACAACTCTGGTACACTTGGTTGGTTATGATTGAAGAATTGTGTGTGTATGTTTGATGTATGGTAATATAGTGGTTTATGTCGTGACAGTGGTGGATATGGACTTGCATGAATTCATTTTGTGCATACTGTTTATAGATCATGATGGCTCTTGTGGTATTGGATTGTCGTGGCTGTGGTTATGTTTGAGGATGGGACCTCTTCAAGGGTCCTATCCATACAAGCGATACATAGTAAAGTATATTTAAATTACAATAGAGTTATATCTCACTGAGTAATAATTACTCACCATCTTTGTGTACCCCTTACAGATTCAAGGTTAGTATATGAGTCTCCATATAAGGAGTAGCGAAACCCTCAAGTTACATCTCTCTCCTTGCTTTGGGAGTTGGTGGTTATGATTGGGTATGTCATGGGATTCTTTTAGTCACTTTATTGTAAAATAAAATACATAGGAATTGTTGTGCATGATTTGTTATTTAATTTGGATGATGCTTATTCATTTGGATATGTTGGAAATATGGTTTGTCTATGAACATTAGAACTATATTTTAAAGAATGATTTGTACTAAATTCTTTTATAAACCTATTTTCACTCTGATACTAAATCTTTAGAATTGTTTTATTTTATGAGACTGATTGTGCTAGTTAGGCTTACAGAGGTGATGTAGGTCACACCTCAGTGCTGATCATAGATCCGTATAGGGGTCATGACAGGAAGCAAGCCCTAAAGATTTTTAGCATGTGAAAAAAGGGAAAAGAAGTCAAAATCTCCCTATATGCAATTCTAAAGTTAACCTATTGACTGGTCCATTATGGCAGTTGACTAGCTTGCTGGGTTAACTAAGATTTTAAAGACTATAGTTGATTAGTCGATCGGCCCCTCTATGGCAGTCAGTTGGCTCGTCTCTACCAAGACTAGTGGGCATCTAGAAAGCTACCTATTGATTGGCTCCTTATGCTAGTCAATTGGTTTGCCTCGGCAACCCAGAAATGGGACTCCAAAAGGCAACTAGTCAATTGGCTGGTTAGTTCCCATGAAAGATTAGGCTCCAAAACATCACCCATGTTTCCAAATCACTTTAAAGCCTTCTCAAAATAAGGTTGAGTCTTTAAGGCATGTTTTTCATAAAAATAAAAATAAAAAAATAACTACTCGAAACCAAACTTGATTCAAGATCCTTCCCAAAATACCCAAGATTTTTCTAAAAATTTGATCATAAGTTTATAATCAACCAAGGCCAACATTTTTAACTCAAAACCCACCAATTTCTAGTTCTAAAATCACCAAAATACATAAGAAAAGTTTTGGAAGCATGACCCAAACAATAACAATTAGATTTAACCCCAAATCTATCTCAAGGTTCCACATTCTCAAAAATAGAGAAGAAAGGGATAGAACTATGAAATGTTACCTTGATCCAAAGATATCCTGGTGAAAGGAAGGTCATCAGAGTAAAGTGACTCGCCAAAAACTTGATGGCTTGAGAGATTTTGGAGAGATGGTGGTAGAGGAAGGATAAACTAAGTGTGTGTATGTATGTGTGTGTGCTGCTAGTATGTGGTGTGAAGAGCTTGGGGCAACTTGAAGGTATGTGTGTTTAAGTGTGTATGTGTGTATATGATGACAGTGAAAGACCTTTTTGCCCTTGAAACTATAAACGGTAACGGCTTGAGTTAGGGGCACAACATATAATTTCACCATATCAAACCTTACTCATTAACACATACATTTTTCAAATTTCAAAATTTCTCCACATTTTACATAAGAATTTCATTTTCCATTTTATTTTATTTTAGTCCCTCAAAAGAGCTCAACATGCATGTAACTTTTGTAACATACATAATTCATCACCCACTCATAGATACACATAATTACCAAAGTCTCATGTTAATTGCACAATATATTTTGTTTTCCTTATATTAAAACAATTATTTAGCATTAATGATATATTCTCCACACAAGTACATATCACTACATGAAAAATGTCATATACCCATAGTCACTTTTAGTGACAGCACGAATATCGTAGGTATAGATAGTATATACCTACAGACAAATTAAAATATCATAAGTATAAATGATCAAATACCTATAGAAATTTTTTTTGGTCACTAATACATATAAAAACTTTTTAAAAATAATAACTTAATTTATAATTTTTAAGATAATTCTAAAATCTTAATTCTTATTGAATTAATTAATTTTTTTAATATAGAGCTATTACAGATACCCACGATTATAAACTTTAGATAAAACTCGTAGAAATAATTTTTACCACTTTATATGGTATTATTTCAAGTAATTTTAAAATAAATTTTAAAGTTAAAGTTCCTTATTTTATTTAGTGATTTTTCATTTAAAACAATCACATTTATCCATGGCAAAGACGTGTAGGTAAAAGGGGTCAGACTAAAAATTCACTAGGCACTTAATATTTTTCTTGTTCCTACTTAACGCCCAAAAATGAGTTAGACTAAAAATTTCCCAACCTTTACCCCATTAGTCCACAAACACAACCAAAAAACCTAAATCCACTAAGAGGCACCGGGGAGACTGGAGAGGGTTAGGCAACATCAAAAGTTTTCTACTCAAGTGATTTGATTTGGGGTTCAAGAAATTTGACTCAGGTGATTTCTTTCATCTATATTTTCTACCATATCTCTCTTTGATTTCAGATTTTTAACTTATTTTGGTCATGATATTTGCCTCAGGTAATTTTTAATTTATTTTCCCATTCTCGATTTGTATTTGTGCATCCTCTCTTCTTCCATTCCTGATTTGAAGTTAAGCAACATCTATTGATCTTTGTACTGTAAGTATCGCCCCATTGTTATATATACTGTGCCGAACAATGAAATCCCCAGTGGTATTTATTGTGCGTCTCTTCATCTTTGTGTTGTGAAAGTGCATAATGAAAGCCACATTACTTGTGTTCTGAAAAACTGAGCATTACATTATATTATTATTTTCATCTCCTTGTACTATTATTATTATTATTATTATTATTATTATTTCCATAATGCTAGTCCATCTCCTTGTATTGTTATTTCCATAGTGCAGCCCCATCATATCATATTATATTATTATTTCCATGTATGTTATGAGTGCTTTGTATTGTCCGTAATGTGTGTGTGTATATATATATATATATATATATATATGTTGTTACGAGAAGAGTGGGTCCATTTTTTGTTGTTATGAGAAGAATTGGTCCATCTCTTACAATTTTCAAATAAGTTCTACTGTCTTTTTCAGCTCTGTGTATGTATTGACACTTCTGTTCTGTGATATGATGAATTTCCTTTCTTAACTTGCTAAATTGTTAGTGCGCTTTTTTCTCTTATGAAATTTTAGAAATTGGGTTTTATCCCTTGATTGGTTTTGAAATTTAATTTTTTTGAATCTTCTTTGGCTTTATTGGATTTAAGTTGTGAGTGTGATTTTCTTAGATCTAATATCACTTTTTCATTACAGATCTATTATTTTTTCTGCCATGTTTTCAAGTATGGCTTCATTTGATCAGTTGGGAATGAGAGCTTAAAAAGTAAAAGAAAAAAGTATTCTTACTTTGTGGGAGGGGTACTACTTTAGAGCCATGAATGTCAAAACAATTCATGTAAACTTTCAAATGAAGAGTGTGATACTCGCTAACATGTCCTAAGACACTGTTGAAATAAATATAATATTTCTATTTATTTTTATCTCTATATATGTTTGTGTTAGTTAAACATGTGCTAGTTGTAATATTCATATATTAGTTATTGTGTTTTAAACAAGTATTTGTTGAGATTAGATAGGTGTTAGATAATCTAATTAATTAACTTTTTGTCAAGTGCTACCACATATAATTTGTGTTGTGAGCTGGATACATTTTTTATTTTATATAATTTGTTCTAGAATTAGTTTTAAAGTAGAGATATTTTCTTAGTCTTGTCCTGGGACTAACTTGTAGCTAGATTCTCTAAAATGATTTTTTTTTCTTCCTTGTTGCTAATGTTAACAAATTCTTGTTTTGTGCACTTGCTACATATGGCAATTAAAGTGCATCAACATAAATTAACTATAGATATTGTATTCTTTTATATTTATAGTTTTGTTCACTGGATCATAAAAGATGGATAAATGATCCTTCAAAAAATAGCAAAGCTTACATTGAAGGTGTACTTAAGTTTTTAGACTTTGCATTTCAAAGGTCAGTGTCGAATGGGAAAATATTATGTCATTGTACTACTTGTGCCCATCTTTGTCATTACTCTAGATCAAGTGTTTATGAGCACTTAAATAATCCACGTCATAGGTTTCTTTTGGGTTATAAAAATTGGATTTTTCATGGAGAGACAGTTGAAGCCTCTTCAAATATATCTAAAGAAACAATAGAGTTAGAGCATAATATGCATAGATTACTTCATGATATTTTTAGAATGCCTGAACAAGTAAGTGACGCAAACATTGATGGTGTAGATAGACAAACTTCAGAGCAAGTGATAGAGGAATGTTGTGAACAACAATTTGAAGAAATAAACAACTCTGCTTTTATAACTTAATTAAAGATGCTAAACAGAAGCTTTACCCAAATTGTGAAAAGTATACAAAACTATCATTTATTGTACATCTCTACCACATAAAGTGTCTTCATGGTGGAGTGACAAGTCTTTTTCTATGTTGTTAGAATTGTTAAAAGACATTTTACCAAAGACATATTATAATACAAAGAAAATAATTTCTAGATTGGGCTTAGGATATGAAAAAATCCATGTGTGTCCCAACAATGGCATGTTGTATTGGAAAGACAAGAGCAAAGATGAAGTTTGTTTAAAATGTGGTGTCTCAAGGTGGAAAACTTCTGCTTTTGTGTAGGACAATGAAGTTAACACATCTGAATTAGTTTAAGGGAGAAAAAAGATACCATCAAAGATTTTACAATGGTTTCCTTTGATACCTAGGCTGAAATGTTTATTTATGTCCTCTAAAACTGCTAAATGTATGAGATAGCACGAAGAAGGTTGCATAAAAGATGGCCTTTTGAGGCATCCATTAGACTCTCTTGCTTGGAAGGAATTCAACAATATGTATCCAAATTTTTCAAGTGACCCTTGTAATGTTAGGCTTGGATTAGCTTCCGATGGCTTTAATCCATTTAAGACTATGAATGTTACAGTACATGGCCTTCTAATACCTTATAACTTACCTCCTTAGATATGCATGAAGAAACCTTCTTTCATATTATCATTGCTTATCCCTAGGCCTAAAGGTCCTGGTAACAATATAGATGTATATCTCCAACCACTAGTTGAGGAGTTAAAAGCATTGTGGGAAATAGGGGTTGAAACTTTTGACGCTCATAGGAAAGAGCCATTTAAAATGCATGCTGTGATAATTTCAACTATTAATGATTTTCCAGCATATTCAAACTTGTCTGGATATAGTACTAAAGGTAAATATGCTTGTCCATGTTGTGGTTTTGAAATAGCTTCAAAATGGTTAAACTATAGCAAAAAGTATTGTTATATGTGTCATCATCGATGGTTAGAACCTGACCACAAGTTAAGGTACAATTGTGGGTCTTTTGATGAAATTCAAGAGTTTAGGAGTGCTCCTGCATGGTATGATGGGGATAAAATCTTAAGACAATTGAATGCTCTTGAAGGTGAAAGTGTAAGTTAGGATGGACCATAACCTTGGAAAAAGAAAAGTATTTTATTCACTTTACCATATTGGAAATATAATCTATTGCATCACAATCTTGATATGATGCATATAGAAAAAAAAATATATTTGTGATAACATCACTGGTACATTATTAAACCAAGAAAGAAAATCTAAAGAAAATTATAAGGCTAGAGCAGATCTTGTAGAGATGAACATAAGAAATGTACTTCATCCTAAGATACACTCATCCAATGGCAAACATTTTTACCTAGAGCATGTTACCAAATGACTAAAAAAGAGAAACAAGCTTTTCTTTCAATTTTGAAAAAATATAAAAGCAACAGATGAATGCTCATCAAATATCTCTTGTTGTGTGCAAGAGAAGCAGCTGAAGTTGATTGGTTTGAAAAGTTATGATTATCATGTTTTGATACAACAATTTCTACCTATAACATTAAGGGGTTCTCTTCCTGATAAAGTTACCTCAGTTTTGGTTAATCTTTGTAACCTTTTCAAAGAAATTTGTTCTAAGGTCCTTGACAAGGATTATCTTAAACAATTAGAGACTCATGTAGCCAAAATTCTTTGTCAACTTGAAACAATCTTTCCTCCATCCTTCTTTACTATTATGGTGCATTTAGTTGTTCACTTAGCTTATGAAGCACAAGTTGGAGGCCCATTACATTACCATTGGATATATCCTATTGAAAGGTATCACACTATCTATTTCAAAATAATATGTTAGATTAATAAAAAATTATATATCAGTGATAACACTTCTTTTCTTTATGTTCATGGTGTACTTGTAGGTATCTCTATACTTTGAAATCTTTTGTACGTAATAGAGCACATCCTGAAAGGTCGATTGCAGAAGGGTATTTGGCTCATAAAAGTTTGACAATGTGCTCACGGTATCTTATAAGGGTGGAGACTAGATTTAATCAACCTAGTTGAAATGATGAGGAAATTTTTTCCACTTTAGAGGAAGATTCACTTTCTAAACATGATGTAGGAAGACCATTAAGAAGGAGGAGACCTTGTATATTCAGCTTGAGAAAGAGAAAAAGACTCAATAGAGTAAAGCTTGACATGAAAACCTTATTACAAGCATATCGATATTTGCTTTTTAATAATGATGCAATCAACTCATTTCGAGAGTAAGAAACTTTTTTACTCTCTCTATTTGACTTCTTTGAAACTTTTTCTTTAGTATAAAAAGTTCCTTTTTGTTTCAATATTAATTGTTGTATACTACTCGAAGGACACAGACAACCTCATAGATTGACACAATATGAAATCCAAAAGACTCATAGTTAAACAGTTAATGCTTGGTTTCATGAAAGGGTAAGAACTAAAAAATGGATATATAGTGACCTAATTTTGGTTTGAAATTGATGTTTATGTTTTGTGAATAAAATGTCTCAGATAGCATGCTTGGGAAAACAAGGAAGTGTACTAGTTACAGATGAACTTAAGTGGTTGTCATGTGGTCCATTTAGAGTAGCTAGAAGGTATACTAGATACCTAGTTAATGGATTAAGTTTCATACACAAAAGAGAGAAAGATGCTTGAAAACTCAAAATAGTGGGGTTGTTGTAGCTGGTGATATTACAAGTTATTCTAGTGCAAGATCTGCAAGTGGTAGATCATGTAAACTTAACTACTATGGTGCCCTAACAAATGTGATTGAATTAATTTCAGATGCAATTGGGTTGATCCCAATAGAGGTTGCAAGAAAGACAATTTTGGAATAACTCTAGTAAATTTCAATTATTTGAAGCATATTTATAACGACCCTTTTATTTTTGCATCCCAAGCCCAAAAGGTTTTTTATGTGGAAGATAAGAGGCAAAGGGATTAGCTTGCATTTGTGAATGCAAAAGTTAGGGATTTGTATGACATGAGTGATGAGAATTCCATTGACATTGAACAAATGGTTGAACAAAGGAGTGAACAATCAAATCAAATTGTATTAAATGATGCACATGCTGAAAAATAGATTAAAGACACAGTTGATGACAATGAACCATTGGAAGTTGTACCAAATGAACAAGATAGTCAACAATTGCAATCTGACAATGAAGATTTTGTTGAAGATAATTTCTTTTAATTGACTCCATTTTTTCACCTTTTTATTATTATGCCAAATAAGGTATGAAATCATTAGTTTAATATTGAAATGTATATTCTGCCAAATAATTTCTTTTAGTTGACTCCATTTTTCATAATTTTCAAACTTTATATTGTAGGGAAGCATGGCCAAGCATAAAAGATTGAATATTGGTCATCGAACTACCCTACAAAATAAAAAAAAAACATCAAGGTCATGACAATAATAATGAAGAAAATTTGCATAGTTCACGTGAAAGCTTTTTGCCACAATGTGAAACCCAATATGCTAATGCTACTATAGAAGCCAATGGGGGAAAAGGTATAAATACTTATATGAATTCTATCTATATTGCATGAAAATCAATTTATTACTACCTAACAACATTTAGGTTCATGTTGATTTTAGATTATCAACTTGAAGAACTTGTGGAGGTCCAAGAAGGAGAAAGTACGAATTACAAATTACTCATGTTGTTCCATATTTTTTAAAGAAAAACAAATTATTATTTAAGTCTTCTGATGTGGTATATAGGTCATGCTAAAACCAGAGGACCTATAAGAATGCTAGATGTGTAGGAGATGGATGATGAGTTCATTATTGTGGAATTGGATCCATTTGTTTGACCAATTGGCAAGGAAGGAAAAACTTTAACTCGATTTATTAGTAGTTTAGTTAGACAACAACAATGTGCTCCAATTAATGACAAAAATTGGAAACTTATGTCAGATGAATACAAACAATCAATGTTGAAAATAATAATGGTATTGTGATATTGTAGCTTTTTTTTTTTGGTTTTACTTGTGATGTCTTCTTTTGATTGTACTAACATTAATTTGAAATCTTTTTGGCCCTCTTATTTAGAAAAAGTTTCAATTTGTTCCTGAGTTGGACAAGAAAAAAAATGATATTTATCAAATTGGTTAAAGTTAGAGATGAATTACAAATGGAGACAATGGAAGCATGATTTGAAGAAAATGGGATATGACCCAAGTAAAACTGAGGAGGAAATGGCTAGTAATGTACCAGATGAGAGGGTTGATCATCTTCAATATCGTGCCTTGGTTCATCTTGGAAAGATTATGTATATTCTAAAATCTTGGGACCTGGAAAGAGAAGACGTGTGTGTTGTTAAGATTTCAACTTGCAAAAGCACTGCTACTGACTCATCCTTAGACATAGAACTAAAGGACAGACTTAAGACTATTGAAACTTTATTGACTAGTATTCTAACTTTAATTAAAGAACGACTTTCTGAAGATCAACTTAATGAAATTCTATAGGCTGCTACTCAAGAGGTATAATACAATTCTAATACTATATTTGTAGTACAAGTTTACATCTAAAAGACTTATTAATATATAGAATGTTTATTGTTTTTCTTGTATACAAGTTTCACCTAATGGTACTGATGCCCCCAATGGCAATATGAGATCTTTAATTTCAAGTAATCTTAGTGAAAATTAAGACGGTATATCTATTTAGTATTTTGTGAATTAAAGTTGTCTTGTAAATTTTTTATGTTCCATTTTATTATATATTACCAATTTTTAACATTGAACATGTTAACTTGCAAGTGAATGTTAAGAACAACCTATTTCAAGCATGCAAAGTGGACATCTTTTACAAGGGATTTTTTGTCAATGTAACATTATGTTTATAAGTACTTACAACTAATGTTTTTGGAACCGACCTAGCTATTGACCCGAGCTGGCCTACGGGTCACTAGTTCAATCACCAAGTTACCGAGTTAATTGTTGAATTGGATAAATAAATTTAAAAAATTAAAAATTATATATATATATATATATATATATATATATATATATATATATCAGTACTAATTTTTTTTCTTAATAATTTAATTTTTAGAATTTTTAAAAATATATAATAATATTTAGTAAAACATTAAAAATATATTATATATAAAAAAGTAAAATTAATTTTATAATTTGATTTGATTTGATTGATTTCTTATCACAAATCAGATTGATCAGATCAAATCCACAATTTTATCATACGGTCAGATCCAAAATACTATTACTAGTTAATCATCATATCACTAAATTACTAAATCACTAAATCTACAATTTTATCACATAATCAAATAAATAAAATTACTAAATTACTAAATCAAAGCACATATCAAACAAATCACATTCGCACCACACGAAATCATTATTCATCATATCATAAAGATATTTTAGACTTCATTTAAGATTTCGAAGCCTCACCTAGTGTCTTAGTCAGAGTCAAATTTTGATTTTGAAACTTGTACAGTGAGACTTCTCACTTCTCTCACCACTACACGGTACAGAGTTCCATCAAAACACACACACACGAAAAGCAAAATTAAAGAGAGAGAAAGAGACACAGAGAGGCCGGTAAGGTGAGGCCGTGAGGGTGAACCAATCTTGATGAAGTATAGAGAGACCGAGGGTTAGTTGGTGAGGGTGTAACCACGTGAGTTGGTGAAGACCCATAGAGATAAAGCAAGAGAAACAGAGGCCTAGATCGAAGCCATGAGTGTGATGTGAAAGTTTGCGTTCTTCCTCTTTTTCTATTTTTTCTTTTTTTTTCCTTTCAAATAGCGGGTCAACCAGGCCGGCAGTTCTCTAATTCGGCTAAGACCAGGGTTGTCCGGGTTTTAGCTGGCTCGACTGTTGTCTGGGTCTTAGCTGGCTCGAGAGCAAGAGCAATAAAGGCCTAGATCAAAGCCATGAGTGCGATGCGAGAGTCTGCGTTCTTCCTCTTATTCTATTTTTTCTTATTTTTTGTCTTTCAAATAGCGGGTCAACCAGGCCGACAGTTCTCTGATTTGGCTAAGACCAGGGTTGTCCGGGTCTTAGCTGGCTCGATTGTTGGCTGGTCTAACAGGGTGACTTAGACCGGGCTTGGCCTCGGGTCACCGAGTTCTAATGGTCCAGTCCAATTCCAAATGCACTGCTTACAACTTAGCATTTATTTTAGTTTCTCTTATTTTATTGTTCTATGGTTTGGAAGAATATTCTATAAGGGTTACTAAATATACTCTTTATTTTGTATGAAGATTATTAGAATTTTGCTATAATGAAATGAATTTACAGTCACAAAATTATTTGCATAGTTATTTATTTATTTTTTATGAGAATTGATTTATTGAAAATTGAAATAATAGGGAATGACAAATAATAATCAATAAAGGCTATAACTATAGGCTTTAGTGATACAAAGTTTTCCATCACTATATGAAATACTTACACCAAAAATTTGTCATTATAGATCTTTAAAGCACCAAAATCCTACCACTACAAAATATAGTGACACTAACATATTTGTCACTGCAACCTTTAGTGACAGCAAAATATCTGTGGGTAAATGGTCCACATCTATTCTGATAGTTTACAAAATTGTGGGTATATGTTACACCGACGATAAAAAATCCGTTGGTAAAGCTAAGCAAAAGTGATGAAATTTTTTACATGTAAATCAAATAGAAACATGAACATTATCATAGAATCCATAGGTATTACAATTATGTTACTGCCATCATTTTTTTCTTTCAGCTTCTGATAGTTTATTGTCAAAGTTATTTTTGCTGTCGTCAATGAAGGTTTTCGCCATCTATAATACTTTTCTACAATTAATTTTTCTTCCCTGTTGTTATCATGGCTTTTTTCCTTTTTGTTTTTGTAGCGGCTTCTTTGTTGTTTGCAATATTCTTTTGTTGTCAATTTTTTTTTTCTGTCATCTATTTTAAACCACTATTGTCTACTGCTCTTGTTAGTTTTTTTTTTATGTAATTTATCTTGCGTTTCTATTATTTATTGTAATCTATTGATGTTTTTATTGAATTTTTGCTATCACTCTTTTCCTTCATTGTCAGTCTTTTTCTTCTTATGATAATTTCCATTACAAGTTTGATATAATTAGAAAGATGAAGTAAAATTCACATAGGCATAGAAAGGAAAACATAAACGAAATAGATAGCTAAGATCACAATAATTTGCATGCTTTAGGATAACCGTCTCTTGTTAGAGATTTTGGGGTGCCTAATATGTCACGACCCAAAATCAGGGGTTGAGATTTTTTATCACTACTTGGAAACTTGACCGTGATTAGCACAGATAATGTGATCTCCACACCATCAGAAGCCTAGATCTCTTCCTATTTACCTTAACCACATACACTATACCTTAGGTGGCATATCTAATCACGTAGCATACTAGAGTAATAATTTAAAAGTAATTAAAATTTATCCTTACCCCGAGTAATGGGGAGACATCCTCGATCCACATGTCATTGATCTAAACAATATTCTATACTTGAAACTATGAGGAGGTGAGTCTAATCTATGGACTCGCACAAACTAGCCATACTCTGCACAGACATAATATATATATATATATATATATATATATATATATATATATATATATATATATATATATATAAACACTCTAAGAAACTTAACACACACAACATTAGGTCGCCTCGAAGACATACCTATATACTCTTGACTCTCGCAGAGTGTACTCTCGATGCCACTACGCCCAAATCACTGATCTTGACCTTTTCGGCTATACACATATTACATATACATACTATAGCACACAACTCATATGCTACCATAGAAATCAATCTACACATATTTATCAAACATAATCATCACTCTACATTGGTATACATTCCCATGGGTTCATTGCTTAAGAGCTTAATCAACATAGGTCTACATTCCCATGAATTCATCATTTGAGATCTTTGTCACATCGATCTACCTTCCCACAGATTATTTTGTTAGCCCTAAGGCTATATGCCATAAGTTTTGATGATGAAAAATGTACTTGAATTGTAGCATTGATATATATATATATATAAAGGTTAATTATCATATATATGCTACAAGTACTTAAGCATGATTATGTTATTTAGTATGTATGTTTCATATATTGAATCATGCTATTATCATGAATTGACTAACCATTGAGTTTGCAAGTAAGATATATTTTATAGGTTAGTTCAAAACAAGAAGAGTGAGCATTGGATTGAAGGACAAGGAACAGCAACATTATGCTTCACTTAAGAAAACAACATAGCTCCAAGAAATTAGAGAACACTCTTAATGCTGAGCATCATCTGTAGATTCTCTCTTGTGCAGATTATACCCTTGTGATGTTATCAATGTAACACATACTCTGTTTTTAGAGAGTTTCTTTGTAATTGTTGATTTTAATCAACACAAATATTATCCTAAGTTGTATTATCAAGGAGAGTATTTTTTGATAAAGTATTTATTGAGAGAACTTTCCTTTGGGTTGTAGAGAAGCCAGTTTAGCAAAAATTCTCTGGAGGGTTGAGGAAGAACCCGAATTCATAAATTCTCCGTTGGGTTATAGAGGAGCCTTGCCTAATGAAATTTTTTGTAGTAGTTCGCAAGTACCCGGATCAAACTTGCAAGTATAGTGAAAATACTCAAGTAATTTTTTGAGGACTGGATGTAGGCTTGAGATAAGCTAAACTAGTTTGCTCTCTTTATCCCTCACTCCTTTATTTGTGCTTACTGTTATCTATTCTTTACTTCATTACTCTATAATTATTCATCTTGATAGCACATTGATTTTTTGTATTGTATTTATTATCCTAAGCATTGTACTTTTACAGAAAATCATTTTAACTTCCAATAAAGTTTTGTGAAAAATTTATAAAACCCAATTCACTCCCCCTCTTGGGTTCCAACTATTACTTTCAATTGGTATAAGAGCTTGGACTTTTGATTTGAAACTTAACCGTCTAAGAGTAAACATGGTTGGATTTAGTGATTGGCATATGTTTGAAAATTGTTCTTTCACAGAACCTCCAGTTTTTTATGCTAATCATTTTCAATATTGGAAGTATGAAATGAAAATGTTTTTCATTTCAGTAGACCTTAAACTCTGGGAAGTCATAGAAAATGGTTCCTATATTCCTATCAAGGAAGAACAAGGAAAATACATTCCAAAACCCAAGAGTGAATGGAATGATACTGAAAGAAGTTTAGTGCAACTCAATGCTAAGGCAAAATTGATTATTTCTTGTGCATTAAGTCAAGATGAATTTTTCAAAATCTCCAACTGTGCAACTGCAAAAGAAATGTTGGAAATTCTTGAAGTTGCATATAAGGAAGATCTTATTGTTGAGATCATTAATGAACTTGAAATTGCTCAAGTGAACAATTGCAAAACTATTAATGAGATACAACTTATGCTTAATCAATTGCAAGCTCTTGGTATTGAACTTACAGGAAAATCTCAAATAACCAAGGTGACAGAAGAAGAAGAAAGAGGAAAAGAAGAGAAAGCACAACCAAAAGGAGAATCATCAAAGAAAGCTTACATATCTTCCATTTGAGAAAATAGCAATTCTAATGAGGAAGACAAAAATGAAGAAACCAAATCTGTCTTGTGGCTAGAGATGAAGATGAGGTAAATTCATTTGACCACTCCTTTGATGAATCATAAGATGCCTTTGATGATTTTTATGAAGATTTCATAAATCTTGCAACGAAACTAGTTGCTTCAAAACAGAAAATCTCTTCTCTTGAAAATGAGTTAGAAAACTTGAAAAATGAATTTTCTATTTCCAAGGATGAGAATTTTACTTTTGAAAATCAAAATAAAACTTTGCAAGAAGAAGACCTGATTTTAAAGGCAAGTATCTCTACCAACAAAAATTGTTCTTGCATCAAGCATGATTCTTTGAAAAAGGAAAACATTGATCTTAAAATCACACTTGCAAAATTGTCTCAAGGTAGAGAAATTTTAAATACCTCAGTTTAGAAACAAAGAAGAATGTTTAACAAAGTTGGTCTTGTTTTTAAAAAGAAGTCAAACCAGAAATATTTCAAAAAATTCTTTGTTCCCTCAAATATATCCAATGGTCCTTTTTGCACTTGTTTTTATTGTGGACTGAAAGGACATAAATCTTACTCCTGCTCTTATAAGAAAAATCTTGCTCATGGAATAGAAATGAAATTGGTTCAGAAGAGAATTCATGACCAGGGTGGACCTAAAGAAATTTGGGTAACAAAAAAAAAGATTGATTATGCAGATTCGCCTCGAAGCAAGGAGCGGAAATAACATTATAATGGCTACATTCTTGAACTCCACTCTCTTGCATCAAAAGGAGGCAATGGACAAGTAAACATAGAAGCTAGAATGTATTGTAAGAAATTTGACTGATATGTTTACTATATCAAATGCTTATGCCTGTTTTCTAGCATGCCTTTCATCTATCTTTGATATTCATGCATGCTATATCTGAAAACAATTCTTAGGTGTGCAGCCTATAGATTCGAATTTTGTTTTGAGCTAAAATCGTTCTTCTAAATACTGCTCAAACTCTCCCTTTTACCGCATCACGAAAACTTACTTGCATTACATGCATATTTCTCTTACTGTTACAACAATAAGATTACTCCTGTCTGTAGTGTTTATCCTTGGTCTAATCTTATTTAAATATTTTCAATGAAATCAAATTTCTTGCAAAATTACATTTCATGGAAGCATAGCACTTTTATTAATATGGCATATCTTGAACATAATGTTGCTCTCGATGCTCGAGATTTATTTGAACATTACTAATTTAAGCATTGAAGTGCTCTACCAAAGTGTTTTACAGGAGTTAATCCTTAAATTTATCCTCTAAGGCACTCTCCTTCCTCTGCTCTTTGAAATTAGTGAAATTTATTATTTTGAAGTTGGTTGGTCGACCAGCTAGCTTATCAGTGGTCGACCAACAAGGCTCATATCTGTTAATTTGTGAACCAACGCCTGACGCTAGATGCCAACACTGGACCCTAAGTGAAGGTATAATGCTACCTGAGATGCAGTGGTTGACCAGGTAACTCAGATTGGTCGACCAACCCGAGGCAGTGGCTGCTTGAATTAAAATTGGACACGTTGGTCGACCAATGCTAGACAGTGTTCACTAAGTACTTATCCAACTGCACGATAAGAGATTTGTTTTGAGAAGTTCTTGCAAATAATCAATCAAAGGAGATCATTAAAGTTGCAAGAAGAGAGGATCAAAAGAAGGGAAATAAGTAAAACAAGAATATCAAAATCTTGAGAAAAAACTTCAAGAAGCAACAAGAGTTTACCAAAATTGATGAGTATCTCCATCCTTTACCTCCTTATTATTTAATTGGAATGATACTCTTTGATCTTAATTGGCTATACTAGCAAATTTTTATCACTGACATATTTTCATAGCAATGATATACTGTTTTACGAAATCTTACATATTTAATAATATCATTGCATATAAAAATATGTTAAATACTTAAATTATTTTTTAAATATTCAAATACATCATGATTTGAGCATTATACATTTCATATCCTTTGTATAAGATATAGCTTATGAATTATTGTTTATGGATTATAGTTTATATCTAATTATATCTTATTAATCCATATTACCTCAATTATTTTACTACATACCCTGGTTATAATATGTTTTATCTTGAATTAGTATGTAACTTGCTTCCGCTATGTCATGATATATATATATATATATATATATATATATTCTCATGTGAGAAAATGCTTTGCTAGCCTTGAATGAATATATGTATACTTTTCAAAATACATAATGCCTCTACTGAGATGATATGATATATCTTGGATATAAAATATTTTACATATGATAACAGATATCTATTTCTTCTACTGTGCTAAATTTGGTGACATTCTTTCAAGAATAATTATTTTGAAAAGTGTTGGAAAATGATTTGAAATTGCTTTATCATGTTAAAGCAAAAAATATTTTGAAAATAAAAGAATTTGGAAATCCTTATTTCAAAATTACATATGCTAATGTACTTAAATGTCTTTATATATAAGCAGAAAATTATTTTCAGAACTTTTGAAAAGGAAAAGTGTACCCTTATTGTAAAGGATGATAATGGCATTGAAGAGAATGCTAATCTACCTCAAGAAGAAGAAAAGCCTCAAGAAGAAAAATTACCTCATGAGAAGAAGCCATCAAGCAACAATGATGATTTTCTAAATGATTAGAGGTATGCCAAAAGTTATCCTAAGGAACTCATCATTGGACATACATCTCAATGGGTAGCCACTCGAAACCTTCTCCTGTTTATGGATTATACTTTATAATAGCTATATCTTTTTGCTAATCCATAATTGCTTCCCCTATGTTGTTATATACTCTGATTATAATATGGTATATCCTGTATGAGTATATAATTTGTATTTGTTGTGATATATATCCTATTATAATATCTTCTGTTATTATCTTTAAAAGGATATATATGTTGCTTCTGTTGTGCTGCATCTCTTTCCAAATCCTTTTTGGAGCAAAATTTGTTTTTCAAAATAAATGGACTTGGAAATTCTTATTGCCAAAGTTTTTCTGATAAGCTCTTTATAGAATCATTCTTTTAAGGGAAGATATTGTTTCAAAAAATGTTTTATCATGTTGAGGCAAAAATCGTTTTGAAAAGAGAAGGATTTGGAAATCATTATTTCAAAGGATTTTCTTCTCATGTGCTTTTCATGGTATCAATCTTTAAAGAAGAATGATTTTTTCTATAAATAGTGTATTTCATGGAGGCATAGCATTCTTATTGATATAATATATGTTGTCTCCATTTCTTGAGATTTATGAACTAACCCGTCAAGGACCCAATTTGGTTGGGTATCTAAAATTAAGAGTCACATTATTTTGTGAGAGAAAATACTCTCAAGCCTAAGTTTGCAATGACAACTAATCAATCTTGAGGATGAATGATTCAACAATGAAGATAGTGATTCTAATCAAGCATGCACACTTAAAACATTGGTAATATTTAGCCTTGCTTGAAATAGATCTTTAATCCTCAAAGCATTATGAGCTTTATGTAATGATTAGATGAATGGCAAGAAAAAGTTTCTAAACTGATTAAAAACTATTTTGAAAACTCTTTGAAAGTTGAAATAGAAAAAGTGTAGATAGAGACACAATGGTTAAAAAGTGTCATATATTATTTTCAATGTCTCTTTTGCACCTCAAGCTAAATATGAACTATAGTGGCTCATCTTTCAAAGGAGAAAAATATTTCTTTCTTTTGCCACTAAAATTATTTCAAGTAACTTTCCTTGCCTATCATTTATCAAATGACTATATGATTTTTGGATCTACTAATCACATCTTGTGCAAGGATACTTCTTTGTTGATGAAGAAGCCTAAAGATAAGAATGACTTGTTCAAAGAGACAGTCAAACTATACAAGCTTGAAACATTCATCAAAGATCAAATAGTGAAAAACTGCAAAATAAATTGTCCCTACGCCAAGACAATTCTTGGATAAACAAGCTCTTGCAAAAGAAAGGTAAGAACGATTAGTCGATTGGATAAAAGAATTTTGAGAGGTATGATTACTCATATCAAAATAGATATTATATTGAATACTTGACTGATCTTCTTCAAATATATATCATTCACTCTTTGCACTTAATGGTTCATGGATTATGGATTCTTATGTTTATATCTTTCAATCAATTCATTGACAATTACTTCCACTGTGATCTATGATATATATCATATATATCCTAGTTATAATGTGTTACATCTTGAATGGATATATAAATTGCTTCCGATATGCTAAAATCATTTTATTAAGTTGAAGCAAAAAAAAAAATTTTTTTTGCTATGTTAATATATTTTATCATATGAAGCAACATTCTTTTTGAAAAATGAATAGGTTTTAAAAAAATCTCTTTTGTTGTTGATGACAAAGGGGAAGAAAAATATTGAAAAGTATTGATGTTTGATGTGTGGACTATGAATTATATCCTTGATTATATCTTGTTACACTAATCCATATATATTGCTTCCTTGGATGAAATATTTCTAAATTATTTTTGAAGCAAATTGCTTTAGAAAAAGATTATGAAATTCTTAAATTGCTTCCACTATGCTAAGGTTGCTCTACCATATTGAAACAAAATATGTCTTGAAAAGAAAAGGATTTAAATATCCTTATTTTAAATTACTTGTGCTATATGCTAAAATGTTTTTATGCATATAAGCAGAAATTATTTTCAAAATTCTTGAAAAATATTGTTGTTTGATTTATGGATTATGATTAATATTTTTGTTTATATCATGCTTTGCTAATCCATATATCATACTTCTGCTGTGCTGCAAATATTTCTATCATATGACAGCAAATTATGCTTTTTTTTTGTTACATTTTTCAAAGATTTCACTGTTTCTGCCACTTATTAAAATACCTTTTCATAAACAAGCAGAAACCATTTTGAATGAAAATATTGCAAAAATTTCTTCAAAAGTTTTACTGCAATCAAAAACTAAATTCCTCTATACTTATTTGAAAAATCTTTTTTCAAAGGAAAATGGATATGAAATTCAGGGGGAGCTTTGTCTCTCTTGAATGTATATTTTTGAAAAAGAATACATCTTGAAAAATTGGATACTCATTATTCCTTTTCATAATATGCAAAGTTTTAAGGGCAGCCTAAACTCTTTCTAGTTTTATCTTTTGGATCATTTCATTTGACATGAAAAATTTTTTTGAAAATTGTTTTTACATGTCAATGAAAAATATGATAAGTTTTGATGTATCCTTACCGCATGCTATATTGACATCTTCTGACATCTTGGCTTAAAGAAGGTATATGCTTTAAAATCTACATTTTGAGTTCCTTATACCTTTTTGTTGATGTCAAATAGGGGGAGAAGAAATAGTAAGAAAAATATGTATATGTGCTCATTAGATAGCATTCCTTATCTTGTGTTACATATTTCTCTTTGGTGATTTGTCATTATCAAAAAGGGGGAGATTGTTAGCCCATAAGGCTATATGCCATAAATTTTGATGATAACAAATGTATTTGAATTGTAGCATTGATATATATAAAGGTTAATTATCATATATATGCTACAAATACTTAAGCATGATTATGTTATTTAATATGTATGTTTCATATATTGAATCATGCTATTATCATGAATTGAACTAACCATTGAGTTTGTAAGTAAGGTATATTTTATAGGTTAGTTCAAAATAAGAAGAGTGAGCATTGGATTGAAGGACAAGGAAAAGTAACATCATGCTTCACTTAAGAAAACAACATAGCTCCAAGAAATGAGAGAACACTCCTAGTGCTGAGCATCATCTGTAGATTCTCTCTTGTGCAGATTATACCCTTGTGAGGTTATCAATGTAACATATACTCTGTTTTTAGAGAGTTTCTATGTAATTGTTGATTTTGATCAACACAAATATTATCCTAAGTTGTATTATCAAGGAGAGTATTCCTTGATAAAGTATTTATTGAGAGAACTTTCCTTTGCGTTATAGAGAAGCCAGTTTAGCAAAAATTCTCTGGAGGGTTGAGGAGGAGCCCGAATTCATAAATTCTCTGTTGGGTTATAGAGGAGCCTTGGCTAATGAAATTTTTGTAGTAGTTCGCAAGTACCTGGATCAAACTTACAAGTATAGTGAAAATATTCAAGTGATTTCTTAAGGACTGGATGTAGGCTTGAGATTAGCCGAACCAGTATAAATATCTGAGTTTGCTCTCTCTATCCCTCACTCCGTTATTTGTGCTTACTGTTATCTATTCTTTACTTCCTTGCTCTTTATAATTATTCATCTTGATAACACATTGATTTTCTGTATTGTATTTATTATCCTAAGCATTGTACTTTTACAGAAAATCATTTAACTTCCAATAAAGTTTTGTGAAAAATTTATAAAACCCAATTCACCCCCTTGGGTTCCAACCATTACTTTCATATTTGTTCACATATCATGAGCTACGTTATCGAGGGACTACATTTCCCCAAACATTCTGCTCAAGAGTTTCATCATATGGGTATGCGTCACCATATTTATGTTTCTCATGGCTACATCAACATAGGTCTACATCCTCACAAATTTGTTGCAGAGATACCGCCCCATGGATCTATATCTCCATAGAGCAACCCATGGATTCTATGTCCACTAACCCTATGGTACAACTCCCATTCTGAATCTTGACCTATGCCCTAATCCAATAACTACCAGTATCTAACCCCAGGAATGCACCACTAGGCCTCCCCTTCAACCCTAGGTACATCCTTCTTGGTCCTAGCTTATGCCCCATCCCAGCAGCCAAACACAAACACAAGTAACAATAATATTCATTTCATAATTTATGACATTTTTGAGCTAGTTCCTACTATATTCTTTGCATAAATACACATTATAGTATGTATCAATATTTTACATTTGGCATTTAATGGAAAATGGCAGCACCTATACCATTTCCATTTATGCCCAATAACTTCCAATCATTTATAATATGTATGGCAGACATATCATCACCTAATCACATAAATGCATTTTAATTAAATTTAGGAAGACAATCATAAAATATATAAACATACAGAGGAGAGTTAGATCTTTCACCTCTACTCCAAGTTATCCATTTCATCCCAATACTTGGTATTTGGATGCGTAAGCCTTGCTTGAATCCTTTGGAGAGGCATCTTAACCAATTGGAATGGAAAACACGAGAAAAGAAAATGATTAACAATTTGAAAAGTTGTCTGGTAGCAATCGATCGAGTACGCTCATATTGGTAGTCGATTGTATAGGTGCTGTCAGTCCCAATCCCGAGAGCAATCAATGAACCGATGATACCCTACCAGTTGATCAGTAAAGATTGCCAACCTAACCTGAGAGCAACCGGTCAACTGATGATACCTTACCAGTTGAATGGTGCGTCTCATACAGGTCTGGGCAGAGAGCACTAGAAGTAACTAGTTGACTGTTCTCCACTCAATGGTCAACTAATCGCCCAACAGATACAAAAAACTTCTACCAAGAATCTCTCAGTCCTTTTCAAACTTCAAATCTTGATCTTTTTTCTTTTAATCACCGAGAATCATCCTTAAACAAAAATACTCAATTACAGTCAAGATTAACCATCAAATCTTTCATCTTTCTAATCAAAACCTAACCATTTTCCTAATTTTTGTGTTTTATGTTCATCAGCCCTAAAACCATGAATTCTTCCTAGTTTTCTCTAAATTTCTTGTTCCATTGTCATTATCAAACATGTAGAAATGTTTTAAACCAACACCCATACTCAAATTCGTCCATTCAAGCCTTGAATAGACCCAAAATCCCTTGAGTCTGAAAATGGGAAGAAAATGGAGAAAGTTTGGAAATCTTACCTCACTCAAGCATTTCCTGTGAGTCTTGGTTGCTAGAGACTTGCCCTACTGTTGGAGAATGGTTGCCAGAAGCTTGGGTCATGAGTTTTAGTGGAAGGGGTTGAGGGAAGTGGAGAGAAAAAAGAAGGAAAGCTTGAGGGAGGGAGAGAAAATGAGGAGAAGGGTGGGGTCACCTATATATACCCATATGTGGTGAAATTACTATTTTGCCCTCTGGTTAACTCCAGTCAACGTTAGTAATGGTAAATCCATAATTTATCCAACTAGAGTATTTTTCATATCCTAGGTACCACACAATTTTTCTTATTATATTTTAGTCCCTTTTTGGACTTAGTAATTACCTGACTCCCTCATTGCCATATATTTGCTCCCTCAAGTCCTTGACTCTCATTATTTTATACACCTTGTCATTTTTTAACCTCACATTTCTTTATTCAGCAACGAAAAAATTTTCTCCGTATTCGTATTATACCTTAAAATCCATCTAGATAAATACCCGAAAATTGTAAGTGTTACATAATACCTCCCCCAAAATCTTATTAAACTCATGATCCCATATTTCTCTATTTTTTTGTTTACCTTGTCCTTATGTTTGGGTTTCCTAGTTCCCATAAAAATTAGGCATGACTTTTATTTACATATGTTCGTCAATGTCACGTTAGGGTACATGACAGTAAGCCTAGCAAAAGCCCCATACAATGCACTTCAAGTTACAAATACTTATCATATCCTTAAGTTGTATGACTCATGGCATAAGAAATGCAATCGCATAACAAGAAACCTCATTAAGCAGGAAATTAACATAATAATCACAAGTCTTCACACAAGTTTGTCCCGCTACTAGATTACTGTAATACCCCAATAATTTGTATGAATATTTAAAATCTATTTTGAAGTTAAGTGAAAATTTTAATTACATGAAAAATGTGCTTTTTGAATTAGTGAAGAAAATCTGGGAATAGAAATTTTAATTTTTAATTTAGGAAATTTTTACAAATTCTCAAGGACTTAAGTGAACAAATCTTATAGGCTAAGGTGGCTATGAGTGATTTTATCGAAAAAGAAATTGGTGGGGCCCACACGTACAATTATTAGTTTCTCTTCTCCTTCCTCCTCCCGAGACTCCATTTCTTCTTCATCTATCATTTTCATCTCCTTCAATCCTTTCTTTAAGTTTTTTCTGGTGATCTGATATTTTCTAACCATACTTTCGATTCTTAGGAGTTCTAGAGGCAAAGAGGTAAGTTTTATCTGCTCTATTTCTCTTTTTCTCCATTTTCGGACCTATGGAAGAAAATTAAGATTTTGAGTTTTAATGGATGAATTTAAGTGTGGATGTTAATCTAAAACATTCCTAGGTGGTTTATGATGTTATTAGAACAAGAAATTTGGAGAAAACTAGGAGAAATTCGTAGAATTTGGATATTTAAAAAAAGTTAGTGTTCTTGATAAAAATTTGAGATTTGAGCTTGGATTGTTGGTAAAAATTGGGGGTTTTGGTGTTAAAACACTCCTTAGACATTAAGGATGAAAACCCATGGAAGAAATCAAAAGAAATGTTGTTTTAGATGTGATTTTAGGATTTTTGGATGAAGAACACGAAGAATGTCACTGTTCATTCTAGAAATTTTCCAGAAATTTTCCAGAAAATACTGTTTACCGAGAAAATTTTTCCAGATTTTCTCGTACTGTAGCATTAACTCGGTCAACGTTACTGTAGCATTGACTCGGTCAACAACACTGTAGCTGCGTTGACCGTTGACCGTTACTGTAGCATGTTCATAACTCTTTCATCCGGACTCCGTTTTGAGTGAAATTTATATCGTTAAAAAGCTCTTTGAGTCTAGTTTCCAATGGTATAAGTTTCATCTAAATATTCATTACCAGTTAGGAGTTATGATTTGAGAAGTGAGTGAAGTTTGGGAATAGTGGTAGGAAATTCCTCTATTTCGTAGCCCTGATGGTTTTTATCTGGTTACAATAAGAATAGTCAAGGCACAAGGTGGGAGTGCCGAAAGCATGAAATCCAGGTGATTGGGTTAATACTTGCTATGATTAAATATCTTTGTTATTGACTTTTTGCATCATAGTGAAAATATGTTGTATATCCAAGTTTGAAGAGGATGATGTGGACGATGACGCATAAACAATTGTGGAACTTGCCTGGTGATGTATATAATTATATTTCTTATTTTCTCATGAATGGAGGTTATATGATGGATTGTGAATGGCATGTGAACTGAGTTGAAATGTGTCATACTCTGATTGTTGAGTTCATTCATATACGGATAGTTGAAGTATGTTATTGTTGAATAATTGTTCTATATTATGGGTTATTATGTTGTATACATGCTATGTTGCTGGAACCATATTGATTATGTTGTGACTTGAATTGTAAATGACTGAGTTATGTATGTGGCTCATGATTATGATTGAGAATGCTCTTAGATGTGATTGTAATTGTGTTTGACTAGAAAGGAAAGGCATGGCGGTGCACCCCATGGAGAAATCTATGTGAAGCTATAAGGGTAGAGAATATAAATGGAGCGATAAGGGTGGATGCGGCGGGGCCACGGGCAACGATCCAGAGGTACCCTGGACGACCCGGTTGGTACGGAAAATGTGTGAAATTGATTTCACTATTTGCTGTTGTGAATTATTTGAATTATGTTGAAATGTATTTGATTTACTTGGATATTGTTGTGAAGTATTATGAATTATATTATATTATATTATGATCGATTATGTATGATTGCTGCATGTTATCATTATGATGCATGATATTTTTTTTGTCATAGTGTTGTGTTGTCTGCTCACTGGGCACGTGGTTTGCTCATACTCCTCTTATTAACATTTTTTTCAGAGTTGACAATTGAAGGTAAATATCTATACAAAGAGTTATGGATCCTTAGCCCATGATTACCTTTTCATTTGTTCAGGGTAAAGGTATAATGTTTAGGTCTTATTGTAAGTTGTATAAATCTAGAAAATCTCTGTAATCGGGTAGGTTCATTCAGTGATGTAATGTGAATAACTGTAGTGTGTATAGAGAACTCGGTTTAGCCGTATTTTCTTATCTTTTGTGAAAAGATGAATAATTCTCTTATTTTAATTCTTAAATTATGTAATTTAGATTAATTGTATTTAAAAGAGTGGTATGATACTTAAGAGAAAGATAGGCTTACGGAGGTGAAATGAAATTCACTTTCCGTGCCGGTCACGTGCTCAGACTTTGGGACGTGACAATTACATAGTGACAACTAAGCGTGAAAATTCACTTGAGCAACTAACAAGGACCATTTCTCTCAAAACGAGGAGGGAATCATTGGATGACTACGAGCTTGCTACCATACACGAAATACATTACCACTGACATATCTAAAAGAAATTAAATGAGGAGAGTAAGTGATAAACTCAATGAGTAGGTGGAATCTTATCACAAATAACTCAATGTACCAAAGTTGAAATAACATTGGAACGAAAGTTACAGGATGATGTGTTTGAACCTGATTAGCCTGTCATCTCAGGAACATATGCACATTCCACTTTTCTCTAACAAGGTATCATAAAAGTGTTCTAATTCTAACAACAAATATGACACATGATTCATATAATGCACCTAATTGTCTCAGCATGTAACTAAACATATATATCTATATATATATATATATATTCAAGTAATGTTTAAGCATTGAAATTCATAAAGAAAATATCAAACATCCTCCTAAACATTAAGAACATAGGAAGAAAAATCATAAAAAAAAAGTATATTAGCATGTTGGTGGTTATAAATTGAAGGATTTCACTAAAGTAGCTAAATTTACTCTTTACAACACAAATTCAGCGTCAAGTACTTTTAGCAAGAAACGGGAAGCAAATAACATTATCATGCATAGTTATGATTAGAAGATGTACAAAAAATAGGAGATTAATCACACAATTTACTTTTTGTAGGGAAAGGTAAATGGCACATAACAAGTCATAAGCATTTCCAAGGCATAATAAAGTCACACATTAAGTTTCCTACATCAAAACATCGGCCCCCACCATATTCATCCCTATACTCCACATATCATAATCTTCCATATGTTTGTAAATATTATCATTCCCTATGCTCTAGAAATAAAGATGGTATATGCATATACCAAAATCATCCCCTATACTCTAGTCCTTAGGACTTAAACCCATGTTGTCCTCCAATGAATCAATCACAATCATGTTCACACAAGCACAAAAATTCACAATTGTCTATATAAATACAACAAGAATCAATAAGGTTCATCATGCTAGCCAATAGTCACTATCATGCATAACTTAGTACAAAATTATGAAGTAGTGCTTGACTCCATTCTTGCATGAGTGTTTATTAATTCAAATAATAGACCACATGCACCCATGAGTCATTAATGCTCATTATGTAAAATTGATTCATGGTTCTCAAAGGGAGAATTCATGGAAGTTTGCTAACAGATCAATACACATTGCTATTCAAAGTGAAATAAGCTTACACACCCACCATAACACCAAAATAAACGAATTTCTACCATTGCGAAGGGAAATTTATTAGCATAAATCTTATTAAAATCCTAGGAAGCATGTCATGAAATATTATTGGGAAAAAGGGTACCATATAATATTTCATGCCCCAAGCGCCTTGGGCACCGAGTCTAGCGCCTAGGGAGCCATCCACTGGAAGTGGCTGCCAACTTTAGCAAAATCTCTCTACTCTTATACAAAATCTTTCTCATCCAATGTAGTCATAAAAATAAGACCAAGCCTACTCAAGTTTGTTTTCAAAATGATGAAATTAATCAAAAT
The DNA here is from genome assembly GCA_037074585.1 of Biancaea sappan. NCBI lineage: Eukaryota > Viridiplantae > Streptophyta > Magnoliopsida > Fabales > Fabaceae > Biancaea > Biancaea sappan. The sequence continues at coordinate 84,756,917 of CM073490.1, read as the reverse complement.
AATCTCAAAAAAGAAAACAATATAATTCCCCCAACCATCCCATTCCAATAAATCATAAGTGTCCAAGCATATTCAACATTCCTTTATACCATAATATAATTCATTAGCTTTTCCCGTAATTGTTCATAAGGGCAAATCTAGCAATATGTTCCATTCTTCACCATAACACTACAATCCAATGAGTTCACATACTTTATGATTTATGGACAAACAAATAAATAACATAGAATATGATTTTATAAGACAGTGGATCTATTTACTCACCTCGATTCCAAGCTAGGAAAATGGTGAAGAAATCATCCCAAGGTCCCATGATGATAGGGCATCAAACATGGTGAGAACACAAAATTTTAATGGGACTTATAGGCATTGGTGTCTAGGGTGCCAAGACTAAAGCTTAAGGTGCCACACATCCCTTGGCACCTTGGGTGCCATCCTTGGTGGGCATCGGCACCTAGAGCTTGTTTTTTACCCTCGAAAAATCCTCATTTTCACTCTAAATTCTCACCAAACCTATTATATCAATATTTACATAAATTGGGACCACATACATGCTTCCACAACAACATAATTCATTATATAACACCCCACATTCATCAAATTCATCCTAACTATCATGCCACACCCAAAATTCCAAAATTCCTCTTTTATATGGTTTGTGTGTTTCACAAGGATCTTAACCATAATTTCTTTTCTCTTTGCATGAATAGCTCAAATATACGAATTTGAAGCAAAAAGAAAACCATCCCAACCTATTTTCATGGAATTTATCTCAAGAATTTCCATATTCCCCTTTAAGGTTTGGGGTTGAATGAAAATTTTAAATTAAAGAGAAAAAGCATAATGTCCTACCTCAATTCCTTATCTTCAGGGATAGAGAAAGATTGTTGAAAGAAGCCTTGAATGATTGGTTAAGGGAGGGTGGCAAGAGGTGTGGGAAGGGAGGAGGGAGTGTGTGAAAATGCTAAAGTGTGAGGGAGAGGGGTTAAATAGTGCAAGGAGGGACCAAAATGAAATTTACCCTCTCTACATGACCATGCATCGCATCTTCACAAAGTTCCCAAAAATCATCATGCACTATAATGGCACAAACAAAAAATGAATTTTTTTTACACTTATCCACCAACTTTTTTATTTTTCAATTTAGTCCTTTTAACCCCCACAGACGCATCACATATGCTAAACAGAGGATTTGCATTACCACCCAAACATAGGATTTTCACAAGTATTACATGGTCCCTCATAGATTTTCATTCTCAATTTGGTCCCTCACATGTGTCTCTTTTCTCAATTTGATCCCTTATAAATTTTTATTCTCAATTTAGTCCCTCACAAACTTTATGTTTCTCTCAATTTAGTCTATCCAACCTACACACATGATATACACCAAACAAAAGATTTACATTGCTACCCAAACATGGGATTTTTACTGGTATTACATGGTCTTTCGTAGATTTTCATTCTCAATTTGGTCCTTAACATATGCCTCTTTTCTCAATTTGATCCCTTACATATTTTTATTCTCAATTAGTTCCTCACAAATGCCCATTTTTTGAATTTGGTCCCATACATATTTTTATTCTTAATTTGGCCCCTTGAAGATGTCTCTTTCCTTTTTTTTGTGTAATTGTTCATCAAGAGTCTAACGAAGGAAGAAATTGATTTTTATTTATTAAAAAATACATGGCATTTAACAATTTGTGTCAATGAGTTAACTACTAAATTAACACATCTATTAAGTTATTTAACAATAACAAGATGGAAGGATTAATTTGATAACCTTTGAATTTGTGAGAGACCAAATTATAAAAATTTGCATAGAACCAAATTAAAAAAAGAGGCATCTATGAGGGATAAAATTAAGAATGAAAACCTATGAGCGGCCAAATTGAGAAAAGGGGCATTTGTGAAGCCTAAATTGAGAATGAAATTTGTGAGGGACCAAGAAAAGGAACTTATGTAAGGGACCAAAATAAAATTTTAGTCTTTTTATATATGTACGGATCCCATGGGAACTAATGTATATATACGAGGAAGGGAATGCATATGGCCTAGAATTTCCTTCTCATAGGGACTTATCGATGTAGGTCCCTTGTGCATTTTATATTATTTTATATTATTTATGCATATTTATAATTTTTTTAATAAAATTATTTATAACTTATTTATTGGTTCCACTAACCAAAATTTCTAAATTTATCCCTATGTAGAATACATTTTTATCGATTAATGTTTTAATAATAAAATTTTATCTTACATAGTTCTCGAGAAAATCTGAAAGTGTGCAAATCATTACACCCTAGATTTATCAAAGGCAATAGATAACATGTTGCATTGCAGGCTTTCCAAAGAAAGCTATATCTATCTGCAGCGTGAATTCAGTGTTACTATTATACACATTAATTTAACATATTTGAAAACCAAATTTTCTGTCTCAGTCTTAATTTATATTATGGTTTATTACCGAAAAAATATTATGGTTTGTGCCTAATACAACAGTCGTTAAGATTCTCTGTCTACTCATGAAAATGACCCTACAACATCTCTCTCTGTTACCATTTTACACGTAGTAATGGCAATGTAAATTGACATTATATAATTTTTGTTGTGTTGTAATTAATAATAATAATAATAGTATGATTTAGCAACCTAGAATTGTTCCTTGAAGATGACCTGCCTGTCAGTCTTTGTTTTTAAAGGTATTATTTTAGACACTAGACATTTCATTAAATCGTCCAAAAAATTGTTTCCCTTCTTAATAATTTGGCTTAAGTTTTTTTGAAAAAATAAAGTATTTCAAGCATCAAATATATCAATTAAATATGAAAAAGTCAAATCAATTAAGAAAGAATTTGTCTCGTCTTATATGCCTCAACAACAACTCTTAAGTGACACATAAAAGAAAAAAGAGTAAATTACCAATTTAGGTAGTGAAATTAAAGTTGTCACAATGTGGTCCTTGAAAGTCAAAAGATCAAATATTTCTATAATTAGTCCCTAAAAGGTTGCATAATCTCAATTTGACTATTTTTTACTAAATCGCAAAATTTATTATTATCAAATTTTAATTTTTTTATTGCTAAAAGCAATTTAATTTAACAAATAAATAGATAAAATTGAACAAACACAAATTTTTTAAGAAATAAATTATAATACTTGATCTTTAATAGATCAAATTGAAATAGTTGTAATTTTTCAAAGAAATTTTCTATTTTAGTTATTCCAAGTAGATAAATTTTTAATTTAATTAACCATACATTATTTTTTAAAAAAGTAAAATTTTTATTTGGTCACTAAAAGATTACAATTCTCTTAATTTCATCCTTAAAAGATCAAGTATTCTAATTTAGTTTTGAAAAATAATATTTATCTCAATGTCCTTCTTGTCAAATCATAAAAAATCTATTGTTGCAAATTAAATCTCAAAATTTTTATTTCTTGAAGTCACTTTACTAAATAAATGGTCAAATTAAAACAAATACAATCTTTTAGAAACTAAATTAAAACACTTCATCATTCAATAATTAAATTAAAATAATTATAATATTTTAATGACTAAATCAGTATTATACTTTTTTTTAATTTGGTCCATGATATATATACACATATACACACATAAACAGAATGCAGAAAATAACTTAGGACTATAAAGGGGATGAAAGGAAAAACGTTTGGGATGATATCATCATTTTACAAAAGATGAGACCAAAGCTCAGCATAGGATGCCTGATTTGATTTGTCCGAAGGGTCCAAAAGTCTAGTCAGAGTTGGGCCCTCGGGCCCATTTCTGCGCCATGAAAACCATTTGAGGTGGGGCCCATGAGGTCTAGTCAAGGTGAAATCACGTGGCCCACTCCACAATTCAAGGCCAAGATAAATGAAACCATACGAGAACTCAGTAATGCAGTCAAGAGTGGCAGTTAGTTACTGTGCTACAGACGCAACATCATTGAGGGCACAGCAGCCGGTTTGGGTAAAGCTTCCGAATCAGTACTGGGCCGAGGGCCTAGGCCCGGGCCCGAGCCTCTTCTTGTTGATTGACATTTTGTTTGTTTGCTTTCTTCTTCTGTGGGTCCCACCGCCTCATTGTGGACCGCTCAACGTGCCTAATCCACATGGCCCCATTACGTCGCTTAAGTGGGATTAGTTTGGCATTAATGAGAAGTTTGTTATTATTACGAATTTACCACTATCACTAACACTTATAGCCTATAGGCCACACGCATTCAATTTGTCATCATTGCCTTCCCATTTTTTTAATTCATTTTGACTTTAACTGCAATTTAAATTTTTTACTACTGAACATGACATCAATTTTCGATAGAAAAATTTAAAAAAAAAACTAATTTCTGATAAATATTAAAAAGGTTCGAGTGAGTTTGTTTTAGGTATTTATGTGGTGTTTAAATTTTCAATATTTTTATTTTTATTTTGTCACTTAATTTAATTTGAGATCTTAAATTTAAAAAATTATATAATTATCAAAACATGAATAAAAAATTTAAAGTTTTCAGTAATAACAAGGTATAATAAATATGTTTAATTTAGTCAACAGATAATGTGACAGTGATATACGATAAAGAATATTTTCAAATGCACAAATTACAAGAACTATTAACTCTAAACGTGATAAGACGATCATTAATATTAATTAGTCTCTGTTACTTTTCATCCCGCTTTTGCTTTGTTCGATAAGAAATTAAGAAATTAGAAATAAAGTTTCACAATATTTGAAATTTTAAAGTTTAAAAATAATAATTTACTATTATCATTAAAATTTACAAATAAACTATTACCAAAAACAATCCTCTTTTACCAGAAAAAAAGAAACTGCTACAAAATTATAATATGGTATTTTTCCTAAATTTTGGAATGGACATATTAATATTTTGGATGATATACTTTATACTAAATATTAGTGTATTAAATATTGTATATCAAACATTTTAATTTAATCTTAAAAAAAATTTCAATTTCTTCCTTCTATTTTAAAATAAAATTTTGATAAAAAAATTTAAAATTTAATAATAATAAATTTTAATTAACGTTGTAACTTATGTGATATGAGATTAAATAGTGTGAGTTTAGTGGTTAAGGTTTCGAATCTTTTTGTAATAAAAAATAATAATAAATTTTATAATTTAATAATAAAAATTAAAAATATAAATTTTTAAAACTGAATTAAGATCCTTAATTTTTTATAAACTAAATTAACAATTTATTCTTAATAGAAATTGATGTTTGAGTACGACGCCCTTTAAAGTTTAAATAGTTTAAAATTTAAATGACTATACAAGGTATCTGTGCCTACGTGGCAAGGAAAAGATGGTGGGGTCCAGTTGTATGGGAATCATACACATGGTAAGTGGTGATAGGTTACATAAGCAGATAGTGAAATGATAGTAACCACGCGCAATGTGGGGTTTCGATTTCATCCGCCTTAACCTATTCTAACAACTTAATGCACTGCGAAAATCGAAGTCCACATTTACCAGAAAAATATATAAATTTATACTAACAAGCTGTTTTTTTTTTAAATAATTACCAAAACGTTCAACATAAATCATATTAAGAAAAAATTAATTGGCTGTATTTGCCAAATATAACAGAAATTTTAAAAGAAAAAAATTGAGACAGAAAATGAAAAAGGAAAAAGCCCTCAAATAAACCTTTAAAATTTATCAAAGAATTTAGAGAAAAAAATACAAATAGGATAGGAAATTACTACCCCAGAGAAAAATTACTCTAAAGAGACAAAAGAAAATCACCACTTGAGAGAGAAATTATTTGGAGGGAACGAAAGCAAACCACCACCCAAAAGATATCTACTCGATAATAGCAATCTCAGATCTAAGTAAGAAAGAAAAAAGAATGTATTTTCTTTAGAATACTTTCTACCAACAAGTTATTTTGGAAAACGTATTCGTTGAAAGGAGTAAAAATTAATTCTAAGTTCAATGTAATTTGAAAATATCTTAAATTCTCACAAAAAATTAATAAATTTATAGTTAAAAGGATATTTATTTATTGTTTAATTTTTAAAATTAACCATTTGTTAAATTAATTTTTATAATTTATGTATTTTAAGATTGAATTATATTTTTTTTTGAATAATTCAATAACAATAAATAATCATCTTTTTTTAATTAAATTTAAAAAAAATGATAAAATATATCTTTCCAGTCTTATTTGTATATCAAATCTTTTGATATTATTTACTTGAAAAATACTTTTAAATTTATTTATACAATCCTTCTACAATATTAATAACTAAAACTATAATTCAAATATTAATATTAAAATTTTGCATTTGATGAAAGAATGACTTTTGAGTTCCCTTTAGTAAGTTGACATTTTAATGTAGACAGAGTCAATTTGATAATCATTTTGTTTCTTTCCTCACTTCTTACTCACAATATTTTGAGATTTCTTTAATAGAAAAGGAATTGATTCATTAAAATTTTTAATTTTAATAATTAAATAATATAGTAATATTATTTTCATATATTAATCTTTTGAAAATTGGCTTAATTTTTTAAACATTTTAGTTATTTTGGAGGCTTTAGTAATTTTATGTTTATATTATTTATGTAAAAACCTATCATTTTTATTATAAAAAGTTGTTAAAAATATGCCAATTTTTTATTTATAAACAATGATATTTTTTATTAAATTTAATTATATTTACACATACAAACAAATATATTAAGCTCGATTTGTTTTAATTAACATGTTTTAAAAAATATTTAATATAGTAAAATTCAACCCAACTTATCTCGATTACATCATACATAATTGAATCAATCTATAATTAAAAGGACGAAAATAATAAAACCCTATTTTTGCCATTTTATGGTGAGGAAGTTCCAAAAATGGAAATTCATTGGACAAGAAAACGTTAGGCAACGAGGCATTTCCCTTTCACTAATCCCATTCAACTAATTAAAGACTACCCCACTGATTACAACACAAATTTTGCTTGCTTCATTTTATAATTTCCTTGCAATAATTGTTTTTGGTAAAAAAAAAGGAGAAATTCATTAAAAGGCGATAAAAAAGGCAAAGAGTTTGCAGTTAGGTCCACATGATTGCAGTCTAAGTGCATTACAAACGGTACAACGTAGGCAGTAGAATGTAGCTGGTGGATCAAATACATAGTGGAGGTAAACATAGAACACAGACATGAAACTTGAAAGACCATAAGCACAGAGATTAAAAGTAGAGACAACAAGAGAAGTCATGACAAAAGGGAGAGGGGTGGCTTCCAAGTGCGGATATAGAAATTTTGGTTAGTGATGGTAGTAAATAATCTATAAATATTTTTACTAAAAAATATTATAAATATGCATAAGCAATAAAAAATGATATAAAATACACAATATATAACATAATTTGGTTTCAATGTGAAACTTACATCCATATGTGAGAAATGAGAAATAATTCATTAAGTAAAAGATGAAACATTATCAGAGTAATTTTTGCTCTTACTAAATTCCTAATTACATTCAATGTCTCACACACAAAATATATAATCTTATGACAAAAAAACCACAATATACCTAAAATAATCCAACTTAAAAGTGATGCAAATTTAAAACTTTTTGAACTTTACGTCTTGATCTTCCTTATATAATGAATGCATCATCCATATTTGGAATGTTAAACTTACAAAAAAGAGTCTCAATTTGTTGTTGTGGGAAATCATACTCTCTTTGGTTGACAAGATCTTTTTTACAAATGAGCTCTTTGAATGTCATCTCGGTCATTAAGATGATAACATAATATTTTTCTCCTCTCTCCTGGATTAGCAGGAAGATTTTTCACATCAATTTCTAAGAATCTCTTTTTTATGGATGAGAATGACTTTAATAGTGCTGGTGAATTTTCACTTTCAACAACTTCTTGATCTTGAGACTGATATTGATTTTCTTTTAAAATATTTCTCCATTTCTAGCACACTTAAAAGAATATAAAGCTAATTAGATACTTAATAACTAATTGAAATTAAAACAAAATACTACATTTCTTAACTCTACGAACAATAATTAAAATTAAAACAAAACAATGCTTACTAGACCGTGATGTCGCCGGCAAATCACAGAAGCATTCACTTGACTTGAGGAATAGAATTTTCAACTAAAAAAATAGAGAGATGAGTCTTGCAAAGTGGAGTGATGGAGTGAAGAAAGAGTGTTGGATAGAAGTTGAAACATTGAGTGATAGAGAAGTTGAGAGGGTGGTGTAGGGTACAACTAATTTTTAAATTAAATTTAAAAAAAAATTATTAGGTAGAGTACTCTTAATAAGATAAGTAATTATGATTTATCATGTGAGAACAACAACTAAATTTTTGTAAAGACAATTGCCTCCACACTCTATAATGTGCATTCGTCCCTAGTGGCTTCGTTTTCTCCCTTGTCATTCAAGTAAGCAATTCTTACACAGTATGGTATTGTGTTATAGGTGGTGAAGGGTAGCTTAAGATGCCTTTCTTCCTTTTTTTCAGTTGATCCGTACAAGTATTGTTAGTTCTACTCATTTAACACAGCTGCTAGAGAAAGTAAAAGTAGGGACTGCCATTCATAATTAGTGAGTGGAATGGGTGAGTGAGGATATTTTCATTATTAATTAAGTTGATTGATGTTATCGAGTCAAATTCTACTTCAAGCTTGAAGATATTGTGAGACAGTTAACTTAAAGCCTAGGAAAATAGCCCATAGTTCAGCTTGTATGGCACTATTGTTGCCTGTGAACATTGCAAAACTAGTACACCAGTGGCCATGCTCATCGCGGATGCATCCTCCTACTTCCAAGAGAATTGTACATAGAGTCATCCCATTTAGTTTCATCCATGAATTAGGCAGGTGTTTTCCAGGAATTTGGATGATCATAGCTTATCCAAAATTCAATGGCTGTGTTTTGCTACTGTATCTAGTTGAAAAGGTTGGTTTCTACATCTGGCTCTAATAATTTTTGGAGTATCCTAAAGGGTTCAGAATGGAGTTTAAATTACTATATTATTTTAAAATTTGTAATATTTTATCATTACTTGCAAATCTTAAGAACTTAAAATTTTGAACACTCCCTCTCGTCTTCCTAAATATTTTATTTGTTTAATTCTAACGCATTTATAGATGAGCTTTTAAAATAGCGTTCAATAACTATCAGTGGAGTGTAAATATCTATACATCAAAAAAAAAAAAAAAAAACGAAAGATACATTTCTTATCTTAAAGAGGGTGTGAGAATTTCTTTGAAAGAACTCCGTCAAATGTGAATTTTTATATTTTATTTTTTTGTTGCAGTTATAAAATAATCTTAAATTTTATTTAAACTGTTTTTTAACAACTTTGAGTTTATATTTTTTTTATTTGGAATCAACTTAATACATTTAAAATTTTTTAATCCTGAAGCAACTTATGAAAAAGTTAATTTTTAGAGTAAATTATTAATTTAGTTTACAAAATAATATAATTATTTTTATTTACTTCATGAAAAATAAAATATTTTAATTAAATCTTTAAAAATTATGCATGTCATAATTTTATTCTTTAATTTGTTAAAATAACTTCCCGCAACGACTGATATGAAATTAACAACCGTAGAATTGACAAATTAACAATAAAAAACTAATTGAAACACAAAAATCAAAGATACAATTATAATAGTTCAAAACTTAATTATTTATTCTAATTAGTAAATTCTATCATAATACGGTTTCGTGTGACCATTATTATTACCATATTAAATTTTCAGGGAGGAATAAAATTGGACGAAATGCAGAGAAAATGAACCTCAAATTCAAATGAAATTGAAGTGGTGGGCCCACGCCGCCAAACAGAAAAAATGCTATATATGCACATCCACCCCTCCCCGATCGGCTTATGTCCAAGCCTCCAATGGCAACGGACTTCTAATTCCCAGCGGCACGCCCGCGCCACCGCATTCCACCGCCGCACATGGCGAAGGGTCGAAAATTGACGACCAGCCGAACCGAACGCCTCTTGGGAAGCACCGCCTACGCTCACACTCATGCGTTTAACGCCACAGACTCATCGGAGCTCGGAGAAACCGACGTCTGGTCGACGGCGGGCGATGCCGGCGACTGCACGCTGAATGCTTCTCACGGTGATTGGGAGCCACCCACAGCAGAGGACAGTAACGGCGTCAGCTCCGTCAGACAAAGCTGGCGACGATTCCCGCCCCGCCACGTCGGTGGTCTGACTCTGGCGTTCGAAGATTCAGGGGGTAATAGTAGTAGTAATAATAATGGAACGACGTCGTCGATGATTGTGCACCAGCGTCTGGGGCGTGACAGAGTGGCATCGCAGCCTGGGCACCACATGGCCACGTCAGCGCCGGTGAACGTTCCTGATTGGAGCAAGATACTCCGGATGGCCTCGGTGGAGTCACTGCATGACGTGGACGTCGGCTACGATGACGAGAAGGAATCGGAGATGGTCCCGCCACACGAGTACTTGGCGCGTGAGTACGCGCGAAGCCGGAACTCGGTTTTCGAGGGCGTGGGTCGGACGTTGAAAGGCCGGGATATGAGCCGGGTTCGTGATGCTGTGTGGAGTCAGACCGGGTTCGATGGGTGATGTGATTCAGGCCGGTTGGAATTAATCATTTGCGGTTAATCAGATTCAGTAATTTGAAAAATAGATTTAGTTTTTTATTTTTATTTTTATTTTTATTTTAGTATGTTGAATGAGTGGGTTTTGTGGGCGATGATTCGGTTGACTGGACTCGGTGGAAGCGAGTCAGACTCAGTTTCGAGTGAGCCTAAAAGCTTAAATTGCAAATGGCAAATTTATATTATTCCATGTTGAATTAAATTGTATAAAGTTCAACGTTTCTTCTTCTTTTTTTTTTAATAATTTATATTCCTTTTTATTTATTGTTACTTATTTTTGTAAAAGGAAGCAGGACAGAGCCACGTAGTAGCAAGGGCAAGCAGAGGCATATTTGTTCTTTTAGCAACGATTTTAATCGTTGCTAAAACAGATAAGCATGACAAAAACAAGCATAAAAGTCAGACCCCTTACGGAGATACTGGTTAGGAGGTGTTTAATATTTGTTATTTTTATTATATATTTAATTTTTAATATCCTGAACTATTTTGATCAAAGCAGAAGATTTTTTTGGTCTTTATCTATAATTTCATATATTTTAACAATTAAAATTTTATTTAAGAATTTGCCATATATTTTAACACATGTCAAGTCACAATAACCGATTTTGGTTTTGGAACTAACTTATACACTAGAAATTTAAATTCTTTTTTAATTTTTAATTGATAGCATTTAGATAATATTCTAATTAAGAAAAATTAAAGAAAGCAATTTATCATTAAAATTGAAAATTTCACGAATTTAAAAGATAATGCTAAATAAAATCTGAAGCTGGAAGACAGCTCCAAGTTTCAAAGCACTTTGTTCGGATGGTTCCCATGGAAGTGAAGAGAATCTCATCCATTCTTGGGCTGCCTTTGTGACTAAAAGATCAATTTTCTGAAAAAACAAATAAAAAATTGAAAAAAAAAATAGCGGTTGAGTTGTGGAAGTTTAAAAGATTCGAAATATTTTTCTGGTGTTCATAGTAGGAAAATTTTTACTAATTGAGAATGAATGAAGAAAACGAAAGATCTGATTTGTTACAGGTGTGGCAGACATACAAAGTTATACAATCGATGGAAGAGAAGTTTTTTTTTTTTTTTATAATAATGGAAGAGAAGGTTGAGTTAAGCTTAATTGTATAATTTTTTATTATTTTTTTTACATTGATTCGCTTTATATTATTCAAGGTAATATCAATTCTTGGCAACTTTTATTTAATTTTTTTGAAAAAAATACGAAATGTCATAATTTAATTATGAAAACAAATTGACTTTAACTCCTCATATATATATTCTTTGATTTTTTTTCAATTTTACGAATAATTAAAAATAGTAAAAAGACAACGACCAGTCATTATCATATTTCTCAATCTTTATTTGAAAGTTATATATAAATTATAATAAAAGTGGTTGTTGTTTCACATGCATCAAAATTTTAATTTATGTTTAGATCATTTTTAATAAAAATTAAATTTATTAATTTTTTATTTCTAAAAATAAAAATTATTGAGAAGTTAACGTTTTGCTCTTCTGTACACATCTTAATTTCTCTGTTCTATATTATATTTTATATTCTAATAAGTAATAAATAATTTTATGAATCATTGATTAAAACGGTGCAAAGTTATGTATAATAGTATAGATAACCAAAAAAAAATAGTTATCCAAATTATGATGCACTTTATTTGAAATTAAAACATCAATTTATCATTTTTAATAATTTGTTTTTAAATTTTAAAAATGCATGATTTGATCTTTAAAAAAAATTATGTTTCAATTAAGTTGTCCTCAAATCTTGGAAATATATTATTCGGTCACTGAAATTTTTTCATGTATTAGTCATTAATTCCTTGAGCATGGATCAAAATTCAGAAAACAGTATGCACCAGTGTATGAAGCTCAACTGACTCAAGTGTCTTGCTAAGACAAAAGGATCCTTTTATATACAGAGATTACAATTCACACCAAGAGGGGTTGTGTCTACGCATGTCACTTGATCCTGGATAAGTGGATCTAACTAACTATAATTTGTTATTTACAAAGCCAAAAAATAGAAGAATAATGCTTTACAAGAAAATATCTTACGCATCTTCACTGTGTAATTCATCTAAAACAATTTATGTTATGTTGATTTTGTTTTTGCTCTGGGTATTGCTTCTGTTTTGTCTTCGCTGAATCTTTGTTAACATTCCCCCCTCAAACAAAGGAGTGAGCGAAGAAGAACCCTGAGTCTGTCTCTTAGAAAGGCAAATTTGGCATGTGAGAGAGGCTTGGTGAGAATGCATGTTATTTGTTCAACATAAGGCACATACCTCACAATTTCTATAGCTAGTATTTTATCACGAATAAAATGAACATTTAACTCAATGAGCATAGCGCGAGCACAAAATATTGGATTGCAAACTAATGATCCAACACTTAAATTGTCACAACATAGAGCAACAGTTGCATGTGAGAACATTTTAAATTATGTGAGAAGTGACCTTATTCAGTCAACCTCAACAGCTAGATTGAAGAGTGCCCTGTATTCAAATTTTGTACTTGATCTAGCCACAACATGTTGTTTAGATGAGAACCATGATATAAGACTCTCACCAAGATAGACACAATAACCACCAATAGATTTCCTATCATTAAGTGATAACATAAAATAACTCAAAACCTTAAAGTTGCAATTTTAACCAAGATCCATACAAAGACTATAAAGCATAATTAGTCACTAATATAAGAGGAAAAGTGTACCTTGATCCACCACTATCAATCAATCCAACAATTAGAAGAAATGATACTTAGAGGGTTTTCCAAAGGCAAACATTAACTACCTCACATAGAAATCTCAAAAAGACGGGAATGCAAAAGTGACAATCAATAATGTTACACCCTAAAACCGGACACATGATAGCACAACAAGTGAAGACAACCATATTTACCATAAGCCTAAACTTATCATAACCAATCACAAAAGATCAAAGACATACATTTGTCCGAACTATGCAAGAGGAAAAACATAACCTTTCATTCACACAATGTGAAATTACACGTGTTCATATATGTCTTTCTTACCATGTTTCTAAGTATTCTCACAACAACATCAACATTCAAATAATTGAAATATTCAGAAAGATGGTTTGCAAAAAGAATCAAAATATTTCACCTTTAACCATTTACACAAAAACAACACTTACACATACATCCTAAATGTCTTACATGACTACAGAGCGGCTCTAGAGTATACATATCCAAAAGAAGAGTCTAACAAAAAGAAAACATTTCCAAGAACAAAGAATTCTTGACCATTGGGACTATCTGCTCCTCAAGTGGAGGCTCTTCATTTGCCACCGGCTTTGAAAAGGTTGCATAAAGAAAAGGAATGAGTATAAAACTTAGTGAGCAAATAACTTTAAAGGCATAAAATTATTTATGCATCAATCTAAACACAGCATATGTGAGCAATGAATGAGAAATAAATCTACAATCAAAGTACATGCACATCCACACATGTAACAAATTCAACCAATCCATACAATCCACAAGAGCTCCCAAATTAACCTAGGGTATCCACAATATTGTGTTTGTTGCTCGCCAGCTGCATTAACCCGTATCACTCCAATTGTAATTTTCCCACTCTTATCGCTCAACTTGATATTGTCGCCATATAGGCGTTTCTAGTTCATATCACATGGGGTGCCCTACCATGTCCAACCCTTTTCATATTCACAACCACAATCACAATCACATTTAAACATGTGCCACATACTCACATTATGCATCATAAGACTAACGTGGTCCATGAAGTCTCATTTTAACCTTCATGCTACCTATCATAATTCTCAAACTTATATCATGCAACACATTGCCAATGTAGTTCATGGATAACATGCTCAACCGACATGATACAAATCACATGTTCACATTTCTCATATGTCTCATTACATGTATATAGCTATCATTCAACTCATATAAGCATGCTACTTGTGAGGCAATGGAAAGAGTCATGTAACATGTTTTAAGAGTAAGGTTATCTACTCACCTTAAGTCCAAGCTACAAATTCTATTGTTTTCTTACTTGATGCATGAGGAAAGATGATTCAAGGTATTTGGGAGGTAAGTCCTAAAGATTCAACATAAAAAAGAGGTCAAAAATTAAAGAGAAGATAATGCCTTATAGTAGTGAGATGCAAACTGCAAAGACCAGAGTGTGTTCTCTGGTTGCTGCTGGTGCTTCTTACCACTGCAATGGTAGCTAGCACCGCTGCACCAGCGATGTCCAACTTTCTACTCCAAAATCCACGAGAAATGATTCCTTTGCACGTATCTCCATCACCAAACTCTTAAGAACAAAACCACAACTAAGATGGGTCATCCAAACCATCTTTCTATCAACCAAAAACCTTCCAAAATCTCAAAAACAAGATTGATTCAAAGATTCATAAACTTTCTCAAGTTTTTTTGAAAATCTTCATCATGATTACTCTCAATCAAAATCAACATTTTCAACAATCCTATACTCAAAACAAGTTTATAATGCATTAAATGATCAAGAAGTAGATTTGGATGCATGACCCATACACATCCAACAAGATTTTCACCCAATTCTAGCTTAGGTTTTACTATACATGAAAAATCAGAGAATTTAGGGAAAAGTCTTGAAACTCACACTGAATCAAGTGATTTTCAGTGGAGACTTGATTGAACACAAGAACTTGAACAATTTTGGGTTGGAGGGAAGAAGAAGGGTGTATGATGTGAGTGTTGTTTGAGGGAAGAAGATGGGTGCATGATGTGAGTGTGTGTTTGTGGCTGGGCGAGTGTGAATAGAAAGGAAAATATGGCTGAAGTGTTTAAGTTTGGGTGTGTGTGTGTCAAAATGACCAATTTGCCTTTCAAACCAAAGAAAGATAAGTTGCACTCCAAAGGCAAAGTTGGAACTTTCACAAATATAGGAGACCCGTATAACCCATACATAATACACTAAAACTACGATCTTGCGACTGGCTCAATGACATGTATATTCAACAAACATCAAGCTCACCACATATTTCCTCATGAGCATGAAATTTTCGTATTTCATACACTTTGGTCCCTCACAAGGACTTAAACGTATACATTCATTTCTCAACATGCTTCAAACACCACTCACAATAAATGCAGATGAATATCACAACCGCATATTATTATCACATAACTTGCTCAGATAACACATAAATTAATTTTCATAAATTTCATAATGGTCCCGACATACACAGTTGCACATATAGATATAAATAGATCATAAATACTAACATGAAATTACAAGTATTACAAGTAACTTAAATTTTACTTCCTTTGAGAAACCATAACTCAGTAGTTCTTTAGGTCAAACACATTACAACTGACCCATTAACAATAGTGATGGTTTGCTATAGTTTCTACACATTTGGCCTAAACAAATTAAAATTAAATATAACTATAGATATAGTCCAAAATTAAACTTTCTTCAGATCAATAATGCATGCTATATAAATAGCCATCATGTACAATTATAATAATATATGAGTCCACCTTTATATTACAAATACTAACATAATGATATTTTAGGAATAATGTTTATGTAATTTAAAATATCATCATTGATATATATAAATTAATTGGTAATTGGAAAAAATACCATTTTCATCTTAAATTGTGACTCAAGTTTCAATGTCCTAGAAACTTTTTTTAATGTCAATTTTATCCCAACCAATTGCTATCAAATTTGTCCCTGAACCCAACATCGTCTAAATTCTTGATAGAAAATGTTGATATTGCCTCTTCCATTATATAAATTATGCCAACCAGTCCAGTTGCTTATTCACACCTCAATTGTATACTTAATATGACAATTTTTCCTCTTTATCATTCATTTTCAAATGTTGGCGAAGTGCTATGCTTGCAAGCTTATGTTTGACATAGGGGCAAATTTGTTACTTTAGGTGAACATTTAACATGTAGGTGAATAGTTTAACTAGTTAGCACTAACATGTAGGATGAGCTAAGCTACCTAACCTTTTCTATCAAGAATTTAGACAGTACTGAACTCAAGAACAAAATTGAGACTAGTTAAAAAAAAAAGAGAGAGATGAAATTAAAAAGAAAATTTTAAAAAAAATTAAAACTTAGATTATAGTTTAAGGACAAAAATAATATTTTTGTCTAGTGTTTTTTGACCCAACCTGAACCAGCTATGTCGAGCAGGAACTGGCAACTTGGAGCCTAGCCTGGGCTAGGTTTGCTTTTTAGACTGATTTGCATATTGACTGGTGAAGACTCGGTCAACTCGATTGAGTTTTCATCGACCTGTTTGGACTATTTTTCACTGAACTTTTTAACTTATTTGTGTAATTTAAAAAATTCAAATTAATCAAAAAAAATTAAAAAAAAATCTAAATTATCATTCTACGGTCTTTTTTATTGCCAAAAAAAAAGCAAGAGAAAATTACAAAAAATTATTGTCACTTGAGATAATGGATCAAATATATTTATGCTAATTTAGACTCTTTAAACTTATATATTGACAATTGAAGTTAAGATTTTGGACGAAAACATCATTAGAGGGATTATCCTACAATTACAAAATTCAAAGTTTAGAAAATTCTATCTAAAATACTAGTTAATAGAATCAAATCTCTTTTCTCTGAGCTCATCTCTCCTTATCAAGGAGCTTACCTCATGAGTAGGCATTGCTCCGACCTGTTTCTTATCACTCAAGAAACAATGAACTCCATGAACTACTCTAAAGCTAAAGAGGGGTGGATGATAATTAAGATTGATATTAAAAAGGCTTTTGACTTCATTTTTTTGGATTTCATTGAAAAAATGCTAATTATTCTCAACTTCCCAAACCCCACAAAAAAACTTAATTATGTCCTGCCTTAAAAATGTAACCTATATACCCATTATAAACGGGAAAAAAAAATGTCAGTCTTTTACACTCTCAAAAGGTATAAGACAGGGAGATCCACTCTCTCCTTACATTTTCATTCTTGGAATGGAATTAATTACACATCTTATTAACTCTGAAATATCCTCTAAAAAATGGACTCATCCATCTTTAAAAACAAACCCCCCTACATCTCACACCTTTTTGCTGATGACATCTTACTCTTTGCTAAAGCAAATCAAAATAGCATTTAAGCTATTAGTAGAGTCATTTCTAGCTTCTCTTCTCTTAGTGGCCTCAACCTTAATCTATCTAAATCTAAAATATGGACCTCTAACACTATTAGCCAGAATAAAAAAAAACTAATATTTGGGCATAAATATTTCCAGCAACCTTAGCTTTTATTTAGGTTATCCCTTGAAACTAAATTATTAAAATTCTGACTTCAACTTTATTCTGGATAAAATGAATAAAAAAACTCCAAGGTTGGAAATCAAATCTCTCTAAAGCTGGCATATGCCAACTTATCAACACTTTACCCTTTCTGGCCTCTCTAGCCATTTAATGAAAGCCTTTCTCTTTCCATCTGATATCCTCCCAAAAATTGATAAATACTCAAGAAATTTCTTTTGAGGTCACTCAAGCGAAATTAAGAAAATTCACACCATCAATTGGAATAAAATTGCTTGTCCAAAATCAATTGGTAGGTCAGGTTTTCATAAGGCAGCTCATTAGAACATATCTCATATGCTTGACGTCACTTGAAAACTCTTGAGCAACCCAAATAATCTTTGTTCAAAAATAATAATAAATAAATATAGTGCTAACCTAAGAAGCAGGAAATCTAACAAAACTTTTACTCTTAAAAATTTTCAACAAACCCTTCCCCTCCTCTCTAGTTGTACTAAAATATTAATTGGCAAAGGAAACAATACTAATTTTTGGTATGACAGTTGGCTCAATGCTGCTTTAAGATCAAACTTTTTTGGCCCCCACCTAAAAGATGAAGACACTAGAACAGTTGACTCTATAATTTTAAGCACACATCCTGAAAGAAAATGGCTTTTACATACATTGCCAGTAATTGTCGACACTTTAAGTATGCAAATATCCTTAGCCCCTCTTTCAAACCTCTCCTTCCCCCCCCCCCCTCCCCCCTTAAAGAAGATACTATAACCTAAAAGTTTAACAATAATAGTTTGTTCACAACTAAATCAGTCTATTAAAAAATTTCATCCTTAGATAGAACTTCCCCTACAAATCTCCCCAACAATCCAAACCAGAGCTCCTCTTACACTTGGATCTAGAGAAATTTAGCCCACCCCAGAGAAAATTTCTTCATTTGGAAAATCTTTCACAGAGGCCTACCTAAAAATAAATGTCTTAATAAAAAAATTAATAGTTTCCCTAACACTTCTCAACTTTGTAACTCAGCCCCTGAATCTCACTTGCATATTCTTAGGAACTACCACCTCATTAAACATCTCTGGAAAACCTTATCCCCAACCCAAAATTTCTTTAACATGGATTTGGAAACTTGGATTATTTCCAACAACAGAAAGTCTTCTCCCTCTTCTCTTCTTATTCTGTAGGAAATATTTTCTCCTACACTCTAAGAGTCATCTGGCTATCTAGAAATAGAAAATTTTTCTCAAATGAAAACCTTGACATTGGAAACATAGTTAAACAAATCAAATTTAAAGCAACTGAATTCTAGTGCAGCAATTTTAAAAATTCTCAAAATCACATCCCTTTGGCTAGTTCTAATAACGTGATAAATTTCTAGAAAAAACCTAACCATGGTTTCTTTAAGATTAATACTGATGGTTCCATCAAGGACAACATAATAGCTACAGGTGGAACTATTAGAAATGATAATGGTTAGTGGTCTTGGGGCTTTGCAAAATTCATTGGTTATGGCTCTGTTACTTTAGCAGAAGCATGGACCCTGTAGCTAGGTCCTCAACAGGCAATATTGCTTAACATCAAGCGAATAGAAATTGAAATGGACTGTAAACTTATTCATGACTTACTAACTAGAGAAATTTCACACACTCACCCCCTCACTGTTATTATTAAAAATTGCAAGCTCCTTCGTCAGTCTTTTGAGGACTTGTCTGTGACAAAAATTGCCAGATCCTAGAACCTGTGTGCAGATCTTTTGGCCAAGGAAGCTAGAATAAAGAAACTCCCTATGAGCACTTATGTTGTAACTCCTTATTTTGTAAAAGATCAATATGATCATAACCTTCGTCACTGCACTGATTAGGTTCTCTTTTGTAGGGATAGTTGGCTTGTCTTGTTTTATTACCGTACTTCTTTAGTCTTGTAATATGTTCTCCTTTTATTAATATATTTTCTTTTTCACCAAAAAAAAGTTTAGAAAGATTTATTGCCAATTTTTAAAGTTAAATTGTATAACTTCTTAACTTAACTACCTATAATTTATAACCAAATTAGGATTTTTAAAGATATTTTCTTCTATACCTCAATTGTTGCACTTGTTTTATTTGGTGGTGACTAATTGATTCTTCACTTTTTTAAAATTGAAAATAAATAAAACTCCTTACAAAAATAATTTTAAAAAAATGTGTGGACAAAAACAAAGGGGATCCCCACAATGAGAGAGGGACAGACATAAAATGCATTGGATGGTGGCCCTTGTGAGAAAGGGTCCAAAGAGGGAAATGAGCAACATTTGAACACTCATTTAATGCCTAATGGTGGCAACTTTTCTACGAAAATGACTTAAGGAGTCTCTTTATGTTATTATGTTGGACTCACTCACTCACTCATGTGCCCTTACAACCATTGGCTTTCCTCTCTAATTGGTGCCAAAAATATAAAAACAAATTTAATATTTTATATAGAGTTAATGACACACTTATCCCAATCATCTCAACATTTTAATTTTTAAAATTCAACAAGTTGATAACAATGTATTAAATAAATTTTTTAAATAATTCAAATTTAGTTTGATAAACTTTTATTATTTTTTTATTTTTCTTAGATGCAAAGAATAAATATGAATCTTTGAAAAAGTTATATATAACTCTCCTATAGATTAATTCTAACAATAGTGCCGAAATATTTTACCACTTTGAATAATTAAAAAAATAACATGTTTGTTAAAATGAATGTCTGAAAGTCACATAATTGTACTAGAAATGCAAATAAAAGATTATGGAATGGTATAAACTGCGAAAAATGATAAATATATAAGATATCACGGAGTAAAAGAAAAAGTCATTTTTAAGTGTTATTTAAATAAATATATGATATTTTTACTCATTGTAATAATAAAAAAAAGTGTGAATTTTGATAGTTCATGTACTAAAATTATAATTTTTTTATCCTATTATATATAATTTATCATAATTTTTTATTACTCAAAATTCTAACAAGAAAAAAAAAAAGAGATAAAACTTAAAGTAAGTGTAATAGTTAATAAAATTACTAAAACAGTGATTTTTATAAATTCCTATTAATTCTTTCAACCGTATATTAAGAGCAAAGAATTTATAAATACTTTTATTAATTAGCTTAAGACTTTAACTATTAAAAGAAAAAGAAAAGAGAAAAGAAAAGAGGCACTTAAGTCCTTTAGCTTTCATCCATCCATTTTCAATATATTTAGAGGTTATAATTTGGCCTGTGAGTGTGCTTATCATAAAAGGGAAAGTGCTTTAGTAAAAGGAATCATTTTCTGATTCCCACTTAGATGAGTTGTAAATTTGTGCACTTTTTCTACTTCTCCTTGTACTTTCATAAGTTGTACCTCAACTAAGGCTTTCATGTTGTGGAAATAAGTACAGATTTTCTTTTAAAATAATTTATTTAGTCATAATCATGCCTTTCTTTGTTGTTCTTTCCGAAAATATATGCATTTAATAGAAAATAAGATATAAACATTTGTAAATATTATTGATGATTTGAAGATTATTTAGACTGAGGGAAGAATATTAGTAATGTTAAAACGGGCTTAGTATGATATTGGCTTGTGCTCACTTACACTTTGAATGGGCTTAGATTCTCAATTTTTTTGACACATTTAACTTGTGAGTTGACATTTCTTTGTAGTTCTTTAATTTATTTTTCAGAATTTAATTGATTTTATATAAAAACTTCACTTTTTCATGTCTTATACTTTATAATATTATATTCAATAAATATAATAAATTTAATTATAAAATTTTTTTTATTTTTTTAAATGAATATAAAAATTTTAAATTTACATATAATATAGTTGATTTAAAAAGAAAAATATGAAAACTAAGGTTATTGATATTTTAATAATCACTAAAGAAACAATGCTTTACAAGTATAAATTATCTTCTAATAAAAATAATTTAAGATTTTTTACTAATAAAATTTTAATATTTAATTAGTTAAATACAAAAAATTTTTCTTTTTTTTAATAATATAATATGAGAGTAGCTCATAGGCTGTGCTAGTGGATATAGAGTTCAAAAAGGGACTCGTTTAATAAACAAATTATGTTGGCTTATTTAAATGAATGGCCCATGACAGACCCGGTTTAAACGGGTAGATCTAGCCTGCATAGCAAAATTAAATTGACCAAAATATGATTTATCATCTGTTACTAAAATTAAGGAACATTAAAAATAACATTCCCCAAAACTATGTATGTGTATTACTTCTTGAAGATAAAGATAATTCAAATTGGTAAATCTTAGATCTGCTATTGATGCAACGATTTTAACGTTTATTATTATTAACTACAATTTTTTTGCTTTAAAATAAGAGGTGATAATTTTAAGAAATAAATCTTGATTGGGCCAGGCCCTACCTTTATGGGCTTCAATGTAAGCCGAATGTGGGCTTTTTCTTCCAAAAAAACGTGAGGCTGACTCAACCATATGGGTTTGTCTACCATATAGTACTGAATTTTAGTATTATTTTTATTCATATTTTTTCACTTGATTTATAGTATTTTTTAATAAAATTCACATAATTTAATTTAAAATTATAGTTGAGATAGATTTTAAATTTTAGAAATGGAAAACTTCTAAAATATAGAAAATCAAAATGAAACTCAAAATAAATATAGAAGATTAAGATATTGTTTTTGTTTATTTTTTAAAAGTGATATTTTACAGAGGGGTGAGAACTGAGTAGTCATAATTGATAGGCCCACGCAGTTACGTCTGGACCGTCTTTCTGTAAACTTCTTTGTTTACATTGAGACTCCAAACCTTCGAGTATTTAATTTATTCCATTTTCATAGCTAAGGAATCTTATTTTTTTATTCCTCTTCCTCTCCTTTTACTACATCCTTATCCTCAATGCTGACTTGTCTTGTGTACATGTCTCCACGACACCAATTATGTACAAGAAACAACAATCTCCATGTGCATTATTATTCTAACATTAAGTCACTAGCATCCACGCCACGCATCGATCATCATCGCCATACATATCTACACCATCATCATCATCATTATCTTCGGCATGCCCATCTTCCAAATTAATAAAGTGCAAATGACAAACTCTATTTTAAATTGATATATTTTAAAATCCAATCATTATCATTTGTGAGGTTTAAGCACTCACTAATAGGGCAATCAGTCAACATTGAGTATCTTCAATGCTGACTTCACTTAAATCTCTCTCTCTATAGTCTATATATATATATATATATATATTTTCACAACACCAATTATGTAGAAGAAATAACAATCTTGATGGGCATGATTACATAAACATAATTGTCACTAACATCATCATCATCATCATCACTGCTACCTTCAACATGCTAATCTCACTGAGCTTAAAATGAAAATGCACACAAACCTACTTGAAATCATCTAAAACGAAACATCTTATTCTCCATAATATTTTACACTTTCCTTCCTCCCACACGCAAGAAGAAGAAACCAAACACGTACTAGCCAAAACAGAAGCTCCCGATTAAGGCTCCTCATGGTGCTTATTGGCCACGTTGCACTGCTTTCTAATCTCACCCTCAGACCCAGTAAGAGGGTTATTCTCAGATAAAATAGTAATGGCCCTAGAAAACTCCTTGAAGAAGTAGTCCTGGCTCTTAGCCATCTTCTTCACATAGGGCCTAGTCCTCTTGTCGTGGGCTAGCTGGTGGTCCACAATGAGCAGACCCTTGTTGTCCAGGATGTTCCTGTAGTAGTTGTTGTCTAGGATCATGGGCGTGCCGCGGTCGTTCCTCACGTACTGGACCGCCTTCGGGTCCGGAATGGCGTCGGGGCATTTCTTGAGCATGTGGGGGATGTGGTCTGGGTTCAGGGCTGGGTCTACCTCTGGGTATAGACGGTGCACCAGCTTCACACAGTGGGTTCGCCCAACGCTGTGTGCTCCTGCTCAACACAAACATGTATTAGTTAATCAATACTTTGATGTTCTTGTAGTAGTTGTTTAATTGGATTGTGTTGAACTGTTGATTATGAAAATTGTCATGAAATTTTGACTGAAAATTACCGAGAAGAGCAACAAGAGCTGGGGTATCAATTCCCATGGCGGAAAATCTGTCAAGAACAACAGAGATGGTTTCGTTGTGGTCAGGGAGGTATTGCTCAACCACATCTGCTCTGCTTCTTCTTCCATCCCTTCTTCCAGTTTTCAGTGCAATGTAAGGTCCTCCTAGCTGCACCATTCAAATCTGGACTCAACCTTCTAATTATACCAAACCCATTTCTTCAAATTAATACAACATTTTTCAGAAATGTAGAAGCAGTGGGTGAGCGAGTGAGGGAGAGAAGAGGGAAGAAGAAATTACAGAAACAATGGCGTCTCTGGCAGAAAGAACAAGAATATCAGCACAAGAAACAACTCCAGGGCATTCTCTCTCCACAGCTTCTTTGATGGTCTCAATGTATCTGAAGTTCCTCAACCCAAAGCTCCGGTCTGTCTCCTTCTCTGACAAGCTTCTCCTTGTTGAATCCAGAAGCAGTGAAGCATCACACCTCTACTCCAAACCCAAAAAAAATTAGAGATAATTAAAATGCTATAGATAAATCCACATTTAAAATTGGTTAATGCATGTGGTTCAACACTTACTCTTCTCAAATAAGATTTTGAGGGCGGGCCTTGTGAATGAAACAATTAATACTAGAGTTTTACACTTATATGGCACTACCTAACATAAACCAGATTAATTAAAAGTTCAGTGAGTTTTTAGATCTGGTGGTTGTAACAATAAAAAAAAAAATCCATTACAAGGAATTGAACATGCAATGACAGAATCTGAGTTTTGAGTCTTCTGACTGAAACTAGGTTAGTTAGAATTTGTTAGGTTTTTAAATAATAATAGTTCTAAAAAAATCCACAATATAGTAAGAAAAAGTTTTTTTAATCAAATAAAATTAATGCCGAGAAAACTTCACATCAAATTAATTAAAACCAATGAATTTTTATATACATGTGATTGAAAGTTCAAACAAAAAAAAAAACGACTACTTCAACATATAGCGACGGAAGACTTCGCGACTAAAAAATGGTCAAAACACGTGGCTATAGACAAGGGCTTTTTTACCTGAACAGCACAGTCATGGAAGATATTTCTGAGCCAAGAAAAAGCAGTGTTCTTGTGGCGTTTGTAGAGAAGCTTGACCTGTTCTGTGATAATGTCTTCAGCCTGAGGGCAAGTTTCCTTGTAGAAGTTCATGACAAGGCCAGGATCTGCAGCATCCTTCTCACCATCTGCAGAAGCAGATCTGAGACACACCAACGAAAGAGAAAGAAAAGTGAAGAAGATAAGAGGCTTCAAAGCCATAGTGTCCCTCCGTTGCTCTCACTCACTAACTTGGGCTCTTCTTAAATAACTAAAGAATTTGGGATTTTGTGTTTTTATTGGAAAGAAAAGGACGAAACATGATTCCAACTCACCTGGAATCTTGCAATTCTTTTATAGTTTGACACTTTTGACCTTCTTGCCTAGCATCTACGTTTAGGCTAACTCCCTCATTTTTTCTTTAATGGAGTTTATTTTTTATATTCGTGTAATATTAAATAAAATATTAATCTGTCTCAGTTTAGTAGGTTCGAGAGATTAATTGTTCTAATTTAAATTTTTTAAAACTTTGTATTTTGACAAATAGAATAATAAAATTAAAAAAATATAAATTTTTATAAGTTAAATTGAGATACTCAGTAATGTTAGTTGGTTCAAATGATTTGACATTTGCTCTACTTAAACAAAGTTTCTAAGTTTAAGTCTTGTGAATAGAAAAAATTATTGTCTGTTTCGTTTATGAAAATGTTTTTTATTTTTATTTTTAGTCTTTATTTCTTTAAATATATTTCTTGAAATATTAAAAATATTTTTTTGATATTTTCAAATTTGAGCCTGTTTTAAAAAATATTTTTAAAAAAATATTTTCATTAAATTCAACCAAATACATTGTCAAGTTTATTTTTTAATTTTAATGAAAATAAAAATAAAAAATACTTAAACTAAATAGACCTTTAGCACTTTAGAGCTTTACACATTTATAAACTAATATAATTTGAATTAGATTAGTTGAAATTTAACGAGTTTTTTAACACTAATAATTGTAACAAAAAAATTAAAATACTTGATATTTTAAAGAGTAAATTGAAATGAGGATCAAACCAGTAATTTGTTATATTAAATATAGAATATATTATTATTATTATTTATTATCTAACATTATTGGATTTATTTTAAAATAGAAGTAAATTAAAGCAAAAATGCTGGAGTGCACCAAATAAGAATAAATGGAGGGAGACTGTTGGTCACTGAGCCAACCATTGAGCATTACATGTGGACTGGAGGACGTTAATGCTACTGTTGTAGTAGAGACTAAATGGGTCTCACAGTCAGATGATCGGACTGCTATTCTAGTTTTTAAGTTATGATAAGTTTATAAAAAATTTAATTTTTAAAAAAATTAAGTGTTTTTATTTTTAAATTATAATAATTTATATAAATTTTAAGATGATTTAATAATAAAAATATTAAATTTTTTATTTTAAATTATATTTTATTAAGTAGTGTACTTGCGAAAAGTAATTTATATAAAGTTTAAGATGATTTAATAATAAAAATGTTAAATTTTTTATTTTAAATTATATTTTATTAAGTGGTGTACTTGTGAAAAGTAGGTGAAAAAGTCAGCAACTTTGAGTGGCTATCATGTTTTTAGGGCTGCGGAGTGAGGAGAGAGTCATCATTTTTCACCATGTGTAGGTTGCTTCCAATGAACATTTTTTCAAAAGTGTGTCATTTTGATGTCATAATAATTAAAAAGACTAATATATATATATATATATATTCTTTAAAAATTCAAGTTTACACGATTTAACTAGATCCTATTTGATTGTATCCAGTGAAAGTTTAATTTAATTTGTTCAAATTTCAATTCAAATGCATTTGTTTTTAAATTTTTTTTAAGTATTTAATTGCTCTAAATGTATTTTATTCTGTTAAATGTCATAAAAAAATCTTTAAAACATTATATATATATATATATAACATATAGATATTAAAAAATATATTTTTTATTTATATGTATTTAGCATGGATGTTAAAAAAACAAACATTCAAGTTGTATTTTTAATTTTTAAATTTGATAGTAAAGAATGACAGATTATGGAAGACATTTGATTGATTTTTAAACATTTTTTTCACAGTATCACGTCAACTATTTTTTATTGAATGACCTGAAAGAGAAAATAATTTTAAACAATAAAGAAATATTATTTAACCACAATTTCTCCTTTATTTTCTTTATTTTTGATTTTTTTAAAATTTCTTTCATTCTGTTCTCCTCTAAATTTTCAATGAGACTCTTAATATACATGGAAGAAGGCAGTGAAAATAATGAAGGAAAAAAATGATGGAAAAAAAAAAGACTAAAGTAATATTATTTGTCTGTGTTATTTTTTTAAGGGATAGAATGAAGGAGTATCTGTTTCTTTCATTGTTTCAATATGAACACTAATTTTTCTCTCCTAAATTTAAGATATATTAGATTATTTTTTTTAAAATCCGTAATCATCCAAATAAATTTAATTAAAAATATTATTTCTAAAAATAGTTACAAATTTAAAATATTAATTTTTTTTCAATAACTCTTCCATTTTGTTTAATTTCTTCCTTATCCATCTTAACAATTCTAAAAGTTCTAAATATCAATAAAATTTAAATAATTTTTAAATATATATTATCAAATTTTTCGATTTGAATCATAAATTAAAGATACCTATCTGTTATATCTTTAAAAGAAATTTATATATCATGCATTTATTAAAAGAAAAGAACGGTAGGTATAATTTCTTATATCTTTGTAATAATAATTATATTTTTTATTTTACAATTTATCATTACATGATTGATATTTTTTAAAAAAAAATTTATACGTGTTTTGTTTTTAATAAAAATATGATAACAAAAAATATAAGAAACTGCATATAACTCTTGTTCTTATTAAAAAAACCTTAATAATAAACACTTGTCAAATTTTGCATGAACCCTATCTTTCAAACAAAACCTTATAAATGTGGGCAAAAAAAAAATCCTATAAATGGCTCGATGCTTTTTTCCTTTAGACAATGTCTCATGTTCAAGTTTTGTCAATAAAGAAAATCAGCACTTTAAGTGTTTTACTTCATCATTGTAATCTAACCAACCTTAAATTAAATTAATTAAAATCTAATAAATTTTTAAATATTAGTAATTCAAACAAAGGGGAAAAAATCATAACCTTACAAGTTCAACAAGTGAGAACAATTAATATCCGAAAACTCACCAAATTTTGATTAATTTAATTTAAATTGAATCAGATAAAAAATGTATAATATTCTCTTAATTTATTTATAAGATTTATTAAAATAAATAAATACCAAAATATTTAAATCAGTTGGCATTAATTCAATGCTGAGTATGTCAAAAGCTTCAGGTGGAAATATTTAGAAGACTATAAATATCACGAATGGGTAGCATCTTTAATAAGGGTTTTTAAAAATAAAAATCAGTTCTCATTGAGTTTTATCATTGAAATTTGTCATAGTAAATGTTACACGTAAGAATCGTTTTTATATAAGAATTGATTTTTAACCAAAAAAACTAATAAAAAATAAAAAAAATTGACATTAAATACATCTGTATGCATTAATTAAAGTAGTGAATAATTATTTATTAGATTCATTTGAGAGTTGTTAAGAGTTGCACTATTAGAATAAAAAATTATTTAAAATAGTAGAGAGTTACTTAAAATCAAAAATAATAATGTGATATAATAAAATTTATAATAAATAATTTATTAAAATTGTACCAATAAAAATACTTAGATTCAGGTTATTTGAGATGAAATCCACGTAAACCCCACTTATTAAGATCAATCAAATGGCATATTTGGCTAGACAGAGTGGTTGGGCGAAGTAAACCAAGCACAAAAGCCGGAGTCAAAAACATCGAGCTCTCTTGCATGTGTGGTAGTCCTTTATTTGTTTTTAAATTAATTTATTCTGTATCATCCAGACGTGGGGTTAATCGTGTCACTTGCATTATTGGGAGAAACAATGACGTTTTAATTAACAGCATAAATTAAAGAGCTGGATAATAATTAGAAAGTTATAACTTGGAAGCTAATACTCAGAATTGATTGCTCATGCTTTCTGTTTCTTAGTTTGAAATCTTGCATTTCACGGTCTCATGTTTGAAAATGAAAATTCTTATAACGTCTGAGAAAATACTACTTCTATAGATTTTGTTAGCTACTATTTCTTTTTCATATTACTATAGAACAAATATCTTAGAAAAATTGGCATTTTGATTAAGAGTAAGTTATTGATTTAGTTATCAAAAGCTGCAGTTGTTTCAATAGGATAATGATCTTAATTTAGATGATAAAAAATTATATTTATATTAAATTGATCATTTTCATTATTAAACCATCAAATTTAAAACTTGACAGCTTTAAACAGATGAAGCTGTCAACTTTAAAATTTACCACCGTTAAACAGATAAAAAATATAAAACTAACATAAACACACTTTTTTATTAAATAAAAAATTCACTGTGTTTGATACGAAAAAAATAAAATAAAAATAAGAATAGAATATTTAACTAAAAAATTTAACTTAAAAAAATATTTTTTAAAACGATAATTTGAACAATCTCTCTCAAATTTTTTAGCTCTGTTTCCTCTTACATTACCCATACCAAGCATCTTTAAATTAATAAAATAGGCCTACTCTTTTTGTTTTATTTAAATAAAAAATAAGCAGGTACTGATTCTGATATTACTTCACCGCAATGCACAAAAAAACAAATCATAGCGGTCAAAAGTTATCCACATGGCATGGATTGAACAATCCACACCTCGTAGTATATTGAATTAATTAACATTGGTAGATAGGAAGTAATTGTCAGCTGTCAGCGAAATGTTAATTCCAATGTGTTAACGTGGAAAAATGGACATCAATTATTATAAAATGCAGCGAAACGCGATGTGTGGTTGCCATATTTATTGAAGGGTAAATAACATTATTTTCTCTTGATGTTTGATTAAATTAGCTTAAAATTTGTATAGTTAGTAACGTTGATTACTTTAAATATTTTTACACTTATTTTTTTTAAACAAAATTTTGAATTCAAATCCTGTAAATAAAAAAATTAATATTATTTTAAACTAGCTAAACCCAAAAAATTTGCGAGTTAGTTTGTTTATTTTTATTTTTTTATTTCTTATTTTTTATAAAAATATATATTATTTAATATAAATAATTTTATTTTATTATATTTTTATATTTTATAAATTTATATTCAATGAAAATTTTTGTAATTTTTAAAAATAAATATAATTTTATTAATTTAAAAAAATGAAACAACAAAATTATTGGTTGTTTAAAAATATTAAAAAATAATATTTTACATATATAAATTATATTTAATAAAAAAATTCTTAATTTTTTTACTAAAAAAATAATATTATTTTAATATAAAAAAATAAAAAAAAAAAACTTACAAACCAAAACAGGTGGTCTTAACAAATCAATTTGACCTGTTTAATAGTACTAGATTAATTCCAGCATGAAGAATGGGATTTGAGGACAAAAAAAACAATACTTTAATTGTCACAATAAATGACTGGAATAAGTTGTGGACGAATTATTAGTTTTGATAAAAGGAATGAAAGCCACAAGATGTCAGAGACAACACTTGCTAGGCTCCTATATTTAGCCTCAGTGGAAAACCTTGAAACTGTAATTTGTTTCTTCGAAGACCAACAAATTGGATTTGTTCCTAAGAAAATACAATTACCATATGTAGATCTTCGATCATCTACATTTGTTGCCCAATCAAAATCACCGACTCCAGTATGCAAAAGATGTTGAGACCTTTTTATGTTTGGGTGGAGCAAACGTGTATTGGTTAAATTAAATTTGATTAAATATAATTGAACAAAATTTAGGTTGAGATGAATGTAATTTATGTTTAAGAGATATTTAAACAAATATAGTTTATAGCAGATAAATGTAGTTTGGTGCAGAACACGATATTTGGATATTAGTGTGCAAATGTAATTTAAAATATGTAACTACCAAAAAGAAAATAAATTTTATATTTTATTTTTTGATGTATAATTATTATTTATTGTTATTTATTTAAATTTAATTTAGTGAATTATATTAATGTTTTAATAAAGTGTAGTATTTTTTTTTTGGTTTATTTGACCAATATTACTAATTATTCATTAAAATATTTTTAAAATTTGAACTAAGTATAATTATAATTAAAGTGCTAATAAATTTTTACATACAAAATAAAATATTGACTAATTTTTAATTAATAAAATAAATTTTAATAATTATTACTTAATTAATTATTAAATAAAAGGAATAAAATTATATTGGGAAAGTTATGAATTAAAATTTTAAGAAGTGTAAATGAAATATGGATGCAAAGATGAAAAGTTTTAGTAGAATCATTTATTATTTTAACCAAAATAATCTTAGGTGGCAATTTGAGAACCACACATATGTATTCTACTACCATTTAGACTCTACTTGGAATTAAAAAAAAAAAATTGCCTCATTGATTTGACTTCCCATAGAATTCTCTTTTTTCTTAAAATGCTTCTTCCCTTACTCTGTTTTCAGAATACTTTGCTGAGGAAGAAAAAAATGAGAAAGATAGGAGGGAGAGTATGAGCGGAATTATAAGCAAACCACGTTAATCTTACGGAAGAAGCTCCAAATTGGCATGGTGGTTCAAACGTAGTTAAGAGATTAAACGTGATTGAAAAAAAATTCACAACATTACGCCAAACATGAATAAAAATCATACAAACGTGGTTTGGATTGTTGAAACGTGGTTGATCCTCCCCTAACATGCTCCCAAACATGCACTTAAATAATGACCATAATTTATAGTTCCAACTAAATAGCATAGAATCCTCTTTACTGCCCTCCAATTAGTATTCTTTGGATTTTTCATATATTGACTTGCATTGTTAACACTAGAGGCTATTTCTAGTATTATAAGTGTAAGATACTGAAGAGCTTTTACTATTGAGTGATACAGAGATGCTTCCTTAAAGTCTTCTCCAATATGAGCACTTAGCTTAAGTCCTGTCACCATCGGAGTCTCATAGATTTAGGATTGTGCAATTTAGCCTTAGTCTGAAGAGAATGAATATTGGATTGTGATAGGTGCAAGCCTCCTTCTAGAATATGATTGACTTTAACTCCTAAGAGATAATGTAATTTCCCAAAATCCTTGAGAGAAAAGTACTATTGAAGAGCAGCAACTAAACCAAAGATTTAACACATTGAGTTGCCGGTGATGATTATTTCATCCATGTAGACAAGCACATAAAGAGTAACAGTGGTAGTTTGCTTGATGAAAAGTGATATGACACATTTTGATGAATTAAGATCTTGGGAAAAAAGTTTAATTAAGTGCTTATACAAAAAGTTTTACAATCAAAAAAATTTATGAAGGCAAATTTTATTATTTTCATAAGCTATCCTGAAAATAAGATGAAAACAGCTTATGAGTATTGTCATAAACTATTTCATAAGTTCTTTTAAACACGTGCATTAGCGCTTATGTTATAAGATAAATCAGATAAGTTTAAAATAAGATCTTTTAAGCACACCCTAAATCCCACTTCACATAGAGTGGAAGTGAGTTTTTCAAATTATGCATGTAGTGCTTGTTTAAAGCCATAAATAGATTTATGGAGCTTATACAACTAATTCTTGTAGAATACTCAACTTGTTATACTCGTCAAATTTAGAGACACGTGCTTGGTGGTACTGTGGTGATCATCGCATAATCTTCTTTTTGTAATTAATCTATTATGTATATATACATATATATATATATACATACATATATAATTGTTAATTTATGTGCTATGCTAAATGGCTTAGTTATTAAACTCTGATGCTGTGTGGTAATTTTGTAAATTATGGAACTAATGGGAAAGGGTCTTATTTGAAATAAAGAGAACATTGGTAGAAAGAATAGGTTGGGCCACTTGTGTCACGACCCAAGACATGTAAGTGACCGGCACGGTTAAAGGTCATCCCTTGACCATAAACCTAAGTTTGATAACATATAACAGCCAATAAATTAAATACAATTACACATGAATACGCTTTATCAGATAGGACCGTCTCATTAATACACCCATCAAATCAATCTATGTTTCCAAACTTTCCTCCCAATCGCAAAATACGGTGAGGAAAGTGTCAAAACATAGTCCATTCATATTCATTAAATTCAAAAGATTAGACAATTCCAAAATAACATACATACAAGACTTAGAAGTCTTAATGACTACAAAGTAACAATCCTAACCCAAAAGACCAAAAGAAGTAATCACCAACGATGACCAAGTTGTGGTGATGTGAGACCCGCTACTCCTCCCGCGGAGTCTCATTAGCAACAACAGAATCTACAAAAGAGGCACACACATGGGAGTGAGTAAGATACTCAGTGAGATAGACACAAAATAAACTTACCACTTACTCCCTTCCAAAAAGGATCACCAAAACCGTGGAGATGTCTATCATATACTTCACTTATTCAAATATAAGGAACAAAATATGCCCGCATTATATGTATAATCACAAATTCAATACAAGTATTCATAGATGACAACCAATCTATGTACCCGTCCCCATTTTTGCAGAAATAAATAATTCAAAGT
Organism: Biancaea sappan; assembly: GCA_037074585.1. Classification (NCBI taxonomy): domain Eukaryota; kingdom Viridiplantae; phylum Streptophyta; class Magnoliopsida; order Fabales; family Fabaceae; genus Biancaea; species Biancaea sappan. The sequence goes on along the minus strand of CM073490.1, from coordinate 84,723,224 downwards.
ATTTATAATGCCAATTTACTTAAGTACACCTTGTTCACCGTTTCCAGGACATATGAAACATATAGTTAATTAATTTAAAGTCTCGCCCACCGTTCCAAGGCAGAGGCCATAATAAAAGTACGGTCTCGTCCATCGTTCTAAGACAGAGACCATGATTAATGAATAGAATCTCGTTTACCGTTCTAGGACAAAGACTATGATTAATAAATAGAATCTCGTCCACTGTTCCAAGACAAAGACCAGGATTGATAAATAAAGTTCTGTCTATCGTTCTAGAATAGAGACCATAAAAATGGAGCAAGATTAAATATCAAGAATTTACTTCAACCGAAAATAGAAATTTAATCTTTAAACAAGGGGAAATTCCAAGGCTTTTCTCCCAAACACTAGCATCATAAAGAACTTAATTCAATTCAATGTGAAAATATCAATAACTTGCATGATTTATGAGTCCTATCCATCAAAGAGTAAAAGTGAATTACAAATACACTCAAATGAAGTTTGTACATACAATATTATTTTCACCACACAAATTTAATTAGCTCCCTCACTTGAGATTGAGTCGTAGAAGATGAAGTGTGAGTGAGAGAGACAATCGGGTAATGACAGAAGCACCTAGAGAAGAAAAGGTACATATTAATGTTTAGAAACTTAAAAGGAAGTGTCAGGGTGTAATACCCGTTAATTTCAGAATATAATTCGCTTAAGAGTATTTTAGAATTCTACAACGTTACTTTAGTTATTTATTTTGGTCATTTTTAATTTTCATATTTAATTGTTCTCTTTGAATATTATTTATGAAAATTGAGTTAAATGACTGGACTAAATATTTGCACAATGAGGGATATATTCTAAGAATGGTGAAATTCATGGAAAAGTGGTTTCAGAATGGTCAATTAGTCCATTTATTGTAAATTGACTGGATGGGTTTGGATGTTGGGTTATGGATACCCATGAGTTATTGAATAACCCATTAGAAATATTTAATATAAAGTTTCAATAGTACCCCTCATTTTTTCACTCAGCCGAAGGAAGGCAGAAAAGCATTTCTCTCTCAGTTCTTCAGTTTCTTCTCAAATCCTTTCCTTGATCTTCAGAAGTTCGATTATTTGTTCGGTTCAAAAGCTTTGTAAGGATCAAAGGTAAGCTTTAATCCGATTATTTTCCTTAAATTTCAGTTTATGTAGAAGATCAGAGGAGGTTTTGTTCTTGAAGATTTTGATGATAATTCATGAATCTCAGTTGTTTTAGAAGTTATATTTGAGTTATAATCGGTTAAAAGAGTTGAAATTCTGGTTTTGAAACAAGAAAGGGAAAGGATGAAATTGTTAGAAATTTCTGCAAAAACTGAGTTACTGTAGCGACCAGAAATTTCGAAACAAAATCTAGAAAATTTTCTTTGGGTTACTGTAGTAGTACTGTAGTGTCGACAGTCAACGGTACTGTAGCGGTCAACGTTACTGTAGCGAACCGGCACTGTAGCAAACCGTTACTGTAGCAAACCGTACTGTAGCAACCCGTTACTGTAGCAGTCAGAAAATTTTACGTATTTTCGTGATTTTGTTTCCTTTCTTATGATTCCTTGTAATATATTTTACTAGGAAATTTTCCTACACAAATTCTAATGTGGAACAAGGTAAACTTGGACAAACATCAAGGTGAGTGAATAACGTTGCTCAGCTAATTTGATATTACTAGTTAAAGTACAATATAAGTCTCATTTACAATATTATTTGGATAATAAGCAATTAATTTTTCATATGGGAGTATATGATGATCAATAGAAATAAGAGTATGTAGAAATTATTTATTTCATGACAATTGTACTATGTGATGAATTCTCACTATCTTATTAATCAGTAAAGATCTACGGGATCTAATACACGAGTGTGAAAGGGTTAAAGTCCTATACTACTCGGTGTATATCTAAGAAAGCTCATACACGAGTTTGAAAAGGGTTAAAGTCCCATACTACTCAGTGCATACCTATGAAACCTATACACGAGTTGAAAGGGTTAAAGTCTCATACTACTCGGTGTATATCTAAGAAAGCTCATACACGAGTTTGAAAGGGTTAAAGTCCCATACTACTCAGTGCATATCTATGAAACCTATACACGAGTTGAAAGGGTTAGAGTCCCATACTACTCGGTGTATACCGATGAGATCTTATTCATGAGTTTGAAAGGGTTAGAGTCCCATACTACTCGATGTATAAGACAATTAATTATATGAGTAAATGTGGTATTTGTACTTTTGATATTTTATATAGTACAGTTATTTACTTACTGAGTTTTTAAATAAACTCACACTCCCTATGATTATTTTTTTCAGATACAGAAAACAAAGAACAAGAGTATCCGTTTGAAGAATAGAAGCCCATTGGAATTATCCTCTATTTCTGTCTGGTGGGATACCAGTACTTATTAATGTGGATACTAGGAACGCTCTGTACTTACTATAGGTCTCCTAGGCTTGCGATGAGATAGAAATATCAGACTATGTATGTCTATATTTGCTTATCAGATGAATATAATTCTGTAGTGTGGAATGAATGATTAAGGTTGAATGTAAAACCTTACAGAATATATGTATATAACGTATGTTTGAGAATTATATCAAATGAGTAGTATCTTTTCACATGCTCAATTTTTGGGATGTGACACAGGGGGTGGCGCCTGGGTGCCACAACTCACCCATCGTCGCTTAGTCGTCCAAGTGTAGGGTGCTTGAGGTGCCCTAGGTGGCGCCACGCCTTATACTCTTTGTCTAAAATTGTTGCTAGGCGCCTGAGGCGCCAAGTCCAGGACTCTCTGTCTATCCTAGTTTGCTGGGCGCCTGAGGCGCCACGCCTAGCGCCAGGCGCCCTGACGTCAGCACAGCAGGGCTTGCGATTTTCCTTCCCAAAACATGCTCTGTGGATCTAAGAGCTCCTATGGTGAATTAATAAATTTCTCTAGGTGTTTAGGATCTTATATGAGCTATATTAGACACTGTCTAGGAATGGAGAGTAAAGCTGTATCACCTACATCCAAATTTTTCCACACCAAATCACTCCCTCAATAATGGCACCACAACCTTTCTCTCTTCCATAAATGTATCCTCAACAACCCAAGGCATACCAAAAATGTTTAAACAAAGAGAAATCACCATGGAGGCCACTTGGAGACCCATTGCTACTTAGAACCTCAGAAAACAAACAAAACCTATCCTAGGGTTTGAAGGTTTCAAAAAAATCAGAGGAGGAAAAGGAAGAAAAGGGATTGATACTTATCTAAGTCTCCTTCCTAGCTTAGCAGTAGCAGATCTCCCACTCCCCAATACCCATCTTCGGCCAGCATATAAGAGTGGATGCGAGAGAGAGAAAGGTGGAAAATATTGAAGGAAATACACATACATAGACACCTACGGGAGAGAAAAGTAGAAAAGGAGAGAGGGTTCAAGAGTAATAGGGCCCACCATACTAGCCTCCTTGGCTAATTAATATCACAATCAGTTCTTCTAATTCCATTTCTCCACTTAGCACAAGAATTTCACCATGAAAATAAAAGAATTCACAATGTCAAAAAATACAAATGTTGAGAAGAAAGTTCATTAGATAGATTAAAGAGAGAATTAAATCAACCACAAGATGTACTATCAATAAACTTCAAGTGCAAAAATATTGGGAAATAAAAAGGTAAGAAAAGAAAAGAATTTTTTTTTTATGGGTGCTACAACTTGGGTGGAGGCCCATGGGTCACTTATGACCCACCCAATCCACTTAAAATCTTTTTCCCTCCTTCCTTTCTCATTTCACGCACACACACATCTTTAGCAAGAAGGAAGCTTCTTCCATCACTCTCACCTCCACTCAAGCTTCCACAACCTTACCTTCTCTTCTCTCCAGCATCCACCTTTCCTTTTGGCCATGTTCCAGTTTACCAAAGCTCTAAAGGAGAAAGGTAAGCTTTAATCTCCTTCATCTTCTTCTATTATGCCCTAAGAGTATAGGGGTGTGGATTTTTGTTTGTTTGATGTTGAAAACTACATTCCCTTGCTCTTGCCTTCTTGATTTCTTTGTTGAGGATGTTAATGTATCCATTCCATGGGAGAGAGTTGGTTTTATAGACCCAAATGAGAGAAGTTGCTCTTTGGAGATTTTGGCGATCTTGGGGGTTCATGAACTCAACTTACCTCTTAATTAATGAAAGGGTTTTTAGTCTATTTACAATCCCCTTTGGACCCTTATTGAAAGCAAGGATCAAGTTGAGAATGCAAGGAGAGGAGAGTATGAGACTAAGTAGCTTTAGGAGGGATTGAGAAGTGCTGGTAGTAGCTTTTTCACATTCTGCGGGTAACTGGTCAACTGTTGAGTTAGAAGTGGTCGACTGGCTTCCATTGGTGCTCTCTGCCCAAACCTAGCCAAGACGCACCGGTCAACTGATAGAGAATAATCGATCGACTAGTAACTCTTAGGTAGGAATGGCTTTCTTAACAGAGACGTATCGATCGACTGGTTACATCTCAGGTCAGGACTGGCCATATCTAACCAATTGACTGATAGAATGAGGGTAGTTGACTAGTTTCTTCCCCTTATAGCATTTTGGAGATTTTAATTATTTCCTTTCTCTCTCGTGCGCTTATGTGATAGGAATCAATTCTAAATATTGAGATGTTTTTCCTTTCGAGCCATCATATCGTATGATAAGAGCTTAAGTGGGAAATCAAAGGTGAGTGGGTGACCTTACTCAAACATGGTTTATTAATTAAACTTAATGTTAAATGCCATTTTTGAATTCTCCAATTTCGTGGAGTAGATTATGGGATAACAAGTTTGAGAGGTATGGTTAGATGTGATTACGTATGTTTCGAGAATGTTTTTATACAAATCCTTACTATTTGCAAAGTACTCTAAGGATTCATGATGCATGTGTGTATGCAAGATAATTTGATAGGCCATAGGCCCTTTTTGCATGAATGTTCTAGTGTGGTATAATTATTGTGATTATAAATAGTTCACTATTGGTGACAAAGGCATGAACCCAATAACCCCCTTCTATAAGGAAATGACAGTGACAAAGGCATGGACCTTGCAAGTGAATGTTAGTGACAGAGGCAAGTACTCTTCCTGAGGATTGCCGGTGACAGAGGCATGACTCGGCATGAGAAATTATACGAATGTTTGTTTGGGATCGACTTTATATAGTGATGACTTGAGTAGGTAAATATGATGACGGCGTATTCATTTAATTGTGTATAGTTTTTTACTCACTAAATTGTAATGAACTCACACCTTATGTGATTTAACATTTTCAGATTCCATAGCTAAGGAGGAGTACTAGAGTGAAGAATAGCGATGCTTCATAGCTGACCCCTCCCATTTGCTTAGGTGGGCCTTGTTGGTTCTTTTATTATTGGTTGAAGTGTCCTAGAAGCTCTGTGGTCTTATAGGTCACCTAGAGAAGGTTTTGTATTCTTTTTGTAAAGGATTTTATATGACTATTTGTAATATTTGTTGAAAGCCCATGTTCCCATATATTCCATCCCCTTTTTATGTTGAGAGGAATAGTTTGGAATATGGAGATTAATTATGATGTATGGATGTTCATTGAAATATTTGCAATACAATGAATATTTTTTGTATAACTGGCGTGAATGTGTATCCTTGTGTTGTGCCGGTCACATGCTTGAGTTTTGGATCGTGACACAAAACCTTGAGGTAGACTAATGTGAACCTCTTCTTTCAGTGAACCAAACATTGTCAATGTCCACTTGATGAATGTGGCAACCATATGCAAGGGCAATGGTCAAGATGGTCCTCACAATAGCAGGCTTTACCCCAGGGCTAAACATTTTTGTGTAATCAAACCTAGGCTTTTGAGCATAACAACGAGTAACAAGACAAGCTTTGAGTTTCTTTACTCTGTCCATCAAGATTCTCTTTAACCTTGAACACCCATTTTGGATTCCACAGTAGTTTTGTTTGGTGGTAATTTAACTATTGTCCAAGTATTATTCTTCAGTAAGGCTGTATACTCCTCTTTCATTGCCTTGTAAACTTCTAGGTTGGTCAAAACTTTATCCACAAAATCGAGTTCTATGCTTATAGATCCCAGCCTTGGCCTTAGTTATATTACAAGTATATGATTATTATCAGAACATAATATATGTGTGTAGTATTTAAAAATTGACTTTATATTTTTTTTACAACACATTATCACATTTGTTTTTTTAAAAAAATTTGCATGTCTTTTATTTTAATTAAAGAAGATAATAACAAATATATATATAAAATTATACACAAGCGTTGCCCATTATTTAAAGGCATTATAATTGTGAATTATAACACCGACAGTTCATAATTTTATTTTTATATTTATTTGTTGGTGTCCTTAATTTAATTTGATGGCCCATAAATCACCAGCATCAGACAAAACACAAAACTCCAAGTGGACCATTCATGTCGCATCAGTGTTTAAAAATATTGAAAGAATTCCAATTTGTTTGATTTATCTATAATAGATTGGATTTATATTCAAAATCTGTTCTTGTATCCATAACTTTGCAAGTCCATTGTGAAAGTGGGGTGTGTAATCTACATGGTGATTGAAATGTTTTCTTCTTTCTTCTTTTTCTTTGACAAGAAATTAAAGGCCTTTATCAGTTTAAACTTTAAATGACTGCTCATTGATGATTGGTCGTCGATATATATATATATATATATATATGATGAAAAAAGAAATGAAAGGGATAAGTATTATGCAAAATATTTGAAAAAATTTTAAAATTAAGTTTCTCTTTTTTTTTATTATTATTATTATTATTATTAAATCGGATAGAGTCCTTTTAAATTTTTTATATAAAAATTTAGGTCCTTAATTTTTTAACTTTTATAAAATAGGTTATTTTATTCAATTTCTTCTCAATTGCGTTATCCTTATCGTTACATCAAATTCCTTATACGTAAAATACAATGCCTGCAAGTCAGAGGTGGTGAAAATTTTGAATATAAAGATAGTTTTACATGGCAAAAAAGTACTTGTATCTATAAAAAAGAAAAAGAAAAAAAAAAACTTGATAAAAAGACTTATTAACATGATATTAAAATTTAAGGACCTAAACTTCGAAAAATTTTAAAATCTATTTTCCAATGACCCAAATGTTTGAGAAAATGTTTGCATTTTTTTTTCCTTTTTATTTCTTATTGATTTGTTTCTGGTGGCTTGAGAATTGAGATCCAAATCAATATCTTTCAAAAAAAAAATCCACAATAAATTTTAATCCCGGGAATGTAGAAAAGTAATAAAATAACGTTCCAGCAGATTACTCAAGAAAAAAAAAAGAAATTAAAATATATCTGTTATACCGTTGCCTCTTATTTTCTTTTCTTTTGGGAATTGCGACAACATAACTTTCTTCTCTCTTCCTTATGATATTATGAGTTTAAAAGCAAATAAGAAAGTGCTGGATAAGGATTTGGATTGAGTTGGCCAATCTGTTAATTCATTTAACTTAAATTCATTTGTAAGATTGGGTTAGGTTGGCATATTGGTTCAATTTTATTCTTTTTAATTCACTGATTATTTGTTTGAATAACAAGTTTATAAATTTTCAAATCGTCAAATTTGAATTAACCTACGAACTTATTCAATTTTTTTTTATTGTACTACTTCTCTTGTACTTATGTTGTATGTAAAATATTAGACTTTTATTAATATATTATTTAATTTCTTTTACAACATTTTTCTCTCTCAATAATAATATATAGTACAACATATAATATCTACAATCTTAATTATTTATTAAACTATTAATCCCTTCATTTAAAAATTTATTGTTCCACCTTTCATCCAAATTCTAATAAACACAAGAAAAAATTAACTCTATATCAAATTATAGATGAAATTTTTTTTAAAAAAAATATAATTATATAATGTCTAATTCTACTTTTTTTTAATTCTAACATTTTAAATAACTCAAACCGTCAATCTAAATCAAACAACTCACTTGAAATAAGTTAAATTAATTTAAATTAAATAAATAAAAATATTTCAATAAGAATCAGTTGATATTCATTCTTTATAGTTGGCCCTATTCCTAAAATACTCTCTCCCCAACCCAACGTAACCCCACACACTGTTGGCTAGTTGGCTAGTTGGCATGTTCATTGTTTACGGTATGAATGTGAAGGAAACAATGTCATGAATACCTAATGTTGATGTTATTTAATAAAGCAGTTCCAAATATTCTTCTGAAGATGATTATTTTCATAGTAACCTAAACTTAATATTCTTTTAATTTTAAAAATTACACTTCTATTTAATTTATTTTTTATTACTCAATCTTATTTTAAATTTTAACATTAATTATCTTTATTTTATCTTATTAATGATAAAATTTATAGTATTATATTAAACAAAAAGGTTGATTTTCTATAACAATTAAATTAAAGGGAAATTTATATAATATGAATCAAAATATACAAGAATCAAATATATTTTTAAAATAAAAGAAATATATAATTTAGTTAAGATTCATAAGATATATTTTTTTTATGAATTCCTAATTTAATAACATATCACTGTGAAAAGAACAAGTTCTATCTCTTATGATAATAAAGTAATATAAAATGTTTTGAAATGTTAATTAATTTTTAACTCTATATATTAGCATATAGATAAAATAAAAACATGGATTAAATATTAAGAAAAGCAATTACAATGACTATATGAATAACTTTTCACTATTTTTATTATGTTTAAAATATAATAAAATTATTATAGTTCGATTTTAAATTAAAAAATTATTGAATTTTTTTTAACTAGTTTATCCCCGACTATCACATCTTTCTTGGATAAGGATAATATATTGAAGTATATAATTGATCTAAAGAAGGCGCTAGCAGCAAATTTTAGAATTTTAAACACCGAATTCTAAACTTTTAATAATTAGTATAAGGTCATAAATTTAAGGGCAGAGCTGAGGTTGATATCCTCACCCTTTATTTTTTTTTTTTGAAATTTGTGCAGTTTTTATATTAAAATATATCATATTAATATCAAATAAAATCTTATAGTTGTCAAATAAATTAGAAAATATAGTATCAATTAAAATTTCTTTAGTACAGTTTTAAATTTCTTTTTTCATACTTATCAGAGTTAAAATAATATTAATTTATTAGATTTTTTACAAAATTAAAATTTACATTGTAATCAAATAAAAAAATATTAAATTTAAAAAGTATAGGTGTTAGTGAAAAAGTATAGGTGTTTGTCAAAATTAAAATATTTTTTATTTAATTACAATGAAATTTTAATTTTGTAAAAAGTCTAATAAAATAATATTATTTTAACTCCGATAAATATAAAAAATAAAAATGTACTAAAAAAATTTTAATTGATACTATGTTTTTAATTTATTTGACAAACATAAAATTGTATTTGATATTAATATGATATATTTTAATATAAAAGCTGCACAAATTTCAAAAAAATAATGGGTGAGGATGTCAACCTTTTTGAAGTTCGACCTCCCGCTGCCCTAAATTTAATGTTCCACGTGGTTATGCCAGAAATATTCAATTTTGTAGTATAATAACTTTTAGTCATTATATTATTTTATTTTACTATTAGTAATTGAGTACTGTTCCCTCGATTACTATGCTTATCACATGCCTCGGCAGCTTTCCAATTTCAAGACAAACTTCAAGTACAATAGGTGATTATTTTTAATTTTTCAACAAAAATATAATATGTACGAGATTAAAAACTAATCATACATTTCCCAAATTATCACCAATCCAATCAGTAATATTTAAAATATATTAAAATTTATAATTAATATATATATTATATAGTTTAAAATATTTAAAACATGATATAAATATATATTTATAGTAGTCTTAAATTTTTTTTTGAAAATTTTTGTAAAAATACCTAATAATATTAAAAAATTTTAAAAAAACTAGTTAAACTAATAAAGCGGTCGATTTTACCAATTCAACGTTTTTTTTACTAATTTAAACGCTCATTAATTTTTAAGTTTAAATTAAATTAAAAACTCAACTAATTCACTGATTTTTCCTGCCAAAAACCATGGTTTTATCTCAGTTTAATTATTTTTCTTGCTAAATTATGAAATCTATTATTGCTAATTTTCAAAAAAAAATTTGTTGAAAGTCATATGATAAATAAAATTAAAAAAAAAAAGACCAAAATGAAACAACAGTTATGTAACCTTATGTAGCCTCCACACTTGCTGGATTGTCTGTTTAAATGCTGCTGGTTGTAAGAAGTTTCTGTCCACAAACTGCCAATAAGACAATGCAAATTAGGATGAATCAGATTCACTAGTAATTCTCTCTATCAAATTACAGCACCTTCCTTGTCATTGAACTCCAAGTTCCGCCACTGCTCCATAGTAACTGACATACAGAGACGCACATTTACATAAGACTCAATCAAAGCACAAAATAACCGAACAAAGTGCTTGAGAGAAACGAAGGAACACCCTGATTCAAGTACTGAAGAGGATCGAATGTACAACCTGAACCAAGTACGGGAAAGAAATGAAAAGAACACCCTGAAGGCCCGAACCAGTCATGGAAACTGTCAGGGAAAAATAACCGCCACCCGCTTACAGGGAAGATGGAGGAGGACAACATGGTCAAATAAGAAATATGTATTAAGCATCCGATGGAGGATACTTAGATAAGAAATATTCAAATCTTTTATTTTTTGGACAATTTTTGAGATGTATATATTATTAAATATTATTTATTACGAATTTTAAGACAATCAATTTACGATCAAATCATGAAGACCTTGAACTTTCTATTATATGATCATTAAACAATCCTATTCTATCTAAAAATCTAATGCAGCCACACAGACACTAAAAACTTCGAAAAGAACCAGTTCAGAATTTAATCACGAGTAGGCACCATCCTAAGGGTCTCAGTGTAGCTATAACTATGGCAAATAAGCATTAAACCTATTTCCGTTCAAATGAATAACTTAATTTCTGTTACAACTCTTCCCCTCCCATACTTCCACTCTTTTTGTAAATCCTAAACCCTAAACATTACACTTGGAATGCCATGAACACCAGCTGCAATGAAATATGCAGCTCTTAGCTAATGACATTGCATATTTAGCAAATGACTCAAGTTTTCAAGTTTTCTTATAGACTGTCACTAACATTCTATCAATTCAATCCGGCTTCTTCCCATATGCAAAATTTACCGGTCCAATGAATCTAACTGGTTTAATAGCTACACAGCATTCTTTGGACTTCAATCATCAAATTTGGCCTTCACCTTTGTGGACTGTGGTCAAGGTAGACCAGTAAGGCTCTGGATGGATTTTACATACGAAGACACTCTAAAATCACGTTCACATCAACCGCATGCAGTAATTATTATTCAAATGGCAGTCCATTTGCTATCCTTGGGTCTATCTGCATCTTACATCTGCAACAAGGTGGCGAATCCGAGGAGCATACCATTTAACCCTCTCCACATGTTCTATAGAAACCTCCCAACAATAACCTGTGGAAAATCGCATCAGTGTGGGTTCAGCAATAGTCCCCCCCCCCCCCCCGCGGGGGCACGGGGGAAAAAAATAAAATAAAATAAAAACAACAACAAAAAACTCAATATTCTGAGTTACAGTAAGACATGTCTTAGTTTTACAAAGTCGAAATTATACCTTCGGATCTAGCAATTTCAGATATTGACTTCAATACATGTTCGGTCCATTGGCACTCCTCTGAGTCCTTTGCATTTCCATGCACGTGTAATACTCCACCCTCTCTCCTGCAATGTTGATTATATGAGAAAGACTAAGATTGGTGGCATAACGAGTCTATCCAGAAATTTATTTTTTTTAATTAAAAAAAGTGATCCCTAAGACCTAATAATTGCAGAAAGGGAGGGATAGGGGTTAACCCCATGTTCACCAATCTCACCTTTAATTTAGAGATGAAATCTTATTGGCAATCACTAAACATTGTTGCTCAAGGGAAGATGTCAATGTTTGCTGATATAGCAATGGAATTGACCACATTATAATAGTTATATCCTGAGATATGTTTAGCAAAATTACATTCACCTCCCATAAAGTTGTGTATTACATATTATAATAAGCTTAAGCTCTTTTTTTTTTTGGTACATAATTAAAACCAACAGTTCATTATCTAATGGATTTTTCCGTTCTAATACTCTAGCCGAAAGTTATTAGTACTTTTTTTTTTTTGGATAGGAAAAGAAATGTTATTAAGAAAGAAAGAGAGATACAAAGAAAGAGAAAAAGAGGAGACAAGGGGAAAAAGAAGGATAAGATATCCCCATAGAAAAACAAAACAGAAAAGAAAAAGAATCAAAAAGCCCAAAAACAAGGCTAGTACAACAAAGCCTTCCAATCTCTATAAACGTTTTCAAAGAGCATCCCTTTAAAAAAAACCATTAGCCAAAACCCATAGAAAAGCAATGAAACGAACTCTATCCCACAACAGTTGAGGAGGAAGAAAACCTTGTTTAAACACCCTAGCATTTCTCTCCAGCCAAACACATCAAACAGTCGCAAACATTGCCTCCTTCCACAAAATCTTATACTCCTTCCTCAAACCAAAACCCGAAAAGTTAATGTCAAAGAAGGCACCAAGATCTACAGGGCAAACCCAACTCTTCTCAATGAGACCAAATAATCTGTTCCATATATCCCAGTCCATCTCATAATGTAAGAACAAATAATTATTAGTCTCTGAGTTCTTAAAACACATAACACAAACATCAGGAGATAAAGCGTTACAGGGTTGCCTAATCTGACGCAGATCATTTGTACTAATTCTATTGAGCAAAGTAGTCCGAACAAAAGCCTTCACCTTTGAAGACACCTCCACTTTCCAAAACGATTTTTTGAAAGGGGACACCACGCAATGGTTACAAGTTAAAAAATTATAGAAAGAAGCATAAGTGTAGGAACCGGAGGAGTCCAAATTCCACAATCGCTTATCAGGGAGAGAGGAGATGCGGAACGGAGGAAAAATGTCTAGCATCAAAGAGACCTCACCCACAAGTCTATCATTTAAATTTTTGAACAATGAAAATTCCAAGAAGAAAGATCCCCTTCAGAACAAAAGAAAACAATAATTGGTGCATCATGCAAAGACAAGGAATAGAAACAAGGGAACCTTTCTTTAAACGGGATATGACCAATCCAACAATCTTCCCAGAAATAGAAACAGGATCCATCTCCAACACATAAAGACAACATTGGAGAAAAATAATGATATACCTGAGAGATCGCATTCCAGGGACTTGCATGCGTAATGACATCTCTCGAATTAGCATCCCAACCATTCAGATGTAAACCAAACTTGGCTTTAATCACCTTATGCCACAGGGAATCAAGATCCCAAGGGAAATGCCATAGCCACTTAGCCAAAAGGGAGATGTTTTTAGAACAAATTACCCAGACCTAGCCCACCATCTTCCTTAGATCTAAAGCAGACCTCCCAATTGATTAAGTGAACCCTTTTACTCTTCCCACCATCTGACCACAGAAAATCCCTCATAATCTTCTCAATCCTATTGGCCACCCGAACCGGGATCTTAAACAAGGACAAGAAATACAAAGGCATACTAGAATGAGAAGCTTTAACTAACGTAAATATACCCCCCAGAGAGAAATAAGCCCCTTTTCCAGCTTTCTGGAAATTCTTTGAATCACAGGGTCCTAAAAAGACTCAAAGCGAGAATTACCGCTAAGGGGCCAGTTCAAAACCCCACAACCAGCTAACTCAGCTAGCTCACGTAAAAAATTGTCCTGAATGTTAATACCCACTAAACTACACTTACCTAAGTTAATGCGAAGCCCAGACACCAACTCAAAAATCTGTAAGAGCAATAACACGTTTTGAAAGTTTTCCTTATTGTCAGGCAAGAATGCCACTATGGAATTTGGACTCCTCAATGATTATCAGTATTTATCAGTATTGGATCAAATGACAAAGACATTGTTGAGAAAAAAATGACTTTTTCCAGATGCAATGAAAATTGGATTCATGTAACAAAAGTTTCCCATTCCTTACCCAGAAAGATATATGGCCATGAAAGAGGGACTAAGTTAAACAAAATTGACATGGAAAGCTTAAGCTTGAGTGTCCTTGACACTCCCTGAAATTTATAAAGTCAACACTTGAACACTTTCTTATAAGAATTCTGAAATTTATGTTGAAGCATTAGTTTGGCCAATTGGTGACCTGTTCTGTGCTGCATTAGGCCACTGAGAGCTCTCAAAGGAAATATTCACCTAGTGTCAAGAGGGTACAAGATTCGTTTATAATTGTTTATAGAAGATAGGTTATTGTATAAATTTGAATAAGGTATGAGTGTTGGTGTTAACCTCAAGGGATGAATGCAATTTACTCAAAGATCTAACTATCATTAGTGCGAAGTAAAAACAGAAAGAGTAATATGCAATTTCCAGTCAGGCAATTTTGAGAGTGAGATGTGAGCCGTAATTTTAGGAAAGCAATTTGATTCACAAACATAGCTATACTTTTAGAGATGGATTAATTATGAATTAAAATAAATTTAAATTAATGCTACACTACTTTGAATGCAAATCAGCTTGGATCATTACCAATTGAGAACAGTCGCAAACAAGAATATTTTATATATCTAAACACAAACGTACCAGAAAGTGCTATTCTCACTCATGTTAAGTTCGACTACAACTATGCTGAAACATATGGTGCCAAAAAAGCATGCAACTTTACATCAAATCAGTGTGGAAATATGATGCTGGGGTCAACCAAGGATTTCAAGATATTCAAAATGCAGATAACAAGAATAATACCAGGGAAAACAAATGATACATATAGGTGTCCCAGTTACCTTAAGGCCCTCACTGCTGTGTCCCAGCTACACTCACTAGATGGAAGGAGACCAAGACAGACTCTATCAGCAACACCCTGCACGCACATAATCATCATAAATCAATTAAGTCACTTCATTTTTCATATATGGATGTTAAAAATTGATGAACCTGCTTTCCTTCCTCTTGTATCCAAATGCTTATTATGAGCATGAACAGTGACTCATGAAAACGTGAAGAACTGATTCATTAGTTCACTCATGTTTCCTTTCTTATATTTCTCTTTGTAACAAACGAGGGAAAAAAATTCCTTTTCACATTTTCTTTTCATCCAAACTAGGGGAGAAAAATATTATAGTCAACTAAAGTTTCCTTCACTTTCTTTCTCCCCACATACTGATTTAAAAGGTGTCCGAAGAGTACCTCTGATAATAAATCAAAACAATATTACTATTCTGTTTTTCATTTCTCAGTAATCCTGTTAGATAATAATAAAATCCCTTTGCCCAAGTCAAAGAAAAGATACAGTAAAGTTTAAATGTGCTTCCAAAACTGGAAAAAAAAAAATCAAAAATTTAAAAAATTTAAAAAAAAAAAAAAAGCAAACTATTATTGCAGAAGCAGTTAGTTGTGAGGCTTCATTTTTGTTTCAATCAATTTCACATAAAAAAGAGTGTAAATTAACATCTATTCCTCTTAAAAACAATTGACAACTGATTTATTTCAAGAAGATAAAAAAGATGCTCAGTTCAGTAAGAATCAGGTCTTATTTATTTGGAAAACTTTTGAGAAACACTACATACCAATGACAATTTTGAATTATATTGACAAATATATAGAAGAGAGTAAACGTTATCAACAAAAGAAGAAAAAAAAAAAAAAACAAGACTATACCTTGGGAGCCAAACTTTGATTATCTCCTTTAAGAACGAGACAACGGTCAGTCACAGAATTTGCCTGCAGATTATGTTGGAGTGCCTCTATGGAATGGGGGTTCCATTCACAAGCATATACAAATTTTGCCTGGGCCCTGCTCAAGATCATGCAAAAAGAAAAGGAATAAACATAGATTGTGAAATTAAAGGAAGCTAAAGTTCAATCAAAGCATAAATATAATGATAACAAATAGTCATTTTTTTTGTAGCAGTGGATACTAGCAGAAAATATCAAAATGTCAACCTCACTTGTTTGTTAATAATTCAAGAGACATGCCCTCGTTTTTGTCAGCCAATACAAAGTATTTAGGACAGGAGGATGTAATTGAAGATTGGGCAAAATACAGAACCCTGTCTGTACAAATATACAGAATACCTGACAAGAAATGGCAGCACAAAGTATCCAATGCCTGCAAACAGATCTACTATAACCTCATCTCGACAATCTAGTTGAGCCATCCGGAGCTTCTCAGAAAGATTACCCCATGAGAACATGCACTTGGTAGCATCAAAAGAATAGATTATTCCATTTTCTCGATGGTTAACCCAGCCATTATCTCCAACAAGAATCTGCAATGTACTATCTCTTGTGCCATTTGCTGTTACTGTGCCCTATAATAATCATCCCAATCACAAGTAAATGAATTAACTATTAAGCTATTAAAAGCCTAGTTCAAAACAACACAATTTTGAGAAGCATAGTTAACTAAAATCTTTAAAACAAGTCTCTTGGTGATTAAAAATTACTAACCATTCCAAGATTTTATGCTCCACAGATACCACTGCTAAGCATCAATGCATTGCATGTTTATAAGGCATATTTGACCCAAAAAAAAAAAGTGATGCAACTATAAAATCTTATTAAGGTTTTAACTTCTTAAATATGTCTTGGCATGGGTTCTTCCTATTAGTGGCGGAGATGAGGATGTTGCGTTGGATGTGTGGTCATACACGAAGAGATAAGATCCGTAATGATCATATACGAGGTAGAGTTGGGGTGGCACCTATTGAGGAAAAAATGGTTGAAAATCGTTTAAGATGGTTTGGGCATGTGCAAAGGAGACCGTTGGAAGCGCCAGTTAGGAGAGTTGAGCAGATAGTTTGGAGCCCTATGAAAAAAGGTCGAGGAAGACCAAAAATGACACTTAGAGAAATTATTGAACGGGATCTTTTAGTAAATGAGATATCTAAAGAGTTGGTCATTGATAGAGCTCAATGGCGTCGTGCGATCCATGTAGCCGACCCCACTTAGTGGGATAAGGCTATGTTGTTGTTGTTGTTGTTGTTGATGGGTTCTTCCTATTCTTGTCACAGCATATTACTGACTATAAACTATCCACCGTAATTCCAAACTAAGTTCCTAGCCAGAATTTCTAGGTGTATAATTTATTAGGGAAAATAACTTGTAGCCTAACATTTAACTTGTTTTAGCCACTTTGTTATTTCATACATGTTTCATATATCACCATAAGAAATGGCCACATATATATATATATATATAACCATAATATAGTCCCTAATCTTTACCACCTATATCATTTATGCAAAACCTCAAATAACGGTTTTAAAAAGAAAATTATGTTACAGAAAATATTGTTGGCCCCAAGGTTTTAAAAAGCATATCTTTTGATTTTGATGATAACAAAGAAACCATAATTTTCTAACCGTTAATGAAGTAGCTTCAAAAATATTAATATGCTTCTTGAGTGTTTATTTTATACAAATTGAACAGGTGCTACAGCTGTATTATGGAACGGTAGTACCTCAATATGGCTGGCTAGACAAAGCATCTGACAGAAAGATCTTGATTATAAACTAAATGAATGAGTAAAGAATGCAAAGCCAATCACTAGCAAAATTCTAGATGACAATCAAAGCCTAAAAACAGTTAAAAAAAAAAATCCTCAATGGTGATATTCAAGTTTGCATAGATCAAAGAAAATTCAGAGGATTTAGATTAAAGGCAATCAAGCTATGAAGCACGGACATGCCAATTTCTAAAGTGTCAAACACTTCACCTTAGTCTCACATAGAATTCAAACCAGTGATTTTGGTGGATTACCAGTCTTTCCATTCTCCATAGATAAGTTATTCTTAGAGAGAGGAACAATGCAAATGGTGAGCTTTATTTATTTAGTTATTCGTTGTTTTGATTTAATTCCTTCATCAGGATTTTAAATTTGGGAATTAGGATTTCATAATTAGTATTTTATTTTGGGTTGTTTGGATAGTAATAGTAGTTATCTGCATCCTAGATAATCATTCCTTTGCTTGTTAGGAGTTTTAGTTATGCTACAATTTTTCAATTTATATGCCTATATATGGGAACTTCAGGCCATTGGTTCATTCAACTCTTTTCATACTCATAAAAAATCAGATAATTGAATCGTTTTCAGAGAGTTTTCTATACACCCTTGAGTGACTATGCCACAACTCGTCTATGCATGTGTCAAAACAAAATAATAATTTTTTTCAGTTTGAAGTCCCAGGACCTTTATGGACATAACTGGCCCAAACAAAACAAAACCAAAAGATAAAGGAAGAAACTAGAAATCCCATCCTGTTGAGATAATACAAGTTCTTTTCCAATTTGTTTACATATGTATATGAAGATTGGAGATGCATATATATGTATACGAAGATTGGAGAAGGAAATAAAAAGTTGGCCTGGCTTTTAATTAACTAGAAGTTGCCCTGATAGCTCAGTCTGAGAAATACTCATAAAAAATGGTGCAATAACTAGTTCATTCAATCTTTCGAGCTATTTGACCTTTGAAGCAGAAAATTATCTTTTTAAGAAAAAACAATACACTCGCTAAGTGTTTTTATCAATTTTGAAAAAAAAATTACAATAGAACACACAATCCCAAATGGCCCTTAATTGCCCATCATCAATCACCTATGGTTCAAAATCATCTTTTGACTATATCAAGAACTCAGATCAAAGAGAAGAACAAAATTTGAACAATGGGGAATCAATCCTTGAGAGTTTGAAAGGGTCCTTTGCGCTTCACTTGCATATTTAAAAAAAAAAATCATCTGTGAGCTTTAGATTGGCAAAACCACTATCAGAAGGGTATTTTGTGTTATTCTGAGTAGGCCCAAACAAATTTAGGACCCTGTAATTTGTAATCTCTGATTTCCATAATTCCTCATATAACCCTTGCTCTTAGGTGTGTCTTTGTGGCTAGAGAGAAAATATTGGCTGAACACCATACGGTGTTCAAGCTTCTACCCCCCTCTTCTCTTTACTTGAGCATTTACGTATTGCTGCATCTTAAATCCTGACATATGCATCTCTGGCCGGGGTTCTAGTTAAATTAAAACTTGGTTTCCAGATAACTGATTTCTTCATATTTGAATCTTGCTCATTATATACTTTTCTACATATTTTGTCATGTTTATCCATTACATATACTTTCTTTATCATATAAATGTCACTAAGCAGAACCCAAAACACTTACTGAAATACTCTGATATTGGATTAATAAGGAAACTCCACAGAAATGGAGATACAGTAAACAATAACTCCCAATACTGAAATGTCACTCAATCACACAGTAAAACATCAACATAAACATCAAATGACCCTCACACAGAAAACTAAGCTAAACAAGAACACACACACACTGGAAATATTAAGAACACTAAAGGACCCAGATATTCTAGCATTTGAGAGGCTAGTCTCTCCCCACACCACTCTTCTCAAATATTTTTCATGATGTCCTCCTGCATATCCCTCTCTTCCCAATATACTGCCCATCCTTCCACTACCCATCTTTCCACTCCTTTTCTCTCCTATCCGGGCCCGTACATGCTTCCTGGCCTAATTAGTTGTGCTGCTGACAATATACTTCCCTGCCCCTCCTGAATAACTTCCTTGTGTGTCATATATTTTAGGCCCATTACCTCTGTTAAGCCCAATACATCATTTTATCAGCACAATAACCACTTATTTGACCACATTTCAAATTTTGAATTAAAAAGATAGTCAAAGGCAGAATAAGAAAAAGCATAAATTTATGAATTACTCGTGCATATGATTACCTGGCGAGCAAGACGAGTAGCCTTAAGCGATGTGGCAACAGTGGGCCAAAGCTCTTCTGCAACGGAGTTCCAAATTGGATCCTTGAAAGAAGTAGTTGGAAGTATAACAATGTCTCCAAGCCGTTCCCACCTAGAAAGATTAAGAGGAAAAAAATATTACTATAGAACACACAATATCAAAGGGATTGCATTCATGAACAGAATCCTAAAGGCATGAAAAGAAGCATGAAGCCAGAAAGGAGGCATCACAAAAGAAAATTAACAGAACCTTGTTGGCAGTTCCTCCAGAAGCTGTGCCGGTAGGCCCTTATGCTTGATCAAAAATGTTACTGCTTCAGTCATCACTTTCAAAGGAGTTTTTGCAGCCTTTTTGACTTCAACAACTTCATCTTCCTGTGTATTTGCACCATATTCATGTAAAAAAGTCAAGGCTTTTGCACAAGATAACTCATTTAACAAGAATCCATCTCTTCTAGATGGCTTGGAGAAATTAACTTCATTTTTCCCTTCGTCTGTGTCTCCTAAACGATTCTGCCTTTCATGAAATACAACAAAAAAATCTTTAGTTACAGGAAAACAGATATGTACTCCATCCTCCTGTGAGTATGCTTTCCTACTTAGATCTAACCACCCAAATTTCTTCAATATATCCTTCCCTAATTTTGCATATCTCTTATCTAGCTTCAGAACATAATGTGATGCAGCCATCTGAAATTGATCATTCACGACAGGTAAATCATCATCTTCAGCTATATTTGGTGCATGCTTGAGTTCTGGTTCTTGAGAATTTTCAATCTTGTTCCCATTTTCCCCATCATTATGATTTCTGATATTCTTTTGTTGATCTTTAACATGTACAACATCACCCTTTGAAGGCTTTAAATGAAGCAAACTAACTTTCGCTGGCTCACTGAACTTGGTTCCAAATGCATAGCAAGATGCACCACCACCAACCATAACAAGATCATCACCAATGACACTGGCTGTACTACGCACAAATAAATCTTTGCCAACAGAATTAAGGATCACATGCTTCCATTGACGAAGGTGCAAATCAAGTACAGACAGCTCTTGAAAATGCTGTCTAACTGGACAACCACCAATAACTCCAATAAAATTTTTATAGACGAACATTGAGTGGGAGAACCTAGCATGTGGATTCCTTCCAGCTATCTCTTCCTTCTTCCACTGGCCCTTCTGAATATCAAAGCTATACAGATCGTCAAGTGCTTTTGCACCATTGTATCCGCCAAACATGAAGATCTGAGAACCATATGCCACCATTGCATGAGAGTGGCGGGCACAGGGCCAGTCCCCAGAAACAGGAACCTCTTTCCAAAGTAAATTAATTGTATCAAGAATATAAAAGGAGGAAAAGATATTATCATTATCAAGTCCCCCAAATATATAAATGTTTGAACCCACAACAGCTGCAGCATGACGATGCCTATCCAACATGAAAATATAGACTTAGACTTGCAAGGTGATTTTACTGAATCAAACCACAGCAAATGATATCATTACACCACCTTATAAATAATAGAATTATAACATATAAGCATATGAATTTTACAATAAGTTGTGAGAAACTATGCAAATGAATTAAATTAACTGTCACAAGAACTCAAACAAAAATAAAATAAAATAAATGAGCTCTCTTCTAGATTTTCCTATATTTTACTTGTTTCATAAGTGACTCTTATTCAAAGCTACAAATGAAGAATGCAATAAAGCATTACCTAGGAAGAAAAACACTGCCGCCGCATTGCATTAACTTCCAACAATTCTTAGTTGTATCAAGAATCCAAACATCACTCAGAATCTTATCAGGGCCAGTCCGACCTCCAATCACAAACATGCAATCTCCAATGAAGGATGATGTATGGCCTAAGCGCGGAGATGACAAATCACCAACAGTTCTGATTGTCTCCAGAGAGCCAGAACATGGATCAAGCAACAGTAAATCATTTCTCCTGGCATGTCTCCCCATGCCTCCAAAGCCACCAAACACTAAAACCTTGCTGTCATTTGCATTACCCAATGTACATGCTGAGTGGCCCCAGAGCAAAAGCTTTTCTACTGGTTCACCCATAATTTCCATATGGACAATCGGCAGATTACAACCAGGAAAATCCACAAGCCCTGCCAACAATTGAAGGATTCAGACTTTTGTTTCATATTAAAAGGAATCTTGTCCTGCAATCAGTTACATGTAAGTATGTATGAGTACAGATTTGATTACATAAGCCTATTAATACTGACACATATATCTGCAAACGTGGTATAAAGTCATCACAATTGGAAAGATAATGTCTTCACCGAATGGCACTACAGTGACCACACTCAAAGCATGGATAGAAGTTCAAGACTTCAAGCGACCAGTATGACTGAAAAGGGAATGAGTTTATAAAAGTCTAGATTGTCCTCCACAATTAAAACAAAGAACTAGCTAATGTACTTTTTATGCTTCTAATGTACTTTTTATGCTTTTGGGAGCATACATGATAAAGATTCTCCATAAATATTTAAGCATAACATTGGAAGTTATATTCCTGACCCAACCCATTTCCTTAATCACTATTGTAACTTCCAAGCATTGGGAAGAGACTTGATTACCAGTCCATTCCAACCCGTTCAAAAAGTCCCAAATATAGAATAAATTCCATCTGAACATTAGTTAGGGCCAATCCGATATTATTCCTCCAAAATATTCTTTCTTTGTCCCAATGTACAGTTCTAAACTAAATGATAGTTTGCTTCACTAAAGAATGAAAATCAGAAATAATTTGCACAGATTACAAAAGCTGAAAACAGCAAATTATCCATAAAGATACCTGAATAAGTTTCGCCATTCCTCTTTTCAAGCTGAGCATCATCCCCAATTTGAACATCATCACAGGCAAGACCCTCTCCAAGAACGGAAGCATTAGTAAAATTCAATGACTCGCTTATAGCCACGTTATCCCTACCACAATCCGCAAACCTAGATGCAACGCAGAAATTGGACTTCAGTAACTCAAAAAACCTTTCTGTTCTCCTCCTATTCGCTTCCATTTTCTCGTTTGCGACTTCAACAAGGTACCGAACATACTCCGGCGACACCCTAATCTTCTGCGTATCCCCTAAAGGCACCTCCAATCTTATCGAGCACCGAATTGCTATAATCACCCGCTTGTTAGCACTAGTAATACCCGACTCCCTGAACCCGCAAGATATAGCCAAAGAAACCAGAGACTGAGCCGAAGAGAGGTCCTTGCACTCGACAGCAATTATAAGGGGCTCATATCTGAAGACGAGTTCAGACAGCTCAGTTGAAGCAGAACATTGAATTGACTCGGAGGGGAAAAGCAGGCTGACGACCGTGTCGGGATCGGCAGGGTCGTGGGAGACGAAGAGCCAAGAACCTCCTCTGGCTTTTTTCTTGGGTTTTTGAGCATTAGTAGTGAGATTCAGTACGGGTTGCGAAAGGATAGAGATTCGGCCAGAGCATGAACTGGTAGTGTAGAAGGAAGGATGTTGATTGAGAGTGTTGAGGAGAGGGATGAGGGGCGCGTCCAATGAGCCCTTTGGTGATTTGTCGGCTTCCTCTGAGCTTAGAGAAGCAAGCGTAGCCGCCTTCCTCTTCTCAAACTCCATTGTGTCTCTGAAGTTTTAGTCGACGAGCTACTTCTCGGCGCTGTAGTTTGAGAGTTTTCGACTCCAACCACGGACGGCGGATTCGGATGCGATTCATGGCTGTTCAAATTTTATTCAATTTCAGCCTATTCAATTCAATTGAGCCTATTGTCCCAACCCCAAAAAAAAATCTATTAAAATTAAATTTGTAATAAAATTAAGGAAAAAGTATAGACGTCTATTTAGAGGAGAAGACAGTTATTATTTATCTAAACACATTTTCTTATCATATAAACTCAATATTTAAAATATTGAGGAATTTTGTTGTTATACTAAATATTTTAAATAATTTTAAATTACATAAAAATTTAAAAATTTTAATTAAAAAACATATAATATAAATTTTTTATTAAAAATATATTACGTATATTAAATATTTTAATAAAAAAACTTATAATATAAATTTCTTTTTTATTAAAAACATATTACGTATATTAAATATTTTAATAAAAAATTTATAATATAAATTTCTTTTTTATTAAAAACATATTACGTATATTAAATATTTTAATAAAAAACTTATAATATAAATTTCTTTTTTATTAAAAACATATTACGTATATTAAATATTTTAATAAAAAACTTATAATATAAATTTCTTTTTTATTAAAAACATATTACGTATATTAAATATTTTAATAAAAAACTTATAATATAAATTTCTTTTTTATTAAAAACATATTACGTATATTAAATATTTTAATAAAAAACTTAATATATTAAATGTTGAGTATATATGATAAGAGAATTTGTTTAGATCAATGGTAAATGTCTTTTTTTTACTAAATAAAGATCATAAGTTCGAGTCTCCTCAATGAAGTTTCAATGTTTTTATTTGGAAAAAAACGATGCCATATGTCGCGACATGATTAGTAATACATGTTATAGTGCCACATGCCGTGGCCTGATTAATCACACATGTTATAGTGTCACGATGTGATTGGTAGCACGTCACGATGTGGTTGGTAACAAGTGACATGGTCATGGTGCCCACATGTTGCAACTAGTAGTGGTAAACGGGCAGTTCGGTCCGATCACAGGCTAGCCCGTCACGGTCTTGACTTAAACGGGCTGGTCACAATCTGGCTCGTTTATAAACGGTTTTCATATATGAAGATCAAGACCGCCCGCGTAAGACCGCGAGCCTAAACGGATTGACCTCGGTCTATCATTTTTTAAAAAAAATAAAATAAAATAATATTCAAATAATATAATTTTTAATTTTTTAAAGTAAAAATTCAATAATTTTTTAGTAAAATAATATTTATACAAGTAAAACATTATTTTTTTAATATTTTTAAATAACCAATCACTTTAATTTTTTATATTTTCTTTCAAAATTAATTATATTATACGTAATTTTGAAAATTTCATATTTATTTTCAAAAAATTACAAGAGTTTTTATATCCAAAATTATTATATTTATTGAATATAAAGTTATAAAATATAAAAATGTGATAAAATATAATTATTTATACTAAATAATATATTTTTTAGAAAATTAATAAAATAAAAAAAAGACCGCGGTCTGCACGCGGAGCCCGCGTCTAGACCGTTTAGACCGCGAGTTTAAACGGTTTTGACCGTTTAAACTCATATTTAAACGAGTCTAAATTTTTGAACTCAAGACCGTCCATTTATGGAAGGTCACGGTTTTGACCGCGGGCCACAGTCTTTTTAAACAGCACTAGTTGCAACACAGTTGGTGTCACGTGGCACATGACGTGGCAAATATTTTTATTATGTCATGTGTCACGTCAACATCTCCATTAACCAACTGATGGTGTTAAAAAAAAGAGTATATCTCAAAAAATTTCAAACATTTAGAATATATCTGACACAAAAAAAATTGAGGAATATAAATAAAATCGAGGTAAATATTAGGGACATGAAATATACTTTTACCTAAAATTAATTGAAAGAAAACTTTGCAAAACCGATTTATCTTCTTGGATTTTTTTTGCCATTATTTGGTTTGGTTATTATTGTAGACTTTATAAATTTAAATCAAAACTATCTATCTATATTTATATATATCTATGGTTATCTGTCTATCAATCTATATATCTATATATCTATTTATTTATGGATCTATTTTTGTATATATTATAAAGTTGTTCCATCATGTACAATAAATACAACTGAAACGACGCTCCTTATTTTACTATTCTATTTAGTATCTCCTCAAGTCAGTGTATTCACATTAAACATTGATCTACTTCTAGCAATTAATGTTGTTGAGTTGGCTTGTCATGTGGTGCAACGTCTCCACTTTGGCTAGCCCTATTCACACAATGTCCTAACGTTTATTCTCTATGTTTCACCGTGTTTGATTTTGACCAAAGTTATGTTTGTTCCTTGTGTCCAGGCGGGATTGATATAAAAGAATTATGTGTGTTTGGAAAACCAGTGAAAGCTCCAACGTGCTTCTACTCCTTCTTCACCATATTTTGTGTGAAAAATTGACTTTTGGCTCAACGTTGGAATGAACAACAAAATCAATTATGGTTGGTAAACTTTAATTTGGCTCAAAGTGATTCCTTGTAGCTTTAAGTATCAAAAACGTGATTCTCTTGCTCTGTTCTCGTTTCTTTCTTTGCAATTTCCTCCACTACCCTTCTACTTCTAGTCTCTCTGTTGTTTTCTCTCATTTTTGCTTATTTGCCCACATTTTTCTTAGCTTTCACTGGTCTCTTCCAAACACACACAAAGAAGTACTTGAGGCGATGCTTAAACAAGATGTTAGGTTCTACGATATAGATGCTAGAACAGGGAATATTGCTTTTAGCATTTCCGTTGATGCTCTGCTCACTCAAGAATGAAGAAGAAGAAGGATGAAGAATGGTGAAGAGAAAAGAAAAAGAGATAAGAAGAATAATGCGGAAGAACAGGCACGAAACAGAGCTAAGTTTTATCAACAACATATGTTTTTACTTGGGTAAAATTTGTAATTTTTGGCCCATAAAAATTATACTCTTGTCTCTTATGGCATTGGAAATTTGGAAGTAATTAATTCATCTATTCTATGACCAATGGAGTTTGATTCTAATTTGTTGTGCTTCCCGAGAAGCATATGGAATTATTTTTCCCAAGCCACGCTGTTGCCTCATAGTAATTGTGTTTAAACCATCCCTAAAACCTTTTATGATCTTCCTCCATATTTGCAAAAGTGGTATTGTGTGTTCGACTAAGAGCATTTACAGTGGTAAACTTTACTTAGGTCCTTATAGTAGGTCTTACAGTACCATATCAGCTTAAACAACTATCGACTACTTTAAACAACTATCGTCTAAAGTGTTGAACCTCTTAGAGCATTTATAATAGTAGTTTTCAAGGAGTTCTTAAATTTAAAAATTAATTTTTATTTTGGTTCACCATTATAGTTCGCTATACTGACTATCACGCGTAAGAACAGTTTTTATATAAAAATCGGTTCTTATACAAAAAGTAATAATAAAATAATCAATTTACAATAAATATTAGTGGAAAGTAATAAATGCTAAAGTAGTGGATAGGTAATTGTAAGATTCATTTATGGATTTTTAAGAGATTTACCATTATAGTGGATAATTGCTTAAAGTGGTGGGGAGTTGTTTAAGCTAATGCAGCACTGTGGGACTCACAATAAGAACTCACTATAGACGCTCTTAGAGCATCTACAGTGATAATTTTTAAGGGATTTTTAAATTTAAAAACCGATTCTTATTTCAGTTCATATTGTAGTTCGTCATGTTAACTATCATGCGTAAAAACAGTTCTGATATAAGAACTGGTTCTTATACAAAAAGTAATAAAAAATAATCAATTCATAATAAATCTTAGTTGAGAATAATTAATGCTAAAGTAGTGGAGAGTTGATTGTGGGGCTCATTTGTGGATTCTTAAAAGGTTTACCATTGGAGTAGAAAGTTGCTTAAAGTGGTAGGGAGTTACTTAAACTTATGTGGCTTTGTGGGACTCACAATAAGAACCAAAGTGAGGTTCACTAATATAGATGCTCTTAAGAACCCATAAATAAGTCCCACAAATAACTCTCCACTACTTTTAACATTTATTACTCTTCTAAATTAAAATATTAACTCATTTAAATTTTAATTTTAAATAATAAAAACGTAAAAAAATATATAATATATAGCAAATAAATTTAAAATATATTTAAAAAATAGAAAAGATATTATAAATATAACAAATATATTAAAACTAAATAAATTATTAAAAATGATATATTAAAATTATATATTAAAAATATAACAAATATATTAGAACTACATAACTCATTAAAAATGATATATTAAAAACTTGGCAAGTATATTTCATCACTTCTTCGCATAATACATAATATTAAATTTACTTCCAACATTCATATATTAAAAAAAATTGATCACAATAAAATAAAAAATATGAAAAATACATAATATTATATAATTAAAATAAAATTTAATTTTGGTTATTCTCACATCTGAAACATTCCCAAATATGCTCCCGAAGTCTGCTTGAAGTTGACGATGAATTTTTTTTTGACGAACAAATGATCTCCTTTGTAGGTATATTGCAAAATCAGGATAAAGACCATTAGATACTTCTTCTGTTGAAATATCATTATCTAGATGATCGTAAGAATAATCAAAGTTATCACTATATGTGTGTCGTTCATCTTCAACAATTATGTTATGCAATATGATGCATGCATTTATTGTATCCTTGATTGTATGCATCCGTCAAGCACTTATTGAGCCACTTGCAATGGTGGAATAATTCTATATTCCAATATACGAATAGCGGCAGTACATTTTTGCAATGGTGAAAGCCCAACTCTACCACTTGCATCCACCTTTAGCCGAAAATGCTCATCATGATTACTAAAGGCTTCTACAATTCGAAGAAATAAATGCCTTTGCATTTGGAATCTTCATCGAAATTGCGCCTTTGTGTAGACTGGTTCTTCAGAGAAGCAGTCATGAACAATTGGTTATGTCATTCTTCACGATTCCGATCTATCATCGTTCTTGTACTCCTACGCCTAATGGAGTTGTCGGTTTGTTTGTTTCATTTGTCTCTCAAGTATTAACCTCATGCGTTTTTCTTCATGGTTGTCCATAATTTCTACTTCTATGATTTGCTACTCAAATATGTTATAGTCGTCTGAATGGTTTGGATCCATTTGATGGGTAATTCAAGAGTTATACACAAAAGACAATTTGAAACAAGATGAGAGAATATTGCACAATAGAGTGGTGTAGAAATTTTATCCTATGTTAAGAGAATGTATAGGGCACTGAATAACGGCTAGTTTGATTAATTAATTAAGTAAAATAATTTAATTAAACATAAAATTAATTTTAATATTAAAAATAAAATTAATATATTGAGTTTGAATAACAGTTAGTTTGACTAATGACTATTTCAAATAATTAATTAAGTAAAATAATTTAATTAAAAGTAAAATTAATTTAAATATTAAAAAATTAAATTAATATATTGAGTGTAAAAATATGAAATTGATTTAATTATTAAACAAAAAAATACATTCTCATTAAAATTAATTAATGATGTGATGTGTGCCTTTATCACTTTGATGGATGATTAAATTATTAATATGGTGATTGAGATTGGAAAAAATTTTAAATGAAATTATGTTGAAATTATTTAATAATATAAAAGTAAAATTAAGAAGAGGGAAATAATGAAATCTTTTTTATTCCAACTGGCAAAATATAATCAAAAGTGTTAAATAGTTACTATGTGATTCTTAAAAAAGAGCTATTAACTAATTCCATGTGATTCTCTAACTATGTTACATAATATTTCATGATCTTAGTGCTATATCTTTGTCATACCAGATGTTTCCTTGAAGAGGATCTCCAACTCCTTTCAACTCTTTCTCTTTTAATTTGTTTTGTTCATCCTTAACACGTGTCAATTCTGCCATTATAGTAATTATGTCATTTTATGCCTCTTGGATTATAGTAAAATTGACGTTGTCAGAAGAAGTTTCATCTGGTTTTGTTTCGCTCTTCTTTTTTGCTGCCTTTTTGCCCATTGGGAGTACTAAAGTAGGTGATGTTGGGTCGTATTCAAAACTTGTTGGTATCCTCAAATTAGAAAATTATGAGTATGCCACAGAAGCATAATTTTTTGGCCTTTTAGAAGAACTCTCGCTTGATTCTGTTGTCCACTTAAGTGATGCTGGGTCATATTCAGAACTTGTTTGTAGCACCTGGTAAACTTTTGAATAGCAGAACTTGACCTATGCCATCAACATTTTAGTTGAGCTATTTCCCTTTCTCGTAATCGCCCATAATGGTTGTTATAATTGTCTTTGACTCTCATCCAGAAACTATCTACTTTTTGGTCAACTCCAACAATTGAATCATTTGAAATGTTGAGCCATGTTTGAATAAGAAGTTTATCTTCTTCCATGGTGAACCTGACTCGAGATTTTTTCTGACCAACATTTCCTCCTCCTTCATGAGGCGCAATGTCCTCTAGACCGACTTGGTAAAAAATTATAGAACTTGAGACCCGAACATGGACCCAATCGGTGTTTAGGGTTCTTGATCAGTGGACTCCATACCACTAGTACTCATTGGAGGCCTATAAAATATGATGGGATTAGTTAGTAATGATGGAAACATAGTATTTGATGGAAAGTAAAATTGAAATTTTCTAGGATTTGGGTTACTTTGTGGAGTTAGGGGGGTTACTTTGTGGATTTGGAAAAAATGGAGGAAATTGAGATAAATTAAAATGATTGGGATCCATTTGACAATCATAAATGAAATTGTAAGATGGGGAAACAAGAAATAAAATTGGACAGCAAATGTTGAGTGCAAAAACCATCAAATTGATGCACAATTTATAGGCCTTTATTTCCATCATCTCTTTTACCAATGGCTCTATCATCCCCAACGTCTCTTGCTCAATCCTCCCCAATGTCTCTATTACCAAATAGCTCTATCCTCCCCAATGTCTCTCTGCTCTCTCCAACGTCTCTCTACTCTCTCCACATTCTGTGAGTTTGACATTGAACCCAGAAATCCCAGATCCCAAACCTTTACGTCATCATCCTTCGTTTAAAATCCCAAAACCCAATCCCCAATCCCCACCAACAATCTAGAATCTAGCAAACCAGAAAACAAATCTCCACCAAGAAACAGAAATGGAAGAACACCCACCTAAAAATCAGACAATGACAAACTTCCACCTAGATGCCAATGAACTCCTTCTCAGAGTCCATTGATCTCGTACGCCGCTGGAGACTCTGTCGTATACTACCAAAGCTCGCCAAACTCCATGACTCCATGAACTTCAAAACCATGTAAAGTTGATTTTCTCTCTTCACAATGACAGCATGGGGAAATGGGCACATTAATTAAAATTTAATTTAAATATTTTTTTTATTATTTTATTATTACATTTTGTATAAGAATCATTATTACGCGTGGCAACCTACAGTGATAAATCGAAATAAGAATCGATTTTTAAATTTAAAAACTTCATAAGAACCACAACTATATATGCTTTAAGAGCTTAAATCGCATGAATGGCTATAAGGTATACAAAACTGAACTTTCTTTTGTAATAATGGTCATTATTATAATGATTATAACGATCAATATCAATAATCTATAACGGTCGACATCAATTTCCTTATTGTCATTTGTTGTCAGTATTTTTTGCCAACAAAAAAGATCTTGGGGTTATTCAAGTTACAAAATAAAAAGGCCCATTTCATTTTTGGGCATTTGGAGGTTTTTTACAAAAAGGATTTTAAAATTTTGGCCCAAAACCTCTTTTTTTATACCATTTAGGGTCAATGCTTCTAGAATTTTAAGTTTTGGTCAAATACTTTCAAACTTTATAACATTGGTCCAACATCTCTAAAATTTACAATTTTAATTCATAATTTTTAGAATTTTATGTTTGTAGCCCAAAAATTTTCAGATTTTATGTTTTTGGCTCAAAACTTTCAGATTTCCAGTTTGTTCCAACACTTAGGTTTTATCTTTTTTCCCCAAAACTTCTAAAAATTACAATTTTTCCCAAAACATGTCAAATTTATAGTTTTGCCCAAAACTTATGGTTTTTATAATTTTGGCTCAAAACCTTTGGTTTTATGATGTTGGCCCAAAATTTTAGTTTTGCAATTTTGGCCAATTTCAACTTTGTTTTAGTGCCATAAAATTGACTCTCAATTTTGGAAAAGTATTATTGTTAAATGTACATAAAAATGCTTAATAAGTTGTATAGACTCTGCCTAAGTTTGTCAAATACAAATATGAAAGGACTTATTAATTTATTATATTAGATTTTTAATGTATAAATTTATATATATATATATATATATATATATATATATATATATATATATATATATATATAAACACAACTAGTTCAACTACAGTCGGAGTAAATAACTTTGAACCAATGCATCTATAATTTTCAAAACCTCTCACAAAAATTCTAGTACTTAGGTCAATGAATAGCATTTTAGTAAATGTGTGTGTCTATATATATATATATTATTAGGTTAGCAAATATAAAAAAAATAGACTGGTACAAATGTTCTTGAAGAGAAAATATAAAATTGGATTTAAGGATAATAATTTCATAATTACAAGGGAGACGTTGAATATTTTAAAAGTAGAAAAGAGAAATATGTAATTTTAAACATTTACGGGAGAAAGACAGTGTAATTTACTCTCTTTTATTTTGTTTATTTGCCAAAATCAAAGACGAATCTAAACGAGCAATCACCTCGAAGGATATGCAAGATCCTTGGGACCACCACAAAATAAACACTGACGTAATTACAATGAATGGGGATTCTTTTGGATAAACTCAAGTCTATCATGGCTTTAACTTGCAAAAAGTAGAAATTGCTATATAATATTAACTTGTAAATATAAGAACTGGATCTTCTAAAATATTACAGAAGTGTAATACTTTTAACAATAAAAAAATTATTGTTATAAAAAATATTACACTCTGCAATACTAAAAGAATTGCAGAGACTCAGGTCCATAAATATATATATATATATATATATATATAAAAGTCATACTACACTTATTATATTTTAATTAAACAACTTAATATGTAGAATTACAAATTTGACTTAAATTTGTCCGTGACTGAAATATAATACAAAATGAATTATAGGTGAATTATTATTTTTTGTTTTAGTGAATATTCTAAATAAAATATAAAAATAAGGACAACTTTAGGTAAATGAAGTCAATAATTCAATAATACTTTAACGTGATTCATGTATGTTTTCCAACACTTGTCATGATTTGACAATAAATCGCTATGGTCACTTTCACATATTTTCTTGTTCTAAATCATTCTTATTAGCCGACCTCTATGGAGGAGGTTGACATTTTATCTTTTTTTTTTTTTAAGGACTTGTACAATTATTTTTTAAATATAATCATATTAATATTAAAAAATTTTATTTTTGTCAAATAAATTAGAGACATAGTATTAATTAAGTAAACTTTTTTTTAATTTAGTTTAATTTTTTTATGAGAATTAAAATAATATTATTTTATTAGACATTTTTACTAAATTAACATTTGCATTATAGTCAAATAAAAAATTATTAAATTTAAAAATAAAATTCTGTTAAATAAGTTAAAATAAACTTAATATGATATATATATATATATATATATTAAATGAAAAATATCTTAATTCTTACCACAAACAATTTAAAATTATAAAAAGGTTTTAAAATTGAATAGTCAATATAAAAACTTTTTTTCTCAATAACTTTTTTTGCTCAATTCTATCTTTTAATTTTTCTCAATTCAATTGATAAGTAATGCTAATTTAATTTTTTCATTTTGACTATTTAATTTTAAATTTTTTTTATAATTTTAAATTATTTATGGTAAGAATTAAGATATTTTTCACTTGATATATATTTCATGTTAAGTTTATTTTAACTTATTTAACAAAATTTTATTTTTAAATTTAATAATTTTTATCTGATTATAATGCAAATGTTAATTTAG
Organism: Biancaea sappan; assembly: GCA_037074585.1. Lineage (NCBI taxonomy): Eukaryota > Viridiplantae > Streptophyta > Magnoliopsida > Fabales > Fabaceae > Biancaea > Biancaea sappan. The sequence continues at coordinate 84,689,686 of CM073490.1, read as the reverse complement.
TAAAAAAGTTTAATAGAATAATATTATTTTAACTCTAATAAATATAAAAAAATTAAACTACATGAATTTTTTTTACTTAATTAATACTGTCTCTAATTTATTTGACAAAAATAAAATTTTATTTGATATCAATATGATATATTAATAAAAAAAAATTGCACAAATTAATCCCCACAAAAATAAAAGGTGAGGAGGTCGACCTCACAGCACCACACTAACATAAATTCTATTTCATTTTATGTATATATATAAAATTAAAAACGAGTTTCACAAAAGTACTTATCTTTATTCAAAGTTATCAAATATATAAGTCATAAAAAACCATAATTAACTCCATGACTAACAAAATAATTAACTTTTAATTACAATATTTAAAATCAGACCAAACAAAAAATTGGTAAACTAATCACATAACTAATTTAGTTTAAACCAATGAACTAATTAAACCCGAGAAAACTGACTATTCAATTGTTGAGTTTATTTTAATTTTTTTCTAATTTTTTTGGATTGTTTTTTCATCTTTTTCGTATATTTTATATGTACTGATATGTTATTGTATAGGTATTGATATTGTTGATATATTATTTTCTAATTAATTTTAAATTTGTTCTATATTCATATATATTCAAATTAGTATTTTTTTTATGATAAAGAAACTCGAATTCTAGCCCCTAATTGATAATACTTAATCCTATATCAGTTGAGCTAATTAAAACTCGATGATATGTATTACTGTTAAATTGTACTAAAATACTTAATAGTTTGTTTCTTTGTAAATTTATAAACTTAAATATACAAAATTATCAATTTATTATATTAAATTTTAATATATATATATATATATATATATATATATATATAAAATTAAATAGATATTTAATTATAACCAGTTGAACTCCATTTTAAAATTTTGTCTATAAAATTTCAAAGGGTCTATCTTACTCTCCACATTGCATGTGTGCCCACAAAATTTATCTTCACTTCAATTATTCCAATAATCTAATTTGACTAAAGAAACATTATAATCTTTGAGACTACAAAATTTAAAATAATCTTTACAATTTCACACTGACTTGTAAAAGTTGATTTGTAATTTTTTAAAATTGGGCATGTGAGATTAGTTGATTGATGGGACAGATTAATATGGACCCCGTGAAGCATTACCTAAATTACAATTAATTAATTACTGCTTAATAAAAGGCTAATAATTAATGAACACATAAAATATGACAAATTAAGTGTCATGTAGGAATAAGACCATTGGGACCTTGGTTTAGGGCGTAAATCAGGATAGTATTCTCACATCGATAAAAGGAGAACCCCTAAGCCCCAACCAATCAACACTATAAATATAAGTACAAAGAGAACCTCTAAGCCCTTATTTTCTCTCAGCCACCAAAATGAACAACTCAAATCACACAAGCAATGCTATTAATGGCCAATACACACAAGGTACCTTTCTCTCTCTCTCTCTCTCTCTCTCTCTCTCTCTCTCTCTCTTTCTCTCTCTCTCTCTCACACACACACATTCCAAAATAGTTTCTTACAACATTTCCAATGAAAGTTTTTAAAAATAAGAACAAGTTCTTATTGAGTTTTACCATTAAAGTACGACAGCGTGCCTGTTACATGTAATTAAGAACCGTTCTTATATAAGAATTGATTTTTAACAAAAAAAAATCAAAAAGTAAATATTAAATACATCTGCATTAATTAAAGTAGTTAAGAGTTGCTTGTGCGATCTATTTGTGAGTTATTAAGAGTTGTACTATTGAAATTGAGAGTTGCTTAAAATTAAAAATGATGATGTGACACAATAGACCCACAATAAGGAACTCATTAGAGTTATACCGTTGAAGATACTCTTAATTTTTATTGTGAGTTGCTAGACAGAGGGCAAGGTGGGCATAGGTCGTATGATCTTGACGCATGTCACATGGCACGGCTTCACACAATTGAATGGCCCTTAAGCATGTCAAGCTCCATCGAACGACCCACACCCGCTAACTTTCTATTGTCCAATAAAGAATTTATGCTTGCTTTTATGTGTTTTCATAAACATCTATCTATCTCTTATTTTTCTCCCAATTTAACTTCTTTTTTGATTAATTTTGGCTTCGAGTGAGATTCAAATTCATATATCACTGAAAAATGAATTATTTATTTGGTCCTCAAAAAAATACATTTGTATTAATATAGTTTCTAAAATATCAAGCGTCTTAATTTAATCTTTAAAAAATTTTATTTGTCTTAATTTGGTCTTATTTGTTTGTCAAAGTGACTTTTATTGATGAAGAATTTGAGATTTAACAATGGTGAAATTTGCAATTTAACAACAAAAATGACCAAATTAAAATGAATATGATCTTTCAAAAACTAAGTTGAGACAATAAATTTTTAAGGATCCAATTGAGAAAATTGTAATATTTCAAAAACTATATCAATAATTTACTCCAAACTGAACAAATTCAACAGGCTCTGTTTGGTAAAATTAGCTTATAAGCTAGTAGATAGCTTATAGCTTATAGTTGATAGTTTATAGTTTATAAGCTAGCTTATTTGAATTAGAAGTATTTGGAAAAAGTAGCTGTTAAAGTAGCTGAAAAGTATAAAATGATATAAAAGGACATATATTTTTTTAATTCCAAAATAATATAAATAAATATATCATTTTTATTTTTAATTAAACTAATTTAAATTATTATAAATATAAAATTAATTAAAAATATTTATTTATATATTTTATATACGAATAATCTATTTTCAAATATATAATATATTTATATATATTATTATATTTTATTATATATAATAAAATATATTTACATATTTTATTATTATATATATTTATAATATTTTTATATATTTTTATCATATATTTTTATATATATAATATTATATATGTATAATATATTACATATAAATAAAATTATAATAAAAGATGAGTAAATATGATATAATAAAGTAAGAAGGATAATGGATATTTTGAAAAAATAATACGGACAAAATAAGAACAAAAAACTTTAAACTATAAGTTACTCAAAGTAGTTTATCAGAATAAGTATAAGCCTACTAAAATAAACTCCTTTACCGAACATTTTTTACGAACTTATAAGCTAGTCAAATAAGTCATAAGCTAACTTATAAGCTATAAACTGCCTTACCGAACATAGCCTAACTTTTTTTGTTATCACTTTCTCTCTTTATGTGTAACCGTTGCATGTTTTCTCAGAGAGGAAAAGTAACACCCAGGCACCATTCTCCGAAGATGAGAAGTCACTCATTGCTAGGATGTTTAAATTGGTTGGAGAGAGGTTGTTTTGTTTTCTTCTTCTTCTTCTTCTTCTTATGAATAATTAAATTTTATTAGAATTTTTAACATAGCAATCTAATTATTAAGTTTTTTGGGGTATGAAATTTGGTAGGTGGTCTCTTATTGCTGGGAGAATTCCTGGAAGGAGTGCAAAAGAAATTGAGAAGTATTGGAATTCAAAGTGCTCTACATGATGTTCTCTCCTTTCCACATACCTTGTGTTTTATATATAGCTTAATATGTCTGCATAATTATAAGTTGGTATATATATATATATATATGATGTGTATGCAGAAATATTTAAAGCTCAATAATGCATAAAGTACTGTTGTTGCAGTTCATATATTTGACCTTGTTATTTAGTTGTAGAATTTGGTGAATTGGTCTAATTATCTGTAACGCATAAATGCATAGTTAGTATATTATGGCAGCTCCTAGAACTTTAAACTTGATATTATTTGAAAGGCGAATATAGTATTTTGGACCTTTATGGTTATTTTAGATTTTATTTTGGTCTCTTATAGTTTAAAAGTTTCATATTGGTCGAGAAGTTTCATATTAGAGCTCTATGTTTCTAAATCTTATTACTCTAATCTTTTTCTTTTAAAATCGTTAGTTTATATAATGGAATCGACACATTATTTTTCTAATACTAACATGGTCTATTTATGGGTTGCAAATTGCATAAAATGTCCCATGTGTTAAATCTATCTGTAGAATTAGTGAGACAGATTAGCAGTTTGATTTGGGAAAAAACAAGGAAAAAAAATGCACAACATAAGAGAGGAAATATAAGGATATTTTGGGCAAATAAATTTTACACGTGAGATATTATATCCAATCAGTAACCATGTAGATAGATAATGTTAGCGTTAGGAGGATGACATATTAACTTCGTTATATAGATTAATGATTCTAACGGAAAAGACTTAAAACTTAAAATAAATATGGAGGAGCAAAATATCATATTTGCCTATTTGAAATAACATGCTTACATTGGGATGGATACATATACAGAGAGCTAATGGAGTCGGGAAAGTCGAACAAAACTTCGCGGACGACATAAATGTGGAAATTGATATATATGACACAAAACAAAAACCACAATATTGTGATCAATATTTTAAAAATTGAACCGATCATTGAATTAGTGAAAATACTAGTTCAAAAGTCAATAGTCAGACCATAGTCAAATTAGTAGTACTTAAAAAATATTAAAAAATAAAATATATAATTAAAAATATTAAAATATTTTATATAATTATAAAAATTTGTGAGAAAAATGTGAAATTAAGCGAAAGAGAGGGGATGAATGAATGGGAGAGGTTAAAAGTAAGGGTCCCACAACATTTTGATGGTAGAATAATGTAATGTCTACTAGATTTATACTAAACTTATACAATTTAACAAAATTGTAATATATATTTAGTGAAAATTTTGGTTTAATCCATGGGATTTTTCTTAAAATTTCTTATAAAATGTCTGATTGCATAAAAATAGAGAAAATTTGAAACAATTTCCAATATAAAATTTTATTCTAGCAAAGGACTATCAGTCAACTAATCTGGAGCTATCGATCAATTGATTGTCTTCAAAATTATATATATCTAAAACCGAGAAGTATCAGTCGACTGGTGCAAGATTATCGATCGACCGATGTGCCTTAAATTTCTGATTTCATAAAACTATTAACTTGAAAACAGGGTAAAATCGTTAAACTTCATTATACATATAATCTACAACACTTCTTCAACTTTTCTTGCAAACTCTTTTCTAGAATGGAGCTACAATACAAGAGATTACATAGAACTCATATATTTCTATACTTATACAATACAAGAGATTACATATAACTCATATATTTCTATACTTACACACAAATATGCATAAGTCTCTAAAGTTTACATAAAAAGACAACATAAACTTCTTCTATGTCAAATAACTACTTAATAACTCCACTATCTTGTTCTTTAGCTTTTCCTCACTATTCTACTTCAATTCTTGAAATGGTTAGGTATAACGTAAAATCATGAGATATATAATCTTAGTAGCTAATTTATTTAAAAAAAAATTTCACGAACCATTTCAGTCATAAAAGCAATTATTATTGAATATGTCACACTTCCATGAACATAAGAGAATTTTCATAAAGTAATCTCAATAGTAAACTCATTCCATGAAATCTAAACTGATATACTAACACATAACTGGTGTCATAAACTTCTTTCTTAGTATAGTGCACTATACTTTGGTTACTTTCTTAGGATGTCCTATAAGGAAATTATGGGATTTTGTCATCCCACTAGGACTTTTACATCTTATAAAGAATTTTTGTCATTCAATTCAAAATTTTTGGGGTTTTGTCATCCCATGAAGACATAAATTTTACTTTTTAAGAGAAAGTTGGTTCTTTATACTCATAGAAAGCTTTAAGATATGCATACTTACTAATCATACAAAGAGTATGATAAATAACTAAAATAACTTGCTTTCTAGTATCTCGTGAAAAGAACTCTTCATCCTATGAGGAAAATTCTACATCCCATAAGGAATCAACTACTTTCATGAGAAATCATGCCCTCAAACATTCACAAAAGAATTTGTAATAAAACTATGTCATAATATTCACAAACATGATAATACATATAAATAACTTGCTTTTATGAAAAACTAGCTACCTTACTTCTCCTAAAGCAGGAATTTGTGTAATATCTTCTAGTTCCCTTCTAAGGTTCCTTGTTTTCCTTAGTTTTTAGACCAACTCCTTCTTCTCTCCTCTTTCCTTAATTTGAAAACTATAATTCTACCAATTTCAAGCTCTAGAATCCATCTAACTAGATAAATTAAGCTAGGAAGCTTACCTTTTGATGATTTTCTTGCTAAATTTTCAACTATAAGTCTTTTTTTTCTCTTCTCTTCTCCTTCACGTTTTCCCTCTTTCTCTCTTCTCTAATTTTCAGAAAATGTCATTTCTCTGTCTTTTCTTGCTTCTAAAAGAGTCTAAAGAGCCTTCTTGCTATGGAAATCCCTCTTTTAACCATACTCTCTTATTTCTAATCTTCATAGGCAGGCTAGGGGTATTTAAGTAAATTTTTTTATTGATTTTTCAGTTAAAACTGACTTACTTTCGCACATCAGTAGGCGATTAATCGACTTGATTGCTCCCCGATAGTCGACTGATGTGCCATTAGTCGACTAATCTAACCCGATTAATCAACTGATTGCTTCATAACTTAAAATTTCATCCTGACAAAGAGCAATTAGTTGACTAATCTCTTTTCATCAATCGACTGATTATTACCATTAGTCGATTGATTCTCTCAAAACTTCATTTTTCTTCTACTTTTAGCTCATTTATCCCAATTTCTCGTGCCTTTCCTTGCTTACTTGCATCTAAGCATCCAAAAACATATTTTACTAATTTCTAACATCATTTCTAACTTAATAAAAAAAATATAACTTAAATAAAAGGAAATATGTGATGTTACAAATAACGTGATGCAAAGTAAAAATAATTGAATGTCGGAGCAACTTTTTACAAGCATTATAGGAAAATAGAGCAAAGAAATATAAATGAAACAAACAACTTCCAAGACACTATATAACTTTCAAGATAGACTTTTCTTTCTTTTTCTCCATATACTTAAATTGCAGAAAGAAAGAGAACTTTGGGAGTTACTTTAGCAATTTAGCTCATCTTCTTTTCTCGCTGCCGTGGATGAACTTTCTACTTCTCGCCTTTTATTTTGTTAGAAAAATAGTGTAATGTTGATATTTCAAAAGAAAGTAAAAGGAATGAGACAATTTTTAATAATTTTTAATATCTTGTAATTGTCTTTTAATTACTATTAAAAGTTTTTTAAATACATATCTTTTACTATTACACTTTTGTGTTTATAAAAAGGCCTCATTCCCCCTCTTTTTTGTAAGACAGCCAGAAGTCGTCTTCTCTCTTCTCTCTTTGTTTTTAAACTTTCTAGGTTACATATTTTAAGTTTTTGCTATTCTGTGACCTGAGAAATTCTCAGAAGAGTCTGTTTAATCCTAAAAGAAGTTTTATAGATACAAAATAATTTTTGTACTCATAGAATAATTTTTTTTAAATACAGTGTCTCTTAAGACAAGACTCAAACTGTACCGGTCATAATAAATTTTACAACAATTTTAAAGAAAATTATTGTTACTACCAACACTGCCACAAATACAAGACGAAAAAGATCGTGTTATATCTTGTTAGTTGGTTTGCCGACTATTGCATTAGTATGAAGTGGAACACAGAGCAAGAGGCAAAACTAGGATATGAATAGGAATTTCAAAGATGGAGGCTGACGTTGGGTATGTTGTTTGAATTGATTGGCATCATATAGGTAGGGGTCCAGATTGTCTGCTTAGGTGCTTAGTTTTTAGCAACGGTAAAAACCGTTGCTAAAAACTGAGCAGGCCTCTGCTCAGTTTTTCTCTAAGCAGAGGATCCGCGCGCATATAGGTAAGGTCTCCTTGTCTTTTTCTCATCTCTGTCTGCAGTTGTGGTAAGAAGCCCATTCCATACTTTGCACTGATATATCTTAATAATTCTCATCTTTATTAAGATGTTGAATGGTGATGATGATGTTGGTTTCGAAATATATCTACCTTTTTAATTTGGTTCATTGTGTTTGTGAAGATATGGAATTAAATTGATGAAATATGGGCCATTTGCCACGTCCTATTGGCTTAATATTTGGGAATCATGGAGTCAGTGTGATTGGATTATAATCTGACAAGTGACAAATGTAATCTTGAATGGTGTCAACTCTTCACTACTCTTTTCTGTTTGGCTTAAACACACACACACACACACATATATATATATATAATCATAGGTTGGGCATGGGGTCTTTATTTGTGTCTCTTTATATACATAAACGTTCTATTTTTATTCTTGACTTATTATGTGTTTCTTGGATGTTTGACATTTAGGTAAATGCCACTATATTGCTCATGATAAGTTATATATGGGAGTACGGTTTTTATATACATTTAATGGGGGCATGTGTGTATCGTTTTACACATTATATAACTAAAGGTAATTTATATCCCCCATTAATATCTCTTAAATATTAGCTTCCCTTTTTTGTGCGTTTATTAACGTTGTTGGCATAAATATATATTATTGCTTTATTGAATTTAACATGTACTATATATATATATATGTTGATGTACGCTGGAAAGTATTAATCATCAGTTTCATATCTTTTGAGGTTAATTATATTGCCAACGCATGAGTCTATATATTGAATGAGGGAAGCAACATGCAATGTGAATGAATATATATATATATATATATATATATATATATGATATTGGGATATTATTATAAAATAAATAAATAAATAAATTTATTTCAATTTTGATTAATATAAACTTTAGCTTTCCTTACTTCCTGATGGTCCATTATGTCTTTTTAACGTTGGAATTCATGTCTTTTCAATTACAAGATGTTGGAATTTAGTATATAAAAATAAAAACATATTTATATACATTTTTTTTAAAGAGGCCAGAGGCCCAGATCATATCATTTATATACATATTTAATTGGCCTTTAAGTTGATAGATGTTTGGAATGTTCTTTTATACACTAATCAATTATATTGAACACAATTATATTGCATTATGTCTCGTAATGCTACCAACGTATAAATTACTTTGAAGTTGGAATATATCTTTATGTTGTTTTATGTGTGTACTCGTTGGTGCCTTATTAATTAGTGTTACGTGGCCAATATATGATTTACTTTTTGTGGGAAAACGTGACTATATTATATATATATATATATATATATGTCAAACCTAAAAATCGGGTATGTTAGTTATACAAATAATACCTAGGGTATACTTTCATGGTATCCCTTAATACCTTTGAACATTCTTAATATTTATAATTATGTAAAACATAATTTTTTCATAAAAGATATTTTACATACATATTTAGAAATGTTCATTTTTCATGTATTACACAATACAATAAAACCTCGCAAGCCTAGGTGACTTACAAGACTACAGAGCATTTCCTAATCCTCACCTAGACTTGGTTCCAAGAACCCACCAACCAAACAGTGGAGTGTAACCCCGAGAGGTAAACATCTTCCTTAACCACTATATCTGAAAAAGACAACAATTGAGAGTGTGAGTTTATTAAATTCAGTGAGTAAACAACTATGCATGAAAATATCATAAGCACAAACACCACAATGCTAATTTAGTCAATCAACTCAATACATTCAATGTGTTAATAAGTATAAACACCAATGTGTTCAATCAGTTTTGAAAAATATTTTTCCCATGAACTTACGTTCTCACAACCATATTGAGTCTAAAATCATTGGTACTCAATAAATTTATGCTCTTTTATTTTTGAAAACCTTGTGAGCTTACGTTCTCACAACCATATTAAGTTGAATCATTAGTGCTCAACAAGTTTATGCTTCTCCCAATGTTCATCCTTAGGAATGTTTATCCATGGATTTACTAATTAGTATATTTAGGTTTGTTTGGTGATCAATCCCTCACCTTATTCTGATCTATTGGGTGATTAATCTTTCACATTATTTAGGTCTGTTAGGTGATCAGTCCATCACCTTATCTTGCATTATCAAATACAATCACAATTATTATATACAATCATATTCTTATAAACACGTTCCAATTTGTTTATAGAACTACCATATCCAGTTATTTAGTCAACTAGAGAAATTAATTTATATAAAGTAATAAAATAATTCACAATGATATTGTGATTTTTCTCAACTTGAACATACACTGGTAATCTTCTTAATTTCACAAGTAATGTAAATGAGATTTATATTATGCTTTGACTAATTTAGTAAATTAATTTTGTAAGGTTGTCCGCTCACTTTGATGTTTGCTCAATTTTACCTTAAACCTTTCTCGAAGATGTATAAGATGATGGAAGGTAATTCCCCTACTCCAATCTAGTCACAACATCCCAAAAGACGTGAAAGATGTATCAAAGAATCCATCCTTATAAGATAATTATACAAAATCATGTCAATGTCACAAAATAGAAAAATTTTCCTACTATAATTTTGACCTTTGATCACTCCTCTAAACATAACTCTTAAATGGTAAATAATTTTTAAATGAAACTTATTTCATTTGAAAATTGACTCAAAGGACGTTCTAATGATATCTTATTGGCTAAAAACGAAGTTTGGATGAAAGAGTTATGAATATTTTAAAATTGATGCTACAATAACGGTTTGTTACAGTAATGATTCGCTATAGTAACCTCGAATCTGGAAACTTTGAAACTGCTACAGTACTGCTACATTAATCTACAATTTTCCTTTTATTTTTTTCATAGGATCAAATCTTTACCATTTCTCTTGATTTCTTCCATAGGTTTTCATCTTTGATGATTAAGGTTGTTTTGATACCAAAACTCCAAATTCAAACTAACAATTCAAGTCCCAAATCATCAAATTTTCCTTTAGAACCCTAACTTTTCCTATATCTGAATTTTTTTTAATTTTCTCCAAATTTCTTGTCCATTAATATTATAAATCATGTAGGAACGTTTTAGATTATCACTCACACTTAAATTCATCCATAGAAACATTATACAAAGATTTCTCAAATTGATAACCTAAGATTTACTATTCATGAAAACTAAAGAAATTGGGAAATTTTGATGGAACTTACCTTAAATCAAGAGTTTTCTAGTATAGAGGAAGGTTGCTAGAGTCGAAGATTTGATCAGAAGCAAGCTCATAAAAGATTAGAGGGGAGAAAGTTTGACCAAGAGAGAAAATGGAAGATGAAGGAGATGGTGGAAAGCGCTACGGGAGGAAAGAGAAGGAATAAATAAGAAAAAAGGAGGATGAGTGTTTAAGTGAGTGCATGTATGGGCCCCACTAATTTTCTTTTCAATTTGGCTCCTTTGGTAAAATTAGAACCTTGCAAGGGAATTGGAAAAACTTGATCATACATAAGGCACCCAAATACACTTCCATAAAATATACACCATCACATCCTATTTTTATTAAAATACCAAAATATTGTATTTATTTGCTTTAGTCCCTCTCAGTGTCCTAGACTCCACTTTAACCTCGAATCCACCATCCTTTTGGTACCAAACTCATAATTCATTCTCATAAGATCTGTTCTCCATCTCGGGTTCCTATTCGGTTTTTTCTCAAAAGTATTTCATATTTTATTTTCTTTTCACTTTAGCTGTAATACCCGATGTTTTACAATGAGCTATCAACTTGGAATTTATTTAATTTAGAAATTAAATTTAAAATGTATGAATTGTTAAGGACTTGTTTGAAAATTTTATTAAGTTGCATAAATATTTTGTTTTATTTTATTAGTGAAAAAGATCAAATAAGGAGTATTAAAATAAATTCTGGATTTTTGGGTATAATTAGGAAATTTTACAATTTTCATAAGGACCCAAGTGAATTAAAATTTGTAAGAAGAGTGGTTTTATATATTTTAAGCAATGAAAGGCCATTATGCCACATGGATATTTTTGCTCCATTGAATGTGGCTTCTAACAGAAAATAAGAAAAATAAACCTTTGGCCCTTCATTTTTGGCACATACAGAAATAAAGAAAAGGGGAGACAAGTGGAAAAAAAAGGAAAGAGAGAAATTCCCACTTTTTAAATTATTACTTCCCAAAAGTTTTCTCTCTTCCTTCTCCCTTCTTCCTTGAGTTCTTTCTTCCTTCTTCCATCTTCTCTGTGAGTCAATTAGAGAGAGAGAGAGAGAGAGAGAGAGAGAGAGAGAGAGAGAGAGAGAGAGAGAGAGAGAGAGAGAGAGATTTAATTTTAGAAGAAAATATTAAAAAGTTTTCTGTAGTTGATTTAATTTTAGAAGAATATATATTCTTAATCTATAGACCTAGATGAAGTGAATTATGAGCTTAAATCAAGTAAAGGAAATAAGGAAAATTTACGAATGAGCTGTAAAGGGAAAATAGGACAGTTTTAAATGCTTAGAGTTTTATGTGTTTTTGGATAACCAAATCAACTCCTAAATTCATAAAATTTTGTGAAAAGATTCTTTTTATTGTGACAATCTAATCTGGAAAGTTTCAAGCTCATGAAAATTAGTTTGCTTGGTCAAATAAACATGGGAACAATACTTTATTCAATGCAGAGGAATTTTAAATAAGTGTGATTTTAGATTTTACGCAATAACTAAACGACCTTATTTTGACTTGAAAATTTTACAACACTAGATAAGACCACATACTAATTGTCTAATAAATTTCATAGCATTTGGCTAAGGTTTGACAGACTTATTAAATAGGAAGTCATAACCTATATAGATTTGGACAATTCTGACCTCTAGTCAATAATAGGGTCTCTAGAGAGGCCAAAAGATAGAATTAAATTATGAAAATTTTATCCTAGTATGTCAACATACTAATAAGGCTTTATACCAAATTTCATAATTTTTGGAGTTATAGATTAATACCAGAATCTTTCTAAAGTTTGGTTTTGATTTTAGCCTCAAAACAGAACAAAGCTAGATGATTGATAGCCTATGTTCTAATTTGGTATTATCTCTTTGCATGGCTTGTTCTTTAGGCCTTTGATAAGTTCCTTGGCATTTATCATCTAATTTGAAGTGTAGAATTTTAGCTTGGAATCGAGATGAGAGATCTTACCTTACCTTGTTTGCTTATTTTATGTATATATTAAAAGTGTACTATAAATATATATATGTGACATGAAATTAATGCACTCATGTTATGCATTGAAATGTGTAAGTGTGAGACTATTGTGAATCTTTCCTGAAATGGAATGCATATGGTTGTTTATGTTTGTGTAATGTGATTGTGTTTGATCTTGAAAGAAATGAAAATAGAATTATAGGATCTCATGGGATGAAATAAGGGTGAAATGAAATTACTATGGCCACGTGGTATTAATTATGATATTTGTCCCTTTAAGGATAGGGTGAAATAAGGTTGGACTACAGATTTGTCCCTTTGAGGATAGGGGTAAAATAAGAGAAGATGCGGCAGCAGCCGCGGGGCAATGGCCACTTTATGTGGACGGGACCCACAAAATGTTTGGGAACTTAAATTAGAATTGTATGAATTATTTGAAATGTGATTTGGCTTGATCTTGAATGTGTTTGTTAATAATTGCAAGGTGATTTCAATGTGTGTGTCTTGATAAATACCTTTTACACCAAAACTTAGATGATTATACTGTTAGATCAATTGTATATATCTGCATGTATATATATACCTATATTATGTGTGAATGTGATAAGATTCTCTCAAGTAGAAGTTGTCTTTAGTTTCAAGTATAGAGAACTTCATAGTTCAATGACATTCAAGCCATGATTGCCTTTCCATTAGTTCAGGGTAAAGGTATAATATTTAGGTTTTATTCTAAGCTGTATAAATCTAGAAAAGTTTTGTAATCGGGTAGGTTCATTCTGCGATGTAATGTGTATGACTGTAGCATGTATGGGGAACTCAGTTTAGCCATATATTTTTTTTTGTGAGAAGAGAAATAGTTCACCTATTTTAATTCTTAAATTGTGTAAGTTAAATTAATTGCATTTAAAAGAATAATCTAAATATGTGCGTAAGAGAAAAATAGGCTTATGGAACGGAGGTGAAGTGAAATTCACCTTCTATGCCGGTCACGTGCTTAGATTTTAGGGCGTGACAAAGTTGGTATCAAAACATTGGGTTTAGGTCTCCTATCGATTACAGAGTAAGATAACCTTAGTGGGTCCTCCTCTATCATTATGAACCCGGGTACAACTATAGAGAGACGGCTACATTGAAGGTCCTATAGGATGTTTTCATTTCCTTTCTCTTCGAGACTTGTATTTTCTTAGGAATTATGTTTTCAATTTTAGTTTTGGACAGATGTGGCTAAACTTTTGAACTTGGTAAAGGAAAGATTGTTATTTATTTTGATTCCGTTGCTGTCAGATCAAATTTCTATGTGATGGGCTTTATAAGCTGAATTCATGATTGATTTTATGTGGCTGATTTCCTTTATCTTTCTTTATTTTATTATTATTATTTTTAGAGTACTGTCCAATAAAGAAAACTACTAGCATTAAAAAAAACTGAAGGATTACATTGCCAAAAAAAAAGTTTACTCATGCATGAGTAATCTATAAGTGAAGTGGTCTCGGATTAGGAGAGTTGTATTGTATCATCATCTCTCAACCATTCCTTGGAGCGAGAGACAGGGCAATATCGTAGATGGTAGTGTAAATTTCATTCACACAATCAATACTTCTTTGTTGTTGATTGCAGAAGCATTGGGTGGACCAATAGAAGAACCTGTCTATTCTCGAAGTCATTGCCGCATTATTGCGTTTAGCTAACTTCTCTAGGTCCTCTATCATCTTCTTCAGATTCTTCACCTATTGCTCTACACAAGCAATTTTGTCTTCTAAAGTATGGCCTGTGCTAATCTCCTCAACTTCCTCATTCTTCATCTTCTTCTCCTTTTGATTTTCTTGAGATTCCTCGAAAGGTCTTTTGCCCTTGTCTTTGCCTAAACTCAAGTTTAAGTCGAGCTCTTCCTCCTTGGCCTCCACCGTGAGATCAATAAACTTCCTTGTGGCCATGATTTGAAAAATTTGAAAGTTTTTATAGGAGTATGAGGAGAGAGGAATGCTGGGAAGTTATAGGCTCAAAGATGATTTGTAATACCCATTATATTTTTCAAGAATTACGATAAATTTATTTTGGAGAAAATAAATTCTCTATCGGTTTAATTTTTGTATACTCGTTTGTGCATATTGTTGAAAATACAAATTTTTATTTATAAATTCTATAAATTGTGGGATATAATGGATGATACGATATGGAATTAATCCCATTAAGTAAAAATACAGTTCAAAAGTGGAATCTAGAATGAATAGTTAAAAGTGAAACTGGTAGATGAAAACTGGTAAGTGAAACTGGTAGATGAAAACTGGTAAGTGAGACTGGTAGATGAAAACTGGTAAGTGAGACTGGTAGATGAAAACTGGTAAGTGAAACTGGTAGATGAAATAGTAAAGGAGAACGGTAGTTGGAATAGTAGCAAATAGTACCATAACTTCTCCTATAAATAGGTCCTTCCATTTCACTTCAAAACTCACACCTTCAGTTTCTCTTCTCTCCTCTCCTCAAAACTTCTCTTGTTCCGGCGTTAGGGCTCTGAGATTCTAGGTCTTTCTTCCTTAGCCTAGATCCAAGGTAAGAATACTATGCCCCTTTTCTATGCCATTCAGATTTTAAAAGTTATTTCCTTAAGTATGCTCTGTGGTTGCGGCTTTGGCTGATCTTCCACATCAGAAAAATTGTCTTTAGCTACCTAAATGTTGTTTTGATTCTCTGATTACCGAAATAGAATGTAAACTGTGAAGAATACATGTCTAGGAAAGTTCTGGCTAAGGAAAGACATGGTTCTTAAGTGTGTCCATTGGGACTCTCCACTCTTTCCTGGGAACTTACCTGGTGTACTCTTTTACAGATTGTATTCTCTATTTCTGGTATGAATAGTATCTATACATATGAATAGTAACTGTATGTGTGAATAGTGACCATATACATGAATAGTATTCGTACGTATGAATAGTATCCATACGTATGAATAGTGATTGTACGTATGAATAGTGATTATACGTATGAATAGTATTTTGGTACAAGAGCAACCCTGACTTTCTATATCTGATCTTTATGAAAATCTCCGTAGCGGAACCTGAAATCCAACTACGTACTCTTCTTTGTAGCAACTCGGAAAAGTAACTGGGATACGGAATCTATGTGAGTGGATGACCTTGCTAACCGACTTTATTTACTTTTATTCCAAGTACAATATAAACTCCATCTCATATCGCAATTAGATTCTATATTTATTGATGATTGCTAGATAATGAAATCTATTGTTGATTTAAGATTATTATGAATTGAGTATATAATACACATGGAATGGTTGAGGGCTTGACCCAAGATACCAATGCATGGAATTATACACATGGAATGGTTGAGGGCTTGACCCAAGATACCAATGCATGAAATTTTACACATGGAATGATTGAGGGCTTTATTTCCCAAGATACCAATGCATGTAATGATTGATTATAAGTGGAGACTGAATTCTTGAACATTCAATACAGAGGTATAGAAACCCTGAATATCAAAATAACTGTTGTTATTGTGATTATGATTCTGGTATTTGTACTTGTGATATATTTATTATTGCACTGTCATTTAGTCACTGAGTTTTGATGAACTCACACTCTCCATGAACATTTTTTTTAGATACAATGGATGTCAACGAAGAAAATCCGCAGGAGAATTAGTATTCCTCGAGGATACTTTTTATCTGGAGGGCTTATAAATCCAAAAGCTTAGGAATGCTCTGTAATCTCTATAGGTCACCTAGGCTTGAAAAGTTGTATCATATTGTATGATATTTGACTTGTGTTTCTGTTTCACTATGCTGAACTTTTTATATGTATAAATATCTTTCTTGAAAAATTATGTTATGCATTAGTATTAATCAGAGATTTTATGGGATACCATTGAGTTATACTCTTGAGTTTACGAAGTTACTCACATGCTCAAATTTGGGATGTGACATGATTACTCTTTGTAGCGTGGTAACTAAGAACTCTAGGGCAATCTTTATAGAGAAAAATTAGGACTTAGAGCCAAATAAGATATCTCTTCGCCACACCCCTACACGCTCAACCTATGGATTTCTGCAAGCTGGAGGCTAGAGGTCTAGGGTAAGCATGTACACCAACAGCGCATCACATTAATGCCAAAACCATGAAAGTCAATTTTGGTGGATTTGCGGCTGATTCAATTTGTTTTGATTGAAAATTTTAAGGATTAATGAAATGATGATGAACTGAATTGTATTTTTCTATTTTATTATATTGTTCTTGAGAGCCTTCAGTTGAGTATAATATACATGATTGATTGAATTAAGCTGTGATTACATGTATCTAAAAACATATGATGTGTATGCTATTCATGCATAATGAGTGAAGGCTACGGCCAAGGGTAACATGTAATGATTCCACATGCACTCATAGAGCATGAGAAATCAAAAATTTAAAATGACTTGAATAAAATGAAAAGTGTAGAGGATGATACATCTTCATAGTTACACATATATACATATGTGCTCTTGTAGGCAGATGGAAGGCAATGATTTCTCTTCACTATGATAATGTTTGATGCATGCGATTGTAAGCAGTTAACTCTGTTTTAAATATATATATATATATATATATATATATTATGTGTAAGCCTAGAGCAAAGACACTGATTAAAATCTAAGATAAGGCTAATATGAGACTACCTAATCATGGAGTGATGTCATGATATGGAATTATAGGATAAGACAAGTTTAGAATGAGAAAATCTCAAACTGAAGGGCGTAGTTAGTCAAAATTTTGAAAAATTTTTGAGAAAATCTTTGACTTATGTTAATTATGTTAAATTATAATTACTATTTATTTGCATGTCCGACATTAATCGCTGGCATTGTGACATATGAAATTTGTAAACCTCTTAAGGAGCGGCGTATAGGTTGTGGTAACTCTAGTTCGAAGAGCTTCGGGTTACCTATAAAACTTATATGCCTGTTACCCCATTCGTTATACCAGGCAAACTTACTTCTTTCATTGTATACCTATTCCTCAATCTTCATTCCTTTCTTACTTCAACTTATTTCTGAGATCTCTAGAGCAATGGTCGGCAATAAATCTTTGAAACTTGAATTTTGAGACTGGCAACATAGAGCTTGATATAAATCTAAGTCTTGGAAACAACAAAGGAAAGAAACCTGTAAATGGGTCATCAGAAATTAAGAAAAGAAAGAGAGATGTAATAGAGTTGGAGAATGATAGCATTGCAACATCCTCAGAAAACAAGCTTGCATCCCTAGAGCGTAAGATAGAAAACCTAGAGTGTAAAATAGAGAGCCTGGAATACAAGACAAAGGACCAGAAGTGACTGATAAATCGTCTCTTTGAAGACAAAGAGTATAATATCCTAAATTTAATTACCTTAGAAAATGAGGCTAAATAAATAAATGAGTAAGTAAATAAGAATAAAATAGTTATTAAGAAAATTTTGAGAGACATAAATAGAATTTTATCATTGGTCAGGGACCTAATTGAATAGAATAAAAAGATTTGAGGTCTTTTTATTATTTTTAACCAAAAGAAACAAAATATGGCACATAAGAGAAATGGATGGCAAAGAGGGAGGGTTAGGATAATGATAAAGGAAGGATAGATAATGATAAAGGAAGGATAATGATATAAAATGGAGTAAGTGAGGTGATGGTGAAAGGGAAAAGAAATAATATATATATGGTGGGTATGTGTGTTCGGTTAGTAGAAGAAGAAAAGGAAACAAAGTGAGAGAAAGAGACGAAAATAAAAAAAGAAAGATAGAAAGTGATGTTTGATTGGAGGTGTGAATAGTGTAAAAAAATATTAAAATATATATATATATAAGTGATTGTTTTTCCTTTCAATTCTATATATATGTGTGTTCTGTACGAGAGGAAGAGATTGGTACAAGAGGAAGAGAATAGAAAAGAGAGAGAAGAGGAATCGTATAACATAGCTGAGAGAGGAAAGAAACAAAGCAAGCAGTTTAAGAAGTTGAAAATAAAGAAGATTAGTAAGAATTAGATCAGGTAGTTAGTCTTTCATAAAATTATGTTTTTTTATGATTTATAATATCCATGTGCATAATCAAATTTTTTTTACAGAGTTTTATTTATAAATCTTGTTCTACAGTAGTGAACAAGAGAAATTTAATTACTATCAGTGTAATGTTATGCTTTTATGGCTGAAATGACCTCTTCCTGTATTTACATGTTTTTAATAAAGTGACTAGCTACTGAAATATTTTATATCTCACTTTTAGAAAATTGACCATTTTAGAAAAAATGGCAAAAAGGAAGGCATTGATGATATTAATGATGAGATCGAAATGTAGAAATATATTTTGTGGTAGTTCATGATTCAAAGAAGTAAAGAGAATATTAAAAATTATGTAAATTATTATTATTTTTTGTATATATTCAAACTCATATATAATTAGTGAGAATCCTGTCAATTTTTCTGCGAGGTTACTATTAACATAAATAGTAAAATTTGTGAATAGTGACATCTATAATTATTTTGAAGAAATTTATTCGAAAATTAGTTAGTAAACCGATTTAGAGAAGAAGTATTATTATTTTTAAAGGAAATAAAAATGTGGGATGTTACAAATGGTATCAGAGGGAAAGGTCCTGATATCTTATGGAGAGAAAAACATTTACATGTAATTGTTTGATATGTTAAAAGTATTATTTTTATTATGTTTGTATTTGAGTTACTGTGAATGTTTACCGTGATTAAGTGAGATTTAGAAGAATATCTTAGTAAAAGTAAGTCATATAGAGAATTGATTAAAGATGAATAAAGGCATTCCAGGTATCTTTTGATGAATAAAGAAAATAATGGAGTTTTATTTGTAATGTATGCTTGGCCAGTATATTTTACATATAAGAAATCATTATAGTCTAAATTCATAAAAAAGAAAGGTATGCCGAAGTTGAATTAAAATTCACTTTGAGTGTGATAATCTAGATAAACATATTAGAGATATTTGTCTCTATAAAATTAAGTACCTAGTAAAGTGTACATTGAATTATAAATAAAGCTTATATTTCCTATGATCATATAAATTATCCATGTGTTTGTTCTCTCTCTAAAAATATTCTTGAAGATGAAATTTTACAAAAATGATATGAAATTCTTATTCTATGTCATATTTATGATTATATATGTTATTAGTATAAACATATCTATGTTTATGTAATAACTCTTAATTCTGTAGAGAGAATTTGAGTTAGAAAAAAGTATGTATAATTATGATGTATTATGAAACAAGTGAAGATATGTTTCATAATAGAAATTAAATTCTATAAGAAAATAAAATAAGAACTAAAAAAAAAGAGATTGCCTTGGATGCTATTGTAATGCACTTTCAATTATCTTACACATTTTCGAGGATGGTTCAAGGTAAAATTGGGCAAATGTGAAGGTAAGTGAATAACCTTGCTAAACTAATTTGATATCATTAGACAAAGTACAATATAAGTCCCATTTACAATATTATTGAAATGTTAAATAATTAACCTTCCAGTTGATAATATATGATTATTGCTATGATTGATGATAGAAATTCAAGGGAATACAAGTATCTACGGTTATATATGCATAAAAAGTTTGAGGGCTAAATTCTCAGGTCACTCGGTACAAGTATCTACTGCACATTTATGCACAAAGAGTTTGAGGGTTAAATTGCTAAGTCACTCAGTGCAAATCTACGATACAAATGCAAAGTAATTGAATGTTTGATCACCCAAGAAATTATACGTAAATCTACGGTACAAATGCAAAGTGGTTGAGGGTTTGATCACCTAAGAAATCATACGTAAATTTATGGTATAAATGCAAAGTGATTGAGAGTTTGATCACCTAAGAAATCATACGTAAATTCAAATAAATATAATACTACAATTATGTAAAATGAATGATAGATTGATTATGTTAGTAAGTGTGATACTTGTGATATTTTTATGCACGTCGTGGTTTTACATATATGTATATATATACTAACTTGAATTTTGGGGACAAAATTTATTTTAAGGGGGGAGAATGTAATATCCTAAATTTAATTACTTTAGAAAATGAGGCTAAATAAATAAATGAGTAAGTAAATAAGAATAAAATAGTTATTAAGAAAATTTTCAGAGACATAAATAGAATTTTATAATTGGTTAGGGACCTAATTGAATAGAATAAAAAGATTTGAGGTCTTTTTATTATTTTTAACCAAAAGAAACAAAATATGACACATAAGAGAAATGGACAGTAAAGATAGAGGGTTAGGATAATGATAAAGGAAGGATAGATAATGATAAAGGAAGGATAATGATATAAAATGGAGTAAATGGGGTGATGGTGAAAGGAAAAAGAAAGAATATATATATATATATATATATATATATAAGGTAGGTGTGTGTGTTCGATTAGTAGAAGGAGAAAAGGAAACAAAGTGAGAGAAAGAGATGACAATAAAAAGAGAAAGATAGAAAGTGATGTTTGATTAGAGGTGTAAGTAGTGTAAAAAATATTAAAAAATATATATATGAGTGATTGCTTTTCCTTTCAATTCTATATATATATATATATATGTGTGTGTGTTGTGTACGAGAGGAAGAGAATAGAAAAGAGAGAGAAGAAGAATCGTAGAACACAGTTGAGAGAGGAGAGAAACAAAGCAAGGAGTTTAAGAAGCTGAAAACAAAGAAGATTAGTAAGAGTTAGATCAGGCAGTTAGTCTTTTATAAAAGTATGATTATTTATGATTTATGATATGCATGTGCATAATCAGGTTTTTTTTTACAAAGTTTTATTTATAAATCTTGTTCTACAGTTGCAAACAAGAGAAATTTAATTACTATCAGTGTAATGTTATGCTTTTATGGTTGAAATGATCTCTTCTTGTATTTACATGTTTTTAATAAAGTGACTAGCTACTGAGATATTTTATGTCTCACTTTTAGAAAATTGATCATTTCAAGAAAAATAGCAAAAGGGAAGGCTTTGATGATATTAATGCTGAGATCGAAGTGTAGAAATATATTTTGTGGTAATTCATGATTCAAACATATAAAGAGAATATTAAAAATTATGTAAATTATTATTATTATTTTATATATATTCAAACTCAATATAATTAGTGAGAATTTTGTCAATTATTCTGCGAGATTACTATTCACATGAATAGTAAAATTTGTGAATAGTGACATCTATAATTATTTTAAAGGAATTTATTCGAAAATTGGTTAGTAAACTGATTTAGAGAAGAAGTATTATTATTTTTAAAGGAAATAAAAATGCGGGATGGTACAAAGAGAAATTGATAAACCGTCATTTCGGAGAACTAACTAATCAAGTTGATAGACATTCGATGTTTGCAACCCAAAATTTCTGTGACCAACAAGCAAGGTGTATTGATTGTATGAACAGAGTAAATTCTGCTTTTCGCCAAATTTTCCAGGTGCTTCCCTCAGAAACTCTTTCTAGGCTACATTGATTAGCTTCCTCATTAAGATCTGAAGCACATTCCTCTTCTAGACCTGTAGCACTGTCTTCGTCTCAGAAGCCTCCTCGCTCTTAGTCTATCTTTTCTTTGCTTGTATGTAATGATGTAGTTTAATTGAAGTTTTGATTAATAAACATTGTCTGTTTTTGTATCATTAGAAATAAAATTTAAATCAAAATTTGGATCTTCTTTTGTTAAGGTAATACTTTTTATTGAAAGAACTTAAGATACGAGAATATGTTGGACCTGTTGTATTTTGTAATTAATTGTGAAAATTCCAAAGCAGAGTATGGTAATTCCTTTTGACTGAACAGAGTTACCAAGATCATATCTAGTTGCACTTTTAAGCTATGGAAGAGTGCCAAATAAGTATTTTACGGTCATATTCAGAAAATCTTTGGAAGATGCAAATTGTGCATTCACTAGCAAGTGTGTGGCACTGAAAAATCCTTCAAACCATGGTGAAATGAGTGTATATATTAAGAACCATGGGTGGATTAGCGATCATGATGATTACTAACAAACAGAAAGATTTAGAAACTTAATGAGCTTTATTGTCGAATGTGAAAATTCGGAGGACTGAATTTCTTAAGGGGAAGAAAATGTAATACCCGAGGTTTTACAATAAGCTATCAACTTGGAATTTATTTAATTTAGGAATTAAATTTAAAATGTATGAATTGTTAAGGACTTGTTTGAAAATTTTATTAAGTTGCATAAATATTTTATTTTATTTTATTAGTCTAAAAGATCAAATAAGGAATATTAAAATAAATTCTGAATTTTTGGGTATAATTAGGAAATTTTACAATTTTCATAAGGACCCAAGTGAATTAAAATTTGTAAGAAGAATGGTTTTATATATTTTAAGCAATAAAAGGCCATTATGCCACATGGATATTTTTGCTCCATTGAATATGGCTTCTAAGAGACACCAAGAAAAAACACCTTTGACCCTTCATTTTTGGCACATACGGAAATGGAGAAAAGGGGAGACAAGTGGGAAAACAAAAAGGAAAGAGAAAAATTCCCACTTTTTCAATTATTGCTTCCTGAAAGTTTTTCTCTCTTCCTTCTCCCTTCTTCCTTGAGTTCTTT
Organism: Biancaea sappan; assembly: GCA_037074585.1. Taxonomy (NCBI): domain Eukaryota; kingdom Viridiplantae; phylum Streptophyta; class Magnoliopsida; order Fabales; family Fabaceae; genus Biancaea; species Biancaea sappan. The sequence continues at coordinate 84,666,102 of CM073490.1, read as the reverse complement.
CTTCCTTCTTCCATTTCTCTGTGAGTCAATTCGAAAGAGAGAGAGAGAGAGAGAGAGAGAGAGAGAGAGAGAGAGAGAGAGAGAGAGAGAGAGAGAGAGAGAGAGAGAGAGAGAGAGAGAGAGAGAGAGAGAGAGAGAGAGAGGGAGCAAATGTTAACCAAGCTTCCTTCCTCTACCTTCTTCCCCTTCCTTAGGTGTAGCATAACAGTAAAGATTGAGGAAACTGGAACATAGAACTAGGATTGAAAGGTAAGAAATTGGAATTTATAATTTCTATTACACTGAAAATTTATTTGAAATTCTATTGTATTAGAGACCTGTAAAGGCTGTTCAAACGCCTATTCCTTCTCTTGGTTAGTTTCATAATGAAAATAAAGAGATTATTTAAGATTTTGGTGAGAAATATATGCAAGATTGAGAGAGAAAAAAAATGACAATAAACTGTAGGGACTAAAAAATATTAAAAAGTTTTTTGGAGTTGATTTAATTTTAGAAGAATATATATTCTCAATCTATAGACCTAGATGAAGTAAATTATGAGCTTAAATCAAGTAAAAGAAATAAGGAAAATTTACTAAGGAGCTGTGAAGGGAAAATAGGACAATTTTAAATGCTTATAGTTTTATGTGTTTTTGGATAACTAAATCAACTCATAAATTCATAAAATTTTGTGGAGAGATTCTCTTTATTGTGACAATCTAATTTGAAAAGTTTTAAGCTCATTAAAATTAGTTTTCTTGGTCAAATAAACACGGGAACAACACTTTATTCAATGCAGAAAAATTTTAAATAAGTGTGAATTTTAGATTTTACGCAATAACTAAACGACCTAATTTTGACTTGAAAATTTTATAACACCTAGATAAGACCACATACTAATTGTCTGCCAAATTTCATAGTATTTGGCTAAGGTTTGATAGGCTTATTAAATAGAAAGTCATAACCTATACAGATTTGGACAATTTTGACCTCTGGTCAATAATAGGGTCTCTAGAAAGGTCAAAAGATAGAATTAAATTATGAAAATTTTATCCTAGTATGTAAACATACTAATAAGGCTTTATACCAAATTTCATAATTTTTTGGAGTTATAGACTAATACCAGAATCTTTCTAAAGTTTGGTTCTGATTTTAGCCTCAAAACAGAACAAAGCTAGATGATTGATAGCCTATTTTCTGATTTGGTATTATCTCTTTGCATGGCTTGTTCTTTAGGCCTTTGATGAGTTTCTTGGAATTTATCCTCTGATTTGAAGTGTAGAATTTTAGCTTGGAATCGAGGTGAGAGATTCTACCTTACCTTGTTTGCTTATTTTATGTATATATTAATACTATAAATATATATATGTGACATGAAATTAATGCACTTATGTTATGCATTGAAATGTGCAAGTGTGAGATTATTGTGAACCTTTCCTGAAATGGAATGCATATGGTTGCCTATGTTTGTGTAATGTGATTGTGTTTGATCTTGAAAGAAATAAAAATGGAGTTATGGGATCCCATGGGATGAAATAAGGGTGAAATGAAATCACTATGGCCACGTGGTATTGAATATGATATTCGTCCATTTAAGGATAGAGTAAAATAAGGTTGGACTACAGATTTGTCCCTTTGATTACAGGGGTGAAATAAAGGAGGATGCAGCAGGGGTCGAGGGACAACGGCTACTTTATGTGGACGAGACCCACAAAATGTCTGGGAACTTAAATTGAAATTCATGAATTGGTTGAAATGTGATTTGGCTTGATCTTGAATGTGTTTGTTAATAATTGTAAGGTGATTTCAATGTGTATATCTTGATAAATACCTTGTACACCAAAACTTAGGTGATTGTACTGTTAGATCAATTATATATATATATACCTATATTATATGTGAATGTGGTAGGATTCTCTCAAGTAGAAGCTGTCTTCAGTTTCAGGTATGAGAACTTCATAGTTTGATGACGTTCAAGCCATGATTACCTTTCCATTGGTTTAGGGTAAATGTATAATGTTTAGGTATTATTATAAGCTGTATAAATCTAGAAAAATTCTATAATCGGGTAGGTTCATTCTGCGATGTAATGTGTATGACTGTAGCATATATGAGGAACTCGGTTTAGCCATATATTTTTTTTTTCTGAGAAGAGAAATAGTTCACCTATTTTAATTCTTAAATTGTGTAAGTTAAATTAATTGCATTTAAAAGAATAACCTAAATATATGCTTAAGAGAAAAATAGGCTTACAGAGGTGAGGTGAAATTCCTCTTCCGTGCCAGTCACGTACTTAGATTTTGGGGCGTAACATTAGTCCTTGAATGTACTGCTTACACTCACCACACATGTTTCCTTTTCCCGATACAACTTTACCTAACCGAAGGCAAGTCTTAGTCTTTATTAAACTTTAGGGTCCTTTGTTTCTCTAATCAAAACTCTTAAATTTGCGAAAAATTTCACTCTCATGAATGTGTACTTTTAACTATACCGTAATACCAGAGTATTACAATATATATATATATATATATATATATATATATATATATATATATATATATATATATATATTACATTTGTGTGATATTTTGGATAGAGAAAATTTTTGAGAAAATTTACATCTACAAATTGTGATTGTGAATTTTGTGAAAATTAACTTTACATAAATGGTGATATCACATATGATATTTTTATAGTGCCACAAATTTTTGTGATTCTTGAAATAAACATCTATGTGGAGTTTTTAATTTAAGAATTTAAAATGGTTTCATCCAAATTTTTGAAAGTATTATTCCTAAGCAATATTGTTAATTACACATATCATTTTGAAACCAAAATCAATTGTGAATATATGACCAAATTATTTGTGGATCAAAATTATTTGGTCAACTTGGAAATTGAGTAAATCATTTCATTGAAATAATGATATGCATCAATTTGAAAGTTGAGGAAACCATCTCACTGAGATGATGATATACCATATATAAAAATTAGAGTTAGTATTTTCTAATGTTAATCCATGAAAACATTTCTATTGTACAAAGAGATACATTGTCATTGAGTTATTGGTCAAAAAAATGAAATTGAAAAGTTCTTAAATAATTGTGGGTAATTATTTTCTTGAAAAATAATATTATATGATAGATGAATATAGATGTGCATATATCTTATGCGTTTAATACCTATCTATAATAATAATGAGGTTTTATATGAGTTGGGTTGCCATACTCTTATAAATTTAAAATATTTAAAAGTGTGAGGGTATTTTACAAAATTTATATTGATATAACTATTGATAATATGAAAAGGCTTTTTTAAAGTTTATATGCAAACAAGTATTTAACATTTTAAATGTTGAAAATTGTGTCTATGGAATTTTTGAAATTCTACTATAAAATTTTATAATCATATAATTGTAGGCTTTATATAGCTATGTGAAAATTTGTACTTTGAGGAAAGTACTTTAATTTGTAAAAATATCTCTTTTAAATAAGGAGAGATGTGTATATATGTGAAAGTAATAGATGGTAAGGATGAATATTTGTCTATATATGTGTGACGTGGATGTTACATAAAGGCTAATATTTGACATGAAAAACATGAATGAAGTAAATTTGATTTTGGAATTAAAACCATAAGGAAAAGAGATGGTATTTTACTATCACAAGAATGTTATGTTCAAAAATATCTTAAAAGTTAATCATCGAGACGACAAATTGGTAAAAAACTCTATATGATTTTAACACTCAGTTTTGGAAAACATAGGCGAGTCTCTGTTGTTTTTTAATTAACTTTACCTTGCTTGACATATCATGTGTTGTGTGTCAGATGAATGTCTATATGTGCATAACCCTAGTGAAAGAGTTGAGAGGTATCGTGATTTACGATATCATTTAAAATAGATTTCCCATTGTATTAGAAGAATACAATGATACTAACTGAATCTTTGATTCATATGAGACATTCACTAATGATTAAGCCTCATCTTTGGTAGTGGGATGATATCTTAGAAAATAGTCAATCAAATTTATAGATTCACTATAAAATTAGAGTTTAGTATTCTGAAGTTGGTTGAAAACAAGATTAAATGACTGAAAAAACTCTTAGAAAATCTTTCCATTGGGTAAGAGCTCAATGATGTTATTGTCTAAGTATTGTGATTACCAAGGGCAATAGTCATTGTAAAAAACAAAACTTTCAATGGTAAGAATAGCACTTGTAGTGACACAAAGTTAACAAGCAATTGTTAAAAGATAAATTTTGAAGTACACTGATCTTGTACTTTATTTGACTAAAAATACATGTAGGAATAAGATTAATCCTTCATACATCGAGGGAAAGTGAACTTAAGCTATTGATAATTAACAGTAGCGTTAATCCAATCTTTGTGATTGGAGACCTCATAAAGAAGGTTCATATAGATAATAACAAGTCTTCTATTAGTTATGCTAGCACTGCCTTTTTCAGTCCCTTTCTATGGTGTTAAGTGTAAAAGTGTTAGAATACATTGATTGGTGGATTGAACGTAAACTCTTAACGGTTTTCATATCCCTACGTTGAGGGTGATGTATTCATTGCAGATACACTTAATAAAAATCACCTATATGAGTGTGGAGTGGGGTCACTCTCATGAGCTAGTGGTGAAATCTCTAAACCACTCATGAATACCGAGTACGCATATAGCCGAAATAACGTGCACAACGTCATTAATAGCAAAAAATAATAGGGGGTGAGATGTGACTGCTAAGATCCCTAGCTTACGACTAAGAGTATATTGGTTCATAGAAGCTATATGCTTCACCGAATACTTTGTGAGTTAAATCTTAACTGTCTAGATTATGTTCATAGTCTAAAAAAAGACACCAGATTAATGCATCTACACCCATGTATATAACCCAAAAGGATTTTTTTTCAAAAATATCTTTTAAAATATATGGGGGATTGTTGGAAAAATAATGTATTGTTGATATTTCAAAAGAAAGTAATAGAGATGAGACGGTTTTTAACAGTTTTTAATATTTCATAACTATCTTTTAATTACTATTAAAAGTCCTTTAAATTTATGTCTTTTACTATTACACTTTCGTGCCCATAAAAATGCCTCCTTTCCCCTCTTTTTTGTAAAACAGCAGAAGTTATTTTCTCTCTTCTCTCTTTGCTCTCAAACTTTCTGGGTTATATATTTTAAGTTCTGCTGTTCTGTGACCTGAGAAATTCTCAAAATGGCCTGTTTAATCTTGGAAGAAGTTCTATAGGCACAAAATAATTTTTGTAGTTGCGGAATAATTTTCCTTAAAAACAATGTTTCTTAATATGCAACTTAGACATTATTGGTGACAGTAAATTTTACAACAATTTTTCCTTCTTCTTCTTTGTTGTCGTCATCATCACTGTAGTAAACCTTCTTCTTCTTCGTCATCGTTGTCGCCACCATCGCTGTTGCTTGGGATTATGATATCTGAGCTTTTTTTTTAACTGATACAACTGGTCAATCAGCAAGTTTCACCAATTTCCCCAATTCAGAATTAGTTGAATCCTTATCAATTTGCTGGATTGATGGTTCAATAACTGAACTCAACCAAACCTAAGACTGGTTCCTAATCTGACCAGTTGAACCGGCTTATCTGATCCATTTTTTTAAAACATTGGTTGTAATACATGAAGTTTTGTTCTTTATTTATTATAATCATTCAATGACATTTGTTTATAATCAATAGAATTGTCAAATTAACCCATGACTCACAAACCGACTCGTTTATGGGTGTACTTGAATTTGCCGATTTAGGCACAAACCAACTAGTTTAACCCATGTGCTCAACCTGCATTTTTTCTTTTTCTTTTTCTTTTTCTTTTTAAAGAACTTAAATTATTTTATATACTAAATTTTATTTTATCTCATTTAATTAGTTTTTAGATATAAAAAAAATTTGTAACTTGAAGATATAAATTTCATATTTTAATAAAAAAAAAGTAATTGAAATTATTTTTATTTAAAAAAAATTAACATTTACTTAATTGAATATAATTTAAAAATAAAAAATAAAAGTGGTCTAAACTTGAGCATCTTAGGCTAATTTATTAAACAAACTAATCCGAGTTGACTTGTTTAATGACCTGCCCGTCACAAATTATACCAAATAATATATTTTGCCAATGAATATTCGATTTTTTCTTGTGTGTAGGAAGAAATTTGGACGATTGAATGTAATGCATTTAATAATTTAGATTTCTTTTACATTCTTTAAAAAAAATTCATGATAAATCTAGATCGTAAATACGTTGCATCAATGGTCTAAAAGAGTTCAAATTTTCTCAGTGTATGAGGCAATTCCTTCTCCTTGACAATGCTAATACCAAATAATTTGATATTGTTGGGATTTCGACTTTTAAAACTTTTAGAATGAAGCTTTTGACAATCTCCAGGCAGCCTTATTTTCATGTAGTCCATGATCACTCCATATAGTTTATTGGCAACAAAACCCCTTTCGTAGGGGATGGGATCCGGTGCTTATCCTTTAGGACAAGTACCGTATTTAATCTTTAACAACGGTTTTAATAGTTGTTAAAGATTTTAACAACGGTTAAAATTGTTGTCAAAACATTTTTAGCAATGATTTAAAACTGTTACTAAAAATTTTGGAAAAAACAAAAATAATAATTTTTTGCAATGATTTTAATCGTTTAGTAACGATTAAAACCGTTACAAAACCAGGACAAGCACTGTCCCCTCTCGTAAGCCTTATAACACTCAAAACCAAGTGAAAGAGAAACCCCATCACCCGAGTCTAAAATCTTAATTAAGTTAGGGTATATTTAGCAAAATTAACTTATAAAGTAGCTGAAAGTTTAAAAGATAACTGAAAGTTGAAAACTTATAAGCTAACTTATTGAATTAGAAGTATTTGGTAAAAATAACTATTAAAATAACTAAAAAATATAAAATGACATATATTTTATAATTTCAAAATAATACAAATAAACATTATTTTTTTATTTTTTAATTAATATAATTTAAATTATTATATATAATATTAATTAAATACATATTATATATATATATAATATATATAAAATAAGGATATAATAAATAAAAATAATATCTTAAAATAAATTATAAATTACGAAAATAAATTCATCTATCAAATATGAATTTTATAAGTTATTATAAGTTAATAGCTTATTTTGTTAGCCAAAACCAGAGTTAGATACTTTCGTCCTCGGCGCTCCCAGTCTCTTCTTTCCCCTCTTCCGCTAGGAGATTCCGAGGTTTATGGTGGTGGGTTAACGCATACAGAGACAGAGAATAGAGATTCTAAAACCTCACCTTTATTCCTTTCTTCCGCCACTTCGCCGAGAATTCCAGCGAGTTTATCCCAGGATAGTTTCAAATGCCCTTTCAGCGACATAAATTTCTTTTTTTCCGACGGTAACGCTTTGTCTGCCCCCCTTTCTTATTCCACTCTTTCTATCATTCATTAATCCCTTAATTTCTGTACGAGTTGCTATAATGCGCCTGGGTGTTCTTGTTCCCATGGGTTTCTTTAATTTTACGGATTTTTACCATATTATAATGGTGTAGATACTGATAAGTCTGATGTTACTATTGTTCGTGAGCTTCCCTTTTGATTAGCTTCAGTATTGTGCTGAGATTTGGGTTTTTGTTGAACTGGTTTGAGCTTTCTATGTCTTTGAGCTTCTTTGCATCCAAAAGAAGTTATCTTTTCAGCCGAGCTATTCACGTTGGTAGGCAGTTCTCTAATCCAAGTACTGAAGATATTGTTTTCAAGTCAATTTGTGTTAATTTAAAACAACGGAGATGGAGATTCCTGGAGCAACTATCTCCGAAATTAACGAATTCTCTGGTGAATCGAGTTGTTTGCGAGTTCCGGAACTCGCCTGAGTTAGCTCTAGAGTTTTACAGTTGGGTTGGAGAGAAGTTTTTGTCACACTCATTAGAATCTTGTTGTACCATAGTTCATGTTTTGGTCAAGTCAAGGAGATTCGATGATGCCTTGTGTCTTATGCGAAACTTGATTTGTAAAGAGGGTATTTCTCCTTTGGAGTTATTGGAAGGATTGACAAATAGTTATCAAAGATGCAGCTCAAGTCTTGATGTTTTTGATTCATTGGTTAGGGCTTGTTCTCAGGTTGGGGCCATTGAAGGTGCTTATGATGTGATCAACAAACTAAGATTTCGGGGCTGCTGGGTTACAGTTCATGCTTGGAATAATTTCATGAGTCACGTGTTGGAATTGAATGAAATTCGTAGGTTTTGGGAATTGTATAAGGAAATGGTTTCCTATGGCTATGAGGAAAATGTGAATACCTATAACTTGGTCATCTATGCTCTTTCTAAGGAAGGCAAATTAATGGAAGCTATTTCGGTGTTTTACCAGATGTTAAAGTGTGAAATTTCCCCTAATGTCGTTTCTTTCAACATGATGATAGACAAGGCATGCAAGAACGGTGACTTGGATCTTGCCTTGAAGCTTATTACAAAGATGGCATCGATGACTGGAAATTCTGTTAGTCCCAGTGCTGTGACTTACAATTGCATCATTAACGGGTTCTGCAAGAAAGGAAAACTAATACTTGCAGAGGAAATGTGTAATGAAATGATCAAAGCCGGTTTTGAGCCTACTGTTAGGACTTATGCTACCTTAATTGATGCATATGCCAGATGGGGAAGTTTGGAAGAGGCATTGAGGCTGTGTGATGAAATGGTTGAAAGAGGATTGAATCCTAATACTGTTGTATACAATTCAATTTTATACTGGCTTTATCAGGAAGGTGATATAGAGGAAGCATCTTTACTATTATCCGACATGATTGATAAGAATATACATCCTGATCAGCACTCATATTCCATTCTGACGAAAGGTCTCTGCAGCAATGGATATGTGACCGGTGCTTTTAAGCTTCATAACTGGATTTTAGAACATGACATAGTTAAGGATGGCTTCTCGCTAAACATACTCCTGTACTATATTTGTAGAACCAAGAATTTGGCAGGAGCTAAGCAATTGCTGGGAAGCATGTTTGTCCGAGGTCTAAGTCCTGATGTTTATACATATGGAACTGTTATAGATGGGTACTGCAAGCAAGGTAATATCGAAAATGCACTTAAAGTTTACGATGGAATGTTGAAGATGGAGGAGAAACCGAACTTGGCAATATACAATTCCATGGTTAATGGCCTATGTAAAGTGGCCTCAATTGATGTTGCGAAACGTCTATTCGATGAACTACGGAGGACACAATCAGTTGATGCCACAACCTATAACACCTTGATTAATGGATATTGCAGCATGGCACAGATTGATGAGGTATTTACTTTGACTTCTGATATGAAGAGATCGGGCATTTTTGCGAACAGAGTTACATATAATACATTGATCAACCTTCTCTGCAAGTGTGGCTGTGATCAAGAAGCTATAGAATTGATGAAGGTGATGATTATGCAGGGAATTCGTCCTGATGTTATAACATACACAATTCTTGTTGGCTATTTCATCAGGAAATGTCGGCATGAGGAAGCAATTGCTTTGCATGATTATATGGTACTCAAAGGAGTAATTCCTGACCAGAATATTTACAACACCATTGTAAAGCCACTTCTTTTAGAGGAAAAAAGAGAGATGTAAGTGTATTATGATACATATAGATACCATCATATAAGGTTCTCAGTGATTATTAAGTTACATTTTCAATTTTTCTAGTGACAGATTTTTATATGATCACTTCTCATCTTCAACACATTCTCACTTTCTTATATCAGTGAACTTTATGCTTAGGTTTGAAATTAGGTTATGAAATGAGTTGCTTCTCTGTGTACAAGTCCTTCTAACATCTTTCTTTTGATTTTTGTATTTGCTGAATTTGTAACAGTGAAGAGGTATCCTCTTCTGTGTAAAAATTGTTTTTAGTTGTATTGTCCTTGTTTCTTTATAAGTGAGCTAGCTGCTTTTGTAATTTTTTACGTTGTTTTTCGTTAGTGCAGGGTGGAACTTGGATGATTCATCTAATTGATTTTCAATTAAGTATGACTCATCTAAAAGCATAATAAATATAAGGGAAAAATTGCAAAAAAAGTCCCTTGGACTTTGAGTCATTTAGAAGTAAATTCATGAATTTTTTTAATTTCAAAAATCAGGCCCTTAAACTTTCAGGTTTCAACTTTTAAGGTCCTTCTATTCATCCTATTTTTACGCGCGAACTGAAGACTCTCATTCATGATCGTGGCTGGCAGAGGTGAAACAGATGGCTATGATTAAAATCTCAAAATTAGAGTTGTATTTTCTTTTCATTACTAAATTACAAAATCTATCGATTTTAAGTTTTAAATTTTTGTTTTTAAAAGTCATTTTGATCAAAAAAGAAATCAAATTGAAACTTGTGAGATTTAAATTCATATACTTAATTTTTCGTGGATTAAATCAAGACAACCCTAATTTTTGGAAGCAAAATCAGTAATTTACTCATAGTTTTTCGTGAGTTTTGTCTTCATGACGGTAGCTATTACTACTTAGCTAGAAATTCCAAAAGCACACTTGTCATGATGAAGTTGAAAGCAAATCAGCAGCTCTGTCAATCTTTGAAGAACACTTTTATTATATATATATATATATATATATATATAGCAGAGAGAAGAAAGAAAGAAAACAAAAATTATCAGAGAATGTAGGAATTCTGTTCCGTTTCAGATTACATTGCAGTTTCTCTTAAAGCACACAAGGTTTGTGCAGATGAGCAAGAACAATAGCGCAAAAAGGTCTAGAATCTGCATAACTGTTCTTAAAACAACCATATTATATAATAATCAATAATACCTTCAAAGGGAAAAACACTCTCTATGAAAGAGCATTAGCCCCAGCAACAATTTCCAGAATCTCTCCAGTGATCTTGGCTTGACGTTGCCTATTGTATACAATCGACAAGTTCTTCTTCAATTCCACAGCATTATCAGTGGCATTGCTCATCGCACTCATTCTCGCAGCGAGCTCACTCGCTAGAGACTCCTGCAATGCTCTGAGAATCTGAGAATTCAAATACAGAGGAAGTAAAGCATCGAGAATCTGAACTGGGTCTTGCTCAAACTGAAGAATCGGAGAGAAATCTGATGTTTTAGTCCTCACGACATCTCTCTCAACCGTTAATTTTCCTTCCCTCGTCGTCAACCTGAAGAACTCATCTTCTGCAGCATCGACGCAGTTCCCATTCACGTCACAGATCTCTCCCTTTGGTGACAGAGGAAGCAGAGTGTGAATCACAGGTTCGGATTTTACCAAAGACACGAACTTTGTGTATAACAACTCAACCTTATCGACTTCTTCGCTTATAAACAAAGAGAAGACGTCATCGGCGATGGCTTGTGCTTCTTTCGCAGTGGGAAGCGTGCCTTGTTCGAGAAACCTGTCGACTGGTATGTAAGGCCTACGAAGGAAATACGAATTACCCTTTTTCCCGACGCTAATGACAGTGTAATCAAGATCCAGTTCCTTCAATTCAGCGATTCTGGCTTCGGCTTTTTTAATGATTTGATTGTTGAAACCCCCACAGAGGCCTCGATCTCCAGTGCAAACAACCAAAGCGACCTTTTTCACTGGCCTCACTTTCGTGAGAGGCACATCGACGTCCTCTGTTTGGAGCTGCTCGTTGATGTTGTAGAGCACTTCCACGAGGGTCTCCGAGAAGGGTCTGCCGTTAACGACGGCTTCTTGTGCTCTTCTGACTTTCGCGGCGGCGACGAGCTTCATGGCTTCTGTGATCTTCTGGGTGTTCTTCACGGAGTCGATTCGTTCCCTGAGCTCACGGAGACCGCACTGGACTTGCGTCACAGAGGATCGCGACGAGGAAGAAGAAGGGCTCTGCGAATGAACAAAGGGGTTGAGGGATGAACGGAAGGAAAGGGAAGAGGCATCGGAAAGAGACGGTTTTGAGGACACCCACATTGTCAGATTGGAGCAAGACATTGTGTTTGAACTGAGAATCCCCGAGTTAAAAGAGAAAAACTATGGGAAGAATAATAAGAAAAAGAAGATCTGGTCTTGTGTAGTTTGATTTGTTTTGTGTGTTTTGTGATGATGAATGAAAAGGCCTTATCTTGTTTAACAGGGAGGAGGGAGGGAATGAGTGGAGGTGAAGGGAGGGACTGGATGAGGTTTGGGGATAACGATTTTGACCGTTGGAGATTGGTGGATTACTGGAATTTTTGGATTCTTTTTTTACCACTAATTCTTTGTGGGGTCCATAGGCTGACGTAGCTTCATCTGAGTGGAGCAGTGTGCCTGACAAGGGAAAGGTCCACCTAAGCTGCAAAGGCATATGCGGCTGTTCGAACGTTCAACCTCAGACTACACTAATTTTTCAGTTATTATGGTTTAACTTGCTTTGAAGGTTGAACTCTGGCTCCAGTGAATTTTGAAAAAATATATATATATAAAGGGAAACTGAATGGACAAGTGGAATTTTTGAAATGTTAAATCTTTTTTTCTACCAGCACATTATCTAAAGATTTGTGATTTTGGTGATAAAAAGGTGCTTTACACAAGTTTATACAATAGTAAAAAATTAAACTTCCTATAAGTTGCGCTTTCATAAGCTTCGTTAAATATAAAATGGCCTTTTGAAATTTTAATTACTTAAAAAGAGAAAATTTGTAAAGAGTTTCATCTTTTAAAATTTTTTTTACTATTGAATTATCTTGAAATTTGTGTACATGATAATAAAAAAATACTTTACATAAATTTTAAAGTAATATAATGGTGAAAATTTTCATCTCTTGAAAGGTTAAATTTATATGTAAGTTTTTATATCTTTGTTATCCCGATTTTTACTAAACATAAAACATTTAGATAAAGTTTCTCATAATAACCAATTATGTAATGTTAAATTGTAAAAATGATATTACTTTTTAAAGATTATACACTTATGGTGTTTTGTTTAGAAAATCATTTAGTTGTCAGTTATCATAGTTTGATTAAGAATTTAAGAGTAAAGATATAGCAAATTGCATTTAACTATACTTAATAGTCTAGTTTAAAGTAATTATGGATTTAATTTTTGATAGATTACAATATTCGTCATTCAACCCTTAGAAGATCAAGTGTGATAAATTTAATACTTGAAATTGTATTTACCTCGATCTGAGACAAAGAGAAAGAAAGTATCTATTTTATTTAGTTATTCAGTTAAACCAATTATTCATTATTGGAGCAAATAGCAACAATCATTTCATCTGTCATATGTATTTTTTATTTTCTAATGGATTTACATCTTTCAATTCAATAATGAATTTTTATTTATGTAGTGAGTAATAGATTTGATTGTTTGCTCTTCAAGAATTCTTGTTTAGTAGTTCATACCATCCATACGTAATGTTCTAATTTAAGATTTCAATTCTTTTATGTTTTCGTAGTAGTATATTGTTTCATGGAGCTAATGTCCAAAATAAAGAATAAACAAGTGTTTCTACAATTCTACCATTCAGTCAATTCTATTTCACGTGATCCTTATTTCATCGCCTCATATCTTTCCAGCTAAGGAATAAAAAACTTTTCTTTTGTTACATGATTCCAGTAAGTGGTTTGTCTCTATTTGTGGGATTTTCCTAAAGTGCCACAACCCTAGTATAAAAGCTGATGAAACTCTCCTAGAGAATGACAAAAGTATGTTCTTTAAAGGGACATAAAAGGTGGAATGTATTTTTTTTTTCAGTCATTAAATCACAATTTTACTATTACTAAATCTCAAAATTTCTATTGTTAAAACTTACTTTAATAAAAAAAAGGGATCATATTAAAATAAAAAAAATAATAATTAAATTAAGACAACTATAATCTTTTAATGATTCAATTAACAAGATATTCTTTAGATTAAATTTTGAATGAAGTGGTAAATGATTTGCATTAGAGATTTAGAGCCTATATTATCAATTGAAGTCTAGAGGTTTCCGCAAGCTGTGCTAAATGGTTCTTAACAAGTGTTTTTATTTTTTTTTTAATGTGTATGCTATCAGTACTTTTAAAATGAATTTTTTTAACCGAACAAAACGTTATTAAATAAAAAATTTGATAACAAGCACACAATAATAGAGAAGCTCAATTTGACAAAAAATAAATTTTCTGTAGCAAAATTTAATGAAAACTATACTGCTGTGATGTTTGACTAAAGTGGAAAGAAAAGAAGAGGAAGTAACTCACCATACTAATAATTAAGATGAAAAAAAAAAGGAAGAATTTAATTTTTTTTTTAAAAAAATTACATGATGGTTTTGAAATTTGGATAAGACCTTTTAAATATTATCTTGATTTTCAGATTGGGCCTCGTCTACCCAGACTAGGCTATCATAGATGGGCCTGTGCTGGGCCATGAGGCCCATTCTCTTCCTCACAATGTATAATCATCGATTTGTCCTGTGCTGAAACATCATTACCCAAACCCCACAACATTCATTTCTTTGCCATTATCAGACCATAATTTGATTTCATTTTTTAAAGTTAAGTTTGACTATAAATGTAAAATTATATTAATATTATTTTTTTATTTACAACATTTGAATTTAAAATTTTGTTTTGAAAAAATATGTATTAAATCAGTCAGACTCAGATAGATAATGCCATGTATATTAATATATTGAACATTACATGCATTTTAAATTTTTAAGTTTGATTACATCGAATGATCTTAATTTTTATAACATTCTACTCACGCAGATTGATTTACCCGCTTGAATTTGACCAAAATCATATATATATATATATATATATATATATATATATATATATATATATATATATATATATATTAACTATATTTCGAGTTTGATTGAATTGAAATGAACTAATAGGTTATGCACAGCTTTAATGAACAATCAACATTTAAAGTAAACCTGATGATGAATAAAAAACTCATCTAACCTGATACGACAATTAGAAATTAACTTGAAAAATTGCGTATGAATTTAAAAAAGAAAAAACTTTTTTTGTTAAAAACCTAAAAAAAAGGATTTTAGAAAATAATTATACTGTAGGAGAAAAAATGGATTTTGTCTCAACCTCGTATAAAATATTTAATCTTAAGAAAATAATTATACTGTAGTGAAATTAGAAGAAAATCATATTTTAGATATTAAGTTGATAATATTTTAATTTAATAATCATATGATATTATTAAAATATAAATGTCTTAGCTACGTAGTGGGAACTAAAATGTAGTTTTAGTGATGAGTATATTAATTTGGTAGAGACATTGGGCTCTTCAATATATATGTCCACATGTAAAAAAATTACAAATACTTATCTTGAGTTTAGCAAATATGTGCATATTTTAATCTAATTTTGAAATTGATACATAAAATGATCTCCCTTTCCATCATTTCTGTTAAGGTAATGAACAAAAGGATTATTTTGTTAGAAAATTTTAAAATTTAAGGACTTAAATAGTCATTTATATCAATATGTTAAGATATTATATTGCTGTGCATTACTATTATGCTAACAAATGACAGTATACATCTGCAAATAACGTTGACAATGACAACAAAATCAATTTTTAAACTATTTTTTGTAATAATTTCAAAAATTAAGAACTAAAATAATTAATGACTATCATTTAAAGATTAAATTATCACTGAAATATACTTTCAGACCCAAAAAAAAAAAGTAAGTTTGCTCTAATTTGTTTAGTGGGACACATGTGCTTTTTGTATAACATATTGTACATGCAGAACTACGCTCACAAGGAAAGCATTCCTTGTCGCTAACCTATGAATATTGATTTTGTATATATAATATCTCTTTTAGTTTTAGGCCAGTATTCTTTTGATAAAATAAATATATTTTATAATTAAATAAAAGAAAAAGGGAGGTAATAGGGAGAGAGAGACAGACAGAGAGAAGACTAAAGTATTATATAGTATTATATATTTATATATACGATTCTGTATCCTTCTACCTTGCAGAGTAATTAATAAGTATTCATGCTATCAACATGTCATTTAAATATCTCTATAACTCCAATATTCTCCTATAGAGCATAAACGACTTTTCACAACAGGAACAGAGTAGGGTCTAGACTCTAGTACAAGGGAGGATTTGAATCATTTGCTATAACAATATGGTGTTGTTGGTATATTTGCTATAAGGAAGGATTAGATTGAATTAATTAGATCTAAATTGTATGAGATTTAATTCTTTATTATGGTACATGTATTGAAATATTCGAGCAATACCTTGTTGTTATAGCAAAAAATCTATGCACGCAAAAGGAATTAGCTGTCTACAAAATGGTGAATTTAGGTTGAATCTCTAATATAAGAAGTATTCACATTTAGTATTCGACAGTGCTTCAAACATGATTGTTTTCAATAAATAATATCTGCAAAAAAAAAAAAAAGAACTTTCAGCAGTATTAATTAGAGTAAAGTGTAAATTCACGGTATACTTAGGAAACTAAGACAAATAAAGGAACTATTTCTACAAAATATCGTTACATCTACCAGCTTCCTCTTTCTCTTCAAGTCACCATTTAGCAATATTTTATTGAGAATTGATGATATATATATATATATATATATATATATATATATATATATATATATATATAATTAAAAAATTTTAAAGACTAGTTTTTTAAATATAAAAAAAGGTACTCTGGATATAAAATTACAAATTACAAATTACAAATATTCAAATAGTAGCAGTAGAGTGGGCGTAGCCAATGTAGGTAGCAGGTCGTCTTCCTCCAATATCTCGTCTTCTTCTTGTTCTTTTTCGCGTCTGCAATTAATCTTGTGTGTCTAAGCTCTGTATTTAGTTGCCATTTTAAAAGCTTAAGCTAGAGCTGTTATGCCCAGTAAACACCTAATAGGTATGATTCCGACTAAAATGTTGTTTATGTTATTTGATATGTTTGTGGAACTAAAAATGTTAATTAGAACTTGACTATAATTTGGAGTACCAAAATCCTGAGGGCACAGTAGATAAATTATGTTTTTAAAAGAAAATTGTAGTATTTCACTCATTAGATTGAAACATTGGTCATTTATTAATAGAATTGACAAACATGAATATGATATGTTTTTGCAGGGGATTATCTGTCATGGGCAGGAAGAAGGACCCCTATTGGTTATTTGTTCATAGATTACAAGCAAACATAGTTAGGTGCACGTTTTGTGGAACGCAATTTGTTGGAAAAACTATAATCACGAAGGAGCATTCATCTTTTGCTTTATGTCATAGACTTCCTCGAGTTGGCTATCTTACAATGAGATTCTTGCATATTAGGTTTCTTTCACAGAACATAATGTGTTCCGATTTATTGAGTTATACATCAAGAGGTAAACGTGGTCATTTAATTAATTTGATCGAAAATTAGCATAAACACATAAACTCATTAAAAATAACATGAAGTCAGTTTTTTCTTCTTTTTTTTTTATAACAAAAAATACATGTTTAATTTATCACTAGATAAAAGGTTAGATCAATATTGTTCATGTTCAATAGAAATATTATATGAAAGCAATTGAAATTGAATTTGGATTGGAATGTAATATAAAATATAATTAATATTTTTTCTTTTCTCATATTAAAAAATGGTGGATGCAGATGATATAATATTAATAGATAACAGAGCATGTTCTAAATTCTTGAACTTTACTTTGCATTTGGTTGTAGAACAGCAAATTCAGAAGGAAGAAGGGAGAGAGACAAAGGACATGGACATAGTCCCTTGTTTTCTTCTTCTTTTTTTTGTTTTTGTTTTTCACTGATATCTATGAAGAATTCAATTATTCATTTTTTATTTATGTGTGATTCATTTTTTTGTCCACAGATAATTGTTCCTGTTCACTTAGTAAAAATTCAATTGACATTTTTATTTATGCGTGATTCATATTTTTCACAGATAGTTGTTCTTGTTCACTTTAGTAAAAATTTAATTGGAAAAAACTTGTATTATTTTTTTCACAAATATCTGTGAAAAAAACGAATCACGCATAAATAAAAAAATAATAAAATAGTATCATTTTTTTTATATAGATAGGGTTTCATGTATTTTTTTTTACAGATAGTTGTTCCTGTTCACTTTAGTAAAAATTTAATTAGAAAAAAATTTGTGTTATTTTTGTCACAAATATCTGTGAAAAAACGAATCACGCATAAATAAAAAATAATAAAATAGTATTATTTTTTTATAGGTAGGGTTTCATGGTAAACAATTTAGTGAAAATAAACATATGTTAAAATGGTAAACAATTTTATTGTTAAAAATCTATTTAATAATTTATATTATGATTATTTTGATAAAGATCTAAAACTAATATTAAGATTAATTGAATGCTTTTAACTTTGAAAGTCCCAAAAACTATGAATTTTTTTTTTGAGATATTAGCAATAAAAATATTGTTCAGTGTTCACAATAAAATTGTTTGTCATCTATACATATGACATGATCCCTTTTCATGTCAGTTTAATTTTACACATTAGCCATACATCCCCTCCAAGCTGAGTCTTAATAGTATTGATGAAATGTAAATTAAAGTTGACATGATTGAAGATTTAACAGTGTTACTAACAAATGAGGTTAATTGCACAAAAATAATCCAAAGTTTAAAGCTGAGGGGAATTTACTGCACATAATCTAAAGTTGAGGGATTATGTGAATTTTCCTCTAAAATTAAGACAAAAATCATCACATAACAGTTAAGTAATAATGAAACAAATCATAGGAGAGTTAAATAAATTACCTTAAACCAAACCATAAGGCATACTAAATTTAGACTAAATCACATGGAGCTATATTATTTGTTCCAGTATTGCTCTTGCCTTTTTCCTTAGAATCGTCAAATATTATGATTGGTTGTTCTGCAACCAAACATAGCAGGAGACTCCAAGATTTTAGAACTTGCTCTCAATGTGCCTTATGTGATCATGAACAATATTGCTTGTACCTGAAACCTCACATCTGATCACAATTTTCTTTAATTCTTCATCTTCCATCAGCAATTTCCTTAACTCCTCACCTTCCATCAACAATTTTCTTAACTCTTTATCTTTCATTAGCAATTTTCTTAACTCCTCATCTTTCATTAGCAATTCCCCTGACTCTTCAAGAAATTTTTCATGTTGATCACAAGTTCTTCATGTTGCAACCAAACAGAGCAGGAGACTCCAAGATTTCAGAACTTGCTCTTAATATGCCTTATGTGATCATGAACTTGCTCTCATACCTGGCACCTCGCATCTGATCACAAGTTTCTTTAACTTCTCATCTTCCATCAACAATTTCCTTAACTCGTCACATTTCATTAGCAATTTTCTTAGCTCCTCATCTTTGATTAGCAATTCCCTTGACTCTTCAAGAAGTCTTCATGTTGCTCACCTATTAAATCATTTCTTTGCAAATCGATATCCTTCGGTACATCCTCACAACAAGGATACTTAACTAAGTGCGAAGAATTATACAAAGAAATTAATATATTGAATTTACAAAGTTATAATAAAAGAGAAATATCAATTATATTTTATATAACATTCCAACTCAAATTCAATTTCAAAAGTATATTTGATTAAATTATAAGATAAAAGTTGGGAGAGAAAGAAAACTAGACACTATGTCCATGTCCTTTGTCTCTCTTCCTTCTTCCTTTAGAATTATATGTTCTTCAACCAAATGTAGAGTAGGAGAATCTAAGAATTTAGAACTTGCTCTGTTATCTATTCAAAAATGGTGGATGCAGATGATATAATATTAATAGATAATTCAACAAAAATCTTCCACCATGTCAACTTTAATTTACACTTCATTAATACTATTAGGACTCAACTTGGAGGGGGATGTTAACTGCTAAGAAACACAACTAGGAAAATACAAATTTGAATTGGTACCTAAATATAACATTTTCAGTAATTCATAATCCTCTTTTTCAATTATTGCTTATCTTATGCATGTAAAGAAGATAATTAAATATATTGATTAACTTTTTTTATGGTCTATTTAATTAATTAGACTTTGGTATTGCAAAGGAATCAACGTTCATACATGTCAAATTTAGTAAATTGTGAGAAGGTGATTTTTTTCCCCTTATAAGTTAATTGCTTCCTTTTGTTTTTTTTTCTACATTACTTGTATTATTTTTTTTTTCACAGATAGTTGTTTTTGTTCACTGAAGAAAAAAATTAATTGAGAATTTTTATTATGTGTGATTCATTTTTTTCAAAAATATCTGTGAAAAACATAATACGTGTTTTTCCCCATTGAAGTTTTACTAAAGTGAATTAAAACAACTATCTGTGAAAAAAAAATACAAGAAGAACTATCTATAAAAAAATTATTATTTTTTATTTATGCATGATTTATTTTTTTCACAAATATCTGTTAAAAAAATACAAGTTTTGTTTTCAATTGAATTTTTACTAAAGGAAACAGAAACAACAATATGTGAAGCAAAAACTTGTATTATTTTTCACATATATTTGTGAAAAGATTAATCACTTATAAATAAAAATGTCCAAAAACATTGATAGTTGTTCCTATTCACGCATAAAGTGAATAGGAACAACTATTAATGAAAAAACTGTCTCATTTTTTCCACAGATAACTATGAAAAAAATGAATCACTTATAAATAAAAATGCCCAATTGAAGTGTTGTGAAAATAGCCTTTTAAAAACTTTGTATTTTAAAATATCTTTTTAATAGCTTACCTGAATAGAGGCAAATTTTATTATTATGAAATTAAGTTGGGTTAATGTCAGAAAATTAAAGGCTGACAGTTTTGTTTTATTTGTTTTGAATATAATTAATTATTTTGAAACTGCTCATTAATTTTCTGAAACTGTTTATTAATTTTTTGAAACTGTCCATTAATTTTTGAAACCGAATTTTAATTGTATTAAAATTCTTGTCTGCTTCATTAATGTTCAGCAGCTATAAAAGGAGAACTTATTTCTCTCATTTGACATACTCACACAAAAAAGTGTTGAGCTCTTCTCTCTTCCCTCTCTCAAACTCTTTGGGTTACGCTCTTCAAAATTTCTGCTGTTCTGTGGCCTGAAAACCTTTCTCAGAAGAATCTGTTTAATCCTGGAGGGAGTTCTGTAGACGCAGATTTTTAGCTGTGGTCGCAAAATAAATTCCTTAAGGACAGTGTCTATTATAAAAACGCGACTCAGATTATTTTTGTGTTGGTATCCAAATTTTACAACAATCTTAAGGAATTTATACCAACGCTGTCACAGTCACAACTCCGACGTAGTGTAAGAACTCGGTTCACGGAGGTAATGTCATATTATTTACTTTGATTTATATAGTTAGGCATGAAGCTTGTGTTGAAAAATATTTATTAAAAAAAATTGTTTTTCATGAACCGTGTTGCAATTTCGTTCACGTTTTTACTGTCTTCGTAGTCAAAAAACTGATTATGAATGGAAATATTTATTTATGGGTACATTGCAAAACGTTTTGATATTATATCACAACTGAAAACCATCATATTAATGTCTGTACGTTGCCTCAAAAGTGATTAATACCTTTATAACCTTTTCCGTTTCATATGTTAGCCTTCATGATTTTCAATCTATGCCATTTATTTTGCTTAATGGGCTTTTATGTTGCTAACATAATTTATGGTGTGGTTCCAACGATATATATAAAGCTTGACATGCTTTATATTACGCATAATATATATATATCTCTGAAGCAACATGTGTAGATATTAAATGAGAGAATGTTAGAAAATATTTTTATAAAATATTAAATCTCCTTGATTGCTTTATGGTAGCATCCTCTTGTGGTAATTAAAATTGGTGGCTGAATATAAATATCTATCCGTTGGAGCACTTCATGTAACAATCTTAATGATTGTTTATTATTGAAAATGGTTAGATATAATTAAGTTGATTAAATGCTTTTATTCTCAATTAATTGGGAATTAATGGCATGACATATTGAGTGTGTGAAAAAGGTATACGTATAACTATGGGACATAAAGCTACTTTTTACATGAGATAATAGCCTTTTATTGTATGATTGTTGGCTTTCTTGGTTCCAATCAGTTTTATGAACGTTGGCCTTAATGTGCTTTATATATTATGACAGTTTATGTTTATATGTACATTGTCGTTAATTTTTGGGTTCAATGCCTTGATAACATGAATTTTATATTGATTTACGTTGGAATATTTATCTTTAAATTTTTATGAGTTTTGGCTTCCCAGTATATGATATTTCGGTTTTACACCTAATTTAAGGTGAAAAATAATTGATTTTCAATTACATATAAGAGCAAATATATATATATATATATAGCATTTGTATTATGTGGAGCAAATACATATTGATTTGATTCACTATCAAATATCATATATATAGAGTGAAATTATTATTTGCCATTATTTTTATGAGCACAACTCATAATTTTTAGAGTTCTAATTTTGAGTGATCATGAAGTGATCAATTTTGCTCATGAAGTAAATTTGTGCAATGATGATTTCTTCTCCCTACATCATGAGGTATGTTACACTATTTTAATCTTTCTCTTTTTGAGAATTTATATTAATAGTGGGGACAAGAGAAAAATATTTTTGGATAATATTTTTATAACAACAAGTGAGGGATGAGTGTTGTTATAATGATAATGTGGTTTAATAGAAATTATGGGTTTATTATATTTGTGTCCCATAAATTTCTATTGACTAATTATTGATAGCATGAAAAGGCTTTCTTAAAGCTCACATGTGAACTATTTTAAAAATTTCTCTATTTTGAGAATTTTATTCATGTGGAATGTGGAATTCTTGAAATTAACATATATGTGAAGGTTTTAATTTAAGAATTCAAAATAGCTTCATCTTAAACTTTTGAGAGTTTTATTTTGGAACATGATTTTTGTAGATTTATGACCAAATTTAAAGATATTGGCATATAAATTTTGGGCCAATTTGGAAATTAAGAAAACCATCTCATTGAGATGATATGTTGTCAATTTCCAAGTTGAGCAAACCATCTCATTGAGATGATGATATGCCATATATATATATATATATATATATATATATATATATATAAATTGGAATTAGCATTTTCTAATGCCAATCCATGATAACTCTTTAATTGTACATAGAGGTACAATGTTGTTGAGTTATTGGTCACAAATGAGATTGAAAAGTTCCAAAATAATTATGTGAAGTTATTTTTTGAAAAATAATATTATATGATGGATGAATTTAGATGCGCATATATGTTATGCGTTTGGTGCCCATCTATAATAATTATAAGGTTTTGTATGAGGTTTTATATGAGTTATGTAATTATACTCTTATAGATTTAAAAATGTGGGGGTATTTTGCAAAGGTTATGTTACATGACTATGAGAAAAATAAATTAACTATAAAACCTTAGTTATTATGTTGTTAATATTTTCTCTTCGTAATTAGTGAAAATATCTCTTTTAATTAAAGATGGATGTGTATATATGTGGAAGTGATAGATGGTAAGGATGATTATTTGTCTGTATATATGTGACATAGAAGTTACATAAAGTCAAATATTCCTTTACATCTAGTGTTGACATGAAAGACATGGGTGAAGTAAATGAGATTTTGGGATTAAAACCATAAGGAAAAGTGATGATATTTTACTATCACAAGAACTTTATGTTCAAAATTGTCTTAAAAGTTTGATCATCAAGATGACAAACTGGTGAAAAACTCCTTATGATTTTAATAATCAGTTAAGGAAAACAGAGGAGAGTCTCTGTCGTATTTAATAAACTTTACCTAGCCTGACATATCATGTGTTATGTGTCAGATGAGTGTCAATATGTACACAATTCCAATAAAAGAGTTGAGAGGTATCGTAATTTACGATATCATATAAAGTGGATTTTCCATTGTGTTAGAAAAATACAATGATGTTAACTGAATCTTTAATTCAGATGAGACAAAGTCCACTAGTGGTTAAAATCTCACCCTTGATGGTGGGATGTTATTTTGGAGAAAGCAGCCATCAAAATTTATAGGTTCACTATAAAATCAGAGTTTAGTGCTCTAGAGTTGGCTGAAAGCAAGACTAAGTAGTAGAAAAACTTCTTAGCAAAATTTTTAGTTGGGTAAGAGCCCAATGATGTTAGTGTCTATGTTTTATGATTGCCAAATGACAATAGTCATTGTAAAGAACAAACTTTCAATGGTAAGAGTAGACACTTGTGTTGAGATATCAAGCAATTGCTCAAAAATGAAATTTGAAGTATACTGATCAGTTCTATAAAGTCAAAAGTGAATTTGGCCAATTCACTGACTAAACATGCATGTAAGAAGGAAATTAGTCCTTCACACATCGAGGGGAATTGGACTTAATCCAATATGAAATTAACAGCGGCGGGAATCCAACCTTTGTGATTGGAGATCCCATGAATAAGGTTCATATGGGTAATAACAAGTCGTCTGTTAATTTTGCTAGCACTATATTCTTAGTCCATTTCCTATGGTGTTGAGTGTGAAAGTGCTAGAATGCATTGACTTGTGGGTTGAGCGTAAGCTCTTTATGATATTCATAGCCCTACATTGAGGGTGGTGTATTCATTGCAGATACACTTGATGAAGTCACCTATATGAGTGTGGAGTGGGGCCGTTCCTATGAGATCGTGGCGAAGTCTCTAGAGCACTCATGAATTCCAGGCACGCGCACGGCCGAAATAACGCCCACAACGGCGTTAACAGCAGAAATGTGGGGGGTGAGATGCGACTCTTAAGGTCACTATCTTACGACTAAGAGTATGTTGGTTCATAGAAGCTATATGCTTCACTGACTACTCTGTAAGATAAATCTTATCGGTCTAGGTCTGGTTCATAGTCTAAAAAGAGACACTGGATTAATGCGTCTACACCCATATATGTAACCCAAAAGTTTTGAAATATCTATTGAAATATGTGGGGGATTGTTGTGAAAATAGCCTTTTAAAGGCTTTGTATTTCAAAATATCTTTTTAATAGCTTACCTGAACAGAGGCAAATTTTATTATTATGAAATTAAGTTAGGTTAATGTCAGAAAATTAAGGGCTGACAGTTTTGTTTTATTTATTTTAAATATAATTAATTATTTTAAAACTGCCCATTAATTTTCTGAAACTGTCCATTAATTTTCTGAAACTATCCATTAATTTTTGAAACCGAATTTTAATTGTATTAAAATTTTTGTCTGCCTCATTAATGTTCAGCAGCTATAAAAGGAGAACTCATTTCCCTCATTTGACACACTCACACAAAAAAGTGTTGAGCTCTTCTCTCTTCCCTCTCTCAAACTCTTTTGAGTTACGCTCTTCAAAATTTTTGCTGTTCTGTGGCCTGAGAACCTTTCTCAGAAGAATCTGTTTAATTGTGGAGGGAGTTCTGTAGACCCAGATTTTTAGCTGTGATCGCGGAATAAATTCCTTAAGGACAGTGTCTCTTATAAAGACGCGACTCAGATTATTTTTGTGTTGGTATCCAAATTTTATAACATTGAAGTCAAACTAAAGTGAACCGGAACAACTAATTGTGAAAACAAATACAAGAACAACTATTTGTAAAAAAATAATACAATTTTATTATTTTTTATTTATATGTGATTCATTTTTTTCACAGATATCTGTGAAAAAATATTATACAAATTTTTTTCCCCAATTGAATTTTTACTCAAGTGAACAGGAACAACTATTTGTGAAAAAAAAAATAATACGAGAACAACTATTTGTGAAAAAAAAATGTATTATTTTTTTTCACAAATAGTTGTGAAATAAATGAATCATGCATAAATAAAAATGTCCAATTGAATTTTTACTAAAGTGAACAGGAACAACTGTCTGTGAAAAAAATGAATCACGCTTAAATAAAAATGCCCAATTGAATTTTTCATATTTATCTGTCAAAAAAAAAGAAAAAGAAAACCAGGCACTATGTCCATGTCCTTTGTCTCTCTCTCCCTTCTTCCTTCTGAATTTTCTGTTTTGCAACCAAATGCAGAGTAGGATAGTCAAAGAATTTAGAACCTGTTCTGTTATCTATTAATATTATATCATCTGCATCCACCATTTTTGAATCTGAGAAAAGTTCCTTGGCCTATCCAAGGTTAGTAAAACTATTTTCATAATATGTAAATTAAATGAGATTAATGATACTTTACTAGGTGCGAAGAATTATATAAAGAAATTAATATATTGAATTTACAGAGCTATAATAAAAGAAAAAAATATTTTATATTACATTCCAACCCAAATTCAATCTCAATTGTTTTCGTCTAATTTATCTATTGAACATGGACAATGTTGATCTAAACTTTCATCTAGCAATAAATCAAACATGTATTTTATATTCAAAACAGAGAAACCGACTTCATGTTATACTTAACGAGTTTATTTGTTTATACTAATTTTTGATCAAATGAATTAAGTGACCACAGGCACCTCTTAATGTATAACTTGATAAATCTGAACACACTAAGTTTCGTGAAAGAAATCTAATGTGCAAGAATCCCATCGTAAGATAACCAACTCGAGAAAGTCTGCGACATAAATAAATTCTCTTCTTTGGACGAACAAAAGATAAATGGTCCCCAATGATTATAGCTTTTCTAGCAAATTCCACTCCACAAAACATGCACCTAACTTTGCTTCCAATCTATGAACAAATATCCAACAGTGGTCCTTCTTCCTGCCCATGACAGATAATCCCTTGCAAAAACATGATTACACTCATGTTTGTCAATTCCATTCATGAATGACCAACGCTTCAATCTAATAAGTGAAATATTAGAATTTTCTATTAAAAAGATTATTTATCTATTGTGCCCTCAGGATTTTAGTACCCCAAATTGTAGTCAAGTTCCAATTAACATTTTCAGTTCATAAACATATTAAATCACATAAGCAGCATTTCAGTCAGAAGAAGAAGAAGAAGAAGAAGAAGAAGAAGAAGAAGAAGAGGAAGAATATTAAATCACATAAGCAGCATTTCAGTCGGAATCATACAAAGAAGAAGAAGAAGAAGAAGAAGAAGAAGAAGAAGAAGAAGGAGAAGTGGCAACTAAATAAAGAGCTTAGGCACATAAGATTAAATGCAGAAGCGAATAAGAAGAAGAAGAAGAAGAAGAAGAGTCACAGACTATTAAAGAATTCAAAAGTTGTCTCACTAATAAGTAAAAAAAGGATGGATGTGCGGGTTCAGAAGAGGAGAGATTGTTTCGGTGAAGGAGATACATAAAATATGATGTTGGAGGAAAAAAAAGATGATACGTTGAGGGAGGCGTGATATAGAAGAAGACGACTTGGTACTGCATTGGCTACTCCCACTCTATTGCTGGAGTGGACCCTAACCTTAAGTTTGTTGGTCTTTCCTTTTTACCTAGCTTTAATCTTTTGCAAACATTTTTTACCAATGATTTTTTGTTTTTCACGGATCTATCTCGTATCTCCTCTACTATCTTATCCTTTTTTTTTCATCAAGAACACTTACATCCTGTAATACCTGTCGTTTAATTTTTCATTTAACTGTTAAAATTTATTTCACTATTATTGAATTTGTAAATTTGTGTGCAAAATATGTGTGTGATGCTATATTGTAATGTGATAGTGCTTTGATATGACTACGGGTTGTAGGCTAGCGTTGTGTGGTGCTAGGCCGTCTAGGGACTAAAGTAAAAATTTTGATATTATTTTGAGGTGTAGCAAAATGTCTATAAAAAGATAGAAATAGAAAGAGAAAATTATAGAAAACCTTGATGTGAAATAAGAAATGAAAAAAGATTTTTAAATCTTGAGATATTAATTTTTGTATATAATAAATTGTTATAATTAAGTAATTAAGTAGAAGAAAAGAATAAAAGCAGAAAATTAATAAAATATAAAAGTAAATAAAAGGGGAAAGATCCATGCATGATTAGTGGAGTATTAAAAATAATATAACATAGTTGGCAGTGGAAATAGATAAAAGATAATGCAGAAGATCAAATAAAAAGAAGTAGGTAATTATCCAAACTAACCAAGTCTAAATTAATATTAGACTATCCCAATAAGAAATCTGAAAAATATCTTTTGAAATATGATTTAAATCTATTTTGCTTAGATTTGATTAGATTGGGAATATCAAATATACTTGAATTAAAATAAATAAATCAATGAGACTATGCACGCTAAAGAGATAATTAAAAGAAGAAGAATAATTATTATAGATAAATAAATCTGAAAATATACCATCCAACTCTAGATTAAACCTGAAATTTTATTTACCAAAATCTATGATTGGGTAATTAAGCTAATTTAAAAAATTAGCCAAAAGAAAATATGATGGTAATTAAGAACAAAACATTAAGAAGATGATTAAATAATAATCAAGCAAAATCCTAAGCTATTAATAAAGATTTCGAAAATTATTAAAATAAAATATAGCAACATAATATAAATGATAATATATTATAATAATAGTGATAGTAATACTAAGGGATTAAATATAATTAAGTAAATCAAATATTTGTGTAAGATACCCCTAATTAACAAATCTCATATAATAAGATTATCTTATTAAACAATCCTAATAATTTAGGGAAAATTACACTTTACCCCCTTCAACTTTCAACCTTATGCAGAAAACTCCCTCTAACTTTGAAACTCAACAAAATACTTTCTTCAACTTTCCATCTTGTACACTTTACCCCCTCCGTCCAGTTGATCATTAGTAAACTGACGATTAACGCTAATTGGACACTTATTTGCTATGTCATCATATTTTTTAACATCTCAGCTTGCCTAGTCAGTATCTTCCTTCTCCTACAATTTAGGTTTCAAATTTGCATAGAACCTCTTGAAGGAATTATACATCGAAGGAAAACGAAAGCCAACCACCCCAAGTGAATACAACCAAGGAAGCAACGAGCAAAATCTAAAAAGCTTAAAATAAAAATATAAGAACCTTCAATGTTAGTAGAAATCAGCCACAATGGATGAGTTACCAAGAGTAACCAGATGATAGATGCAGCCCAGACCTTTGTCTCCGTTTGACAATTTAGCTAAAAATCTCAGATTCGATACATTTTTTTGAGTCATCACAAAGCCCCTCACCTCCATATCCCAATGTCAACCCACACAAATAAACTCAAAACCCACCATAGTCACACTTTGACCTTCAAGCATTTTCCAGACAACCATGGAGTTGGAGGTGGCCATTCCTCTCCCTTTGGTGGACTTGTACTTCGACAGCATGCCTTCCTCCCCCTTCCTCTTCTAGCCTTGCTCCCTTCCCCACTTCCCCTCCCTCTTCTTCAGCACCTTTACCTCCCTCACGCTCCTCCCCACCTTTGTTCACCACTTCCCCACCCCTTCCAACTCCCAGATTCGTGCTTGGACTCAAAACCCTGATTTCACCAGCAATGCTCCTAATGAAGTTGTTGCAAACACCAATGGAGCCGTTAAATCTTTGGTCGTGTCTGACAAAAAGTTGTATAGCGCTTACCATGACCACAAAATTTGTGTTTGGAAGATCCAAGTTCCCTATAAACTGAATCCTAGATTAAAACCCATGGCCACATTCCCACTCTCAGTGACCACTTCTCTAAGTTGTTCTCCGCCGACAACTACGTGGAGGTTCGCTGGCACAAGAAGTGCATGTGGGTGCACCATGTGGACATCATCTCTCTGCTTGCTCTGTCCAATGATGCTTCTCTGCTTTACTCTACTTCGTGGGATTAGACACCGCTGATCAATATCAAAGTTGCTGATGAATCTAGCTACCACGTAGATTTCAAGTAGGATCGAACAATTCTCTGCAATCACATCGTGGGATTGGACATTCAAAATCTGGAAAACTTTCGATTTCAAATGCTTGGAGTCCATTCACTAGCACCAGGACGCAATTAACGCCTTGGTTTTGTGATCTGCTCAGGTTAGTGATTAGATAGATGACGTGGTAGGAACTCCAACGTGGCAAGTGATCTTTAAGTGATCAATAAAAAGAATGGTAACATGACATGTGAGGTGTATAATTTATTGGTGACATGACATGTGTCCTAGTCCATGTCAGTATTAAACTGACGGTTAACTAACAGGAAGGGGTTTTTTGCATGGAATGAAAGTTGAATGAGGTCTTTTGCTAGGTTTGATACTTCAAGGGGTTTTTTGCACATAGGAAAAAGTTTAAGGGGGTAAAGTGCAGTTTTTCTAATAATCTATTATCAAGAATATGTCACTAAAATCCTTATACAACTAATTTATTGTTAAAAGAATTATTCTAAGATTTACTTCAAATCTTTTCAAAATTAAATGGTCTTAATTCAAATTAAACTATCTAGGATTAAAATTAAATTAATTTATCTTAGACAAGAAAAATCATAGAACCCTAATTTTCCATCCTTCCAACAGGCAGCCCCCTCCCTTTCTCTCTCTACCCATCATTCTCTCTCTCTTTCTCCCTCTCTAATTCATAAAGCTTCACACCACCTAACACGTGCACACATTATCCAGCGCCACAATCACAATTCATAAAGCTATCCATATTCATAAAGCTTCACATCATCCAAGCATCCACTTGGTTACACATGAACAATATCCAAGCATCCACTTGATCCATCCAACCTCATACACACAGCTCACCGTAACACTCGTACACACACATCAAATATAACTCATACACTTTGCTCCCAAGTGTGAACTTCAAAGAGCATCTTTGGGAAGGAGAAATTAAGTGAAAAGGTATGTTCATGGAATTTTAGAAATCATATGGACTAGGTTTTACTTTTTGAAATTCATAAGATTAAATCAAGTAATGATATTAACACTATCCTCTTAATTTAAATAATACTAAATTGTAGTCTTGAAATCACAAACCGCATATTTGGAGTCAGGCTCGGGTAACAACAGAGATGTTGTTAGAATCCAGGTGAGTGAATTAACCATTCTTTGATCTTATCTTAGTGTTAAAAGTAATAAAGTGAAAAATAGGCAAACTCATGGTGGAAAAGAAGGAATTCAGTTAAGAATTTGGAATGATGAATTTGAGAGATTATGAGTTCAAGTAATGTTGAGAATTGCTAATGGGAAACGTTAGGGGGAAAAGATGATCATGATATGTATATATATATATATATATATATATATATATATATATATATATATATGCAGACACAATTACTTGTGATTTGAGATAATAGTGGTTATCTTGTGGAAACTTAATTATTTTGAATTGATTAAATCATGATTTTGTTTGAGCAGGATGGTACCCCATCTAATGTCAAGGCAGGAAACTTAGGAATTTGGTGTCTTGACCTCTGAGAGTGGAGACAACAACTTTCTCGGTACAAAGATGAGCCCAGGTTTTGGATTATGACCCTTAAGTGCCCTGGCTGTAGTAGATGAGGTTGTGTATTATGATGGATTTTGATGAGATTGGTTGAGTGGGACTATAGGCGTGCCCGTGTATTTTTGTTATTGACGAGTATCAATTCTATTGGTTTGAATTGTTTGACTTAGATTGCACTATCTTTGGTATGATTTCTTTCTTTGTGATTTCATGATGTATGCTTGTGGATTTACTTTATTATTTTTAGCATGTCGAATTTTATTAAAGCAGGGATTGACTCACTCACTGAAATTATTGTCTCATACTCGTTGACTTTCTTTTTTCAGATCATGTAGTGGAAAAGGCATATCCGCAAGAGGACTATAGTTGTTGTTGGACTTTCCCATTGTTGGGTAGGTCTTATGTCACTAGTTTATGGTTTTTTTTAAGTTTAAGAAGCTCTATGGTCAACTATGACATTTAGGGGGTCTCGAGAGGCTTAACTATCTTATTTTATTTTGTATTTAATTTAATTTAACTATGAGGATTTAATTTTCATGAATTAATGGTATGGATATTATTGAAATTGCAATGGTGATTATGGATTAATGCATGTGGTGTGAATTCATGATCTAAATGAATTTCTGTTACTTAAATGCTAAATTTAAATTATGAGAGATTACGAGGAATCCAAGTAAGTCCTCTCCTTCGTTTTTTGTGTGTATATAAACGAATAGTTTTGGCTGCAAGGATTTTAGGTACGTTCAATACCTACCTCCCTTGATGTGTGTTTGATTTGGTTGTCTTGTTTGTAAGTAAACAAAATTTTTTCTTAAGAATATTGCTATCTTGCGAGCCAGCGCTGAGTGCCCAATGCTCTGCAGCAACTAGGGATATACAAAACTAATCCAAACTGACTAGACTGAACCGAGCAAAAACCAAAAAAATCAAGTCCAGATCAGTTTTTAAAAATGTGAAATTTTAGGTTCGGTTCAGTTGATCGATTTAGTTTGGTTATAACCAAATCGAACCATTAGTAATTTAAAAAAAAATTACACACACACACACACACACACACACACACACACACACACACACACACACACACACACACACACACATATATATATATTTATATAATTATATATATAGTTAAAAAAACATATCAGTATATCAGACTTCCTCTGTTCCTCACTCGTGCTTCAAAATCTGGATATTCATAAGGTTTATTGAGTTTAAGGGAAACTGGTTTGCCTATTTTGTCTTTAGTTTTTCTTTCACATACTTTTTTTTAATGTCATTTATATGGTCGACAAAAACCTAGAGGCAATTATTTGAGTACTTGGAGGAACCTAGAACTTATTCCTGGAGGCATTTGATCACACTTTAAAACTTTGTGTCAGAGGAAATGATGAAGACGAGATCATTTCATAGTGTAAATTGTAAAGTGTAAACCCAAAGTACCCATTACCCAATAATAAATAATATAATTAAATATGAAAAATAGACTATGTTAAGAAAAGTGAACATGAACACTTGGTATTTAGTAAAACTAGGGTTTTTTTAAAAAAATTGATAAAAGCGAGCATTTTTTTAAATTTTTTTTAAAAATTCTTTATGGTAGCAAAACACCCTAAACCAAACTAAGCCACCCAAAAAAAAAAGGGGATAGGTCCAAGAATTAGCAAACTGACTTGGTTCAGTTCGGTTTGATTCATGTCTAAAATCGAACCAAACCTTTGTACACCCTAGCAGCAACATTAGGGCTGGTCTCAGGAAGGCAAGCGCTAAGCACCAAGGACGAATGCTCAAGAGCCAACCCTAGCCCTAAGCGCTGGGCACAAGAGCCCAATGCCAACATGATAGAGGAGTATTCTCCTTTGTCAAGCCAGCACCCAGCGCTGAAGCTCTAGTGACCATGAAGGATGGGATCCGTTGTTTAATTTTTTTTGGCTTATCATGTCTTGAGAGTTATTTAAAAATTATCATAAATGCCATGTTATCTAATAAACAAGATCAAGGGATATATGTTAAGAATATGCACAAATCAAGTAAACGGGGTTAGTTTCAGTGTATTGGATAGGCTTATCATGGTACGAGGTTCATACTATTGTGCCAGTCATGTGCCCGAATTTGGGTTGTGACACATCCTTTTTCTAGGTATTCATCCTTCCCCAAACACCTTATCCCTCATCCTAATAAGCTTTCCTTCTTCCCACCAATCCCTTTATAACTATTCACCTCCCTAATGTACCTCACCTCACATCCTCTGTCCAAAAAAGGGTAAGTCACAAGCCTTCCTTCCTTGATTAGCCCTCATTTTTTTTTTATAGAAATGGCTAATTCCCAAGAAGAGGGTGAATTAGGTTTATAAAAATTAACTTCAAAACTTGTTGGAAGTTCAAGAGGTTTTGAAACTAAAGCCAAATATTTCAAACAGTAAATAAACAATTAAAGAGATAAAAGAAAGAGACTTTTAATACAAGTGTTTATACTGGTTCAGCTTAAAACAAGCCTACATTCAGTCCTCAAGACAACTTCTTGAGTGTTTAACTAATAACCGTAAGTTTGTGAAAGATGAGCACTTGTGAGTCACTACATTTGAGAACTTTGTTTCCCAAGGGTGTCTCTTCCCCTCACACTAAGATTGCTCTCAATCACAGCCTCAAGGAACCCCTCCTTGATTAATACAAATGAAAGATTGAGATGAATAGTAATAACTCTCTAAAATAGAGTAGGTTTACAACTGGTAAGCACTCTAGAAGCAAATTATTAGCAAGAGATTGACTTCTCAAAATTCAGAGATAAGTGGAATGTTTTCTTATTGATTTGATAGTCTCTGAAGTGAATATTTATAGCCTAAAAGCTTAAAGATCTATTGAAAAATGATCCATAATGATATAAGCTAAAATTTTCAAAAAAAGCCATTGGAACTGATGTCATTATGTTGGTAGTCGATTGATTGATCCACGACAGTCGACTCAGGCACTTTAATGATGTACTAGTCGACTGATGGTGAGTTGTTAGTCAACTGATGAGTCTCTGTCTTGAAGGTTGAAATTCTTCCAAAGATGATTAGTCAATTGATACAATTAGATCAGTCGACTAATGATTACTGGAGGTCTTTTTTTTTTAAAAATTGAGATAGAGACTAATCAGTCGACTATTTAATGTCAATTAGTCGACTGATAGGGTATTGATCCTTAACTGAAATTCAATTAGAGAGTGATCAGTCGACTATTGCAATTGCAGTAGTCGACTAATGGCTCCTGATTATGTTTTTCAAAAGTTTTACAATTTCTAAGAATCAGTAGCATATTTCCAACTTATGTGGAAAGATTTACAGAAAGTTTCTCTTGTCATTCAAAATTTTTACAAGATTTCTTAAGATAAAAAGATAAAGACATGAAGGTCTTCTCATGAGCTCTTTACAAAATTTTTTTACCTTGAGATATAATCTTGAAAATATAAACATAAAGGCACAAGAAAATATTATTTAAATTTGTTTGTTGATCATCGAAATTTAACTAAGGCTTTGAATGGAATGGGGTCAACAGTTATTCCCATATTTTCTCTTTACTCCTTTCTCTTCCTTTCTGATTGGCTTTCCTTCTTCTCTTTCCACCATATCATTACATTTATATTTAGCCCCTACTCCTACATTTATTTCCCTCCTTCACATTCCTTGCTTCTACTACTCTTATAGATCCTTTTCAACATCCTCTCCCTTTCTCTCATGCCCCTCTTCCACTGTGCCCCACCTATAAATTTCATCCTCCTTCTCCCTTATGGGTACCTCTTTGCAAATTCCCTTTCCTTTCTTTTCTCAACCCCCTGCTTCTCCTACACTATCTTTCTTTCCCTTCCCTACTTTTGGCCGACAATGAATCCTAATCATAGAGAAATTAGTTAGGAAGACTCTAACTCCTCAGATAATGATAGCAACCTTGTTTTCGATACTAAAAACAACCAAAATCTGCATCTTCGCCTCTAACTTAGACTTGATAGGGTAGAGCCACTATTTTTCAACCAGATGAACATATTATCCAGGAGAACTTGGCCTTTTGGAGCCACTATTGCATTGGTGCTCTCATTGACATAAGCAAGTTCAATGTAACTTATCATCAATAGATCATGGCACCTCATAGGAGATGTCTCTATTGTAGGGTGGGATCATAATCTTTATCAACCACGACTCCTTTAGCTGGAATTGTCAAGGGTTGGGCTATCCCTCAATAGTGAACTTCGTCAAACATCTCTGTAAGAAATTCTTCCTTGATTTTTTTTATTTCTATAAGCCTAAATTGAAATAGCCAAAAAGTATTGAAGTTAGTGAATTTTAGCCTTTTTGACTATTTCCACTATGTGGATGTCATTAAATCCATGGACAAATTTGCATTTTATGAAACAGACTTATGATGTATCTATTTAGCTTCATTCCAGCACTAGATTCATACCAAAATCAAATCAATCAGAGGGTATGAATTTTTAGTTACCTGTATTTATGGCTCATCGAGGTTGAATGATAGACATAAGCCTTAGGACTTCGTTAACTCTACTGATAACACAGATATTCCTTGGGTCATTATGTGTGATTTCAACCAAATTACCTCTAGTAACAAGAATTCAGCAAGGTCAATAAATCCCCATGGATTGAAACAATTTGTGACATCATGAATTCCTTGGGACTTATAAAAATACCTTCTAAAGGAAATCTCTACACTTGGACCAATAATAGAAAAGCTGAAAATGTTGTTTGGGAAAAACTTGATTTTATGTGTAACTCTGACTAGCTCTCTCTGTTCCCCTCCTGTATAGTGTATAACCTTCCCATCATAGCCTCATACCACTCCCCCATCATTCTCCACACAAAATATACCAAGAAGAAAACTGGAAGAAGATTAATGTTTGAGGCCATATGGCTCCAAGACCCCCACTGCAAGGATGTAGTTCAACATAGTTGGAATACCCAAGTCAAGGACTCTAAAGCTTTTAGGTTTATCCAAAAGATTGTAAATGTTTCAAGAAACCTCTCGACATGGAATTACACTAAAAACGATTCAATTGGTAAAATAATCAAAGAAATTGAGTCAGAGATTGGAAATCTATAGGATTATCCTAATTCTCTTTTTGTTGAACATGTCCTTATAAGAGAAAGAGAGCTTGGATTTAACTTAGAAAAACAACTCTATGATGAAAAGATTCTTTGGGCTAAAAGGGCATACCGACTCTAGTTAGTCAATGGTGACAAGAGTACTAAATATTTCCATACCCTTATCAATTACAGAAGATGTAAACCCAAAATCATGTGTGCTAAGGACAACAAAGGTAATTGGGTAGATGATCCTCGATTAATCAAGAGCCTAGTTGAAGATTACTTTACTAATATTTTTTTTAACCACTCTTCTCTCAATCACCAACAAAACCCAGAAGACTTGGACGACATCTTGAGAAAGGAAAATGTTCCTAAACTTACAAAAGACCACCTTAAAGTCCTCAACAAGCCCCTACTCAAAATTGAAATAAAAAATGCAGTTTTTTAGCTAAAAAGGGACAAGGTTCCTGTTGGGGCGT
Organism: Biancaea sappan; assembly: GCA_037074585.1. Taxonomy (NCBI): domain Eukaryota; kingdom Viridiplantae; phylum Streptophyta; class Magnoliopsida; order Fabales; family Fabaceae; genus Biancaea; species Biancaea sappan. The sequence goes on along the minus strand of CM073490.1, from coordinate 84,629,248 downwards.
TCTGGCAAGTGTACCAGTCGCACAAGTAATATAGTGATGAAATATGAGTATCGTCTCCACAGGGACTAACGTGCTAAGTACTCCAGAAATTCAAACGCATTATTTAGGCAAACCAATTTTTGATTTTAGAAAGCTCTAATTAAAAGTAAAATCAAATTGCAATAGAATCGAATGGAAATAATTCAAATAAAAGGCCTAGAGTTACTAATCCCCATCTTTCGTTCTAGGAATTGCTAATTCTCCCTAATACTTGTGATTCAGTTCAATTATACACAATAATCTTAGATTTTCTAATGGCTTAAAGTGATTCTCCCAAACCTAAATTAAGCTACTCAACTCTAACATAATCCCTTATGTGAGTTTAAGTCGAATTAATGTTAACCTAATTTGATTAAACGAGGTTAATTAATATTCATATTAATTAACAAGTAAAACCCCTAAGTTCTAACACCCGCCCTAATCATTCAGTGTTTTACCAACATCTCCCTCTCCCGAGTTCGACGAAAGCAACAAACAAGTCATAAAGTGGCCAATTTTATAACAAGTATATTAAACATGAATGATAGGTATGTATTAAATTGAAAAGAATCACAAGTTTCAAGAGAAATACAAATCCTAATCTGAAATTGGGTTCATAGTAACCCTAGAAAAGAAAATCAGCCACTCATGCCTCTAAAACTACAAAAAATAGTAAAAGAATGAGCAAACTCCATGAATCCGAGGTTGGATTGACGGAATTCGGGCTTGATCGGCTTTGGGAATGGATTCCTCCTTCTCCTCTAGCAGAAATCGGCGCCTCCCCTCTGTCTCCAACTCAGAATTGACCTAAAAAAATGTTCTGACGCGTTTTAAAATAGTGCAGGATTGCGAACCACCGCTATAGTGGTAGAAGGCAGAGAAGAAAGCTTAAAAATGAGTTTTTTCAGGTTTTACCGCTATAGCGGTGAAGATCCACCGCTATAGCGGTGGCTGGCAGAGAAGAAGGCTCCAAAATCTTTTTTTCAGCACTCCACCGCTATAGCTGTAGATTCTACCACTATAGCTGTGGGAAACAGCAATCACATCAGCATTTTTAGAATTTCAGCTCTAGCATTCCATCTTCTAACAAGAACTTTTTACCAACTCAACCTACACCAAAAATAACAAATAAACCCATTAAATCGCATAAAAGAATCATGAAATCACTTCATTTATTAAAAGATCAAAGAAAACTAAAACTAATCTAAACTACTCAAAATATGAGCTAAGAATTACAAGACAACAAGAAAGAGATCAAAAGAGAGGGTATTTAACATCAAAATGGCACTAAATTGAGAACTCAACAGTTCCTAGCCCTGACAGTATTCCTGCTTTTTTCTACCAATAGTTTTGGGATCACATTGGTGAAGACCTCTCCAAAATGGTTGCATGCATTATTGGTCTTTTAGTGGCATTAGTCACTGGCCTTCTACCACATCTCAAGATAAGGAACTTGTCTTTCGGATCTTTTTTTCATGGAAAAGGAAAAAGAAAAAAAAAACTGGCTAGATTGTTGGTCACTTCACATGGGCTCATCAACATCCTTCACTTTTTGTAATTTATAGTTTACAGTGTGTTTGGTTCACAGAATAAAGTAGGAATGGAAAGAAAAAAGGAAAATGGAATGGAAAAAGAAAAAAAAATTGTTTAGTATGCAATGGAAAAAAAAATAGAGGAAAATGGTATTATGTGGGGTTCATTTAGTGATTTGAAATTGTTATTTGAAAAAAGAAAAAGAAAAAAAAGTAAAGATTAGGTGAACTGATGAGGTGAAGCATAGAAGCATAGCCTGTCAACCCTTGCCCAACGACGACTTTGATGGTAGCTTCAACAATGGCTCCATCTTAAGTTTGTCTTCCTCCGCCAATTTAATGGCAGCTTCGATGGTGGCTCCATTTACTATGCTGGTCGAGTTCTGCCTCCACCATCTCTATTCTTCCTCCTCCTTCTCAGGCTTCAATGGTTGATTTTTCTAGTTGACAATGAGAAGACACATAAGAAAAAGAAGAAGTGCCTCTCTATTTTCTTGATTTTTCAGATTTTTAAAGTTTGTTTGATTTTTTTGATTACTACATCTCTGGTTGATTTCGCTGTATGAAATGCTTCAATCTTCAATCCAAGATGTAGAAGAAGAAGAAGACGTAGAAAAGACCAAGGTAATCAAGATCAAGATCTTGTATAAGATCAAAAAGGCTAGGTGAGATCGAATTGCAGGATCATAAGATCCTATGAAATTTTAAAAAATAAATATAAAAAATATTTATATAATTTGCTAAATATAAAAAATATTAAAAACAAATATAATTTATAAAAATATCAGAATATTTCCATAAAACATCTCATATTTCCGTAGATTTATCAGTTATTTTCATAAAAAAAATTGAATATCAAAACATTAAAAAAAGAAAAAAGAAAAACCCAAATGTTAGGATCTTAAGATCTTGTACGATCTTGTTTGATCCTGTATGATCTTAAGATGCAAAATCTAGATCTCAAGCGATCCTGATGCAAAAAAAGATCCTGTAAGAGATTTTGTTCATTTTTGTTGTCTCTAGATCTTATGCGATCTTACGAGCAAAATCTAGATCTTGATTACCATGGAGAAGAAGATGCATAGAAGATGAAGATTGAGAACGAAACAGTCCAACCTCTTCTTTTCCATCCAAATAACTCTAGAAAAAAACAATGGAAAAGCACATCTCTAGTTTCCTAGATAGAAAGCTCCCTTCCATCAGCCTAGCCGAACCAAACGCAGGAAGAAGAGCCACGGGATGGAATTCCATTCTCCATTGCGTCATCCCAGGCAAACCAAACATGCACTTAGTCTTAATGGATACTAAAGAAATTTACATAGACATAGTCGATAGAAGGGATACAATAAAGTAGAAGAGAATTCACATTGATATTATTACTGCCCAGGGGTTTATATATCACAAACACACTTAACGGCCATAATGGAAATAAAGAAACATTACAATAGAAAATAACAAGAGACACACTAAAACATAAAACAAACATAAAACTCCTCAGTACTTAGTAAAAACAAATAACTCTAAGTACTATACTATTTAACTGTCCCCCTCAAACGAAAGGACACTTTAGTCAGCCCAAGTTTGCTACAGAGGAGACCAAACCTTAAGCCAGCAATAGGCTTGGCAAAAATATCTGCAGGTTGTTCTGAACTGGGAACGTAACCAATTGAAATATCTCAATTCAACACCTTATTCCTAATCAAATGTAGATCAATTTCAACATGCTTTATCCTAGCATACATCACAGGGTTAGTAACAATGGCCTTAGCACTTAAATTATCACACCAAAGAATAAGAACTCTAGATGTAGGGCAACCCAGCTCTTTTAGAAGTGACTTTAGCCAAACAATTTCACTGGTCAGAGAAGCCACTGCCCTATATTCTGACTCAGCACTAGATCTAGATACCACTCTTTGTTTCTTGCTAGACCAAGACACCAATGATTCACCCAAAAATACACAATATCCACCAATAGACCTCCTGTTAGCCACATCATTCGCCCAATCAACATCTAAAAAACCTGTGATCTTAAGGTCCATAGATGGCTTAATATGCAAATTGAAACCTGCTATGCCTTTGAGATATCTAAGAGTTCTTTTAGCCTTTTTCCAATCAAGTGTTGTAGGAGCACTTAAATGCTGACTTAACTAATTTACAGTGAAAGAAATGTCAGGCCTAATATACTGTAATCCACCTACCAGACTTCTATAGGGAGAGGGATCATCAAGAATTTCCTCCTGGACCTTTGAATCATGCTTTCTAAGTGTCAATGGTGTCGGACAGGGAGACACACCAGACATTTTAAATTTTTCAAGCAAACTAAGTACATATTTTTCCTGACTCAGAAACAAACCTTTCTCATTTTTGATAACTTCAATGCCTAGGAAGAAGTGGATATCACCAAGGTCCTTCAAAGAAAACATTATTCAGCCTCTTAATGAATTCTTCAATCATTTCCTTGCTGTCACCTATGACCAACATATCATCTACATAAACCAAAACAATAATGACATGAGTTTTGGTATGTGAAACAAAAAGAGAATTGTCACTTCTAGTATGCTGAAAACCCCATTCAATTAAAATGTCTCTCAACCTATCATACCAAGCCCTTGGGGCTTGTTTGGGCCCATAAAGGGCTTTCTTCAATTTGCACACATAATTAGAATACTTTGAATTTTCAAAACACTTGAGCTGCCTCATGAAAACAACCTCTTTGAGACTTTTATTTAGGAATACATTGTCCACATCAATTTGTCTGATGGGCCAGTCCAAAGAAACAACAATAGCCAAAATAGCCCTTACTGTTGTTAATTTAGCCATAGGGCTAAAAGTCTCTCCCATATTTATACTTGGGTCTTGTTGAAACCCTTTTATCACTAACCTTGCTTTATGCTTTAGAACAGATCCATCAACTGCCAATTTGGTCTTAAAGACCCATTTATTATCTACCAAACTCTGACCAGTATAGGGAACAAGGTCCCAAGTGTCATTCTTCATTAAGGATTCATGTTCAGCTTTCATTGCTTTCCTCCAATGAGGAATTTTGTATGCTTCAAGGGGATTGACTGGATCTGCTGTACTGACTACTTCTGTCAGACTTGCATATACTACTTTGGGTTGGATGGCACCACTTCTTAGTCTAGTAACCATGGGATGTACTGATCTGGTGCTGGGACAAGTATTTGTCTCTACTGCTGATGTAAGATCTTGCTCTACATAACCTTCAAAGGGCTGCTTGTCACGCCTCTAACTTACGCACGTGACCGGCACGATAGATGAGCTTTTACCTCACCACCGTAAGCCTAATTCCGTACCAATTTGATATATATAAAAATGCTATCTCATGAAAGAGAGTACAATAAATATTTCAAATATATCCATTTATTCATTAATAAATGATATTCTCAACGAGCATTGTTCGTCCAAGATTTACCTACCCAAATTACAGAGCTACTACTATAATACTTTTGATAAAGTTTTACATAATAACAAATATTTACCCCCGATCAATGGGGTTGAGGACTCGAACGATTAGCTGGTTGTGCGTCTACTTCTTCTTGAGAATCTGTGAGGGGAGGAATGGCATGAGTATATTTTACTCAGTGAGGAAATATATTATTCTATCACAAACATAAGAAACAATCATATAAAATCACAAAACATATCATATAGTTCCAAATTAAATTCCCAGACATTTTTCGGGTCCAATCCACATAAGGTGGTCGTTGTCCCACGGCCCCTGCCGCATCCTCCCTTATTACTGCTTTCATAAATGCCTCCCTTATTTCACCCCTATATTTTCAATACTCTTTGTATTGGAACAAATTTTTGTTTAACATGATTTGCCACCCTTATTATCTCCTGCTCCTCCCTTTTTCCTCCCACACAGGGACCCATCCCCGTAACATTCTCCATCAATCACAAACATAACAATAATTCAACCTTACACACAATACTACCCATGTATGTGATGTTGTTCACATATATAGTATATGACACTCTTCATAAATATGGCACTGTTCACATGTACGTACAATACCATTCACAAATATGGTATGATACTATTCACGAATATGTCATTGTTCATATGTACGTATGATATTGTTCATATATACTGTATAATACTATTCATAAATACGACACTATTCATAAGTACAGTATAATACTATTTACAAATACGGTACAATACTATTCATGAATATGTCACTGTTCATATGATACTATTCATAAATACAGTACTGTTCATAAGTATGATATAATACTATTTACAAATACGGTACGATACTATTCATGAATATGTCACTATTCATATGTACGTATGATACTATTCATAAATACGGTATTGTTTATAAGTACAGTATAATACTATTTACAAATATGGTACGATACTATTCATGACTATGTCACTATTCATATATACGTATGATACTATTCATAAATACGGTACTATTCATAAGTATGGTATAATACTATTCACAAATACGGTACGATACTATTCATGAATATGTCACTGTTCATATGTACGTATGATATTGTACAGTGTGATACTATTCATAAATATAGCACTGTTCATATGTACTGTATAATACTATTTACGGTATGGTACTATTATTATATATGCGATAATCAGAAATAATTTTCAAGTAGCTGAGGATAATTCCTTTTTGATGTGGAGGATCGGCTAAGGCCGCAACCACAGAGCATACTAAGAACTTATCACACAGGTATTTGTAAAAATATAGTACCCTCACAGTATCTTAGTAATCAATAAATAATTCTTAAACAATCGAGGTTAGTTCCTTTCTGATATGGAAGATCAGCTAAGGCCGCAACCACAGAGCATACTAAGAATTTAACCTCTAAATTATTATAAGAATTTAAAAGAGCATAGTAGAATATTCCCTCACCTCGAATCCAAGCTATAAAGGATGACTTTTATAATAACTCAGAATCTTAACACCAGAATCAGAAGAATTAGAGGAGAGGAGAGAATAGAATCTGAAGGTGTGTGTTTAGAAGTGAAATGGAAGGGCCTATTTATAGGAGAAGTTATGGTACTATTTGCTACTATTCCATCTACCATTCTCTTATACTATTTCATCTACCAGTTTCACTTACCAGTTTTCATCTACCATTCTCTTATACTATTTCATCTACCAGTTTTCATCTACCATTCTCTTATACTATTTCATCTACCAGTTTCACTTACCAGTTTTCATCTACCGTTCTCATATACTATTACATCTACCAGTCTCACTTTCAGCTATACATTCTAAATTCCACTTTTGAATTGTATTTTACTTAATAGGATAAATTCCATAACGTACCATTCATTATATCTCACAATTTATTCAATTTATAATTGAAAATTCATATTTTCAACATCATACACAGCCAAGATAAAATTTACGTAAAAATTTAAGTAGACATAATTTTTTTTTTGACGGGTATTACATTCTACCCCCCTTAAAAGAATTCGGTCCTCCGAATTCAAAAACTTACTTTACGATTCGAAGAGGTATGGATATTTTGTCCACATTTCATCTTCTGTTTTCCATGTGGCTTCCTCTTGAGAATGATTTCTCCACAGAACTTTGACAATGGGAATTTCCTTGGTGCGAAGTTTCTTGACCTGTCTATCGAGAATGGTTACTGGCACCCCTTCATAAACAAGAGTTTTATCAAACTGCACGTCTTGTGGCTGGATGACGTGAGAGGGGTCAGAAAGATACTTACGTAATATCGATACATGAAATACTTGGGTGTATTCCCTCTAGGTCCGAAGGTAAAGCTAGGCAATATGCCATGTTACACACTCTAGTGCCCAGAGCTTTATGAAAAGTTCTCCAGAATCGAGAGGTGAACTAGGGTCCTCGATCTGATATGATGGATACTAGTACGCCATGAAGCTTCACTATCTCCTTTATATATAGTCGACTAAGTTTTGCTACACTGTAGGTGGTATGAACAGGAAGAAAATGTGCCGAATTAGTAAGTCGATCCACAATAACCCATATAGAGTCGTACCCATTTGAAGATTGGGGCAAACCTACCACAAAGTCCATAGTAATCCTTTCCCATTTCCACTCAGGAATCTCAAGCCTCTGCATCAACCTAAGTGGTCTCTGATGTTCAGATTTGACTTGCTGACATGTCAAGCATCGAGCGACAAAGTCAGTCACATCTCGCCTCATGCCTTCCCACCAATAAACTTGTTTCAAGTCCTGATACATTTTGTTGGCACCAGAATGAACAACATATGGCGCACCGTGAGCCTCTTGTAAAATCTCCCGCTTCAAGGGTGCAATGTTCGGAATACATAATCTTCCGTTAAACCATAATACACCTTCTGCGTCTACTGAAAAACCCGGTATTAAACTTCCCTTCGCCTTGTCTCTAGTTTTAACCATTTCAGCATCATTCTCCAATGTTGTCTTCACCCTTTCTACAAGGGAGGATTTAGCTGTCAAGTGAGCCAAGAAAGCACCTGACTTAGTAATCTCAAAGAATACCCCACTAGCCTCTAACTCTTGTAATTCCTGAATCAAGGACCTCTTTACTGTGGTAATGTGAGCTAGACTCCCCATTGACTTCCGACTGAGGGCATCCGCTACCATATTTGCCTTTCCTGGATGGTAGAGAATGGCACAGTCATAGTCCTTCAGGAGTTCCATCCATCTCCGTTGCCTTAAGTCGAGATCTTTTTGATCAAATATATATTTAAGACTCTTATGATCCGTGAAGATCTCACATGTCTCCCCATACAAGTAATGCCTCCAAATCTTTAGAGCAAATACTACAGTTGCCATTTCTAGATCATGAGTGGGGTAGTTGAGTTCATACTTCTTAAGCTGTCGAGAACCATAAGCAATGATCCTACCGTGTTGCATTAATACACATCCTAATCCTACCTTCGAAGCGTCAAAATATACAGTTGTTGGTCTAGGCCACTGCTTTACTGCCTCGATTTTACTTGGATCTACATGAATACCTTCTTGGGAGATTACATGCCCCAAAAATGTTACTTAACTTATCCAAAATTCACATTTTGAGAACTTAGCATATAATTGATGTACCCTCAAAGTCTGCAGTACTATTCTCAAATGTTCTGTATGATCCTCAATACTTTTAGAATAAACTAGAATGACATCAATTCTTGGTAAAGGATATTTATTCTTTACCGTGACTTTGTTTAACTGTCGGTAATCTATGCACAGTTTTAAAGAGCCATCTTTCTTTCTTACAAAGAGTACTGGGGCACCCCAAGGTGAAAAACTTGGGTGAATAAACCCCTTATCCAACAGGTCTTGTAATTGCTCTTTAAGCTCTTTCAACTCTGCGGGTGCCATACGGTAAAGAGGAATTGAAATTGGTCGAGTGCCCGAAACCAATTCAATATTAAATTCAATATCCCTTTCTGGTGGTAAACCAGGTAGATTTTCCAGAAATATATCTGAGAATTCACTAACCACTGGTATTTGTTCAAGACTTCGTTCCTCCTTGTCTGTATCTTTAACAAAGGCCAGAAATCCATGACAACCTTTTCGTAACATACGTCGAGCGGTTATCATAGATATTATGTTACAGGAAACCTTGCTTTGGTCTCCCTGAAATATGAAATTATTTCCACCCAATATACTAAATGAAATAGTTTTGTCATGACAATTCAATGTAGCATGGCATGAGGATAACCAGTCCATGTCTAAAATTATATCGAAGTCTGTCATACTAAGAAGCATGAGATCTACCTCCGTTTCCATGTCCTTAATAGTTACCTTACAAGAACGATATCCAGATCTGACTACTAGGGTTTCCCCTATTGGTGTAGCTACCAGAAATGGTTCGTCCAGTATAACTGGTTTAGACTTGAACCTCTTGGCAAATAGAGGTGACACATACGAGTGGGTAGAACCAGGGTCAAACAACACACATGCCTTATGAGAATACATAAGAAGAGTACTTGTGACTACTGCATTGGAGGCCTGTGTATCTTGTCGAGTAAGAGCATAGACACGTGTCTGCCCTCTTTTCTTAAAATTGTTACTTTTTGTTTTATGCCCATATTTGACCATCCGTACAGCTTCAACCACCGCTTCATATGACGGGTAAACATTGATTTGTGGGGATATCAAACTATAAATCGCCTAATTCGACGCTTGTCATTTGGTACCATATGGGGTGCATAGCGAGCAAGGCGAACAAACTTAGTATTGTATTCTTCAATGGACATCTCCGGGCCTTGAGTTAGTCGCTCAAATTCTTGTTCTCGAGCCATTTGAAGGGTTTCTAGAAGAAACCGTTCTGTAAAAGTCTCCCTAAATTCTCCCCAGGTGACTGTCGAGGCTCCTATGGGTCGGCCTGCCAGCCATGTTTCCCATCAATCACTAGCATCATTTCGAAACTGGAAAGCGGCCATTTCAATCATACTATCAGCAGACCATCCTAAAATTGAATGATATAAGAATTCTTGAGGGTCCTTATCCTCTAACCCTGAAAAAGTAGGCGGTTGTAATTTGAGAAACTCTGAAACCTTATTAGTTGTAGGTTGAATAGTCGTAGGGACCGATATTATCGGAGGACTCGTTTCAACATTCTACTTAGCTACCACAACCGTTATAGCCTGTATGGCATCTTGGAAACCAGTCGCCATCGTTTCTATGGTGACTTGCATACTTGAGATGAAAGCCATAAGTTGTACATTATCTGGTTGGGGAGATGCTCCTTCCCTTACATGGGGTATTTTTACTGGTTTCTGCATATCGTAAGTGCCTTTGTCATGCTCAGGATTTCCTTCCTTTTCTCGACCCTTCCCTTGGTCCCGAGTAGTTAACATTTGAGGAAGAGATGAGGCTTCCTCCGAGGTCTCACGTTCTCTTTCTTGTATCTCGTGTTGCGAAAAAGGCATTTCGAATCTACAATTTTTTTGACTTTTAACGACGTTCTAAAGAACAACAATTTAGGAAAGAAAATGTGACATGACATCCCTATAGGTCCTTTGGTGGAGTCTTTTACTATTACTATACCCGGGCTCATAGTAATAGAAAAGATTCCACTAAGGATACCTTGCTCTGTAATTAGTAGGAGACCTAATCCCAAACCTCTGATACCAACTTTGTCACGCCTCTAACTTACGCACGTGACCGGCACGATAGATGAGCTTTTACCTCACCACCGTAAGCCTAATTCCGTACCAATTTGATATATATAAAAATGCTATCTCATGAAAGAGAGTACAATAAATATTTCAAATATATCCATTTATTCATTAATAAATGATATTCTCAACGAGCATTGTTCGTCCAAGATTTACCTACCCAAATTACAGAGCTACTACTATAATACTTTTGATAAAGTTTTACATAATAACAAATATTTACCCCCGATCAATGGGGTTGAGGACTCGAACGATTAGCTGGTTGTGCGTCTACTTCTTCTTGAGAATCTGTGAGGGGAGGAATGGCATGAGTATATTTTACTCAGTGAGGAAATATATTATTCTATCACAAACATAAGAAACAATCATATAAAATCACAAAACATATCATATAGTTCCAAATTAAATTCCCAGACATTTTTCGGGTCCAATTCACATAAGGTGGTCGTTGTCCCACGGCCCCTGCCGCATCCTCCCTTATTACTGCTTTCATAAATGCCTCCCTTATTTCACCCCTATATTTTCAATACTCTTTGTATTGGAACAAATTTTTGTTTAACATGATTTGCCACCCTTATTATCTCTTGCTCCTCCCTTTTTCCTCCCACACAGGGACCCGTCCCCGTAACATTCTCCATCAATCACAAACATAACAATAATTCAACCTTACACACAATACTACCCATGTATGTGATGTTGTTCACATATATAGTATATGACACTCTTCATAAATATGGCACTGTTCACATGTACGTACAATACCATTCACAAATATGGTATGATACTATTCACGAATATGTCATTGTTCATATATACGTATGATATTGTTCATATGTACTGTATGATACTATTCATAAATACGACACTATTCATAAGTACAGTATAATACTATTTACAAATACTATACAATACTATTCATGAATATGTCACTGTTCGTATGATACTATTCATAAATACGGTACTGTTCATAAGTACGATATAATACTATTTACAAATACGGTACGATACTATTCATGAATATGTCACTATTCATATGTACGTATGATACTATTCATAAATACGGTATTGTTCATAAGTACGGTATAATACTATTTACAAATATGGTACGATACTATTCATGACTATGTCACTATTCATATGTACGTATAATACTATTCATAAATACAGTACTGTTTATAAGTATGGTATAATACTATTCACAAATACGGTACGATACTATTCATGAATATGTCACTGTTTATATGTACGTATGATATTGTACAGTGTGATACTATTCATAAATACAGCATTGTTCATATGTACTGTATAATACTATTTACGGTATGGTACTATTATTATATATGCGATAATCAGAAATAATTTTCAAGTAGCTGAGGATAATTCCTTTTTGATGTGGAGGATCGGCTAAGGCCGCAACCACAGAGCATACTAAAAACTTATCACACAGGTATTTGTAAAAATATAGTACCCTCACAGTATCTTAGTAATCAATAAATAATTCTTAAACAATCGAGGTTAGTTCCTTTCTGATATGGAAGATCAGCTAAGGCCGCAACCACAGAGCATACTAAGAATTTAACCTCTAAATTATTATAAGAATTTAAAAGAGCATAGTAGAATATTCCCTCACCTCGAATCCAAGCTATAAAGGATGACTTTTATAATAACTCAGAATCTTAACACCAGAATCAGAAGAATTAGAGGAGAGGAGAGAATAGAATCTGAAGGTGTGTGTTTAGAAGTGAAATGGAAGGGCCTATTTATAGGAGAAGTTATGGTACTATTTACTACTATTCCATCTACCATTCTCCTATACTATTTCATCTACCAGTTTCACTTACCAGTTTTCATCTACCATTCTCTTATACTATTTCATCTACTAGTTTTCATCTACCATTCTCTTATACTATTTCATCTACCAGTTTCACTTACCAGTTTTCATCTACCGTTCTCATATACTATTACATCTACCAGTCTCACTTTCAGCTATACATTCTAAATTCCACTTTTGAATTGTATTTTACTTAATAGGATAAATTCCATAACGTACCATTCATTATATCTCACAATTTATTCAATTTATAATTGAAAATTCATATTTTCAACATCATACACAGCCAAGATAAAATTTACGTAAAAATTTAAGTAGACATAATTTTTTTTTGACGGGTATTACACTGCTGCTAACCATTTTCTTCTTCTATTGAGGACAATTGACCTAAAAAGGTAGTATCACCACTAGTAGCAAACAAATCAGATCTCTGCACACTACTTGAACACTCATCAGTATTAACAAAATTTTTATATGGAAAAGGTACTGCAATTTCACGAATAACCTCCCTTGTTTCCTCAGGCTATTTGGTATTCAGAAAACCTTCTTTGAAAGGAAAATTTGATTCATTAAACACAACATGCCTTGAGATATAGAGCCTATCAGTGGAGGAAAGGCACTTGTAGCCTTTATAAGACATGCTGGGCCTAAGGTAAATACATTTAACTGAATGAAAACTTAATTTATGTTGATTGTAGGGCTTTAGGTAGGGAAAACAAGCACACCTAAACACCCTAGTGTTCGTAAGATTCAGAATTTTCTTAAATAGAACATGGTAAGGAATTCTCCCTTGTAAAGCAATGGTAGGCAAGGTATTAATTAACATAGCTGCTGTTTGGAAAGCATCAAACCAACAGGTCATAGGAACATTGGCTTAAGCAAGCATACTTAGCCTTTTTTCAACTACCTCACGATGTTTTCTCTCAATTCTCCTATTCTGCACTGAATTATATCGACAAGAATGTCTTAAAATAATTCCATTTCTTTCAACAATTTCAGTGAATAGTTTAAACTCAGTCCCACCATCACACTGAACCACTTTTATCTTTGTTTCCAGTTGATTTTCAACCATGCTCTTGAAATGAATAAAGACTTGCACTGCCTCACCTTTGGTTTTAATTGGAAAAAGCCATAAGTATCTACTGTAATCATCCAGAAAAGATATATAATACTTAAAACCTGAATTGGATTAAATGGGTGCTGGACCCCATAGATCAGTGTGCACAAGGTCTAAAGGCTTTTCTGCTCTTATATCTGATTTCTTAAAGGGAAAGGCATGCATCTTACCAAATTGACATGCATCACAAAAAAAAGTCTCTTTATTGATTAATCTTTTCATATTACATTGAGTAAAAAAATCATTTAACACTTTTTCTTATGTATGCCCTAATCTATGATGCCAAAGCTCCTTTTCAGAGCATTTTCCTTCTTTCTTAGCCAGTAGACAATTTGCTCCAGATCCACCTTTGATCTTGTACAATCCATCAACTTGTATTCCTTTAATCAGAACCTTTCCCGTCAGTTTGTCCTTCACAACACAACCAGAAGAGTCAAACATGACTGAAATATCATTATCAGAAGATAACTGTGACACACTGATAAGGTTCTTGCTGATCTTAGGGACAAATAGCATCTTATTCAATTTAAGAGGTGAATCTTGAATGAATTTTTCACCAATTCCTTCAATATCCACTTTCTGTCCATTTCCAATGACAATAAAAGTCTTGTGAGGATTAATTATACCTTGGTTTAAGACAGTGCTATCATTTGTGACATGATGGGATACCCCACTGTCAATGTACCAATCTTGACTATCAAGATTGTCTTAAGTCACGACATAAGCAGAATGAGTGGTATTGACATCCTTATTGTTGTTCACATTACTTCCTGAAGCACCAGAGAAAGAGTGATCAAATCTATAAAAGCAAGCTTGGACAATATGACCAACCTTACTGCACAGCTGACAAGTGGGCCTTCCACCTCTTCCTCAACGGTTTACTCTTCCTCCGCCTCGATTATTTTGGCCCCTCCAATTCTGATTAGGATTGGAGTTGTTCTTTTGTTTATTCAAAATGAGATTTGCAGAAGGAGATCCCAACACTAACCATTGTTCTAGTCTGTTCTCGGATGTTAGCAGGGAAGACTGAAGCTTGACCCATGAAAGATTAGCCTTCTCAACCAACTGAACCACTATAGCACTATATTCCATGTTGAGACCAGTCAAGGTCTGGGTTACAAGATCCTCTCTGCTCACTGGACTACCAGCCAGCATCAAATTATCGACCAATTCCTTGACCTTCTTCAAGTATTCATCTATCTTTTAAATGCTAAAATTCGCCTTTGTACAAGGACACTCTGGAGTGTGTATGTGACCCTGAAAGTTCTTTGACCTCATTCCAAAGTTCTTGGGATATTTTTGTAATACCCCGAGGAAAAAAAAAAGAAAGTCAAGAAGAGGTATGCTCAATGCGAAGAAACTTGGCAGTTGGCTTCAAGTGCCCCAAAAGCTGATGCTTCCTGGTCCCACCACCTATTTCTCTCTCTTCCTTCCCACCACCACCAGACGATGCTCCTTCAACTTGCGAGGTACAGACAATAATTAAGCACGTGCAGCTGAGACACGGGGCGGTTTTCCATTTCGGGCTTTTAGGGTTTTCCAATCCCTATGGGCAGCACCGTGGAATTTCACTTCATTAATTGATATATAGATAGGGTCTTCAATTCCAATTACTTTCGCAGAAAGGATCAGAATCAGGGAGAGAGAGAAAGAGAGAACGAGATACGACAGAGGAACTTCACACAGAGAGAAAAATGGCGTTGCTGTGAAATGAAAAGACCCTCCACGGTGGCGAGATGGTCTGACTGGAGGTAAGAATAACCGAATCCTTCTCTCTCATTTCCTCTGTTCTTATTCAAAAAAAAAAAAAGAAAAAAAAAGAAAAGGGGGGTTTCTGCTGTGTTGTTGTCGAAGGGGTTGCGAAACTCGTTCATAAATCAGAAATTTAAGTGAGTTTGGCTGGATGTTTAAGTGGGTTAGCAAAGGAAAAATTATGGGTTAATGAAACCGTGAGAAATGGCTAACTATATTGATCTGTTTTTGCAAAATTTTCTTAATGGCCTTGCTGTGTCAAGAAATGTTCCTTTTAGGTGAATGCTTGCTGAGTATTGAATTTTGGGGTCTGAATCTTCTTGATCAAAATGTTTCTCGGACTAAGAAAGAAGAATGTTGAGAAAGAAATTCTGCATTGAACCCGTAGGAATTTGGTGGTTATAGCTAATTCTTTTGTGCATAATTTACTGCTTTTGAAGACGATAGGTTCTCCTCGGGTTGGAGATCAATTCGAGTTTATGTATGGCTTTTTAACTTCTGTAGTTGTTCTGATAGCTCTATACTCTTCTTGACCTTCCATTTCTGAGCTCAGTTGCGGAGTTTCGTATCTCTTCCCTGCAAATCGCTGGGTTCTGGTTGAGAAATTTGTGAGGTGTATACTTGAATTGGGAAATTCCTGGTCGGTTTTATTATTTAGAAGATTTTAATCTTGGATGAATAGCCAGAAGTAGTGAATTGGTATGAAGTTTGCTATTGATGCCTTTTGACAAATGCTCGTTGTAAAGCAGAGTCCTTGAATTTTGGAACAGCTTGTGGGCTGTGGTATATGGTAATTCGGAGAAATGATTAGATATAACGAGGAAAAGATGGCGGCAGAGTCGAGTAGTCGTTTTGACAATGAAGATGTAGTTCCTGCTCTGAATCGCCATGTAATATCATTTCAGTCTGGTGCTATTAACAGCTTGTCCGAGATGGTTCCAATGGGTAATCCTTTTGGAGGAAATAGTTCTTCCGGGATGATATATTCTGGGAATTCAAGCATCATCAACAGCAGCCCTGTCATGCGTCAACCTGGGGATCCGTGTGGTTCGTCTTTTCTTCTTGATTCAGTCCCAGGGCTGAAGCATGACACAACTGTTGAGTGGTCGGTTGATGAACAGTATAAATTGGAGGAGGGCCTTGTTAAATTTGCTGATGAACCAAGTATCATGAGGTATATTATGATTGCTGGCACCTTGCCTCATAAAACTGTGCGTGATGTTGCTTTGAGGTGTAGGTGGATGACTAGAAAGCGAAGAAATCCAGATGAATACAATGTGCGAAAGAAGATCAGCAATAGAAAGCCAGTTATTGTTAATCCTAAGATTTAGGTAGCTTCAGCAATTTGGAGCTGGATTCAACAGGGCAA
This sequence comes from Biancaea sappan, assembly GCA_037074585.1. NCBI lineage: Eukaryota > Viridiplantae > Streptophyta > Magnoliopsida > Fabales > Fabaceae > Biancaea > Biancaea sappan. The sequence goes on along the minus strand of CM073490.1, from coordinate 84,612,475 downwards.
AAGCCTTTGATGAATTCCTTGGCATTTATCCTCTGATTTGAGGTGTAGAATTTTAGCTCGGAATCGAGGTGAGAGATCCTACCTTACCTTGTTTGCTTATTTAATGTATATATTAAAAGTATACTCTATATATATATGTGACATGAAATTCATGCATTCATGATATACATTGAAATGTGTAAATATGATTCTGTTGTGAACTTTTCCTGAAATGGAATGCATATGGTTGCCTATGGTTGTGTAATGTGATTGTGTTTGATTTCGAAAGAAATGGAAGTGGAGTTCATGGGATCCCCTGGGATGAAACAGGGGTGGAATGAAATCACTATGGCCATGTGATATTGAATATGATATTTGTCCTTTTAAGGACAGGGTGAAATAAGGTTGGATTACAGATTTGTCCCTTTGAGGACATGGGTGAAATAAGGGAGGATGCGGCAGGGGCCATGGGGCAACAGCCACTTATTGTGGACGGGACCCGAAAAATGTCTGGGAACTTGATTTGAAATTGTGTGAATTGTTTGAATTGTTTGAAATGTGATTTGGCTTGATGTTAAATATCTTGTACACCAAAACTTAGATGATTATACCGTTAGATCAATTATATATATATATGTATGTATATATGTATACCTATATTGTGTGTGAATTTGGTAGGATTCTCTCAAGTAGAAGCTGTTTTCAGTTTCAGGTATGGAGAACTTCCTAATTCAATGACGTTCACGCCAAGATTTTTTTTTATTTGTTTAGGATAAAAGTTTAATGTTTAGTACTTATTCTAATGTATTAATCTAGAAAAGCTCTGTAATCGGGTAGGTTTGTTCAGCGGCGTAATGTGTATAATTGTAACGTGTATGAGAAACTCAGTTTAGCCACAATTTCTTATTATTTTTTTAGAAGAGAAAGATAGGCTTTCGGAGGTGAGGTGAAATTCACTTTCCGTGCCGGTCACATGCTCAGATTTTGGGACGTGACAATTTTACAGCCCAGAACTTGTGAAGCAATATCAACGGACATGCTGTTGTACAGCCATCCAAGAAGAAGTTGGTCAAGTGTCACCCATTCTTCAAATAATGGGTTGACTTTACGTTCTTCTCCCTCGAAGAAAAAAAATCTGGGCAAGGCTTTGTTCCCAGAATAAAGCCATCTAGCTTATTGCCGCGAATAATGGGAAGAACCATTGAGCTCTACACAAGATAGTTGGTTCTGTCCAACTTGACCAAACAGAATTGATTAAGGTTCTGGTTGTTGAAAGACGATGTTCGCTCAAACGCACGGGCTGTCGAGCCTACAGTCGCAGACGAAGTGGATGTTTGCTCCATCTCTTGTGATTCCAAGAACCCAAGTCTTTAGGCTCTGATACCAAGAGAAATTTACACAAACAAAGTCGATATGAGGGATACAATAAAGTAGAAGAGAATTCACACTGATATTAATATTGTCCAGGGGTTTATATGTCACGAACACACTCAACGGCCATAAAGGAAATAAAGGAACATTACAACAGAAAATAACAAGAGATACACTAAAACATAAAACAAACATAAAACTCCTCAATACTTAGTAAAAACAAATAACTCTAAGTACTCTACTATTTAACTATACCATTCATAAAGCATTCCTTCTCTGCCTAAGAAGAGCCATGGACATCCTCAAAGACCTCACTGATGAAAGAATTATCTTTAAAATTGCCAATAGAAGTTTTCCCAGAATCCTCAAAGTGAGCAAGAATGTGGACTTTATTGCAACAGATAATTATCCCCCATCCTTTTACATATCCCCTCTTATTAGCAATATAGATAATGGCCTTATTTGGGTAAATAGTTTTATTTAAATACTTATAGAATAAGTGTTTATCATATAAACGTTTATGTATAAGTTATTTCTACAATTAAAGAGTTTATGAGGTCAAACTTCACATAAGCTGCTTTCAACTTATTTTCATAAACTCTCTATAATAATTTATGAAAAAAAGCTGAAAACAGCTTATTGGTATACCATAAGCTATTTTTATAAGCTATTCCAAACACATATATAAATACTTATACCATAAGATAAGACAAATAAATACAGAATAAACTCTTTCAAAGAAACCCAATGTAGGTTGGTACATTTTCTAACTTCGTCCTATTTTTTCTTATTCAAAAAAAAAACGGGAATGGGGTGGGGGTTGATAACAAGATGCAATGGCACGTGAGTTCATTATTATCTCTTCTGACCTTTTCAATATTGATATTGCCTGGCGCTCAGGTAACTTACATACATTGAATTTAATTCACTTTCTCAATTCAATCTTTTACAAAAAAAAAATCTTCCTTAATCCTTGTTATATAATATACTTGTACTTAAATTGATTTAAAATAAAACAAATTGCACTTTCAAAAAAAAAATGATTTCAAAAGTACAGGACGCGATACCTTTGAGTTAATTATATTCCTACAATTGGTTGAGATAATTATGGTTATTTTCACTGAGAATGATTCTGTAATCAGGACTAAAAAACTGCATTTATTGCTTCACATTTTCTAATTAATTCCACAGAATTGATGAATTTCTTCTAAATGTTTAATGCCATTGCTTCAACATAAGGTTTGCACTTGTTCAATTTCTGTCAATTATTTACAAGGTATAGTTATTGTATTAATACGAGAAAAAAATTAATTATATTCCTTAAATTTGGGTGACTTTGAAGTAAGCCTCCAAATTTTTAATTTTGAAAATTATGTCCTGAACTTTTAATTTCTAATAAATAAGTCATTTTATTTAATTTCTTTTCAATAATATTATCTTTTTTGCTACAAACATCCCTAATACAATAGTTGAAGACAAGTCAGTTGCATTTGAACAATGCAATGATTTATATCCTAGAAGCAACTCAGACAAATATCAGTTAGTTATCAATTGAATCTTTAGATGTATATATAAATATTAGTAATTTGGAATGTTCAAGAATGTATGTCAAATTTTTTATAATATATTTTAAAATAATTTTGGAATAAAAATATAAAAATATAGTAATTTTTATTGTATTTTTAAAATATCAAAGAAGTAGAGGAAAGTTATTTAATTTGTAACCACTTTTCTCTTTCTTATATTTGTTTTAACCTTTCCTATATATATATATATATTGGTTTTATTAATCTAATAACATAAATTAAAAAAATAGATATTGAATAAAATCCTCTAAAATCATGTCTAATAATAATATAGATAAAACTTGAATTTGAGGGAACAAGTGTATGATAAATTATAGTTTGATTTGGTTTCGCTGAGATTTGGATTTTTTTTTTTTTTTGGGTGCAGAAAAGAAAAAGGAGATAACAACGATAAGATTAACTATTTGATGGAGATGCAGGGGATCGAACCCTGTACCTCTCGCATGCAAAGCGAGCGCTCTACCATTTGAGCTACATCCCCTTGTTTGTTTGGATTCAAACGAGTTTTTATTAGGAACATAATTTAATAGGAATAATAAATCATTAAATATAGCTATGACCTGTCAAAAATCAAAATCATGGGCGAGGAGTTGATGGTTATCCATATAATTTTAAATAGGTCAAATCAATAAAATATATATCCAACCTGTTATCTTAAGTAACAAAATAATGACATTTTTTTAATCATTTTTCTTACATTTTTGTAAAAACAAATCCTATAGAATGGGTTCTGAACAAAAAAATCAATGTAAAAGTTATACTACAAGAAATGGAAAATTCATTAAAAAAAAATTACTAACTTCTAAAATTTTTAAAAAATTTGTACAAACTCCTAAATTACAATACTGTACTTTTTACACTTTGAACTAAAAATAAGTTGCTATGGGATTGTCTATCACTTCATCAAATAATAATACAAATCGAGTCAAGAAGTTGTATTATTATGGAAAATAAATTATTTTAAATTCAAAAAAAAAACTCTAGGTTGTTCTAAAAGCTAGTTTAAAATGGATTTAAATTCATATGCAGTTTTTTATATTTTTATTATTATGTTATTCATTAAAAATAAAATATGTGAATTTTTTTTTAAAAAATAATCATACAACAGGCTTGAGTTATACAAAAAATACATCATTATTTTTAAAGGACATACTTTTTATCTTATTATGATTGGAAATTTGATATTTAAGATCCAAGAACTACGCTTAACTCATTTCCTTTACAGCCGTCATTTTCTGCATTTCTATTTCCGATTGAATAGTTTAATTCCCATTTTTCACTCCACTAGACTATGTTTGCGACCACACAACGAAAACCAGGTTCGTTTCAATCATTTCCTTCGGAGCAATCAATAAGCTGCTACGTAACTCTCCTTTTTTAGTCTCTTCAAAGAATAATGATCTTTGACCGCCCAAAAAAAAACTGAATTACTCTAAAAGAAAAAAAAATTCCAGGACACCAAAAGCCAGTTTTAAATGGAATTAGATTTATATATATATATATATATATATATATATTAGTATCAAATTCTTTATTAAAAATATAAGATGTGTAAAATTACTCATGCCACATAAAAGAGTAAATTATATAAAACTCTCATGAGTTTTGAGTTCTTTATAATTTATTTTTATGAATTTTTAAATATTTGTAAAAAAACTTTTTTTTTAGGTTAATGTTAATCGTTAATCAATAATTTAATTAATTTTTTTTCATGTCTATCAAATATGAAACACAATAATTTAAATTTAAATTTTATTATTTTTATATGTAATTTTTTTTAATTTGTTAATTTGTTAAATTTTTAAGTTAAAAATATAAATATATCTTTACCACGTTAGTGTCCATGTGACACATTTATGTTAACTAAGTATAAAAAAATTAATTGGACTCCATTAACTAAAGTTCAATTTAATGGTAAACTTAATAAATAAAGTCTTTTATAAACATTTAAAAGTTAAATAAAATTTTTTGTTAAATTTAAAAATTTATAAAAATAAATTTCAAAGACTCCGAATTGTACCTGGGCTACGTCCAATTTGCCCGGTATAAAATATGAAATATCCCTAAGGTAGCCGTCATTATCTGCATTTCTGTTTGCTTATGAATAGTGTTTCTCCCATTTTCACTCCACTTGACTCGGTTCATTTATTCATTTGCGACCAAAAAACGAAAACCAGGTTCGTTTCATTCATTTCCTTCGGAACAAAACAAGAAAACCGATTCCACCGTTCAGGACTCCTCCCACATTTATGAATGTATATATATTTTTAAAAAAATGTATATTTCCTCATTTAATATCGTACCATTAATTGTTTTAAAAAAATTTCATACATATTATTTTTTTTGTAAAAGACTTCACTTTATATAAAATTTTAAGATAAATTACATTAATCAATTTAAAATTTAATTAAATTTAATTAAAGAAAAATAATTCATTTGACATATCGCAAACTAAAAAGATAAACTTTACAAGATATATCAAAATGTCAATCAATGTTGGAATAAACCTCTGACGAAGATTGTTCCCACGTGGCGTGTCCCCATTTGACGTAGCAAAATTTGGCTGGTTCCCGTTGCAGCCTATCATCGCCACAAACCTCTGAGAATGCTAACAACCAGAGGTATTCTTGATGAGATAATATCTTAGAGCGACCAAACCCATAATAACCACACGTCATAAACACCGTCAATCTCATCGCATCGTGAGATTCAATTAAGTCAACGGTCAGGGATTTTCGCGCAGTTTTATAACAGTGCATCGCGTATACACAGTAAAATAAATATGTCTGGCTGAGATGCTAGACGCTTCTCCGCCGTTATCAGAGAAGCAGAAGCATTGACACATACTACAAGTACATTTTTTTTTTCATTTTCTTACTTTTATTTTATAATGGGAAATGTGAGAGAATAATTTACTTAATTATTTTATTTATTTAACTGTTATGATTTTTGTTCGCGAATTTAAGGAGAGATTCAGTGATTGAGGAGTCATTAAGAAACATGTTTTGGTGATTATTCTTCGAGGAGGAGGAGGAGGAAGAAGAAGAAGAAAAAACATTGGAGAACGAACGTTCTTGGAAACAGCAAGCATGGAGATGTCCTTGCAATTGAAGCGGCCACTTCACTGTAAAACAGTGTTCGGCGATAGAGGCTGCTTGAAGTTCAAACCATTTACTGGATTCTTCCCTCTTGGAAGAACTTCAGCTGGCAACCAAGTAATTACTATACTTATTCGTCGCCGAATTATGTTTGTTGTATTGATTCTGAATTTATAATCATCATGCTGCTGGTATTTTCCGATGGTAATAATGTTGGACTTTCTAATTCTGTAACTGTAAGAGTGACTTATTCTGATAATGTTGTTGTCCTTGTGATAATCGAGAAATGCTCACCCCTCTGTTTTGTTACCTGCTTCATTTGTTTGCGGTTTAATTTTCTGGTTTTGTTCGGAGTAATGGCCTCTGATGATGTACTTATTTTTGTTACTAATTGGGCATTAGCTACCAGTTTTTCATTTATCATGTTTCTTATTTTAAATTAGACATCTTCTACTTTTACTCTACTTAGTCATACAAATGGCTCTCTTCCAGTAAAGTTAAACCGACATATTTGAACTATAATTGTAATTTTAATGGTTTAGTTATCATGCAATATATATTGAGTTAATCCTTTTTGTTACAGCCTTTGGTTTGGCGCAAAGACGGCAAGACGGCATGGGGTACTTATTGCATCAATTCTAGTTCAGGTTTATAAGCTATCTTTTTCCTGCTTTCTGAAATGTTAAAACAGTGCTCTTTTCCCGCCTCAATTTTATTTATTTTATTTTCTTCTATAATTGGGCTTCATGTTTTTGGTAGATTTTTCACGGAGGAGACAGAGGAAGATCTCAACTGCAAGGCCTAGGGGTCCTCCTCCTAAGGTGCCGAGATCTCCTGTTGGAACAAGCAACCAGAGGAGGGGTCAAAAAAATACTGGAGTCAAAGGGGATTCATTTACTCCCACGGCTAGTGAGATCTCAGGGGATGATAAAAAAACACTTGATGTGAACGTTGATGCAGAGGAAGAAGCAGCAGTTATATTCTCTCAGGAGAATAAATCTGAGGTAGATAGAACTGATGAAGCTGCTGGGACAGATGGTGAATTTTCATCGTTACGTGATGCATTGGATGTTGGCCTTCAAGGCGGGGAAAATGGAAAACTTTCCATTCCTGAAGAGGTTCTTCTAAAACCACAGAAGGAAGAAACTTCTGACATAAGGGATCTTGGGATTGAGGATTTGGAGAGAGGGCCATTAAACTACAAAGAACTTGATGAAACCGTTAAAGGAACTAGTATTGATACTGATGATAAAATGAGTGTGGAAGCGTCTCGACAGTTGAAGTTAGATATGGAAGAAACGCTACACAAACAAGAGGAAGAATTGCAACAGTCGAAGTTAGAGATGGAAGCAAATAGACAGAAACAAGGAGAGGAAACCTCCGAATTTATGATATCTGAGATGGAAACAATGGAAGAAAATTTACACAAGCAAGAGGAAGCTTCCCGACTGTTGAAGTCAGAGATGGAAGGAAATCTATGCAAGCAAGGGGAAGCCTCTCAACTGTTGAAATTAGAAATGGAGGCAAATTTGCGCAAACAAGAGGAAGCTTCTCAACGCTTGAGGTTGGAAAGGGAAGCAAATTTACGCAGACAAGAAATAGAGAGGATAGCCAATGAAAACATTTCACAAGGGAACAAGGTATTTGTATATCCTTCTGTGGTTAAACCTGATCAGGATATTGAAGTATTCTTTAACAGGAGTCTTTCAACTCTAAGTAATGAGCCTGATGTTCTGATTATGGGGGCATTTAATGATTGGAGGTGGAAAGCTTTCAAAGTAAAGTTGAATAAAACACATCTCGAGGGTGATTGGTGGTCTTGCCATCTTAAGGTTCCAGGAGAAGCTTATAAAGTGGACTTTGTGTTCTTCAATGGGCAAAGTGTCTATGATAACAATGACAGAAAGGACTTCTCCATACCTGTTGATGGTGGAATGGATGCATCAGCATTTGAAGATTTCCTGCTCGAGAAGAAGCTTAAAGAATTAGAAGAACTTGCTAAAGAGCAAGCAGAAAGGGAAAGACAGGAAGAAGAGCAGAGGAAAATGGAAGAAGAGAAAGCTGCAAAAGAAGCTGACAGGGAGCAGGCAAGGATGGAGACTAATAAAAGCCGAGAAATGATACAGCAATTGATTGAAAAAGCTGTAAAATCCATGCATAATGTTTGGTATATAGAACCAAGTGAATTCAAAGGCAAGGACTTGGTCAAATTATATTATAACAGAAGCTCAGGTCCTCTTTCACAAGCCAAGGAAGTATGGATTCATGGGGGGCACAACAATTGGAAGGATGGAATATCATTTCTTGAAAAGCTTGTCCACTCTGGTTCAGAAAATGGTGATTGGTGGCATGCTGAAGGTATGCGATTTTAGTTCTTCTGTTCCTTATCTTAGATGTTCATTAATTTTGTTATACTTATTTTGTTGCTGGACATATAAGAATCTGTATAGGTAGAGAAATTCAGCAGACTATACTATGATGTAATATGCTGAGGAGATTGAGGCTGGCATCTGTCTACTTTAAAATGCATGTCTGCTTGTTATCCTGAGGGCAGAAGCAAATGTGCTAAATTGCTCAATATCATGGTATCTTCCAATATATAATAGAGCCATAGGTAAATAATGTGGATTTCTATATAAAAAAAATATCACTTGATTCCAAGGAACCTCTCTATACTTGTGAAAAACCAAAATAGAATTTACATATCTCTTCCGGGTAATCATATTATTTAAACATGAAGAAAACTGTTGTAGTTTGAATGGAGCATGAATATTCTTGGTGATACTTCTGGTGGTGAAGACCTTTCACTTATTGAGAATTCAATCTCTCTCTCTCTCTCTCTCTCTCTCTCTCTCTCACACACACACACACACACACACACATAAAATGTATTACTGCTAGAATTGGTTTTAGAATTATCTTGTCAACACTTTAAGCTACTCTAGACTGATGGCAATATGATTGTCAGCAAAAGAATAGTATTGTGGAAGTCTCTGTTGTAGATCCTCAGCCGTCTCTTTCTCTATTTGAAGGGTTGAATTTGATCTTTTTTTATTTTTTTATAGCCCTAGATTGCAAGTAAACAACAGTTTTAATCAAATGTGTTTAATGTAGTTGTTGTACCTGACAAAGCCATTGTCTTGGATTGGGTATTTGCTGATGGTCCACCTCAAAATGCAAGTGCGTATGATAACAACCATAATCAAGACTTCCATGCTATTGTGCCAAAGGGTATACCTGATGAACAGTATTGGGCCGAGGAAGAGCAGTTGATATACAATAAACTGCAGGTAGAGAGGAAGTTTAAGGAGGAAGCTATACGTGCCAAGGTTAGTTGGTAATGAGATGACTTTCAGAGGATCACATTTGAGGTTTTACCTTATATAAATCACCATCGTACATAAAATCTTTTGAATAACCCAGTTCCTTTTTTTTACCCTTCTATGCAAAACTATATACATGAGATAGGTCAGAGTAGATTTCTTATTGTTACCTCTCATATAGCTAGGACAAAGTACTGTTTTGGTTTTTGACTTTCCTCTGGTAGGTTATTTAGAGTTTCTTTGGTTTTCAAAAATACTCTCTATTTTCATTGCCTGAAAACTATTTCCAATTTCAGGTTTGCATTTTTAAAGTTTATTTTATATTTATTCTTATTTTAACTTTTGTGGCAAAGAAGCATTCTTATTATTATTATTTTTTTAGTAGTTTCATGACTAGATATTAGTAGTTTCATAGTATTATGCAAATGGCTAGTTGTTCTACGGAGTTTTTTTTTTTTTTTTAAAACTTCCTTTTGCTTCTTGTTTTGTTCCCTGTGTAATACTCTATCTATTCCTGTGACCTTTGCTTCAGTTTGGTTCATGTCTTCTTATAAAAGTTATATGAACAAAATTGAAAAAAAATGCATGAAGAAAAAGCTTAATAAAGGGAGGAAGAGAGAGTATAATCAAATTGGAAACATAGGAAACTCCTTTTTGTTGTTTCTAGAATTTCTGGAAACCTAAGATATGAAAATAGTAAAAGCCAATCAAACACACTTTCATATCTGTTTTCAAATTTAGATGGAAATGAAATGAGGAAATGATTAAAGCAAAACTCTTTTGGTGAGCATGTGCATGAAACATTGTGTTTACTTTTATTTAATGTTGCAAACCCTCTATAATTTGGGGGAAAATGAAAGAAAAAACAAATTTAATGATGGGTATTTAAGCAACTTATCTCTTTCACTTGGCCCTCTTCTTGTTGCAGGCTGAAAAAACAGCACTTATGAAAACTGAAACAAAGCAAAGAACTCTGAAAAGATTTTTGCTTTCCCAAAAGCATGTTGTCTATACCGAGCCTCTTGATGTTCAAGCAGGGAGTGCAGCTACAGTATTTTATAATCCTGCCAACACAAATTTGAATGGAAAACCTGAGGTTTGGTTTAGATGTTCGTTTAATCGTTGGACTCATCGAAATGGTCCCCTTCCACCTCAGAGAATGTCACCAGCAGAGAATGGTACTCATGTCAAAACCTCTGGTGAGTCTCCTCTCTTTATGGATATCTGAAGGATGAATGGAATCTACTGATCTAGCAATTAGCAATATGAAGGATTTTAATGTTTTTTGTGCTGCTAGGTTTAATTCCTTTTCTTCTTTTCACTTGTTTTTCTATTTAATTCAATGGCAAGGTTGTGACTTGTGCAATATGATCAAGTTTCTGCCAAAATATGCATATTATGAATTTTGATGTTGGCATTATAAATTATGTGGCTTTGTTCTGGTTAGAAAACTACTGATCTTCTCTTTAATGAGTTGTTGTGCTACCCCTTTATGTTTTGTTCATCATAAGTTGTAGACTAGCCTTGGTCTGAAGTTTTGAATATTAGGTGTTTGTCAAAGCAAATGCCATATGCAAAACTTTTATAAATGCATAACTACTGCATTGGGCTTTCATGGATCTTATATTGTATCAGGGTAGGTTATTGTGGCCAATTTCATCATAGCATGATCCAAAGTATGTCCTTTTTTCAATCAGTTTGTGATCTACAGGTGAAAGGGCATAATAGTGAGTTAATGATTTATTAACTTATACATTTGTCCCTGAAGAAGCTTTATGATTTTGTGTTTCTGCAGTTAAGGTACCATTGGATGCATACATGATGGACTTTGTTTTCTCTGAGAGGATAGATGGTGGGGTTTTTGACAACAAAAATGGAATGGATTATCACTTACCTGTTTTTGGAGGAATTGTGAAAGAACCACCTATGCATATTGTCCATATTTCTGTTGAGATGGCCCCAGTTGCAAAGGTAAGTAAGCCAATTGCATCAATCATCTTATCTTGACTTCATCTACATCTTAGGACTTATCCATTTTTTAATTGCTTGTGAGTGTTGGCATATAGTGAATTAGAATAAAGGAATGTTACCTCTTATTCCATGGGTGTGCAAAGGTAAGTACTTTTACTGTAGTTATGGTTTTTCCCTTTAATATCTGTTGTGAAACTAAAACCCCAAAAATTGTTGAATAGCATACATGACCATGAAGTTTACAAAATTGCTTAGAGAAGCAGCAATAAATTATTATTATTATTATTATTATTGGAAATGCATAAATGACAAGAAGCTCTCAAGGAAAAGAATTTCAGAGATTTAAGTATGAATAAGTACCAAGTATGGGTTATAGGTAAGCAGAATTTCTCCCAATACAGCCTTGCTATGATGACTTTGTGCATTCCTCCACTGTAGGTGCAATTTTCTCATTCACAGAACTGCAATTTTCTCATTCACAGAACTTTCCTGAAAAGTTGTCATGGTTTTTCAATTTTAAAATTTTCTACATGCTTTGAAGGTTGGAGGCCTTGGTGATGTTGTTACCAGTCTATCCCGAGCTGTTCAGGATTTAAATCATAACGTGGACATCATTCTTCCAAAGTATAACTGTTTGAACCTTAGCCATGTAAGCTTCTTTTATTGCTTTCCTCCTTATATTGCTCCTTATACTCTGCTTTGGATGTTATAATTTTTTTTTCCTTAAATTACGGATATTCTCGCTTCTCGTATTGAACAGAGCTTTATAAATATTATTTAGAGTGGTGTAGCAGGAGTTCTAATGTGAAACTGGTTGGTAATCTAAGAGAAGATAAATATCTTTTTGGTCTATCAAAATGAGAAGAATCATTTATTAAATTTGTAAGATTGGTCAAGCTATCTCATTATACAAGATCATATGCATCTCAATTCCTCCTGCTATTTAGTAGTTCCTTTAGAAGATATTTAGGGCTATTTCTTTTTTGACCCATTTCTTTGCATCTGGTTGAACTTTCTTTCTTTTTTTCCCCTGATGTAGTTACATGTTAATACTTATGCTTGTAATAGCTGTTAAATATATGCCTTCTGATGCAGGTAAAGGATTTGCAATATCAAAAAAACTATTTCTGGCGTGAAACTGAAATAAAAATATGGCATGGAAAGGTTGAAGGGCTCTCTGTTTACTTTTTGGAGCCTCAAAATGGGTAACAGTATTTTGATTTCCTAATGCCTTGCATTTCCTTTTGTTTCTTTGTTAACCATTGTGTCGATGGGTAGTGTTGATGGAGTATAATGAACAAGTCCCACATCGAATAATTAAAGAGAAGGATAGTGGTTTACATAGTGTGAAAAAGGCATTTTGAATACATGGCCCATCTTCACACTTTATCAAGTCCAACTATCAAACACTCTCCAAAGAAAAACTTGGATGGGCCCATCATAATTCTAACATGGTATCAGAGCCCGATGCCTTGCGGCCCCTAAAGATCCATGGTTTGAGATATTTTAAAAAAAAAATAAAAACAAAAGCCTACAATGACAAGCAAATTTGAAAGCCCGGAAAAAAGAAATAAATAAAAAGCCTAAGATGGTAAGTAAAATTTGAAGGCCTACGATGGCAAGCCCCAACTGAATCAAGCTAGTTGGACTTGAGGGGGGTTGTTGGAGTATAATGAACAAGTCCAACATCGAATAATTAAAGATAAGCATAGTGCTTTATGTACTGTGAAGAGGTCAAAACAAATTGCCTTAGGCATTCTGGGTACATGACCCACCTTCACACTCTATCAAGCCCAACAAACAAACACTCTCAAAGCCAAGCCTTGAATCGGGCTTATCACAATTCTAACAAGTGTCACTAATACAAACATAATTTTTCTGCTCATGAAGATTCCCGAGTTAACACTAATCAGCTTGGAACATCAAGGGACTTGTGCCTTGGATGATTCAACTTAGAGCATAAATAGTGAATTTAATTTTTCATTCATTAGCAGTCTGATATATGGTGAGAAACAAGAGAGGATGAAAAGATGGAGAATCTGGTCACAGAAAGAAGAACAGAACCCAACAGTAGTTTTAATTCTAAATTCAAGTATTTGAAATCAAAGTACCACATGAAACCCTTAAACAGGAAAGCCAACTCGATAGCTAAGTAATCCTAAATTATAAAAAATTGGAAATAATCCAACTTATAAAAAATGCCTTTATGATTTCAATATTCAAATTACAAGGAATTATTTTATAATCCTAATACTCATTTTCAATATCCCACTGTCCCTATTCCATGTCCCATTACAAGTCAATTCACAGAGAGATAATATATTTATGTTTTTAAGTGAATGGATCTTGGTATGATGGCATATTTCACCGTTTGCTTTTTATGTTGTTTTCTTTGGAGGCTATCATTGTCATGCTTGATGAAAAGATTGAAATTTATTAACCCTTGGAGATTCCATATCTATGTCTAAGCTATATGTTTCAGTCTCCAATAGTTACTGCTTTGTATTGACTTTCTAGTTCAGGGCAAAATCTATATTGAGATAAAATGAAAAATTAGGTAGGAGTTACTATAGTCTTATAATTGAGCTTAATAATATTTAGAACTGTGGTAACTAAAAGGATGTTTGACTTCCTTTATAATTCATTTTCTAATCATAGAGCGTTACTCTGCTCCAAATTTTGGGAAGGGGTAGGAATTGTGGTGGTGAGGCCATAACTCTGAGAAACTTGCCAGCTCGGTTTTTGACATTTATAATTGAACTTTGTACAGATTGCCTAGCATAGATATTTGGCCAAACTGGATTTGAAGGTTTAAAGCAGTTTATCTCTCCTACACATTCTGATGAGCCCAAGAATGGCTAATGATGAGATACCCTAACACCCAATAACAATTGAGCATAAAAAATTTTCTGCAAGTAAAATCAAAGTGGTGAGTATGTGTCATATAGGCATGAAAGAAACAAAAAGGAGCCAAACGGGCTTCAAACCAACTCAGTTTAATGTTTTAGATCTATAAATTACATTTATTTCCCTTGTGACAAGTGCAACAATTTTGAAGTGATTATAATTTACAAAATTCTGTTTGGCTTAATGATTCTTAAACTGTATCTATTTGCAAATAGCCTGAAGCATTTGTCCTCATCATGATCATTTTAAATTAGCATACTTAAGCAGATTCAACTGCTCCCTAAATTGAAGTATTGTTCATCAGATTTATCTTCTTTCCTGCAGATTCTTTTGGACTGGCTGTGTATATGGCCGTGCAGATGATGGTGAGAGATTTAATTTCTTTTGCCATGCTGCTCTTGAGTTTCTTCATCAATATGGATTTCATCCTGTAAGATATATCATTCTACCTTTAATTGAGCTGTTAATTCCTATAACTTTGAATAAACATTAAACATTTGCTTTCCTGACGTGAGAACTAAATTCTTATCTAGCTGATGGAAACTCAACATTGTCTTCCATTATATCACCATGCAAAACATTATTTTTGTGCATTTTTGTATCTGGTTGTCTTGAGAGAGTTGTCCCCAAGCAGATTTGGTTACCACATTAGTTAGTTGTGATAGATTCTAATATTGTTGATTATTCCTGGCATGTTTATTTGCCATGCATAAGCATAATTGTATCAAAATTTATTATACATAAATATATAAACAAGAACATGTACGTAAAACAGCAGCCTTCCAGATTATCATTTTAAATTTGCATGCATCTGAAGCACTTTTCCAAGTTCTCAGCTTTTCTTTTGTTGATGGGCTATTTCTCTGTTAGTTTTCTAATTGCTTATGTGTCATAAAGGTTAACAATGTAATAAATCCATTTTCTTTTGAAGTAAAAATAATCTTGGAATTCATTATCTGTATCCAAGAATGTATGGTAATTGATGCTCAACTAAAAATGGGCAGGATATCATCCACTGCCATGATTGGTCAAGTGCACCAGTTGCATGGTTATATAAAGACCATTACAAGCAATATGGTCTTAGTAACGCACGAGTTGTCTTCACAATTCATAACCTCGAATTTGGATCCGCCTTGATTGGAAGAGCTATGGCAAGTGCTGACAAGGCTACAACTGTAAGAATTCATTATGCTCTAAAATTTTCAAATTCCAAAACTTCCATGCAGTTTTCATTTAATTACTATAATCATTTTTCTTATTGGTAGATGTAATATTTTCTTTTTTTTTCTGAAGTAATATTTCAGTTTGGTGAAAGAAGAGGATTAAGAACTAATAAAGTATAAACTAAGATAACGTATTCTCCTGAAATTGTTGGAGAATTTTTTTTTTTTCTTTTCTTTTCTTTGGTGAGGGAGGGGGGTGTTGAGAGGGGAGGAGATGAGAAAGATGAAGAGAACCTTAGACAGAAAACATGTCATAATGAGTCATCTAAGATTACCCTTTCTATGAATCTATAACATCATTGGAAGCCAAAGGTACAATCCTCCAGAATCAAATTATTGGTTCGAACTCTTTAAGTACCAAAGCTTTCTGCTTCAATCATTTACTCTAAACCAGGGCAAAAATCACATCGTCTTAAATCCCATCCTCTATATTTGTGAAACCTCTGGAATAAGTTTATAGAAACGTTGGACCTCTGGGTAAAAGTTTTGGGTCATCCATTTTATAAACTTAAGCTTTTGAACAATGTGAAAATAAATAATCATTAGTTGTTGAGCTTCTAACTTATAAGTGACATACACTTTTTCTTGTAAGTTTTGTCTTTCTTATGTTCACTGCTTTTCTTTTCTCTTTTGAGGGCTATAGATTCTCTTACTTGGAATGTGTCTATTGAATTGAAGATATCACTAAAATCATGTTTGGTCCTTCACCTAACAGCTTTAGCTTTTGCAAGAGTTGCTTCATTCTAATGCCTGCACATTGGGCAAACGTTTTTTTGCTTTTTGGCATTAATGTGTCAGTTGATAAACCTGTCGTCTGCTACGAAGGAAACTTTTCAACTCATTTATAATGGCAAGTGACAGCGACTAATAAATTTCTTTTTATATAAATGTAAGGGCTTCATTAAGAGTTTTTAAAATGCATGGATTTAATTGAAACTTGTAAAAAGTTTAGGGACAAACCTGTCTAATAAAACCTAAATTTTATTGAAAAAATATGCGATCAGATATGAAATTGGAGGTTAAGCATGTTTGGCAATCTTGAAAGGGAGGATAGGCTGCTTGTGATTTTCTATCTTTTTCTTCTTCTGTTTCTTTATAGCAGCATGTTCATGATTAATGTTTATGTCAACAGGTCTCCCCCACTTATTCAAGGGAGGTTGCAGGGCATTCTTCAGTTGCTCCTCATCTTCCGAAGTTCCATGGTATATTAAATGGAATTGACCCAGATATATGGGACCCATATAGTGATAAATTTGTACCTGTAAGTATAATTATACACATATATTCTTTATAAACTATGTCTTCTTTATAAGGTTGGGCACTTCTTATTACAGTGCTGAATGACCATTTTCACCTGAACTTTTGACTCCCCTTATTAAGAAACTGCAATGACTTTCTTCATCCTGTATGAGATCTTGATATCTTATGCACAACCCAATTATAATCGAACCATTTAGACTGAAGATACTAGCCTAATCTTTATTCTGTAACTACTTCTGAAATGGTTGTTAATGATTTTGAGACGATGACTATATCCATGGAACCTGAACAATGCATATTTTAAAAGCATTTGTTTTATATGTTTCATAAAGAGCTGTTAGTTCTACCCTTGCAATTGTGATTAATTCTGATGTAATTTTAATTCAGGTATCATACACGGCAGAAAATGTTGTTGAAGGCAAAAGAGCTGCTAAGGAAGCCTTGCAAGGACGGCTTGGTCTAAAAAAGGCTGATCTTCCTTTAGTAGGAATCATAACTCGATTAACTCATCAAAAAGGAATCCATCTCATCAAGCATGCCATATGGCGTACCCTAGAACGTGGTGGACAGGTATTTTGCACCAGTACCTCTATATAAAAGTGCATTTCCTGCATAATGACACATCTATCCTCAGCACATAGAATAGAGCCAATAATAAGTATTTGAGCAATATTTTAATTTTTAGAATTACAAAAAATTATTTTTGATCCCTTCTGTAACATTTTATATTTTCAGGTCAAATGGTTATTTGGCATGATATGAAAGCCTTTCTAAGATAGTGTGACCTTGTACTTCATTCACATTCTAATCCCAAATGTTTCTCATGTGAAGTGACGGCTTGGTTTAGACAAAAAAGCCATTTTTAGCCTTCAATTAATCTAGGGTCGTAAATCAATTGGTATAGGACAGTTATGGTATTGGGATGATTAATATCTTATATGGTACCCCATGTCTTTCCTGCACCCTTCTCAAAACAAAATATTGCGCTTACACCTCTCCATCATATTCATTATTATGAGCCAAGGGTCTATGTCAAAGCAAGGCAGCTTAAACTGATTAGTGGGTTTCATTTTCTCATTGGAATTTGTTTACATATGTTATATTAGAATCTCCATGAATTACCAGGGTAAGCGTGAATGCAGGTTGTGTTACTTGGTTCAGCTCCAGATCCTCGTATCCAGAATGATTTTGAAAATTTGGCTCGTGATTTGCATTCTTCTTATAATGACCGTGCTAGACTTTGTCTTAAATATGATGAACCACTTTCGCACTTGGTAACTTACTGCAGAACACAGGATTTCTGGTATTTTGTCTCCTCATAAAACTGCAGCACAGCGGGATATTGCTGATTCATTTGTCTTTGCCTTTTCCCCAGATATATGCTGGTTCTGATTTCATTCTAGTTCCTTCGATTTTTGAGCCATGTGGACTGACTCAACTCACAGCAATGAGATATGGTTCAATACCTGTAGTTAGAAAAACTGGAGGTTTGTATCCCCCCCCCCCCCCCCCCCAACCAAAAAAAACCTTCCTTTTCTTTTTTTTTTTTTTTTTCGAGTTACCATGCTTTAAACCTTATTTTTCTATAGTTGGATTGTGGATTCCATAATATGATATCCAGGTCCTGTATTCCTTTGGAATTATAACATTCTCTCATAACAGTGATATGATAGATGACTTAAGAGGAATTTATGGTCAACTTCGACGTTCATTCCATCGTTGTGGATCAGTAGTACATTTGACCATGCTCTTGTAATTTTGCAGGACTATATGATACTGTATTTGACGTTGATCATGACAAGGAGAGAGCACAAGCGCAAGGTTTTGAACCAAATGGATTTAGCTTTGATGGGGCTGATGCTGGAGGTGTTGATTATGCTCTCAATAGGTGAGTTATATAGTAATGATTAGGCAGGTATGTCTCAACGGGATAAATTTCAACCTGCCAACTGCAGAACTCCAAAACTACCTGACAATTAGCTTAAAAATTTTAGAATAAAACCATCTACGGCGTCAATTTATGTTGACTTCCAAATAAACACTATACTATGGTCTAGTAGCTTTTTTTTCACCCTAGTGTTGCATGTACATTTAAAATACTACGTTCTTCTTTTCATAACTGAAATATAACATATTCATAGAAAAAGGTTTTCGTCTATACTTGCTCTGGGAAATGCCGACACTGTATTGGGAATTTAGGATCCTTCAACACTGACTTTATTATGAGACTATTAGCTGGAACCTCTTGATGCTTTAGGGACTACAACCAAAATTTGTGCATTTTTACACCATTTGACGCCATTCAACGTTTTATCATCTTGCTTGCTCAATTCACTCAATGTTAAAACATGCTTAGGCCAGCGGCCCGCGGTATCCCGACACACCCCATGGTCTGTGTTTCTAAAGGATTAAAGTTTCCTCTTGTAATATCTATATCTCAAATGGATTTGCTGCAGGGCAATATCAGCGTGGTACAATGACCGTGCTTGGTTTAGCGCATTATGCAAGACTGTGATGGAGCAAGACTGGTCTTGGAACCGGCCGGCTCTTGACTATCTGGAGCTTTACCATGCAGCACGCAAGAGTTAGCAGACGCCAAGTGAGCTGCCTGCAACTTCCAAGTTTCTTTTTCCCTTTCTTGTACAGTTTGAGCAATAAGCTTCAATTTAGACATTAAATGACTGTATATAGAACCCTTTTCTTTTGGTAGCACGCAATAATAGGGTCAGCTTTGTCATGGTTTAGTATGTCATTGTCCTGAGGGACAAGTGATTTTGTTTGGGTGATTCCTTTTGAATAACGGAAACATTGAAATAATAGCAGTGCAGGGTAGATGGAGATACTCAAGTTCTCTTTGTTATCATTAAAATTTTAAATAAGAATAAAGCCATTTTTTAAGCTCTCAATTAAGTGCAGGTTCATTTGAGTGAGTAAAGTGCATAGCAATATGTTTGGATTGTGGAAAATGGTGGAAAAGAGAAGGAAATGGAAGAAATTTTTAGTTATATGTTTTTATATGATTTGGATTTAAATAAACATCTTTTCTTTCTTTTTCATCCGATTTTTCTCAATTTAAACATACATTAAACGAAAGAAGTATATTTGAAGCTAAATCAAAGAGTGTCTAAGTTAATTTTCCCTTTTCTTCCCCATCCTCTTTCCTTTTTTCTTTTTCCTGAAAAATATGCACTATTTTTCACGTTTAATCTTTTAAACATGAAAACAAATACAGTTAAATATTCATAAATTAACACTCAATAAATTAATAATCTTTCTAAAATAATTTTTTTGAGTCTTAACTTGGGCCATTTTACAAAATTAGTAATTTGGATCAATTAATAAAATAATAATTTTTTAGAAGACCTTTATATATTATAAATTAATAATTCTCTAAAATTACAAACATAATTAAGACAAATTAGTAAAATATGAATCTATTGATTTCTTTTGTGAAATTTAATTCTAATATAATAAACTGTCGTGACTTTTATTGAATTTTATTTAATTAGTTAATATAATAAATGTTGTTTAAGTACTAAAAACAATGAGTGCTATTTATTTATTTTCATATATATATATATATGATTAATTTTTTTAAATTAATTCACAAAATATGATACTTATACATTGTATATTAGTGATATACACAATAATTTTTTATGTAATTAAATTTATATTCGTTAAATCAAGAAAATACTCTTTAAATTAATAAATTATTAATTTATTGATTAATTAATACCTCAATAAAATTTTATGGTTCCAACATTATTAATTTATAGAAGTTTTACTGTATATAATAGTCAAATTAGAAAATGAAAAGGAAGTTAAAATAAAATATATTGTGAGTTTTTGCAATTTGACCCCCTTGTGCTAATTTTGATGTTCTAATATCTCCTTTTTCATATAGCACTTAATTGGTAATTGAATACTAGCATACATCTCAAATAATTAACCTTTTTATCAAAAAAACAAAAACTGCTATACATCCAAACAAATATTAATAACTACTATTTTGCAAAATATTTTACCATCATATGGCAGGAGATATTAATGAACTACGTAAATGAGACAAAAAAGGTTCATTTTTATAAATGAAACTTGGGAATTAAAGAGTGGCTTGACAAGCGCTAAAGAGGCATATCAAATTTTTATTTATTTTTACACATTCTTTATAATATAAATAAATTATAAAAATTTTTATTATATTTCAAAAAATAAATAGTGAAGTTATCTAAACTTTTTACTATTTCATATACATTTTAATTTTTAACCTTTCTTTCTTATATTATATTTTATATATTATGTTATTAATATATTGACGTATAGTTTTTTAGGCTACTGACTAGAAGGTCCGAAACTATTATAGATATTTTTGTGTGAATTATTTGCATTTTGCATAAAGTTGAAACATTTAGATAAAAATAACTCAGAAAGAAATAAGAAAAAAAAAAAAGAATTGGACAACTTTTTAATGTCTTATCCCTTGTACATATGTTTTTGCAACACTCTTTTTTTTTTCAATTTAAGAAAAAGTATTATTGCGTTGTTGTTTGGAAAAAAGAATAAAGGACTTTCATAATCAATTAATCGTTTACGTTGGTCAACTTCAAGTTCTTGTTATTAAGAATTTGTATTAATAAGCCAAAAATTGAGAAGAAAAATGATATTAAAAAAATATTCTATTGGCTAATACTGGTATTTATTCGTAATTAAAAAATATTTTATCATTGGGTATGAGATATTATAATTTTTAATTAAAAATTATTGCACTATTTATAACGGTCTACTCATTTATAAGTTTTAATTATCATGTAACTCTCTTACTATTATTTTAGAAATGTAACTCCCTTACCATTTTGTTTGTAACTCTCCATTTATAATATTTTATTACTTAATAGTGGTGAACGGACAGTCCGGGCCGGTCATGGGCTAGCCCGTTACGGTCTTGACTTAAACGGGCTGGTCACGGTTTGGCTCATTTATAAACGGTGTTCATATAGGAAGACCAAAACCGTCCACGTAAGACTGCGAGTCTAAAGGGACTGACCGCGGTCTATCATTTTTTAAAAAAATAAAATAAAATAATATTCAAATAATATAATTTTTAATTTTTTTAAGTAAAAATTCAATAATTTTTTTAGTAAAATAATATTTATACAAGTAAAATGTTACTTTTTTAATATTTTCAAATAACCAATCACTTTAATTTTTTATATTTTCTTTCAAAATTAATTATATTATACTTAATTTTGAAAATTTTATATTTATTTTCAAAAAATTACAATAGTTTTTATATCCAAAATTATTATATTTATTGAATATAAGGTTATAAAATGTAAAAATGTGATAAAATATAATTATTTATACTAAATAGTGTATTTTTTATAAAATTAATAAAATAAAAAAAGACCGCGGTCTGCCCGCGGAGCCCGCGAGCTTAAACTGTTTAAACTCTTTTTTAAACGGGTTTAAATTTCTAAACTCAAGACCACCCATTTATGGACGGTCACAGTCTTAACCGCGGGCCACGGTCTTTTTAAATAGCTCTATCATTACTCTCCTTCATATATATATATATATATATATATATACCCGTTTTGAGTAGAAAGAAAGGGAGATGGGAATGTGATAGAGAGTCTGTGGTGATAGACCTCTACAATGTTTTGGGTTACAGTGTCAATTTAGTTCCTGTTGTTTTGATATCTGAGTAAAACTCAGAAAAACTTATTTTATCTTAGAAGGAAGTTTTGCAATCGCGAAATAATTTCCTTAAGGATAATGTCCCTCATAATATGACTCAAGTTGCGTTTATTACCAAATATTTACAACAATCTTAAGGAAATTAATACTACCGACGCTAACACAGTTGCACCTCTTACATGATTTTCAGCTTCTCTTCCTTCGGCATAATTGCCAGTCTCTTTCCCGCAACACAGTGGTGCAGTGTAAGAACTCAAATTCACGGAGATAATATCATTGATGGATAGGGATCTCCTGCTTGTCTTGAACTGTTGATAAAAAGACAAGCATGGATAAGTAAAAGCAAGGATCATTGTCCATCATTGATATGCTCACTCACTTCTTCTCATTATGAATGACTAGAAATACTCTTGAGTTCTTCATCACTAAGTGTGTATATTATTGTGTGCTATTTTATAATAATAAGTGGGGGATTATTGGAGATTATAAAATATTAATATATATTAATTTCCTTAATATATTTGGTAACCAACTCAGCCGGAGTTGTGTTATGAGTGACATTGTTCTTCAGAAAATTATTTTGTGATTATAAAACTTCCTCCCAAAATAAAACATGCTCTTTTAAGTTTTACTCAAGTGCCAGAACACCAAGAGCTAAACTGACATTACAACATAAAACATTGTAGAGGTCTCTCACTATTAGTACTATTAAACAGGTCAGCCTCTTTTTTAAAATACCAAGACTGCCCGTTCCTAAATGTTAAAACATTGTAGAGGTCTCTCACTGTTAGTACTATTACCACTCTTTTTTTATTTTTTTAAATATTAAAATAATATAATTTTAAATTTTTTTAGTAAAAAATTTAATAATTTTTTATTAAAATAGTATTTATACATATAAAATATTACTTCTTTAATATTTTTAAATAACCCATAACTTTAATTTTTCATATTTTCTTTCTAAATTAACTATATTATGTTTAAATTTAAAAATTTTATATTTTTTTTGAAAAAATTACAAAAATTTTTATATCTAGATTTATTATATTAATTAAATATAAGATTTATAAAATATAAAAATATGATAAAATGAAATTATTTATACTAAATAATATATTTTTCTAAAAAATAATTTTTTTAAAAAAAAAACTCTAACTCGCTTAAGCCTGTGAGTTAGTCCGTTTGGCTTACAAATTACGAACTTTTTTTTCCAATATTACTCATCATAGACTCTCTATCACATTCTCATTACTCAAAACGTGTGTGTGTGTGTGTGTGTGTATGTATGTATGAAAGAGAATAACGAGATATTATGAGAATAAATGGAGAGGTACAAAAATAAGGGCCCGTTTGGTTCGTGAAAACATTTCTTGTTTTCATTTCCAATTCTCATTTCTTAAAATGCATTTTCATTTTCAGTTTTTATTATTTTAAGAAACTTGTTTGGTTTGTGAAGCTGAAAGCTGTTTCCAAAAAATGAAAACAATGAAAACATGTTTGGTATGAATATTTCTGGAAATGAAAATTTTGAAAACATGTTTGGTTAATGTGTTTTCGATTCTTTTCTTATCAATTTTCAACTAAGGTTTCAAATAATTTTTTATCATATTTACACATACACACATATAAAAAAATCAAAAAACAAATCTGTTCAACTTTACAAATCACTTTATAGATTGCCAAATAAGATAATATATTTAATTAAACTTAACAAAATCATATCAAATACATAAAATTAGCTCTACTAATCAAAGTCTTTTTTATGTAAAAATAATACTAATGAGTTCTATTTGCCCACATTTCATTGGCAATATTTTCTCTAACTTGTGCCATTTGAGCAGTCTAAGCAACATCAACAGTAATTCCCTCTTGGTGTCCTAATCCATGTTCTCTTGGTATTGTTGCACCTTCTTGAGAATAATCTTCAAACAGCCTATCAGTAGCATGTTGCATCCTAATGAAGTTATGAATAGTGCAACATGTTGTAGGAATTTGTCTTTGTCTTCGTATTGGATAATTTGGCATTAATTTTAAAATGGGAAATCTTGCCTTTAATACTCCAAAACACCTTTCAATGACATTCCGTAATGAAGAGTGTCTATGATTAAACAATTCATACTTGCCCCTAGGTCGACTTTGTCCATGATAATCTCGTAAATGGTATCTCTGGCCACGATATGGAGCAAGATATCCAGGCATATTAGGATAACCAGAATCAACAAGATAAAATTGATCTGTTAAAAGAAAAACAAATGATTTCATGAGATAACTCAAATGTTCATAAAATATTAATTTAACTACTAATATTTTAATATGTTGATATACCTCCATGAGGTTTCGGAAAATTGTTTTCGGGTTTCAAGGCATCTAAAAACACCCTTGAATCATTTGCTGTCCCTTCCCATCCATTATACACAAAGGTGAACAACATATCAAAATTGCATACTGCCATGACATTTTGTATCACTAAAACTTTTCTTCCACGAAAGGCAGTTTGTTTTGTTGTAGGAGCCCAAGCAGCAACATGTGTGCCATCAATAGCACCACTGCAATTCTATAATTGAAACAAAAATTACCTATAATAACTTTAAAAAACTCATTATCTAAAATACAATAACAACATAAGTAATAGTTTACCTTAAAATAGGGAAAGTATTTTCGATTCTCCAAAATGCGTCTGTGAGTACACCCTTGATTTCTAGGTCTTATGATTGTTGTGCCCAACACGCAAATAGCCCGAAGTACTCTTCTAAACCATTTGCTTACTGTATGAAGAGAATGTTGAAAACGCTCTGCAACAATTATGTGCCGCAAGCTATGACAAACTATGATCAAGAACATTGCCACCGCTTCCTCTACACTTACTTTTTTACCATCCTTAAAATTCGCCACATTTTTTAAAACATCACAGAAGTCTAGAAATACATGTTTATCCATTCGAAAACTTTCATAACATCTAGCTTCATGGCCAACCAAAAATTCAAGAGTATACATCTTTCCCGTCAACATAGAAGTTCTACAAGGCACCTTGTCAATAAAAGACTGTTGATACTCCATGATTAATTGAATCATAATTAAGTCTCCTAGATCATCATCCAAGTCACTCGACTCCGTACTACTTTCAATGAGTAAATTATCTCTATTTTCATCCATGGACATACTGATCTGTTCAAAAGTTTAACATAAATTAATACTAAACTATTAAAACATGTAAAACTAGCATAACTTAGACATAATTGTAGTAAGCATAATCACTTCAAATATATCGATTACGTATAATAAAGTTATACAATTTATAAGTACTAAATGATGTGTTAAAATCCAAAATGATAAGAAATAACAATAATATTGATAAGTTCTACAATCAAGCAACGCATCCTACTCAAAGGATTATAGCCAACCCTTTCGTCTACAATCTGACATCTTCATGAACATGCATCTCCAATCTGGATCCTTGAATATTTTTGTTGCCTTGTTGTACAAAAAATTTGAAACATCATCCATAGAGTCTAATAACTCTATGCACCTATCAATAGAATATGGATCAATTACGGGATTTGCTTGTGCTTTATATCGTTCTGCCCTAGCCTTACTCGCCTCTGTCCTTGCACTCATTGTTTCAGACCATTGTTCCAAGCATGCTTCTAGTTTTTCTAACTTCGATATCTTTAGCTCTTTTCGTCGACGTTCACTTGATGAACTAATTGCCTTATTTTTTTTACTACCCTCCTTAGAACCTTCATCCTCAACATCAACAACATGCACACCTTTTGAAATAAAATCTTCCTCTAGCTCTCGCTCCTCATCTGAATTTGGTGGCTCTTGAGTGGAGGCATGACTTAATGCACCAGTTGCAGTGCTAGTATTGAATATCTCACTTAAGATTTCATAGTTGTGCTCAAAACATGCCTCTTGAATTGCCGATAGAATCGTCCTTTCTGTATAAAAAAATGAAATAAATTTTATTAAAATGCATTTGCAAATATAATAAAAATAATCAATAAATTTTGCACGCACCGGAATAAGGTCTTGCCAAACTTCTTCATTAGCATTTACACGATTTGATTCCATATCCCATGTAACTCCAGTGCGACCCAACAAAGTTGAAAACTCTCGATGTTGAATCCGAAGACGGTTAAACTTTCCTTTCAATCTCTCAACACCATAATTTTGTCCAATGATTTTTGTCAATTCATCATTTACTTCATTCCAAATCTTCAACTTAAATGTTGATGATTGCAATTTATTGCTCTTCACTTGATCATATATTAGTTGAATGAAAGCTTTTGTATTTTGAACTGACCATTCCATAGTATCTCCTTTTTCACTTTTTCCTCCCATTTTGTTCTAATTACATAATATGAAATTTCAATTTATCAAATAGAAAATAATGATGGTGCGTGGTTACATTTCTAAAATAATGATAGGCGTTACATGGTAATTAAAAGTTATAAATGGATATATCGTTATAAATAGAAAATAATGATAGTAAAAATATTTTATTACAATAATTTTCAATTAAAACTTATAAATATTTTAAGAATATTTTTACAATTTTAAATATTCTTTTTAAAATACTCCATTTTTACAACAAATGTTAACAGTTGATGATACATGAAAAGTCTATATAAGTAATTAACTATTTTTGCCCAATGAAAGAACCAATTTAATGGTGAGAAAACATCTAGAGGACTGAATTGAGAGTTTTATATTTGAAAAAACAAATTGAGAGAAGAATTATTTTTTAGGATTAATTCAAAAAATTTTAGCTTAAAAGACCAAAGCGAAAGAATAATATGCTTTAAATACCAAACCATTAATTTGCTTTATTTTTTTTATTGATTTTCTTACTGATAATGCATTTGTTCATTTATATGTTATTTTTGTATCAGAGGATCTATAAATGCTTTTCAAAAGGATTATTTTTATTGAAAAAAATGTTTGAGAGATTAAATTGATCTATGTTTTATTTTCCAACGACTAAATTAAATCGAATGAGATATTTTATGGATTAAATAAGATTTTTTAGGAACTAAATGGAAAAAAAAATCCTTTAAAGAATTGAATCATTAAATGATTTAGTATAAATATAAAAATTCAAGGCTGAAAGGGAAACAAAAATAAGCTGATTATTAAATGCTCAGATCCATATTTTATAAGAATATCAATATTTGAATAGTAGCAATTCTCAACGGCTAAATTACCATGTCTCAATCTTCAACTCACCCTTTTTCTGTTTTAATTTTTTTTTTCAAAATAATCCAACGGCTCTAATTCCTTTCCAACGGTCAAATTCCTCTGGCGACTTAAATTCCATGTTATGCTCCCTCTCTTCGTAAAATATAGCCGTTACTACTCACACTACAAGAATTTCTCATTCAAATCCTCTCAGATCCCCTTCTTCATCATCCTTCCATTCTCGTCAATACTCTTCTCTCTCTCTCTCTCTCTCTCTCTCTCTCTCTCTCTCTCTCAATTCGTTCATGGCTCTGCCGTCAAGCAAGTCTTCGTCTTCATCTTCATCTTTAGCATCGGCAAGCAGATCGAACCCTAGTTTGAGAAATTCGGAAGTCAGTAACCCTCTGAGAAGGAGTTTCAGTGGAAACCCATTCCAGAAACCTTCTGTGATCGCAAACCCTAGAAGTTTTAATCCCAATACTCCCGCCAATAGTCCTTCAGGTATCCTTATCTGTTCATTCAAACTTCTTCTTTTTTTCTTAATTTTCTTTCTTTATAGAATAAATGACGCCGTGTAATTATTGTTTGGTCGCTGAGAAAGTGTGGGAAAATCAAAAAATTTCATTTATTTACTCTGAAACTATGCTATTCTCCATTTAATACCTATATGATCGAAAATAGTCCAGTAGTCCTTCAGGTTTCTTATCTGTTCCATACTTTTTTCTAGTTTCTTTATTTTTCTTTAATTTATGGCTTGATGAATAGAACTAGCAGAATTGCTGTTTGATCGCTGAAAAAGTGTGGGAAAATGAATCAGTTGCTTTTATCTACTGAAAAACAATGTGCATTTTTGTTTCAATAACTATTTAAAGGATATTAGCTTCTGGATTTTTCAGTATCGTGATTCCTTTTTGGTATTTTGCAGATTTCCCGCGAAGAAATTCTATTGGGGGTAGAGAAAACATAGGGTCTTTCCGTGACCTTGATGACAAGGAAAACGGGAAAGATCATCTTCCTAGGTCGGCTAAGGTTCGATCTCCAGCAGCTGCTTCAACAACAAAGAGCACAAAAAATTTCATGTCTCCGACCATCTCTGCTTCTTCCAAGATCGCTGAATCTCCGAGAAAGAAAGTCCTTGTCGAAAGGAACGAGCCTGCTCGAACATCTTTTTCCTCCACCGAAGGAAAAAGCCCCGCTCGGAAGGTAACTTTCGCAGAAGCCATTGAATATAGCGATTCAAGACCAGAATCTGGTTTAGAAGAGGAAAAGCTTCAGCCTTTATTTGTCGCCAAGGAGGAGACAGAGAATCTCAGAGTTCCCATGGTTTCTGAAGATTTGAAAGGTGAAGCATTGGATTTAAAAACAGAAACAGAAGAGTCTTCATTTGAAACTGTAACTGATGAGCCTGATTGTGTCAATCTTGATCCAACTTTTAAGCTTAGTCCTACACCTCCTCCAGTTTCATCAACATCCACCATTATAGCTCCTCTTGACGCTGACCCCTTAATTCCTCCTTATGATCCAAAGATGAATTACCTCTCTCCCAGACCTCAGTTCCTTCATTACAAACCGAACCCAAGAGTTGAACTTTACAAGGAGAGAGAGTGTATGAAGCTAGAGGACAGCTTTTCTTCAGATACAGAAGTAACTGAGGAAGCCCTCTCTGATGGGTCAGAGAAGGAGTCAGAAGATGTGTCTTCTGATGAAATAGTCAGCGATGAAAAAGGCCATGCTTCTGAAGATTGTGAACCAATTGCTCCTACAAGCACACTCATACCAGAGGAAGAATCTGTTGAAGCAAAAGTTGTGGCTAAAGCAGGCTTCTCTATGAGATCAAAATCCATTATTGCTCTGCTTTTGCTTCTCCTAGCTTGTGTATCAATCTCATTCTCAAATTCTCCGGTCTTTGATTCTACTTCGTTCAAAGACCTTACTACTTTCTATCAGACTTATGATTCGTCCGAAGTTTTGGAGTTTGCAAGAGATAACTTTGATCGTTTTTCTGAGCTAGCAAAAGAAAATTTCGATGGGTTCGCTCGGAATTTTCATATCTGGTTTACTGAGTCAATCTCCTCAATTTCAAAGTTGATTTCGTCATTTAGAGGAGGGCATAATTTGGGTCGCTTGCATTATTGGAACTTGACTCATTTGCAGGAGAATACTGAGGTTTGTCAGTTTCCTTATGGTGAGAAACTCATAGGACCACAAGTGGAAACACCAATATTTGAAGAGAATGATGATCCCACAGAGACTCCCACAGAGACTTATGAGGTTGTTGGAGATATTCCAATAGAGAATCGTGGTATGTATTTACCTTTTTCTTTTTTATTCTGTCTTTTTATTTTTGTTTTTTTTTTTGGTGCTAATCTGTTGAACTTGGCCATTCCAATAGAGCATCATGATTCAGCACAAGAAGTTCAGGAAGAGGAACAAAGCTTAACAATACAGGACGTTGAAGAGAATGATGCTGCCAAAGAGGAGGATGCTAGAGATATTTCAGCAGATAAAGAAGAACAAGTTCAGCAAGATATGGGAGTAATTACTGAAGTTGAAAGTGTTTCAGATGCTTCAGAATCTGAGGAAGTGAGCGAACCCAATTTCTCAGAAAGTAACATTGATGACTCAGTTATAGTTTTAGAAACTTCTGAAATCCATACTGAAGTGTCTGAAGCAAGTAATTTAGAAGCAAAGCAGGCACCAGAGAATGAGGCTAGTGTCAATGTGAACCTAAAGGATCAGACAGACATGAACTCTGAAGTTGATGAAACAAAACACACCGACCATCAGCCAGATGATTTGAACTCTGAAATTCAGACCGAAGTGTACAATGACATACCTTTGATAGTAGAGGGAAAATCTCCGAGTGTTGAATCAGTTATTGTTGCATCTTTGCTTCTCTTGTTATCTATAATTGCAGGTACAGCATTCAAGTTGTTTAGGAAGACAGATGAAGGAGGAAAAACAATGGCTACTACTACTACTATTTCTGTGGATCAACCTCACTTGGCTGAGGCTAAGACGTTAGATGTAGATCCCAAAGAGGAGGCTCCACTAGAAAAGTCGTCATATTCTCTGAGGAATGGCCCTACAGAAATGGATGATGTGGTTGGAGAGTCATGCCCTTCAGAAGTGAGCACCTTTAGGATGAGTTCATCCTCTTACAGCCAGAAAGCAGTGAAGATGAAAGAACAGAATGAAGCTGAAAGCATAGAGAAGAAGCCCAGGAAGAATTATAGGAGAGAGTCTCTTGCTTCTTCAGACTATTCTATGGGTGGTGGTTCTTCTTCCTATGGAAGTTTTACCACATACGAGAAAGTCTCAAGCAAGCATGTGAGTCTTCTTTCTCTTCTGGCTTCCCATTCTTATTATATTGTGATTTCTGAATCAATATTTATTCTTGAGGGTCAACTTTTTTTTGTCTTTTCAGGGACATGGGGATGCGGAGACAGTTACTCCAGTGAGGCGTTCAAGCAGGATTAAAAGTTTAGCCACTTCTCCCTTGTGATGGTGCGTGGTTTGTTTGTCAGGTCCATTGCATAACCCGGCAATGTTGGTATTGTGAATAAATGCTAATTAGTAGATAGGTTTTGACTTGTAAGCAGAAGAAGCTTTATCTTCTGAACCTGATCATTATTCTGTTCATTTTGTAGCTGGAGGAATGTGTTTTGAATGAATGACTGATAACTCTTTTGAAATTTTGTGGGACATTTCCTATCTGTTAGTTGATGCATTTGAGCGGAAAATTAATAAGGGAGGGCCAAAAAAAAATTTAAGACTTACTTTCTAAACTCTACCATTTGTATGATCTGCTTCAATATTTAGTGAGTTTTTCAAAAAAAATGTGTGAATAATTGTTGTGGTATTATGGTAATATGGAGCTGTGTTTGTGGTATTATATATTAAGTGAGTTTTCCTGGGGATAAAATAAAATAAAATTGTGTGATAAATGTTGTTGTGGATAATGCTAATTAGTAGATATTCAAATATTATGTATGCGTTTCATTATGGCAATATGGAGCTGTGTAGTGGTTAAAGGGACATTATATATTAAATTCCTTTTAACGCCTTCTAAAAAAGTTGGAAGAAGATTAATAATATCTAGTTGATTAATTTCTAATAATAAGTCACAAGTTAATATTTACTCAAATATCTTCAAGTAAGAACGATGGTAATGTAATTAATTCATGCTACAAGAAAGGAGACCGTATAATACTGATTGCATGGTAAAATTTTCTGAGGTGATCACCACCACAACCACCTTGGATTAATAAACAGTGATGGATCAATGCAAAATCATGACATGAGGGTGGGGGAGCTGCTTGGCAAAGGTAAAGTGTTACAAGCAGGATTATGGGCAATCTTTTTGGGTTCTCAAGATTGCAGAAATTGTTCTACTCATCATCCTCTAGAATCTCTCATTGCAAATTACAGGTGCCTTTCTTTTAGCTTCAGCGATTTCAGAATCAGAAAAATTAGCGGACATCAGAATTTGTGTATAGCTTCCAAGAAGAAAGAACTCAGCTGCGCTACTCCTCTTTCTGCTAAAGTTTCAATCTGTGTGTTGAGAAAAACCGCACTTATTATGCTTTTCTCCGTAGTCTCTTTCCAGAACCTCTGTTACTTCTTTACATCTGTTATGCTTTGGTTTTCTAGTACTGTCTTAAATATCCTCTTTCTATTGAGAGCTATACCCACGTTTTGTATGCTTTGATTTCAAAAATAAATGATTTCAAAAATAAAAGAATAGAGACATTTTGTAAACAAAGTGCTTAAAACCAACCAAATCAAATCACCCAAAAAATAAAGCTGAATAAGTATGCAATTTTGAATAAAAAGCTTGGTTTGATTTTGTTTAAGCTTAAAATTAGTGGCATGTCCAGATCTCGGTTGATGGGCAAAATTTTAATTCATTTTTTTGGATCTGATGATAATTTTTTAAATTAATTTCAATTTATTGCACAAAAACTTAAAAAGCACAAAAACTTTCTTTTTCTAAATCCTAATTGCATAATCAATCAACCAATTTGATAGAATTAAACATATGTACAAAAACCTCAAATTTCAAGCTGTAATATAAATGTGTGTTTATATTCACATACAATCAAAATGTCGAGTACTAGAATGGTTTGGTCATAAGAAAAAATTAAAAAGAAGTTTGTACGAGAAAATGACGTTTTATGTGAGAAAATACTCTCAGGGACTATAGTGAAATGAATGAATTGAAAAGAAACTTAAAGGTTTAATGTGAAATGATAGTTTTTCTTTTAAGTTTCCAATAGTAACTAATAATTTAGCCCGTCTTTTCGCGATTTACATAGTAAGTTAAATTATTAAAGCGTATAGTAAATTGAATTATTAGAAATATCATTTTCATTAATAGTAAATCGAATATTTTATTAACGTATAATATCAAAATACTATTGACTTTTCTTATAAATACGCACTTTCATTTCAATTCTAAACTCACAACTTCAACTTCTCTTTTTCTCTCTTTAAGTTTCTCTTGCTCCGATGCTGAGCCTTTGAGATTTTGGGCCTTTTTTTTTCAGCTTAGGTGAGGATACTATGCCCTTTCTATGTCTTTCAAATTTTAGAAGTTATTTTCTTAAGTATGATCTGTGATTGCGGTTTTGGCTGATCTTCCACATCAGAAAAACTATCTTAGCTATATATTATTTTGATTCTTTAATTACCAAAATAGGATGTAAACTGTGAAGAATACGTGTCTAGGAAAGTTTTGACTAAGGAAAGACCTGGTACTTAAGTGTGTCCATTGTGACACTTCACTCTTTTTTGAGAACTTACATGATGTATTCTTTTATAGATTGTATTCTCTATTTTTTATATGAATAATAATCGTATATATAAATAGTACCTGTACATATGAATAGTAATCATATGTATAAATAGTGACCGTATATATAAATAGTAACCCTACATATTAACAGTGTTTGTACGAAAACAACCTTAACTTATTTTCTCTAATCTTTCATGAAAATCTCCATAGTGGAACACTGAAATTCACATGCGTACTCTTAGAGAAGTGATATTCGTACGGAATCCATGTGAGTGAAACGACCCCGTTTTAATAAGATTTTAGCATTATTGGTCATAAAAAAAATATCGTAGGACACTCCCAAGATTCATAGGGGTAAATTGGATTCAGAGTGGCGAATCTAGAGAGATAATTCAAAATTAATCTAGAAATATGGATAAGACAAAATAAGTATTTCATGATTATGTGAAGTTTGAATGTTTTTAAAAATAACTTAATTGTTATCTTGATTTGTGGTTTATGAACTTATAATATAGTTATATACGATACTTGTTGTATGAATAAATATTACATTGTACTTCTGATTATGATAAGAAATACTGTACTATTGATTGTGATTGAGCGGGGCAGTACCCATTCTCACAGCAAGGTGGAAAACCTTGTTTAAAGGGTGTCTTTAACCAACGAGTATGGAGACAACTATTCCCTCAGTAAGGATATAGTCCGGATCGGTAATAGATCCGTGAAGCGTCCTAGCTGAGAGGATGAAGTTGTGCGTCATGGCAGAAATAAATAAATTTGGTGAGTCAGCCCATGTGCGCTCTCTGGGATATCTTATCATTGATTAGTACTAGTACCGTTGGTTGAATTTGATGAATTTATATCTTTTAGTATGTAATTTCTAACTATGTTTATTGGTTGAGTTTGAGCCTTTGGGTATACTTGCATGACTGGTGATGTATTTGAATCTTATTAACGCGAGGTCGATTCGCTCACTGAGTTTTTAAAGCTCACACTTTCTGTGAAATCTTTTTATTCAAATCAGATTGCTAGCGAAGAATATCTGCTAGAAGAGTAGATCACTTCGGATCTTTCTACTGTCGAGTAGGCCCCTCTTTGTTGTAGATTATGTTGCTCTGTAATCATTTATGATATCTAGGTGAGGGGTTTGGCATCTCTTGCTTGTATTTTAGTATAATAATGTATTTTATAAAGAGTATCTATTATTTTATGCAAGTTATCTCTGTGTATTTCAAATAAAGAAATTCGATATGTTTTCTTCGTATTTATTTAATAAGGAATGATTATTTTGATAATATGGGGATAATTTCTAATAATTTAACTCGTGGGTAGAATATATGGAAAAGCTTACAATGATGAAAAATTCATCATTGTGCCAATCATGTGCTCGAGTAATGGGTCATAACGCAAGCTTTTACAAAGAAGTCTCTAATAATGGAATGAAAAATTAACCATCATCAAGAAAAAAATTTATGAAATTGATTGCTCACAAATATATTACTCATGATCCTAATTACATAATCAATCAACTAATTTGATAGAATTAGACATATGTACAAAAACCCCAAATTTCAAACTTTTACAAAAAGGTCCCTAATAATGAAATGAGAAATTAACCATCATCAAGAAAAAAATTTTCATGAAATTGACTTCACAAATATGTTACTCATGATCCTAATTATATAATCAATCAACCAATTTGATATAATTAGACCTATATACAAAAACTCCAAATTTTATACTTTTACAAACAAGTCCCTAACAATAGAATGAGAAATTAACTATTATAAAAAAAAAAATTCGTGACTCTGCTGGGGAGTGGGGGTCTTGTGATTATGAGCAGTAAAGAGGGACTGAGTCACTAAAAGGGGTTCAAAAAAATATTAAAGGGGTTCAAAAAAAGGAGGGGGCAAAATGAAACAAAAATTTACCTACAAATTTGTAAAATTCAGGGCTGCACCCCCCTCAATTGCATATAGCTCTGCCCCTACTCAAAATCAAATAGGATTGAAGCCCTTGAGCACCACTAATACAAACAAATATGGATATAAAAAATTGTTGGTTTAATAAATGATTCAAACTGGGGTTTAACACTATTAGGATTTAGGGTTTAGGGTCCCTTGAGCACCACTAATACAAACAAATATGGACACAAAAAATTGTTGGTTTAATAAATGATTCAAACTAGGGTTTAACGAACCTAGATTCACTTTAGATAATTCTCTTCAGAACTCCCTCAAGATGACACAGAGTAATCATTAAAAAAAAATTTGACCTTTTTTTTTACCTAATGAATTATTAGATCCAACAGGTGAGAGCTTCTCCAATCCCTCCAGATCCTGAAGGGGATCCTCATTCGAAGGTTAACATTAGAGTGTTTTTTATAGGTAGAAAAGTAATGCGAGCGAGATTGATGTAATAAAAGAAATAATGAGAAATTGTCAAAATTATCCTCCTAAAAAATAATGTTCAAAGAACCAGACCGAACCAGCCAGGTCAACTGAAAAATCGGTGAATCGATCAAGAAACAAATTCGATTTGGACTAGTAAACTTGTGAAAAATCGATCAAACTGGTAAAATTGACCTGTTCAACTTGTTCAAACGATTCAATTTTTTTTTGGATTTTTGGATTTTTTATTTTTTAAAATTTTTACTAAATATTATCATGTATTTTTAAAAAATCTCTAAAAATTTAAGCTATTAAGAAAATATCTAAGATTGGTATAAATATATATCTATAACATGCCTAGAATATTTTAATATTATATATTATATATTTTAATATTTTAATATATTTTAAGTATTACTAGTTCAACTGCAATTCTACTACAGTCTGACTATTGACCCTTGAACCAATGTTTTGGCCGATTTAATGACCGATCAGATTTTTTGAACCTTGTTCAAAAATAATAATTTTTTTTAAAAAAAAGCAAAAGTATAATTCATGTCTTTAATGTATATATCAATTTTTTATTTATACCCCTGAAGTTTATTTTTTGTTAAATATGTCCTATATATTTTAATTTTTATTAGATATTTTTTTGACACTATCAAATTAATTAACAGTAAATGTTAACTAATCTACCATGTAATCAAAATAACTTGCCACGTGTACTCATAGTCAAAAGTCTGATGTATGTTGCAAGCTCTTTCTTTGCATTGCCAGTTTAATTTGATTACTATTATTATTATTATTATTATTATTGATATTTTTATAATTTTAAGTTATAAATACAAATGATAAGTGATGTAACAACACAATTTTTAATCAATTAATTTGATAATATTAAAAAATATATATTTAACAAAAATTAAAACATATAAAATTTATTTGATTAAAAATAAATTACAGTGATATAAATAAAAATTAATATAAATATTAAAATATAAATTATATTTTTATTTAAAAAAAATATGAATTATACTTTTACTTTTAAAAAACTGAAATCTTAAAAAAAATACTTTATTTTTTTTTTTCCTACTTACTATTACTAAACACACCATTTGTTGAGACAGAGGGGAGAGAGAGAGGTAGGACAGCTAAACTCTACACCTTTACAGCAAGAGAACATAAATGATCCAAGTACATAAAAAAGTAGGTAGGCAAAGCCAGGTTGAATGATGACCCCAAGTTGGTATCCTCCTCCAAAATTACCTGTACCCTCTCCGATCTGTCACCATCCTCATGTGAATTCATGTCTCTTCTTTCACTTTCTCCCATGCTCCCATTCCCTCTTTTCTCTTTCACGTGAATACCTCCCATTTTGCTGTTACTCGTAATACGTACTAATTAAGTAATTATCCTGATCATATTAATACCATAACACCAAAGCACATCATATATATGTCTCTGCTTTCAAATATTCTGACCCAAATGTCCCGTACATATTAAACTCATTGAATTATACTAATTGTAAAATGCCTATTTTTTAATCGTACTTAAATATTGACACTCAGACACACAGTTTCGCTGGCGCAATAAAGTTCCCACCTTGGTCATTCAATGCATTACCGATCCCCTGAGTAAGACAAAGTTATATGTATGTGATTCAAAGCAAAAGCATATATATATATATATATATACACACACACTAACTGGACGACTTTCTTCATTAGGAGAAATTATATATCTGTCATTGTTAACTAAATCGGGCTAGATTTACATGCCCAAAGATGCCCCATTAACTATCGTAACGTTAAGGGGGAAAAATGGAAAGTAAATTACATATACAATTAATCTCTCTCTCTCTCCCTCTACAAATATACACGATCACCGCACTTCTTTGTAATAATAAAATATAGGTAAAAATAATATTTTAATTCTCTATATTTGTTTTAAATTTTATTCTAAAAGTTTTATATTAGTTTCCTATATTTCAAAATCTTATTATACTTGCCTTTTTTGTTATAATCATTAGTTTATGTAATAAAATTGACATGTTATTAATTAAATATTGACATTACTTATGTATATGACTGTCAACTGAATATTATTAGTGTCCCACAATGTAATGCACAAGGTGCCTTTATGCTTCCTTTCTTATGTTGTCTTTTTGTTTTTTTGAACATAGAAGTCTTTATTAGTCATCTTGGGAATTATACATGATAAAACTAATCTTTAGTCAATAATTCTGTAGATAGACTGTGTCAAAGTTGGATCCAAATTCATAAAAATTAACTACAGTTATAATTATGGCTAAAAATTATAAAACTATAGCTAAAAAGAATTGGACTCTCCAGCTAGTTAGAACGAATCTAAACGCATCAAAGTTTGGACAATAATGTGTCAACTTTATTATATAAAATAATAATTCTAACAATAAATGACTAGAAGAATAAGATTTTGAAATATAAAAGATTAATATGAAAATTTTAAAATATAAAAAAACTAAAATATGCATAAAGGACAAAAATATTGTCTAAAATATACTACGCACCAGTCCAATTTCATCTTGTTTGTTTATAAAAGTTTGTTGCAGTATGTTTTTTTTTTGACGTTCGATAGCACAGACGCCACTTAATTTTTAACTTACATATTTATTTTATTAATTTAAGAACATTAATTTTACATTTTTTGATATATCACCAAACAAAGATTTAAACCTATGACTACTTGCTAATATAGCCATATCCCTTACCACTAGATCTAGCGCACTATTGATAGGAGAGGAGATATATATATTTTTAAATACTTGCCAAACCAAGAAAAAAATGTAATTTACTAAAAAAGAAATGAAGTTACCTTTAAAATAGGGTGTAGTTGGAGTTGGGAAGCAGCTTAGGAAGGTGAGAATGTCGAGAGTGTAGTGATTGTGAATCAATGTTCGTACTTTTGCCAACACAGCAACATAATGATGCACCTCTTCACTATATAGAGCCTCGACTTTTGCTCCTTCGCCGCCGTTAAGCACCTCTTCTTCAAGCTCCATGCCTCCTCACAACGACGTCGTTGCGCCTCTGACGAACCAGACATACAGCAGCTGTGATCATCCATATACGTATATATATAATATAATTAATCTGGTTCTAGAACAATGTGTTAGCTAGAGATTAGAGGAAGAGGAAGATGAGAGAGAGGAAGGAGGAAGACGGAAGAAGGAAGAAGAAGAAGGTGGAGAGTGAAGAGAGGAATTAATTAAAGCTAAGGAATAAGGAGGAGAATACTGTGAACTGTGAAGGAATCATTACTACTGGGTATGGACCACAGAGAGAAGTGGGGTTGTGGTCCTGGAGGTACGTTCTGACTCATGAAACTGTGTGTGTCCACGGCGATCGATTTCTGGATTGGCCCCGTGAGAGACACCAGAACCTACTGTATCCCAACTTCCTCCCAACTAGGGTTCTTGTGCATACAAAATAGTTTAATCAGTCATTTCGAATTTTATTTTTTATGAATATAATTGTATTAAACTTGATAAGTAGAATTTTGTAATCTGTTTATGATTCTCCTTGATTTATATTTGGATTAGTTGGCATTCATATAGCATTTGGATCCTAAATGATGTAAGAAAGGTCAAAAACTCTCTCTCTCTATATATATATATATATATATATATCCTTCAACTGTGTTGATGCCTTCTGCTTCGAAGGATTAATTTCTCCAAAGTACACTTTCATTAGACTCTCCCTTTTCAACTGTGTTGATGCTTTTTGCTTCCAAAGATTAATTTATCCACAGTACAATTTCATTAGACTCTCTCTTAAGGCTTAAACTCCATCTCTCTCTCTCTCTCTCTCTCTCTCTTAATTTCTCCAAAGTACACTTTCATTAGACTCTCCCTTTTCAACTGTGTTGATGCTTTATGCTTCCAAGGATTAATTTCTCCAAAGTACTTTTTCATTAGACTCTTCCTTAAGTGTTAAACCCCATCTCTCTCTCTCTCTCTCTCTCTCTCTCTCTCTCTCTCTCTCTCTCTCTCTCTCTCTCTCTCTCACCTATTTTACTTGTCAATTGAGTGGGTTTAAGCATAAATAAATTTAGCCAGTTACAAATGGGCTTCAATAATCAAAACCATTTAGCCTGGAG
Organism: Biancaea sappan; assembly: GCA_037074585.1. Classification (NCBI taxonomy): domain Eukaryota; kingdom Viridiplantae; phylum Streptophyta; class Magnoliopsida; order Fabales; family Fabaceae; genus Biancaea; species Biancaea sappan. The sequence continues at coordinate 84,572,555 of CM073490.1, read as the reverse complement.
GTCATACATGATGGGAGAGGCCAACCTTTTTTTTTTACGGAGTTTAATTTATTCTAAATATAAAATGATATTTTACATAGTATTATATTCAACAAATGTATCAAATTTAGGTATAAAAAAGTTTATAATATTTTAAATTAATATAGACAATTCAAATTTATATATAATAAAAATATTTTTTAAAAATTAAGGTTAATGATAATTTTAAAAAATTAAAGAGTCAATATTTTACAAGTATAAATTATTTTTAATAAAAATTGCTAAAGTTTTTTACTACATTTTTTTAATATTTAATTGGTTAAATAAAAAATTAACAGAATAACAAATATAAGCATTGAAATGGACTTCACACATAGTGGACTTGGGCACTTGGCGCATAAAACTAGTGGCTGGTTTACCCTACAAGGCTACAACTCATAAAGCAATACACATGGTTAATTATTATTTTTTGTCAAATAAATATAAATTTCATTAAAATAGCACCAAGTCAAGGATTATATAAGATAGATCATGATTTAAGAATCGTCTAATATATTACAAGCCTAAAACTATGGGAGAGTGCTACATGATCCTAACAATTAGTACTAGACACATACAATAGATTTGTGAGACTATACTGAAGCAACACATCTCTGACCCTCAATCTAGCGGACTAAAAGAGGCAATACACCCCTACCCTAAATAAGAGCTAGTCTTCTAATAATCCCAATAAAATACAAGTTGATATATATCCCATAAACTAGCCTTAAGAGGGCTGGTAAGGCTCAGAAGCCAACCAGTTTTTTTTTTTTACTTATAAGATAATGGATCTGGTCAGCAAAAACACAGAGGCCCATGGGGATTACTGGAGATAGTTCTTCAAAGTTGCCGTTGGGTATGAATAGAGTGAGTGTGATAGTAGGGAGGACCACCGAAAAGGAGACTTCTGTCTTGATCAAGGGATCCGGTGATGGAATCCTAGATTTTGATTCAAAGCTCCACCCTAGCGTTGGAAGGGGAGAAGAAAATCTGGTAGCACGGAGAAGCAAGAATAGTGCTCCACTGGCCTCCATCATTGAATGCCATTCCTTCAACAGAAGAAAATCGATCGTGCCTCCTCTGCCTCTATCGTCGACGATCATACCTTCAATGGCACCACTAGCCAGCCTTCGAGCAGAGGGAGAAGAAACTAGGACAACAACAGAGAAGAAGTTCCAAAAAAAACGTAAAGATCTTGCCTTTTCTGTCTTCGACCATGCTCCTCCAACATAGGTACATGCCGAAATCAACAACCATAGAGCTCATTGAGAAGAGGGGAAAGGAAACTGGAACAACAACAAAACTCTTTCAAGAAAAGAGGAAATCTTCTACAAGAGAAGGAAAGACACTGTCACTGAGCAGAGGAAATAGATAGGAGAAGAAGGAAAGGGAAGGGTGAGGGCTACCCCTTACAAGCAGCGGCAGAGACAAAAAGAAAACCGAGCTAAGAAGGTTTTTTCAAATAATTAGACGACTGGTTCGGAATACACACATGGTTAATTTAGGATAAGAAGAACTTATATTTTATCTGGGCTAACGAATTGAGTTTAGGTTAAGAAGGATTTTTATTTTTATTTGGGCCTAACCAATTGAGTCTTAAGCGTAATTAAGTTGAGAATCAATTCATTTTACGTCCAAAAACCAAAATCTCCGTGGAAAAGGTTTTCTTTTAAGTAATTATCATTCTTTTTCTCTATAATTTTTCTAAAAAGTATTTAATCCAAATCTGACATATTATATGTGTCATGAAATAAAAAATCTGACTAAATCGACCAATCTAACAAAGAATCGATTATTAATCTATTTCAATTAGCTCTTTAGATTAGCTGCCCTGAGAAGACCGGCCTAATAAATGGTTACGCTGGTTTTCAGATTTTCCTTTTTTTATTTTGTAATTTACTGAAACGGAGTCAGTGTTGAAGAAGAAGAAAAAATTCATTGATATATAGCCATTACTGAGAAGAAGAGATAGGTAATGTGAAATAGAGAAAAGGTGGTACCGGAGCCTGCAATGTATGTAGTGGAAAGTGACAAGGAGATGCACCTAAAGGCTAAAGTCTTGGGCTATGTGCACTTAAAAAATGAAAAAATAAAATAAAATAAAATAAAACAAAATAAAAAGTTGCATCATATCACCGTGGGTTTACGGGCACAAGTGGACCACAGATTTTGTAATTTTATATCAAAATTTGATTTTTTTTTATATTTCGAAGTTATTGTTAGAATTTTTAATATAAATATATATAACAATATTTTATTAATGAAAAATTATGAGTAACTCCTAATTTATCTATATAAAATTAATATATATATATATATATTTAATTATTATTCAATTACAATTATACTACGAATAAATTAATGAACCTTGAAGTGATTCTTTCATAGATTCAATAAAAAACAATTATTGATATTAAGTTTGTAATTAATAATTAATAATGTTTCAATAGTTTCACCAAAAATTTGTTTGCTTATTCTTCAATTTTTTAATTATTTAAATCATTTACATATTACTAATAATATAATTTAGCTTTATTTATAATAATAATCACACTAAAAAACATCACAAAAATAAAATTTCCAATAATTTATGTTTAAATATTTTGTTGTAATCTCTAATTTATATGATATTATCATGTTTAATGTTATATATAATATATATAAAAGTCATTTCTTCTTTGGCTTTAGCAATGTTTTGTGAATCGCTAGTAAAAGTGGCTTAGCAATGTTAGTGACAATAGGTAGCCAAAATCGTGGCTAAACCAATCACAATGCTTGGCCTATTGACAATTTTGCTAATCGGTACTATTGGATTTAGCAGGGGTTTAAGGGGGGAAAAAAAACGCTAAATCTGATTTTTTTTTTTAGTAATGATTTATGTATACTTAAGCACATTTAAATTTACAATATTATAACATGTATATGGTACTATATATGCCATTTTGTTTATTAAAAATGTTATATTTTATGTACGCGCCTGCGTGTGAGATGTAAAACTTGTGATTGATATTATATATGAAGATATATAAGTATTATGAGTATGTATCCATTTTATCCTTTTCAATTTCTTTGAATAACGTAGAGCAATATGAGACGCGTCTAACTGGATAGTAGGCACTAACATGTGGCAACAAAAGTGGTTACATCACTATTTTCTAATAACAATGCAGGCGGTATTGGAATTATGGACTAAATTAAAACTTTTTAGAAATATTTAAGATAAAATTAATATAAAATAAAGTTTTAGAACGAAATTAAAATTTTAAAAATTTATAAATAAAAATGATTTTTTGCCTTTATATATATGTAATATGTTGTTTATTTCATTAATAAACCAAAATTGCATGCTTATAGTCTCAGTTATCTAATAAATATATATTAAAATAAAAAAGTAAAATATTTTTTTAATTAAAATCCATATATATATATATATATAGGGATTGGTAGTTCGATATTCATAAAAAATCCCATTAATAAATTTATATAATTACAAATTTGCTATATTCAAAAAAGTGTTGTAGAAAAATATATTTTATTTGCTTTGTTTTTGAAAAGGAAAATTAATTTTTGTAAAATATACCATCTAAAAACAATATGTCAACTTTTTTTTTAAAAAAAATTGTGAAAATACATACTATATAGGTCTTATAGTTTTGTATTTTTTTTAATTAAAAGGAAGCTCCAACTTTGATCTTAAACTCATAATATCCAATCTCATACCACATCAGCTATATATTTCGGTATTTTTATAATTTTGCACTCTTTTATTTAAAAAGCAGGTTGAAAGGAAAGGATAAAAATAAAAATTCATAGATAATAGAATAGTTAGAATATATTTGCAGTTAAAATTAGTTACGTTTTGTTATAGGCTCTTTGTTATTTTTTATAATAAACTTACGAATAGTTATAAATTATTATATTCCCTAATCAACACACAATAAATAAATAAATATATACATATATATATATAATAAATATCACAAATATATAGTATTTCAATTAAATTTTTTTTATAATTCTGTATGATTAATTTTTTAAAAAAATTTTAAACATGATACTAAAGATATAAAAAAACTACACTTAATTCTATTCTATTACCTTTTTAATCGTCAACACATATCAATGAGACCAAGGTCAACAACAAAGTTTTTTTTTTTTATAATGGCCAATAAGATTTAAATCAAATCATATTCAAAAAAACAAAAAATTATATTGGTCAATATAATAAAGGCCTCTAAAAATTAAAACAAAAAAAAAAGATAATCTATCAAAAAAACTCTGAAACCTATTAAAGAATCTAGAGAAAAAGCATACAATGAATTATCAACCAAAGAAGACAAATCAAAATATACACATGTAGATCCAAAATTCTTTTAAACAATTAAACATCAAACAACATCAACTCAAAATACAGTAAATTAAACAAAAAAACTTACAAAGAGACCAGATCTGAACACAAATATGGAATAAAAACACTGAAAATAAAAAAATTATAAGGAAACTATATTTGAAAATAGATCAAATTATAACTTTTACAACGAAAAGATGAAAACTTCTACAAACAATAAACAAAGAGAAAAACTATAAAAAAAAAAGGGGAGGGAGTAGGATTTACACTCAGGTAACTCCCACTGTAACCACAGCGAAAAAGAAGCAAGAAAAAGGAGCGAAAGAAATTACCTCAAAATATTTTCTCCTTCTTTTTTTTTTTTGTCATCAGGTTAATGTCAAAAACAAAGATTGGTGGAACTCATTGAAAAGGAATACGAAAGGAATTCAAATGAGAAAAAAAATTAGAAAATAATATAAAATAGCAATTTTTTGGGGATAAAAGCGCACCGTCTCGGAGTACAGCGAGAATTCTGGGAGGCGATACATACGGAATGCGGTAACAGAAAAGTGTGTATATATATATATATATATATAATGATAAGTGGAGTTTCCGTGTCACAGCGAAGTAGAAAACCCTGATAAGTTTCTTTGCCAGTAAAGCCTTCCTTTCCTCTTCGTAAGATTTTTGAAAAATACGGTAAATTATCCTTTTTTTACTCTTTGACTTTGATTCACACTCTTATTATATTCCCTGTCTCTTGAGTTTTGGCACTCGGATCATCGATCATACCTTGTTCGTTATGTTAATTTGGTTTTGTTTTACGGTTTTACTCCTTTTTCTTTATCACCGTTTTTGGGGGGTGTGGGGTGATTAATGTTATCTGCAGTTTGTGAATTTTCGTTGTTTGGAGTGTGCAGTGAGCCATATATCACCTTGCGAATTTTATCATGGCCAAGCTTTCATTCAAGCGGGAACATCCATTGGGTACGCTTTTATTTGCTGTTAGCTATCTGGGTGTTGTGGTACTGTTTAGTTTAATTGAATTCCACAAATCTTATATTGTATTTAATATAAAAATATTGGAGTGATGTGTTAAGCCTACCTCTTACTGTTTAAACATTTTGTTGAAATACTTTGGGCTTATGGACTTTAGATTTTTTGTTTTCTGCTAAAGAGTTCGTCTATTGGAAATTATTGGGAAGTACTTCGGGTAATTCTCTGGGTATTTTTACAATGAGGATGATCTTTTGTAATTTTCATATGGATAGAAGGACGTATGTGTTTATTTTCTTACTTTAGCAGGGTATGCATCTCTCTGCCAAGATTGTTACACTGATCATGGTTTCAGTGAGTGATATTTAAAACGTCAGTTATTTCTTATTTTAGCATATACATCTCTCCAGTATGAATGCATGATTATTACATTCATGTTTTCATGTCAAATGTTCTAAAAACTTGTTTTTGACACTCAACAATTGAAGATAAATTTCAGGAATGATGATTCTAACCTCTGCATGTAAATCTTATGAATGGGGTGGATTTTGTAAGTCATACTGACAATATTATTTGGTATTTAATATTTATCACTTTATTGTAGATGAAGTTAGCTTGTGGTTTACTTAATTTGACATTAGATAGTACTCTGCGTCAAAAGTATTACCTAGTTCTTCCTTTATGTTAATTAGATAAACAATTTAGGACTTTATCAATTGGATACGGTCTGGTAATAAGGGGGAAGAGCAATATGCTGTGAAAATGAAGTTCACAAGGTTGTATTTTTAGTTGGGTTAATTTCTTTGAAACTTTCTTATTCTTTTGGATACATATAAAGCACTTCTTGTTGTTGAATTCACTACTTTGGCTTGATCTAGTATTAGGTTTTACTCAGTTTGAATTGAGCTACCAATCTTATCTGCTTTAGCATTGGTTTTACTTGGAGTTAGCTGCATGAGGACTTTGACATAAAGCTACAAGGCCACGTTTTTTGTTGCAATGTTCATTTCAATTCCTTTGTTTTGTCCATCCCTTGTTTATACTTTTTGCTTTTAATATTTCAGAAAGAAGATTGATCGAATCTTCCCGTATCAGAGAGAAGTTTCCTGATAGAATACCCGTAAGATTACCATCAACTGTATATTGTTTGCTTGTCTACATTTTCCCCATACAGTCACGCTGGAATCTGGAATTTGTCTGCAGGTGATTGTGGAGAAAGCCCCAAAAAATGACATTCCAGACATTGATAAGAAGAAGTAAGGGCTTTAGCACCGTTTTAGCCTCTCTCTTCAATGTTTTTTTTTAACTTTTGGATTTATTATCTTCATTTAACGCTCACTAAAAGTTCTGTGACTTTCTGAGTACATTGTTGCATAAAATTAGAGATGAGAAAGGAATTTTGGAAGACTGAATCTTACTTTATTTTTATTAGATCACTAGATGTTAATTTGATCAATGCAAATCATTGATTTGGTTTTGCTGCTCATTTATATCATTATAGATACCTTGTTCCAGCTGATTTGACGGTCGGTCAGTTTGTTTATGTCATCCGTAAGAGGATTAAGCTCAGTGCAGAGAAGGCTATTTTTATCTTCATCAATAACACTCTACCTCCAACCAGTAATTGCTCATCGCTTATTTACTGAGTTTTCTTAAGGTCATTTGGCAATGCTTATGAACTAAACTGCTGTTGTTGTTGCAGCCGCCATGCTGTCTACCGTTTTTGAGGAAAATAAGGATGAGGATGGCTTTCTTTACTTGACTTACAGTGGAGAGAACACATTCGGATCCTGCTAGCCCAATTTATGATAGCCGCTGTTAATAGCCCTCTGCTAGTTTCTAATATTCTGCAGTTATAAGTCTATGGTCAACCTGTTTAGTTGTTCTGATTGACGTAGTTTTTAGTAATATTATTTTGCATTCTTTTTTTGGGGTACTATGGTAAGGGGCGTCCTATGTTATCCTGCAATTTGACTGTGAATATATTCTAAATTATGGTTTTTTAATCGTGTCGCAATTAAATTATGTCATGCTGTTTAATTGGAGTCCCTTTTCTGTATATAAATGACACGATGTTCACTTGCTTTCAATAGTAAAATAAGCTACTTTGTTGTGCTAGTTTTTGTGACTGAAAATTGACGGCAGTTATGACATGGAACATAGCCATTTGGGGAGTCCCATAACAGAAGATTTTCTCTTGGACTTCTGTTGGAAGGAAAATTGTATGATTGTTTTCAGAGTAAATTACAAATTTAGTCTTCAAAAAATTACAATTTTTTTCATTTAGTCCTTGAAATGCATTTGTATCAATTTGGCACTTTTCATTGTTAAATTACAATATCCACTATTATTAAATCTTAAATTTTGGTTGTTAAAGGTTATTTTGATAGAACGAGGGACTAAATTTAATCAAGTACAATCTTTTAGTGATTAAATTGAAACAAGACCAAATTGAAATAAGTACATAGAGATTAATTGAGATAACTGTAAATTTTTTGAGCCTAAATTAGTACTTTACTCTTGTTATTATCCTCTGTAATTGTCTAGACTCTAGACTGATCTTTGTTAAGAGCACTTTAAAGAGTATTAAACTTTCTTAGATCAAACTCTAGCCATGAATTTTCCTTCTGAAACTCACCATTAGCCTCTGGATCTTCCTATAATTTTACTGTATCCACTGGACTTTGGATCTTGTAACAGTTTTTCTTCCTGAACTTTTCCTGTGTGGTGTACTTTGCTCAATTTAGCTGCAATCATAGTAAAGTTGCTTTCTTCTTTCTTGTAGACTAGATTACCATAGACTAGATTACCAGAATGTGTAGTACTACAATTTTAGTATGTCTATTTTTAGTGTTTTTATCTGAATTTAAGGTTACGTTAGTTTAATTTTTCAAAATTTTAATTAAAAATCTAAAAAATCATAAGAGTAAGTTACTAATTAGGTCCTCAAAATATTAAAATTATTTCAATTTAGCCTTCAAAAAATTAAGTGTTTCAATTTAGTACTTGAAAGATCATATTTGTTTTAATTTAGTTTCTAAGTGACTTCAACAACAAAAATTTTGAAATTCAATAATGGGAGATTTGATTTTGTGATTGACCAAATTAAGACTGATGTAATCTTTTAAGGATTAAATTAAAACATTTGATATTTTAATGATCAATTTGAAAAAAATTGTAAATTTTTAGGAACGAAATCAGTAATAAATCAAAAAATAACAAAATTTGAAATTTCTGCTACTTCATGTATCCATGCACAGAATGTTACAGGGAAATAGAGTCTTGTCCCTGAAAGCAACCATTTATGCCATTCAATGAAGTAAATTTTGCCAAAAAGCAAAGAAAAAGGAAAAGAAGTTTTCATTTTCAGCACAAAAAGAGTAATCTGTAATACATTCATTTCTAATACAACACCATTGGCAGCATCAGAAGCGTAAAATAAGTCTCTCATGATACTTTGCACACAAAAGATAGCAGAACATTAAACCCTGTGATTCACTTGGACCCTTTTTTTCTGTTACATTGGTGCTTGATCCATTTGACACAAGAAGAACTTCCACCTTTGATCTTTCTCACACACACCGTTGCATGAGTTTTGGCTCTGGCAGCAAAACCACCCTTAGCCCTCTTGCCTGTGTTCTTCTGAGATCTCATGCCATCATCATCATCCATGGCACCAATACCACCTGCACCCCATTGATCGGCCCAGCTCGGCGCTTCACTCGCCATGTTTCCTCTGGCTTCGAGGAAAACTGAAGAAGAAACACTATCGAATAGCAAAAGACTTAGATACAGTTTTTAGACATAATAAGTTCTTTAATAAAACAAAACAGGAATACTAGGTATACGTTATCATAGTTTAATTAAATAAAATCTAATAACACATACTTCAAGAACTAGTTAAATGTTTCTCACAAATTAACCGTGGTTAAATTCATTAAGAAATCTCAAGATGGAGAAGGAAAACATGAAGAAAACACGAAGGAATCTTGTAACAAATTTAATCATAATCCAGCTTGTTATAAGATCACCTTTGAGGACTAAATCTCAATCTTCAAAGAATTTCCAAGAACAAAAACCAAATATCAACACTTGGGATCACAGAAGATTACCTTTTGACGAGAAAATTAGAGTTTGATGCAGAAGATTTGAGAAGCTTGAAGGGAGGAGTAAGAAGGAACAAAAGGAGAACTCATGTTTTTCAGATGGCCTGTCTATCACCCTCTGATTCATTGCTTTTAACTTTTTTCTAATTTAACTTTATCTTTTTTTTTTCTCCAATAGGACTTGCCAACTCTCACTTTTTAAGTATTTCCATCTGATTAAGCAAACTCTGTGAGGCATCTTAATTTATCAATATAAATTTTTTGGAAATTTGTTACATAGTGATTTAGCTGTCCCTTGACTAAACTTTAGTGAACTGGGTTCTCTTGTAACTTGTGAGTCACTTTCACAGCAGGCCAAATGTACCTGTACAGCAATGTTCTCGCCACCTCAATCCATATATATATATATATATATATAGTATTTAGTGAGAAAACTGGCTTAATTTGAATAATTTTTTTTTTATACAAATCAATAATTAAGATTGATACATAATTTTTTTAATGTGAAAACTAAAGAAAATATTATTAGATTATGTATCAATGTGAATCACCCATTTGTGATAAAAAAAAGTGATTATTTTTTTCTCTTATCGATCTATTATATTAAATCACTCTTCTCACTGTATATGTTACTACATGCACGGTATGTATATATATATATGAGAGAAATTTGCATAGAACCCCCTATGAATTTAAGAGTCATTGCAATTTATACCTATGAACTTTCAAACATAGTAAAAGATCCTTTTCAATTTTCAAATGTTTGTAAAAGATTCCTCCATTAAGTTGACTGTCAAGTTGATTATTAGTCAATGATTTAGTCAACTTTTTTTCATACCTAGTCAAATTTGAAACATAATGGTTTTGATTCAATTTTCATTATTTTCCATGTGTAATTTTTGTTTTTTCTTAATTTATTAATTTGCCAAATTTTTTAGGTTGAAAGGACAAATATACCCCTATTATATCGGTGTTAATGTGGCACATTTGTACTGGATGAGCATGAAAAAAGTTGATTGGACCATTGAACTTCACGAATGAAGTTTTTTGAAATTATTTAAAAGTTAAAAGGAATCTTTTGCTAAATTTAAAAATTTATGAGGATAAATTGCAAAAACTCCAAAATTCATGGAGTTCTGTGTAATTTGTCCCATATATATATATATATATATATATATATATATATATATAAGCATGTCAAAATTAAAAAGTTTACTGACAAACTGCAACTGGAATACTCTGGTGACAACAAATGTTTATAAGTTCAGTTTAGATCATATAGACATAGGTTATGTTTGGCGAAAATAGCTAATAAGCTAGTTGAAAGTTTAAAAGTTAGTTAAAAACTTATAAGCTAATTTTTAGTTAAAAGCTGTTATGCTAACTTATTGAATTAGAAGTGTTTGGTAAAAGTAGTTGAAAAATATAAAATGACATAAAGGACATATATTTTATAATTCTAAAATAATACAAATAAACAGACGACGGATGACAGATGACAGACGACAGTGAAACACATGATAGAGAAGACGAGACAAAGAGGGAAGAAAAAGAATTAAAGATATAATGAGAATTTTTATAAAATAACAAGGGTAAAAAAAAAAGAAAATATAAAAGTTATAAACTATAAGTTATAAGCTATTCAAAGTTTCAGAATAAGTTATAAAACAATTGAAATAAACTTGTTTATGAAACATTTCTAACAAATTTATAAGGTGTATTTGGCAAAAATAACTTATAAGTTAACTTATTAAATTAGAAGTATTTGATAAATATAATTATTGAAATAGTTAAAAAATATAAACTGACAATATTTTTTACTTAAAAATTGATCAAAAACTAGTAAAATTGATTTAAAAACCATTAAAAAAAGTAAAATTAAATGATTTAATGGTTGAATCAATTTTTATTTTATGGTAATTTTTTTTCATACTTTTTTATTTTTATACATTTTATGAGTACTAATATGTTATTTTATATATAAATATTAGCATATATTAGTTTGAAACTAATTTTAAATTATGTTCAATATTCATACATTATTTAGATTAGATAAATTGTTAAATGTGTAAACAAAAATACTTAGTTAACCTAAAAAACTTATTAATATATTATATTTGTTAGAAATTTTGTAAGTTTGTTAAGTATGAAAAAAACTTATTAATATATTATATTATATTTTTAATATATATACACACACACACATTTTATTAGAAATAGTTCGATCACAATTCAACTGCAATTAGACTAATAAATTTAAAATTTGTATCTCATCAGTTCAATATCTAACTGATTTTAAGGACTTTGGTAATAAAAACAAGATTTTTCAAAAATTAATTAAAGAAAATGACAATGTACAGTGTATTTGAAAAATGAAAAATGCTTCAGCCTCAAATTATAATTTGTTGAACATGCAATCATTAGAAGATACAAATGTGAATACTTGACCCAAAATCTTGCCTAATTAACCTAAAATGACATTATTTTTTATATACAAAGTCTAACCATCATTTTTATTTCTTAGATTTTTTTGTTAGGATATAGATTTAGGACAAATATATTGGTTAACAATGTTACTATGCCACATGTTTAATTTTAGTCAAACCCAAAAGGATATCAGCATAATGTACTCTAATTCAAAATTTAATCATAACTATAAATTATTGCTTAAACAAACAAAAAAACATTACATATTTTTTAGATAATTTGTTTACCCCACATAATGTCCCATTAAGTATAACATGATATTAAAAAAGAAAAAAAAAAGTAAACCGTACAAAAATAAGAGAGAGGATTTTATGATGGAACAATCCCTTATCCCTATATAAAGTATAGCAATTTATAGTTAATTTGTATACACCATTACTTTCCCATTGACTGCACATATGTTTTTAGCATTATTATATTTTAAAATTTGATAGGGATTTTTGGAAAAATTAGCAAATATTTCAAGGGGTATTAGTATTGACTAATAAATCAAATTTGAAAATGTTAGATTCTTGAAATTAATGTCGTAAAAAAATTTCCAAAAAACTTTTATTATGAACCATACTATATATGTGAATATTATTTAGAGTAAAATAAAAGGGAATTATATTTCTAGAAGTGTAATATTCGGCAAACCATATGACTCTTAATATTTTCATCTCACCTGACACCTATGTGAGTTTATGAGTAGAGGAAAATAATATATCTATATGTATATACACACACACAATTAAACTGTTATGACGATTTTTGCATTAATATTTACCATTAATTTGCATTCTAAGAAGGATTATTTTCAATTTTTCCTCATAATTCATAGTTAAAATTATTCTTTCATACATCCCCTTTACCCATACACATGAACATTAAAATAAAGAAAAAATCAACATGGTTGGATTTAATAGAAATCCCTTACACTATAAAAAAATTTTACAAAATGTGAGACAAAATTTTTTTTTTTGGTCTCAAATCTGTTGTAATTCCATCTCTAGTGATTTTATAAAAAATAAAATAAAATCTGAGGCAGATTTGTTTTGGACATAGTTTTTCATTTCAAATTTTGTCTTCAATTTTTTTATTTCTTTTACAAAAAATAAAAATTTGAGACAAATTTAAAAACAAAAATTATAGATGAAATTTTCTCTTTCAAATTCTATCTTAATTTAAAAAAAATTAAAGATAAAATTTGCTACAAATTTAGCAATGTAAATTATCATATGTGCCTCTAATTGTTTTTAAATTAAATAAAACTATCTCTCACACGCTTGCCTATTATAGCTGCAAAGCATCAACAGTGGTAATGATGATTTTTCTTTTTTAAAAATGAATTAGAGACAAAAATGGAATTTTTTTTATCCATATTAACTAGAGCTGTCAAAACGGGCCCAGCCGGTCGGGTTGGGCCCGTTTAGCCCACTTTTTAAGTGGGTCGAGTTCCTAAAATTCAGGCCCGTTTTTGACCGGACTTTTTAGGCCCGGCCCACCTAACCCGTTTTTTTTTAAATTTATATTTTCCTACTTTACTATATATGAATATATGATATGATTACATAAATGTGTATATATTTGTATAACAATATTAATTAAATGATGAGTATTGAATAATTAGTGATGTATGATCGTTCAATTTTTTTTCTTTTTAATATTACATCTTAGAGAATATTGATAAATTATTTTGTATTGTAAGACTTTTGATGTTTTTAAATTAGTTGTATTGTCCTTAAATGATTTTATTGGCTTGGATTGATTAAAAAAAATAAAAGAAAATTAAAAAGTATAAAAAAAATGGGCTGGCGGGCTGGCCCGCCAGCCCGCAAAAAGTGGGCCGAGCCCTCAAAATTCAACCCGTTTTCAAAAGTGGGCCGAGTTGGCGCGGCCCACTTTTCGTCAACCCGACAGCGGGCCAGACTAGTCCATTTTGACACCTCTAATTGTAACAAATTAGCAATGCATGTTTTAGAGACAAAAAATTTTTATCTCAGATTTCTTCTCAAATTGTTTTGAGACAAAAGTTTTGCATATTTGAGATGAAAAAATCAATCTCAAATTTTTAATATTTTTTAGTGTTACAATGTGGTAAACTAAATTTTGAATTCTCGTTGAGAGAAATATATATATTTAATGTACAATAATTGTTTTCATTGGATGATATCTATTTGAAAAAAAAAAGATTAATGGTAACCAATCCAAAGACATGCACATGAAATGGAGGAGTATGAGAATTTTTGCGTGTTGGGTCCTTGAAGACCGCTCTAGTCTTCAGGCTGTTTTCTCTGTGGACTGTGTCACTGTTGAAATACTTTCCTATTGGAATGCGATTTTCTCCCTTATAATTGATTCATGACAGACCCAGAAACAGGGACGGATCTTGGATTGTGTGAATGAGGACAAATTAAATTGATAAAATTTTTTAAGAATTTTTTTTGGGGAGGGGGGGTGGTGGTGGTGCTGTGTCTCCATTAAGATCTGTCTATGCCCAAAATATTTTCTTGAGATTTTGGAGTTGCAGAGAAATTTGCATGAAAACAGAGGATGTTGAATGAACCTACCATCACCCTCGCTCGCTTATTCTTTGAACGTAGGTTTCAAATCACTGCTTTCATACTTTTATTGAGACAGAGTAAAAAACAATTGTTTGGGGAAGTTTTGTATTTGTTTTCACAATTAGTTTAATAAAAATTATATAATTCTCTTTCTCCTCATAGTTTCATATTAATTTGGTATCTGTAAAATTTTTTTATTTCGCCTTTATTATCAACTTGCGTGATTTATTTACGCAATGACACTTTAAATAAGTATAAATTTCTCTTAATGAAAAAGGAGACAAAAATATATAATTAAGTTAACTTTATGGGCAGATGCATAATAGTTATGTTATGTGATAAAAAAGCAATAAAGTGAGAATAAGGAATAAATGAAAATTTTATAAAATTATAAAAAGGGTATTTTTAAGTTATAGTAGTTCATAAGAAATTTGTTTATATAAAATCATTTAAGAAAACCACACAATTATCATACCATAACAATGACATAGCTTGAAATTATCTAATATAAACAAGTACATATCTCAAATGAAACAATTAATACATGAATATTATGATATGTATATATCTAATATATATATATATATATATATATTATAAAGTTCATGTATCTGTCCAAGGTTATGAATTAATAAAGTGGGTCAAGTCATAACGCCAAATATATTAAAACCTTCTTTGCAAAAAATTATAATTTTGTTGGAAATTGATGAAAAAAAAGTTGGCCAAAATATAAACTATTTTATTGCAAATTTTAATGTATTTGTTAGCTTTCTTAATTAAAAAATAGATATATATATATATATATATTTATTTATTTATCAAATGTTAAGTTATTGACTTCTCTCAACTCTTTAAATAAATCACTTCAATTTATACCTATATTATATATAGTTTTATAATTTTTTTTAATTATTGGTCTTCAAAATCAATTACTACTAGATAAATAAACAAAAAAGCAAAATATAATTAAAGAAAACGATGTTAAATCTATAAAAAAAAGTGATAAGTTAAATAACTTCTTACTACATTTTATTATTCTAAAACATGACAAAAAATTATTATAGTTTAATTCTATAATTATATATTTAAAAATAACTGAAGAAGAAGCCAAGCCACTAAGTTTTCTAATTTTTGAAAATGGTCATATAATATTTATCAAATATTAAAATTAAAAAAATTAAAAGTTACATAATATTCAAATGACTCCTTTTGTCTTCAGTACCTACTCGTGTCCCCTTTCCCAGTTTTCATAACCAAAACTGTGATAGTTTTTTTAACCTTCACAAACACCTTCAGTTGGCTAATAAATATAACAGAAAGTGGATTATCAATCAAATTATTGAAGGAGAAACTACAAAGTCATCAACTCACAGTAGAAAGAGGAGCAATTCGACCCTTCAACTCAACGTTATTCCCAGGTTTGGAATGCCTCACAAGTGCTGGGAGGGAACGTGTATATTTAGTCATGAGCGGAAGTCCCACATCGGCTGGTGCTACGAACGAAGATCCAAGAGGCGCCTATAAAAGACCCACTCTACACCATACCCACTCATACCTTTCTCGGCCTTTTGGCTAAGATCAAGTGTAGTATCTGTTCTTATCAGTTTAATATCTGATACGTGGGCTATCAGTTCACATGATATTAAATTAATTTTTGATTGGGGAAGGGTCCCCAATCTAGTAGCTTGCTACTGGGGCTTTCGCGCGTCGTTCAGGCGTTGCACTATAGCCTGGGCCTGGCGCACCCTACCAATGTAGTGCAAATGTTTGCCTTATTGGGCCTTCGTGGGTCGATGGAGGTATCATCGTCCAATTTTGGGAAGGGAGATATTTAGAATGCACCATTATATGCACCATCTACAGATTATTTGTTAACGTAAGGTACAAAAAATGTTTTTATTTAATTTTAATTTTCCGGTATGTCGGTGGAAATAGTGAGCCTGACGTGGCTTAATTTCTTAATTTCCTAGGTGTAAAAATTGCGGGCTAAATTCAAGTACCAATTGAATTAGGCCTTAATTTATGATCTAAGAAGAAAAGAAGAGGTGTCAATATACTGGGTTTATTCAGAAGCAAGTTAATTAGAAAATATCTTACTTAAATTAGAAAATATCTTAATAACTAGAACTGAAGTTTTTAACTACGAATATATTGTCCAAAAAAAAAAAAATACAATGTTGACCTTAAAATATAAAGTTACATCTTTATTGGAAAAAAAAATTGATAGCCATTTGGGCTTTAAACAAAAACAGAAAGTTCCTCAATTATATATTAAATCATTTTGTCCAATAATTATACTGGTTATATTAAAATATGTAGAAAAAAGCTGAAATAGAGAAATTATGCAATGATATATTTTTAATTGAAAGAATTTAATAATAAACAATAAATTGATGGCGCTGCTGCTCCTTCATTGAACTCCCAGAGTATTACCTCTACTTCTGCTCCCCCTATTGTTTCACACCCGCTGCCACCCCAATACGGTAAGTTTATTCTTAGGTCTTGGTGGTTTTTTCACCTTCACAAACACCTTCTGTTTGCTAATGAATACACCAAAAAATAATTATCAATCCAAATATTAAACGAGAAACTACGAAGTCATCAATTCACAGTAGGAAGAGGAGCAATTTGACCCTTCAACTCAACTTGATTCCCAGGTTTGGAATGCCTCGAAGTAGTGGGAGAAAACATGATTGTTACAGTCATAGGCAAAAGTCCCACATCGCCCGGTGCTGCGAACGAAGATCCAAGAGGCGCGTATATATGACCCACTCCGCCCCCTTTCCAACTCATACCTTTCTCGGCCTTTTGGCTAAGATCAAGTGTAGTATCTGTTCTTATCAGTTTAATATCTGATACGTGGGCCATCGGTCCATATGATATTAAATTAATTTTTGATTGGGGAAGGCCCAATCCAGTAGCTTGCTACTGGGGTCTTCACGCGTCGCCTTAGCGTTGCACTACTGCTTGGGCCTGGCGCACCCTACCAAGCTGAGTCTAAGCAGTTATATTCATGGGCCTTGTTGTGCCACGGAACTTTGTTGTCTTTGTAATACCGTCTCTCGGGGAAATCGTGTGTTATTATAATTTCTGAAGTTATATTGGCTACCGTCTCTTAGAAAAAGCGCTATTCGATTTTTGTTAATGTGACTACTTCCTGAATCTTCTGTTAGTGAATATTCTCGATTATTCAAAATCACAGGTTAATTCGATTAGACTTTTTAGGATGATGAAAATTGAATGTAGTGGCAGTATGATTTTTTCTTAAATGATAAAAGAATGAGTGAGAAGTGGGAATAGCCATTTTGGGCCAATCATTCATCCCTTTTTTTTTTAATATAGTATATGTTTCTTTAACTAGATATTAAATCATTTTATCTAATAACTATGCTAGTGATATTAAAATGTTAGAAAAACAGAAGCTAAAATAGAGAACTTATATAAAGATGAATTGTAAATAATATTTAATTATCATATTTTTATTAGAAAAATTTATGTCTACTAAATTGATCGGTGCTGGTGCCCCTTCGTCGTAATTTGGAATTCTTATAATTGAACTACTTATTGTGTTACTCTACTTCAGCTCCCTCTTTTGTTTCAGGTCAAGAAATTAAAAAATTAGTTGTATACAATTATTTTAAAAACCTCACAACAAATGACCTTAATAGAACATTTAATACAAGAATATTACGATAAGTATATTTTTAAACAGCTCCAAGGTTAGTTATTTAAGGCCAAAAGTATATAAATAGTTTTAAGCAGAAATTTATAATATTGTTGGAAATTGATGAAAAAAAGTTGGAGAAATATAAACTATTTTTTTACAAAAATTTAATGTATTTGTTAGATTTCTTAATTAGTAATAGATATATATAATTTTTTATCAAATGATATGTTATTGACTTCTGTGAACCCCACTCTAGTTTCTCGTAGGAGCTCAACCCTTTTCCAAATTTTCGTAACATTTTATTGATAGTTCTGAAGGAGAAACATAGAAGCAGTACTATAAATTCATTCTTTTGTCTTAGCGGGTTTTTCACCTTCACAAACACCTTTAGTTGGCTAATAAATATAACAAAAGATCAATTATGAATGAAATTTATTGAAGGAGAAACTATAAAGTCATCAAATTCACAGTGGAAAGAGGAGCAATTTGACCCTTTTAACTCAACTTGATTCCCAAGCTCGGAATGCCTCAAAGTGCTGGGAGGGAAGTCCCATGTATAAAGTCATCAATTCACATGTATATTGCAGTCATGAGCGGAAGTCCCACATCGGCTGGTGCTGCCAACGAAGATCCAAGAGGCGCCTATAAAAGACCTACTCTAATTGGTGCGTATTCGAGCGTTTCTCGGCCCTTTGGTTGAAATCAAATGTGGTATCTGTTTTTGTCAGTTGGATATCTAATTTTTGGGCCAGCGGCACATGATATCAAATTAATTTTGGATTGGGGGAAGGCCCAAAACAATAGCGTGTGCTATTGGGGTCTTTGCGCGTCCTTGTGGTCTCGCACTGTAGCGCGGTGCGTTTCCCAAAGGGTTCAAGCGGATATCTGTTGGGCTTCTTCTATTTGAAGGAGCAGGTACTTCTGTTGTGTCGTAATCCTGAGCTATGGAGAAATGGGATTACTTTTAGTGACTTACACTGCATCCTTGTCAAATTAAAAAAAAAATTTCCGAATCTGGTTATATGTTTTAATTTTTGGGTTATCATTGCCATTTAGCTAACTTTCTCTCTTTTCATTTTCATCTTGGCATCCACTTCTAAAATTCAAGAAAAAATAAAATGAGACACAGAAAGGATATTCATGTTGGGATACACGATCACTTCCATTTCCATGTAGGAAATAGAAATTTTAGATATTAATTCATTTTATCTAATAATTGTACTAGTTATATTAAATATAAAAAAGCAAAAATAGAGAAACTATATAGTGATGAAAGATAGGCAATATTTAATTATCATAATTTTTATTAAAAGAATTTGATAACAAACACTAAATTTTTATCATAGTATTACTCTACTACCTCTTTTTTTTTTTTTGGTACACACCCTGCCATTCGCAAAAATGAGCTTGAAAGAGGTCCTTTTTTTCTTTTTGAAAAATTGATTCTTGTTGCCTTCTTATTTAGGACTCCCACACAAAATTTTCAGGAGAAATAATGATAATTTACATGGGAAGGATATGAAAGAGAATATCTCCTTTCTTTTTAGAAAAAAAGTATAGTCTTGAAAGTAAGTCATTCTCTATTAGTAAGCTATGTAAATTGTCCATTTGTTCTTTGAACGTAGATTACATTTATTTATTTTTGAGAATATTAGGGGATCGAAATCCCTTTTCTGGCCTGAAGATTCCTACGTTTTTCATCCCTTCTTGCAACATCCAGAAAAAGAAATTTGTTTAGGGAAGGTTTTGCATTTTTTGTTCCAAATTAGTTTAATTATGTTTAAATTGTTATCTTTTATTCTTATAATTCAAAGTCTCTATATTTTACAAAAATTTAATTTAGCTTCTATTGTAAGATTTTCGTCAAATTAGATAGATAATTTTCATAATAATTAGATTTATATGCAATTTTCTAATTTTTTTGCTAATATATTCTGTTTAAAACAATATATATATATATATATATATATATATATATATATATAAATACAAAGTTCTTTAAAAAAATCAATAATGTAATATTGTATTGTAAAAAAAACATATTGATACTCTAAATATGTATGACTTCTAAGATGAGAAAAAGTATATATTTAAGTTAAACTAATTAATGTATACATATGATATTTGATGCAACTTATTTCAAAAGATTTGAGAAAATTAACTTAAATTATGTATATTGTGAATGTTGAGATAATATATAATCATTAAAATTTAACAAAATTTAATTTAAGTAAAAGTTTAACAATAAAGTCAAAATAAAAATTTTTAAAATTATAAATATTTAATTACAAATTTCCGAGTTATATAACCCAATTGAGAATTGAAATAACAATAGATGTACTTATACCAGCAAATGTAGATCATATAACTGTATATGAACTATGAAATTTATTGGAATAATATGTTAAACTTGTGAACGTCATATAATTGCTTCTCCCTGTAATAAAAAATAGAAGAAATTACATATATTTCTTTGATTAAATATCTTACACAGAAAATATTACATGACAATTAAAATTAATATTTAAAAGTTATATAATTTTGAGATAAATGCAAGATAGAGACCACCAAAAAAAAAATACAGAACACGATAGAAGCATAAAATCAAGTGACAAATTATAAAATATTTAGATATTAATTTAACAAACTTTCAACTTCTTTCAATTTTTGTGATAATATAAAAAGGAAAATATTATAATTTAAAACTTGAGTATCGAAATTGTAATTAAATTGAAAGACATATTAATGCCCTTAGGGATTGTGCAAAAATCAAGCCTCTTTGGCTGTCCCTAAACCCACCCCAAAATTTCTTGGATCGAAGACTATAAATCTTGCTAATGAGACAAACTCCCAAAAAAAAAAAATACTCTAAGATTTTTTGAATCCCTTGGCAAACTTTTTTTTTTTTTTAAAATGCTATTACGAATATTTGGCTTCTTAGAAATAAACATGTTTTTCAAAACACAACCATTCCTTAATCTTCATCAAATGTTTACAAATTTATGCTTTACCCTTTTTAGTCTTCACTCCCAGTTTCAATTGATGGCTTTGTTAAAAAATAGGATAATTACGGACTTTAAAATTAATAACTCTAATTTTTTAGATTTTTTTTAAATTTTGATTTAAAAAAATCATGAACTGTCGACCATTAATGTGATCGACAATTCAGATTAAAATAAAAAATTTTTATTCTTTTAAGAATTAAATCAAATTTGCTCCACAAAAAGTCACTATACAAATAGGTAAGTAGTTGATATATCCACAATTAATTAGTTACCTTCATCTCAAGAAATTTTTGAGAAATTCCATACACTTTCTTCTTCCCTCTTTCCTTACACTTTCCCACAATCCTCATCTCTTGGCTTTTCGTTCATATATATATATATATATATATATATAGGTGAAGATTGAAGGTGATCACTTAAGTTTTCATTCATCCTCATCACTCACAATATTTCATTCATCCATGGCCTTCTTCTTCTTCTCAAGCATGATTGGGTGCTCTTCTTCAGACTGTAGCAGAAGGGTTGCATGCGAAGGACAAATCAGAGCCAAAAACGATGAATCCGAAGCCAAATCAGAGTCAAAGATGAATTAAGTTAAGAAGAGTACTTCTCCTCCCATACCAATCAATTACTTCCCTAATGGAATGCGATTTTCTGTCTTGTAATTCATTCATCACACACCCACCCATATTTTATTCAGATTTTCATGTTACACACAGATTTCTTTGAAACTGAGGATGTTAAATAATTCAAACTTTTTTGTCTTTTGATATACTGATCACTTTTGTGCCATCGGATCATATATTCCTACGTGTTCCATTCCTTCTTGAGATAGCCAGAGAAAAAGAAAATTGTTTGCTTATTGAAGTATTAGAAAATTTCAAAATTCAAATTTCAATCAATATTTTATGAAATTCCCGAATCTCCAGCTCAACAGGAGTAATTTTTTTAGGTTATATCTGTTTATATAAAATTTATTTATATAAAGTCATTTAAAAGTATCTCACAGAATGTTATAAAAACATACAATTCTCATGACTTGAAATTATGTAATCTCAATAAATACATAGCTTGATGAAAATAATATATAAAATCAATATATCAATATAATAGACTAAAATAGTTTCACTCTAAAGTACTAATTATCGGTAAGTCATTAAATTATTATAATAGAATAAATTTAAATGAATAAATTAGATAAATTAATAAATTTGGTAAATTAATCACATCACATTAAATGAATTTGAAAAAATTAGGGTATATTGCTATATAATTGGTTTATAATTGATATAATTACTATATAATCATATTAAATGAATTTTTAAAAAATTAGGGTAAATTGCTATATAATTGGTATATAATTTCTATTTAATTGATAAATTTGATAAACTTTTCAATTGAAATATAATATGTTGTTATTTGGTAAATTAACATTTATTATATACAAATAATCAAATAATTAATTGTTATATAATTGTTATATAAAAACTTACCTACAAGTGTCCATATTATTTATTTATCTTCTTAAATAATTATAATAAAATTTAAATTACCTCTATCAGATCAAACTATAATAATAAATTATCACTCATTTTTCTTTTTTCTATATAAGCTCGCTAGACTTTTTTATTGCACCATCATCAATGGTCAATCTCTTATCTTCATGTGGAGGTTTTTAAAAAGTGACCATCACTATTAGCCAATTTTGATGCTTTTTCATTTTTTAAAATTAAAATTTTAAAATTCAAAATTAATGTAGATATTTATATATTTCTTTCGAAGATCTCATCCATATTTGCATATCTCTTTCTCTCACACAATTTTCCTTCTTTTTTCTCTTTGATTTTACTTCTTCTTCCCTTACATGGATGAAGGATAACAATGACAATTTGTTATTAAAGCTTTAAAGTGATATTTCTTTCACATCATTTGGTATCATAACTCAATTTTCTTTTTTATTTATTTTTTCTGGTCTATACAATTGATGTACTATTCTCATTCGCGATTATTTTTTATTCTATTGTGATTTCTAATTTTTGTTTCTCTTTCGCTCTTTGCTTTTTTTTCCTACTTTCTTTGTTTATGTATTCGTTCTTTTTTGTTATTTTTCGAGTTTTTGGATCGTCTATATTTCTGTTTTTGGTCTTTTGATTTTTTTTTTCTTGTCTGCTGTATTTCATTTATGCATTGTTCTGATTTTCTAATTCTAGTTTTGCTTTACTGTTTTTGTCATTACGTTTTCTTGAGGAAAGCAGGTCATGAGAAAGATCAAGGCCTAAAAGAAAAAAAATGAGGCCATTAAAATATTTACTTGTGTTTGAATAATATAATTTGACTATTTTTAAATTAAATTTTTTTCTTAGTTTTCTCATCTAATAGGATTAATGAATAATCCCTTTTAGGCTTACTGTAAGCAAAAGATATAGCCCTCCTTATGAAAAAAAACTTCAGGCAATGCCGAGCTTATATGTGTGCGGATTGATTGAATGTTAATTTAGGATTTAAAGTTAGGATGTGATGTATATTTTCTTTGATTATCTTCTTTTTATTGTTTTAAGATTTTGTGGGTATGTAAGTTATATTTTAAATTTCAATAAACCTATAGTTGTTATCATTGTTGCTAATCCAAATGTATATTTAGAGAAATAGAAGAAGAAAGAATCAAAGGAAGATAATGATTTTGATTCTAGTAGATCTAGTAGGTTAGTGATTTTTATTTGAACTCATTTTCATTATTAATTAATATATTTATCTAAATTAATTCATGTAATACCTTATTTTTTGTTTTTCTTTTCATTTGATGTTATTCACATTCTATCTTCAAAACATTTGTATCTAATGAATCATCTTATATGTGTCTTGAATGTCTTATTATTTTTATACATGTATTTTTTATATATTTTTTAATTATTTTTATTTATTTAATAAACAAAAATTATGATATTTGTGCTAATTCGTGTATCGCACGAATTACAACACTAATTTATATATATAACAAGTCCATTGTTATGTCTTGGGGACTTATGAAGTACTTCAGGTCAGGGCTTTGAGGCCAAGTATATATTAAATTTTCTAGCAAAAGTTCATAATTTTATTGGAAATTGATGAAAAATGTTGGGCAAAATATAAAGTGTTTACTTATAAAATTCAATGTAATTATTCTATTTCTTAATTAATATATAGACTAAAATTTCATTTTGGTTTTATTTTCAATTTAGTCTCCAACATGTGCCTCTTTTCTTAATTTGGCCTCTTATAGATTTTTATTCCCAATTTTATCTCTCATAAATGCTTCTTTTCACAAATTGGTACCTTACGAATTTTTATTCTCAATTTAATCTATTACAAATTCAAACATCCTTAATTTGGTTTCTCATAGTTTTTATTAAATAATTTAACAGAAATGTTAATTTAACTTATTGACATGGATCATTAAGTGCCATTTTTTAAAAGAAATATACGGGATCAAATAAGATATAATTTAAGAAAAAAGATGTTAAAATACATATATAGAAGTGAAAGCTGAATAAATTTCTACTACCTTTTATCATTTCTAAAACATAAAAAAAAATTATTGTAATTTACTTTTATAATTATATATTTAAAAATAACTGAAGAAGAAGCCAAGCCACTATTTTTTCAAATTTGACGAAAGGGTCGTAAAATATTTATCAAATATTAAAATTAATAATTAAAAATTACATAATATCCACATGATTTCTCACCACTTTCTCAATTTTCATAACCACAACTACAATAGGTCTCAAAGATTGCTGCGGCTGGAACACATGATCCAGTGAGAAGACACAAGAAATTTGCGGAAAATTATACATTTACCAACATTTTAAATTTATATAATACATTATTTCATTTAATAGATTATGGAAGTAATGGATTGATGAGCAGAAACAAAAACGAAAGACTGTATATTCGATCCTTCAACTCAACGTTACTCCCAGGCTTGGAATCCCTCAAAGTGATGGAAGGGAACATGTATATTGTAGTCATAAGCGGAAGTCCCACATCGCCCGGTGCTGCGAACGAAGATCCAAGAGGCGCGTATATAAGACCCACTCCGCCCGATTAGCAACTCATACCTTTCTCGGCCTTTTGGCTAAGATCAAGTGTAGTATCTGTTCTTATCAGTTTAATATCTGATACGTGGGCCATCGGTCCACATGATATTAAATTAATTTTTGATTGGGGAAGGCCCAATCCAATAGCCTGCTATTGCGGTCTTCGCGCGTCGCCCTGGCATGGCACTATAGCTTGGGCCTGGCGCACCCTACCAAATCGAGTTCAATCGCTTATTCAAGTAGGCCCCAACCTGTCTGAAGCAGAAATACGGAGATTGGCGTTTTACTTTTGAGTGGTGCTGTTATTATAATCGTTGGGTCAGTCCATTTATGCGATTGGGCCATCGCCTGTTCCATCGAAACGAATGGTGTTTAAGAAAATTTTATAATCGAAAATTTCTGTTATTATTATTTGATTGCTAGTTAGCGTTGCCAATGTTTATTTTTCTGGATGTACTAATATTAACAGGATACTTGTCAATTTGTTCTTTGAACGTAGGTTTCAATTAATTTTGCCTTTTTTTTTATATTTATTTTCTTGGAACATTAGAGGATACCATTCCCTTTTCTGGTATTTGAGGATTCCTACGTGTCTCATCCGTTCTTAATTAAGTCCGAGAAAAAGAAATTTGTTTGGGGATGGTTTCGTTTTTCTTCCCAATTAATAAACTTTGAATTATTATCTTCTATTCTTATAATTCGATGTCTTCATAATTTAAAGATTTTTTTTTAAATTTAGCTTCAATTATTAGACTTTTGTCAAAACAGATATGAAGATGATCTAACAGTTAGATTTATATTAAGTTGTTTAATTTTTTGCTATAATTTGTTTTTATTAAAAATAAAAACAAAAAGCTTCTTTAAACAAATAATATAAAATATTGAGTTATAAAAAATATACAATTATTTTAAAGAGATTTTACACTTATTATGTTCTAATTGAAGATTCTAATAGCAAAAATAGAAAAAAGTACACCTGTTTTTTATTTTTAATATTGACATTCTAAATATGTAACTTGTGTTAACAAAAAATAAGAAAATTGACAATTATGTATATTTTGAATGTTAATTAAATGACATGTGAAATAATTTATTTTGAATGATTTGAGCAAATTAACATAATGTTGAAATGATATATAAGTGGGTATAACATTAGATTTTAACGAATTTTAATAAAGTTTTAACAGTAAAGTCTAAAACTCCAAATAAAAAATATTTAAAATTATGAAGATTTAATTATAAATCATCAAATAATATAAACCCAACTGAAAATTGAGTAATAATAGAAATTTAACAACAAAAAAGTGCTTATATTATACCAGCGAATGTAGATCATATCACTGAACAT
The DNA here is from genome assembly GCA_037074585.1 of Biancaea sappan. NCBI lineage: Eukaryota > Viridiplantae > Streptophyta > Magnoliopsida > Fabales > Fabaceae > Biancaea > Biancaea sappan. Next base: position 84,545,979 of record CM073490.1, on the reverse strand, counting down.
GAATTATGAATTTTATTTGCATAATGTGTTAAACTTGTCAACGTCACATACCTTAGAACAAATTAGGCAAAAGTAACAATTTTTTGCTGACAAATATATTAATTGCTGCTAAAAATATGATACACTAATAATTTTTTTCATTGTTAGAATAACTAACAAAAACAAGTTTTAGCAGAAATTTTTATTATTGTAGTAAAAATTTTATTTGTTGTTATATCTCATTTTTCTAGCAGTGATAATTGCTTCTGTTTCCAAAAATTTAAAAAATATAATTCTTCAAATTTTAGTTGTCGTTTTATGTTAAACTGAAATATCTCTTTGATTAAAATATCATAAAAATTAAAATATTAACTGTCAGTTAAAATTAATATTTAAAAATATACAACTTTGAAATAAATGCAAGTTAGAGATCGTAAAATAAAATTAAAGAACATGATAGAAATATAAAATAACTTGAAAACTTTAATAATATTTAGACATTGATTTAACTAAAAATATTAACTAAATGTCAGTTAAAATTAACTGGATATTATTGGTTTACATGATATTAAATTAATTTTTGAGTCTAAACTTTTATTCCATTGCGCCATCGTGGTCCAAAATAGATAATGTTATATAGAATGCATTATATTTACAGGTCAGTTTTTAAGTTACAAATAAAATGTTTTTTGCACTGAAGTTCGGGCCTGGCATTCCCTACCAAATCAGTTGTGAATTGTTTGTGCCAAATACTGCACCCTCGGCCCTCTCAAAACAGAGAACGGATTTACTCCACATCCTTAGTCTTTTAGTCACAGTTTTAATTGTAATTAAATTTAATTACTGTTAAAATTATGATTAAAAAGCTACCCAACTATATTGATGCACAACGGATGCTCGCACCTCCAAACAAGGTTCTCTCTATCTTAGTTTCTTGCTCCTATATGTTTTGTGGGAATAACTTATTACAAGCTTCCCTTTTCTTATTGGGCTCTAAGTTTTTTTGCCTCTGAGCTTAGAAGATCTTCAGTTTTGGGCTTTTCTGGTTTCCTTGTGGGCAAAACTCAGATTCTAAGCTTCATTTTTATGCTCAAGCCCAAATGGAGAATGCTGAGCCCATGAACGAGTGAAATTGAGAATAGTCGATTTTCCTGGGCTCAACTTTCAGTTTTTACTTTTTTCCATTTTTGCTAAGAACAAATCAGATAACAAGATTCCTTACCCTCCCTATTGAGATATAATGTTACAATTACTAAGAGATATGATGTTCAGTTGTTCACATGAAGAAGGCAAAGGTTTTGCTGCTGTATGATTAGCCTAAGACGGCTTATTAAGAGGGTATGAAATTGGACAAATTTTCAATCCTTAAATCTCTTCAAGAATGCAGGGAGATTTGTGTATGGGCTTCTAATACACACACACACACAATATATATATATATATATATATATATATATATATATATATATATATATATATATATATATATATATATATATATATATATATACATTTTCTACGATATCCAATAGTTGAGGGATCCATTTCTTTGAAAATTGAGTTCTTTACGTCATTACCATACAGAATAGCTTTGTTTGTATAAAATAATGAACTGTACACTCACAAGCCTTTTCCTTATAATTTCTTTGTAGAAAAATATAATCCTTGACAAAATAATATTACAAATTAGTACTTAACAAAAAATATTTAGTGTAAGAATAAATTATAATAATTAATCTATATTCACTTTAAATCAAAAACTCATGACTAAGTGATTACAAATGAATAATTGTATCATAATATATACCTAACATTAGGAATAAAAACTGACATTTATGTAACAATATTATGAATCAAAAATAAGGAAAAAAAAAAGGAGTTGTGTCCCCAAAACCAAACCTAGTTCGGTCCTCAATTTTTGTTATATTAATAGTATCATCCTACTTTATTGTATGGAAGATTAATCTTTTTGAGATTTATTAAAGGCGTATGATAGATTCTTCTTCAAATTAGCAATTTTAAGAATGTAACAATTGTGATTTCTAATGTTAAAGTATCCATTATCACTACGACCATTCAATATTGAGTATGTGGGTCCTCATGTTTCAATAGGAGATTTCAAGCTATGCTTGGAAAGCCAGAAACATTGAGAAAGTGAAAGAAATTAATCACCAAACAACATTAAAAGTAATCTTTTGTTGCCTCCTCCCATAGATCATAGATCACAGATACTCTCATAGTTGACAGTCTTGATTTGACGAGCAAGACGATCAGGAGAGGATGTTGTTGGCCTCGCATAACCTTTTCGAGTATATCATATTTAGTTGGTGACATGATGAAATAAGCTCATCCCCATTTCTGGAAAAATGGTTCACTTTCGTTTTCTGTCTCACTATATAATATATATGCTATGGTCCTCTAAATATATAGATTGGAAAAATACCTTTTTAACTGCATTTAGCAAATAACGTTTGAACAACACCACCGTTATAGACTATACGATCAGCATCACCAAAATGAATGCTTTATCAACCAAACTTAAAAAGGTAATCAAAGTGGACCCGGATCCTCTATTAGATATTGGCACCCAACACTCTCAAATGATGAAAAATCAGGATGGGGCTCATATGTGCCCATCTATCTCGTCTCAATTGGACAGTGTTGGAAAGCTCAACACTCTGCTGGACATCAACACCTAATAAATGATTTGATTTCAATTCAAGTAAGGTGATAAAAAATATGAATAAAAAAAATGACAAGGGAAAAATAGACTTTTATAATTGGGATAAATTATTTTTTTGATCTTTATAGTTTAATTCAATTTTTATTTTGGTCATTATAATTGAAAAAAAATTATTACAAGAGAGTTGGAACCTTGTCTACTGAACCCACATTATAGTTTTACAAATTTTTAACTCAGTCTTTATTATTAAAAATTTTGTCAATATTTCATTGAATTTTATTGACGTGGCTAATTATATACATGTTAACACTAAATATGTATTGTTGTGAAAGTAGCTTTGTAAAAATTTTTTATTTTAAAAGAGTGAACTAAATCCCACATTACTTAGAATAAGAAAGGAAAAAAAAACTTCATATACTAATTAACATATGTTAGTGGGCCTATAAAGAAATAAGGAAAGTTGTGGACTCGTGCTCTCGTAATCCCCGACGAGTATAGTGCAAATCATTCAATTTACTCCCTTGCACGTGCGATAAAGTGGATTGAACTTAGTTTTTTTTTTGAAGAATTAAAAATAATATTTTTATTTGCTTACCTTAGTTTTGTTTAATTTTTTTTTCTGCCTTTGTTGTGGTTTAGCAACTATAAAAAAAAGGCTCTCCTCCCCCTCATTTTATACAATCACAGCTAGAAGTTGTGAGCTCTCTTCTCTCTCTACTCTCTCACTTTTTGGCTTATACTTTTATAATTTCTATTGTTCTGTGTCCTGAAAATATCTCAGAGGAATCTGTTTAATTTTGGCGAGAATTCTATAAACACAAAATTATTTCTGTGATTGCAAAATAATTTTCTTTGAGAATAATGTCTCCTATAAATGTGATTCAGATTGTAATTATGCTGATTTCCATATTTTACAACATGTATGACTTATACTAACAAAAATAGAAAAAAAACAGAAAACTAATTGAAATTAACTCACATATATATGATATACAATGTAAATTTAAATCATGTAATGCCAATACAATACATAATTGGCCATACTATCAAAATTTAATAGGATATTGACAAAATTTTAACCATAGTAATAAATTAAAAATCACATAACCCCACCTCTTTAAAATAGAGTTCTTTTATCATTTTTTTAAATTTATACAAAAATAATTTTTTATCGTCATACATATTAATTTTGAAGTGACTTGATGATAATTGTTTTTTAAAAGCTTGAAATTTTTATAATAAAATTTAAAAATAAAAATAAAAACAAAGTAGTTTCTAGGTACCCTTTGAATTTTTTTTTTGGGTTAAACCTTTTGAAAAATTTAAATGGACCTGGAGTTGGCAAAATCTATCTATAATGGAATAAAATAATATTAATGAACCAAGTCATAATGATGAAATGATCATCACCTTCATATATATAACATATACATTCAATGTCAGTGGTTATTAAGTGTTTCTTGCTGACTAATTATGCATTTTAACACTATAAAATGATGGCTTTCTAAGAATAATTTGAGAAAAGGTCCCACAAAGAAGGATTCATCCTGTGAACAAGTCTCATCCTTCACCTACCACACCACAAATCAAATTTTAAAGGCTAAGCAACCCAATCTAATTAATTAATTAAATTAATTTTGTAACCTTGGAACTTAGGGAAGAAATAATTAATAGTGGGATCATTTTATCAAAACTAAGGAGTCATAATATATATTAGTTGCTTGGCATGCACTTTTTTTAATTTATTTTCAAAATAAAAATAAGTTATAATAATTTTATTATATTTTAAAAATAATTATTTAACTTTTCACCATTTACCACTCTATGATTTAATGATATACATTTTTAATCCCTGTTTCTTTGTTTCTTTATTATGTTTTATATTTTATTTTATTAATATATAATTTTGGAGACCATTAACAAAAAGACCCCAAACTATATATCTATTATATATAAATTACAAAAATATTTTAATTTATTTTGTCAATAAAACTTTTTTTTTATTATCAACTTAGCAGTTTTTTTTGTCATATTATAACTTTAATTACAATCTTGTATTGTCAAGAAAAAATATATATATATATACATAAAATAAATAATGAATAAAATTTATGTAATATATATCTATATATATAAAATACTGAAGTAGTTGAATATTGTTTTTCTTTTTGTAACAAGTAAAAGAAATATTATAAGTAATTTACTTGAACATAAAAAATAGTATAAATTACTTTAACCAAGGGCTTAATTGTGAGAATATATTTTTTGACGTAACTGTAAAGTATAATTTATTAAATTTTACTTGTTTTATCGTTAGTATTGAAATTGTAATATTTTTATCTTTAATCTTCACAATTCAATTCTATTCAAACGACTCCCATTTCATATTATCATAGCGTAACATTGGAACATCCAAATGCTTTAATTGTTTTCAGGTGATAGAAAAAGAATCAAAGTTGATGTTTTGCACTTCACATTCTAATTCCTATTCCATTTTATCTCATTATTTTAATCTTTTCAAGACATTAAAAATATAATTTTAGGAAAACAAGAAAAAAATAAATAAGAATGTGACATCCTTGTAAATGTCATTTTTTGGCACTTTAAATATTATTAAATATCTTAGACAGTAATATATATATATATATATATATATATATATATATATATATAACAAATTATAAGCCTTTGTCATGTGAAGAAGCTAAAATAAGAATAACAATGTTTCAAATTTCTATAAATCATTTTAGGCCGCAGAAATATATTTTTAAACAAATTTTTGACCCATTTTGATTTTCTTCTCTGAAATGAGACACCAATCTTTTGACCACGTACCCTCCTATTATATTTATATGCAAAGAAAATGACGTTATATATATATATATATATTCACACAAAGAATATTCATTGTATTTAGCTTCAAGAGTCAAGACCATACTTGTAGTTTGTAATATTAAATAGTATTAAAGTTTCACATCCACTAATTAAGAATATATGTAAAGATATTTAAATGATATTCTAATGAGTCAAATGACTTGGATTTGGACTTCAAGGCTTTAGGCGAGCCTTTGTAATTATCTATCTAATTATTTTTGAAATTCGAAATAATGTGTTAGTTAAATTTTAAAATTTAAAGTTATTTTGATTTTAAAATCAAAATTTAAAATTTAGACAGATGTATTGTTAAAAGTAGATTGGACTGATATAATTGTCGAGACATATATATTTTTTGAAGTTTTACACAGAAGTTGTATTGGACAGAAAATATCTAAAAAAATTTTTTCAAATGCTTTGTTATATCTTAAAAGAATTTACTTATAATTATTCAAATATATAGATGTAAACATTTTAAAATTAGTACTTTATCACGCCTCAAACCTATTTAATTAGCATTATTTCTCACAATTCTTTGTACTGGAAATTTGCCCCCTTAAATCTTTGACACTTGATTTAAATTTTAATCATGTTTTATATGCATTTTATCTACCTATAAACTTATTATTTTATGTTAATATATACGCAGGTCAAAATGTAAATAATTTTTTTTTAATTTTTTCTTAACTTTAATAATTGATTATAAACATTTTAAACATTTTATTGCGTAACATGCCCTTGTGTTAATTTTATTCATCCAAGATCTTAATTTATCTATGTAAGTTGAAGAGATCAAATTAATAAATAAAAATTCAACATTTCATTTTAAATGGCAAATAATAAATTTTAAGTTATTTTAAAAAATTTTTGCAATGAAAATATATTTAAATGATAGATTGTATGCAATTTTTAGAATAATCTAACCTTTTTAAGTTTACATAGTCGGAGTTTTTTACTTTCTTGTCACGTCTCAAAATCTGAGCACATGACCGGCACGGAAAGTGAATTTCATTTCACCTCCGTAAGCCTATCTTTCTCGTAAGTATCATACCATTCTTTTTCATGCAACCAAACCGAGTTCTCTATCCGCACTATAATCATTCACATTACATCACTGAATGAACCTACCCGATTACAGAGATTTCTAGATTTATACAACTTAGAATAAGATTTAACTATTATACTTTTATCCTGAACAAATGAAAAGGTAATCATGGGCTAAGGATCCATAATTCTTTGTACAAATATTTACCTTCAGCTGTCAACTCTGAAAAAATGTTAATAAGAGGGGTATGAGCAAACCACGTGCCCAGTGAGCAGACAACACAACACTATGACAAAAAAATATCATGCATCATAATGATAACATGTAGCAATCATACGTAATCGATCATAATATAATATAATATAATTCATAATACTTCACAACAATATCCAAGTAAAACAAATACATTTCAACATAATTCAAATAATTCACAACAGCAAACAGTGAAATTAATTTCACACATTTCCCGTACCAACCGGGTCGTCCAGGATACCTCTCGATCGTTGCCTGCGGCCCCGCCGCATCCACATGTGATATCCCAAATTTAATTACCTTAGGAAATGAAGCTAAATAAATAAATGAACAAGTAAATCAGGATAAAATAGTTATTAAGAAATTTTTGAGAGATATAAATAGAATTTTATCCATTGAGTAGGGACCTATCTGAATAGAATAAAAATATTTGAGGGTTTTTTTATCATTTTCAACCAAAAGAAAAAATGAGATAGTGATGTGTGTGAGGTGTACGGTGAGAAAGAAAAGAAAGATGTGTGAGGTGTGCGGTGAGAAAGAAAAGAAAGAAAAGAAAGAAAAAAAAAGGAGAGATGTGAAGTTTGACAAAGAATAATTAATTAATATATATATATATATATATATATATATATATATGAATGTGTTGTGAGTCACGGTGGGGTGGAGAAGGAAGAACAAAAGAGAAGAAAGAAAGAAAGAGAGGAGAGAGAGAAAGAGAAGAGGGAGAGAAAGAGAGGAGAGAAAGAGAAGAAGAAGAAGAGAAGACGATCGGAAATGCAGAGCAAAGAAATAAGTTTAAAAAGTTGAAAGGTTGAAAATCAGGTCAGGTAGTTAGTCTTCCATAAAAGTATGATTATTTATGATTTATGATATCTGTGTTCATAATCAATTTTTACAGAATTTTATTTATAATTCATGTTCTACATAGTGAATAAGAGAAATTTAATTATTGTGTGATGTTATGCTTTTATGGCTGAAATGATCTCCTCATGTGTTTACGTGTTTTTAAGAAAGTGACTAGCTACTGAGATATTTTATATCTCACTTTTAGAAAATTGATCATTTCAAGAAAAAGGGCAAAATGGAAGGCTTGATGATATTAATGATGAGATTGAAGTGTAGAAAAATATTTTATAGTAGTTTATGATACAAAGATGTAAAGATAATAATAAATATTATGTAAATTATCTTTGTATGTATTCAAGCTCAGATATAATTAATGAGAATCTTGTAAATTTTCTGCAAGTTTACTATTCACATGAATAGTAAAATTCGTAAATAGTAAAATCTATAATTATTTGAAAGAAAATTATTCAGAAAATTATCCAGTGAACCGATTTAGAGAAAAATTATTATTTTAAAAGGGAAATAAGAGTATGTAGAAATTATTTTATTTCATGGCAATTGTACTATGTGATAAATTCTCACTATCTTATTAATGAGTAAAGATCTACGGAATCTAATACACGAGTTTGAAAGGGTTAAAGTTCCATACTACTCAGTGCATATCTATGAAACCTATACACGAGTTGAAAGGGTTAGAGTCCCATACTACTCGGCGTATATCTAAGAAATCTTATTCACGAGTTTGAAAGGGTTAGAGTCCCATACTACTCGGTTTATACCTATGAGATCTTATTCACGAGTTTGAAAGGGTTAGAGTCTCATACTACTCGGTGTATACCTAAGAAATCTTATTCATGAGTTTGAAAGGGTTAGAGTCCCATACTACTCGATGTATAAGACAATTAATTATATGAGTAAATGTGGTATTTGTACTTTTGATATTTTATATAGTACAGTTATTTACTTACTGAGTTTTTAAATAAACTCACACTCCCTATGATTATTTTTTCAGATACAGAAAACAAAGAAGAAGAGTATCCGTTTGAAGATTAGAAGTCCCTTGGGATTATTCTTTATTTCTGTCTGGTGGGATACCAGCACTTATTAATGTGGATACTAGAAACACTCTGTACTTTCTATAGGTCTCCTAGGCTTGCGATGAGATAGAAATATCAGACTATGTATGTCTATATTTGCTTATCAGATGAATATAATTATGTAGTGTGGAATGAATGATTAAGGTTGAATGTAAAACCTTACAGAATATATGTAAATACTGTTACTGTAGCAATCCACATTTGTTTGAAACTTGAGGTAAGATTTTAATTCGGAGGACCGAATTCTTTAAGGGGGTAGAATGTAATACCCGTTAATTTTGGAATATAATTCGCCTAAGAGTATTTTAGAATTTTACAACGTTACTTTAGTTATTTATTTTGGTCATTTTTAATTTTCATATTTAATTGTTCTCTTTGAATATTATTTATGAAAATTGAGTTAAGTGACTGGACTGAATATTTGCACCATGTGGGATATATTCTAAGAATGGTGAAATTCATGGAAAAGTGGTTTAAGAATGGTCAATTAGTCCATTTATTGTAAACTGACTGGATGAGTTTGGATGTTGGGTTATGGATACCCATGGGTTATTCAATAACCCATTAGAAATATTTAATATAAAGCTTCAATAGTACCTCTCATTTCTCATTTTGCGTTTGAAGCAAAAGGGTTGAAAGGAATAGTAACTTCATTTTCTCTCGTTTCTTCATCCTCTTCTCAAATCATTTCCTTGATCTTCAGAATTTCGATTATTTGTTCGATTCAAAAGCTTTGTAAGGATCAAAGGTAAGCTTTAATCTCATTATTTTCCTTAAATCTAAGTTTATATGGAAGATTGGAGGAAATTTTAGTTCTTGAAAATTTTGATAATAATTCATAGATTTGAGTTGTTTTTAGAAGTTTTTGAGTTAAGACTGAGTTAAGTAAGTTAAAGAAGAGATGAAATTTTGGTTTAGAAACAAGGAATTATAAGATAAAATTTTTGAAAGATTTTTTGCAAAATTCGAAGTACTGTAGCAATTGGAAAATTTTCTTCGAGTTACTGTAGCAGTTACTGTAGTGTCGGCAGTCAACGGTACTGTAGCAGTCAACGTCATTGTAGCGAACCGTCAATGTAGCGAACCGTACTGTAGCAAACCGTTACTGTAGCAATCAGAAAATTTTGCGTATTTTCGTGATTTTGTTTCCTTTCTTATGTTTCCTTGTAATATATTTTACTAGGAAATTTTCCTACACAAATTCTAGTGTGGAACAAGGTAAACTTGGACAAACATCAAGGTGAGTGAATAACCTTGCTAAGCTAATTTGATATTACTAGTCAAAGTACAATATAAGTCCCATTTACAATATTATTTGGATAATAAGCAAATCAATTTTTCATGTGGGAGTATATGATTATCAGTAGAAATAAGAGTATGTAGAAATTATTTTATTTCATGACAATTGTACTATGTGATAAATTCTCACTATCTTATTAATGAGTAAAGATCTACGGAATCTAATATACGAGTTTGAAAGGGTTAAAGTCTCATACTACTCAGTGCATATCTATGAAACCTATACACGAGTTGAAAGGGTTAGAGTCCCATACTACTCGGCGTATATCTAAGAAATCTTATTCACGAGTTTGAAAGGGTTAGAGTCCCATACTACTCGGCGTATACCTATGAGATCTTATTCACGAGTTTGAAAGGGTTAGAGTCTCATACTACTCGGTGTATACCTAAGAAATCTTATTCATGAGTTTGAAAGGGTTAGAGTCCTATACTACTCGATGTATAAGACAATTAATTATATGAGTAAATGTGGTATTTGTACTTTTGATATTTTATATAGTACAGTTATTTACTTACTGAGTTTTTAAATAAACTCACACTCCCTATGATTATTTTTTTCAGATACAGAAAACAAAGAAGAAGAGTATCCGTTTGAAGATTAGAAGCCCCTTGGGATTATCCTCTATTTCTGTCTGGTGGGATATCAGTACTTATTAATGTGAATAATTACCTTAGGAAATGAAGCTAAATAAATAAATGAGCAAGTAAATCAGGATAAAATAGTTATTAAGAAATTTTTGAGAGATATAAATAGAATTTTATCCATTGAGTAGGGACCTATCTGAATAGAATAAAAATATTTGAGGGTTTTTTTTTATCATTTTCAACCAAAAGAAAAAATGAGATAGTGATGTGTGTGAGGTGTACGATGAGAAAGAAAAGAAAGATGTGTGAGGTGTGCGGTGAGAAAGAAAAGAAAGAAAAGAAAGAAAAAAAAAGGAGAGATGTGAAGTTTGACAAAGAATAATTAATTAATATATATATATATATATATATATATATATATATATATATATGAATGTGTTGTGAGTCACGGTGGGGTGGAGAAGGAAGAACAAAAGAGAAGAAAGAAAGAAAGAGAGGAGAGAGAGAAAGAGAAGAAGAAGAAGAGAAGACGATCGAAAATGCAGAGCAAAGAAATAAGTTTAAAAAGTTGAAAGGTTAAAAATCAGATCAGGTAGTTAGTCTTCCATAAAAGTATGATTATTTATGATTTATGATATCTGTGTTCATAATCAATTTTTACAGAATTTTATTTATAATTCCTGTTCTACATAGTGAATAAGAGAAATTTAATTATTGTGTGATGTTATGCTTTTATGGCTGAAATAATCTCCTCATGTGTTTACGTGTTTTTAAGAAAGTGACTAGCTACTGAGATATTTTATATCTCACTTTTAGAAAATTGATCATTTCAAGAAAAAGGGCAAAATGGAAGGCTTGATGATATTAATAATGAGATTGAAGTGTAGAAAAATATTTTATAATAGTTTATGATATAAAGATGTAAAGATAATAATAAATATTATGTAAATTATCTTTGTATGTATTCAAGCTCAGATATAATTAATGAGAATCTTGTAAATTTTCTGCAAGTTTACTATTCATATGAATAGTAAAATCTATAATTATTTGAAAGAAAATTATTCAGAAAATTATCCAGTGAACCGATTTAGAGAAAATTATTATTTTAAAAGGGAAAAAAAATCGGGGTGTTACACCACCCTTATCGCTCCATGTATATTCTCCACCCTTATAGCTTCATGTAGATTTCTCCATAGGGTGCACCACCATGCATTTCCATTCATTTCGATTACATACACAATCATAATCATAAATAACTCATAATCATTTACAAGTTTCATCACAACATAACTCATACTACTTTCCATACTTAATCACAATTTCATCAACGTGTATACAATCATTCACTGTTCACAGAATTTATCTTATAAATCACATCTCAAACATAGAAGCTCATTTGTATTTACAAGTACTCACAATGGTATTCGTGTCTTCTTCACGCGACATTCATATAATGGTGTTTATGTATAGATATATCCATATCAATCTATTCGAGAACACAATTCTTTAATTCTAAAAAGTGCGCATGAATGTAACTTATGCAAGAAAATCTCAATTCGTAATGAATATCAATATATAAGTTAACCATCACTGCCTTCACACTAAGATACACTACATGCTCTCACTATGATGCCAAGAACTTTAAAGAAAAAATTTAGTCATAGGAAGTATAAATTCCACTCACCTGGATTTCACGCTCTCGGCACTCCCACCTTGCACCTTGACCATTCCTATTGTAACCAGATAAAAACCATCAGAGTTACGAAATAGAGAAATTGCTTACCACTACTCCCGACCTTCATCCACTTCTCAAATCATAACTCCTAACTAGTAATGAATATCCAGATGAAACTTATACCATTGGAAACTATACTCAAAGAGCTTTTTAACGATATTTAAAAAAAAATTGATGCTACAGTAACGGTCAACGGTCAACGCAGCTACAGTAACGTTGACCGAGTCAACGCTACAGTAGTCGAGAAAATCTAGAAAAAATTTTCAGATGAACAATATTTTCTGGGGAAAATTTTCGGATGTTCTTCGTGTTTTTCATCCAAAAATCCTAAAATCATATCTAAAACAACATTTCTTTTGATTTCTTCCATGGGTTTTGTTTCTCAATGTCTAATGAGTGTTTTAACACTAAAACCCCCAATTTTTAGCAACAATCCAAGCTCAAATCTCAAATTTTCATCAAGAACACTAACTTTTTCAAATATCCAAATTCTACGAAATTTCTTGTTCTAATAACATCATAAACCACCTAAGAATGTTTTACATTAACATCCACACTTAAATTCATCCATTAAAACTCAAAATCTTAATTTTCTTCCATAGGTCCGAAAATGGAGAAAAAGAGAAATAGAGCAGATAAAACTTACCTTTTTGCCTCTAGAACTCTTAAGAATCGGAAGTATGGTTAGAAAATACAAAATCACCGAAAGAAAATTAGAGAAAGGATTGAAGGAGATGGAAGAATGGTAGATGAAGAAGAAGATGGAGAGCCTCGAGGAGGAAGGAAGGAAGAGAGGAAGATGTATCTAATAATTGTACGTGTAGATCCCACCAATTTCTTTTTCGATAAAATTACGCATAGCCACCTTAGCTTTTAAGATTGTTCACTTAGGTCCTTGAGAATTTATAAAAATTTCCTAAATTAAAAATTGAAATTTATATTCCCAAATTTTCTTTACTAATTCAAAGAAAGAAAACATATTTCACGCAATTAAAATTTTCAATAAACTTCAAATAGATTTTAAATATTCATAAAAATTCTTGGGATATTACATTTCTTTTAATGATTTAGTCTTTTTAATAGAAGAGATATGTTACACAAAAGTATATACATGAGTAAATTATTGATTGAATCTTTAAAAAATTAAAGCTATTTTAATTTATACAATTTTTACTAAATTATAAAATTAATTATTGTCAAATTTAAAAATTTTCTCATCCAAGAATGACTTCAACAAATAAATTAATGAAATTAAAACAAATGTGTAATTTTTTAAATGTTAAAGTGACACGATTAATGTTTTTAAAAATTAAGATGAAATCAATAATTTATTAATATAGAGAGACACAGTCACAAAGTTGTTGAAGGTTGGTATCAGACGTCTGAATCTCCACAGAATGAAATCTTGAAAAGAATGTAAAGGAGGATACGTGATTCAAAATTTTTTAATATAATATAAATTATAACATATTGATTAATTGTATAATTGGTTAATAAAATTTATCGAAATAAAATATTAAAAATGATAACATTTTATGATTTGTCTTTTCTTTTTAATAACTTTTTATTTTTATTTTTATCACTGAGTTGTAGCTCATATGGTATTGAGTATTGTAAGGTTAGATGTAAGGGTTTGAACCTCATTGTCATGAAAAATAGTTAATTTTTTAATGTTTTTATATTTAGAAATTTTAATAAAAATTTTGAAATTTTTTTTTATCATTTTTAGATATGGCTCAATTATATGGTCATTCGTTTCTGTTTTAAAAAAAAAACATTCTTTTATTTCGTAAACTAAAACTAAAACATAAGTTACAATAAAGAGTATTTAAGCAAAAATACCAAAAAATAACTAATATAGTTATATTCTTTATTTAAATAATTATAACATAATCATTTTCTAAATTTGTAAAAAAATTAAAAAATGAAAAACATATTCAAAAATATTTTTAAAAATAAATTCAATAAATTAAAAGATAATAATTAATTTAATTAATAAGATATTTATTGAATATATATTTAATAAACATATAAAAATTATATTTTTTTAAGTTTTGTTGTTTAAAAAATAAAAACACTGAAATAAAAATTTTAACAAATTACTTTTTTTAATAAAAATTATATTTTTAAGGATATTCTAGTTAAGATAAATTAAATTGTAAAATATTTCTAAATTTTGAAAAATATAAAATAGTTTTTTAAAACGACAAATTATATAATTAAGTAATCTCTTTAAAATATCCTACATTTTTATTCCCAACTATTCATATAACTCCTATTCTACCAATCCCACTACTTGCATCAACTTTGACCACACCATTTGTAAGTACTTAAAAGTAAAACCCCACTAAAACATAACTCTAATATATATCAATCTCATGTATATCTTTCAATTTACAAAAAATATTTACGTTTAATTTTCTAATTTATTAATTCTATTACAATAACATTTTCATGTCTAAATTAGCACAATCAAGAATAATAAAACCACAAAAGGGAATAATTCCTCATGAGTCGAATATTACTATAACGATCATGAGGGGACTAAGAAGCTAGAGTCAATTAGTAAGGCTTGCAAGCAATACCTCTTCGAGTCTTCAATCTTGGATCGTTCGTATATGTTTTCACTCTTGTTCTTTATTAGTTATACTTTTATAATAATTGAAGTTAAAATATATATGACTATTGCGTTTCGAAGAATAATTATTTTATTATAATTTAAAAGTGTGTAATTAATGATGTGGACATCATGTTATAATTAAACTCCATAATAGTTCATACGCTTTTCAGATTATGGAAACCTTATAGTAGATCATTCAATCATTAAAACACACACATTATTTCACAAATTTTATACTTTTTAAAATAAAATGTTGTTTCAAACTTCAAAAAAATTATTTAATACTGCGTTCATGATTTTCTTAAAATGTGACGTAAGTATTAAAGTATAAATAAATAGTCAGCTATATATATATATATATATATATATATATATATATATATATATATATATATATATATATATAAGGAGATTTGACTACATAAGTGGAAGAATCACGAATTCTCATAATTCAAGAGTTTAATTAAAACAAATCAATTGTATAAAGAACACTTAAATGTCATCATTGGCGATGAGAAAAAGACGAGATGATTGATTATTCATGATTGTATTCTACCTTGATGTTTTGTAGAAGACTAAATTATTAATTTAATCATTAAAAATTACAATCGTGTCAATTTAAGATTTCAAATGAAGTTTTTAAATTATTATATATATATATATATTAATTGAGTCATTTTTATTATTATATTTTAAATTTTATCGATATTAAATTTTAAAATCATCATTATAAAAAATCATTTTAACAAATTAAAGTTATTTTCCTTTATTTATACACATTATATTTATAATTATAATATTTTTTTAGATCACCCTAAGATATTGGACCATGTAATTGCAATAATAGTGGGTTGGTTGACAAAATTTATTATTATTATTATTATTTTGATTGACATTCATATATATATATATATATATAATGAATAAAACAGAGTAACTTTGAAAAGGCTCTGGATAATTTTCACAGAGCAGTAAAAGTGTACTTATAAATGAAGGCTATACGAAAGAATATGCTACAAGATGTACACTTGGCAGTAGATCCGGATAATGAGGTAACAGAATGAAATAATACATGTGATTAGTTTACTGAAATGTAAATCTGTTATTCAGTGCCTTGTCAGTTGCGATTGTGCCAGACTGTGGCCGGCTTCGGTTATGTATCTTGTGAGCTGGCACTGATATATTTTTCTCATATATATATATATATATATATATATATAGTACTAAAAAAATAAATGTAATTGTTCTAAAATATGTTGTTATGAAAATTGAAAAGTGGAAAAAATTGATAGTTCAAACTAAATTAAAATCAATAACTCATCAATATTTATTGAAAAATCTATATTGACGATATCTTATGGCATTTGAAATATAACTTTTAATGAAACCATGGGGCTAAAATTATATCAAAGTAACTGACTTTTATCCATGATAATGATAGTTTCTTTTAAATTTAATACTTCACTTTCTTTTTTAATTAGATTAGGTTAGATAGATTTATTGACAACAATTACAAATGGCGCCACAACAACTTACGAAAATGAGTTATAATTAACTAGCAACTACTGCAAAAAATAATTAAATACAGAATATATATATATATATATATATATATATATTTGTGAATTCAAAATTTTGAAAATTATGATTATAAGTGACAGGTTATTCTTCTCACAAAAGCTATGTATTAGTAGTAATATCGAGGCTAAAAATTATAAAAATTTCTTCAGTGACATTTGAAAAATTAATTATAAACAATAATATCCTATCGAAAATTGGATTAATTGTAAAAAAACCAATTATAGACAATAATTTTAATTGTGACCTATAATTTGTTCATTACAGCAACCCATTTCGCTAAGTGTTGGAAATGCTATTTATATAATTCCTGAACAAAGAGTTTTAAAATAATAATTAAACTGAAAAATAGACAAATCTTGTTGGTCAAAAAAAGTATTAAATTTTTCTTCAGTCAATTGTAAATAAATAACAAAATATTAATCCAATTTAAGTTATCCAAACTATATGATGGTGGTGGATTGGTTCGGGTTCCTTTCCACCAATCCAATTCAAACTTTATAAATTGATTTGGGTTGGATGAGTTGACAAGTTAATCCGACACAATGTACATTTTTCGTGGAAATATTCCAATATTGAATTTTCCAAAATCATTGCAAAGGCCTAACTTAGAAAATTACTTCTCAAAATCTTTAATCAAAACAGAAGACACTCAACTTGAGTACTAAATATGTCTTTAAAAAAAAATTCTTTGCAAATTTTCAAAATTACACTATCTTCCCTTCTACATTTAAAATGTATATTATAACTATAAAATAAATTATACTTTAGTTGAATTTTATAGTTTCTATCTAAAGATATTTGTTACAATATACTTTTTAATATTAGATAACAATAATATTACAAATAAAATATTTTTTAATATTTTTTTATTAACCTAAAAAATAAATTGTTGCATATTGTGATACTTTTTTTTATTGTTAATAAAGAATAAGATGTCACAAGTATTTTATTTTCTTGTAGTAAGATACTGAATATGAACTTAGGTTAATAGATGATATTTTAATCTAAAATAATATGTAATATTAAGTTATGAACATTAAAATCAAGCTGTAATGTACCTCCATGAGCAGAAAATATCAAATTAGAATAAAGTGTAATATTTTCATAATTATAGAGGATGAGAGTGTCTAGTTTCAAAATAAAAGAGAAGAGAATGTATCTTTGAATACTTATGTAAAAGGTGAGTGTAATTTACTCTTTCTTTTTAAGTACCATAAATATTTCTCAATTATACCTATTACCCAACATTAATTGGCGCTTAAAAAATTATCTTCAAATATAGATTAGCAACTTAATGGATGAGATTACTGCTGGACCAATGCTGAACCGTTTAAATGGTTCAATATTCTTTTCTTTTAAATAATATTTTGGAATCGAATTTTATAAATAAAAAAATAGTATAAAAAATTTGGTTAAATTATGGTCTTTGTCCTTATAAATTCACTAAATTTTTAATGTCGTCCTTGTAATTTAAAATTTTTTAATTGAGTCCTTATGATTTTATAAATTTTTAAACTTAATCACTATTATCAAAATTTTGTCAACATTTTGTTAAATTTTAGTTACACAATTCATTATATATCATCTTAACATTAAAAATATACATGAATTAAACTAATTCATCCTAATTATTTAACATAAGTTACATTACATGTCATATACATGAAAGTTAATATTACTTAATTATCTATTTTTTTTGTTGGCATAAATTATATATATTTAGAGAGTTAATATGCATATGATTAGTCAGGTTAAAAAAATTTAATAAAATAAAAATAAAAATTTAATAATAAAGACTAAATTAAAAATTTGTAAAACTACAAAGATTCAATTACAAATTTTTAAACAATAGAAATTGAATTAAAAAATAAGTGAAACATAATTTAACCTTTTTTTATGCTTTTGTGGTCAAAACTAACTTAAATTTGATTAACTAGAGTCAAATAGATTTCGAAATTAATCAAGAAAACAAAATTGCTTTAATTGAAGTAAATGATTTTTGTGTTTTGGCCCACTATTTCTCCGAGTATTTCACTGCCGACGCCAACAAACAAGGAAGACGGTGTTCCCTTCTCTCAAATTCATTCATTCTCTTCATTTTCTTTTTTCAATTTTTTTTAATTCTTTTCTCTCTCTCTCGCTGTCACCATTCCAAGCTTCAGTTTCATTCTGCTCTCTTAGAATCGAAGGAAACGCGCACAGGAAGCCACCATTCCATTCTGCTCACCTACTTCTATTCCCTTTAATCCTCAAACGTCTCCGCTCTTCTTCCGGATTTACTGTTCACTCCCATTTGCTTTAGCTCCCATAACCTCCGCTTTTCACTTCCCTCCAAACGACGCCGTCTTCGTCCTTCACCTCGTCCGCAATGTCATTCTAGGTATCCCCCGAACCCGCCTTTTACCCCCTCCAGCACGTCCATGGGTGTGGACTTTCTCTGACTTCTCTCTCTCACACTCTGTTTTGTTTGAGACGATACAGAATTGAGTTCAACTGATGGCTCTCAAGACTCTGTCAATGGTAGGGTGTTCCAACGCTCCTCAATTGGGTGGTGCCAGGTTTCAGTCTGGGAGTTCTGGGATCGTTTTGAATTTGAGGTATGATCTTGAGAAATGCCGGAAATGGGAGTGTTGCTGTTTGGGTGTTTTGGCTCAGAAAGCTACGACTCCCGTTGAAGACGAGAAGCCAAATGTGAGTACCAATGAGGCTTCTAGGTCCGTTGATGGAGTTCGGGAAAATGAGTCCAAGGGGCTTCTGAACCTTCTTCCTAGTGAGTTATATTCGTCTCACATTTTCCCGAAAGAAATTTAACATTTATGTGTTACTGGAATTTCGTGAATAATTTTTCTGATCATTGGAGGTTCTGTGATTCTGTGACCATTGAGTTATATGAAATCAGGCTCACATCTTTCAGAATCGAAGTTGCTTATTTACTGTTGTATCTCTAATTGGCATTTGGGGAATAATTTTGTGATGGATGCTTTATCTGTTTATATAGAATTATGTAGTTGGAGGAAGAAAAGGCCTTAAGATGGCAAAGAAAATCATTTAAATCATATTTATATAGGCGGCGCTCAAGGGATATATGCTCATGTTTTCTTGTCAGTGTTCGTGATTATATTTCACTCTTTATTTTCTTTCACAATGCTCGAGACTTTTATTTTACTCTTTTTTATTTTTTTTCATCCTTTTATATAAAAGCATACGAGAGAGGTAATTCCCCGTGCTTTTGTCAATGGATGGGTCTTTCTTCCAGAGCTGGTTGTGATTTGTCAATGCTCTTAGCTCAAGGAATTTCTTCTGTTATATGTATTCTTAGTTGATATACTGAGGATAACTAAGAGAACGATGATGGAAAGAAGTCCTGCTAAAAGCAGAAGATATTATGAAATGTGTAATTGTATCTTGGAGAGAACGGATTTTATGGAGAGAAGGGGGACATAGCGAGTCACATACTGAACTGCATTACTTTTCTTTCAGCTTCAATCCCCCCAGTAAAAGAAGATTAAAACTAGTTAAAATGAGAAAGGATGGTTATGATGTGATCAGTTCTGTTTCAGCATGAAAGATTTTTTTTTTTTTAAAAAAAAAAGACAGATGAAATGCATTTGTATGGAACATTAATTTTTATTGTGATGCAAGTCAAACAGTGGACTCAGGGTGAAGCATGGTTTTCGGAGCTCACATGCACTGCATGCTCTCAACTTCAGATATTATAGATTCTCACCCAGCAACATGTGTTTAGTTGAATGATCCTGGTGGTCATGAATCCCATATATTATAGTTTACTTAGCTAATTATGATTTGTTCTGATGTAATGTATGTTTACATGAATAATAAATTCCATACAGAATAATTAGGTTTAGATATCAATGATTTAAGTTATGAGGTTGTACCCTAATTGCTGAAAGTACACTCAAACCATGCAGCTATGCATGCAAGTATATGTGCATGCATGTAGATAAACAGATATTCGTATTATAGCAATTTATACATTTCATGCCACTGATAAGTTCTTAAAACTTCCCATTTTTTGTTTCTCATGTAATGTGTTTTAATTGCAGAGCCGTTAAGTGCAACTAACTTGTTGTCTTCTCCTAGAGATGGGTCAAAAGTGCGGGTTGCTTATCAGGTATAAATATAATGCTTAATAATTTATTATCAAATACTTACATTCATGGGATTATTGCCATTCCTAATCAGTCTGTTGCCCGATACAGGGCCTACCAGGAGCATTTAGTGAGGATGCAGCATTGAAAGCTTATCCCAATTGTGAAACTGTGCCTTGTGATGAGTTTGAAGCTGCATTTAAGGTTTTGTTTCTTACATGTAGACATTCTCTCTTTGCCTTAACCAATTTTTGTAATGGTAATATAACTATTCTTTATGGCAGGCAGTTGAATTGTGGATAGTTGATAAAGCTGTTCTACCCATTGAAAATTCTGGTGCTGGAAGCATCCACCGCAATTATGATTTACTTCTTCGCCATAGGCTGCATATTGTTGGGGAGGTGCAGTTGCAAATTAACCATTGCCTATTAGGGTTGCCTGGTGTAAAAAAGGAGGAGCTCAAATGTGTAGTGAGTCATCCTCAGGTTAGCTTCTCGATCATCTTTTCCTTTTTGGTAAAAAGGGAATGAAGATGATGCATTGCGTTCCCTTTTCTTAACACTATGAATAGTAACCATGAACATATCCTACGATACCTTCAGCTTCAACGTAGTACATAAATTAAAATATTTAAGATATATTAATTATTACACTACATGGTAATCAGATCTAGTAATAAAATACTGGTTTAGCTCAGTTTGCATCTATTAACTGGATCCATGCTGGCTGCTGCACAGATTTTTAATACAGCGGACTATATCAATAAAATGAACATACTATTGACAACAAATATACGTAGCTATAACTATATTAATTTTTAAGATAATCCTTTTATGCACAGGCTCTTGCTCAGTGTGAGATAACGCTTAGCAACTTAGGTGTTATAAGAGTTGGTTCGCCTGATACTGCTGGTGCTGCTGAGGTATATTATGAAGATTTTCTTTGTTTCACTGAAAGCAAACATTGATTAGATTGTAGAATGGTATGTCCTAACAATTAGGATTTGTGAACAGAAAGTGTCCTTAAATGGTGTAAGAGACACTGGAGCTATTGCAAGCTCCCGAGCTGCAATGTTATATGGGCTTGACATTCTTGCAGAAAGAATCCAGGTACAACTTTATTTGTCAGCTCTAGAAAACTGAGCTGCAACAATATATGGCTGATATTTGTCTTATTACGGCATGCTTTCTAGATTTTGACGCATGCATGGGTTAGCCATCATTTTCACCTCGAGTTGGGAGTTGATGCCTTGATGTACTTCTTCCAACAGATTGCTTTCCTACCTAAGCAAGGATTGGATGTATCTTAGTTGTTATTTTCTACATGTCAGTGCCAATCTTTTAATTTGAGCTTTGATAAACTTTTCACATCTCAAAACGAGTTCTGGATTATGAATGGGGTTTCCATGCATCTACTTATAATATAATATTTCTGATTCTTTCCCCCCCTTTTTGGGTCACTTTGAGAACTACCTAAACCTCACCTGGTGGTGGCTTTTTTGTGTCTCTGACGAAATTTATGTTGGTCTTGGAAGTCTGGAAAGTCAACCCTATTCCTTGATCATGTGGCTCAGTTAATCAGAACCTTTTTTATATGGAAGTTGTATGCCTCTGCTGTGACATGCAAAGGAAGTCCATTATCGAAAGATACCTTGGGTGCTGATGTATTCAGTTCTCTACATATTTTTCTGCAGAAGTAATGTTTTATCATTTATCATTTACTAAGGAACATTTTGAACTATTTGAACTTCTTACTTCTCAATCTTATTATCCATTTTCAGCATTTACTTAAAAATATGTTAATAGTTGCTAGTTATGTCAGATTAGAGTTCAGCTGATTCGATGCCATTTTGTCAGGATGATGATGAGAATATCACTCGTTTCTTGATCCTTGCAAGGGAACCTATAATTGCAGGAACTGACAGGCTCTATAAGGTATAAATAACTTGGTTCTTTGTATGTACATTGCTGTGAATGTTCTCACAAATTCATGACACTTGCCCCAGACTAGCATTGTTTTCAGCCTAGAAGAAGGTCCTGGTGTACTTTTTAAAGCCTTGGCAGTGTTTTCTCTAAGGAACATTAATTTGACAAAGGTGAGCAATGATAACAATCGTAATTACAATGTGGAATTCTAAGTAATAATCTATTGCAATTATTTCTTGGTGTAATTTTAGATAGAGAGTCGCCCTCTGAAACAGCGTCCAATAAGGATTGTTGACGACTCTAACGAAGGAAGTGCCAAGTGAGTAATGGATTTTCTTTCTTTCCCGTTTCTGTGATCAGCAATTGAAGAATAAATTATGTAAATTATTGGAGTTTAGATGTATTTTGACTGACGTTCATACTTCATCTAGACAAAATTTATGAAGTTAATTTGGGAGGATGAGTCATGAGATGGACTGAACAACTATTTGGCAAGATGTTAGCAGAGAAATGGGAGTGGAGTTGAAAGAATTTTTAATATTTAGATATTTAAATCACTGAAGTCATTCAAATTCCTAGTTTATTAAGAATAATATGCCTTTATCATGAAGCATCTTTCCAATTCTTTGATGCAAAAATAGGGAAGAAAAAGCTGAGGGACAGGGCTTTGGTGTTACTTCTTGAGTAGAATCAAATGATTCTGGTATTTTAAATGGAAGTGTATTGTGAAAGAAAAACGGCCTAAAAGTTCTGGTGGCAGGTACTTTGACTACCTTTTCTACATTGACTTTGAAGCTTCCATGGCAGAGCCTCGTGCACAGTTTGCTTTAGGGCAATTGCAGGTCAGCCTATACATATCTCATGGATCCAGGTTAAATTTTTTTGTTCCATGTGGGTGTCATGATGGTTTCAATGCAACATTCTAAACCTGGAGTTTATGATTATTAATTGAATTGATTTACGTGGCTCTTTTATATTCTAAAACAGTAAAAACTTAGATGCAATTTTTTATACTTTTGCTATTAAATTCTCTAATTAGAACATGACATATATGATTCTTTGATCAAAATACGATAAGTGTATGGTCTTTGAAAAATAATTGATAGCAATGATATAGGAAACTGCATGTAAATCTTGTCCTAAAATTGAATGAGATATATTTAGTTTTGTTATCAAGCATGAAAGCATTCATTCCATAACCCTCAAATATGTCACACTATTTATTATAATAGGTCACGCTTTTTGCATTCTAAGCTTTCATTGTAGATGCTATATGATATCCTTAAATAATCTATAAAGCTTTTGGTAGAATCATCGAATCACAATTATGGAAACTATTGTAGATTAGCATTATTGCTGCTAGCTTAATCTGACAACATATCCCATATTGTTCCTATGAGAGCACCATCATAATCAAGTTGAACTACATTCTTAAATTCTTAAAATTCGTGTGATTCATCTACGATACTCTCACCATTTCTGATATTACTTCCGGAAGAAGGTATGATGCTAGCATCTCTTATGTGGTGGCTTTAATCATTGTTAGGACTCTACAAAGGTGATTATTAACTCAAAATGCTGCAACATAGTCATATTCATTGTTTTCCATTTCAGGAATTCGTTAGGTTTCTCCGCGTTCTTGGTTGTTATCCTATGTATACAAATAATAGAAATTGAATGGCTTAACATGGAGTCAACTGTCAATGTCAATGCTGTACAGTTTACTGACCTTGGCTCATCCCCCTACCGCCAGAGGTTTACATAAACAAGAGGAAGAGGATGAAACATCCTATCATAGCTTTTCTTTTCTTTTCTTTTCTTTTCCCTTTACATCTCCTAAGGAGGTGTCATGGAGCTTAATGTTGTGTAGTCTCAACAGTGTGTTGTAAATGCTGACACAGGAATGCTCCTCTGGATATTTTCTATCAACAATAAATACATTGGATATAGACATAGACTACAGATAGGAGTTTGTCACCTTTAACTGAAAACGCTCGATTTTTTGAGATGTTGAACTATCAGTAAATTTTCTTATATCCAAGTATCATATCAAAATCTATTTTTTCTTTAATATGTAACATTAGATGCCCAATATGATACCTGAAGTCATTCTTTGTTGAAAGCTAAATGAGCACTTTGGGTAGGAGATTTTTTTTTAATAATTAATTGAAGTTTGATTCTTTTAACATTGTCTTGGAGGACATTATGTTTGCATCAAAGAAATCGGAGAGTAAGATGAATGGGAGAGAAGTTTTAATTAATATATATATATATATATATATAATTTAGATTTAAATCAAATATGTTTTTCATGACATGTTTAGACTTTAGTTTGAGATTGAAAAGCACAGATGAAAAGAAAGAAACAGAAATGTTTATTTAAATCTTAATAAAAGAATATAAAAATTAAAATTCCTCTTCCCTGTTATTTCCTTTTATTCTCCTCAACTGGAAGATTCTGAAAGCATTATTAAAGTATTAATCTAAATTAATCTTTCACCAAAAAAACTATTAATCTAAATTTATCATAATAATACCGCCCAAAGAGGGCACCATATTAAAGAAAAATAAAAAATCATTAAATCCCATTGATTGTTACACTAGGTCTGAGATAGAATAGATTTGAGATTTCCTAAATTCTTACAATATTTAAAAATTTCTATACCTATGTCCAAATCTAAGCGACTAAAATTTATGTATACTTGTATGGTTTGACTATTTTGCCCACCTCTAGGACCATGCATGCGCTAGTTGGTAGGGTGTGCGGAGATGTGCAGCAGATTAAAATCGTTATTAAACTATTAAAATCGTTGTTGAAAATATCTTTAACAACGGTTAAAACTGTTACTAAACTAATGAGCACCTGTGCATCTTTAAGGATGCACAGTAAATCCATTTTCGTTGGTAGGTATAGTAAGAGCAGTTTATCTAGAAATGTAATAAATGTGCTGATATTCCAAGAGCCTTCTGTAGCCACAGAACTAGAACTTGGATCCTCTACCATATTATATGGTGTTAGACTTTTCAGTATCGTTTGATAAATGATGAAGTTTACATAGGTCTTATCTGTCAGAGTCATTAGACGATGTTGTAAAGTCTAATACCATGTTGTTTCCCAGGGAACATAGACTTGTCAAAACACCAGACCGAGTCCGTTTAACCCACTTTTAAGCTTGCAAAAGATCGGGCGTTCTTCGATTTCGAGATCAGAGACCTTTGTCGAAATTCACCATCATCCCTCTGAGTTTGTTGGCCTTCGATCTTCGATTTCAAGATCAGACTTACAGTCTCACCTCCCATCTCAATTATAGACTTATAGTCTCACCTCTTATCTCTGCGAGTTTACGTGCATCGGCAGATGTTCTCACTTCTCCTCCTATCTCTCCTCTCCTCTCACTCAATCTCACACTATCTGCCTCATCTCAATTAACTTGGCAACGCAACTACTCGAGTTAATTTTTTTTGACAGCTAGTGTCACGACCCGTTTCCTGGGCGCATGACCGGCATAATAATGAATCTCCCATTAATGTAAGCTTTTCGATAAATTCTACCCATGAATTAAATTATTAGTTATTATCTCTATGTTATCAAAATAACTATTTCTTAATAAATTCGAAGAAAACATATCAAATTTTATTATTTGAAATACATAGGGATGATTTGTATATAATAATAGATTCTCCTTATGAAATATATTATTATACTGAAATACAAGCCAAATATACCAAACCCTTGACCTAGATGTCCTAAACGATTACAAAGCAACATAATCTACAACAAAGAGGGGCCTACCCGACAGCGGGAAGGTCCGAATTAATCTGCTCTTTTAGCAAATATTCTTTGCCAGCAACTTGATATGAACAAAAAGATTTTATAGAGAGTGTGAGCTTTTAAAACTCAGTGAGCGAATCGGTCTCGCGTTAATAAAATTCAAATACATCACCAGTCATGAAAGTATACCTGAAGGCTCAAACTCAACCAATAAACATAGTTAGAAATTACACACTAGAAGATATAAAGTCATCCAATGCATCCAACGATATTAGTACTCATCAATGACAATATATATCCTGCAGAGTGCACATAGGCTAGTTCACCAAATTTGTTTATTTCTGTCATGACACAAAACCTCATCCTTTCAACTAGGGCGCCTCACGGATCTGTTACCGACCCAGACTATATCGCTACTAAGGGAATTGTTGTCTCTATACTCATTGGTTAATACACCCTTTGAATCAGATTTTTCACCTTACCATGAGAGGGGATATTATCCCGCTCAATTATAATCAATAGTACAATATTTCATATCATAATTAGAAGTATAATGTAATATTCATTCATAACATGTATTGTATATAACTATATTATAAGTTTATAAACCACAAATCAAGATAACAATTAAGTTGTCTTTGGAAAGATTCAAACTTCACATCACTCTGAACTACTTATTTTGTTTTATCCATACTTCTAGATTAATTTGAATTATCTTCCTAGATTCACCAATCCGAATCCAATCTACCTCTATGAATCTTGAGAGTGTATTACGACATACTTTTTATCACCAATGATGCTAAAACCTTATTAAAATAGGGTCGTTTCACTCACTTGAATTCCATACGAGTATCACTTCTCTAAGTTGTTACGGATAAGAGCACATAGGTGAATTTCAGCATTCTGCTACGGAGATTTTCATGAAAGATTAGAGAAAACAAGTTAGGATTGTTTTCGTACAAATACTATTTATACATATGGTTACTATTCATATGTACGGTCATTATTCATACGTATGGATACTATTCATATCAGAAATAGAGAATATAATCTGTAAAAGAGTACACCAGGTAAGTTCCTAGGAAAGAGTGAAGGGTCGCAATAGACACACTTAAGTAGCAGGTCTTTCCTTAGCCAGAACTTTCCTAGACATATATTCTTCACAGTTTACATTCTATTTTAACAGTGAAAAAATCAAAATAACATATAGGCAGCTAAGGACAATTTTTCTGATGTGGAAGATCAGCCAAAGCTGCAACCATAGAGCATACTTAAGAAAATATCTTCTAGAATTTGAAAGCCATAGAAAGAGCATAGTATCTTCACTTAAGCTGAAAAGGAAATGTTCAAAATCTCAAAAGCTTAGCATCGGAGCAAGAAAACTTAAGGAGAGAAGAAGAGAAATTGAAGGTGTGAGTTTAGAAGTGAAATAAAAGGGTTTATTTATAGGAAAAGTTAACGGTACTATTTGATTCTATGCGCTAATAAAATATTCAATTTACTATTTATAAAAATGATATTTCTATTAAAATAGCATATTAATCATTTAGTTTACTGTATAATCATGGAAAAGTCAAGGGCTTTACTATTGAAACTTAAAGGAAAAACTATCATTTTACTTTAAATATTTAAGTTTCTTTTCAATTTAGTCCTTTCATTTTAGTTTCTAAGGGTATTTCCTCTCATAAAACGTCATTTTCTCCTACGAACTTCTTTTTAGTTTTCTTTTATGACCAAACCACATCTAGTATTCGACATTTTGATTGTATATATGAACATTACTGTATACGTGAATAGTATTATATAGGTGAATAATATCGTATACTGGAATAGTAGCCGTAATTCGAGAATATACCTTTATATTATATTTTTTACGGATATTATAGCTAGAGGAGAAGCCATCAACAAGAAGGGCTTTGATGCCCAACTCTGCCCCAACTCCAATGTCTGAGAGGGCGAGAATAAAAAAAAATGATAACATTTTTATTTTTAAAAAAAATTATACATGCATAGCATGTGCTGAACTGACCCGCTTTGACAAGCCTAGAACAATATATAAGATTCAATTCCCGAACTAGATTCTACTGTATTATTATTTATGATTTGTGTCCAGCTTTGTTGTTCCCAAGTTCAACTCTATATCTTCCACTTTTATTCAATGAGGTTCACAAGGTGAAGATTTATAATGAGTAACATTATTCTTTGGACTGAGATTGGTCATTGAGGTGGTGATGAACTCAGGTGGTTGAATTATTGGTCAATCAGTCATTAAAAAATTAGTTAAATTAGAGAAATAAATAAATATATGTATATATATATATATATATATATATATATATTAGTTATTAACAGCACATAAGACAAATTTATATTTATTTAGAAAAATTCAAACTTCACAACTTAAACCCATAAAACATTTTTCACCTAAGAAATTGTTCAAAAAATATAACATGTTTAGAAAGGTTCTAAAAAAAACCAATTATGCAATACTAAATTATAAAAAATATACAATTATTTTTACAGATTATATACCCTTGTTACTCTAATTGTATAATTATACATTTATTTATATTTTAATTAAAGAACCTGATGATGTATCGTTGTGCCATTCCGGTTACAAAGACAATGATAAATAATGTAAATTGTATTAACTTTTTTTTGAAATTTGATTAAATTAGATTTTCTTACTCTAAGTATTACACTGAACTCTTTCAAAATTTTAATACATACAACAACAATCTTTCAACTAATTTACCTTCTATCAAAGTAAATTAATTTTTATATAATATACAATAATAATTTTATTCTTAATATGACAATAAAAATTGTCAAATAATTTAATCAATATAAAGAACACTCTTTATCGTATAAAGAACTAACTTCAATGATAAAAAAAAATTAATTTTGAAGAGTATAATCTACCCTAATAACTAATCTATCAGTTGGGTAAACAACATACAACATACAACAGACAAAATCAATGAAGAAAGAAACTTAATGGAGTTGAGTGTTAAGTCACATTACTAGGATTGCTTGTAAGCGATAGCCGACATGGTAGTAAGTTGGTGATATTGGTCGTGGTTCACTTGATATCAAAAGGTATAAAATAAAGAGCATTTTTGTAAAATATTAGTTGTAATTTTATTTGAAATAAGGCTCGATATATTTTAATGACTTATGAGCATATTGATCTAATTAGTATCAACGTGATCAAGAATTTAGAGAAATTTTTTTGTGCTTTCTTCATAAATATCTTTCAAAAAGAAAATTCTCAAAGCTTAACACAAGGATGATGTTTGACCTAATATTTTAAATATAAATTGACCATTGCAATGAATTGTCACTTTCATTGTACCACATGTGAAAAAGAACTTTTGTCTCTTTCCATCACACTGGTCAACGTAAATTCTAATAGGACACATTTACATTAATTATATGAGTGTTCATATTTGTGAAAGTTTTGAAGTAAAACAAACAAAATAACTCTAAAAAGGTAAAATGCCTCATGTATACAAAAAGGTTTTATGACAAATTATACTATACATAAAAAGCTACATAATGTCTTGATGAGACTTGAAATGTAATATTATTTTATCTTTGCTTGAAATAATGAGTTTTTTTATTGAAGTATAGTGAAAAAAGACAAATAAGAATTCGGCGCCTCTACTCTTTAGAGAAGGAAGAGCAGAGTGCTCTGCGACCGTTGTTAAATGACATGATGATGTATCATTTTAACAAAGGCTAGAAGATACTTTTTGGAAACAAGCTTGACAATGACACAACAAAGCATTCAAACTGGAAGTCTTCTTGCATCTTGTACGAAGGAGATAAAGGCAATAAGAAACCAATATTTTTTTGCAAGCACGGAGAAAAATCCAAAAGACCCCAACGGTCAGATTTTTCAACATCTATATTTCGAAGCTTATTGCTATTTTGGAATCGAAGGGTTTTCGTCTGAGCAGGAGTAAGACCGAATATATGCATTGTAAGTTTAACAAGCGACAAGCTAGGAACGAGATAGAGGTTAAACTTGGTGATCAGGTTGTATCACAAGTGTCAAAGTTTAGATATTTGGGATCAATTATACAAGATGACGACGAAATTATTAGAGATGTGGAACATAAGATACAAGCTGAGTGGTTGAAGTGGAGAATGGCATCAGGGGTTATTTGTGATTGGAAAGTACCTGATAAACTCAAAGGAAAGTTTTATCGTACTACTATAAGACCAACGATTTTATATGGGAGTGAATGTTGGGCAATGAAAGGACAACAAGAACATAAAATTGGAGTGGCGGAGATGAGGATGTTGCGTTGGATGTGTGGTCATACAAGAAGAGATAGGATCCGTAATGATCATATACGAGGTAGAATTGGGGTGGCACCTATTGAGGAAAAAATGGTTAAAAACCGTTTAAGATGGTTTGAGCATGTGCAAAGAAGACCGTTGAAAGCGCTAGTTAAGAGAGTTGAGCAGATGGTTTGGAGTCCTGTGAAAAAAGGTCGAGAAAGATCAAAAAGGACTCTTAGAGAAATTATTGAACGGGACCTTTTAGTAAATGAGATATCTAAAGAGTTGGTTATTGACAGAGCTCAATGGCGTCGTGTGATCCATGTAGCCGACCCCACTTAATAGGATAAGATTATGTTATTGTTGTTGTTGTTGTTGTTATATTTCGAAGCTTA
This sequence comes from Biancaea sappan, assembly GCA_037074585.1. Taxonomy (NCBI): domain Eukaryota; kingdom Viridiplantae; phylum Streptophyta; class Magnoliopsida; order Fabales; family Fabaceae; genus Biancaea; species Biancaea sappan. Next base: position 84,514,892 of record CM073490.1, on the reverse strand, counting down.
TAAGAGGGAAAGAGCTTGAAGTTATGAAGTATTGAAAAAATCTAAGCAAACTTTCAAATAGCCTACAAAGCATTTTACTCCATTATACTGTGAGTTTAGCTTCTAGGTTTTTGTCCTGCTATATAGTGAGCAAAAAGTAAGCTTGAAAGAAAAATCCTTGATTGCAAAAAAAAAAGGTGAAATTTAATCACTTTTGTGTGTTATCTTTCCTTGAGTAGAAAGGACAGTTGTGGATAAGCTTTATAAAACTCATTAGAATTTGGGGTGAATTTTTTTTTTTTTTAAAAAAAACCCCTAAGTTGCCAGGTGATCTTGTAAAACTTGAGAGTTGATGACCAGTTTGTAAAATCATGTGTTCTTATTTTCCAAAAGGATTGAATGTTTGACAACAATCCAAACCAAGATAATTGCCATTGTGTTCCTTTTTTTTTTTTCTGAACTACACTTAAATTTCTCTCTTTACGAAATTGTTTCTAGTACGCTAAGAAAATTTCTAATACACTAAGCTTTAATCTTTCAAAAGTTTTATACTATACAATTATCTGTAATTCACCAATTATTTTATAAAACAATTTAAAGAGAAGAAATTTACATAGATTAGATATCTTTTCTTTCAAAACCTATTCACTTCCTCTAAGTGCATCTTGAGGTAAGCCCCAAAGGTCATTTAAGTCTTTTTAATCTGGCAACTAAAGACCGTTTTAGTTAATCCGGAGATGCAATGAATTTCATAGAGTTATCGGTTGAATATAATCTAGTGTGGTGAATGCACAGGAGAAGTGCAAAATCACATGCGCTGTAATTTTTTTTTAATTTATATTGACTATTAAATTTAATATTTAAATTAAATCTAACTATTAATAAAAAAATTTAAAAAAATATATATATAATAAAAAATAAAAAAAATCATAAAACGGCTATAGTTTTGCACTGGATGCAGCCAATCTCATTCCGAATGCACGGTAGTTCCATTGTGCAACCTATCCATGATTTCTTTTTCTTGTGAAACGCGAGGCAATGAGCCACCATGAATGCAGAATTTGTCGACTACCACATCGGTGACTAATGAGCAACATCAATACGGATCAATATTCAATAGATAGATTTACCATATATTTAGCAAACAGGTTGAAGTTTCAGACATACTCCGAGACGATTACATAACCACATCAACACAAACATACAAGAAGACTAAAAGAGTAGAAGACTCGTCACTCATAATACCGCTGGACAATTTATTCTTACAGATAGCATCAGCACCCCCCTTCACTTCAATTCCTTTAGAAAATCTTCATTGTCAACGAGAACCTACAGATTCGTACAAAAAGAATCATGTTATTACGTGCTTATCAATGACAATGGCAGCGAATTAACACAATAAAGAAAACATGCAAATGCTTTGCATGCAAAGTTTTTACGCTTAACGCTCACATCTTAGGCAGGAATCATGTTATCACCAATGAAGAGGTTTAAGGATTTCTTTTTAAAGCATATATGCATATGGAGTATGAGGAAATATCTTTGTAGAAAATAAAAACAGTGCTATTAGTAGTCAACTCCTCCTACTATCCCTCTTACACACAAACTATAGTTTTCATACCGAAACTTAAAAAACATCAAAGATTTGATTAAAACACGAGAGCGTTGAAAGAGCTTGTGATTTAGAATGCAACTGTATAGCAGAAGTCTTGGAAGCAGGGCATAAGAAGATAAAGGGTGTTTTACTGCAGAGTATATGGACAAAAAGTTGAACTCTAGGATTAAGATAATTTTATATGTTGAGATATCAGGTCCCTTGTTAACTTGTTTAACATCGTTCAACAATCCATAACCATAAGAATAAGACATGCTTCAACAAGGCATAAAAACTCCCTATTCTGAATTTCAAATCTATAATCAATTTACATAAAAATCTTTAGAATCATTTGCTTTCATCATACCTATAACTACTCTCAAAGTGCAAAAAATAGTTTTTTTTTTTTTTTTAATCCAAAATCATGAAATAAGTATAAGAAAACCTCTTGGAGGTATAGCCTGCAATTCATCTTTCAATGGGTCATTTAATATTTAATATATAACTTCATAATAAATAACAGCTATGAATACTGAATGACCAACAAACAGCTTCCAAAGATAAATTCAATAAAGCTAAAAAACTAGAGTCAAATCACAGTCTTGGAAGCCTCTGCCACAAGCATATACGTATGTAGCCCAGTAATATAAAATTATAAATTATAATTCACCTATGTTTCAGCAGACTACTCCCACAATGAAACAAATAGAAATTAGTCATATTCATACACAATTAGAGAACTTACAGTTTTCCAACCATCTGGATCCAAGAAAGAAGTGATTTTTGTGTTAATGCCTGGAATAGGGCCTGGTTGCCGAGTAATCTTCCCTCCAAGCTCTTGTGTGACTAGGTTGACTACCTCACCGCTCTTGTATACATCATCAGTGCCAATAGCAACCTGAGAGAGATTCCACAAATTTTATCACTAAGGTTCCAGAGATAACCAATTCAGGCTTCCAAAAGGTTGTGTAACCTATCAATTAACCTGCGCATATGCATTTCCCTTGGTGTATTCAGTGACACCATAGTTATATGTCAACTCCAAAACAGTTGTCACGTGCTCCTCTGCGTACCCAAGCATAGCTAGTGTGTACTGCAGGACATGCAATATAATTCAGGAAAATTGAGCAACTCATGACTGAAGCATGAACAATGTCCCTGCTAGTAAATCAATTACTGAAGATCAATTTTAAGAAGAAAGTTTACCTTGTATTCAGGTCTATCAACCTTCTTCACCACCTTCATACCCAAAGCCTGGAGATATTATTCCATAAGAGCAAGGCATCAGATTATAAAATACAGATTATTTGATTTGGATGGTTATACAAGTGCAGCATTGTAAGTGACACAAGAAAAAGCTGGCAATTCCTAATCTAAATCCTCCAATTGACACAATACAGAAGGTCAAATTTTGATTAATTGAGCATTTGAGTAAATTAACGATAAACCACAATGCAGTTAGCTGATCTTCTAGCTTTGAAATCCAAGGTTTAGACATATTTCCCAACTACCAATCTGAAGACTGGACCTTACACGCACAAGCCATCCCAAGGACCCCACTTTGGTCACTCCCACGAAGAAAAAGGAGAAATGGAAAAGAAACATATGGGGCAAAATAGTTTCCAAACGAGAATTTTAGGGATCAAACTAGAAACCATAACCTGTCTTTTTAGCCTAATATGAACTTGTGGAGTGTGCAAGTGAATGGTAAACAACACAGCATACACTCTTTAATTCATTGCTTTAGACCTGTGGGTAAAACAGAGACATGGACTTTCACCTTTTCATAGAACTTAATTGAGCGCTCTAAATCACCAACACGAAGCATTACTTGACACAGAGGCTCAGGTGTCGAAGCTCTTTGGATGAGCTCAAAAATGTAACCATCAGGATCCTTCACAAAAGCAATAACTGTTGTCCCACCCTTAACCGGACCAGGCTCCCTGGTGATGTTTCCACCCTTGGCTCGGATTGCTTCAACCATTTTGTAAACCTAAAAGTTAAATATATGTTCAGTTCATTATTGGCAGAGACAAATTGATGATAGAGTTTTAGTGAACTTGGTTTCAAGCTTACATCTGGAGTTGCAATTGCAAAATGTCCAAAGCCAGTTCCAATATCATATGAGGTCACCCCATAGTCTGACAATAATATCATGTAGTTAGAAGAATGCAAGTAAAATTCATTACCAAATGCAGATAATATGATAAGCAACTGCCAGGTTGAAAAAAGAATAAACAAGGTTATATATAATAGGCAAAAATCCTGTGCAGCTTTTCAGGCGTTTGATGAGGTTTTCACATGGATATATTATACAACTTAGAATCATTCCTTCGCTTTATGATGCATTTTTATTGAAGAAACCAATGGCAAACACCTAAGTTTCATCCATATATAATCAAAGTATTACAAGAAAAGATATCCATAAACCACTGCATGCATAAAAGCAAACACAAGAAGCAAACGGTTGGCTGAGCTACATACTATATGTTAATTCTACAACAAAAGTGTTTTCTTCGGGGCCAAATCCAAGAAAAGCATTGGAGTACTTCTCCTCTGGAACATCTCTTTTCCTCAAAAGCTTCATTCCAAAGCATTCAGTATAAAACCTAAAAAACAGTAAAGAAAATATGAGCATCTACAGACACATATTGTAATGAAAATGATCAATGTTATAAAAATCTTACTTGATGGTGCGATCAAGATCACCAACACGGTACACTGCATGAAGGAAGCGGCGCCTATCTTTCTTTGGCCACTCCAACAATTCTGCATTAGGAGCAACTGGTGTAGCCTCAGCCATATTCAAAGTGGATGTGATTGCTCTGTAACACAAACCAGAATAGGCATTCAACGAGGAGGAAATCACAAAATTGGTGGCCAGAAAAAGCTTGATCTTGTCAACAAACTGCCCCAACAACCTTCGCAATAAAATACTAATATAGTGACACTCAGAAGATAAATTAGTGCCTTGACTTTTTATGTTTTCAGGTGTCAGTTTAAAAACTGGTTGGGAAAGGCGAGAACGAAACGAGAGAGATAATATTCATGGACATCCTTCCAATGTTCCCAGTAAATTTCATCCCAAACATTATGAATTCCAAGCCAACATAATGAAAAACCAAAAAGGATAAATTAATTGGATTTTTTATTTAGATGCAAAAGCCCGTCGTTATGATTTCAGAAAGCAAAATTGACTAAACTAATACTATGGTCTCAAGATTTTAGGCTTTTCAGCTTTAATCTCCAAAAAATTAGCAAGTAAACGACTTATTCTCTAAAAATAACAAATAGAATTCTCAATAGCTTCAAGTCCACTCAGGAATGGCGAAAAGACTGAATTTTGCAAGTATTTACAAATTTTTAAGACAAAATAATGCATAAAAAATGACAAACTAATGTATCAAAAATCCAGAGATCAGATTCTTAGCTTAGTCTTGATCACAGCAAAAAATGAAAAATAATGATCATTATTATCAATTAGTTCCTCCAAGGGCTAGGGAAATCGTAGAACTTCCGAGTCTAGAATGAAAACCAACAAGAAGTACAAACCGAAAATCCCGCACCAAGAAAGCAATGTACGAACAAAATCTCGAATTCGCCAGCACTCACCGAAGAATGCTATATACTAAATGAATCCACAGTCAAACAAGAACAAATTCATTTCTGGGAAATCAAATCATGCGACCTACGGTCACAGACAAACCACACTTAAACTTTCAAGGAAACATTATCGTGAATGCGTCAACCTGACGACTTACAGAGAGAACAGAAGAGAAGAGAAGAGAAGACTAACCAGTGGGAGTAACGAAGGTTTACCAGAGAGAGAGAGAGAGAGAGAGAGAGAGAGAGAGACCTAGAATGGTCTGCAACGCCAGAAGCGTGTTATTAAATATTTTATTAGCGTGTTAATACAAGTATAACGGCCTGTGATTTTAATTGTCCACCTGGCAAGACGCAATTGATTAATTGCTAACTATCACGGCTATCGAAACTTTCTGGAAAGTAAAGGGACGCTGTCCCTATAGCATTGCCTTCTGGGGGTTGTGTCCATAAGATAATACTAAAGTGTAGTGCGTGGCCGTATGTTGAGGAGCCACGCCACTTTATGAGTCCGTGGATCTGTGGATGATTGAAAAATGCATGGTGCATGCCATGTAGCAGCTCTATTTCTTCAAAACAATTTTTGACACAAAATTTTAAAATAATTTAACGTTAAAAAAATTCGACTACTCAAATAATAAATTATTTATAAACTTTATCTTTGAAAATAATATATCGTAAATAAGTTTTTTTTAAATTTAATCTTTAAAATTTTGTCTCAATCTTACTATTTGTAAATAATTATTTAATAATATAAAATTAATTTAAATTATTATTTTAAAATTTAAATTATTTGTAAATTAATTTAAATTATTTAATGTTTTGAGATAAAATAGAAAACACCTTAAAATGGTTATCTGTTTTTCTAAAATATTAAAATATTTTTAAAATAGTGGATATTTTCATAATATAATAGTTATTGTTTTTATATATGACTATTCGATTTGTAATTTTCACTATTAAATATATTTTAATAAGTTAACTTTTTTAATGAATACAGTTTTTATAAAATTTGATTAGATTAGATAGTTTGATCAATTATAAAACAATTTTAAAAATTATCAACGCGTATATTGATGATGTTTTATTTTATAATTTCTTCAATATTGTAAGTATTACAATGTCTAGATCTATAAATATATTTTTAAATTATTTTTGGATAAATTATTAGTGCCCCTACAATAAGAGAAAAAGAAAAGAAAAGAAGTGGGAAGGAGGAGGAGAAAGGACAAAGAAGGCAACAACATAATATAAAGTTTATAGGATTCTTTGTTGTGTTTTGAAGTTAACGAGTGTTAAATGCACATTAATTAAAATTCATCAGTAAAGTGTATTTTTTTTATTATTATTTTTCTATTTTTTAACTAATTTCTAATTTTCATTTTGATTTTTCCATTTTTCCATTTTTGTTTGTTATTTAAATATTTTTTAATGTATTTATATTTTTTTCTTTTTTTTTTCATTTGATCCTTGTTTTATTAAATTCCGATTTTTCTTTTGATTTTTGCATTTCACCTCCTAATTCTAAATTTTATCTGTATTTAATTTTTGAATGTATTCTCATTCTCATTTACTTTTTAGTTCTCTAATTTCTATTATGATTATTATTTATTATTTGTTTTAAAATTTAAATCTGGAAATGAGCTGGACAAAATGGGATGTTTACATCTAACCGAATATTTTCACTTGGTAAACTCAAAAAAGCGTTGTTTTGTTTTTTCTCATTTCGACATTTTTTTTTCTTGTTTTAAGGTTATCTGGCAAGATATTAAATCAGATATTTATATTTATAATATAATATTCATGTTTACTTCTTCTAATTAATATTAGAATACTTAACAAATTATTAACTTAACGTCCAAACTGAAAAGAAAATCGTCATGATTTATACTACTTGCCATATTCAACAACAGACGCTTGGTCTCCCATTGAAAAATTTACTATTTAACAGGTCGTTTGAATTGGTCTATCACGCACTAATAAGATTGGCTCGTGGGCTATTATATATATATATATATATTGTCACACTCAGAAATATGAACGATCGACGTTTTTTTTTAAAAAAAAGGTATAAAATTAATTTTTAAAATTGAAAATTAACTTTATTTGGAGCTGCCACCAAAATTTTATTTACTAAAAAAAATTTTAAAAAAATTTTAAAATTTAACGGTCTGCGTTTAAAGAGAAACTGAGTTCAGAAGTTGAACCGCATAGAGAAGGTGTTAGACATCATATACGTTTGATTTAGAAAGTATACAATTATTTAATAGTCACATCAAAATCACCCTTATAAATCACCAAAGAATAAGATAACAAAAAAAAAGAAAGAAAAAGAAAGAACAAATAAATATCTACAAAGACGGACTTGGTTAGGCGGTGTCTAGGGCCTACGTACCCAACTATTGGGATCAAGTCCACGTAGTTCGTTAAAAATTAGTGATGTGTTGATGTTTTAAATAAAAAAAAAATCTTTTGTTTTTTGAAAAACTACTTTTAAAGAGATGTTTGAGTTTTTTAGAATTTATTTTCAAGAAAAATCTTTTTAAAGACTTTTACTCATAAGTATTGTTATACAATCGCATCATGAGTACTTAATCTAATTTCAAATGATTTAAACTCAACGAATTTATTTTTGTAAGGCAAATTCTTCCCCATTTACATTGTTATACAATCGCGTAATAAGTATTTTATTTGATTCTCAAAGGATTTAAAACTTAATGAATTGGTTTATTATTAATATATATATATATTTATATATATATATATATATATATTTATATATACATTGGTATTGTTATACAATCACGTAGTGGACATTCTGTATAACGGAAGATTCATTCCAACGGAGTCGGTGACTAGTCCCATTAAAGATTTATGCTTTATATTTTTTAATTATCTTACGGCATTGATTAACAATCGCTCGATAGGACAATAAAATTTCGCTTAAAGATAGGGATTAATGCACTATTCTAGAAAATTTAGTAATTTTCCAACTCATCATCGACTATGAAATTAAAGGAAAATATCTTTGGATTTTTGAAATTATTTTGAAAATAAATTTAAAGGAAAATGTCTTTTGGGACTTTTGAAATTTTATTAAAAAAAAGGATTTAATCAACTTAAATTAGGATTTTAATTTTTTTTTTGTTTTTGTTTTTTTTTAAATATCTGAGATTACATAAACGCACATGTGTATATAAGATATGCGTAAACATTATATATGAAAACACACACACGCGCGCGCACACACACATATATATATATATATATATACATATATATTAAACAATTATACGTAGATGTATTACATATTATATAAAACATATATTGATATGCATATACAACACAGGCAACATGTGAAACCTCCAAAACTTACTTTCGTCACTGTGCTTTGCCGACCGTGAGTCTCCGTTTCTCTCTCTGATATGTTCTGCTTCTGTTCTCACCATGGAGCTCTCTCGGTTCACTCTTTAGGTGTCTCGCATTGTTCTGTTTTTTGAAGACTCAAAAACAGGGGGCGTTCTGATTTATGGGAGGAGCTAGCGATGGCCGGTTCTGTCACATCCTAAAATTTACATGTGAAATAATCATAAAATAACTAAGGTGTACTTCCGTGGTACCCCTTAATCTCTATGAACATTCTTAATATCCATAATTATGTGAATCATAAATTTTTCAAGAAAGATGTTTTGTATACATATTCAAAAAATGTTCAACATTCATACACTATACAGTACTATACAACCTCTCAAGCCTAGGTAACCTACTAGATTACAGAGCATTTCCTATTCCTTACCAATTGTTTACCAGACAAAAGTGGAGTATATCCTTAAAGGCTATAAATTATCCTCCTTAACCATTGTATCTGAAAAGATAATCATAGAGAATGTGAGTTAATCAAAACTCAGTGAGTAAACAACTGTACGTGAAAATATCACAAGCACAAATACCACATTTACTAATACAATCAATCTATCATTTATTTTAAATAATTATAGTATTACATTTGTCTGAATTTGCACATGATTTCTTGGGTGATCAATCCCTCAATCACTTTGCATTATGTGCCATAAATACTTGCACTAAGTGACTTGGAAATTTAACCCTCAAACTCTTTGTGCATAGGTTTTCACAGTTATACACTGAGTGGTATGGGACTCTAACCCTTTCAAACTCTTGCATAGATTTTCACAATTATACACCGAGTAGTATGGGACTCTAACCCTTTCAAACTTGTGTATTGATTTTCACAATTATACACCGAGTAGTATGGGACTCTAACCCTTTCAAACTCGTGTATTGATTTTCACAATTATACACCGAGTAGTATGGGACTCTAACCCTTTCAAACTCGTGTATTAGATCCCGTAGATCTTTTGCTTATCAATAGAATAGTGAGAATTTATCACAATATAATTACTATGAAATAAATTAATTTACACATACTTTTATTCCCTTGAATGTCTATCATCAATCATAGCAATCATTATATATTATTAATTGAGTCAACTAGAGAAATCAATTCACAAAGGTAATAAAATACCTTCCAATGATATTGTACTTTTTCTCAACCTGAACACACACTGATAATCTTCTCAATTTCACAAATAACGCAAATGAGATTTATATTGTGTTTTGACTAGTTTAGTAAATTAATTTTGCAAGGTTGCCTACTCACCTGGATTCCACGCTCTCGGCGCTCCCACCTTGCGCCTCAACCATCCCTATTGTAACCAGGTAAAAACCATTAGGGTTACAAAATAGAGAAATTTCCTATCAGTACTATCGACCTTTACTCACATCTTAAGTCATAACTCCTAACCGGTAATGAATATCTAAATGAAACTTATACCATTGGAAACTAGACTCAAAGAGCTTTCCAACGATATAAAGTTTGCCCAAAACGGAGTCCGGATGAGAAGTTATGACTGATTAAAATAAGCTAAGGTTTTTCAGTACATCTGGCGTCTGGGCGCCACACCTGGCGCCTGGGCGTCTAACACAAGCCTGGCGCCTAGGCGCCAAGCCCTTCTTCCTTCCCAAAACCTTCTGAACCTTTGCGCCTGGGCGCCACGATCGCGACCTTTCGCGATTCCTCTCGGATTTGGCTCAGATCCGGCCAAATCTCCACCGTTTTCCATGATTTCTTCCATAGGATCTCACCCTTAATGTCTAAGGAGCATTTAGACACCAAAAACACCAATTTTAATCGAGAAATGAAGCCGGAATCTCGATTTTTACCCCGAACTTTCTTAAAACTAGAAAATAAGGAAAAGCTTGAGAAATAGAAATTTCTACCTCGATTTCTTGCTTTCTCTACATTGCTTGGCTCCTAGAGGCTCGCCCCGTAGCCCGAGATCCACCCTCCAAGCCCGGTTGTGGAGTTGGAGTGTAGAGAGAGAAAGAGAGGAGAGAAGGTGAAGAGAGAGAGAGGAAAGGAGAAAATGAAGAAAAATAGGTGAGGCCACCTATATACTCGCCCGGGGTGAAATTATCACTTGCTCTTCAGTTGACCCTCAGTCAAGACTAGTAAAAGCAAATTCATAAAATCTCACCTCGGGTGATTCTAAATCCTAAGTGCCCCACAATTTTCTTATTTCACTTTAGTCCCTCTCAAAGTCTCAAACTCCATTTTAACCTCGAATCCATCATCCTTTTGGTACCGGACTCATAATTCATTCCCATAAGCTCTATTCTTCTTCTCGGGTTCCTACTTGGTCATTTCTCAAAAGTACTCCATACTTTCTTTTCTTTTCGTTTTAGCCCTTGAGAATTTGTAAAAATTTCCCAAATTAAAATTTTGGAATTTCTATTTCCAAATTTCCTTCACTAAGTCAAAAGAACATTTTTCATGTAATTAAATTTTTCAATAAACTTCAAATAGATTTTAAATATTCATATAAATTCTTGGGATATTACATTCTTCCCCCCTTAATAGAATTCGGTCCTCCGAATTCAAAACTCAAGATTGAAACAAATGCAGATATTTTGTCTATATCTCATTCTCTCTTTTGGAATTTTCACAATCAAGTACAAAATATAACAAGTTCAACATATTTTTATTTCTCAAGTTTCTTCAGTAAAAGAATTGCCTCAACAAAAAAATCAAAGACGAATTTTTTTTTATTTCTAGTACATAAGTTACAGGCAACAAGCTGAACTTGATTTACAAAACAGATAATTTTAATACGCGAAGCTCAGATCAAATATTAGCTTTATGTACAAATAAAAGAAAGGATAAATTAAGAACGATGAGGCTTTTGAGATGTAGAAGATGTTCCAGGTCTAAAAGAGGAAGGTGCTTCAGATCTTAAGGAGGAAGCTAATCGTTGCAGCCTAGAAAGGGTTTCTGGAGGAAGCGTCTGGAAAATTTGACGAAGTGCAGAAGTCACTCCATTCATACAGTCAATACATCTGGCTTGTTGGTCACGAAAATTTTGAGTTGCAAACATCGAATGTCTATCAACTCTATTCACCAATTCCCTAAAATGACGATTCAAGAGCTTCTCTTGTTCTACAAAGAGAAGATTTATCAATCTCCCCTGGTCCTCAAAGTGGTGGTTTATCAACCTTTCCAAGTCCTCCATCTTTTGTCTCAGAAGCACAAGCTCATTATTAGAAGATGTTGCTGTGCTAACATCCTCTAGCTCTACTACATCCCTTTTTCTTTTCTTAGCATCTGGTGACTCTTCCATGGATCTCTTATTCTTATAGTTCTCCAAGCTAAGATTTAGATCCAGCTCTACCTTGCCAGCCTCAAAGTTTAAATTGAAAGATTTATTGCCGGCCATATTTTTTTTTCTGAGCTATAAAGGTTGTATAGAAGGAGAGGTTTGATGCAAGAAGGCTTATAGGTAATGAACTCTTAGTGTAGTGAGCAGTTTAATGGGGCATCCATTATTTATAGACGAAAATTAGGGCTACAAAAACCTTTACATCATAGTCTAATGATGGCCTCCAGACCTTATCCGTCGCAATGCCAACGGTCTATAATAAGCATGCTAGAAAATAATAAATATAATCTAATACAAAAGATTTTCTTAAAAATTTCGGCTAACTTTTGACTCTTGCTCAAATTATTCAACTAATCGCCGATTCAATCTATGACTTCCTAACTCTGTATTTGTCTTATCCAATAATCCTAGATCAAGATATTACTCTATGAACGGGTAGCTTCATACTAGCCTTATCTAGGTTTCTAATCCGTGGCTTTGTTCTTAGGCTTACACATTTTCAAAGAAATACATATTAAGATAAAAACTTCTCACATTTACACATATCAAGTGTTACCATAGAGTGAGAAAATTTTTTTTACCTTTCACTTACCTCTACGAGCATATATGTATGTATGTATAAACATGGAAATACATCATTATCTATACATTTTCATCTATTCAAGTCCTTTTAAATTTCAGACTTCTCATTCTCTGAATGTATGTAGAATCATTACATATTATTCCTGGCCATAATAAATAGCCTTCACTCTCTATGCATGAATAACATACATACATATCATATGTATTATACTCAACTGAATGCTTTCAAGAACAATACAAGAAAGCAGAGAAATACATTTTACTTCATCATAAAAGCATCCAAGGCAATCTTTAATGGCTACATTGTCGACTTCTTTGAATTTCAGAAAATGCCAACAAGAGAAATGAAAAAATCAAGTATAAATCGGCCGCAAATCCACCGAATATTGACTTTAGTGGTTTTGGCATTAATGTGACACACTGATGGCACGCATGCCTACCCTAGACTTCTAGCTTCCAGCTTACAGAAATCCATAGGTTGAGCGTGTAGGGGTGCGGCGAAGAGATATCTTCTTTGGCTCTAAGTCTAATTTTTTTCTCTATAAAAACTGCCCCGGAGTTCTCAGTTACTACACCACAAAGAGTAATTATCTCTGAGCCTACAATTTCCCAACATTCCACTCTCGTCATACTTTTGCAAAAACTTCTAAATTTTCTAAACCATAGCCACAAGGAAGTTCATTGATCTCACGGTGGAGGCCAAGAAGGAAGAGCTTGACTTAAACTTGAGTTTAGGCAAGGACAAGGGCAAAAGACCTTTTGAGGGGTCTCAAGATTATCAAAAGGAGAAGAAGATAAAAATTGAGGAAGCTGAGGAGATTAGCACTGGCCACACGTCAGAAGACAAAATCGCTTGTCTAGAGAAGGAGGTGAAAAATATGAAGAAGATGATAGAAGACCTGGAGAAGTTAACTAAAAGCAATAATGCGGCAATGACTTCAAGAATAGACAGGTTCTTCTATTGGTCTACCCAATGCTTCTGCAATCAACAACAAAGAAGTGTTGATTGTATGAATGGAATTTACACTACCCTCCGTGACATTGCTCTGTCTCTTGCTCCAAGAAATGGGCGAGGGGTGATGATACAATACAACCCTCCTAATCCGAGACCACCTCGCCTGTAGATTACTCATGAATTAGTAAACTTTTTTTTTGAAATGTAATCCTTCAAATTTTTTTTTAATATCAATGGTTTCTTTTACTAGATGGTACTCTAAATAGTAATAATAATAATAAAATAAAGAAAGATAAAAGAAATTAGCCACACAAAATCAATAACGAATTCAGCTTATAAAGCCAATCACATAAAAAAAAATTTAGTGACCCTATAAGCTGTCACAGAGACAAACAGAAGCTCTATACAAGTCTCGTTGTCTTTCCTCTTATCATACGGGAGTAGATGAAGGCATACCGTATAGATCAATTGAACTCGATATTATGCCATCGAATTGTCATGAATTCTTGCTTAAGAGCCTCGACTCGCAAGCTTTCCTTAAACTAACACTCTGAGGAACGAACTACTATAAAAATGTCTTTCTAGACTATTCCAATCATACATCACGTTTAACAATTATGAATGTTCATACGCCAACAGCCTACCTATAACATGCTCTAATTGTTCCAATGTTACAAAACTTCTACATTGTATTTTTTTTTTTGAAACACTTCTATCACATAGTACCATCATGCCAATCCTTAACTAAACAAGTGTAACTTTGGCGAGTCGCCCCTAGAGAAGACTTATAACTTACCCCAATATCTCTTATGCTAGGTTCCATTTTACCGTAGTATCTCCCTTAGGAAAAACTACCTAGCTCACATCGATTTTCTCAACCAATCTTTTATCAAGGAACATATTATTTAGGATTTACATCCTCTTCCATAAATCACATATGTCTGGTATCTATCAAAATCAAATCTTTGATCTGCATCACAAGGGTTCTTTCTCATTCCTACATCAGTAATTTACACTATATTCTTTGCGAAAATCTTTCTTGAACTCTAGCCCATGCCTCATAATCAACTTTACCCTATCTAATACATCACTCTTGGCCCAGCCCTCAAGCCATATTCTAGCAATTACTGATCCTCAGCTTTAAGAGTACACTACAGAGTTATGTTCCCAATTTCTCAAAAAAGAAAAAATTTCATACAGAGGTCACCTTTTCCATCGGTATAAGGATCATACCTCCAACAAGTTCCAAAGTTCTACATATGAAATCAATTACCTCTTATTGTAACAAAATTATCTCTAACTAACTCCATCGAAGGGTAAATTATAGCAAGAACACTCAACTTTACAAGGTCTTTTATGGAACCTAATTCTATGGTCATGCCGCGGTTCATGACAACAGAAAAGGGCCCACAAAGAACACTTTGCTCTGTAATCTACAGGGGACCTAAAAACCACCTATGATACCAATTTGTCACATCCTAAAATTTATATGTGAAATAATCATAAAATAACTAAGGTGTACTTCTGTGGTACCCCTTAATCTCTATGAACATTCTTAATATCCATAATTATGTGAATCATAAATTTTCCAAGAAAGATGTTTTGTATACATATTCAGAAAATGTTCAACATTCATACACTATACAGTACTATACAACCTCTCAAGCCTAGGTGACCTACTAGATTACAGAGCATTTCCTATTTCTTACCAATTGTTTACCAGACAAAAGTGGAGTATATCCTTAAAGGCTATAAATTCTCCTCCTTAACCACTGTATCTGAAAAGATAATCATAGAGAGTGTGAGTTAATCAAAACTCAGTGAGTAAACAACTGTACGTGAAAATATCACAAGCACAAATACCACATTTACTAATACAATCAATCTATCATTTATTTTAAATAATTATAGTATTACATTTGTCTGAATTTGCATATGATTTCTTGGGTGATCAATCCCTCAATCACTTTGCATTATGTGCCATAAATACTTGCACTGAGTGACTTGGGAATTTAACCCTCAAACTCTTTGTGCATAGGTTTTCACAGTTATACACTGAGTGGTATGGGACTCTAACCCTTTCAAACTCATGCATAGATTTTCACAATTATACACCGAGTAGTATGGGACTCTAACCCTTTCAAACTCGTGTATTGATTTTCACAATTATACACCGAGTAGTATGGGACTCTAACCCTTTCAAACTCGTGTATTGATTTTCACAATTATACACCGAGTAGTATGGGACTCTAACCCTTTCAAACTCGTGTATTAGATCCCGTAGATCTTTTGCTCATCAATAGAATAGTGAGAATTTATCACAATATAATTACTATGAAATAAATTAATTTACAAATACTTTTATTCCCTTGAATGTCTATCATCAATCATAGCAATCATCATATATTATTAATTGAGTCAACTAGAGAAATCAATTTACAAAGGTAATAAAATACCTTCCAATGATATTGTACTTTTTCTTAACCTAAATACACACTGATAATCTTCTCAATTTCACAAATAACGCAAATGAGATTTATATTGTGTTTTGACCAGTTTAGTAAATTAATTTTGCAAGGTTGCCTACTCACCTGGATTCCACGCTCTCGGCGCTCCCACCTTGCGCCTCAACCATCCCTATTGTAACCAGGTAAAAACCATTAGGGTTACAAAATAGAGAAATTTCCTATCACTACTATCGATCTTTACTCACATCTTAAGTCATAACTCCTAACCGGTAATGAATATCTAAATGAAACTTATATAATTGGAAACTAGACTCAAAGAGCTTTCCAACGATATAAAGTTTGCACAAAACGGAGTCCGGATGAAGAAGTTATGACTGATTAAAATAAGCTAAGGTTTTTCAGTACATCTGGCGTCTGGGCGCCACACCTGGCGCCTGGGCGTCTAACACAAGCCTGGCGCCTAGGCGCCAAGCCCTTTTTCCTTCCCAAAACCTTCTGAACCTTGGCGCCTGGGCGCCACGATCGCGACCTTTCGCGATTCCTCTCGGATTTGGCTCAAATCCGGCCAAATTTTCACCGTTTTCCATGATTTCTTCCATAGGATCTCACCCTTAATATCTAAGGAGCATTTAGACACCAAAAACACCAATTTTAATCGAGAAACGAAGCCGGAATCTCGATTTTTACCCCGAACTTTCTTAAAACTAGAAAATAAGGAAAAGCTTGAGAAATAGAAATTTCTACCTCGATTTCTTGCTTTCCCTACGTTGCTTGGCTCCTAGAGGCTCGCCCCGTAGCCCGAGATCCACCCTCCAAGCCCGGTTGTGGAGTTGGAGTGTAGAGAGAGAAAGAGAGGAGAGAAGGTGAAGAGAGAGAGAGGAAAGGAGAAAATGAAGAAAAATAGGTGAGGCCACCTATATACTCGCCCGGGGTGAAATTATCACTTGCTCTTCAGTTGACCCTCAGTCAAGACTAGTAAAAGCAAATTCATAAAATCTCACCTCGGGTGATTCTAAATCCTAAGTGCCCCACAATTTTCTTATTTCACTTTAGTCCCTCTTAAAGTCTCAAACTATACTTTAACCTCGAATCCATCATCCTTTTGGTACCGGACTCATAATTCATTCCCATAAGCTCTATTCTTCTTCTCGGGTTCCTACTTGGTCATTTCTCAAAAGTACTCCATACTTTCTTTTCTTTTCATTTTAGCCCTTGAGAATTTGTAAAAATTTCCCAAATTAAAATTTTGGAATTTCTATTTCCAAATTTCCTTCACTAAGTCAAAAGAACATTTTTCATGTAATTAAATTTTTCAATAAACTTCAAATAGATTTTAAATATTCATATAAATTCTTGGGATATTACAGGTTCTTTCCGTTTGAGGGTTATTTTTGTGCCAAGAGGATCACTCCTTCTCCATTGCAGCGAACAATAATAGGAAAACTCTCTCTCAGCCTCTCTCTGTTTAGTCTCTCCCTTCTCTTTATCTCTCGGCTGTCAATGGCAGGAAAAGGAAGAAGAGTTGATCGTGTTATGTGGATGCAAGAAGAGAAAAAAGGAAATGTTGTGTAGACCGTGAGAGGGAGGTAAGATATGGAAGCTATTTCACAACTCTCGATTTTCTCTCCCTCTCAATGTTTCTTCCTTTCCCGGCTTCTTTGTGCTCTTGTTCTTTTCGCTATTCACTGTCTACGTGCTCTACTTTTCCCTTTGTGTTGATGTCTTGTCGTGCTCTCTACTCAGTCTCCCCCTTCTCCACTTTGCAATGCTCCATTTATGCTGTAGGAGATGTAATCAGTTACTCCGAATTTACAGGAATCGTGAGCTTACCCACTTCGGCGTATGCATCCACAAGTTTCGTGTGGATCTCGGAAAGCAGTCCCGTAATTCATGCCATGCTCTAATGTGCTCTCCAGATTCACTTCTTATATCTTTTTTTTTAATTAAATAATTAATTAAATTATTATTCTTATATAAATACGCCTTTATTTCTATTTGTATTTTATTTTATTTTATTTTAAGGGAAAATTTATGTGTTCACATATATATATATATATATATATATATATATATATATATATATATATATATATATATATAAAACATCACTTCTTTAATATTTTTAAATAACCAATAACTTTAATTTTTTAAATTTTCTTTCAAAATAAACTAAATTATATTTAAATTTTAAAATTATATATTTATTTTTTAAAAATTACAAAAAATTTTATATCCAAATTTACTATATTTATTAAATATGAAGTTATAAAATATAGAAATATGATAAAGTGTGATTATTTATATTAAATAATATATTTAAAAAAATTAAAAAAAGGGCCAACCCGTTAGGGTAAGGTTGTTTAGGCCCATTTAAAAATTAGCCTAAACTACTTAATTCAAGATCACCCATTTACAGGTGGTCTCGATTACATATGAGTCACGGGCTTTTTACAGAGTATTAAAGATTGTAGGTTGATTTTCAAATATAAAAGTTATATTTATTTACAGGTCAAAATGTATTTTTGGTTCCTATAGCTTTACATTTTTTTTCTTGAATTTGATTCCCATACCTTCAAAACATGAAATTTACTCCTTATAATTTTATAACTCATGAAAAATATTTCTTATAGCAAAAAACCATTAGTCAAAGCACATGTGACACTAAATTGAACATCCTGTTGAGCATATAAATTCATGTTAACAATCATGTCCGGTCAATGTCACATCATACCCAATTAGCATATGTTATTTTTAATAACAACATATATTTTTGGTTAAAATACACTTTACTTTTTTAAACTTTATTTTATGTGTAAAAAATCTCCTAAACTTTCAAACTCAACAAAAAATTTCAATTAACTTTCATTTTGTGCCAAAAACCTCTTACGGTTAGTTGACTGTTAACTAATGCCACATTATCAGTATATTAGACAACTCAAATGTCATGTTAAACATTTTTTACACCTCAAATGCTGATAGTGACGATTTGGCAACGCTGACATGGCAAGTGAACTGTAAAAAATGTCTGACGCGGTATTTGAGGTGTTTAGTATACTGACGACGTGATATTTAGTTAATGGTCAAATGACTGTAACGGGTGTTTGACACAAAATGAAAGTTGAAAAATGTTTTTTTGTTGAGTTTGAAAGTTTAGGGAGATTTTTTATACATAGAGTAAAGTTTAGGGGGGTAAAATGCATTTTAGCCTATATTTTTAAAAATTTCTAGTAGTCACCTTATAAATTTTCTTTTTATGTTTTGTAATTTCATTTATTTTACATAATTTTAATAAAAATAATATATCAAAAGTAAAAAATATTAATAATTCACTAAAGTTCATTTTATTTTTGTTTTTGATCAACTTCAGTAACTTACATTTATATTTAAATTAAAAAGGATAAAATCAATAGTATATAAATTATACTATTAAAAAAACTAATATAAGTTAAAAATGCATAAAAGAATTTTTTTTGTAATTCCATTTATTTTATTTTATTTTACTTCAATAATTAACCTTATATTAAAATTTAACAATCTGATAAAATAATAGCTTATTAAACTTTAATTGTTTAGATGAAGTTCAATAATTTATCTTTATATTTAAATTTTTAAAAAACTTAGAAATTAATAATGTAAATCATATAAAAAATTAATATATGTTAAAAATGCAAAAATATTGTTTATTGTAATTTCATTTATTTTATTTAAGAAACTATTTTTTATATATGAAATTAAAATATTAAAAAAATAACTTATGCTCGGGTATTACATAGCGCTACGTTGCTATTGACAATTTGACATGGGTTCATATGCGGAGCGGGATCTCCTATTTAGTGTCATATGTGTTTTGACCAACGGTTTTTGACGGTACAAACCATTTTTCATGAGTTTTGAAATATAGGGATTGAATTCGAAGCTTTAGAAGCGTAAGGATCAAATTCAAAAATTAATAAAATTATAAGGATCAAAAGTGTATTTTAACAATTTTTATATATAATAAGTTAAGAAAAAATAATATTATATTAAGTGAGATACTCTTGAAAAACGGAAAAAAAAATTATGACAATTCTACCTTTTGAGAAACCAATTTTTTTCCTATTGAATTGCTTTAAAATTTATGTATATGATATTAGAAAAATATTTTATATAAATATCAAAGTCATCCAATAATGACAGAGGTTGAGAGGCTCTTGATAGACTAATCGGACAAAATACATACTAAGTCCATAGAAATCCCAGTCTCTAAAAAATTGAACGTTTTTACTTTTAAATTATTTTGTGATATGTGTAAATTACTTTTTTATTACTATATATACATATTTCAATATAATTCAAAAATAAAAATACTTAATTTTTTTAGAGATTAAAAACCTGTTTAGTTTATATATTTTTTATTTTTATTTTTATTGAAAATAGAAAATATCAATCTCTAAAGGAAAAATGTGGTCAGTTAATTTTTTGAAAATATTTTTAAGAAAACATTTATTAAAATATACACAAATTTAAAAATATTAAAAAAATATTTTTAATATTTCAAAAAATATATTTTAAAAAATAAAAAATAAAAATAAAAAATAAAAAATATTTTTACAAACTATACTTTAAAATCTTTATAGATTTATCATGTGCTCGATATTTCGTGAAATAAAGTGGACTACTTTTATCCCCCACGTGTATAATAAAAAGCTGAAAGACACTGATCCAAACATATCCTGATAAGCAACCTCCTTTGCCTTTTTTTTTTTTTTTTTGCGAACAAAGTTCTGCTCATATCCCGAAAATTGAGGCTGATAGCAATCTCCTTTGTCCTTAAAGCAGCTTTTTATTTTTGTGAATAAAGTTCCGCTCCCAATCTCTTCTCTTGTTGTCCATTCTATTATTCTTAAGAGTATATAATACTTTCCTCCCCTAACTTTTTAAAATTATATTTCCCTCCCTTCTCTTTTTAAAATATACTCTCCAT
Source organism: Biancaea sappan (assembly GCA_037074585.1). Classification (NCBI taxonomy): domain Eukaryota; kingdom Viridiplantae; phylum Streptophyta; class Magnoliopsida; order Fabales; family Fabaceae; genus Biancaea; species Biancaea sappan. Next base: position 84,494,014 of record CM073490.1, on the reverse strand, counting down.
TTTCTTATAATCATAAAATTACTACAATTTATAGTCCAATTTCATATTTTATTTTTAAAAAAGCCCATCATAATTTATTTAACTTAATACTACTTAATTTTGGTGACTAAAATACGAACAATTAACCTATGTACATATTAGATTTTTTTTATAAGAAAATAGAATACTTGTGATATCTAATTTTTAATTAATAACAAAACAAAGTATCATAATATATAAAATTAATGTACTTAAATTCATAGAAGATTATTTTAGTTAGAAAATATGTAGCATTCAGTTATCAAATGACAGGCAATATACTATAACAAATTTATCTAGATAAAATATAGGAAATTGGACTAAAATGTTGCAATTTTAAAATTATATGGGAAGAGGGTGTATATTTTGAAAATAGAAGAGAATAAAGTGTAATTTTGAAAAGTTGTATGGTAGGGAGTGTAATTTGCTCTATTAATAATTCATATATTAATATCCTCTATTGGTGGGCCCACCCTTCTTTGGTGGAGACTCAACTCGCCGATGATTCCTGAAATGGGCTCAAGCTGTAGCACCAGGACAAGGGAGGCCCATCTTTTGTTTTATTCAAAGGCCTGAATATTTGAGCTCAAAGGGGCCCAAAAATACCTTCTCTTTTAGGTTTATAACTTTTGAACATCTGGTTATAAAAAAACTATAGAGTAGTTTCCTCTGTTTTGAGTGAGAGTTTCACCTAAGTGATTGCTAAATCATCTCAGATTCCTCATCACCACGAGTGCAGATAAGCTTTCAGCATGTTTGTTTTACGAGTTAAGGAAGGAAGCGATCTACAAGAATGGAAGAATGCAGAAAAACAAAAGAGTCTACACTAGCAAACGTAGAGGAGAGCATTCAGGCAAAGGAAGCGTCAAAGCATGCGTTGTTAGGAAGAATTATATCAGACAAACCACTACACAGAAAAAACAGAACAGAGCATGATAGTGAGAGGGTGGGTTGAACCGAAAGGTTTATCCATCATTGAAATGGTCATAAACACATTCCTCTTTGGTTTCTCTCAAGCAAAAGAAGCAGCGAGAGTACTTGAAGACTCTCCATGGAACATGCTGGGGCAACTGATAGTTTTGGAACCATGGAAGTTGGAACCCATAGATAGCAGTGCATGAGGTTGACTTTTCAATGTCTCCATGTTGGATACAACTGCACAGTATGCCACTAAAGTATTTCTCAGTGGAAAATGCGAGGAAGGAAGTAGCTAAAGTAGGCAAAGTCGTGGAGATAGAAAACCCCGTTACAAGGTCACAAGTCCTTTCAGTTGATAATGATTTTTTATCAAATGTATCTATTTTCTGTTCAAAGTCTGGATAATTAGTATTAATATTAAGAAGGATACCATGAAGAGGTTTTTTGAGATGCAGAGTAATGGTGAATATTAAAGAACCTTTGACAAAAGGATTTTGGGTTCCTAGAATGTCATTGCCAAAGGTCTGGATTTAAGTGAAGTACGAGAAACTCAAGACTATTGATACGGATGCAGAAGGCTCGCACACGATCAATGTGTATGTAAGTTCAAAAGCAAGAACAAGCAATTCGATAATGAAGTCCAGGAATACACCACTGGGTTGGGTGTTCCTCCCCAGAAAAACATCCTAAAAGCCACACCAAGCAAAATGCTGATGACTAAAGGTGTGTTTGGGAATCCGGTGGATAAATGTGGATAAGATAAATTAGATTTGATTGAATGTAGTTGGAAAAAATTTAAGTTTAAATGAACGTGATTTATGTTTGGGAGATAATTGGACAAACGTAGTTTGGAGCAGGGCATGATGTTTGGATATTGATTTCCAAAGGTAGTTTTGGATCTGTAATTACCAGAAACGACATATATTTTATATTTTAGTTTTTGATATATCATGATATTTTGGATGTATATTATGAATTTTATAATTATAGGGTTAATAATAATTATAATTAAAGTGTTAATAAATTGTTAATTACAAATTTGGTAAACTCCTTACTTAATTAGTTTAAGCTCATTATTCAGCCATACAACAATACTCAAAATTTGATAAACTCCTTATAATCTTAATTAAAATTTCTATTATAATAATTCTGTTCATTTTCAAATATTTTACTTCTAACCTATAACTTTTCATTTTATTTACTTAGGTGCTTGGCTAATATTTTTCCTTTGTCTTTTGCATGATCTCAGATCACATTTAGTTTCATCTAGATCCCTAATCCCAGAATATACTTTTTTCTGAGATTAAATCAACCCCTATAAACTTTTCATTTCTTTCACTTTAGTCCCTATCGTGCATATTATTAGTTTTCACTTGGTATATTAATTTTAAATTAAATTTCAGTTCAGTCCTTCTTTGTCTAGTCCATAAATTTAATTTAAACTAAATTTTGCTTTAATTTTAACATTTACCAAAAACTTTTATGTTTATTCACTTAGGTCCTTGTTCAAAATTTTTCTTTTATCTTTTACATAATTTAAGATGATATTTAACTTCATATAAGTTCATAGATCAAAAATATATTTTTCTCAAAAATTAAATCAACCTCTAGTGAAAGCTTTATAGCCACTTAATCCTATAAAAAGCTATTAGATAAATAAATTTATCACCTTTTAATAATAATTATATCATAAACACAAGTGTGTTTTGACTCATATATATTTTGTGACCATGAACTTTCCGCTTCCTTGTGAATTAAAGAATAATTAATAGTTAACCTACGTGTACGCTATATCATTTTTGTAGCTCTAGTGTAATACAGGAATAGAGTTGTAAGTTAAGGATGAGCATTTGAATCTCTTGTTATACATTCTCGAGCCTCTATTTTGTTAACCAGAAAATAGAGTACATGCAAAGCGAGAGAAGCATAGGAATGGGAAGGGAAACACAGGAAAATATGACAGTATAATACTGGGAGGAGTGGATCTCACACCTCTCATCACTCTCCCTAGCAACATCTAATATCAAAAAATAGTGGAAAGCAACATCACACAGAATGGATCTCAAAACAAGGGCAGACTACACAGAAGGGGTATAGGAGGAAATTGGATTAATGACACATAGTTACTATCACTAAACCATATTAAATGAACCATGAAAGCTACAAAATGGCTCGTTGGACTAAACCAAGGTCTGGGTGCTCAACCCCGATTTGGAGCTCAGCCTCGGTTTAAGCCAACATGATACCAAACGATTTAAAATTGTCCAAATCACAGTTGATGCATTCTAAAACGTAGGTGCGGTGAACTGGGCGTGTTACCAAACATACACTAAAGGGATCAAGAAGGCAGCTCGGCGGTGGTGTGTGATCAACAGAGGTTAAAGGAAAAGAGTGTGCAGGAAGAAAGTAGAGAAGGGATTTGGATTGTCTACCGTTGGAGTTTCTGCCTTTGTCTGCCGTGGCACCAGAGCCATCAGATTGCGCGGGATGGACGACATCCTTCGTGTCCACGTGTCTTAATTTTTCTAATCCTTTTCCGCAACCACCAATTGGCTGACACGTGGCTTCCATTTTTTTGTTTCAGCCAAAACGCTTCTTTGACTGTCTTCTTCGGGGCATTGAAAGAGAGAGTTAAGGAGCGATTGATGAAGCTGTAGCCAAAGCTGATGACGGGAGCGGCCAACGGAGAGGTTTTCCTGTTGATTCCCGACGATGGTGGCGGAAACCTCATGGTTTTCTGTTGAAGCCGAAGGGAAGCTCTCTATTGCAATCTTCTTCTCCGATCTTCTCCCTTCTTCTCCTCTCACCGATCTCCCTCGCTCGTCGAGATTCAAAGATGAAGAAGAATGAAGAATCATGAAGGTTTCTAACTTGCTGCAGCTTCCCTGGTGCTCTTCCGTGAGTTTCTCGCATTTTTTTGATGAAAGTGTGTTTATTTTCAGCCATTGCCATGTGTCATTTTATGATTGGGTGAGGTTGCAAAAAAAAAAGGAAAAAGGAAGGCGAAGGTGATAGGAGGTATCGGTTTCGAACCTTGGTAGAAGCATTGAAAAGTTTAAGTTATTTTTCCATTATGTGCCACATGTCATTCACCGATTGGTTGGCGTTTCAAACAAAAAAAAAAGAAATAAAGGACCACTGGAGGTCAGAGGATTGAAATTCATTGGGAAAGCAATACTCAATATTTGATTTTAAGTCTTTACACGTGGTGCAGCTTCATTGGTTCACGGTAGACAAAGGTAGATATCCTAAAGGCAGACAATCCAAATCCCACTGGAGGTCAGAGGATTGAAATTCATTGGGAAAGCAATACTCAATATTTGATTTTAAGTCTTTACACGTGGTGCAGCTTCATTGGTTCACGGTAGACAAAGGTGGATATCCTAAAGGCAGACAATCCAAATCCGTAGAGAAGTACAACAAAGCAGACATAGCATCAATGAACAAGCTGGATGTCAGACCTGGGAAGTAGCAAACCAAACCATAGGAACTCGATTTTTCAGAGTTTTCAAGGAAAATGTTATTCTTGCTGAAAAAAATTTAGGAAATGTTACTATCTTAAAATAATTTAGACAAATACTATTAATTTTGTCCCATTATTTATTTTTTATTTTTATTTTTTTAAATTTGTCAGGCTAGCCGAGTTCGTGACACTTAATTTTTTTTAAAAAATTTTACTAGAATTCAGCTAGCTTTTATTTTTTATTTTTAAAAACTATGGCCGAGTCTCTTTCAAAAAAAATTTATATATATAGAGTCTCAACCAGTTACTGGTCGAGACTCTAAAAAAAAAATAATAAGACTGGCCGAGATTCTAAAAAAAAAAGAGTCTCTTTAAAAATAAAAAAAATTCACGAGTCTCTCAACTGGCGGAGACTCATAAAAAAAATTGGGTATAAGAATTGGTATAATAAATAATATTAAAGAATTGGGTATAATTTAAATAGGTAGTTTAAAGAATTGGTTTTAAATAGGTAGTTAGAGTAATTTATGAGGTTTACTTATTTAAAAATATAAACAATATAATTATAGTTAGTTACATAATATAAGTAAAATAATATGAACAATTTTATATTTAATATGTAATTAGTTAAGCAATATAATTTGATAAATTAGTATAATAAATAATGATTATTTAATTTAAATAATAATCATTAAATAAACGTAATAAATAATCAATATAAATTATATAAATATTTTTATATAATTGTGCATCCAAGTATAAATTTATAATTATTTAATAACAATTATTAAATACATAAAACAATATTAACTCTAATAGTTAGTTTAAATTTCAAATATGATTGTCAATCAATAAATATATAAATTAGTTTACATTAAAAGTAAATGTGTTACAATATATAATTTATGTGGCATACAACTTAATTGGTATGGCTACCGATCCCACAACGTAGTTGCGTAATCATTCGTTGCGACCAGCGACCATTGACGACATGATTCTTCCTGTTGTACATGCTCTTTTTCTTCTTCTTCTCCTTCTTCTTCGTTTTCACCCCCATCATTATCTTCTCCTATTGTACCAAGAACATCAGCGATAGAATTCAAATATAATACAGGAGATTGAACTAGGGGTATCATGTGAGACGGTGTCATGAATTTTATTCCAAATGCAGCACTATCCATTGAAGGCCCAACAAATAATGATGAAAGGTCATATTGTTGCTACATTGACCCCTGACTAAAGAAGTCACCCTCAGCCAGGTGTGTTGACACATAAGGGGAAGAAGAGGAGCCGCCAACATCTGTGTATAAGGGACTAGCCCCATAATATCCAAAGCCAGGTTGGGTCTGTTAGCTGGCTGAGGTCGCACCCTGATTTGGCAACAAAACACTCGGTGCATAACATGGATCATAAGGAATATGTTCTCTGGCTGCTACCAGCCTATGAGATCTCTTTACTGGCACCTCCTTTGGAATGATGGCCTCCGGTAAGTACTGCGTAGGCAGAGCTGAATGAGAGATAGTGTGGGCTCTAAGTTTGTTCATTGCGGTAATAATGTTCGTCATCCTCAGTTCAAATTATTGGAAGACATTATCAGGTCTTGGGTCTGCATTGTCACATCCCAAAAATTGAGCATGTGAAAAGATACTACTCATTTGATATAATTCTCAAACATACGTTATATACATATATTCTGTAAGGTTTTACATTCAACCTTAATCATTCATTCCACACTACAGAATTATATTCATCTGATAAGCAAATATAGACATACATAGTCTGATATTTCTATCTCATCGCAAGCCTAGGAGACCTATAGAAAATACAGAGCTTTTCTAATATCCACATTAATAAGTACTGGTGTCCCACCAGACAGAAATAGAGAATAAACCCAAGGGGCTTCTAATCTTCAAACGGATACTCTTGTTCTTTATTTTCTGTATCTGAAAAAAAATAATCATAGGGAGTGTGAGTTTATTTAAAAACTCAGTAAGTAAATAACTGTACTATATAAAATATCAAAAGTACAAATACCACATTTACTCATATAATTAATTATCTTATACATCGAGAAGTATGGGACTCTAACCCTTTCAAACTCATGAATAAGATTTCATAGATATACACCGAGTAGTATGGGACTCTAACTCTTTCAAACTCGTGAATAAGACCTCATAGGTATACGCCGAGTAGTATGGGACTTTAACCTTTTCAACTCGTGTATAGGTTTCATAGATATGCACTGAGTAGTATGGGACTTTAACCCTTTCAAACTCGTGTATAAGATTTCTTAGATATACACCGAGTAGTATGGGACTTTAACCCTTTCACACTCGTGTATTAGATCCCGTAGATCTTTACTCATTAATAAAATAGTGAGAATTCATCACATAGTACAATTGTCATGAGATAAATAATTTCTTCATACTCTTATTTCTACTGATCATCATATACTCCCATATAAAAAATTAATTGCTTATTATCCAAATAATATTGTAAATGGGACTTATATTGTACTTTGACTAGTAATATCAAAGTAGCTGAGCAAGGTTATTCACTCACCTTGATGTTTGTCCAAGTTTACCTTGTTCCACACTAGAATTTGTGTAGGAAAATTTCCTAGTAAAATATATTACAAGGAATCATAAGAAAGGAAACAAAATCACGAAAATACGTAAAATTTTCTGACTGCTACAGTAACGGGTTGCTACAGTGTCGGTTCGCTACAGTGCCGGTTCGCTACAGTACGTTGACTGCTACAGTACCGTTGACTGCCGACACTACAGTACTGCTACAGTACCCCGAAGAAAATTTTCCAGATTTTGTTTCGAAATTTCTGGTCGCTACAGTAACTCGGTTTTTTGCAGAAGTTTTTGCAAAAATTTCTAACAAATTCATCCTTTCCTTTCTTGTTTCAAAACCAGAATTTCAACTCTTTTAACCGATTATAACTCAAATATAACTTCTAAAACAACTGAGATTCATGAATTATCATCAAAATCTTTAAGAACAAAACCTCCTCTGATCTTGTATATAAACTGAAATTTAAGGAAAATAATCAGATTAAAGCTTACCTTTGATCCTTACAAAGCTTTTGAACCGAACAAATAATCAGAAATTCTGAAGATCAAGGAAATGATTTGAGAAGAAAATGAAGAACTGAGAGAGAAATCTTTTCTGCTTCCTTCGGCTGAGTGAAAAAATGAGGGTTACTATTGGAACTTTATATTAAATATTTCTAATGGGTTATTCAATAACCCATGGGTATCCATAACCCAACATCCAAACCCATCCAGTCAATTTACAATAAATGGATTAATTGACCATTCTGAAACCACTTTTCTATGAATTTCACCATTCTTAGAATATATCCCTCATTGTGCAAATATTTAGTCCAGTCATTTAACTCAATTTTCATAAATAATATTCAAAGAGAACAATTAAATATGAAAATTAAAAATGACCAAAATAAATAACTAAAGTAACGTTGTAGAATTCTAAAATACTCTTAAGCGAATTATATTCTGAAATTAACGGGTATTACATGCATGAACAAGATCGTGCATATACTCTGCCACATCAGCTTAATGACAACAAAAATTAGAGGTAAAATAAGAGAATAAAATGCATAAAAAAATATAAATGACGCTAAACAAGAAATTTACCACATAACCCTAAGCATCGCTGGTTGGATTAATCCACCTTCTTGTACGTGCCCAATACCATTTTGTGTATTAGGAGCTATGATCCAGTGGATATGTTGGTGGTTGTCATGCGACCAGCCGATCTCGTCATTGGTTGCAGTCATCAACCATCAGCCGAAGCATTAATGACTAGTTAGTGTTGGTTTGGCCACACATTTACAGTGTGTGCCATCGACCAAGCTGGATCGATGGGTCAAGAATCGGCTGGTCTTCTTCAAACTGGCAAAGCACTCGATCCACCTAGTGCCACTCAAGTATGTGATAATAAATGAGTGGAACATATGCACACCATACATCAGAGTCAGCGTGGCAATAATCTGGAATCATTCTAGACATAGACTGGTCATATGGGCACCAACTAAACTAAAAAAAAAAAGACAATTTAGTAAAATAAATATATATTATCATTGAGTTTAGAATGTATGTTTATTAAATATGATACCTCGTGAAGTGTTAACCTATCCAACAGAACTTGGTAATTCTTTAGGCCATCAGTGATGCCACTAGATGGATCTCGAGCACCTTTCCAACTGCAATAATTTATAAATAAATATACGAGTTAGAACAGTAAATACCAAATAATAAATAATAAACTGAGAATACAAGTAGTAATTGCATACCGATGACCTAAAGATGGAAGCGTAGGATATCAATCTAGATCCAGATCTAGGGTGGGGTGTATCCGGTGTGTTAACATGAGGAATCAGTCCTATTCCCACAAGTGTATCAAAGTATGACACCCACTGATTTCTTTTTGGTTCGAGTTAGTGGCCAAGCAAAGTTCTCTGTAGATGTGGGCCAATACCATTGATCCCCAGCTATGGTAGCCACAATCATTGAAGTCGCGGAAGAACTGCAGATATGTAAGGTACATCTTGTTGCCTGATTTGTCAAGTATCAGATACCCTCCAATCAACTGCAAAATGTATGCACGTGCAAAACATTGCACCTCCACGGGTGTTGCATCATCAAGCAAGTAAGAGAAGGTATCCTTAAGCCAATTCATCATAATTCACCTACTATCTAATTTGTTAGGGGGCAGGATAACCCCCAAAAGCTCCTTACATAAGGTCAACCAATTAGCATATGCTCTCTCAGTTATCAGGCTACCAGCACATGAGAGACCTAACTGTATCGCCACATCCTATAGTGTGATGGTGCATTCACCCAATGGGATGTAGAACGTGTGTGTCTCCAGCCTCCATCCCTCAATTAGTGTTGAAATAAAAGTGGGACTGTGCTCAAATGTACCTAATCGAGTGATGCTGTAGAAGCCAAGATCACGCAGGTAGGGAACGATTACTGGGAGTGGGTCACTCATCAAGATACATTGTCGAGGGCGTGGAAGGCGATCCTTCTGCAAGTTAAATAATCAATAAGTTCAAATTTGTTTTTCTTTTAAATAATTATATAATGTTCTAAAAAAAGTACCCTATGTACCTAAACATCCTGAGAAATATTTTGATCGTGTAGGTACAAAAGTGATTCATCCTCGGGGCCAGTGTTAACCACGCGTCTAACATCGGTCATTGTAAACAAACAACCTATAGGTAAATAAAGTAAATCTAGATCAATCCAACATCATACGCTAATAAAGTATAAAAAGACAATTATTTATTAATTATACAATTTAGGAATACAACCTTATCAAAAAAAAAATCCAACATTATATGAAGTACAAATAATCACACTTAGGACAATACAGCCTAAATAAAAAAAAAATTCATTCCAAAAATTATCCAAAATTACATGAATATGTTCTTAATTCAGCTATATACAATTATATCAAGTACAGAAAATAAACTAGGGAGGGCGTTGTTGTGGACAATTTGATTGGTTGTGACCTGTGTCGACATATGTTGCATCTAGATGGCTGGTAACGTTGTCTATAATCCATGTCCATCCGTAAGCGTAATGATCTTGGTCGTCCTTTGGCTCTGATAAGAGATGGATCTAGTAGTAACCGTAGACTTTGGACCAATAGCCAATGCTATAAGCCACCAATAGGCTGCCACGGTGAGCTGTAAGCCATTATTATTGCATCAATCCAATATACATGGTCGACAAGTTCATTAGGATCAATGTTTGCCTTGGCACAAGCTACGAACACATGTGGGCACTGGAAATGCCAAACTTGAAACTGTTCACAATCATAGTGACAACCATTAATCAAGTTTAGCCTATAAATGCGCCCTTCTTGATGGGTGGAACGGTTATCTGCCTCTTCCATTTCAAAAACTACGGTCACTCGATTAAATATGCATACAGTACACGAACATGATTTCACTCTATTCTCTGCCATCCTTGCACGCAGACCTTTAAGTGTATCTAATTGGCGTTAATGGGTGACCTCAAACTCACCAAATGCTTGTCAAAGTAAATGGCTGGCTTGTACAATGTGGTAATCACTAGCCCTAGAACAGGGATATGCCTAACGGTCTTTAGAAAAAAGTATATTTTTATATAATATATAGTTATTTTAAAATCTTATAGTGAAAAATATATATTTTTTATTCTATATAATTATTTTTTAAATGTTTTATGAGAATGAAATATATATATATATATATATATTATTTTTAAAATCATTTTTAAATCTTTTTCTAAAAATTATATTTTTACATTATATAAATCTTTTAGTAACACAAACTAATTTAATTTTTTAAAAAAATTTCAGTAAAAAATATATTTTTATATTATGTGTAATCGTTTTTTAAATATTTTATTATCACAAAAAAATTTCAAATTTTCACAACCATATTCTATGCCTAAATAATTTTGAATCAATAAAATTTAATTTAAATTTTTTTTATATCTTTGAGAAAAAATTTATTTTTATATTTTATATATTTACTTTAATAATATTTTATTATCACAAACTAATTTGTAAAATCAGTAAAAAAATACATAAATTACATTTTTTCAACAATTATTTCTTAAATCTTTTAGGAATAAATATATTTTATATTATATTTAATTATTTTAAAAAAAATTTTAGTACAAAAAATTATTTTCTAATATTATATATTTATTTTTCAAATCTGATAGTAAAAAATATATACTTTATATATATATATATATATATATATATATATATATATATATATATATATATTTTTTTTTTTCCATTCTATATGATTGTTTTTTAATTCCTAAAGCATATATTTTTTTGTTATTTATAATTTTTTAAAATATTTTAGAAAAAATTATATTTTTAAATCTTTTAGTTAAAAAAAATTACATAGTTTTAATATATTTTCAAAAAATATTTATTGTGTGAAAGACTTAAACAAAAAATATTTTATAAAAAAATAACATATTTTCAATAAAAAAATATATTTTTATATCATATAAATATTTTAGTAAGACAAGCTAATTTAATTTTTTGTTTAAATCTTTCAGTAAAAATTATATTTTTATATTATATATATATATATATTCATTTCTTTAAATCTTTCATTATCACAAATTCATTTAACATTTTGATCAACAACATTTGCCTAATTATTTTATAAATAAATGTATTATCTCACAAAAAAAATCTTAAATGGGTCTCAATTTATTTAATGTCATGTATATTATCTAATTATAAAAGAAAGTAAAAAACTATGTATATATAAACTTAAAAATTAAAACATCATATAATATCTAATCAAAAAAATTTTAACATATTATTCTAACCATAAAAAGTACTAATCTACATTTTAAAATTTAATCACAAAAATTTAAACATATTCTGACCATAAAAAGTACTAATCTACATTTTAAAATTTAAACATATTTTTCTAACAAAAAAAAATACTAATCTACATTTTAAAATTTCAACACAAAAATTTAAACATATTTTTCTAACCATAAAAAGTACTAATCTACATTTTAAAATTTAAACACAAAAATTTAAACTTAATCAAACAAAAAAAATTAAAAATACTCCTCTAACCTTAACTCCCTTGCAAATTTCTCCTGCTTCTTCCCTTTATTGCATCGGTCTCCTCTCTTACTCGCTGCTCCACGTCTCCTCTCCCTCGCAAGTATGTGTGTGTTTCGGAGTGAAGAAGAAGAAGCCCTCCCCTCATACATATACCTAAACCAATATTTACTTCTCACCCACATTTCACCCACGCCTATATTTACTTCTCACCTGCATGCACTCATCAATCTCGTCTGTCTCTCTCTTTTTAGTGGAATCTCTGCATCATGCAAAGATTCTGTTAGTCCGGTCAAAACTCGGTTATTGACCAGCCGAGTTCTATTTTTTTAAAGAAGTCTCGACCACTATTTATTATTAAAAAAAGTTGATAGTGGCCGAGTTCCTGTTAAAATTAAAAAAAAACAGATGGATGATGTGATAGATTTAGTAGCATCTGTCTAAATATTTTTCAAAAAGTAGTATTAGAATACCCGTGAATTTTAGTTCATTTGATAAATATGTTAAACTTATTATATGTTCATATATAAAATTTTAGGGTTAATTTGAAATTTTGCGAAATTATAAAAATCTTAGAATTTCTAATTTTTGTTGTGAAAAATTTACAAGAAAATTATCGATGAAGGACTTTAGATGAGAAAAGAGCTCAAGGAGGTTGAGTAAGGAAGCCAGACTTTCGAGAACGATGGAAATAGAGCCAAAACAGTGGATGGGTTAGTGAGAGGGACTAAAATGAACTAAAATAAAATTTGATGTTTTAAACAAAATATGTTGAGAAATGAAAACTTGATATTTATGTGTGTTTCTATGAGTATGACTTAGTGCCCCTGCAAATTATTTCTTCAAGATGATTGCCAATACCTCATTTAAGGGACTTAAGTGAACTTGTACAAATTTTAAGGGACCAAATGAGAGAGGAGGTGGACCCCATACTCATTTAAACCCACACTCATACATCAGATATTTCCACACACTCACCCCTTTATTTGTCTTCTTTGTCCCTTTCATACTCCCCCCTCTTCTTTCACGTCTTCCATTTTTTTGGCCAAAAAGGAGACATCTATGGTGGCTCCACCATCAACTCCGGCGAAACTCCTCCATCGGCGGCCTCCTCTCCTCACTAAAACCCCTTCTTGAGGTAAGGATCAAGCATTCAATTCCCTTCTCTTCCTTGAATCTTGCAAGAAACCCTAGGTTGAGAATTTGGAGAAATCATAAAAATTGATGCTTGAATCTTGATTGGGAGTGTTGGCTCTTGCTTTTCATGAGTCTAGGATTTAGAAAGTTGATGAGATCAAGGTTAAGGACCCTTGGTGGAAGAAGAACAATAATTGAAATTTCTAAGAAAGAACATGGTTAGATCTTGAGTGGATTTGTTTTAACCTTGAATCAATGCTTGAAATTAGTCTTCTAGGAAGCTTTTATGTGATAAAACAATGACCTAAATTGATTTGGATGAGCTTTGGGAGGACTTGGGAGGCCAAAGGATGGATTTTGGATGCCAAATCGTGTTTTATGCGAGATTACCTTGTCCGGGGCGCCTATGTGACCAAGAAGAAGGGCCTTGGCGCTTAGAGGCGCCACGGTGGGCGCCTGGGGTGTCATCCCCTGATAGCAAATTTTAGTATAATTGAAATAGTTATAAGTCTCTCGTTTGAGCCTCGTTTCTTGAGAACTATATATCGTTGGAAAGGCATTTGTGTCTAGTTTCCAACAAACAAAGTTTCATTTAAGAATTCTTTACCATTTATGTTTTATGATTAAAAGAGTGACTAAATGTCAAAAATGTTTAGAAGTATGTGTGCTAGTATTACTATTGATGATGTTTTATGTTGATTATAGTATGAAATGAGCTTTATGGAATTAAAATTTTTATATGGTATTCCTTAGCATATGTAGTTATGATCTGGACATTTTGTGTTTGGGAAACAATTGCTAAGTCACATAATAGGGAAACCAAAACTACTTCAGAACTGAAACAACTCTAACTAGTTTCACTCAAGGCTATGTTATACTGTCCAGAGGTCAAATTTTGGCTTCAAAATTTTTATGGGAACGTGTCATAACATTAAATTATATGTTTGCCAAGTTTCATGAGATTTGGAATTGTTTTAGTGGGTCAATACTTGCAAAACCGAGAGTGCAGAAACTACAAAGGCAGTCTGGGCAGCAGCTGTATTTTAGTAGTTTTGATGGGGAAAATCAAAGTATTTTCTTTTGAAATTTTTATCTAATATTCTAGAAATATTAAGGATGTTTCTTACCAAATTTCATGAATTTTGGAGTTGTCATGACTGCCCATAAAATTCTTCAATTTTAGGGTTCAAATTGTAACAGAGCATGGGCGATTATTTGTAGAAATTTAATTGGTTTAGAGGGGATTGACTTCTAAGCTTTGTAGGAAGAGGCAATCAACACATAAAGGAGTAGTCTCATGGCTTTTAGCTTCTTGATAGGTTCATTCAATGGTGATTTAAATGGTTACACTGAGCTAGTGACACAATAAAGTGATCCTAATGGAAATACATCTCTTTTCATTTTGAAATGTAATTTCTATGTCTTGCTATCCTCTTAACTTTTAAACCTTGGTAAATCATGAAAGTGAAATAATCACTCTTGTGTGAACAAGAATGATAAATTATTTTATTCTTGTCTCTTTTGATTATTTTGTGTATGTGGAAATCTTTACCCTTCCTAATGTTTAGGCCAATTTCATATGCATATTATATATATATATATATATACACACACATGTGTGTGTGTGTGTGTTCAGGGAGGTGCCAATACTATATTGTAGGATACGTGTAAGCGAGGGATAAATGCTGCTTTCACTCTATCTTGTATGATGTGGTCATAATTATTTTACTAATGTTCCATTAATAATTGATGTTGTATACTCATAATCATCTTATATGAAAGGAGAACTTTTGAGGTACAATTTTCATATAAGGAATTGAATTCTTTGCCTCTTATTTAGAAATGGAACCTCTATTGGTGTTATGATTAAGGTCTGGGTTGAGCTTGGCTCCCAAGAGGCGAATTAATTATTTAAAGTCTCTGTCCTGGAATAGTGGACGAGACCTCATTTAATTATTCATAATCTCTATCATAGAATAGTGGACGAGACCTTATTTAATTACTTATAGTCTCTGTCTTGGAACGTTGGATGAGACTCATTTAATTACTAATAGTCTCTGTCCTGGAACGGTGGATGAGATTTATTTAATTACTAATAGTCTCTGTCTTGGAATGGTAGACGAGACCTTATTTAATTATTCATAGTCTCTATCCTAGAACGGTAGACGAGATCTCATTTAATTACTAATGGTCTCTGTCCTGAAACGGTGGACGAGACCTCATTTAATTACTAATAGTCTCTATCCTGAAACAGTGGACGTGTCACGTCCCAAAATTTGAGCACGTGACTGGCACGGAAAGTGAATTTCATTTCACCTCCGTAAGCCTATCTTTCTCTTAAAAATCATACAATTCTTTTTCATGCAACCAAAACGAGTTCTCTATACATACTACAATTACTCACATTACATCACTGAATGAACCTACCCGATTACAGAGATTTCTAGATTTATACAACTTAGAATAAAACTTAACTATTATACCTTTATCTTGAACAAATGAAAAGGTAATTATGGACTAAGGATCCATAATTCCTTGTTCCGATATTTACCTTCAGCTGTCAACTCTGAAAAAAATATCAATAAGAGGGGTATGAGCAAACCACGTGCTCAGTGAGTAGATAACACAATACTATGACAAAATAAAAATCATGCATCATAATGATAACATGCAGCAATCATACGTAGATCGATCATCATATGATATAATATTATTCATAATACTTCACAACAATATCCAAGTGAATCAAATGCATTTCAACAAAATTCAAAATTCACAACAGCAATCGATGAAATCAATTTCACACACAATTCCCGTACCAACCGGGTCGTCCAGAATACCTCTGGATCGTTGCCCGCGGCCCCCGCCGCATCCACCCTTATCGCTCCATTTATATTCTCCACCCTTATAGCTTCACATAGATTTCTCCATGGGGTGCACCACCATGCCTTTCCTTTCCAGTCAAACACAATCACAATCACATATAAAAACATCCTCAATCATAATCTTGAGCCACATACACAACTCAGTCATTTACAATTCAAGCCACAACATAATCAATGTGGTTCCAGCAACATAGCATGTATATAACATAACCCATAATATAGAACAATTATTCAACAATAACATAATTCAACTATCCTCATATGAACGAACTCAACAATCAAAGTATGATATATTTCAACTCAGTTCACATGCCATTGACAAACCATCATATAACCTCCATTCATGAGAAAATAAGAAAATATAATTATATACATTACCAGACACGTTCCATAATTGTTTATGCCTCATCGTTCCACATCATCCTCTTCAAACTTGGATATACAACATATTTCCACTATGATGCAAAAAGTCAATAACAGATATTTAATCATAGAAAGTATTAACCCACTCACCTGGATTTCACGCTCTCGGTACTCCCACTTTGCACTTTGACCATTCCTATTGTAACCAGACAAAAACCATCAGAGTTACGAAATAGAGAAATTTCCTACCACTACTCTCGACCTTCACTTACTTCTCGAATCATAACTCCTAACTGGTAATGAATATTCAAATGAAACTTATACCATTGGAAACTAGACTTAAAGAGCTTTCCAACGATATAAAGTTTGCCCAAAACGGAGTTCGGATGAAGAAGTTATGGCCGATTGAAAAATAAACTAAAATTTCCCGGTACACCTGGCGCCTGGGCGCCAATTCCTTCTTCTTCCCATCTCACCTTGGCGCCTAGGCGCCACACATGGCGCCTGGGCGCCACGATCGCGACCCCTTCGCGATTTCTCTCGGTTTTGGCCCAAATCTGGCTAAATCTTCACCGTTTTTCATGATTTCTTCCATGGGATCTCACCCTTAATGTCTAAGGAGCATTTAGACACCAAAATCACCAATTTTAATCGAGAAACGAAGCCGGAATCTCGATTTTACCTCAAACACTCTTAAAACTAGAAAATAGAGAAAAACTTAAGAAATAGAAATTTCTACCTCAATTCCTTGCTTTACCTATGTTGCTTGGCTCCTAGAGGCTCGCCCCATAGCCCGAGATCCACCCTCCAAAGCCCGGTTGTAGAGTTGGAGTGTAGAGAGAGAAATTAGAGAGAAGAAAGAGAGAAGGAGAGGAGAGAAAGTGAAGAGAGAGAGAGGAAAGGAGAAAAATGAATAAAAAATAGGTGAGGCCACCTATATACTCGCCCGGGATGAAATTATCACTTGCTCTGCAATTGACCCTCAGTCAAGACTAGCAAAAGCAAATTCATAAAATCTCACCTCAGGTGTTTCTAAATCCTCGGTGCCCCACAAATTTCCTTATTTCACTTTAGTCCCTCTCAATATCTCAAACTCCACTTTAACCTCGAATCCATCATCTTTTCGGTACCGGACTCATAATTCATTCCCATAAGCTCTATTTTTCTTCTCGGGTT
Source organism: Biancaea sappan (assembly GCA_037074585.1). Taxonomy (NCBI): domain Eukaryota; kingdom Viridiplantae; phylum Streptophyta; class Magnoliopsida; order Fabales; family Fabaceae; genus Biancaea; species Biancaea sappan. The sequence goes on along the minus strand of CM073490.1, from coordinate 84,476,422 downwards.
CCTACTTGGTCATTTCTCAAAAGTCCTCTATACTTTCTTTTCTTTTCACTTTAGTCCTTGAGAATTTGTAAAAATTTCCTAAATTAAAAATAAAAATTTCTATTCCCACATTTTCTTCACTAATTCAAAAAGAAAATTTTCCACATAATTAAATTTTTCACTAAACTTCAAATCAAACTTTAAATATTCATAAAAATTCTTGGGATATTACAGGACGAGACCTTATTTAATTACTAGTAGTCTCTGTATTGGAACGGTGGATGAGACCTCATTTATTTAATTACCATTATCGTCCTGGAATGGTGGATAGTATTATTTCTTTTTGTCTTGAATTGGTGAACAATATTGAAATCATGGAAATGTGTGTTTATCTGTGGTTTTTCTTTTGTAAACTCTAGCCTTGCTTATATATATAATTAATCACATTTTATCAATTGATGTATTTCATATGAGGGCGTTATGTTTGCTTATAAGTTTTGGTATAAAATATCAGGCGGGGTACTTAACAATTGGTTCTAACCTTGTTTGGTATTTGTACTGTTATAAGTTGTCTTTATCTAGCTGTTTAGTCTTGCAGTGAGTAATTATGTCGGTACAAGAATAACTATGGATGGCACCTAATCTAAGGTTTCATCATTGTGAGTGGTATACATGGTCCTTTTAAATTCCTAGTTATTATCCCTTACTGAGTATTTTTATACTCATATCTTCCTCTTGTGTACCCCTTACAGGTTCTGTGTTAGCGGACGAATCTCCGTATGAGAAGTAGCGGAGTCTCTAAGTTTGTATTCTCTCATGGAATGCTGATATGTCTACTTGTTGGGTTTTATTTTTAAGTTGCTCTGTAGTTAGATAGAATACATAGAAAATCTTGTGTTAGTTGTAAAAATGAATCCATATGTATTATTTTTATTTCACGTATTAATGGTTTGAGGTTAGGTTTATGGTAGTGGATGGAGTCCACTTCCGTGCCAATCATGTTCCCAACGTGGGGCGTGACAAGTATGACCCTAATTTTTTTCCAAATTCGTAGCATATGCCTAAATAACTTGATTTTTTGAGCAATAGGGGAAAAAGTAGTTCTAGAAAAGACACCTTATTTGGTCAACCATCAAATCCTGGCCAAAAAGGGCTACATGACAAATTTCCTCAAATAGCTCTCATTGTTATCTTACATTTTAACTTTTTCAAAGGTTCATACTAAATGCAACATGAGCCCCATAAGGTCTGATAATTACACTAAAAAAGTGTTGCATGCATGGGTTGGAGCCAAATTCCTTATCTAATCTAGGATTATTACCAGAAGATATTAGGCTTGAACATCCGTAAGTTATTATGGATGCCTCAAGCCCAATAATGCATAGATGGCTTTGAAAAGTATGATCCAACTTACTACGACATAAACTAAGCTCAAGCTCAAATAGACAAAAGCAATGAGGTGATAGCAAATACTAACTTATACAAAAGCAGACAAAAAAAGCCCTTCACAAAGGAAATGGATGAGAAGCTTGGCCTTGAGATGGAAGAATGCATGGAAAGCTGCTCTATAAATTAGAGGAAGATAGAAATTATATTGTTGAGATGCCACCTCAAAAAGAAGACAATGAAAAAGTAAAAGCAACATGAGGAATGCTAAAGGCATTGCAACTAAGTCCTTAGATTTTAAGTCAATTTTAAGTATAAAAAGAGAAAGAAAGCTAGCAATTGAAGCATGTCAAGCTTATTCATAAGATTCAATAAAGGAAGGTGTTGAGCTTGCTGAAAGTGGAGAAGGTTACAAGACAGCAAAAAGGATGAGATTGAACGAGATAACTAATTTATTTTCTCACTAGGATGAGGAGGTAGGCCGTATCATGCCTTACCACTCGACATGATTGCTATAAGTTGGAACTATCGAGGTGTGGGGAAGGCCTTGACAGTTTGTGAATTAAAACATCTAAATACTATCATCACCCCAATATTTTGTTCTTATGTGAGACAAAGGCAAAATAAAAAAAATAAATAGAGAACTTGAGAAGGAAGTTGAATTTTGTTTCGTAGTAGATTGTGTAGGTAGATCAAGTGGCTTGTGTCTCTTTTGGGAAGACAGTGTGAATGTTAACATCATATTCAATAATTTAAATATTATTCACACTTACCATACATGTGTTGATGAAAATTTATGTTTTTACAACTCTTTCATCTATGGGAATCCTATTTTAAAGGAAGGAAAATTCTTTGGCAAACTTTAAAATGCATAAACATTCCAAATTGTGCTTTGTGGTGTGGCAGTAGAGACTTCAATAAGATTCTTAGAAGCTCTGAGAAGTTAGGAGGCAGGTCACCTAAACAAAACCAAATTAGAGCTTTCAAGAAGTGTCTTAAGGCATAAGACTTGAATGACTTGAGCTTCAAGGATGTAGATTCACATGGTCGAATGGTCGAGATAGAAACCTTGAAAAGGAGAAGATGGATAGATGGATTACAAATTGGGCTTGGATTTCAGTGTGCCCAAATTTCAAAGGGAAGTTTATGCCCTTCACATCAGACCACTCTCCAATCTTTCTGGAAACATATAAGAAGCATGTGAATTACAAGAAAGCTTTTAAATTTGAAAAGTTCTAGCTAGATAACCTAAATTGTTTGAGCACAATTTCTAAGGGATGGCCAAAAAACAATACAACAGACCTTTAAGACAATGCCATGCTTAAGATGAATACCACTACACCACGTTTGGTTCGCGTTTATTGGAGGAAAGGTAGGCAGGATTCCATCTAACAATGTCTTCTCCCATGTTTGGTTTGTCACTCCTATTGAAACTCTCTATTCCATTAGTCGTTGTTTTCCTTCATTAACAGTATGGACTTTTCCTCTTCCTACTTAATGGAATCCCTCCTCTTCAGATGGAAAACGTGCTGCAGTTACGAGATTGCCCTTCACAATACAGAGGCGAGGGAGAGTATAAAGGCTTCAATACTCTTCACCAGCTCATATTCTCCCTTATTCCTTTATACCAGAAATTCTAGATTCAATCGTGAACAAACACCTAGAAATCCCAAAAAAAAAACGATTGATTTTCAAAAGGAAAAAAAAAGGGCAGAAAAAACCCAAAAATTCTAGATTCCATGTTGCAAAAGAAGAAATGAAGGCTACAATTTTAATGGGCAGACGAGTTGGTAATGGCTAGGTAGAGAAGCTCCGTCTTCTCTGGTTGAACCCACTTGAGGGTGACTAGGGTTGATGGCGACATAAAGATGCCAATGACAGGCAATGGCTCGACAACGAGAGAGAATAACTGTACCATTATAAACAGCAGCAGTGAAACTATTGGAGGAAGACCAAAGAAGCTGGCTGCTGGAGCTCACACTTTCAGAGAAACATAGAGAAGCACTTCAGTGATGCTGCCGGCAATTTGGAGAAAGAAAGAGAGAAAAAAAAAGCACTTATGAGAGTGGAAGCTTAAGTAAATTCAATTGATGAGAAGCTTTAAGAATCAATCCACAGCCTGTTTTCTTTTTCTTTTTTCATTTTTAAATAAAAATTTAAATAGGGGTAGTTTTACTAAATTACCTATTAATAAAATACATACCAAAATACTTATTTTCTCTTTCTTATTCAATTTTTCATTACAAACCAAACAATTTTTCCCTTTTTCCTTTTATCTTTTACATTCTCATTTCCTTTCCATTCTTGCTCTGTACTGTAAACCAAACGGGCTCCCAGTTTTAACCTATTTTCCTATAGCAAAAGCACTTTTAAAAATTTAGAAACAGAAATTAATTCTCTTTTGAAAAGATTGAAGCATATCAGTGCTAGCAATAATGAGGAAAACACAGTTAAGGAAGGAAAATTATTAGGGAAAAATTAAAAATCTATGGTAGCAAGAGGAGAAGTATTGGAGCGCTAGAGCCAAGGAGAAGTGGTTGAAAAAGGGCGATCGTAACACAGTTTTTCCATGCGTTAGTCATGCAAAGGAGGAATAAAATAAAATCAAAAATTTGAATTTGGAGGACGATACTTGGCTAGACAAACATGAAGATATAGAAAAAGCTTTCTTGATGAATCTGCAGCACTTGCATCACTCAAAAGGCACAAGCGGCATCAATGAAGCAACCAAATTCATCCTTAAGAAAGTAATTGAGTAGCAAAACAAATTGAGAAGAAATTTAAGTCGTAGTGTTCTCATTATGTATTGACAAGGCTCTAAGAAAAGATGGCCTCAACGGATGGTTTTTTAAAAAATTTTGGGACATCATTAGAGCTGACATATGCAATATAGTTTCAACTTTCTTTATCACTGGTTGAATCCTTGTAGAAATCAATGAAACTATCATTTCCGTAGTCACAAAATTCCCCAACCCGGAATCCATAGACCACTAGAAACCTATAAGTTGCTACTCTTTCTTGTATAAAATTATTTCAAAAATCATGGGAGCTAGAATGAAACCTACCACGAATCCTATTATATCAAACAATCAAAGCACTTATGTTGCTGACAAACAAATTCAAAACAACATCATTATGGTTCATAAGAGGAATTATATGGCACTTAGGCTAGATATGAGCAAAGCGCATGATAGTTTGGAATGGAAATTTATAAAGGAGATAATGCTAGCTTTTGGTTTTGATTAATGTTTTAAAAATCGGATCAGTCATTGAACCGGTAGAGGCACCAGTTCAAAGGTTAATAATCAGACTGTAGTCAAACCGCGATTGAACCAACAGTACTTACAAAATATTAAAAAATAAAATATATAATTAAAAATATTAGAATACATTATATAATTACAAAATGGGTGAAAAAAAGGTACTCTCTACTTCTCTTTATTAAGTTTATCCACCCATTTTTTTATATCATTTGTCAAGAAGGCCTACAATTTAAAATATATAATTTTTTATAATTATAAATTGTAGGAGTGCAACAACTGAAAGAGAGAAAGAATAAATGAAAGAAAGAGAGAAGTGAAAGAGAAAGACAAGGAGTGCAACAACTTTTGTAAGGAGGAATATGGGAAAATGGAAATCTTTATTACAACACGTTATCATCAGTCGTCGTCTTCATTTCTTTCTCTACTTCCCTCCTTACCTTAGTTCCCTTCCCTTCCATTTCTTTCTATGTTTAGACTTACTCCTCTTAGTCTCTTATCCTCATCCATGAGTCTTTCCCTCCTCCTTCATTTTCATATGTCATCATCTTCCTCAGTTGCCGTCGCTGCCATTTCAAGAGTCTTTATTGTCGTCGCTCGACAACAACTTATTCTTCTTCTTCTTATTATTAATGGTGGCTGACGACAATAGGATATGGCAGCTGAAGATGATAGTGATGGAGTTTTGTTATTTTAAAAAAATAAAGTATTGAACCGACCAACTTAGAAAATCGATCGATTTATTGGTTCAAAACCAATTTGTCTAGTTTAATCCCTCCACTGTTCAATTGGTTCTTCCATACCATACCTAGGACTAGTTCTTAGTCTGCTGGTTAAACTGACTAGTCCAGTCTGATTTTCAAAAGTATGGTTTTGATAGACATTGGATTTTCATGATCATGAAATGCATTAATACAGTGTCATACGGAGTTAAAATAAATGGTGAAGTCTCTGAGTTGTTCTATCCATAAGGGGGCCTAAGGCAAGGCGAACCAATATTGCCTTTTATTTTCATAATTACAAATGAGAGTGTGTCTACTCTTATCAATAATGTTGCACAGGAAGGTAACCTTAAAGGCATTAAGATGGCTAGACATTCCCCTAAAATCACTTATTTATTTTTTATTGATAACATTATAATCTTCAATGAATCAAGTGTTCAAAATGCCAATGAACTAGCCAGAGTTCCCAATCTATATACCAAAGCATTGGGGTAAAGAATAAATAAATCTAAATCGAGCATAATCTTTAACAAAGGTTGTGATCCTCACACCAAAAAGAGCATCTCTAATATCCTCATGTGTGAAGAATGAGATATAGATTGAGAACTCTCCTGGAAAGTACTTAGGCTTACAAACAAATTAGGGTAAAACAAAATTGTAAATCCTTTCTAACATCAAGGATAAGATTATATTTAAGGTTTTAAGTTGGAAATCAAGCTTCTTATCCCATAAGGGGAAGGAAGTAATGATTAAAACAGTGCTTCAGGCAATTCCAACCTATGCCATGTCGATGCTTAGATTCCCCAAATCTTTCATTTCAAACTTAACTACTCATATATCCAAATTCTAGTGAGCAAATGATGCAAAAGATAAAGGTGTGCATTGGCTAAAGTGGAAGGAAGTGACTAAGTCAAAAAATAGAGGAAAAGTTGGCTTCAAAGATATAGAAGTGATCAATATTGCCATGTTCACCAAGCAAGTTGGCTTCAAAGATATAGAAGTGATCAATATTGCCATGTTCACCAAGCAAGCATGGAGAGTTTTTCCAAAATCCTACTGCTTTGGGGGTGCAGGTTTAAAAGGGAAACATCTTCCTTCCAGTGACCTGTGGTATGCCAAAACTAAAAATAATTGCTCTTGGGTATGGCATAGTATCATGGCAAGAAAAGACCTTCTAAAGAGGCATTGTTTATGGCATATAGGCAATGGAAAGACAATAAAGATTTTTCAAGATAAATGGAAAAATGCAGGTATGGCAATTAATGGTAATAGCAACTTTGATCCTGAAGAGAAGGTGTGCAAATTGTTCAGAGAAGGTAGGGGTACCTGGGATGCAGTTAAAGTCTTTAGATTCTTTCCCAGAAAGGAAGTTGTTGCAATTGTTGCCACTCCCATTGCTAGTTACTTGAAAGATGACTCCATTTTTTGGCCACATTGAGAGTGGGGATGTATACAGTGAAATCTGGATATAAAATTGCAGTCAAAGAAAAAGAATATGCAGAAGCACAAAATGGAAACATTCCTCGGCAACAGGAAAATTCAATGGATTTATGGAACATTGGAACTCACCTGCTCTGCTAAAGATCAAGATGTTTATGTGAAAGCTTTGTAACAATGCCTTGCCAACATTGGTCAAACTATATAAGAGAAAAATGTGTTCTAGTATATTATGCCCAATTTGCAACATGTAAGAGGAATCATTGGTCAAACTATATAAGAGAAAAATGTGTTCTAGTACATTATGCCCAATTTGCAACATGTAAGAGGAATCTATGAGGCACATGCTTTTCAATTGCCCTGTGGTTTAGTTCTCTTCTTTAATGGGACCCTGCAAGCCAACATATCCAAGGCTTTAAATCATAGTTTTTCCGAAGTATAGAAAAGCTCAAAATGTTGAAAGAAATCTATGATTTAAATGCTTTATTTGTGATGCAGGTATGTTGGGGGATATGGAAATCCATAAATAAAAAATTATTTGAAGATATTGAACCAAACCTATATAGGTCATTAGCACAACAATGCAAGAAGCAAATTCAATGTTCCTATCTAACAAACAATCCCAGCATTGAGATAGAATTGGAAGTTCTTCTAGAACACCCAAGTGGTGCCCTCCAAATAGTAGAGTTATAAAGTGTACTTTTGACCACCAAAAGAAGATATGTGCAACTGCAATAATTTTTAAATATCACTTTAGGAATATCATCATCGGCTCAAGTAGAGTTTTATCTGCAAATTCACCTCTTGTAATTAAAGCCTTAGTAATGAAAAAAGTGCATATGATTGCTATGAGTTGCAAACTAGAGATATAATCTTTGAAATTGATTGTTCAAATCTATTTATTACCTACAATAAAAATTGACCCCTATGGCATATCAAGTTCCACTATGATGAAATCCAAGAAAATGAAAGAAATCTCCCTTACGCCCAGTACAATTGAGTTCCTAGATCAATAAATCAAGTTGTGGATCAAGTGGCAAAGCTAAATCTAAAGTTTCAGCTCCCTTAGGTATGGACGACTCCCCCATGGAAAATTCAAGATCACCTAGACGTTGATGCTGATGGGTTCCTCCTTGCTTGAACTATCATCATTTCTTGTTTCAGACTAGTGTGTTGCTCTTGAGTCTTCAACTTTCTAGTGTTTCTTTTCTAATGTAGTTTTCCAGTTGGGCAAGCTTGTAATGTCTGCTTATTTGCCTGCTTGTGCCATAATATGGTTGTAATTTGTTTTAGTCTTCAATATACTTTAGGCCTAGTCCATTCTGACAAAAAAAAAACAGAATAACTATAAAGAACTAATGTCCTAAAAGGAGAAAGAATGATCTCCCTCTTCATAGTGTTGAAACTTGAAAGAAAACTTTAGGCAAAATTATTACTTGTACCCTTAATCTTTTACTTATGTTTTAATTATAACCCAAAATTTTATTTTGTGACAATTATAAGCTATATGTTTCTAATTTAGTTCTAATTATGTCCCTGATTGTAACATCATTAAAATATTTAACAAGAAACACTTATGTGTTATCTTATCTTACACATATTAATGTCAAATCATCCACTTTAGATGTGCTACATCAAATATCAATTTAAAATGATCAAAATGACCCTATGAACCTCCATTAATGACAAAAAAAAGAAGGATCAATTTTAGAGGTTTCGTTTATTTTAAGTTAGCATCTAACACATATAAGATTGATAGTTTTGTGTTGACATGTGTAAGATGGGATACCGTGTCAGCATCTATCTTTGAATATTTTAATAGTATTAGGCTCAAGAGTATAATCAAAACTAATTAGAAACATATAGATTATAGTTAATATAAAATAAAATTTTGAATTATAATTGAAATATGAGTAAAAGTTTATGGAAATTAATGATATATTTGCATAAAAAAATTATGGTGGGGTTTAATAATTATGAGATTATAAATTAAGTTTTAGGAATAAAGAAGAATACCAATATAAAGGATGCAGGCATTAATTTGCAAATTGTCAGGTAGATATTATAAACCCTTTTGAGAATACATAAATAACGGAGTAAATTATATTTATTTGTTATTTTTTAGAGAAAAATGCACTTTACTCCCATAAAATTTGTTTTAAGTGAAGAAAACCTCCATTAAGTTTAAAACTAAGCAAAAGACTCATATGAACTTTTATATTGTGCTAAAAACCTTCTGCCATCTAGTTGACCGTTAGTTAACTGATGGTCAATGATGACATGAACGTTGAAGCTCCACATCAGCATATGATTCATGCCTCACATCAATCCTCTTCCTCCTCAATCATCGTATCTAATAGTAGTATTGCGACACGTGGCATATGCTTAGCTTTGATAAAAAATCGAAACAACAGATGTATATTCAAATTTGGGCTTACATAGAAGAGGAAAGAGCCCTCTATCATCTAGCCATTGATACAAACTCATTATGTATATGCAAAATTTAATATATATATATATATATATATATATATATATATATATATATATATATATATATATATATATATATGAACTTCTGTTATTGTATTCAAAATTCAAAATAATATATACAAATTATTATATCTTATAATAAGAGAATATGCTATTATTTTACATAATTCATTTTAAATTGTATAAAAATTTAAAAATTATAATAACAAATCTTATAATATAAATTTAATTATTATTTATACTTAATAAAAATTAAATTTATATTAAAAAATAATTATAAAAATATACTCTGCATATTAAAATTTTTGTTAATATAAGATTTGATATTATAATTTTTAATAATAATAATAATTAAATTTTAATATAATTTAAAATGATTTGATATTATAATATAAAATTTTGATATAATTTTAATATAAAATTTAATTATTATAAAAAATTATAAAATCAAATCTTATATTAAAAAATAATTTTAATATGCATAGTATGTGTAAATTGAATTTTTATTAAGTATAAATAATAATTAAATTTATATTATAAGATTTGTTATTAAATTTTTAAAATAATTTAAAATGAGTTATGTAAAATAATAACATATTCTCTTATTCTAAAATTTGTTATTGCTTTATAAGATATAATAATTGATGTATATTGTTTTGAATTTTGAATGCAATAACAGAAGTTTATATATATATATATATATATATTAAATTTTGCATATATATAATGAATGTATTTCAGTTGCTAGATGATAGAGAGCTCTTTCCTCTTTTATGCAAGCCCAAGTTCAAATCCTGCTATGCATGCATATGCGTTTCAACTCTATTGGATATGGTGATTAAGAGGGAAGAGGGTAGATGTGGCACATAAATCATCTGTTAACGTGACGCTTCAATATCCATGCTAGCATCAACTGTCAGTTGACTAATGGTCAACTAGACGGTAGGGAGTTTTGGCACAATATAAAAGTTCATAAGGGTCTTTTGTTTAATTTTAAACTTTATAAGATTTTTCTACACATAAAGTAAACTTTATGAGGGTAAAATACATTTTTTTCATAACAATTTAGTCTTTCAATTTATTATCATTTACGAGCTAGTTCTTCAAAATCTATTATTTATTTATTTTACTTTAAAAGAAATTGACTCAATTACACAATTAATGAGTTACAAATTTTGAAAAACTATTTTTTATTAAGAAATGAATCCAAACACTAATGTGTAAAGTGACATGTATCTGTAAGAGATAATAGCATCTAGGCCCTGTCTTGGGCTTGTATTTAAAGGAAATTTTGAACTCAAGAAAGACAAAATGGCTCAAGAAAGACAAAATGGCTTATTAAAGATCAAATCTTCATTGCATTAAATATTAAGTTGGGAAATATCGGAAAGCCCACACACAACTGGTTCCTCTCCACTATGGTTTTCTCTATTAGAGCATCTTTTTTTCCTGCGCGTTGCCCATAGGGAGGGCTGCGCCCCTTTTTTCTTTCTGTTTGTCCCCCTCCCATTGTGGGAGTCTTCCTCTTCTCTCTTGTAGAAGTTCCCTCTCTCCCTTTGTGACAGTTTGTTGCTTTTGGTTTTTTTGTTTTGGTGGTATATCTTTGACAAAGTAATTCTGGGTTCTCCGAGGTCATGCTGGTTAAAGAGGCACTGGAAGTTGAAACAAGGATGTATTTTCATTTTGCTAAAGTGGTTTACTCCCCTGCTTCTTCCTTTCTTCCCGGTGCTAACTATCTCTCTGGAGTTTTTTGAGCCGTAGATGAAGGAGCTTTGAGGAACCTGAAGTTTCAAGCTATCGACGCAATAGCAGTTTGGTAGCTGCGAGCTTGTCGATGCATTCCTTCTCTCCCTACACTGTCGTCGCCTTTCTTCCTCTTCTTGCCGCTGAAGCCTCCATCTCCTTATTAATGTTCCTCGACGCCTTTCTTATCGACGACCCGTAGCTGGTGAGAAGATTCAGAGGACTGCCCGACGCTTGCTCCTCCCTCTGATGAAGGCTACTCCCCGCTATCAACTGGCTTCAGGTGGTATGAAGCTGAAACAGGTGTCGGTGGCTTCTTAGCTCCAGTCTGGTGGATTTTTTGGTATCCAGACCATCCACCCACCTCCAGATCCTTCTTTTGTTTTTCACTTAAAAAAATTGCTTGTTCGCCTTTTCCAACCCATTTGGATTCTCTTTTTTTTTGTTAGGCTTTCAGTCTTAATCCTTTGGTATAAAGATGTGTTGTCTCTTTTAATACTTAAGTACTTTTTAAAATATGTTGTCTTAAATTTATGTACCTGTTAAATCTATGAGTTTAGGTTTGAATTGTACTTATATTATCTTAAGATTCTATATTATTTTATGTATCTCAGGCTTAATATTTTTATGCATTTAATGGAAAATAATTCCATTTGTCCAAAAAAAGGAAAAAGTTGGGAAATATCTAGGAAACATTTGCCAAGATGGTTGAGTCTAGTAAAAAAAAAAGGAAGACAAGTGAGCTGTAAGCCAGATTTAAGTTTTCTTCCAAATATGTCTTTTTTTAAAAAAAAAAAGACTGGGCCAAACTTAAATACCCAAAATGTGAAGCCCATTTTAAAAAAATTTTCCATTTTATAAAAGGCTTGGTAATTATTAAAATAATTGTCATTAATTTAAGTTCTATATTTAAAACCTTAAGAATTTTTATTTGGAAAAATTTCTTCAACGTGGCGATGGGAATTTTTGGATAAGAGCACCAAACTATTTACAAATAAGAATAATAATGCTTATGAATATTTCTAATATCTATATGAGAAAAATATTTGATATTTATCATATATCATATTAGTAGGGATAATTTAAAAAAAAAGTTCCCATAGAATATTGTGTAAACAGAATGAGGACATTGAGTCCTCAATATTATTTATATAATTTAAATTTAAAAATTTTTAAGTTTTTTCGTTAGATAATTATCGAATATCACACATATAAATGTCTATAATGGGTTTAGGGTTTCAATTCCACTGTGCTTAGTACTGTAAAAAAAGACTATGCCCTGCAAACTAGTTTGTGATCACCCATAAACAAGCAGTCTTGGTCTGAGCAGTTTAAACGGGCCTGAACGGTCATGGGGCAGACTTCCATGGGCTAGTCAGCCCCAATTTATTATTATTATTATTATTATTATTATTATTATTATTATTATTTTATTTTTTCCACTCCCCTAGCATCCTCTCAAAGACTAGAGTCTTAGTCTTTCTCAGTCACTCTCACTCCTCATCCCGAGCCTTTCTTAGTCAGAAGACTTAATAACTCTCACATCTCCATCTTATCTGCTCTGCCCAAACTCGTCTTCTTCGTCTCTCACTCGTTGTTGCACTCTCGTAGACCTAGTCGTGTCGTGTGATCTCTTTGTGATCTCTGCTGTTCGCCTTCTTTGTTGCAGATCTAATCGCTTCGCCTCTCCATCGCATCTGTCGCCTCTTCGTTGCATCTGATCTATTTTCCTTTATTTCAAGATCTAGTCTATTTTCCTTTCCTTCAAGAGCTAGTCACCTCTTCGTCGACTCATTTTAAAAGGGATTAAGAGACTATCTCTGTTTTCCTTTGCTTCAAAAATTGACTTTGATTGGCTGTTCCTCCTTCTTAGCCAAAAATCCTCCATTTTTGTTTGATTGAGCTTTAAAAAAAAAAAGTCAAGATCGCAGGTTGGATCATTTACCTGGGGTCCAGTCACAGGTAGTCTTCGAATTTAACATGTAAGCCGTTTGTAAACGGGTTAGCCCTTGACCAGCCTATCACAGGCCAGCTTGTCTAGCCTGTTAACTAGTACTAAATGTGCTTCTTTGGTTGGTGTCTCGCATGTTTGTCACTGGCCGACACTAGAGTGGTGCGATCAAAGTTGGGAATGGCAAAGTGTATCACTATGACCTTATTGGGTCACGAAGTTGGATCCTTCGTGACCCAATAGCTTGTGACAATGACTTCATTTGGGTTTTTTTTTTTGGGTAGTTTGTGGGTTTTGGGTTCTAAGGCAATTTTGGTATTGTTTTTTGGGCCCCTTTTTTGGGATTTTCTGTATATTTTTTTGGAAATTTGGGCTTTCTTTGGGCCTATTTTTTTTATTTTCTTTGTAGGTTTTTTTTTAAAAATTTTGGGATTTTGTTTTCCTTTTGATGCCAACTTGAAGCCTACAAAGTGACCCAAAAAAAAATCTTAATTAATTAGTAATTTAATCACTAGTTAATTATTCCTTCCAAGAAAAAAGATTATTTAATGATTGATTTAATTAATAAAATTAATAAAAATAATGAAACTAAATTGAATTAATAAACTTATTGAAATTAATTTTTTCTAATTAAGTGATTAATAGTTAATTAATTTTTCTTATAGAATACTAATTTGAAATACTATATTAAAATTAATCAAAAAAATGAAATTAAATTGAAACAATAGAAGAACTGGGGAGATCTTTTTTTTGTAACATCCCTCTATCATTAACACAATGACGAACACTAATGGGCCCATCTTTTGACATTTTCATTACATCACTTTGTTCTCAATTTTACTATGTGGAATGAATTATAGTAGATTTCAACTGAAAAACAAGTGGGACATTTTAAGAAAAGAGTGGTAAGTATGAAATAAATTATTTGCACACATGAAGTTGGATTAGGAAGAGACAATATTAAGAACAATGTTGATATCCCGGATGAGTGGTGGGAGAACAAACAATCGGTATGTGTCAAATTTTGTTAGCCCTAATGTATTATGCTATAAGTTTTGATGATGACAAATATGTGGGAATTATAGTATGATTTAATCTTTTGGCCCAAATGAATGATTTAATCTTCTTGGCCCAACGTATGATTTAATTTTTCTTAGCCCAAATATTATGATTTAATCTTCTTGATCCAAATGAATGATTTAATCTTCTTGGCCCAATGTATGATTTAATCTTTCTCAACCCAAATAGTATGATTTAATCTTCTTGGCCCAAATGTATGATTTAATCTTTTTGATCCAAATGCATGATTCAATTTTTCTTGGTCCAAATATATTTAATGATTTATATATTTATATATAGTAGTATAAATTGATTTTTGATAAAGTTTATTGGTTGTTTTAATATAATTTGAAAAAGAATACTTTTTACTGTAGCATTTTTGAAAAAGAAATTTGATTATTGAAAAAGTATAATAAAGTTTATTGGTTATTTTAATATAATTTGAAAAAAAATACTTTTTACTGTAGTACTTTTGAAAAAGAAATTTAATTGTTGAAAAAGTATGATAAAGTTTATTGGTTGTTGAAAAAGTATAATAAAGTTTATTGGTTGTTGTAATATAATTTGAAAAAGAATACTTTTTACTGTAGCACTTTTGAAAAAGAAATTTGATTGTTGAAAAAGTATGATAAAGTTTATTGGTTGTTGAAAAAATATGATAAAATTTATTGGTTGTTGTAATAAACTTTGAAAAAGAATGCTTTTTACTGTAACAAATTTGAAAAAAAATATTGATTATTGAAAAAAGTTGATAAATTTTTTTTGGTTATTGTAGAAAGGTTGAAAAATGATGATGAATCTTACTGTAGCAATTTTGACTAAAACAGTCACTGTAGCAGCAAGGTTTCACTATATAAAGGGGACTTCACAACACCATTTGTAATCAAGCTTCAATTGTTCATTTATCATATTATCTTGAGTTTCATTCTCTCTAAATTGCTAGAGAAAAATTCTGAGCTTAATATCTGCGTTATCTACACTTTGAGAGTGTCCACCACTATTTTGCTTATGCCTTCAAATTTAGTTACTCAAGGATTGGTTCCTTGAGTTTATGTTTGAGAGAAAACACATTGTAAGGGGGAGACACACCCTTGAGGGAGAAAAGATCTATGTTGTAGTGGTTTGCAAGTACCCAGATTAAACTTACAATTATAGTGGAAATACTCAAGTGGTCTCTTGAGGATTGGATGTAAGCTTGGAATTAGCCGAACCAGTATAAATCTCCGAGTTTGCTTTCTCTATCCCTACTCTATTTACATTTGAAGTTAATTAATTAATACTTTGAGTTTATATTTGATTTCTACCTCAAGTATTAATTAATTTGTGTAGATTTATATTTGCTCCTTAATTCCTTGTACTATAAAATTATTTATCTTGATAACACTTTGATTTTCTAAATTAAATTATTATTTTTAGCATTGTCCAATTTCAGAAAATC
Source organism: Biancaea sappan (assembly GCA_037074585.1). Classification (NCBI taxonomy): domain Eukaryota; kingdom Viridiplantae; phylum Streptophyta; class Magnoliopsida; order Fabales; family Fabaceae; genus Biancaea; species Biancaea sappan. The sequence continues at coordinate 84,460,954 of CM073490.1, read as the reverse complement.
ATTTTAACTTTCAATTAAGTTTTGTGGAAATTTTTCTAAAACCCAATTCACCCCCCTCTTGAGATCCAACTATTTCTTTCAAATTTAAAGTGTTAAGTTACAGAATTTTTATTTCTAATGTATTCTGATAACACCTTTTAAATATACAAGAAAACCCTCAATATGGCAAGTTTAGGAGAAAAGGTCTTCCATTTGCCCCACAACTAACCACCTTGTTTAAGGATGTGGTGGCCATTGAGCAATACGCTTGGGCACCATAGTCAGGGGTGTTGCATTGCAGGTTGAATGATGACGACGATGGATTTCCCATGTTTAGACAATATTGTTGTAGATATAGAGGAAAGACTTAAGGGATAGTGAGGAAGATTTAGGTAGCAAAGCAACTAATGAGATGTAAAATATCAACTTAAATACTTCTCAAGGCACTGTAAGCCAAAAGAACGGTGAGAATAGGATAAGGGTTGGTTGTAGTGAACAAAGAGACAAAGCTAAAGTGTCTGTCGCCACAAGGATAGCAGATGTTGTGAGCGTCATAGCAGAAACATGTCACTAAAGCTATGATGTTATGAAGGAGATGATTGCTGGTGTTCATGGTACCACTATTGTTAAAGTTATGACTGAGCTTCTCAAGATAGATAAGATTTCAAATGATTTAGAACTTCATGCAAAAATACGAAATGATCGACAATATTTACCATTTTTCAAGGATATCATAAGAGCTATTGATAGAACTCATATCTCATGTGTGATTAGCCTTAGGGAGCAATCAAAATTTATCGGAAGAAAATGAGTTCCAACACAAAACATAATAGCTGCATATGATTGGAACATGTGTTTCACCTTTGCTTTGCCTAGATGGGAAGGCACTATCCATGATGCTCATGTTTTAATTCCAACATGTTCTAACGACTCTTGAAATAAATTTTCCACACCCACCCCAAGAATATCATTTGTCATAACCACAAATTGATGGCAATTTTGAGGATTATTATGCTTTGTTTAATAATAATTTTATTATTTTTCTAGGTAAATATTATTTTATAAATGATGGCTATCCAATACTAGTTGGATACATTAGTTCGTACAAATTTGAATGTTATCACTTGTCTAATTTTAGATGTTCATCTAGATTTATCAACAAAAATGAAGTATTTAACTACTACCACTTAAATTTGAAGTCTACTATTAAAAGAACTTTCGAAGTATGAAAGAGTAAGTTTGTAATTTTGAACCGTATTTCTAAGTTTAAAATTGAAACACAAGTTTAATTGGTGAGTGCAACAAGGACTATATACAATTTTATTAGAAGGAACACTAAAATAAATATTGAATTTCACTATTTAGAAGATGAAAATGTGCTTCAAGATGATCATGTTGATTCAAATTTCTTACCAAGCCTAAATATAATATCTTTATCAAAAAAGGATTATGTTCGAGACGCTATTTGTGATCAACTTGTACAACATATGCAAAATAATTGACAATTGTTTCACTACAAAAAAAAAAGGAAGCTTAGTGGCGGTTTGAAATAACTGCTACTAAATGAGAAAATATAGGCGGTTAAGACAATTGCCACTAAATAGTGGCAATTTTGAACTAACCACCACTATATAGTGGCGGTTTTAAACAAACCGCCATTATTTGGTGAATATTTTATACCACTACGTCCTCTCAATTTAGTTGCTTGCCAGTCACCATCGTTCGTTGCCAACTACCATTCGTTGCGAGTGCTTGTCATCGCTCACTGCGGGTAAGGCTTCTTTCTTCTTGCTCTTCAATTTTTTTCCATAATTTTTTCAGCTTTCTTTCATTTTGAGATTTCAGCTTTCTGCAATTTTTCATTTCTGTCCTCTAGTTGCCACTAGGTTTTGAATTCTTCTTGTTCTTCTAGGGCTGCAGCTGTTGTAGCATTGAGGATAGTCGCATCAGTATTTAAATCAATTCTACTGGAGTCTTGGCTTGAAGTTGGAAGTTTTTGTGTGTGAATCATTTGATTTATTTTGCAAATATGGTATTTGAATTAATTTTTCAGTTTTTGATGAATTGAAGTCATGTAGTTATGCTAATCTTTTTTTTTTTCCAATTTTATTATGCATTTTGAAGCGTGTTGGATTGTTAATTGGTTTCTTGAATGTATCAAGTGGACATGCTTGCTTTCGCTTTCAAACTTCAATAACCAAGTCAAAATGTGTTGTTTAAGTTATAACTACTGGTTCACACATTGCAGTTCACCTAAAACAAATTCAGAAACACGATAGAATTATTGAACAATGTACAAGGTAACGAAGTGTGGTATCTGGATCGTCTCCTGCACCTTTTTAGCTACGATTTAAAGACATTTAGCCACAGCTATAACCGTGATTAAAAGTATTGTAAAAAGGCCACAGTTTCATGGCTAAAAGTTTTAAGGAAAAAAAAAAGCCACGGTTATAGTCTTAAAACTGTGACTAAAAAGGCGCGATTCGAATTCCAAAGTCTGACCCAAACCTTCAAAGTTGAATTTAGACCACTCTGATCTATTAAAGAGAGAAAAAGGTATGACCTAAATCTTCAAAGCTAGGCCTAGGTGGTAATTGATAAACTACGTGTAGTTATGCTAATCTTTTGTTCTTTATTGGTATACTTGCTACATCTGAGGCTTATACTGAGCGATTGATAAGGAAAAATCAAACGCATCGATGTCTGGTAGGTGGTAATTGATAAAGTGATGAATGAAATTCTTTTTGTCATATCCATCCATATTGTTTGGCGTAATATTTTGAAAATTGGAGTTATTGAATTGAAAATGTGAGTGATTTAGGTTATTGTGATCAAATGGATTGAACTAAAACAATAAAAAAAATTTAATAGCATATCCTATATAACTGATGATATTTGTGTTTTGCAGTGAGTGTCATTATGTAGCTTCAATGTCTTCAAATACTGAGAAATCCAATACATCTGTTAACTGTGGAGATTTTGATAATACCCAAGGATCATCTCTTCAATATAATAATAACACAAATTATGATGCTTTTACATTGATGAGTACCAGTGAGGAGAATAACATAAATTCCAGCCGTGTGAGGGACAATGAAGGAGATGACAATGGCATTTCAAAAGTAGAAGATCTAGATGTCAGGATGGATCTCACATATGACTTACTGCACATGGTATGCTCATGGAAGAGGAATTATGTTTGTGTTGCTTATTTTCTTTTTAAAGATATTGATATGCTTCTAATACCTGTATTGAAATTTAAACCTACCTCATTTCCCTGTTTAATTTATTTCATATTCTTTTCCTTGCCTATGTACTCAAGTTTTTTCAATCTTGGATCATCCCAATCTCTCCAAAGCCAAGATGGTGAGATTAGACCCTTTTTTTAATTAAAATGATCATTATAATAATAATTCGAGTATTTGCATGGTTCTTTGATCTATTTTTATTAGATACAAATTTTAATGAATAGTTAAATTTTTTAAACTAAGCTCCATTTTTTTTTACAAATGACTTGATTTAATTATTCATCATATCAAATAAAATAAATAAATAATATCCAACCTTAGATTACGTGTTTTCTTTCCATTTCTTTTTCTTTTTATTTCACATAAGCAGAAAATATGCAAAAACTAATATATAACAGTATTCAAATTTGCTACGCTTGTTTTTTAATATTCAAAATATGCAAATGTTAAATTTTAGAAGTTATTTAGTCCATTGTTTTTTAATTTAGTGCTGTGGAAATAGTTGTAGAAAAGGATTAGTCAAACCACAAAACAAAGCTTAGCTGACGACTTCAAATCATTTGGACAATTTATGATCTTGTTATTCACTGGCTTATTATGAATTCTATCTCCTCATCAAACATTAAGGTAGGTAGTTCTTTGTCATATTTAATCATGTTATCTCTGATGGTGGCTGATTTGTTCTCATCATTTTCAGAAATCTTGAGGTTTTAACATTGGGAAAAGGACAGATAGAGGATAAATTTTTCTATGCTTTGGTTAATTGCTCTATGCTGAAACGTTTGAACATCAATGATGCTACACTTGGCAATGGTATTCAAGAAATACCTATATATCATGATAGACTATGTCATCTTCAAGACTTCAACTAACAAAATGCCTTGTAATGCATATATGTGAGGTCAGTAAGTTTGGAAGTTTAACTTAATTTTAGTTGAAACCTTGTCAATGAGCTAAACTGTGATTTGTTTTTCCAAGGTGCTCGCCTACTACTTGAAACTATGTTATTGAAATTGAAGTGCAACAGTGTTTATGTTTTGTTTTCATACCTATTTAGAAAGTAATAAATTGTGAATTTTAATTTAATTACATCCAATGATCATATAAAGCATAAGGTATATATGAAGTTTTTCACACTTTTATTTTATAACTTTATAAAATCTAAAGTATATATTTAAGAATTTTTTTTAAAAAAATTCTTTTACATTTTAAAAAAAGCTTTTAACAATATAGTAGCAGTTTAACCTACCACTATATATTTAGTGGCAATTCACCTTAAACTGCTACTAAATAAGAAGAATATTTAGTGGCAGTTTGAGGTAACCGCTCTACAGACTTTTTCTGAAAAATTAGCTTTAGTGGCGGTTTAAACTGCCACCACAACCACCACTAAACAATTTAATGGCGGTTATTCCATTGTATAGAACAGCCAAAAAATTGTCTTGGAGGTTAAAATCACCACTATATCTTTAATTTTTTGTAATGTTTGTACTTTATTCATATCATATACTTTTGTTTAAATTTTAATCTAACATTTACTTGTATTATTTTTATGTGGATTTTTTTATCTTATTTTGCTAAAATACAAGAGTCATCTTTATCTAATTTTAAACAAAAAAAATTGAAACAAAAATAAAAATAAAGTTAATAAATTCATTTCATGACAATATTCATAAATGTATATTTCTAATCAAATATTATTACCAATAGTTAAAAAATTATCATTAAAACATTAATATAATTTATTTTATTACATTTTTATATGAGAGAAATTAAATAAAGGTAAATAAAATAAAATAATATAAAATTCATATCCTTTTTGGTAATTACACATTCAAAAATGTTTTTGCTAACTAAAATCCAAATGAAATCATTTTTTCCAAAATAATTTTTTCGATAATAGTTTTCAAATAAAAATTACGTTCAAGCAAATCCTGGTTTATTCAAAATCAATTCTGCTCAAAACTTAAATTTACCCAGTTATTTTTCAAACATCCACTCTAATACCATGTTTGGTTGGCAAGCTTTTATGGAAAAGAACATGTAAATCCCACCTGCAGTACTTGATCCCGTGTTTGGTTGGCCACTGGAGGGGGAATGGAAGCTTTCCATGGAAAACCAAAATGGAAAAAATTTGTATTGTTTTCCTTATGCTTTTTCCATCTAGCAAGTGATGGCAAACTGCTAATCCAAATGGAAAACAATGAAGATTACAATAATACCCTCAACTGTCCATCTTCATCTTTGTCCGTCTTCGGTTTTGGCTTCTCTAATTTTGACAAATGAAGAAGCCAATGGTCGGGTAGTCTCATTTTCTCGTTGGACAACGTCGTGATCAAGTATTTGAATGATAGGTGTTTGTACAAACTTATTGAGCTCGAAAATGGGCTTCATACTTTGCTAGTTCATCATCCTAAGATTTACCCCGAAGGCCCTCTGAAAGCTGTTCAAAGCAACGATGAAGAAAACAAAGAGGAGGAGGGGTACAAAGATGATGAAGGGGGTGAAGATGAAGACGATGAAGATGATGATGAAAGCAAAGAAAGGGATGAGGATGATTGTGAAGAGAAGGGCGAGGAAGGTGATTACAGTGAAGCAAAAGGACAAGGGACCAAGGTTGCAGCCTAAACTAAGTAGGTGTTTGGAAATTTCTTAGGTAAACCTAATTTTGGGCAGAATTTATTTTGCATAAACGTGATTTATGTTTGTAAACTATTATAAGAAAAATAATTATGGAAAATGAATTTCATTTGGAAATTAGTTAGCAGAAACACTTTGAATGTGTAATTACAAAAAGAGTATGAATTTTGTGTTGTTTTATTTCATTTGACTATTGGTACTAATATTAAAATTTATAAATATTGTAATAAAATGATTTTATTTATCTCCAAATTAGTTTTAATTATTGTTTTAATAATTATTTGAAGATCATTGTTAGAGTTAAGCAAAATAAGATCATCAAACTCACATAAAAAATAATACAAGTAAAAATTAAATTAAAATTTAAATAGTAGTAAATGGTCTAAATAAAGTAAAGATAATTGTCAATTATTCTGCATATGTTCTATAAGTTGATCACGAATAGCATCTCGAACATGATCCATTTCTGATGAAGATGCTAGGTTTAGGGTTCGCAAGGAATCTGAATCAACATTATTAGCATTCTCTTCTTCTAGCACATTTTCATCTTCTGAATGAGTAAATTCAATATTTGTTTTAGTGTTTCTTCTGATAAAATTGTGAATAGCCATTGTTGCACTGACCAACTGGACTTGTGTTTCAAGTTAAACTTAGGCATACAATTCAAAAGTGCAAACCTACTCTTCTATACTCTAAAAGTTCTTTCAATAGTAGTCCTCAAACTTAAATGGTAATAATTAGACACCTCATTTTTGTTCTCAAATCTAAATGAACGTCTAAAATCAGGCAAGTGATAACGCTCATACTTGTATGAACCAATATATCCAACTAGTGTTGGATAACCAATATCCACAAAATAATATTAACCTAGAAGAATAGTAAAATAATTATCAAACAAAGCCTAATGTAAAAGTGTAATCAATTTGCGGTTATCATAAATAATATACCTAGAGGTGTGTGTGGAAAATTCATCTTAGGCATTATCAAAGCATGTTGGAAAACACAAGCATTGAAGGCGGTACCTTCCCATCTGGCAAAGCAAAGGTGAAACACATATCCCAATCACATGCAGCCAATATATTTTGTATTGGAACTCTTTTTTTTCTGATAAATTTTAGTTGCTCACTAGCACTAACCACACAGTGAACATGAATTCTATCAATATTTCTCTTATCCCCACTCCTCTGGCGTATGGTGCCTTGAGAAGTATTCAAGTTAATATTTCTCATCTCATTGGTTGCTCCACTGCTAAGATCTTCCTCACTATCCCCCGAGCCTTCCTCGAAGTCCACAACAATATTGTTCAAAGATGGGCTATACCTATCATCATCATTAAACCCAATAGGCAACACCCCTAATGATGGTGCCCAAGTGTCACATCCCAAAACTTACATGTGATATAAACATAAAATACCTAGGGTGTACCTCCGTGGTACCCCATAATCTCTGTGAACATTCTTAATATCCATAATTATGTGAATCATAAATATTCCAAGAAAGATATTTTGTATACATATTCAGAAAATATTCAACTTTCAAACACTATACAGTACTATACAACCTCCCAAGCCTAGGTGACCTACTAGATTACAGAGCGTTTCCTAATCCTTACCAATTGTTTACCAGACAAAAGTGGAGTATATCCTTAAAGGCTATAAATTCTTCTCCTCAACCACTGTATCTGAAAAGATAATCATGGAGAGTGTGAGTTTATCATAACTCAGTGAGTAAACAACTGTACATGAAAATATCATAAGCACAAACACCACATTTACTAATACAATCAATCTATCATTTATTTTAAATAATTATAGTATTATATGCCATAAATACTTGCACTGAGTGACTTGGGAATTTAACCCTCAAACTCTTTGTGCATAGGTTTTCACATTTATACACCGAGTAGTATGGGACTCTAACCCTTTCAAACTCGTGCATAGATTTTCACATTTATACACTGAGTGATATGGGACTCTAACCCCTTTCAAACTCGTGTATTGATTTTCACAGTTATAAACCGAGTAGTATGGGACTCTAACCCTTTCAAACTCGTGCATAGGTTTTCACATTTATACACCGAGTAGTATGGGACTCTAACCCTTTCAAACTCGTGCATAGATTTTCACATTTATACATCGAGTAGTATGGGACTTTAACCCTTTCAAACTCGTGTATTAGATCTCGTAGATCTTTTGCTCATCAATAAAATAGTGAGAATTTATCACAATATAATTACTATGAAATAAATGAGTTTACACATATTTTTATTCCCTTGAATGTCTATCATCAACCATAACAATCATCATATATTATCAACAGCGAGATTGATTATTTCTCACTTCAATAATGTTATAAACAAGACTTGTATTGTACCTTATCTAATAAGATCACATTAGTTTAGTAAGGTTATTCACTTACAAAATGTTCCAATTTATTCAAGGAACAATCACATCTAGTTCTTTAGTCAACTAGAGAAATCAATTCTCAAAGGTAATAAAATACCTTCCAATGATATTATACTTTTTCTCAACCTGAACACACACTGATAATCTTCTCAATTTCACAAATAACGCAAATGGGATTTATATTGTGCTTTGACTAATTTATTAAATTAATTTTGCAAGGTTGCCTACTCACCTGGATTCCACGCTCTCGGCGCTCCCACCTTGCGCCCCAATCATCCCTATTGTAACCAGGTAAAAACCATTAGGGTTACAAAATAGAGAAATTTCCTATCACTACTCTCGACCTTTACTCACATCTTAAGTCATAACTCCTAACCGGTAATGAATTTCTAAATGACACTTACACCATTGGAAACTAGACTCAAAGAGCTTTTCAACGATATTAAAAAAAAAAACTGATGCTACAGTAATAGTCAACGGTCAACGCAGCTACAGTAACGTTGACCGAGTCAATGCTACAGTAACGTTGACCGAGTCAACGCTACAGTAACGAGAAAATCTGGAAAAAATTTTCTCGGTGAACAGTAATTTCTGGGGAAAATTTTCGATGTTCTTCGTGTTCTTCATCCAAAAATCCTAAAATCATATCTAAAACAACATTTCTTTTGATTTCTTCCATGGGTTTTCATCCTTAATGTCTAAGGAGTGTTTTAACACCAAAACCCCCAATTTCTACCAACAATCCAAGCTCAAATCTCAAATTTTCATCAAGAACACTAACTTTTTCAAATATCCAAATTCTACGAAATTTCTTGTTCTAATAACATCATAAACCACCTAAGAATGTTTTACATTAACATCCACACTTAAATTCATCCATTAAAACTCAAAATCTTAATTTTCTTCCATAGGTCCGAAAATGGAGAAAAAGAAAAATAGAGTAGATAAAACTTACCTCTTTACCTCTAGAACTCCTGAGAATCGGAAGTATGGTTAGAAAATACAAGATCGCCGGATAAAAATTTGAGAAATGATTGAAGAAGGGAAGATGGAAATGAACGAAACATGAAGCCTCGGGAGGAAGAAGGAGAAGAAAAACTAATAATTGTATGTGTGGGCCCCACTAATTTCTTTTTCGATAAAATCGCTCATAGCCACCTTAGCTTATAAGATTTGTTCACTTTAATCCCTCTCGATGTCTCAAATACCACTTTAACCTCGAATCCATCATCTTTTCGGTACCGGACTCATAATTCATTCTCATAAGCTTTATTCTTCCTCTCAGGTTTCTATTTGGTCATTCCTCAAAAGTCCTCTATACTTTCTTTTCTTTTCACTTTAGTCCTTGAGAATTTGTAAAAATTTCCTAAATTAAAAATTAAAATTTCTATTCTCAGATTTTCTTCACTAATTCAAAAAGCACATTTTCACGTAATTAAATTTTTCACTAAATTTCAAATTAGACTTTAAATATTCATATAAATTCTTGAGATATTACACCAAGCATACTCCCAGTGGCCACCATATCCTTAAACAATAAGGTTAGCTCATGGGCAAATGGAAGGTCTTTGTGCTTGAACTTGCCATACTGTGGATTTTCCTGTATATTTACAAGTTGTCATCAGAACATAATACATTAGGGAAAAAAACAACTCTATAACTTAATCCTTTTAATTTGACACATACCAATTGTTTTTTCTCCCACCACTCATCGGGAGCATCAATAGTATTCTTGGTATTGTCCTGCCCTAATTCGGTTTCATGTGCAAACAAGTTATACCATGCTTGCCACTCATTTCTTAAATTGTCCCATTTGTTTTTCATCTGGGATCTATTATAGTTTCTTTCACTAAGGTTGTTGAACTTAGCTAAAACAGTTTTCCACCCTCTTTTGATAAGACTAGTTTCATTACGTTCTCCTTTGGACAATTGTTATAGACAAGCTTAGACAAAATATTTAGGGCCTGTTTGGTACGCAAGACAGAATTGGAAAGGAAAAAGGAAAAGAAAAGAAAAAGAAAAATGAAAAGGGAAAAAAATATGTTTAGTATGACATAAAAAAAATGAAGGAAAAAGAAAAAGATGTATTTGATATGTAGAACATATTTACTAAAATACCCTGTGTTAAATTTATTATTTATAACACATTTACTATTATTTTTCCCCTTAACTTTTTTTATTTCAACATAGTCCTTTTTTCTTTCAATATAGTCATTATCCATCTTTTCACTATAGTCCTTTTTTTCTTTCAATTTAGTCCCTTTTCACTATAATCCCTCTTCCACCATCTCCCTCATCGACACAGGGTCAAACAGCAACAACCAGCCATGGAATCTGACCTCATCATCGCTACAATCCTCAACATTAATCGTGAACTAATGAATTAGTAAACAAACCCACAATCCTCAACATCAATCGTGAACCAGTAAATCAGCTAACCAATCCATAATCCTCAACATCAATCATGAACCAATAACAAGCACAAGGATCGGAGAACAACAACCAAGCATGGAATTGCGACCGAAACAATGCCTCAACGCAAACCAGTGGTGGCGAATCGATGAATTTGATTCTTGTAACTCCTCGACACAAACCAGTGGTTGGAGAACGGAGGATGACGACGAAAAAACTAGATGAAAAGGCCGATGATGACGATACGGTAAGCGATATATGAAAAGGTTCAGACGATGACGATACAACGAGTGAGAGATGAGAAGGTCTAGGCGATGAAGAGACTTGGAGCTAAGATACATATTAAGGGTGAATGGAAAAGGCATATTCAGAATTTACATAAAAACATGAGGGTATTTTGGTCATTTCTACAGTTTTCCAAATTGGAAAACCGTTTTCCTTGCTTTTTTTAATGGAAAAGTTTCATGCAAAAGGCACAACTGGATTCCTGACTTTTCTTTTTCCAAATGCCACTTAGGAAAACATACCAAACAAAAGAAATAGGAAAAGAAGATGGAATTCCCAATTTTTTTTTCCTTGAGAAAAGCTACCAAACATGCCCTCAGTTGTTTTTGCATCCCAATTAATTTTTGCCTTATCACTTGAAGTTGAATCTATAATGATGACTTGCTTGTTTAAGGAACTCATGTCTAGTAATCATATATAAGCATAGGAGTTAACTGATTTCTAATAGCTACTAAAAGTAAAATTAAATAGATGTATATTGTCTAAATAACATTATCTTACTAATCAATGTAGTAGTATACAATTCAAATTAATTAGTTATTAACCACCTAATAATAAAAAAGTCTTAAATTTAATTGAATAATATTTTCTGTCTTAATTATCTAATTAGTTATTAATCACCTAATTAAAAATTTTTTGTTATTAATCATAATCAATTTAAATTATATGCTAAAGTATATCTAGTGCAAATGAATAAGATGTTTATAAATATATTACATTATCAACGTTTTTAAGTTGTTAAAAATGAATTTTTACAAATATAATCTTAATTTTGATTATTAAAAATAAAATATCTTCAAAATTTAATAAAACTTTGAACTTAAATATTTAACTTAATATATATATAATTAAAGAAGAAAAAATATAAAAAAAAGAGTTTATTGAGTTTATTGAATAATATTTTATGTCTTAATACTCTAATTATTATCATCATTATTAGTTAATTACAATTATTATCATCATTATTACTAATTCAACCCAATTATAGAAAAAGCTAAAAACACAATCCAAAAATTATTTTAAAAAAAATGCATCATCGTCTTCGTCCCAAGCTGCCAAGTCATGCATGACCTGACAGCGCTACTCGACGAAACTCGATGCGTAGACACTGTTTCGACTTGCAGGAGACGCCAAAGCGGTGTAACTCGCCATTTTTTATGCCGACCGCACTGCTCCGACGCCGAGCAAGGACAAACCAAGCAAGAAACATTGGCACCATTTCAGAATAGAGAGGATTGATGGAACAAAGACAGTTCGGCGATTTGAAAGACAATGAGGGACGGTGAGAACAACAGACCGATGGAACAGAAGGTTACATGACACCAAGGCCGAATCCATTGTAAGAAGACGACCAAGCGAGAGACACAGCAATTATCTGCGAAAATTTTGAAATGATAATGCAAAGAAAAAGAAACCACAGCACGGGGATAGAAGAGTCTACAGCATAAATAATACCTTACAACTATGATCGATTCAAGATAAAAGCTACTCCATTTCGCTTTGCTTCAAACGGGCATCTACATCCAGAAGTAATTATGGCACATAGTCTTAACGTTGATCCAAACAATGCCATTTTTGTGCAAAAACTCGTTTGTCCTCCACCAACGCGCGTTAAATGCCCACCAACACCATGCCAAACGCCCACTAAATAGGTTGCTTATTGTTGATTGGTTGGTTGTTGATTTATTTATTAATAGGAAATTCTGGATAAGTGGATCTTGGTGGAGTGAAGAAGAGAGAGAATAAGGAAGTGGAAGAGAGAGGTGGGGGTATAATAGTAAAATTATCCCTTTAAAAAATACATACCAAAATATTTATTTTTATTTATTTTTTTTTTAATTTTATAGTAAACAACTTTTTTTTATCCTTTTCTATTCTCTTCTCCTTTTCATTTTTTTTTATTCCTATTCTGTACTGCGAATCAAATGGGTTGTAAAAGTTCAATGGTGTGTAAAATTTTAAGACAAAAAAAATTAATAAAACTTTGACCTTCATGAATTGTGTTTATTAATAAAACTTTGACCTTCATGAATTGTGTTTAGTCTAATTTAGTACTTTGCTCAGACTTTATATAAAATCAAGCGCACCTACCCACATTTCGACGCCAATTCTGACTTCAAATAACCCTTTTCAGCAACATTACAAGGTGAAGTTCCACAGACTCCAGCCATTCATTTTTACTTGCTTTATTGTGATTTGTGACACTTGTTGGTTCACAAATTTCCAAAAAAAAATTATAATAACTAATTTATAATCCCTAAAAAATTTAGAATATTATCTCATTAGTTCTTTTGAGTACGAAGAGCTGAACTTGAAGCTTTTTATTATTAAATTATTTTAAAATTTATAAAAATATTTTTTTATTATTATACACAAATTTTAAAATAATCTAATAATAAAAATATTTAATCTTTCAAAAAATTGTGTTGTCCGTAGACTTTTTCTTAATTCTTCTATCATTAGGCTATGTTATTTTCTTAATGGTCTATCTAATGCGGCATATCAACTGCTGACTAGATAATGACTAGAAGTTTGACAAAAATTTTCACCAAAAAAAAAAAGTTTGACAAAAATACTTGTTAGACCTAATTAAAAGATATCTGGATATCATTTAGATAAGCGTGCCGACTAGATAATGACCAGAAGTTTGACAAAAAATACTTGGTAGACCTAATTAAAAGATATCTGGACATCATTTAGATAAGCGAGCAATGACAATTAGCTCCGTCGACACTCCTCCTTATTGCTGCCTCTATTTTCTTCAATGCTCCTTATGCTCTTTAATCTTGTGTCTGCGTATTTCATTACCTTTTGTCTATGTACTTAGACTACCATAGAACTATGTCTGTTTATGTTTTCCTGCCTATGTTATTTTCGCCAGACATACACTTAATTTGTAATCAATTTGTAGGAGGACCATACTGCAAACTCTATCCCTCTGTTTCTATCTTTTAATGAATTTCACCTCCTTTGCCGAAAAAAAAAAGAGTATTTACTATAATCTAATATTCATTTATCAAACTTTCTTTTTGTAATTAGGCTCTAAACTATGAGTGCTAATGAGGCTAACCCCATCGAATCAACATAACCTATACTTGCTCGTGGACCAAAAATTACTTGGCCTCATAAATTCGATAAAAATATAAGTTTGAATTAAAAATTTGTTTTATTTCTTAAGAAAACCCATAAAAATAGGTCAACCTCATTTTTTTAAAAGCTTGGCTCATCTCATATTATTTATGTGTATATTTTAAAGAAACATTTAAATTATAAAATATTACATTTATTTATATCATATATACTAATTCATTTATTATATTTTTTAAAATTTCTTAAAACATACGTAATACTAAAATTTATAGTTTATATATTCTATTTTTTTATTTTATGAACTTGCCATATCGGTAATTAATGTGTCTTATGAGATGGATTGTCACGGGGCAATGTAGCTTATTAACATAGGGAATGACTGGTTGACGCTTTAGTGTATTATAATACTTTAGGGACAAAATATCTAATCTAAAGGACTAAATGTTTTTTTATTCTAAATTTTGGTTAGCCGCACATTAAATGAACTATTAAGAGATAATGGATTTCACTGACAAAAGAACTAAGTAGTTAATATTTTAATTTTTTAGATTCTAATTTACTAGCAAATGAACCGTGGCGGTACTTTCTAATTAAAAGTGGATGTATATAGACAACTAACAAAAGATAAAAAGGGTTTTGAGAATCACAAAGTAGTGATTTTTCCAAGTTGGCGGCGACTTTAATTTGAATAAATTATATATTATTAGATGTGGCGTTATTCGTTAAACATGTAAGTTGTAATTGTCAGCGCTCATGTCAACTCACGCCTTAGCCCCTTCTTATATTATATTATATGCACTAATTATTAGGGTAATTAATGTTAAAGCATGCCTAATGCCAATTACCAACATGTGGTGGGTTCAAGTGGTGGAGGCTTAGATCCCTTAAGCATGAGGTCAATGTTCGAATCCTGACCTTTGTATATGGGTAAAACCGGATTAGGAGAGGAAATCCATCTTCTGGTGCTTTTCAGGATCGTTGACGGAGATTAGTCATTGTCTACAACAGTAGATACTTCGTACCATTACCATGATAAATAAATATAAAAAAAAAAAAAAGCATGCCTAATGGCCTTTAACATTTTTTAAGAGAATAATAATACTTGCATAATTTTTTAAATTAAAAAAATTCACAATTTAATCCTTAAAAATACTATATTTTTTATTCTTAACGGATAATGAATAACTTGATTTTCATTGTTTATTCTGGTTTAATTTATTTTTTACTGCAAAATAAATTAACTAAAAATAAAAAAATTAATGTTCGATTTTGTATTTTTTAGTGAATTAATATTTGGTCTTTGAATGAGTGACATTGTCTAGCATAAAAGTTAGAATTTGTTTGATTTTGGATTTATATTTGAATCTAAAACAATATTTGTCCTTATAATTCTGTTTGGATTTAAAGTTTAGGGTTTTTACTTATTTTTGTGTTGGCATTTCTTAAGTTAAAATTTTTAAATATAAATTATGATCATACTAAATTATTTTTAATTATTTGAAATCAAGTTTAAAAATTAAGTTAATCCAAAGCCAAAACAAGCTAATTTAAACTTTGTTATGAAAATTTATACAAATCAAAGAAATAAAACAATACACAAGAATTTATATAGTTCGGCAAGAATGACCTACATTCACGAGCAAAAAGAAAATATATTATTTATGGCAAAAAGTGTTTGATGATTAATAGTAAAACTGAAACTGAACATAAACATATATAGAAATAAGTATAATTGCTTCGAACTAGTTTACTCTGTAGGTCACTCTATACAACAAAGGGTAAATTTTTTTTTTCTTTTCGAGTCGTACTTTTAAATAAATCAAATCAAATCATAAAATGAATTATCACATTCAAGTTACTCAACAAACTTGTTAACTTTATACAATAGCTTATAAAATGAAAAATACTCTGATCGAATCATGTTAGTAAAAAAATTATGTAAATAGTAGTTCTATATATGTTAGTTCCAACTTCCACATGAAAACTTCATTAAGAATCTGAAGACTTCAAAAACAACAACAACAATAACAATAATAAAAAGGCTGGTTCCACTAAGCATCATGCAAAAGACAAATTTAAAAATATATCGTTTTCATGCAAATTGGTGATTAGATTAATGGATAGCGACAAGGAATCGGCTTTGCTTTTTATGTAAATGGTTAGCCTGTGTCCTTCGTGTGGTCCTTTCCAGATTATGCATAGAATATAGTGAGAATCCCTTCGGGTTCCCAAGAGCTAGGTGCTGGATTGTGTAAAATATTCTCAATTATTGAGGTCTGAAAGACATGTTACTCATAAATATGTAAAATATATTTAAAGTTAAAACTTTTTTTAGTTCGCCATAGTCGATTATATTATAAAATTCTCTTCTCAATTTTTGGTTTCTTATCGATAAAATTGTTACTGAGAATGTCCTTATATTAATTTGTTAACAATATAATTAACTGTTAATCTATATGTTATACAATAGTATTTAAGTACTAATCTATGCGTAAAGTATGTTACACAACATCAAATATATATATATATATATATATGCACACATACTTATTTTTGGTCTACATATGTATTAGTTAAAAATGTGTTGGCTGCAATATTTCTATGTTTGCGGTATATATATATTAAGATTAGAAACTTTCAAGTTATATTAATAATGTATTTAAATAATAACATTGGTTATGATTTTTTTTTTCTTGCTGTAATTTGATATCAATAAATTTCATGTAATTGAATATTAACTTGAAAAAAAGTTGTTCATTTTAGATTTTTTTTTCTTCAAGTAAATGAGTTTGGATTCAGGGATTCAAAAATTCTGTAAGAAAGGAAAGAGGAATTAAAGTTGACATATACTTGTTAGGAAAATTAGAAAAATAAATTTATTTTTGGGGGTCCGAGAATAGAGGCTTAAATTTTTTCCTCGTACCTTAATTATGATCATCCCCAAAGGAAAAGTTGGGGTTTAGAAAATGGCAATTAATTTAATTTTTTGATGGGATATATAAATACAACATAAAGAAAAGGAACACGGAGAATATATGTATATGCATAAAGAATATGCCAGCATCAAAGTTGATCATGACTTGAGTTGCGAATTTATTTTTGTAAATTATCGTAACGTCCTAATATTTGGAAAAAAATTATTGAGGATAACAATCCAAAATGGGCCAAAGTTAGATCTGCAATTCAAGGGTGAAGTTGGATTTTTTTTTAATTATTATTATTCAAAATACATGCTGATCCCTTTATAATCAATCGCAGATCCTACAACTATAAAAAAAACTATATTTATTAATCTAAACTCATAATATAAAGATGGCAACGAAATTGCCATCTCATAATATTATTATTAAATGGTAATGGCAGATGTATAGTATATTTTTGTTTTAGAGTATAAATCAATATTATATCAAATTGATTAAAAAAAGTGTTTCAATTTAATTTTTAAAAAATTATATTTATCGTAATTTGATTTTATTTTGTTGATAAAGTGATAAAATTATTATTGTAAAATAAAATTATTATTGTTAAATTTTATTTTTTGTTATAAAAAAATATTTTAAAATCTTGAAAAATAAAATTGAGATAAAATATAATTTTTTTAAAAAATAAATTGAAACACTTAATTTTTTTAATAACCGAAATAATTATCAATGTCTCTCATATGCTAATTTTCAAATCTTTTATATTCACTTTTCTATTTTTAAAGATTCTTCTCCTCTTTCTGTTGTTTAATGTTTTTCAATTTACTCTTACATTTTCCTTGTATTTAAAACTCTTCAATCTTTGATTACTTTTAGCTTTGGCAAATTACTTTCCTTTATTATTGTTATCGAATTGTCAATGGATCTTTCTTTTACTTAAAATTAGTCACAAATGTCATAAAAAGTTAACTAATGATAAAATGAATCACATTATTTAAAAATTATACTTTTATTCATGTATATTTCATGTTATAAGTTGGTACAAATAACTGTAACAAAACATATCATAGAAACTATTAATTTCTTTAATTCTAATAAAATAAATAATTCAGAGAAATCATCATTTTTTAAAATAATTATTTAATATATTATTATATGATTTTAGCCCCTCTATATAGAGAAATTTCTTTTTCCACCCCTAATAACTATAATCTTTTGAGAATCAAACAAATTTTTTATTGTAATATATCCGCAAATTTTCTTATTAAAATTTTCTCACCGAACAAACCATCATTACTCACGAAATTTTCTTGTAGATGATCTTCATAGACCTAAAAGTTCCTCTTAAAGTACGATGAGAGATCGGATATTTTTGTTGTAATCATTATGTCATTTTTTTTTTGTATGGTGTCAATCTTAGCAGAAATAGTATGTCCTTAATTAAAATACAATTAATTATAAAGACATTATCTCAAATTAGAAAAAGCAAAAGAGAAAAGAAATTCAAAAAATAAAATAAAATAGAGGAAGAATACGCATCCCACTTGTTCTCAAACACACACACGTCGCAGGGCAACCCACGCGACCTGACGGAAGCCATGAGACACGGGTTTCCTTCGACCCAATCAGCATCCGCCACGTCATCATCACTGGTTTCTCAAATCACGTCCAGGTTCAATGAACCTTAAAGGCCGCCTCGCTCTGCATTGCTTCTATATAGCGCCTTATAGCCTGCCCTCTCTTTCCCAGGAACACAAGCAAATCTAACCCCCACGAAACAACACCAGAGGAATCATTACACAAATTCTGTGACATCAGATTCTGCAATGGCGCTTTCCATTTCCTCTTCGTCTTCCACCGCCGTTTCTAGTTCCAGTTTTTCTCGTCTGGTTTCTTCCGCCGAGCCTAAAGGTAAATTTATACATTTGATTGTTTGGGATTGATCACATATTGTGATGTGAATTTGATGCACATGTTCGGGGTTTGATGTGTGAATTCCTAATTTCAGCTCCGCAAATTGGTTCGTTTCGGATTTCGGAGAAATCCCATGGTTCATCCCGTGCTGTTAGTTTATCTCACAGACG
The DNA here is from genome assembly GCA_037074585.1 of Biancaea sappan. NCBI lineage: Eukaryota > Viridiplantae > Streptophyta > Magnoliopsida > Fabales > Fabaceae > Biancaea > Biancaea sappan. The sequence continues at coordinate 84,441,890 of CM073490.1, read as the reverse complement.
AGGCTTGGTGAATCCTGTGAACGCTGAAATTTCGCGGAAGGATTCAGTTGTCCCTCTCGCAACAACCGTCATTGCTCCTGGTATGTGTAATTTTTTGAATTTGTTCCCTCTACTATTTTTAAGTTTGTGGTTTCTTTTCCCGTTAATTGGAGTCAATTCGAATGCTTTGGTGAGTTCAATGTGTGATTCTGCTGAACTCGCAGAGGTTACTGAGAAAGATGAGGAAGATTATGAGAAATTAGCAGCAGACCTTGCAAATGCTTCCCCTCTTGAAATAATGGATAAAGCCTTGGAGAAATTCGGCAACGACATAGCTATTGCCTTCAGGTAGTGATCCTAAATCATCAAGTATATAATTGGTACTTTTAGCATACGAATAGCCCTTTTGAATTAATACCTCTCTGGTAATAGGATTGAGAAAAAAAAAAAAAGTTCAAATGTGACTATCTGTATAGAATGTCCTCGTTCTTCCAGATTCTTGTAAGTGCTATTTTTGTCATGGGAGATTCATCTTGCTACTCACAAGTTCTGGTTTCCAATCTCAATTCTTAACAAATGTGCTACATATCCTTATGGTTTCAGGCTAATAATTTGAATTTCGCGGCCCCCGCGATTGTCCCAACATTTCTTTTGTTTAATAACTTTGTTGTGAAGTATTACAACAACAACAACAAATTCTTATCTTACTAACTGAGGTTGGTTATATGAATCACACGACGTCATTGAGCATTGAGCCAATGACTCATTTTTTAAGTATTTAATTTATCAAAAGATCTCATTCAATGACTTTTCCAAGCTTCTTTTTTTGTCTTTCTCAATCTTTTTTCACTATACTCTATATCATCTTTTTTTACTATACTCTATATCATCTGCTCAACTTTCCTTATCGGCGGCTCCAACTGTCTTCTTTGAATATGACTATATCACCTTAAATAATTTTCTATCATTTTCGTCTCAATAAGTGTCACTCCGACTTTACTCTGTATACAATCTTTATGAATCATATATCGTCTTCTATTACCATACATCCATCTCAACATTATCATCTCTATTATTCCAATTTTGTGTTTTTACTATCTTTTCATTGCCCAATATTCACTCCTGTATAATATTTCTGGTTTTATGGTCAAAAATTTTCGTTTGAGCTTATTAGTTACTTTGTTGTGAAGTATTACAACTTAAATGGTTAATCTGTCCAATGAAGGTTCATGATAAGATTTTATAATTTTCAACGCATTTCCCACACAGAAACTCATTGGACTTGAGGTTTAGGCAAAGCACAACTCACATAGCTTTTGCTGAAACGTAAATTGTCTAGTTAAGGTTTATAATTAGTGTTTACAAGGTTATCCGAGTTCTGATGATTATCTCTGCCTTTTCAGTGGTGCTGAAGACGTGGCTTTGATTGAATATGCACATCTGACGGGTCGACCCTTTAGGGTGTTCAGTTTGGACACGGGGAGACTGAACCCGGAAACCTATAAATTCTTTGACGCTGTTGAGAAGCGCTATGGAATCCACATCGAGTACATGTTCCCCGACGCTGTTGAGGTTCAGGCATTAGTAAGAACCAAGGGGCTGTTCTCCTTCTACGAGGACGGACACCAAGAGTGCTGCCGAGTGAGGAAGGTGAGACCCTTGAGGAGGGCCCTGAAAGGCCTCAGAGCATGGATCACAGGGCAAAGAAAAGACCAGTCCCCAGGGACAAGGTCCGAGGTCCCTGTGGTTCAAGTGGATCCAGTTTTTGAAGGCTTGGATGGTGGAATTGGAAGTCTAGTAAAATGGAACCCAGTGGCTAACGTCCAAGGCCATGACATATGGAACTTCCTCAGGACCATGAACGTGCCTGTCAACTCACTGCATTCGCAAGGGTACGTGTCTATTGGGTGTGAGCCATGCACCAGGCCGGTTTTACCTGGACAGCATGAAAGGGAAGGAAGGTGGTGGTGGGAAGATGCGAAGGCCAAAGAGTGTGGTCTTCACAAGGGGAATATTAAACGGGAGGATGCAGCACAGCTCAACGGAAATGGAGTCACACATGCGAATGGTAACGTTGAAGTAGCAGATATTTTCAACTCCCAGAGCGTGGTGACCTTGAGCAGGACTGGAATTGAGAATTTGGCGAAACTGGAGAACCGAAAAGAACCATGGCTTGTCGTGCTTTATGCCCCATGGTGCCCTTTCTGCCAGGTAAACAATGTTTTAGTTATATATATACATATATTGACATGTGTGTTATATTTACGTACTAAAGGAAATTAATTAAGTCATGTTGTTTCAACTTAATATTTAAAAAGTTAAATATCTTAATTTAGTTGTTAAAAGATTATATTTGTTGTAATTTAATTTTTTTATTTATCAAAGTAACTTGTAGTAATAAAAATTTTAAGAATTAGCAATGACTAATTTTTTGATTTAGAATGAAGAGGACATAATTAAGATAAATTCAATTTTTTAAAAATTAAATTAAAATACTTAATCTTTCAAATATCAAAATAAGAAAATTGTAATCTTTTAGGAGCTCAATCAGTAATTTACTCCAAATTCTAATACTTTGATCTTTTTTAATAAATTACTAATTTGATTGTTAAAAAATTAGAAATATTTCAATTTGATCCTTGAAAGTTCAAACATCTCAGTTTAATTCTTCAACAATAACATTTGTCTCGATTCGGTCCCTTTTGTTGGTTGGTGTATCACCAAATTTACTGGTTAAGTCCCAAATTTTTTGTTATCAAAATTGAGACTTCTTTCAAAATTGAAATTGAAACGAAATGAATAATTTACTCAATATTTACATTTAGTAATCTACTTATAAGAATTGGTGTGATTTAAAATTATAAAAATGTTATAGTAATATTATTGTTTTGAAGCAGGGTATGGAGGAATCGTATGTAGAATTAGCAGAGAAGTTGGGAGGGTCAGGGGTGAAAGTTGGGAAGTTCAGAGCAGATGGAGAACAGAAAGAATACGCAAAGCGGGAACTGCAGCTAGGAAGCTTCCCCACGATACTGTTTTTCCCTAAACATTCTTCTCGCCCTATAAAATACCCTTCCGAAAACAGAGACGTTAGTTCCTTGATGGCCTTCGTGAATGCCTTGCGATGATGTTTTCCAACATAACACTCCCACCGAGTTTGTTTGTAATGCCGTATGTTTTAGGTTGTTCCCTCGTACAGCTTGCCCTCATTCATTCCCTTGTTTGGGCAATTCATTGGAAACGAGAGGAGACAAGGCAGTTTTGACTCAATATTTACTGAAACAAAAATCCTCACATCTTAACGGAGCCTGTGCCTGTGGGTGTACTATTTCATCTTTATATTCTGTGAGGAGGCTTCGGTTGGATTGTAATTTGCAAGTTATGCTTATGCAATATAAAATTCTAGAGTTTCTTCCATACGCCCTATTTTCTACGAATGTTTTTTGCGAGGTTTTCATAATCGAACCGGTCAATGAATTGAAAGGGATACCAATTTAAGATTCAATGGTCGGACCGTGGTTAAATCGATAATAATTAAAAAAATAAAAATAATAAAATATATACATAAAAATAGTAAAATAACTATATAATTACATATCAATATATCATAATTTATATATAAAAATATAAAATTAATTAAAAATAATATTTAATATTTAATTATACGAAAAATATTTTGACAAAGTAACATATTCAAATAAATATTTACAAATAATAACAAAAATAAACACTAATCAAAAAAATTATCATTTATTAATTATTATTTCATTAATTGACTCTATAATTGGTTGGTTCAATTTCTTCATCACCTAATTATAAAATAAAAAAAGAAAAGTGACCGAAAAGAAAAAAGAAAAGTGACCAGAAAAAAAAAACTAAGAACCGGTCAGACTATTGAACCAGTCGGTTTGGTCGGTTCAACCAGTTCAAAGTTGGTTCAACCAGTTCTCGGCCAGTTCGATCTCTCTCCGATCTGACTGGTCAAACTAACCGGTCCGGTCTGGTCACAACAACATAAGTTTTATGCACCAAACGCTAAGCTTTAATTTGCCCCCTGAAAATTACTACTGGCAAGGCAAGCTGTCCAGCTATGGCATGGCCTCCAGCTTGCTCGCATTTAGGGTAAGCTTAAAATTTTAAAATTAGGCTCATTTATTTAGTGGTTCACTTTTTTCTTTGTAATAAATCTAATTTATTTTATCTGTAAACTTTATTTATTTTATACTATTTCATATTTTGTAACATTATATTTAATTAATATAATAATTTTGAGTGTGAAAAAATTTGTAATTTATTAAATAAATATATGAAATTTCAAATTTACAAAAAATAATATTATAAAGACATTGTTAATAAAATTTAAATATGTTATAATAATGTCAACTCTAGTTAACTTAATAAAATTAAATTATGTGATAACTGTATTTTTTTTTTTGGGTAAATAAGGAAATTTCATTAAAAAATAATCAACAGTTCATACATGCGGAAACAAAAGGTCTAATACAAGGCAGTGGACTACCAGAACGTAAATAAACATAGGAAATGAAATGACACTAGAATGAGAAAAGTTGCTCGAAAGAGATTTCCTAAAACTAGGACTAACGGATCAACTGGAGTAAGAAGCCTAGAAAAATTAGTAACAGGCTTGAGAAACAATTTAAGCATAGTCGCCGTGGGTGTTGGCACCGTGAATTGGATTGATATTTCTTTCATCTTTATGGAGAAACCGAGAGATATCAGGATTCAGGAGATGCATAGTGAAAGATGGTGTGAGGCAGTCTTTCTTCTCTTCCTTTTTTTGGCAAGAACGTCTGCTATCTTGTTGCAGTCTTGAGATCTTTTTAATTTTGAAATCTTGGAGCTTAGTAAGATGGTATGTGCAATTCATCACAATGGAGTCTAAAAGGGAGAAAAGCAAATGAATTTTTTAGTAGTGGTCAGCTACTTCATGGGAGTCAGTTTCAATAATAAATTTCATGTTGATGTTGTGATTACTGATAATTGTGAGACCAGTGTTAATTGCCGACAATTCAACAACAATTGTGCGCCACATAAACTTGAGTAACCTATAATCCAATTTCCATATTCATCTCTAATACAACCACCACATCCCATCAGAGAATTTTTTATTGAGCCATTAGCATTTAGTTTAAACCAAGAACTGGGAGGGGGGGGGGGTCCAAGAGATATTAGTACTGTTGGTTTGAATAGAGGTGGTAGGTAATGATTTAACTGGTTCATTTCCCCAAAATTCGGCTACCATGCTTCTGGCAAGGTTAGCTATTTCAGAAGGATTTTTATTTTCATTTTGGTAAATTTGTTTGTTTCTATATAGCCAAATGCTATGGATGATATAGGGAAATATTGTATTCCAAGGTAAATTGAAATTTTTTAGTTGATTATTTTCCTAGTTAGAAATAAGCCAATTTTTGAAGCTATACAAATAGAAATTGGCTGGTACATTGAAGAGGGACCAGATTGTTTTACTCTTTCTATAGTTTCTGATGGCATGATCAATTGTTTCCACTTCTACATTACATATAGGGCAATTTTGGGAATTTGAAATTTTCCTAAGATGCAAGGCTTTCATTGTAGGGAGACCGTTATGGAAACATTTTCAAAAGAAGAATTTTTCCCTTTGGTTACAAGGTGATCTCCAAATCCAATTTAAGTTACAGTTCCTGCTGTCATCAACAAAGCAACTATTGTAGGTTGATTTAATTGCAAATCCCCATTCTTTGAAAGAGTCCAAGTAATACCATCTTTCAGGTTAAGGTTTTGGTTTGGCAAGGCAAAACTTTTAATTTTATAGGTTCCAGCGAAGAGAATTTCCTTCACTGCTTATAATATCAGAACCTCTTCTTTGAGTTTCATTTGGGGGAAGAGGGCCAGAGAGTATATTTCGTAAAGGTGTATTAGTTACCCAATGATCTTCCCAGAGGTTTATACTTAAGTCATCCCTAACAAGGCATAATGTGTTTTTTTGTGAAAATTTGATTGTCTTTCTTAATGCTTTTATAGGTAAAAGAGGAATTTAAATCATTCTTATTTTGATCCTTATATTTCATATTAAAAAATTTTACCCAAGATTTGTTGTTGTTTGTTCTGATTTCTTATTTTAATTTAGCCATAAAAACAGCATTCATGAATCTGGATCTTTTAATGCCAAGGCTGCCAATCTTCTTTTGATTTAGTGATTGTGTCCCAGTTTAGCATGTGACGTTTATTTTCTAAGTTATTATGACCCAAAGGAAATTCCTACAGATTCTCTCGATCTAAGTATGAGTTCTTTTGGGTATGTTGAACACTCTCATTTGGTAGTTTGGGATTTGGTTAAGGATGGCAGTAATTAATTGTGTTCTTTGGACAAAAGAAAGATGTCGAGCAACTATTGAGTTTTTTTTTCGAGTTTATATATAATATGATCAAAATCATTTGAATTGTATTTTGTTTTTAAGTTGTAGCCTCGATAGTTACCTAAGTTTGAGAGTAATTTGTAAGAAGTTCTGGATTTTTTTTTTTTTTGGTTAGTTGTGATATTAGGGGAAGGCCAAATCTTAGATTTATCTAAGTTGATGACTGTATAGTTCATATTCTATTTAAACAAGGAGGCCATGTTTGAGGTCATGAGTATAGAGTGGAAGGGAAAAATTTATATACACACTTATAGAACCAAGTTGTGTGTGTATGTATGTGTCAATTCTATACACACAGAACCACAAAAGCAAGGGTGAAGTCAGGTGCAATATTAAAGATATAATGCAATTGATTGGATTATATTTTTTTTAATAAAATCTTCTCATTTTCTATTTAAAAAAAATGTTATAAAATTAATTATATTATAACAATATAGTTGATTTACAAATTTATTATGTTACTAATGTTATTAATAATTTAAAAAGTACTAAAAAAGTGTTGAAAAATAGTGATATTTCAAAAAAGAATAAAAGATTTTTAATAGCATTTAATATTTTGTAATTATTTTTAACTGCAATTAAAAGTCTTTATCTTTTACTGTTACACTTTTGCGCCTATAAAAAGACTTCATTCCCCTCGTTTTAATTAGAGACAGATAGAAATTGTCTTCTCTCTTCTTTCTTTTCTCTCTAACTTTTTGGGTTACATGTTTTTATTTTTTTACTATTCTAGCACTTGAGTGTTCCAGTTCTTGAAGGAACACTCAAAAGGGTCTGTTTAATCTTGTAGGAAATTCTGTAGACGTATCGTGGAATAATTTTCTTTAAGGATGGTATCTCTTAAGACACGACTCACATTGTGTTAGTGACGTTAAATTTTACAATAATCTTAAGAAAAATTAGTCTACCGACACTGCCACAATCGTAACTCGGATAGAGCCTAATATTCATAGAAGTAATATCATATCTTGCCAAAGGCATGAACCTTATGTTGGAGTATTATTATAGAAAAAAAATTTATAAAAAATGTTTCAAAGACTCTTTGTTACCGTTGCTTCATGTTGGCCTCTTGAATCCTTTACATTGATGATGATTTATGTTATTCTTGATGCTTTCAATGTTTTGTACGAATTAGCTTCTAATTAAGTGGAATGGAAAGCTAATTAAAATATTATTCATGCTTTCAATATTTTGGAAACCGTGGCTTTGGTGTGTCTTAATGTGCATAGATGTTACACAATGATATACTCATCAATTGGTTTTTTTTTTGGTGGCCAATGAATCTTTTAATAGAAGGGGACTATCATATATATATATATATATATATATATATATATATATATATATATATATATATATATATATATATATATATATCCGTTGCTCCTTTACAACAATTAATTAGTTATTACCAATATATATTTACAACATTTATATGTGTGTATTTATATATTAACCAAAGGCCAATGTGATTAATTTATTATTTATACATTGTTTTTTAATATATGTATACGTTGATACCATTTGATATATACACGTTGGCTCCCTTACCGCACGGATGCTTCTATAATCTACATCAATGCAGGTTTCAAGCATTTATATATAGTTGTTATTTTTTAATAATATTTTTATGGTTTTAATTCATTGATGTCCTTTGGTCACAATCAATTGGGAGTTGATGGCATGGCATTGTTTTTATGAGAGCCAACATATAGTAATAGTACAAGCCAACGGATTCCAATTATATTTATATATATATATATATATTTATTTATTTATTTATGTGTAAATATATTTATAACCGTGGGGATAATGTATATGTCATTTTGAATCTATTTTTAGCATAATTGGAATGTTTTAAGAGAAGGCCAAGTTAATGTATAATTATGAGAAAGAATCTTTAAATTACAGTTCTAACAACTTTAAAATATTCATAAGTAGTCAATTGTTGTTCATAAAGAAAATTTGAAATGATAGTTTTCTTATCCTTACAGTATAAGGTATGTGTTGTTACATTAATTTTTCTCCTTATATGAGAATTTATGATTGGCATTCATAGCTTTTATTTCTATGAACATTGCTCAATTTACCTTTATAGCTGTTAAATTGCTTAAATGTGCATGTGTGTAGCTTTTATCCTTAATAGATAAAAGAAGTTTGAACTCCTCATCGTTGGCTGCCTTCAGTTTCCATTTCCTTTAATGTTGGCATTTGATATACATTAAAGCGCTTTTCATGTTGTATACGTTGAAGTTGTTAACTCTCAATTTATATGTCTCATTTAATCAAATTAAAGACTTATTCATGTGGAATGATAGAAGCCAACGTATATAGCATGTACATGAAAAGCCAACATATATTCAATATATATATATATATATATATATATATGAGGTGGAATAAAATATATATGAGATATATATTATATGTGCGTGATATTTTGGGTAGAGAAAGTTGTGATTATAATTTTTTTTTAAAGAAATTCACATATATAAATTGTGATTGTGATTTTGTGAAAATTAGCTTTACATAAATAAATGGTGATATCATATAGAATATTTTTATAGCACCACAAAATATTATATTTTTGGGTAAACAAAAGTTTATGAAGCTCTTTGGAAAAAAAAAAGGGGGGGGGTGGCAAAATGGCCAAGTTTAGAATTTGAGAATTCAAAATGGCTTAATCTAAGCTTTTGAGAGTTTTATTTTGGAACATAATTTTTTTGTGGTTTTGTGACCAAATTTGTGGATTTTGGCAAAAAAAATTCTGGGCCAATTTGAAAATTAAGAAAACTATCTCATTGAGATGATGATATATCATATATATAAAAATTGAAAATAGCATTTTCTAATGCTAATCCATGAAAATACTTTTATTGTATAAAGAGGTACAATGTTGTTGAATTATTGATCACAAAAATGAAGATTAAAAAGTTTCAAAATAATTCTGTGAAATTATTTTCTTAAAAATAATATTATATAGTGAATGAATATAGAAGCACATATATATTATGCATTTGATGTTCATCTATAATAATTATGAGGTTTTATATGAGTTGGGTTGTCATTCTCTCATAAATTTAAAATATTAAAAAGTGTGAAGGTATTTTGCAAAATATTATTACATGGAAGAAATTATTATCTGGTATTTTTATGAGCATAACTCATTTTTTTTCTCTTGAGTTCCAATTTTGAGTGATCAATTTTTGCTCATAAAGTAAATTTATGCAATGGTGATTTCTTTTCCTTACATCATAAGGTATGTTTCACTATTTTAATCTTTCCCTTTTTGAAAATTTTTATTAATAGTGGGGGCAAGAAGAAAAAAAAATTTTGGTATTATTTTATAACAACAAGTGGGGAATGTAAGTGTGTTGTTATAAAAATATACAAATTTTGGTAATGTGTTTTATGGTCAATAGTTAATATTGTTGTGACTTAATAGAAATTTTATGGGTTTAATATCTGAATATTGAGTATATCCTATAAATTTCTATTGACATAATTATTAATAATATGAAAAGGCTTTCTTAAATCTTATATGTGAACAAGTATTCAACATTTTAATGTTGAAAATTATGTTTGTGGAATTTTTTTTGAAATTTTACAATAAATTTTTATGGTCATATTATTGTGAGCTTTTTAAAACTATGTGAAATATAATTTTTTCACTTTGTTAAATTTTTTTTAATTCTACTATTGTGAGCTTTATAAAGCCATGTGGAAAATTGTACTTTGCATGAAGTGCTTTAATTTTTCAAAAAAAGTCTATATCTAGTTTAGATATTTGATGACATGTTTATATAGAAGACATAAGTGAAGTAAAAGCGATTTTGGGGTCAAAACCATAAGGAAAGGTAATAATATTTTGCTATCCCAAGAACATTATATTAAAAAATGTTTTAAAAGTTTAATCATCAAGATGATAAATTGGTGAAAAACTCTTATGATTTTAACACTCAAATAAGAAAAAATAGTTGAGTCTGTTGCACTTAATGAACTTGACATATCATGTGTTGTATGTCAAATGAGGGTATATATGAATACAATACAATGGATTATGATACCATGAATTATGGTATCATATAAAGTGGATTTTTCATTGTATTAGAAAAATACAATGATGTTAATTGAATATTTTATTCAGATGAGATAAAGTCTACTAGTGGTTAAACCTCACCCTTGGTGGTGAGACGTTATTTTGGAGAGAACAGCCATATGAATTTATAGGTTTACTATAAAATCAGAGTTTAGTACTCTGGAGTTAGTTGAAAACAAGACTAAGTGGTAGAAAAACTTCTTAGAAAATTTTTTAGTTGGGTAAGAGTCCAATGATGTCAATGTCTATGTTTTGTGATTGCCAAGTGGCAATAACCATTGTAAAGAGAAATACTTTCAATAGTAAAAGTAGATATTTGTGTTGAGACACAAAGTTATCAAACAATTACTAAAAAATGAAATTTGAAGTATACTGATCAGTTCTATAAAGTCAAAAGTGAATTTGGTCAATTCACTGACTAAACATGCATGTATGAAGGAAATTAGTCATTCACACATTGTGAGGAATTGGACTTAAGTCAATAAGAAATTAACAGTAGCGGGAACCCAACCTTTGTGATTAGAGATCCCATGAAGAAGGTTTATATAAGTAATAACAAGTCGTCTATTAATTCTGCTTATACTATTTTCTCAGTCTATTTCTTATGGTGTTAAGTGTGAAAATGCTGGAATGCATTAATTGGTGGGTTAAGCGTAAGCTCTTTATAATCTTCATAGCCCTGCATTAAGGGTGGTGTATTCATTGCAGATACACTTGATAAAGTCACCTATATAAGTGTGGAGTAGGGCCGCTCCCATGAAATCGTGGCGAAATCTCTAGAACAATTATGAATACTAGGTATGCACACGGTCGAAATAACGCGCACAATAGCGTTAATAGTAGAAACTATGGGGGATGAGATGTAATTGCTAAGATCTCTATCTTACAACTAAGAGTATGCTAGTTCATAGAATATGCTTCACCGACAACTTTGAGTTAAATTTTATCTGTCTAGATCAGGTTCATAATCTAAATAAAAACACCGAATTGATGCATCTACACCCATATACGTAACACAGTAGTTTTGTTTCTTTTTCAAAAATATCTTTTAAAATATGTGAGGGATTGTTAGAAAAATAATGATATTTCAAAATAGAGTAAAAGATTTTTAATAGCATTTAATATTTTGTAACTATTTTTAATTGCTATTTAAAGTCTTGTCTTTTACTGTTACACTTTTGCGCCTATAAAAAGACTCGTTAGTCATTTCCTTCATTTTAGATAGAGACAGACATAAATTATCTTCTCTCTTCCCTCTTTTCTTTCAAACTTTCTGAGTTACATATTTTTATTTTCTCCTATTTTGGTACATCTGAGTTTTCCAATTCTTGAGAAACACTTAAAAGGGTCTGTTTAATCTTGAAGGAAGTTCTGTAGACGCAGAATAATTTCTGTAGTCGCGGAATAATTTTTCTTAACAACAATGTCTCTTAAGACGCGATTCAGACAATATTGATGATAATAAATTTTACAACAAAGAGACAATATTTTACAAATAGTAATTGTCATTTAATAAAAATGAATAATTTTTTTATTAAAAAAATTTAATCTTTACTTGATCGCGTACATATTTATATAAGAAGAGATGGTTGGCAACTATAACAAGTGGGCTTTGGCATGATTAAATTGGCCTATTTGTTAAATAAACCAACATGGCCTGACTCATTTAACGACTAACCCATGACAGGTTGAGTCAACACAATCAATCCATTTTAATAGTACTACTCACAATGTAAATATTTTTCAATTTGATCTATGACAAATGAGATGTTTCTTAATTTGGTGCCTTGTGAGATTGCTTTTTCTAGCTTCGTTTCTTAGGAAATATTTTTTAATTTAATGTCTCATAAATAAATATTATTAATAATGTTCTTCTGTCAATTTATTATTAATAAATATAATAATATATGACTTTTTTTGATAAGTTATTAATCATACTATTATATAATATATAAATTGAAAATCAACTTTATTAATAGTAAATTAATAATTATTGTTAACAATTTCATTTATATGAAACTAAATTGAGAAAGTAATTTTATGAGCTATTAAATTAATAAAATAACTTATATGTGAATGACTATAATGAGAAGACAACTATACGAAGGAATAAAATAAAAAGTAACATATTTATCCAAGAGACCAAAAATGAGATTTTACTCAATTTTTAATTCTTCATTAGAAGTAATTTTTTTTCTAGCTTAACACTATGGGATAAAGTTCTTTTCTTTTCTTTTTTTTTTTAATTTTATAAAATGATTTTTTACTGCATTGAAAAATTAACTAAAAAGAGATTATAATTACTATACATTTATACTATTGAAGTATTCGATAATACTTGTATATTTTCTTATTTTAATAGTTAACGATTCTTATCTAAATTTTAAATTTCAACTCAACCGTGATTTAAATTAAGGTTATGAGGTTTTATATATAAAAAAATCATAATAAATTATATGACAATATATATATATATATATATATAATATTAAATTCTTTAATATTTCACGAGTATATATATGGAAAATATGATTGAAAAGTATGTTTTACTTATATCAAACATTTTCATAATCTCTTAAAAGCCACTACTGGGATTACGCTGGAACTATCAAGTTAATTCCAATAATGCCTTCTAAATACTACCTAAATATTCAATACATAAGTGAGACAAACAAATTAAGAATGGAAATGTTAATTTTTTCACATTCACTTTTTTTTTTTGAAATTTAGATGCAAGAAACACATAGTGTCTAAATGATAACTGAACAAATGTCAGAAAATTGCGGATCAAAATTGTTGACTTGTAACGCAATTAAAATGAGAAAAATGAAGATAAAATGAACACCAAGAATTTATGTGGTTCACCCAATATAGGCTACGTCCACGGGCAGGTGAAAGAGGGATCACACTAGAAAAAATAGAGTAATTACAACTATTCTCAATATTAATAGGAGAGAACAATTATTACTCTATCTATTAATAGGAATAAAATAACTCACTATTTCTCTCTAGAAATTATAAGTAGAAGCTATAGGAAGGAATGAGAATAGATTTTGGGATGGATTGAAGGAGAGGAGAAGAGCTCTATTTATAGAGCATTTCCCTTCTTCAATTACGCATGCAATGACCTCAACGAGCTGCAGCAAAGCAAATGCAATTTGTCTTCAAAATTGCAAATTCAAAACGTGGGATCCACTCTTTTTTCTTTTGGTAAAAATTACTTCTTTTGATTGCAACTTTTATTAATTACAATTTAACCCCGGGTCCCACCTCACAAATCTCCCACTTGAAAACTTTGATTTTAATCATGTCTTCACATGCTATCCATTCTTGCACTTGTCATTCCTGCATTGTTTACGTTTTTGATAGGTCATGTGAGGATCGACACCATATAAACTTGTCAGCATTTACTGGATTCGTCAACACATCTGCTAGGTTCTCCTTTGTGTGAATCTTTTGCATATCCACACTCCCTTCCTCTACTACTTCTCGAACGAAGTAATATTGAACGCTTATGTGCTTTGTCTTGGAGTAAAAAGCTAGATTCCTTGCAATATGTAAGGCACTCTGACTGTCACAAAACAAAGTAATCTTCTCTTATCTATTCTCGAGTTCCTCCAGTAACTGTTGTATCCATATAGCTTCTTTGCAAGCTTGTGTAGTTGCCATATATTCTGCTTCTGTAGTAGATAAAGCTACAACAATTTGTAGTTTTGATATCCAGCTTACACCTCCACCTGCAAGGGTAAACACATAGCCTGTAGTAGATTTTCTTTTGTCGAGATCTCCTGCAAAATCTGAATCAACATAACCTTTGACAGTAAAATCTGATCCTTCGTAACATAATGCAACATGTGAGGTTCCTTTGATGTATCTCAGGATCCTTTTTACAGCATTCCAATGCTCTCTACCAGGATTTCCCATGTATCGACTAACCGCTCCCACTGCTTGTGCAATGTCTAGTCTTATACATATCATGGCAAACATCAGGCTTCCCACTGCTGATGCATACGGTACTCGAGACATTTCCATCCTCTCTGCTTCATTGCTAGGAGACATACTTGAGGATAATTTGTAGTTGACAGGAAGTGGGGTAATGATTGGCTTACAATCTTGTATGTTGAAGCGACACAAGATCTTTTGTAGATAATTCTTTTGAGAAAGCCAAATCTTCCTATCTTTTCTGTCTCGGTGAATTTGCATCCCTAAAATCTTGTTTGCTAGTCCCAGATCCTTCATATCAAACTCTCTAGCCAATTGTGCCTTCAATCTTTGGACTCGATCTTTGTTGGGGCCTACCACCAACATGTCATCCACATATAACAGCAGGATGATAAAATCATTATTACCAAACTTCTTGTAGTAGGTACAATGGTCTGAACTAAGCCTCCTATATCCAAGGCTAATTATGAAGGAATCAAATCTCTTGTACCAACATCTTGGCACCTGCTTTAGACCGTATAGAGATTTGGTTAACCTGCAAACCAAGTTTTCTTTTCCTTGTTCTTTAAAACCTTCTGGTTTGAGCATATAAATTTCTTCTTCAAGTTTTCCATGAAGAAAAGTAGTTTTTACATCTAGCTATTCAAGATGTAAATCAAATGTACCACACATTGCCAAGACTATTCTGATAGTGGTAAGTCTAACCACTGGAGAAAACATCTCATTAAAATCAATGCCTTCTTTCTGAGCAAACCCTTTCACCACAAGTCTTGCACGATATCATTCCACTTGGTCATTGCCATCTCGTTTGATCTTATAGACCCATTTGTTACCAATAGCTTTTCGACCTTTTAGAAGTGCAACAAGTTCCCATGTTTTGTTTCTATGCAAGGCTTCCATTTCTTCCTGCATTGCTATCATCCATTGAGAAGCATCTGAACTATTCAAAGCCTCTTGAAAGGTTAATGGTTCTCCTTCTTCAGATAGAAGACAGAATGCATCATGGTTTGCCATGACATAGTCTGAGTGCCATGATGGTTTTCTTCTCTGGCGTGTTGATCTTCGAACATCTCCATCATTGGCCTCATTTGGGTCTTGTTCTTCGTGTTCTTATTCTGCTTCAGAAGAATCTTCTTTTCCAGAATTTCTCTCCACCTGTACTGTAGTAGTCTCTCTAGAAGTGCTGTCATTTTCCTGCTCACTTTGCAATTTATTTTTTACAAATATTACATCTCTGCTGACTATAATTTTGTGGGCAGTGGGATCCCACAAACTGTAATATCTCAAATTTAATTACCTTAGAAAATGAGGCTAAATAAATAAATGAGCAAGAAAATAAGGATAAAATAATTATTAAGAAATTTTTTGAGAGATATAAATAGAATTTTATCCATTGAGTAGGGACCTATTTGTATAGAATAAAAAGATTTGAGGGTTCTTATCATTATCAACCAAAAGAAAAAAATGAGATAGTGATGTGTGTGACGTGTGCGGTGAGAAAGGAAGGAAGTGAGAAAGAAAAGAAAGAAAGGAGACATGTGGGGTTGTTAAAGAATAATTAATATATATATATATATATATATATATGAATGTGTTATGAGTGCACGGTGGGGCGGAAGGGAAGAAAGAGAAGAGAGGATGAGGGAAAGGAAGATGAAGAGACAAGGACAAAAAATATGCATTGTTTTTTTTAATTATATATATGTGTGTGCGTTGTGGTATGGGATGGGTAGAGAAGAGTAGAGAAAAGAGAGAGAAAGAGAAGAAGAAAGGAAAGAAGAAGAAGAGAAGACATGGGAAACGCAGAGCAAAGAAATAAGTTTAAAAAGTTGAAAGGTTGAAAATCAGATCAGGTAGTTAGTCTTCCATAAAAGTATGATTATTTATGATTTATGATATCTACGTTCATAATCAATTTTTACAGAATTTTATTTATAATTCCTGTTTTATATAGTGAATAAGAGAAATTTAATTATTGTGTGATGTTATACTTTTATGGCTGAAATGATCTCCTCATGTGTTTACATGTTTTTAATAAAGTGACTAGCTACTGAGATATTTTATATCTCACTTTTAAAAAATTGATCATTTTAGGAAAAAGGGCAAAATGGAAGGCTTGATGATATTAATGATGAGATTGAAGTGTAGAAATATATTTTATAATAGTTTATGATACAAAGATGTAAAGATAATAACAAATATTATGTAAATTATTTTTGTATATATTCAAGCTCAGATATAATTAATGAGAATCTTGTAAATTTTCTGCAAAGTTACTATTCACATGAATAGTAAAATTCGTGAATAATGAAATCTATAATTATTTGAAAGAAAATTATTCAGAAAATTATTTAGTGAACTGATTTAGAGAAAAATTATTATTTTTAAAGGAAATAAAAAGTCGGGGTGTTACAAAATGGTATCAGAGGAAAAGATCTTGTCATCTTATGGAAAGGAAAATATTTACATGTAATTGTTTGATTTGTTAAAAGTATTATTTTTATGATGTTTGTGTTTGAGTTGCTGTGAATGTTTGTTATATTTAGAAGAATATTTGAGTAAAAAAAAGTAAGTCATATAGAGAATTGATTAAATATGAATAAAGGCATATCAGGTATCTTTTGATGAATAAAGAAAATAATGGAGTCTTATTTGTAATGTATATCTGGCCAGTATATTTTACATGTAAAAAATTATTATAGCCTAAATTCATAAAAAGAAAAGTATGCCGAAGTTGAATTAGAATTTACTTTGAGTATGATAATTTAGACAAAAAAATATTAGAGATATTTATCTCTATAAAATTAAGTACCTAGTGAAGTGTACATTGAATTATAGATAAAGTTTATATTTCCTATGATCATATGAATTATCCATGTGTTTGTTCTCTCTCTAAAAGTATTCTTGAAGATGGAATTCTACAAAAATGATATGGAATTCTTATTCCATGCCATATTTATGATTAGAAATGTTATTAGTATAAACATATATATGTTTATGTAATAACTCTTAATTCTGTAGAAGAATTTGAGTTAGAAGAAAGTATGTATGATTATGATGTATTATCAAATAAGTGAAAATATGTTTCATAATAAAAAATTAAATTCTATAAGAAAAAAAAATTAGAAAAAAAAATTGCATTGGATGCTTTTGTGATGCATTTTTCATTATCTTACACATTTTCAAAGATGGTTCAAGATAAAATTGGGAAAAAGTCAAGGTAAGTGAATAACCTTGCTAAGCTAGTTTGATGTTATTAGTCAAAGTATAATATAAGTTTCATTTACAATATTATTTGGATATTAAGCAATTAATCTTTCAGATGACAGTATATGATGATTGGTATATTTTTAGAAATTCAAAGGAATAAAAGTATGTATAAATTAATTTATTTCATGGTAATTGTACTGTGATAAATTTTCACTTGTTTATTGATGAGTAAAGATCTACGAGATTTAATACATGAGTTTGAAAGGGTTAGAGTCTCATACTACTCAGTGTATAACTATGAAAACCTATGCACAAAGAGTTTGAGGGTTAAATTCCCAAGTCACTCAGTGCAAGTATCTACGGCACATAATGCAAAGTGATTGAGGGTTTGATCACCCAAGAAATCATACGCAAATCTATAGTACAAATGCAAAGTGATTGAGGGTTTGATCACCCAAGAAATCATACGCAAATCTATAGTACAAATACAAAGTGATTGAGGGTTTGATCACCCAAGAAATCATACGCAAATCTATAGTACAAATGCAAAGTGATTGAGGGTTTGATCACCCAAGAAATCATACGCAAATCAAACAAATATAATACTACAGTTGTGTAAAATGAATGATAGATTGACTATGTTAATAAGTGTAATGTTTGTATTTGGAATATTTTCATGCACGTTGTGGTTGTAATTTTTATATGTGTATATATGCATTAGTTTGAATTTTGGGGACAAAATTCATTTAAAGGGGGAAGAATGTAATATCCCAAATTTAATTACCTTAGGAAATGAGGCTAAATAAATAAATGAGCAAGAAAATAAGGATAAAATAATTATTAAGAAATTTTTTGAGAGTTATAAATAGAATTTTATCCATTGAGTAGGGACCTATTTGTATAGAATAAAAAGATTTGAGGGTTCTTATCATTATCAACCAAAAGAAAAAAATGAGATAGTGATGTGTGTGACGTGTGCGGTGAGAAAGGAAGGAAGTGAGAAAGAAAAGAAAGAAATGAGACATGTGGGGTTGTTAAAGAATAATTAATATATATATATATATATATATATATATATATATATATATATATATATATATATGAATGTGTTATGAGTGCACGGTGGGGCGGAAGGGAAGAAAGAGAAGAGAGGATGAGGGAAAGGAAGATGAAGAGACAAGGACAAAAAATATGCATTGTTTTTTTTTAATTATATATATGTGTGTGCGTTGTGGTATGGGATGGGTAGAGAAGAGTAGAGAAAAGAGAGAGAAAGAGAAGAAGAAAGGAAAGAAGAAGAGAAGACATGGGAAACGCAGAGCAAAGAAATAAGTTTAAAAAGTTGAAAGGTTGAAAATCAGATCAGGTAGTTAGTCTTCCATAAAAGTATGATTATTTATGATTTATGATATCTACGTTCATAATCAATTTTTACAGAATTTTATTTATAATTCCTGTTTTATATAGTGAATAAGAGAAATTTAATTATTGTGTGATGTTATACTTTTATGGCTGAAATGATCTCCTCATGTGTTTACATGTTTTTAATAAAGTGACTAGCTACTGAGATATTTTATATCTCACTTTTAAAAAATTGATCATTTTAGGAAAAAGGGCAAAATGGAAGGCTTGATGATATTAATGATGAGATTGAAGTGTAGAAATATATTTTATAATAGTTTATGATACAAAGATGTAAAGATAATAACAAATATTATGTAAATTATTTTTGTATATATTCAAGCTCAGATATAATTAATGAGAATCTTGTAAATTTTCTGCAAAGTTACTATTTACATGAATAGTAAAATTCGTGAATAGTGAAATCTATAATTATTTGAAAGAAAATTATTCAGAAAATTATTTAGTGAACCGATTTAGAGAAAAATTATTATTTTTAAAAGAAATAAAAAGTCGAGGTGTTACACAAACAATACCCCTTAACACCGTCAGCATAACACAAGAATATATATTTCCTGGATTTTGGATCCAGCTTTGTTCTTTCTTGGGAGTTGTACATCACGTACACAGGACATCCTAACACATGTAGAGAAGAATAATCTGGTGGCTTACTTGTCCACATCTCCATTGGAGTCTTTAAATCAATTGCAGTGGATGGTGACCGATTTATCACATAACAGGCAGTTTTGACTGCTTCTACCCAGAAGGACTTGGCTAAACCTGCAGTTTGCAACATAGCTCTTGTTCTTTCTAGGAGAGTTCTGTTCATCAGCTCTGCTATACCATTTTGTTGGGGTGTATGTGCTACTATGAATTGTCGTTGGATACGCTCTTGGTTGCAAAATGTTAGAAAATCGCCATCTATATATTCTCCTCCATTGTCTGTCCTCAAGCACTTGATCCTTTTTCCAGATTCAAGTTCTACTCTTGCTTTGAAATCTTTGAAGATTGAGAACACATCTGACTTCTTCTTGATTGGGTACACCCATAATCTCCTGGAGTAGTCATCAATAAATGACACAAAATATTTTACTCCTCCTATGGACATTACTGGGGACTTCCACACATCAAAATGAATCAAGTCTAGTATGTGCTTACTTCTGGCAGTTGATCTTCCAAACTTCAATCTATTTTGCTTACTTATAACATAGTGCTCACAGAAAGATAAGTTTACCATTGTGAGCCCGGGTAGGAGATTGTTCTCTGCAAGAACTCTCAAGCCTTGTTCTGACATATGGCCTAATCTACGATGCCATGTCATCATTGTTTCTTCTTGGCTAGTTGCTGCAACAGATGCATCTACTTGCATCACATCTCCTAAAAGCATAAATAGATTTGCTCCGATCTTTTCTGCTTTCATCACTACAAGAGCACCTCTCACAACTTTTAAGATTCCACCTTCAATATGGGTCTTGCATCCGAGGTCATCTAATTGTCCAATAGACAATAGATTCTTCTTCAAACCTTTTACGTGTCGTACCCCTTGAATTGTATGAATGGTACCATCATATATTTTTAACTTAACAGTACCAACACCAGCAATGTCTAAGGCATGATCATTACTCATGAACACAGATCCTTCCGAGATAGGCTCATAAGTGCAAAACCAATCTCGGTGTGGAGTCATATACCATGTTGCTCCTGAATCCATTATCCAAACATCAGTGAGTTTTTTTCGGCCTTTAGAATGGATTGCTGCTTCACTATATAGGATTTCTCCTTCATCAAAGGTACTAGCAACACATCCTTGAGAGGCTGTTGCTTCTTGAGCTTTATTTCCATTTTTCTTGTTGTGTCAACAATCTTTCTTTAAATGTCATTTCTTGCCACAGTGATAGCACTTAAGGTTCTTCCTTCTCCTTGACTTTGATCTACTCTGATTTTGGCTCCCACTAGAGCCACACTCTATTGATCTATCCCTTGTCACCAACAATGCCTCTGCTTGTTTTGAACTTTCAGTTTTGTCTTCCTTGTTCTTCCTCCTGGATTCTTCTTCAAGAATTGCAGCAGCAACATCATCAAAACTAAGACGATCGACAATATTATAATTTGTAACGTTGATGATAAATTGATCATATGAATCAGGTAGACTTTGAAGTAGAAGCTCTGCACGCTCATTCTCTTCCATATTGTAATTTGATGCTGCAAGTTGAGAAATTAGCGTATTTAAAGTATTGATATACTCTGTCACCGTTGTGGATTCACTCATACGAAGAGTATAAAGTCTCCTCTTTAAGAATATCCTATTGTGAAGAGATTTGACCTCGTACAATTTTGTGAGAGTATCCCAAATCTCCTTTTCCGTCTTCTTTTCTGCAATACTTGACAAGACTGAGTCTACCATTGTTAGATGCAAGTTACCAACAGCATTGTCATCCATCTCCTTCCACTTTTCGTCAGTTATCCCTGTAGGTCTGCCTTCAATTGCTGTTAAGCAATTGTCTTTCCTCAAGACTGCTTTTATCTTCAGCTTCCATAGGGAGAAATTACTCCCGTTGAACTTCTTAACATCAAATTTGGCCGCCATAATTTTACACCACGTAATTTCAACTGAACCAGCTTTTACTATTTCACTATGAATAGTATCGTATACGTAAACAGTATTGTACGTATTACTGTATACTAGAATAAAAATCTAATATACGTCTACAATTACTGTAAAAGTATACAACCACTTCGTGTAAATAGTAACCACCATAAATAGTACCTGTGAATAGTAATTATGAACAGTACCCGCAGCTAGACAAGTCAACTATGAACTATTCTTTTCTGATTGTGGAAGATCAGACAAGCTGCAACCACAAGAGCATACTAAGAATATTATCCCACTAAACCAAAAGCTTTGATACCACTGTTAGAAAATTACGGATCAAAATTGTTAACTTGTAATGCAATTAAAATGAGAAAAATGAAGATAAAATGAACACCAAGAATTTACGTGGTTCACCCAATATAAGCTACGTCTACGGGCAAGTGAAAGACGGATTACACTAGAAAAATAGAGTAATTACAACTATTCTCAATATTAATAGGAGAGAACAATTATTACTCTCTCTATTAATAAGAATAAAATAATTCACTATTTCTCTCTAGAAATTATAAGTAACTATAGGAAGGAATGAGAATGGATTTTGGGATGGATTGAAGGAGAGGAGAAGAGCTCTATTTATAGAGCATTTCCCTTCTTCAATTATGCATGCAATGACCTCAACGAACTGCAATAAAGCAAATGTAATTTGTCTTCAAAATTACAAATTCAAAACGTGGGACCCACTCCTTTTTATTTTGGTAAAAATTACTTCTTTTAATTGCAACTTTTATTAATTGCAATTTAACCCCGGGTCCCACCTCACAACAAAAAGTGAAGGATTAGATGAATAATACACTTTAAAAAGATTGATTTTGGACCAAATTGTAGGAGGTAACCTATTTAAGGGTTGAACATGCTATTGCTATCAACTCATCATCGCAACGATTAGAGTTACAGCCAATAGTGTTCTTTTTTTGCTTTTAATCAAAGGCTACCATGGGTTTTACTTGGGTCCTAATTGAGTTGGACCACGGCTCGACATTAAACCCAAACTATTTATATTTGGGTGTAAATAAAATCTTTGAAGACATATGGATTGATTCGGGCCAAACATAAAATTTAAGAAGAGTTAGATTTAGTCTTGTTGATCAAAACAATTGTCCCAGCTATATATCCAAAAATATTGAATTTGGGTTGAACCAGTTTGAATTCAAAATCTAAAACAACTATTATAATTTTTCGTCATATATAATTAAACCAATGGTATCGACAATTCTGACTATATATTTAGTTGATGATGGGCAAAATAATAAGGAATCTCAAAAGAATATTCTTACAAAATCTTCCTAGATTCCTGTTGGATCCCGTGTACAATCTTTTTAGGTCAAAATGCATAAAACCTTTCATAAAGTTAGGGGTTTCAACACTTCACCGTGCTTAAGAGGGTAATGAGTGTTATGAAGTTGGAAGGAGGGAGTCTTTTGCAACAAATAGAAAATTTAGGAGGTGTTTTGATGAATTTCAAAGTTTAATACGGTAAAATGCTTAGGCCCCTAAGCTCAAGGAAGTTTTGTGCATTTTGACCATTCTTTTATATATATCATAATAGATCATAGATCAAAGGTTCTGCTCCATGTTGTATGTATTCATGGTTGGATATGTGTGTATATATATATATATGATCTAAAATCTAAATCACCAGTATTAGAAACTCATTGAGCTCTAATTAATTTGATTTGAGTTGATAGATAATTTCAACCACCACAGTCTAAATTATTTGATACTTGTTCTCTTTAAATAAATATCTAAATTTGAATATTGTGAATAAAAAAATAAATATTAAAAGAGTTTTATGCTTATATAGTTCAATCCATCAACTCAAATTAAATTAATCAAAGCTCAATGAGTTTTTAATATTGGTGGTTTACATTTTATATTTATGTGTGTGTGTGTGTGTGTGTGTGTGTGTGTGTGTGTGTGTGTGTGTGTGTGTGTGTGTGTGTGTGTGTGTGTGTGTGTGTGTGTGTGTGTGTGTGTAGATATACATGTCCAACCATGAATACATACAACAAGGAGTGGAACCTTTAATCTATGATCTATTATAATATATATATATATATATATATATATATATATATATATATATATATATATATATATATATATATATATATATATATATATATATATATATATAATGGCCAAAATGAGCAAAAGTTCCTTGCATTTTATCCTTTTAAACTTTGAAATTCATCAAAACACTTCCTAAATTTTCTATTTGTTGCAAAAGACTTCCTCCTTCCGACTTCATAACACTCATTACCCTCTTGAGCACGATGAAGTGTTGAAACCCCTAAGTTTATAAAAGGTTTTATGCTTTTTGACCTAAAAAGTTGTACACGGAAGAAGAATCAAATAAGGATCTAGAAAGATTTTGTAAGAATATTCTTTTGAGATTCCTTATTATTTAAAACAAATTAACATTCTAAACTAAATAGATCCAACATATCTAAAAAATATCTAAAGATAGCAAGAATTAAAAAAAAAAAAAAAGACCTACATATTCTGAAAAAATCATTTAAAATTATGAACAATAGAACAAGGATGAAGAAAATACATACCTTAATTGTGAGTGTGGTGAATAATGAGCAATTACAAAACAAAAATGCAAATTGAAGCTTGCAAGAACCAAAGAAGCTTGAAATGGAGGAAGAAGAGAAGAAATGAGAGGGGAAGGAAGCAGTCTGAAAATGAGAGAAGATGTTGCGGAGAGGAAGAAGAAATAGGAAGGGTAGTCAAACTTGGCTGACATAAGTGTCCACGTGTCGACCCCAAGACATGTATCATCCCTGCATTGGCTGATACAATAATGATAGGATCTGCTTATGGCAAAGGATTTACTTCCGAATATTGATGGAAGCTTCGCCGATGTCTCCGTTTGTGATAACTAAAGTCTAAAGTAATATTGACATGGACAGATAATTTTATAAAGTTATTAGCATAAGGGAGTTGATTGTTAGAATTTGAAGTTAAAGGGGATTTATTAATGCGTGACCTTAAATTGAGGGAAATTATGTGTATTATTTTATCCTTGATACAGTGCCTGAAAAAATTATAATTACTTTAATTTAATTTTTAAAAAATTAAACATATCAATTTAATTAATAAAATATTATATTTGTTTCAATTTAATTTTTTTATCTCTAAATTATCAAATTTATCATTTTCAAATTTAAAATTTTTCATTTCTAAAAATTACTTTGATAAACGGATAAACAAAATTGAGACAAATATAATTTTTTTAATAATTAAAGATAAGCAGTTTTGTTGCTCTTTGCCTTAAAAAAAAATTGCTCGTTTTGAGACTGGAAGGGTCTACCACATGTATGTTCATTTCAGCAGCAAAAATTCGCTTAGCTCGTCCTTCTTTGTTTTACATATTTGTCTTCTCAAAATCTGAATTTGCACTCTTTATTTGGGCCAATTGAAGTATAATTAGCAAAGTTTTTTAAATTAAATCAGTCATTAAATAAGTCAAGGTACTAATTTAAAGTTATTGAAATATGGTTGCACTGATGTATTAAATATATATCTTTTTAATTTTAGACATTAAAAAACTAATATAGTAAATTAATGAATCTTTTCATGCCTAAGTTTACAAAATTTACTAAGGATCTAAACAAAGCATTTTTATATATATTTAATAATAATATCTAATTTAAATAATATATGAATGTGGATCAAAATTTTAAATTAATTAAAAAATAATATATCAATAATACATATATGTAGATGTCCTATTATTACTCATAGGATGTATGAAAAATTATACATGTAGTGTGTGTATACTGTGACTTAAATTATGACTTCTTTGCTACTATAGACTTAATATTAAGACTTATAACATTATATTTTTGTATATAGTTGATACTTGTATTCAAATTAAATTTACTTTATATAAATGTAGAAATTATTACCTGTAATTATTAGCATATTTAATTATAATTGTTACTGAAAAGGTAGGTATGAAATATATAAATTTGTAATCTGTTCAAGGAGAGAATGGAAAAATAAAATAATTAATAAAAGTGTCTAAAATAATTAATAATTAATCTGTCCAAGTTTGTAATCTGTTTAGTGGTAGTTTACTTACTAACTGTCACTAAATAATCACGGTTCACATCAAAATTGTTAATAAATTCAAAATAGTGGTGGTTCAAAATGCAAACTAAACATTTGTCTCCCTTACCCAAATAAAGATTGAGTGACAATTTGAACTGTCATTTGCTATATTTAGTGACAATTATTCTCACAGTTGTTATAAACTATCACAAACCACTAAATAGCTCGTGGCACTTAACTGTCATTGAAATTAAATTTTAATAACTACATAAAAAAACTTTTGTATCAAATAATTTTTATATTTTGTTTTTAAAAACAAATCTTCCAAAAACTTTTTTTAAGTGTTTTTTTAAACAAATTATCTTAACGCATTTTATTTTTTATTTTCAAAACTAATTTTTAAGAAACTTTTACAAAATTTGTTTTCAAAACAAAGTATAACCAAATAGACCTATATTTTTAGAATGACAATTCATAGACATTTTTTTTTACCTTCTCTATTGCGTCAAATTATTCTAGCATCATAGTGGCACGAGAGACAAAAAAAAAAGTAAATCTCATGAATCATCATTACTTTTTAGTGTTTAATAAAATATGGACGTTATACTTTTAGTGTTATATTTTATTTGTACTTTTTGAAAATGCGTTGAATTCTTTTTGTTTCATTATTTTAAATTTATTTTTGAAATGATCATATTTTATAAAATCTGATACCTTCTAATAAGATATTATTTCTTTTAAAGCAGTACAGGTGACAGTAGTATGCTTTCCAATAAAAAAGTTTTTCATAATCATAAGATAATTAAGTGTTTTTATGGTCACATTAAGAAGCATATGATTTATTGCAGTGTACCTATAATAATCCTTTTGATCAACAAAACTATATTTTAGATGAAATTAATTAATTATGGTAGACAAACATGACGTGCAAAATATGATCTCTTAAGCGATTGAATTTTTTTATGGTATAAAATATTTATTTTTAAATTATACTGGTTGATTCAAGTTGTTTAATATACATTTATTTTTTTAAATAAAAATTTGAGTTTAATTTTTGTGAATAAAAAAAATTAATATTACTAGAATTTTATACTTATATGATCTAACCTGATTTAAATTAGATTAATAAGAATTTAATAAATGTTTGAATACTAATAATTCTATAAAAAGTATTTTAACAGTAAAACAACTTAACCTCTCTCATACATAGCTCAAAATGTTGCTCTTTGTAAATTGTAAACCTGTACCTTTCCTGTATAATATGAAGTTCCCACAAAGCCCGGAAGCTCAAAGAGGGGAAGAGGCTTTTGAAAGCTTTAAACTTTTTTTTTGGTAAACAAAGCTGTAAACTTTAAACTTTTAAACAGACAAAAGTCTCTCTGAACATGCCAGGCTGTACACAATTCCAAATTTAAAACAAGTGGACCTGCGAAAATGCTTCAGTGTTGTTTTATCGTATTTGTCATAGTTTTAAGAGGACTGCGATTCATGAGATTATTGGTCTAACTATCATTTGTTGGAATGAAAGAATGAAAAAAAATTATATATGTCTCTATATATTGATAAATAAATATTAATACAAGTAAAATAAATAATTTATATGTTAATTCACAATCAAAATATTTAAAAAAAAATATATCCTTCAATAATTTAGTACACAAATCATATATTTGATATATATATATATATATATATATATATAATTTTTCGTTTAACCTCAATCAGTGTTAAGTGGCTTTTTTACTAATGAATGTTCAATGGGCTGATAGCAAGAATTCTAAAGGAAAAAAAATATTACAAAAAAGGATTAAATTATAAGTCAACCAGATTTTGACCGAGTCACTTACAACTTGATCTAATTGAATGACTCAGACTGAGTTAGTTGTCGAGTTCTAAGTCACAAAATCATAATATTTATACAGTCAAAAATATTGCTATAGAAAACTCAAGATTTTTAAAATTTGAATTCTCAATTGTTGAATTGATTTTGAAATTTGCATTTTTAGCAAATGCACCAAAAAAAATTTTTTAATTAAAATGAACCCATTAGGGCTCAAGCCTTAAAAGCCCAGGCTCCCTATAGTACACTACTATAGTTAAAGATGTATTTGAAATAGTTTATTTTTAACTTATCTGTCTTATCTTATGGCATAAGTATTTATATACATATTTGAGAAAGCTTATAGAAATAGTTTATGGTATGTTCATAAGTTGTTTTAACTTATTTTTATAAGCTCTCCAAGATAGCTTATGAAAATAAGCTAAAAACAGTTTATATAAAGTTTGTTCTTATAAACTCATAAATAACTTATATATAAATATATAAGCGTTTATATGATAAGTGTTTATCCTACAAATACTTAAATAAGTTGTTTACCTAAACATAACCTAAATATTTAAATTGAATTAGCATGTGTTGAGTGTCTAGTAATATTCATATAACTAAACGTCCACACTAAATCTAAATATGAGTAAGTTATATTTTCTTTTCTTATAAATATTTAAAATTTACATTGTCATTCTCTCTATTTTCAAACAATATTAAAGAGAAGAAAATTTTTTGAGTTGTTTTTATTAGTTAAAGGACCCAATGAAAATAAACTTAAAGTAACCAAAATGAAACTAAAGGCAAAGTTGATGGACCAAAATGATATTTTAGCCTATCATTTTTTAAATTAAATTATGTATTTTTTTAATCTTTGTATCATGTTCTTTTATATAGAATTATGACATTTGTAAATTGTTTTTTAAATTTTAATTATATAATGTTGAACTATAAAATTATATTTTAAAACGAAAATATTATATATATTTTTATGTTTTTAGTGAAAATTTAGTAATAGAAATATAACAGTCCACATAAATTTATCCATTCTGAAAAAGGGTAAGAGTGGTAGGGTTGGTGTGGGCTAAAGATTCGTTTTATGAAGATATGAAAACATCAAGCAAGCAACAGATTTCTGGGTATAGCCTATGATTACTTTAGCCTATGGCCTGTAGGTAAGTGATGATGCACGTGTTATTCTGTCATCCTGCTTCGCTTTATGTCTCCCCATGAGGGACTCACAAATCTCGTGATAGTGTCGTTTGGATTGGATCTGTTTGGTCATTTAGACCAATTGATTCAATTTATTTTTTATTTAATCAATTTGATTGTTTTATATAAAAATAAATTATTTAATCCAACTATAATTATGTTGGATTAGATTGGTTTTTAATTCTTTTTCAAAGCGTTCAATTTTTTAAAATATTCAACATTCTGCATTTTTAATTTTATAAATCTCAACAATAAAAAAAAAGATATTTTCAACCATATAAATCACATTTTTTTCAACATCATAATATAATATATAAAATATCTCTTAAAAAAATATTTAATAAAAAATAATATAATACATAAAATCAATTCAAGTTTAATATTATAATATAATTAATATTCAATCACAATTTCATTTATCTAAAATCACTCATCATCCACAAATCTAATAAAAAACAGAATTTTATTTGTTATATTATATATATATATATGTGTGTGTGTGTGTGTGTGTATAACATATAATATATTAATATGTAATTGAATAATTGGTTTGAATTGGATGACTACTATAGTCATCTAACAACCCATCTGATTAAATTGATTTTGGAAGAAATTATTCAATCAATCCAATATTTATCGATTTTTGTTAGATCAATTTTGTTGGAATTATATTGAATTTGAACACCCTTAGCCTCTATGGTAATATATGAAGATAGCATGCACGTAATCTTATTCTTACTTAATTTAAGGTTATACGTAATAAATCTTCCTCAATTTAACATCTTAACAATTAACCCCTTGAACTTGTATTATTGTGCAATCAGCTCCATTCTGATAATAACTCTATTAAATTATTCATCCATGTCAACATTACTTCACGTTCGAACCATCACTTGCTAACTTGGAAACATAATCAGCATTATATTCTGACATACGATTCTAATAGTATGTTTGGTTTAAAGTACAGTATAAGAATGAAAAAGAAAAAGATAAATAGAATGAAATAGAGAATGGAAAAGGAAAAAAGAAAAGAAAAAAAATTATTTGATATGAAATAAAGAAAAATATGGATAGGAAAAAGAAAATAAATATTTTGGTATGTATTTTTTAATAGGATATTTTGACCCTAATACCACTCATTGTACATTGTATTATAATTAAAAAAAAAAAAGCAATCTCGTAGGTTCCCCCTTCGCCATTACTTTCCCAACTATATTCTTCTATTCTTGCTCGAAAGAAATTGCCTTCGTCGGCTTGCCTATGACCACGAAGCTCTTTGCCGGCTCAAACCAACCAATAGAAAACCAAATAATTCAACAAAGCTTGATTCTTTTACCCCTAAAGATCGAAATCCAAGAAACTCAGTTCTTGCAGATCGAAAGGATTTAGGTGCTGTGAGTAAGGGGGAATGGCCGAATAAAGGATTTGGGTGTTGTGAGTCAAGGGAAATGGCCAAAAAGGTTGACTGTGTGACAGTGGTGATGGCAGTGGTTGTTCGACATCGACTGTGGATTGCGGATAAAGGTTTAGGGCGATGAGAGTCTATGGTAACTGCGATTTAATAGGTGAAAGGCGGTTGAGATTCGACAGTGGAGAACAATGGAGAAACGACAATGACAAAGCTTGAATGGCGACAACAGATTGCTAGCATGAGAATGGAGGGCATAATTGTCCAATATCCCATTTTCCATCAAAGAAGGGGCTTTTCCATCCAATTTTGAGTGGAAAAAGATAATGAAAAAAAAAACCACTATACTTTCTATTATGAAAAGTTTCCTTTCCATTAGCCAATCCAGCCAAACAAAGGAAAAAATACTGTGCATTAGAATTTCTTTCTATTATCCTCTTTAGCCCTCCAAACAAACACATTGTAAGGGCATGTTTAGTGGACAAAAGGGAAAATGAAAGAGAAAAAACAATGGAATAAAAATGAGATATTTTATTAAAATACTCTAATTTAAAAAAAAAGCAGATAATTTGGATAATTCTCACTATATTTCCTTTTACATCACAAATTCCACTATTGCATTACATCAAACGAAACATGTCATAAGTAAGCAAGTGATAACTAAATTCCACTAATTTTTTTAATGTACAATTAATTGAGTTAAATCAAACTAATCATGTGTTTAATTCACCACTTTTTCCCTTTTCATTTCAATCAACTCGATCTGGTACAATTTTCAAAATAGTATAAGTAGTATTGCAAAAATAACAACAATAAAAGAAAATATTTGAAGGATTAAATTAACAACGTTCATTTTAAAATAATTCAATTGAGAGAAAGTTGATTCTTCATAATTTTTTCCCAAAATTTGACAGACAAAAAATTTCTTGATTAATCTCTTTTATGAAATTTGTTATAAATTTAAATATAGACAATAATTTATTTAAATTTTGAATAATAAAATGGTAAATTTCGAAAGATGAAATTCTTTGTAGATAAACTTATGTCATTGAAATTTTTAGAATAAATTATCTATTTAATCCTAAAAAATTTCATTAATCTATGCAGAAA
Source organism: Biancaea sappan (assembly GCA_037074585.1). NCBI lineage: Eukaryota > Viridiplantae > Streptophyta > Magnoliopsida > Fabales > Fabaceae > Biancaea > Biancaea sappan. The sequence goes on along the minus strand of CM073490.1, from coordinate 84,410,576 downwards.
GGAAAAAGGGAAGATAATAGGAATGAAGTATTTTACTAAAATACCTTAACTTTAAAAAAAAAAGAAATAATTTAGTATTTTTAAGAGGATAATTTAGACAATTTTTTACTATCTCTTTTTTTTCCTTTATTTTTTTTTTCATATTACATTACCTAATCCTCCAACCAAACATGCTGGAAGTTTGACCGTTTGTTTGCTGTCAAATTGAGAGATATGTATAAATTTTCAAAAACAAATTCAATGATTTACTCAAAATATTATTATTTGCATGACATGTATGTAGAAGTAAATTACTTTAATTTGAGCTAATCTCATTTAGGTGCTTTGAGTGATATTGTATTTTTTAGAATGATATTTCATTTTTTTTTCTCTAGTGCGCCAAATAATTCTAGCTGTCTCACTGTGGCACTAAAGTAAAAAACAAAAGAAGAAGAAGAAAAAAAATCTCGTGAATCATCATTCTTAATTAAAATAATTAACTCATCATTTTTAATGTTTAATAAAGACATTTTACTTAGTGTTATATTTTATGTTTACTTTCTGAAGATGCATCGAGTTCTTTTAAAATGATCATATTCTATAAGGTCTGACATTTTCTAATAATTTAATATTAAAAAGTTTTAACTTTTTATGCTGAGTTATTGCCTATTTTAATCCCTTTCGTCAAGAAAACAATATTTTTTATGGGAATTAATTAATTATGGTAGATAAACATGAACTGCATAACCTCACTTTTTGTTCTTGTCAGAAATTACCATAGTTAAAAATGCGTTAAATTTTAACCAATTTAACTTAAGTAAAATCAGGTTATAAATATGTTAAAAACTGTTGATAATAATTTTTTTATATATAAGACTTAAACTTTAAATTTTACTTAAAAATATCAAACCACTTAAAACAATTTATAAATTCTCAAAACAAACTCGAAAGTAAGGGTATACATTGGGTTATATTAACTTGTTCAACCTAAACTAACTCATAAGATTAGGTTGAGTTAATAGATTGATTTTATTTTATTTTTATCAAATCGCCAATTATTGGTTTGGAGAACAAATTTATAAATTTGTTGTCGAACCGGAATCAACTCATGAATTTGCCAATTTTTTAATTGTAATACTCATATGTTATATAATTATGTTGTGTGTAAAATATTTAGAATTTAATTTATATACTATTTAGTTTTCTTTGCAATATTTTTCTCTCTCAATAATAATGTATAGTATCACATATAACATCTACTATATTAACTATTTATTAAACCACTAGCTCCTCCATTTCAAAGTTTATTATTCCACTTTTAGTCATAATTTTAATAAATATCAAAAGAAAAAATTAACTCGATATGAATTTATAGACATTTCCTTCTAAAAAATATATAACTATGTAAGGTCTAATTTTATTTTTTTATTTTTAATTCTAACATTTTAAATTAAGTCAACTATTTAAAAAAAATTAATCTGTTAACATGAACCAAATCAACTCATTTAACAATGAATTGAGTTGATTTAAATTGATTGAGCAAAAATATTTCATCACAAACCAATTTTAATCCATCGATTTTTTTGTTAGTTGGATTTCTAAAATCTCATGAATCTAATCCTTGCACACTCCTAGAAGAAGTTTCAAGCTTGAAACTTTTAAAGAAGGCTCTTAACAGACAACGTCTCTCTGAACATGCCAGGCTGTACTATTCCAAATTTAAGAACCATATTAAATATTTTAGGCTATAGAACAAGGAAGCATGTAGAAATGCTCCAGTGTTGTTTTATAGTATATATACAGTTAAAGATTTTTCAAATGAATTAGCATTTATTGAGTGAGTGTCATGTAATATTCATATAATTAAACGTTCATATTAAATCTAAATATATATCAGTTATATGTGAACTTAATTTGATTTTTTTCAAGCTAAAATGGAAGCAACCTTTTACAATTTAGGTATTATGTAATTTATTCAATCAACGTTAAAATTTATATTAAATTTTATAATTTTATTTTTTACATGATAATTTTTTAATGGACTTTTTTGTCCAAAATCCTTACACTGTTTGTTTATATAGGCTTAAAAAGTCCAAATGTGAAAAAACAAAATACATATAACCTATCATTTTGAACATTCATTTTTTTGGAAAAATAAAAAAATTTAAGTGCAGATTTTTTTTTAAATTTTGTTATTAATTTTTTAATTAGAACATGACAGATACATGGTCTTTAAAAAATAATTATATATATTTTACAACTTAATATTACATGATTAATTCTTCTAAAGAACTTTTACAGTTATTTTATTTATAGTAAAAAAAAATTAATAATAAAGATATAAAGAACTTTATTTAAGTCTTTTTTTCTAAATGTAAATGAAGATGACAAAAAAAAATTATTTTGTTGTTTGAAAATTGGAACGCCGGATAAACTTTTTGTTGATGTAATATTTTTGAACCTAAGTGAACAAATTGTTTAGAATTTTAGATGAAAAGAAAAAATAACAACATGATTGTGCTACACAAAATTAAGAATTCAGAAAAATGTATTGTCAAATTTTAGAATTTAAAAAGTAAATTACATAAAAAAAACCCCATGTTGAAAAAGATTATTCATACTTCAGAAATTTTCCTTCATTCTATATCCTTACAAAGCCATAGTATTATTAGTACCCTACTCTCACACTCAGAGTCAATTACTGCAATTTAAAAAAAAATCTAGAATGCAAATATTAGGTGAAGTCCTACCATTTTCCTCATTCATCTTGTCTCTTTCTTTTTTTGTTAACAAAGAAAGTTAACAAAGAAAAAAGAGCAGAAGAGATCGATGACACACTAAGTGAGGTTAATCCTTTTATTTTTCTTGTTTGTCTAGAAAAGTACGTTATGAAATGAATTTGATTCCCTCTTTTCTTAAAAGAAATTTTACAATATAATTAATTAGTTAAACTATATTATTAAATTTTAGAAACAAGGACACTATATATATATATATATATATGATGGATAAAGAAAATCTAGTCCCAACAATATTTATAAAGGATTAGCAAAAAGAGGAAGTTTAGTCTAGTGAGGAGGATTATTCCAAATGCACAAATAAACATCGCTTTTGGCAAAATTATCAGCATATTACTTTGCATTTCTATAAATATGAGAGATTTAGAAGTTAATATTCTCTTAAAACATAAACGAGTCAATCTCAAATAAAATGTAATGGAATCCCAATTCCTAGCAAACTTTAAATTATGTCTAATCGCCACATCCTTCACGTCCGTATAGGAGGAGATAAGAGTGTGAATTCGCTCCAACGTACCGTTGGATTTTTTGTTTTAAATAAATTTAACGTTGCACTAAAACCCTGACCAATACATATTTCTTGGCGATGATGCCCACAAAATATGTAATTCACCATCTAAACAAGGCGTCTTACTTGTATATTAAATGTGAGTTCTGTTATCCTATTAATAAGTATGTACTGTTATGGCTTGGGCATGGATTTTAATGTTTGAAATTGCTTTTATCTTTATGTATTTTTTCTGTTCATTATTCTATATAATTTTGTAATAATTATCGAAATTGTCATAATTCATTTCATTAAAAATTAATTTGAAATATATTGTTTAAAATTGTGAATTGTGATAATTGATTTAATTTTTTTAGTTTTCATATTATATACAAAAAATTATTAAATTCTATGGTTCCTTAAAAAAATTATTCAGTTATGATGAATTATAGTATAATTTTAATTTTATGGCATCATTGGTTAATAATTAACTATATTATTATCATTCTTTTCTTTTTCCTTATATTTTTTGGTCATTTTTTATGCCAAAATCAAATCAAATCGCAGGTCCGGGAGGTTATTTTAGACAATTCATCACTGGAAAAATCATTGAATTCCCGAGCAATGCAGTGAGCTTCCGAACGCTCCCATTCGCTAGTATCTTCTTTCTTTCTCCTCCATTAGGCACTATAGATTGTTCTGCAAGGATTCACCTCTCACCTTCCACTCTCTAATTATTATTATTAATTTTATCTTTTCTCTTTCTTTTCCGTAAAAAACGAAGCTTTTCAGAGGATAATGCAAGGATCTGTAGCTGAACAACCAGAAGCAGAGGATCATGAGAAACTGAACTCCAAGCTCCTTCTCAATGGCGGACTGTAAGCTCAACTTTCACACCGTCCTCTTTCTCTTGCTCTTCTTCGCCATTTCTGAACTTCCAGGTAATAAATTATCTCGAAAAGCTCCCATTCATTAATCGCGTTCTGTTCCTTCTCATAGCTATTTTTCTGTACCTACCTTTATGCGTTTTGCAGCTGAATCTTCCAATGTACGCACTCCGATTAAGCTTCAGAAGCAAAACGAAGATGCAGAGCCTTTCGTGGGCGTCGATATCGGCACTGACGTTTCGAATCTGCCTTCGCCATCAGACTTGGTGGCTTTTCTTCACCTTCAGAAGATAACCCATATCCGAATCTACGATGCCGACGCGGACATTCTCAAAGCTTTGGCCCGAACCAAGATTCGGGTCATAATCGGAGTACCCAACAACCAGCTCCTAGCAATCGGGTCATCCAACACCACGGCGGCTTCCTGGATCGACCGAAACGTCGTCGCTTTCTACCCAGAAACCCTCATCACCGGAATCGCCGTCGGCGACGAGGTTTTGACCACCGTGCCCTCTTCAGCTCCGCTTCTCGTCCCCGCGATTGAGTCCCTGTACAATGCTCTGGTCGCTTCGAATCTCCACGACCAGATCAAGATTTCGACCCCGCATGCCGCTTCCATAATTCTCGACCTTTTCCCTCCATCTCAAGCTTTCTTCAATCAAACCCTAGTTTCGTTCATGCTTCCTCTGCTTCAGTTTCTTTCCAAAACTGGCTCGCCATTGATGATGAATCTTTACCCTTACTATGTGTATATGCAGAACAAAGGCGTTGTTCCTCTGGACAATGCCCTGTTCAAACCCTTGACGCCTTCAAAGGAAATGGTGGATCCCAATACTCTGCTTCATTACGAGAATGTGCTTGATGCTATGATTGATGCTGCCTATTTCTCTATGAAGAACCTTAATGTCACAGATGTTGTGGTTCTGGTCACAGAAACAGGGTGGCCATCAAAGGGTGATTCTAAAGAGCCTTATGCTACCAAAGACAATGCAGACACTTATAATTCAAATTTGATTAAGCATGTCTATGATCGTAGTGGAACCCCTTTGCACCCAGAAACCACGTCCAGTGTATACATATATGAACTGTACAACGAGGACTTGAGGGCTCCGCCGGTGTCGGAGGCGAACTGGGGTCTGTTTTATGGGAACACAACACCGGCATACCTGCTTCATGTGTCTGGAATTGGGACTTTTTTGGCAAATGATACAACGAATCAGACATATTGTATTGCCATGGATGGGATTGATACAAAGACATTGCAGGCTGCATTGGATTGGGCGTGTGGACCGGGGCGATCGAATTGCTCAGAGATTCAACCTGGGGAGAGTTGCTATCAGCCTAACAACGTGAAGAATCATGCTTCTTATGCGTTTGATAGCTATTACCAGAAAGAAGGGAAGGCTCCTGGGTCTTGTGACTTCAAAGGAGCGGCTATGATCACCACCACTGATCCCAGTATGTGTTACTATAACTATGCCTTTTCATTTTGGGCAAAAGTAGAAAATTTGATCTTGCTATTGAATTTACTAATGCTAACTGCTACATGAGGAATCTGGGACTTTACCTTGTGACACCAAATTAGGCTAATTACTTGAGAGGGAAGATCAAATTCTTTCAAAACCTTGTTTGTTTTGCCTAATTGCAAGTTTATGGTACATGATAGAGTATTAAGGAAAACATAATTTTTTTGGGTTTCCTATCTATCATCGATAGCAAAGAAAATTAATTACTTTTGAGTTTATTGATCGTAAAATGTAGAGTTCACTAGGCATAAAATTTAGAGCTCTCCTTAAAATGACGTCTCTAGGAATTGAAACATTATCATGTCTGGAGTACAAATAGTTGCTATTTTTGCAACGAGTCGAGATTTTCTCCTTTTTTGGTGCTAAATGGAGAATCCTATTCATGAATCGTAAATGGAACGAATGACAGATATTGAAGAAAAGAAATTAAAGAAAAATGTAGCCAAAATGCATTGTTTCACTTAATTTAATTTCATTCTTTCAATCTTTGTTGTATATTCCTTATCTGATAGCAACGATTCGCAAACTAAACTCTTTATTTGGCACTCAAAAAGGAGAGAATCCAAAATCCATTTTGACCAGCCAACTTTGGGTATTAAGAAAATCATATTGAATGTTCTTAAAGCAACTCATATTTCTGCTGTATTCTATTCCGGATAAGACTTAAATCCTGTTTTTTAGGCGTTTAATGTCTAGTTCTTCAATAAAGCTATTTTTCATTTGAAAACCCTGTTTATTCTGCCTAAGTTTATGGTATTATGATGAATTATGAAGAATAGTAGAAGCAAAAGGAAACAAAAAAGGGAAGTTCAGTGATGAATGAGTTGTGTGTGACTTCTGTGAATTAATTATGTGTGGCACCCACATTGCAGAGGCACTTTTACCTTTGATGTGAAAATTGTAAGACAGAGGGGGCCTTGTGATTTCATTGCACGTCATATGAGAATCTGGAATCTCTGTAATTTTCGCCAAAATTGTAGAGTGCACTCACTGGATCTAGGCTGTCCATTTTGGATTGAACAGCCAGATCAAAGGAAGATGCTTTTTTATTTTAATATTAATTTTTTTCTTTTGATCTGAGTCGTCCGATCCAAAAGAGATGGCCTAGATCAAGTAATTGCACTCTGCATCTTATAGAAATTTATGAGGATCTAGATTCGTCATATGAGGGAATTATGAACCATCCCTTGACTTTTAGTTGGATACTTGCTTGTCCGTGTAATAGCACCACCTGACACACGAAACCCTTCTGGACCATGTTTCTAGATTACCTTCATATGGCAATCACTTTCCTTGAAAGGTCTATTTCTTGCAGTATTTTTGTTTACAAATACCATTTAATGAGGCTCCACATTTTTATGTCCTTTCTCTTTGTTTTTTTTCTCCGAGCTTAACACTAGTGATTAATTTCGTATTACACTTGTGGGGTTGCCATTGCAGGTCACGGGAGTTGTATATTTCCTGGAAGGTGAGCAACACTGTCTTCCTTTTCCTTGTTGGACTCTTGCTTTTAGCTATCATGCTCCTATAATTGAGACCTTTGTTGCTCTCAAAATCTTAATATCTGAACAGTGTGAAACACGGAGGGTGTCTATTTTATATTATTGAGTAAATTATTGATTTAGTCTTCAAAAAATTACAATTTTCTTAGTTTAGTTCTTAACAAATCAAGTATCTCAATTTAGTCTTTGAGAGATTGTGTTTGTCTCAAATTTAATTTTTTTTATTTGTCCAAGTGACTTTTAATGACAAAAGCATTTGAGATTTAATTATAGTAAATTTTTTTATTTAACAACAAAAAATGATTAAATTGAGACTAGGAATGAAATTGAAACACTTCATCTTTGTAGAACTAAATTTAAAAAATTATAGTCTTACATAGACTTAATCAGCAATAATTGAACAAATATAGCTTATTTTCATATCCTAAGGGGGTGGACAATCTAGGAAATTTTTTTGAGCAAATTATTGATTTGGTACTCAAAAGATTACAACTGTTGCAATTTAGTCCCTAAAAAATGTATTTGTCTCAATTTCGCTTTTGCTCTATTAGAGTGACGTTTAGCAACGGCATCTATGAGAATTGACCATGGTTGATTTAGTAATTTAGTAATGGAAAAAACTAAATTGAGACAAATATATTATGTTAGGGACTAAATTGAGATGTTTGATTTTTCAAGGACCAAGTTGGAACATTTGTAACTTTTCAGGGACCAAATTAGTAATTTATTCAAAAAATTTCCTCATCTTCGCCCCAAATGGAGCAATTCCTTGTGTGGAATCTGTTTTTCTAATATAACAAACCTGCTTTTCTACCCAACAATGGTTGGCTAAGTGGAAGTGAACTAAGCTCCTGGCGAACTTTGCCTGCAAGGTAGGTCAGTCGTTCGAATTCTGGGATCGTCACTTTGGGGAGGGCTTTACCTTACCACTCCCCGAAATTGCAAGAGCAATTGCTCCAACAAATTTTCTCACCCAAAGAGAAAAAGAATCTTGCTTCTTTTCTAAGTGTGGTTCCTCATTGTATTCGATGCAGTAAGAAAATAAGCAACAAGACAAAGCAAGTGGCCAATTCTACCACACACTCAAGCGGTGCAGGGGATAAGTTAAGGTTCAGCAGCTTTAGCAGTATCGAAATAAGTGCACCTAACAACGTTTTGCACATTTTCCTGGCAGCAGCTTTGCCCTTTATGATGATGCTGTTGCTGTTTTGATGCTAAGCTAAGGAGCAATATGCAAATAAATCTTTTTTGTAGGGATTATTTTGAATTTCTAAAGGTAGAGAGGTTAAGAGAATAGAAGTCGTGGGTGATCAGCGGATGTCCTCGGTGCTTATTTGTAGATGCTTCATTTTGATAAATGTAGGGTGAATAATGTAGTCGTGGGTTCTTGTAATTAGAAAAATGTGTATTTATTTTAAATTATAATTGTTAATTAATTTGTGTAGAAAATTGTGCAACGGAATGTCAGCATTATAATTGAATTGGAGGGCCATGGCTTTGTCTGCTTTTCTTGGGCATAAAAGCTGGTGTGCTTTATCATACCCGTCGTTTTCTTCCAACTTTCTCTGTAAATTTTCTGGATACAAATATTTACTAAATGGAGGTTTCAAGCAATGCCGAAAATGTCGGATCTGAGCAGAAAATCCGTGAACATTCGCCTCTTTGATCCAGTTTAACTTGTAAAATTGATTTGAACTTAAATTAGTCAAAGATTTTTATATTAGAAATAAAATATTAATGTAGTAATTCCATGATTACTGATTTGTGGTAGATTAAATATTTTAATTTAATTTATAAAAAATATATTTATTTTAATTTAATTTTTTTATTGTTAAATTATAACTACCGTCATTAAATTTCAATTTTTTTTATAGGTAGATGTCATTTTGATAAATAAATAAATCAAAATAAAACAATAGATATGATTTTTCATGACTTATCTATTAAGGATAAATTAAAATGATTATAATTTTTTAGCATTAAATGAGTAATTTCTCTAATATTAATGACTACTGTATTCTGCATTCATTCGGAAGGAAATTGAAGGATAATCACTTCGTAAGCATGTCACATCCTAGTGCATCCATCTTAGTAAATAAGTAAAAAATATATTTATCATGAATGGTCGGTAAAGCACTTAATTCTCGAATAAACATAGCTAAGCAACTTTTATGTTTGAAAGTATAAATTAAATAAATTAGACGTTTAATTAAATACTGATATATAATTATATAATTGTGTTAATTATATTAATTAGGTTATAATTAATATAATAATATAATTATACATATTAGGTTTTTATTAAATAATTATATATGGACCATTACATAATTTAACTTGGTTTCAATCCATGACTTGGCAATAGGGGTAAAGGTGAAAATTAAAAAAAAAAAAAAACAAAAATGAGTGGAAATCTTCTAACATGATGTCAAAGTGTAATTTGTACCAAAACAAAAGAAGTTATTTTTACCTATTCTAGGACATTTTGAGCCTCTTCTCTTTCTCCTCTAGCATCTTGTAGCTTTTAAAATTGTTTTGGTTTGAGGAAATGCATCAAAAGTTACTCACTTTTCATTTCAAGATGCTCTGTTTTTTTTTTTTTGAAAACTTTCTCCCTGTCCTCAATCTCTCCTCCTTTTCTTGGTTTAGCGCAACGGTAGTACGATGTCACGACCCGTTTTCTGGGCACATGACCGGCACAATGATGAATCTCTCATCACTGTAAGCCTTCCGATAAATATATCAAATTTTCTTATCTGAAAATCATAGATTATCAATTTAAAATACATTATTATACTGACATACAAGCCAAATGTCGAACCCCTGAACTAGATGTCCTAGACGATTACAGAGCAACATAATCTATAACAGAAGAGAGGTCTACCCGACAACGGGAAGGTCCAAAGTGATCTACTCCTCTAGCAGATATTCTTCGATGGCAACCTGATCTGAACAAAAAGGTTGTACAAACAATGTGAGCTTTTAAACTCAATGAGCGAATCGGCCTCGCATTAATAAAATTCAAATACATTACCAGTCATGCAAGCATATCCAAAGGCTCATACTCAACCAATAGACAGAAGATAAAAATTTATCCAATTCAACAAACGTTACTAGTACTCGTCAATGGCAATATATCCCGGAGAGCGCACACAGGCCGGCTCACCAATTATGTATATTTCCGCCATGACGCACAACATCATCCTCTTACATACAAGATAAAAATTCATCCAATTCAACAAACGTTACTAGTACTCGTCAATGGCAATATATCCCGGAGAGCGCACACAGGCCGGCTCACCAATTATGTATATTTCCGCCATGACGCACAACCTCATCCTCTTAGCTAGGGCGCCTCACGGATTTATCACCAATCCGGGCTATATCCCTACTGAGGGAATCGTTGTCTCCACACTCATTGGTCAAGACACCCTGTCAACCGGGTTTTCCGCCTTGCCGTGAGAGGGGGTACTGTCCCGCTCAATCACAATCAATAGCATTTCATATCATAATCAGAAGCTCAATATAATATTCATCCATATAACAGGTATAGTATATAACTATATTATAGATTTATAAACCACATATCAAGATAACAATTAATCTGTTTTTGAAAACATTTAAACTTCACAATCATCATAAGATACTTATTTCATTTTATCCATACTTATGGATTAATTTTCTCATTTAGATTCGTCATTCTAAATCCAATTTCCCCCTATGAATATTGGGAGTGTCCTACGACATACTTTTTATCACCAGTAATGCTAAAACTCTATTAAAACGGGGTCGTTTCACTCACCTGGATTCCGTACGAACATTGCTTCTCTAAGTCATTACAGACAAGAGTTCTCAGGTGAATTTCGGTGTTCTGCTACGGAGATTTTCATGAAAGATTAGAGAAAATACGTCAGGATTGTTTTCGTACAGATACTGTTCATATGTATGGTTACTGTTCATATATACGGTTACTATTCATACAGTCACTATTCATACGTACGATCACTATTCATACGTACGATCACTATTCATACCAGAAATAGAGAATACAATCTGTAAAAGAGTACACCAGGTAAGTTCCCAAGAAAGAGTGGAGGGTCACACTGGACACACTTAAAAACCAGGTCTTTCCTTAGCCAGAACTTTCCTAGACATGTATTCTTCACAGTTTACATTCTATTTCGGTAATCAGAGAATCAAAATAACATATAAACAGCTAAGGACAGTTTTTCTGATGTGGAAGATCAGCCAAGGCCGCAACCACAGAGCATACTTAAGAAATTAACTTCTAAAATTTGAAAGACATAGAAAGGGCATAGTATCCTTACCTAAGCTGAAAAGGAAAGGCCCAAAATCTCAGAGGCCTAGCTTTGGAGTAAGAGAAACTTAAGGAGAGAAGAAGAGAAGTTGAAGGTGTGAGTTTAGAAGTGAAATGGAAGGGCCTATTTATAGCAAAAGTCAAGGGTACTATTTGACACTATGCGCTAATAAAATATTCAATTTACTATTCATGAAAATGACATTTCTAATAATGTAGTTACTGTACACCTCACGCGTACGATCGAAAATTTTTCTGTTATTACTATTGAAAACTTAAAGGGAAAACTATCCTTTCACCTTAAACCTTTAAGTTTCTTTTCAAATCAGTCCTTTCACTTTAGTCCCTGAGGGTATTTTCACACATAAAACGTCATTTTCTCCTACGAATTTCTTCCTAGTTTTCTTTTATGACCAAACCACATCTAGTACTTGACATTTCGATTGTATAAATGAACAGTATCATATACGTAAATAGTATTATACAGGTGAATAGTACCGTATACTGAAATAGTAACAGTAGTTTGTAAACAAATATTTATATTTTATTTTTCTTGGGTATTACATTATCACCCCCTTAAGAGAATTCGGTCCCCCGAATTCAAAACTCATTTCAAGACTGAAATAAGTGTGATTACTTCGTCTATATCTCATTCTTTGTATCTCTTTCTTCCAAAACCTCATCACACCCTTGGTGAGATTTACAAGAACATTATACCATTGACTGTGAACTCTAAACCGCATTATCAATAATTTGCATAAGACTTTTGCCTTTTCTAGACAGCAAGTAATCTCTTCCTCATCAGTTTAATCTTCTCCACAACCTTTTGTACCATAAAGTGTCTCATCCTCATAACCTTTACCAAACTCAAACCACCTAATCAAAGACGAACTCTGTCTCTATGTAAAACCTCAAATAGGTGTCTTCTCAAAAGTGACACGTGGTCTTTCCAGTTTATACTGAATATCAGGACACAAGTTATCACACACATAACTTATAACTTTTACGAATACAAGTACTCCACCTGAAGGCATCATTTTGGCCATAGGTAATACTCTTGCCCAAAGGCGATCCTTCTACCTTAAGGCGATACTCTCAGCTGAAGGCGTTATATAAAATGAAATCATTACATAAATCTCTAGGAAGAACAATCCTAGAAAATATGATAAGTAAATAACATACTTCTTACGCATAATTATATATATGAAAATTCCTCTCACCTCAATGACTCATATAGAGTCGCATCCCTTCAATGATTGAGGCAAACCCATAGTTCTATAGGTTCATAAAATACTTATTCAGCATTCCTCCATAGCTCAGAAGTGCAATGAAATATCATTTTAGTAACTCTGCTCAGTCAAAAAGATATTACTATACTATGCTTTAGAATCAAGTATGAAATATAACAAGTCCAATATCTTCTCATTCCTCAAGTTCTTTCAGTAAAATGAATCACTTCAACAAAGAAGATCTAGATACTAACTTAAATTTTATTTCTAGTACATAGATAATTTTAATACGTGAAGCTTACACCAAATGTAGCTTTAGGTACAAACAAAAGAAAAATAAATTAAGGACGAGGAGGCTTTTGAAATGTAAAAGGTGCTCCAGGTCTAGAAGAGGAAGGTGCTTCAGACCTTAAGGAGGAAGCTAATCGTTGCAGCCTAGAAAGAGTTTCTGGAGGAAGCGCCTGAGAAATTTGGCGAAGAGCATAAGTCACTCCGTTCATACAGTCAATACACCTTGCTTGTTGGTCACGCAAATTTTGAGTTGCAAACATTGAATGTCTATCAACTCGATTAGCCAATTCCCCGAAACGACGGTTTATCAGTTTCTCTTGGTTTTCAAAGAGACGACTTATTAGTCGCTTCTGGTCCTCTATCTTGTATTCCAGGCTCTCTATCTTACGTTCCAGGAATGCAAGCTTATTTTCTGAGGATGTTGCAGTACTGTCCTCCTCCAACTCTATTACATCCCTCTTTCTCTTCTTAATTTCTAGTGACCTGTCTACAGGTCTCTTCCCTTTGTTGTTTCCGAGACTTAGATTTAAATCAAGCTCTACATTGCCAGTCTCAAAATTCAAGTTGAAAGACTTATTATCGGCCATTGCTCTAGGGATCTCAGAAACAACTTCGAATGAGAAAGGAATGGAGATTGAGAAATAGGTATGTAATGAAAGAAGTAGGTTTGCTTGGTGCGATGAGTAGGGTAACGGGCATACAAGATTTATAGACAACCCGAAGCCCCTGGAGCTAAAGCCACCACAACCTACACGCCGCTCGCTATAAGGTTTACAGATCACATACGTCGCAATGCCAGCAATTAATGTCGGACATGCAAGTAAATAGTAAATATAATTTAATGCAATTAACATAAGTCAAAGATTTCCTCAAAAAAAATTTCGGCTAATCTTGACCTTTCTCAAAGTTCTGACTAACTACGCTCTTCAGTCTGAGATTTTCTCCCTCTAACTTGTTTTATTCTGTAATCCTATATCACGATGTCCCTCTATGATCGGGTAGTCTCATATTGGCCGTATCTTAGATTCTAATCGGTGTCTTTACTCTAGACTTACACATAATATATGTATATCAATATATATATTTTAAAACCAAGTTAACTGCTTACGGTCACATGCCTTAAGCATTATCATGATGTAAGGAAATCACTGCCTTTCATTTGCCCACGAGAGCATTATATGTAAGTATATGTAACCATGAAGATATATTATCCTCTACACATTTCATTCTATCCAAGTCATTTTGATTTCTCATTCTCTATGAGTATATGTAGGATCATCACATATTCTCCTTGATCGTAGCCTTCACTCATTATGCATGAATAACATACATACATGTAATTACAACATGATTCAATCTATTATGTATATTATACTCAACTGAAGGCTCTTAAGAACAACACAATAAAACAGAGAAATGCATTTCAGTTCATCATAAAAGCATCCAAGGCAATCTTTAATGGCTCTATCTTCAACTTCTTTGAATTTCGAAAAATGCCAACGGGAGAAATGGAAAAACCGAGTAAAATCGGCCGCAAATCTACCGAATACTGACTTTCGTGGTTTTGGCATTAATGCGACGCATTGTTGGTGTGCACGCCTACCCTAGACTTCTGGCTTCCAGCTTGCAGAAATCCATAGGTTGATCGTGTAGGGGTGCGGTGAAGAGATATCTTCTTTGTCTCTTAGTCCAAATTTTTTTTTTCTATAAAAACCTTCTCATCGTTCTCAGTTACCACACCACAAAGAGTAATAATCTCTGAGCCTACAATCCCCCAGTATTCCTCTCGCCTCATACTCTTACAAAAATTTCTAAATTTTTCCAAATCATGGCCTCAAGGAAGTACATTGATCTCACAGTAGAGGCTAAGGAAGAAGAGCTCGACTTAAACTTAAGTCTTGGCAAAGACAAGGGCAAAAGACCTTTTGAGGGGTCTCCAGAGAAACAGAAGGAGAAGAAAATGAAGAAGATCGAGGAAGCTGAGGAGACTAGCACGGGCCATACCTCGGAGGACAAAATCGCCTGTCTAGAGCAGGAGGTGAAAAATCTGAAAAAGATGATAGGAGACCTGGAGAAGTTAACTAAACGCAATCATGCAGAAATGACTTCAAGAATAGACAGGTTCTTTTATTGGTCTACCCAGTGCTTCTGCAATCAACAACAAAGAAGTGTTGATTGTATGAATGGGATTTACACTACCCTCCGCGACATTGCTATGTCCCTTGCTCCAAGGAATGGTCGAGGGGTGATGATACAATACAACCCTCCTAATCCAAGACCACCTCGCTTTTAGATTACTCATACATGAGTAAACTTCTTCTTTTTTTGCAATGTAATCCTTCAGTTTTTTTGTTTTTAATGCGAGTGGTTTCTTTTATTGGCTGGTACCCTAAAATAATATAGCTACACAAAATCAATCATGAATTCAGCTTATAAAATCCACCATATAAAAATTTGATCCGACAGCAACGGAATCAAAACAAATAATAACCTTTCCTTTACTAAGTTCAAAAGTGTGGCCACATCTGTCTAAAACTAAAACTGAGAACATAATTCCTAAGAAGAGATAAGTCTCGGAGGGAAAGGAAATGGAAACATCCTACAGGACCTTCAGTAGAGCCGTCTCTCTATAATTGTGCCCGGGTTCACAACGATAGAGGAGGTCCCACTAAGGTTACCTTGCTCTGTAATCACTAGGAGACCTAACAACCATTGCTCTGATACCAACTTTGTCACGACCCGTTTTCTGGGCACATGACCGGCACAATGATGAATCTCTCATCACTGTAAGCCTTCCGATAAATATATCAAATTTCCTTATCTGAAAATCATAGATTATCAATTTAAAATACATTATTATACTGACATACAAGCCAAATGTCGAACCCCTGAACTAGATGTCCTAGACGATTACAGAGCAACATAATCTATAACAGAAGAGAGGTCTACCCGACAACGGGAAGGTCCAAAGTGATCTACTCCTCTAGCAGATATTCTTCGATGGCAACCTGATCTGAACAAAAAGGTTGTACAAACAATGTGAGCTTTTAAACTCAATGAGCGAATCGGCCTCGCATTAATAAAATTCAAATACATTACCAGTCATGCAAGCATATCCAAAGGCTCATACTCAACCAATAGACAGAAGATAAAAATTTATCCAATTCAACAAACGTTACTAGTACTCGTCAATGGCAATATATCCCGGAGAGCGCACACAGGCCGGCTCACCAATTATGTATATTTCCGCCATGACGCACAACATCATCCTCTTACATACAAGATAAAAATTCATCCAATTCAACAAACGTTACTAGTACTCGTCAATGGCAATATATCCCGGAGAGCGCACACAGGCCGGCTCACCAATTATGTATATTTCCGCCATGACGCACAACCTCATCCTCTTAGCTAGGGCGCCTCACGGATTTATCACCAATCCGGGCTATATCCCTACTGAGGGAATCGTTGTCTCCACACTCATTGGTCAAGACACCCTGTCAACCGGGTTTTCCGCCTTGCCGTGAGAGGGGGTACTGTCCCGCTCAATCACAATCAATAGCATTTCATATCATAATCAGAAGCTCAATATAATATTCATCCATATAACAGGTATAGTATATAACTATATTATAGATTTATAAACCACATATCAAGATAACAATTAATCTGTTTTTGAAAACATTTAAACTTCACAATCATCATAAGATACTTATTTCATTTTATCCATACTTATGGATTAATTTTCTCATTTAGATTCGTCATTCTAAATCCAATTTCCCCCTATGAATATTGGGAGTGTCCTACGACATACTTTTTATCACCAGTAATGCTAAAACTCTATTAAAACGGGGTCGTTTCACTCACCTGGATTCCGTACGAACATTGCTTCTCTAAGTCATTACAGACAAGAGTTCTCAGGTGAATTTCGGTGTTCTGCTACGGAGATTTTCATGAAAGATTAGAGAAAATACGTCAGGATTGTTTTCGTACAGATACTGTTCATATGTATGGTTACTGTTCATATATACGGTTACTATTCATACAGTTACTATTCATACGTACGATCACTATTCATACGTACGATCACTATTCATACCAGAAATAGAGAATACAATCTGTAAAAGAGTACACCAGGTAAGTTCCCAGGAAAGAGTGGAGGGTCACACTGGACACACTTAAAAACCAGGTCTTTCCTTAGCCAGAACTTTCCTAGACATGTATTCTTCACAGTTTACATTCTATTTCGGTAATCAGAGAATCAAAATAACATATAAACAGCTAAGGACAGTTTTTCTGATGTGGAAGATCAGCCAAGGCCGCAACCACAGAGCATACTTAAGAAATTAACTTCTAAAATTTGAAAGACATAGAAAGGGCATAGTATCCTTACCTAAGCTGAAAAGGAAAGGCCCAAAATCTCAGAGGCCTAGCTTTGGAGTAAGAGAAACTTAAGGAGAGAAGAAGAGAAGTTGAAGGTGTGAGTTTAGAAGTGAAATGGAAGGGCCTATTTATAGCAAAAGTCAAGAGTACTATTTGACACTATGCGCTAATAAAATATTCAATTTACTATTCATGAAAATGACATTTCTAATAATGTAGTTACTGTACACCTCACGCGTACGATCGAAAATTTTTCTGTTATTACTATTGAAAACTTAAAGAGAAAACTATCCTTTCACCTTAAACCTTTAAGTTTCTTTTCAAATCAGTCCTTTCACTTTAGTCCCTGAGGGTATTTTCATACATAAAACGTCATTTTCTCCTACGAATTTCTTCCTAGTTTTCTTTTATGACCAAACCACATCTAGTACTTGACATTTCGATTGTATAAATGAACAGTATCATATACGTAAATAGTATTATACAGGTGAATAGTACCGTATACTGAAATAGTAACAGTAGTTTGTAAACAAATATTTATATTTTATTTTTCTTGGGTATTACATACGAGATGCTTGAAGGTGGGAGAAATGGTCTATGTGCGTTTGATGGCAACCTTGACCGAGAAATGGAGTTTGTGTACTAGATACTCTCTTTTTTTTCAACTATCTTTCCTCTCAATTCTCTCTCCGTTTGTTCCTCTCTCATTTCAATTCTCTTAACTGTCTCTCATGACCAACACACAATGCATGTTTGGCATCACGTTGGAACCACAGTGTAGCGAGCTCACCCACATTTAAAACAATTTGGAGGATTTTCAACTTGTTTGGATTTGTGTTGGCGATGGAGTTGAACCATGTTTCAACCAATGTGCCATTTTGTAGCTTTTGGGTCCATCAAACATGGTTGGGGAGGGTATTTTTTCTCATTTGCCCCTTATTCATGTGTATTGCTGCTCATTATGTGTGCCCGTTGGTCCTTGTTCTGCATATTTATCACCTCCCCTCCTATCTTGCTTGCTTTTTTCGGGTATTTTCCATTGTTCTGGTACGCTAGCTCGTCCCTATAGAATCCTCTGTTTGCCCCTATTTTTTGTGCATTTAACGTGTCTATGCATATGTGGTGGTGTATGTTGTTTTTTGTGGTTGTTTGCCGCATTGAAGCAACTGTGGTCTCAAGCATGGGAGTGGCACTATTGAAGAAGATGAAACAGAGCATACATAGCACCAGGGGAGGGGGAGAGAGGAGAGAGAGAGAGAGAGAGAAGAGAGAAGAAGAGAAGAGGAAGGGAAAAAGGAAAGCTTAAGGAAGAATAGAGTTGTAAATAGTGCAGAATTGAATGAAGACCAAAGTGAATAAAGTAAAAAGTTTATAGGGGTTATTTTAACAAAGAAAAATATGTTCTCAAATTAGGGACCTAGATGAAGTAACATAAGAGTTTATATTAAGCAAAGGATAAAAAAAATTTTAGCTAAGGACCTAAGTAAATAAACTAAAAAGTTTTGGATAAATAGTAAAATTAAAACAAAATTTGGTTTACATTATTAATTCATTTTTTTAAAATAATGGATAGTTTATTTTGTTTAATTTATTAATTTATTTTATTTAAAACTTAAATATAATGGATACTTTGGTTAATTTTGTTTAAAACTTAATTATTAATTAAAAATAATAATTATTTTGTAATTAGCAATTTATTAGCAATTTAATTATAATTATATTTAGCTCAAATTTTTTAAATTAAAAAAATTCTAATAAGTAATTAGTAAACGATTAGTAATATTAGATAAATAAACCAAAAATAATAATTTAATGCCCTTTATCAAAATATTGATATAACTCATTATGTTAGATTTAAATAAATGACAATAAATAATAATAGTACATCAAAAAATAAAATATAAAATTCATGTCTTTTCTAATTATACATTCAAAATCATATTTGCAAATCAACATCCAAACATCATGCTCTTCCCTAAATCATATTTGCTCAAGTTTCTTTCAAACATAAATCATGTTCATTTAAACCTTGGTTTTTTCAAACCACGTTCAATCAAACTTAAGTTACCCAACTCACATTGGCCCACCAAGTTACCAAACACACCTACAGACAAATGGGAAGGGCAGCACATAAAAAACAAACAAGTGAATGAGTGAGATGTGGTTCACTCGCATTTAATAATGTTCAAAAGTTACAGATGGGTTGTGGTGGTTGAAACCATGGTTGGAATAGGAAATTTGGTTAATGCTAATTTGCCGCTTAACCAAAACAAAATGATTTTAGTGCAAACATGATTTGGATTGACGCAAACAGCCTAGTCATATATGCATTAAATTGTGAGTGAGGATTCAATGTCCTATAAAGATAATTATTGTGCTTGTCTTTATAGGGACTATTAAATTTCAGATCCAACAGTTTAAATTTCAAATAATATTTTTGACAAATTTTTTTTAAAAAATTATTAAAATTTAGACTATTAAATCTGAAATCTGATAATTTCTATAAAAATAAGTATAATATTTATCTTTACAAGACAAACATCGAATCCTCACTCCTAAATTGTATAGAGCTCATCAATACCAAGTAACATCCAAATTATTTATTTATTTTTTCAGACATTAAATTGATAGATTTTCCTTCACGGAACGACACACAGTACTCTGAAGTTTTGTGTTGGCTTTCACCCAAAAACAAAGTTGTGTTGCAGACTCAAACGACATATGCAAAGGGTGCCGTTTAAACGAGACATTCCGTAATCGTTGCGTTTGATACCAATACACACCAAAAGCAGGTGGAAATTTGAAATGAGACTGCTACTTTCTTCGTTCTCTTACTCTCTTCTTTCAAACCCTAGAAAAGCTGCTTGCTTCTGCTTTCACAGCATTCCAATGTCCTGGGCCTGCAAAAAGTGCACCTATCTGAATCCTCCGTCGCAAAAGCCAACATGTGAAATCTGCTTGTCCTCGCCTCCTTCCTCGCCGCCTCCTTCTTCATCTTCTTCTCCTCCCAAATGGTCGTGCAAGGCTTGCACTTTCTTGAACCCTTATAAGAACTCTAACTGCGAGGTCTGCGATTCTAGATGCCCTGTTTTGTCGCTATCGAACTTCCAGGATTTGAATGACACCCTCTGCGATGGCGATCTGGATTCTTCTGTAGGGTCCGTCTTTTTCCCTCTGCGACCTTGCAAGAGGAAGACCATGGACCCAATCCAGATCGATGACGATCGTGCTGAATCAGGAGGGTTTCGAGAGGTCAAGGCGTCTAGTAAAGCGATCAATCCCACTGGTAAGGAGTCTGTGTTGATCAAATATTAATGGGTTTATTTGTTTCGTTATATGCAAGAAGTTTTTGGCGGTTTTTTGATGAATAAAGGACAATGGCCGACTCTGGAAAGAAATAAAAATATTGCATGCTTTTGTATTTGGTTTTTTAATGCTGTTTATTTTTTTTTTAATTTATTCAGCATATTCCATTAATTTAGTCTTAATATTATAAAAAATACTGACCGAGTTAGCAGAAGCTAACATGCAAGTTCAACAAACATCATATCTCACACCCAGCTCTCGATTGGGAATGGAATTCCTAATATTACCCTTTAAAGTCAGGACTAAAATGATATATATATATATATATATATATATATATGTAAACATTAGGATCAAATTGTTGTCTATGAACTTTCACGGACAGATTGATGGTAGTGGTACCTGTAAAGAACCAATTGGCTTCTATTTCTATTCCTTTCTGGAGTTTTGTTGGCAATCTTCTTTTTTTCTTGGAGCCTTCATTTTTCTATTTTCAAGTCAATCTTAGTGATGAAGAACGGCGAAAATATATTTGGAATAATATGGTCGTTGACACAGGCATATCAAACATTGGAAGAAACTTAGGTTTTATTATATCTTTGCACTCTCTAATTAGAATGTTAGAAGTGTAAGATTTTTCAATCCAAACATGACCATGAAATATTAGACTACAACAACAACAACAACATAGCCTTATCCCACTAAGTATTAGCTCATTCATTAGGAAATATTAGACTATTTAATTTATTTTGGAATTCTAATCAATGCACCTGGAAACTATTAGCTCATTCATTACACCTAGGAGCTATTAACTTAGTAATTTCACTCTGGGACTTTTTATGTATTTATTTATTTTTCTCTTGGCTCCCTATATAAATTGGTCCTCTGTATGGTTGAAGTAGTTTCCATTAGTGATTTAAATATAAATCGGAGTTTTCTTTTCTCTCTATTTCTCCCTCAACACGAATATATGGCAGAGGATTTAAGTGAAGCTTTCAGTTCAGTGAAGATCTTGAGTTATAATGTTTGGTTCCGGGAAGATTTGGAGCTTCAAAAAAGGATGAAAGCAATAGGTGACCTTATTCAGCAACACTCCCCAGATTTAATCTGTTTTCAGGTCTCCTTAGTTACACTTTCCTGTTTATGTTTTAATGAACCATTGTGCTACAATTTCCGACAATGTTTATTCATCTGAACTTTGGCCACTTTTTTATCAGGAGGTTACTCCAAATATATATGACATTTTTAAGGCATCTTGCTGGTGGAATGTATATCATTGCTCAGTTTCTTGTGACAAGGCTTATTCAAGATCATACTTTTGTATGGTGGTAAGTTTTACATTCCCATCTATATCTTCTACCTGGCTGATGAATCCTGAAGTCGTATTTTATATTCTAGTTATACAAATCGAGGGCTTAATGGTAAGGACTAAGGAGTAATGCTTCACTGATATAAGGGTCATATCATTTTCAGTTAAGCAAACTGCCTGTAAAATCTTTCGTCAGTAAACCCTTTAGCAATTCTATAATGGGAAGAGAACTCTGCATTGCTGAGATTGAGGCTGTAAATGGCAAGCAATTTGTCATTGCCACTAGCCATCTAGAGAGTCCCTCTCCAGCCCCACCAAAATGGGATCAGATGTACAGCAAGGAACGTGTAGAGCAAGCGCACAATGCTATAAATCTTCTTAAGAAGTATCCGAATGTTGTTTTTGGAGGTGACATGAACTGGGACGACAAACTAGATGGTCAGTTTCCTTTGGAGGATGGGTGGATCGACGCGTGGTACCTACTAAGGCCAACGGAAAGTGGATGGACATATGATACAAAGTCAAATCCGATGTTGACAGGCAATCGTACTCTCCAAAAGCGGTTAGATCGATTTATGTGCAGTTTTCGGGATTTTAAGATAAGCAGTATTGACATGATTGGGATGGATGAAATACCTGGTCTGTCATATTACAAAGAGAAGAAAGCAAAAAAAGAGACAAAACAGCTGGTGCTTCCTGTTCTGCCCAGTGATCATTATGGCTTGCTTTTGACAATTTCTAGTAAGTAGTAGTAAGTAATGCTATTCTGTTGAAATGACAATCTCTTGTAAGTAGTAATTTATGCTATTTTGGTGGAAGCAAGCTGGTTTTCTGTGTGCCTGCCGTTTCTAAGGCATGCTTTGCATGCAGTTTTGTATAGAATACAGGCAAATCTCTAGTAGTAAGTAGTGAGAGATGCTGTTTTGGTCAAATTAAGCTGGTTTTCTCTATCTTTTCCAATTGTAAAGCATGCCATGCATCCAGTTTTGTATAGCTTACAGGAAGTATGTAAAGAAGATGTTCTTGACATTGAACTTTTGGAGACAATATTGCAAATTTTGAAATTTCTCTACCATTGCAATGCCTATCCTGAATTCATCGCAAATATTGTATCGCTTGAAACTTGAATATACACATTTTGCTTCCCTAGTAACGGGATATGTGTACTAATTTTGTAAACAGTTTTATTCTCATGCCAAATTGTCCGTAGGTTCTTAAAACAAGTGCTCCTTAATGGGAGCTAGTAAATATGTGATCATTTTTTCTCCTACCCACATTAGCATTAGTTTATTCCCATTTATATATCTATATAATAGACTAAAATAATTCTATTTTAGGACATTAATTACATGAATGTCATTAAATATTATATAATAAAATTAATAAATTAAAATGAAATATTAACTACATGAATTTGAAAAAAATTGTTCTTATTAATCACATCACATTAAATTACATATATTAAAATTAAAAAATTAAAATAAAATATTAAATGAATAGATTATATAAATTACTAAATTCATTTTTATAAATCACTATATTAAATATATTAAGTAAAATTATGGTAAATTCAAATGAAACAATTTCGTAAATGAATTAAGTAAAATTAGGGTCCATTAAATGCATTAAGTAAAATTAAGGTAAATTCATTCTTATGAATCTCATATCTTACCATGGACAATCAAAAAAATCATTGTTCATTAGTGAAGCAACAAAATTTGGAAAAATGAATTTGAAATGGTAAAACAAACCCTTTTAAATGTGATTAGGGTTCTTACTATCAATGCATATTCCTGACATCTCTGAATTTAAATTCCGTGACGATTGCAACTATCATGTAAATTGGAATTTGATTATATAATTGTATTAAAATGAATCTGAAAAAAATTGTTCTTATTAATCACACCACATTAAATTACATATATTAAAATTAATAAATTAAAATAAAATTTAAATGAATAGATTATGTAAATTACTAAATTAATTGTTCTTAAAGGGTTCTTAAATTTAAAAACTAGTTCTTATTTTTGTTCACCACTATAGTTCGCCACGTTGACTGCCACAAGTAAGAACGGTTCTTATACAAAAAGTAATAATAAAATAATCAATTCATAATAAATGTTAATGGAGTTAGTGGATAGTAATAAATGCTAAAGCAGTGGAGAGTTGATTGTGGGATCTATTTGTAGGTTTTTAAGAGATTAACTACTAAAGTAGAGAGTTATTTAAAGTGATGAGGAGTTACTTAAACTGATGTGGCATTATATGACCCACAATAAGAACCAAATTATAGTTCACCATTGTAGATGCTCTTAATCATTACATTAAATGTATTAAGTAAAATTAGGATAAATTCAAATTCGAATGGTAAAGTAATCCTTTTAAAATGTGATTAGGGCTCAACTATCAATACATATTCTGGCATTCATGAATTTAAATTTCGTGAAGATTGCATATGTCATGCAAATTAAAATTTGATTATATAAATTACTAAATTCATTTTTATTATTATTTAATTAATTAAAGGCAAAAATATACTTCATATCCCTTACGTTTACCTCGATTTTTATTCATGCCCATCAACTTTTTTTTGGGTCAGATATGTTCTACATATTTCAAATTTTTTCAAATATGCTTTTCTTTTTTAACACTGTTAGTTAGTTAACGGAGATGCTGATGTGATACATGATATGACAAAAATATTTGCCACGTCATATGATGTGCCTAAAAGAGGACACAATCTGTACCACAAGGAAAATAAAGAGAAGAAAACCAACTCAACTAAATTGATAAGCCTATGGCGCCACAATCAAGCTAAGATGGATAGAATTCGCCACACCCCAGATTAGAGAACGGAATGGGAGTGATAAGAATTCTGAGATTTTCTCGCCACACTAACACAATTGTTAGATAAGAGAAGATAGATGTGCACAAAGCAATCTGAAATATAATTCACTCCAATATGATTATCTTGCCACAAGGGGGCAAGTTCCCTTTTATAGATAACAAAAACCAGCTGCCTCATTAATGCAACCAAAGCCACCTCATTAATGAGCCTACAACAACTATAGTCAACCTATAGCCACCTCTACAACAACTACAGCCTCCCTATAGCCACCTCATTAATGAGCCTACAACTATAGTCAACATACAGCCACCTAGCCTATACCAACTACAGCCACCCTATAACCACCTCATTAATGCAACAACAACAACTACAACCACTTGGAAAGCTAAAAGACAATACAACAACTCTGAAAACATTAAATTACATCAGATTTTATATCCCAAAAAGTCATGCACGAAAATTATTAAAACAATAAGAAAAATCTGTAGTTATTTTAATCTTCAAAGTCCAAGCTTCTAAATTGGCCCAGCCCATCATTGCACACAAGTAAAGAAACCCAAGTCAATCCCATTTGATGCTTCTTGGCCCTTGAACGTGTTATTGGCCCATGTATAGATTCAACCTCTTGTTCTTCAAGGACAGCCTTCATGATCACATCATCTTCCCCTGATTGACAAGGATTTGCCCTCAAATCCAGCTCCATGTTATCTTCCAAATAAGGGGTTATGTCCCTTACATTGAATGTTGCTGAAACACCATAATCTCCTGGGAGATCAATTTTATACGCATTGTCATTTACCTTTGCTAGTACTCGAAAAGGACCATTAGCTCGTGGCATAAGTTTAGACTTCCTTTTGTTTGGAAATCTCTCCTTGCGTAGGTGAATCCAAACAAGATCTCCTGGGCTAAATTGAACATGCTTTCTTTTCTTGTCTACTGACTTTTTATAGGAAGCATTCTTCGTCTCAATTTGCTTCTTTACTGCCTCATGCATTTTCTTCATGAATTCAGCTTTACTTTTGCCATCCAAGCTAAGTTTTTCATTAATTGGAAGAGGTGCCAAATCTGCTGGTGTATTAGGATTAAATCCATACACAACCTCAAATGGAGATTTCTTTGTAGTGCTATGAACACTCCGATTATAAGCAAATTCAACATGCGGCAAGTACTCATCCCAATTCTTCAAGTTTTTACTGATAACACTTCTAAGCAAAGAGGAAAGAGATCTATTTACCACTTCAGTTTGCCCATCAGTTTGAGGATGACAGGTTGTGCTAAATAGCAGCTTTGTTCCAAGCTTCATCCATAATGTCTTCCAAAAATAGCTCAAGAATTTGGCATCACGATCAGAAACAATACTCTTTGGAATGCCATGCAATCTCACAACTTCTTTGAAGAATAAATCAGCAATATGAGAAGCATCATCAGTTTTGTGACATGAAATAAAATGAGACATTTTTGAGAATCTATCAACAACCACCATAACTGAATCTTTTCCCCTTTTTGTTCTGGGTAATCCAAGCACAAAATCCATGCTTAGATCCATCCATGGTTGATCTGGAACAGTCAATGGCATGTACAAGCCATGTGCAGCCTCATTGCTCTTTGCTTTCTTGCAAGCAACACATCTTTCTACAATCCGATGCACATCCTTCATCATATTTGGCCAATAGAAATGCTCTTTCACCATTTCAAATGTCTTCTTTTCACCAAAATGTCCAGCCAGCCCACCTGCATGTGATTCTCTAACAAGCAATTCCCTAATAGAACAATTAGGAATCACAAGTTTCCCAAATCTGAACATATAACCATCATGCCTATAAAACCCTTTAATGGCCATTTTCTCACAAGCTGAATAGATTTTAGCCAGCATAGGATCAAGCAAGTATTGCTCCTTAATAAGTTCAAAGCCCAACAGTTTAGTGTTCAACAGAGAAATCAAAGCATACCTCCGAGATAATGCATCAGCCACAACATTCGTCTCTCCCTTTTTGTATTTGATTACATAGGAGAAAGCTTCCAAATACTCCACCCATTTGGCATGTCTTCTATTCAGCTTCCCTTGCCCCTTCAAATGCTTTAGGGATTCATGATCGGTGTGAATGATGAACTCCTTTGGTAATAAATAATGCTGCCATGTCTCAAGAGCTCGAATTAGTGCAAAGAACTCTTTATCATAGATTGAGTAATTCAGACTTGCTCCACCAAGCTTCTCACTAAAATAAGCAATGGGACACTTATCTTGCATTAAGACAGCTCCAATCCCTACTCCAGATGCATCACATTCAATCTCAAATACCTTTGAAAAATCTGGAAGAGCTAGAATAGGTGCTGAACACAATTTCTCCTTGATTAAGTCAAAACTCTTTTGTGTAGCTTCGGTCCATTTAAACTCACAATTTTTTTTGATGCATGCAGTTAATGGTGCAAGAATAGTGCTAAAATTCTTCACAAATCGTCTATAAAATGAAGCAAGGCCATGAAAACTTCGTACCTCAGAAATACTTTTAGGAATTGGCCACTCCTTGATTGCTTTTATTTTCTCCTCATCCACGTGCACCCCATGTTGAGAGACAACAAAACCAAGGAAAATAACTTGGTCTTGACAGAATTGGCACTTCTTGAAATTGCCAAATAGCTTTTGTTCTCGTAATACTTCAAATACTTGCCTCAAATGCTCTTCATGCTCTTCAGAATTTTTACTATAAACCAAAATGTCATCAAAATAAACGACAACAAACATACCTATAAATTTTCGAAGCACATGGTTCATTAGCCTCATAAAGGTGCTTGGGGCATTGGATAATCCAAATGGCATGACCTTCCATTCATACAGCCCATGTTTTGTCTTAAAGGCTGTCTTCCATTCATCTCCTTCCTTCATACGAATT
Organism: Biancaea sappan; assembly: GCA_037074585.1. Lineage (NCBI taxonomy): Eukaryota > Viridiplantae > Streptophyta > Magnoliopsida > Fabales > Fabaceae > Biancaea > Biancaea sappan. Next base: position 84,382,822 of record CM073490.1, on the reverse strand, counting down.
TGGTGATAACCACTCTTCAAGTCTATCTTTGAAAACACTTTGGAGCCATGTAATTCATCAAGCATGTCATCTAACCTTGGAATGGGATAACGATACTTGACTGTAATCTTGTTAATTGCTCTGCTATCCACACACATCCTCATGGTCCCATCTTTCTTTGGCACCAATAAGGCCGGTACTGAACAAGGACTCATGGACTCCTGCACATATCCTCTTTCCAGCAACTCATTTACTTGACGTTGCAACTCCTTTGCCTCCTCCGGATTCATTCTATAAGCTGGCCTATTTGGTAAGGCAGCTCCTGGTACAAGATCAATTTGGTGCTCAATACCACGAATTGGTGGTAATTCCTTTGGTAGTTCTTCTGGAAATACATCACGAAATTCTTCCAAGAGCCTTTGAATTTGTGGTGGAAGTGATCCCACAATTTCTGGTACTATCTCCTTCAAATGCAATAAAAGAACTAAATTAGAGCTGGATAAAGCTCTCTCAATGTCTCCTTTGTTGGCAAGTAAATTACCCTTCCTTTCAGCTTCCTGTTGATGTATCTTCACTTGTTGAGGACTCAATGGTGCTAACACAATCTTCCTTCCATCTTTCTCAAAGGAATATGTGTTTTTAAACCCATCATGCAAAGCTCTTCTATCATACTGCCATGGTCTTCCCAAGAGCAAATGACTAGCACTCATTGGAACAACATCACATAGTACCTTATCTTTGTAATTTTTCCCAATAGAAAATGGCACAACAGCCTGTTTAGTGACTCTCACAACTCCATCTTCATTTAGCCACTGCAATTTGTAAGGATGAGGGTGTTCAGTTGTTGCTAAATTCAACTTCTCCACCAACGTAGTAGAAGCCACATTTGTGCAGCTCCCTCCATCTATAATTACACCACAAACCTTCTTTTCAACAGTACACCTTGTGTGAAAAATGTTCTCCCTTTGCTCATCACTAGGCTTAGCTTGCAAATTTAGAGCACGCCTTATGACAAGGAGTTCTCCCTCATCAGCATACTCCATGTTTTCCTTATCAGAACATTCTTCCATAACTCCTTCAATGGTTGCCTCATCTTCGCTTACCACTTCTCCATGCGTGTCTTGGATAATCATTACCCTACGGTTTGGACATTCAGATGCGTAATGCCCATGACCAAGACATTTGAAGCACTTTACATCTCTACTCCTTTTAGGAGGTTCTGAATCGGCTCCCTTTTCTTTCCCTTTTGATGAACTTGATGGAAGTTTTGAAGACTCCCTCTTCTCCACCTTTCTTTCTTCTCCTTTAGATGCAACCCATGATGGTGTTGTAGAGAAATTTGTGATTTTGTTTCTAGCTAGCTGTGACATTTGCTTACTAGAAACTCTCTTCCTTTGTCTCTCCACCTTGATTGCAAGTTTAATAACATCCTCTAAGGTTACATAATTTTGTAGTTCCACCAAATCACCAATCTCCCTATGCAAACCACCAATGAACCTTGCAATTGTTTGCTCTTGAGGTTCATTCAGTTCACATCGAATCATTAGCATCTCAAACTCTTTCACATAGTCTTCTACACACATACCTCCTTGTCTCAAAGATTGAAATTTGAAGAAGAGCTCTTGCTTGTAATATTCTGGCACAAATCTTCTTTGCATAAGTCTCTTCATTAGCCTCCAATTTCTGACTTCTTCCTCACCATCTCTCCTCCGTAGGTTCTTCAAATTCTCCCACCATAAATTGGCATAATCTGTGAATTCAAGGGCTGCAAGACGACATTTGGTTGCCTCCGAGTACTCATGGCACTCAAAGACCTTCTCTACACGCTGCACCCACTCCAAAAATTCCTCTGGAGAGCTACTTCCCTTGAAAGTAGGGACCTTCATCTTAATCTTCAATTCTTGCTCTCTTTGTTGCCTCCTTGGTCTTGGAGACCTTTCATCTTCTGTATTGCTTTCTTGGTCCGATTGCTCTTCATTTCTATTTCTTCGCTGCCGATGCCTTGGTTGATGGTTTAGCCTCTCCATTTGTTCTACCAAACGATTCAACTGCTCCATCATTTGTTGTTGAGATCTCTCCATTTGACTGTGAGACCTTTCCAACTTCAGAATTTGAGCTTGCTCTAAAGTAAGCCCCATTGGAATTGGAGGTTCAGAACTGTTTTCTCCAGACATGATCTCTCTCTATAAGTGTTCTACTCTCAAGTTACAAGAGTTTTCCCACACGAAACCACTGCTCTGATACCAATATGATGTGCCTAAAAGAGGACACAATCTGTACCACAAGGAAAATAAAGAGAAGAAAACCAACTCAACTAAATTGATAAGCCTATGGCGCCACAATCAAGCTAAGATGGATAGAATTCGCCACACCCCAGATTAGAGAACGGAATGGGAGTGATAAGAATTCTGAGATTTTCTCGCCACACTAACACAATGGTTAGATAAGAGAAGATAGATGTGCACAAAGCAATCTGAAATATAATTCACTCCAATATGATTATCTTGCCACAAGGGGGCAAGTTCCCTTTTATAGATAACAAAAACCAGCTGCCTCATTAATGCAACCAAAGCCACCTCATTAATGAGCCTACAACAACTATAGTCAACCTATAGCCACCTCTACAACAACTACAGCCTCCCTATAGCCACCTCATTAATGAGCCTACAACTATAGTCAACATACAGCCACCTAGCCTATACCAACTACAGCCACCCTATAACCACCTCATTAATGCAACAACAACAACTACAACCACTTGGAAAGCTAAAAGACAATACAACAACTCTGAAAACATTAAATTACATCAGATTTTATATCCCAAAAAGTCATGCACGAAAATTATTAAAACAATAAGAAAAATCTGTAGTTATTTTAATCTTCAAAGTCCAAGCTTCTAAATTGGCCCAGCCCATCATTGCACACAAGTAAAGAAACCCAAGTCAATCCCATTTGATGCTTCTTGGCCCTTGAACGTGTTATTGGCCCATGTATAGATTCAACCTCTTGTTCTTCAAGGACAGCCTTCATGATCACATCATCATATGTCACGTGGCACCATGCCAGGTGCTACCAACCACATCGTGACACGTGGCACCATATCACGTGCTACCAATTACATCGTGACATGTGGTACTATGACACGTGTCACCAATCAGGACATGACATGTTACACTATGTCACCAATCATGCCGCCACATGTGGCATTATTTTTTTTCAAAATAAAAACATTAAAATTTTATTGGAGAGACTCGAACTCTTGATCTCTATTTAGCGAGAGAAAACACTTACCATCTAACTAAACACAATCTTTATCAAATATACTCAACATTTAATATATAAAGGGGTTATGTTATTATATACAAAAGAAAATTTACACAAATTATTATTATATATTATAAAATAATAACAAATCTTATAATAAAAGAATATATCATTATTTTACATAAATTGTTTTAAATTACAAAAAATTTTAAAAATTTTAATAACAAATCTTGTAATATAAATTTAATTATTATTAAAATATTATTTTATAATATTATAATTTAATTGATTCAACTATAGTCTTATATTTTAAATATTTGTTAGATATACATTAATTATATATTTAAATATATTAATATCTGTAAAATATCAATATCTAAATATTTTTGAAATATACATTAATAATAATTAATGTATATGTCACTGATATAAAAATATTAAAATATCGGACCATGGTAGAACCATTTCAATTAAAATATTACAAAAATATTTTTAATATGTATAATATATTTTTAATAAAAAGAAATTTATATTATAAGTTTGTTATTAAAATTTTTAAACTTTTATGTAATTTAAAATTATTTAAAATGTTGAGTATAACAATATAATCCCTTAATATATTAAATGTTGAGTATATGTGATAAGAGAATGTATTTAGTTAAATGGTAAATGTCTTCTCTTGTCAAATGGAAGTCATAAGGTCGAGTATTTCCAATCAAGTTTCAATGTTTTTATTTGGAAAAAATAATGTCATATGTCACGATGTGAATGGTGTCACGTGTCACGGCATGATTAGTGACACGTGTCATAGTATCACGTGCCATAGCCTAATTGGTAACACGTGTCGTAGTTCCATGTGTCATGATGAAATTGGTGACACGTGTCGCAATTCAATTGGTGCCATGTCATCATCTCCGTTAACCAATTGACGACATTAAAAAAAAGGTATATTTGAAAAAATTTGAAAGATGTAGGACATATTTGACACAAAAAAAAGTTAAGAGGCACGAATGAAAATCGAGATAAACTTTAGGGACGTACAGTATACTTTTGCTTTATTTAAATTATTTAATCAATATTTAATTAATTATGTTTAAAATTCATGTTATATAAATAAAGAATCATTCTAATTGTCATGTATTTCTTTTGTATTTGCATTGTTTATTCTTTTTGTAGAATCAGTTTTCATTCTATTAGTTCTTTTTATATGGCTAAATTTAGTAACGTTACTAATGTTAATACATCAAAGGATGATTAGTGAGGTTATTGACAGTTCCATCATTCTTTTCATATGGCTAAATTGTGTGCATGTGGTTTATGCTTGGATATAATTCACTTGAAGAAGTTAGTAGCATAAAGATAGTTCTACAAGATTCACAGGTGTTTTCTCTACTTTTTCCTTTTATTGTTTTTGTTATCTAAGTATAGCTTTTAGTTCATATATTTTTTCTTTATCAATTCTTTTTCTTCAGGAATCTCGCATTTATACATCTGTCAAGTGGGCTTTTATTAACAAGTTCAAGCACATTATTTTTAAAGATGGTGTGTATATTATTACACAATCCAACATTATTGGTAAGGACAATGGTAATTATTGTATCACCATGCATTGAAGATAAATTTCCAATATTTCTCTAATTTTGGTCGAGTTGAAGATGACATTCTATTATGGGCATGGCTTTTGTTTGCAAATATCTTCATCTCAATATGTTGATCAGAATTATTTGATTGGTTTGTGTCTTCTCTATAAACCCATTATTTTTATTATATACAAATTGATTATTCCCACAATATGAACTCGTAATTGTTCAGCGCAACTTTTGTGTATTTTACAAATGTCATTGGCAAGCTAATTGCTATCGGATTTGTTAAAGATATAAGCAAGAATAGCACGAATAACAAAAAGACGGACATTGAACTGTAAGATTTAGAGTAATTTAGCTAATGTTTTAATATGTACTTTTTTGGCTGTTTATGTTCATTAACTACATTATATCCTTTTAGTGCAATAACGTGATTTGTACTCTATGGAGAAATTTTGCTAATTAGATTGCATCAGCATGGGGTTCTAATGTTAAAGGATCAATTATTGTGGTTGTTCAATGTTATAAAATGATTTTTCAGGTTAATTTCAAAAACTTTATTATTTGTAGTTTAAGTTGATATAAGTTTTTGTGATAACATAAACATAAGATTTTAAAATATTAGGGTCATGACAGATGTCAAATTATTTGAATGCTTCAAGGCTATTTGTCAACCATGATATAGTGGAATGTTTTGATTATGTTTTAAAGTAATATTGTTATTTTATTCTTAATAAGTTATTACTGCTTATCTATATTAATTATTATATCTGTATTTGAAAAAAAAATTCCCATCTACGATTGTAGGTTTAAATTAGATTATGATGTGTTAACTCAAATGCCACGCCAACTTTCTACATAGTCATCTATGCATAATACTAATGAGTTCTGCAAAAATATTCAAAAAGTTTTGTTAGAGGCAAGTAAATTTCATTTTATTTTTTTCTTATTATTAATACATTGATCTCTATTTATATCACTCTTTATAGTAGTGTCAAAACAAGATTAGGCCTAGGGGTCGGCCTGTGACTATCCGTAAATAAACGGTCTTGAGCATCAAATTCTTTTTAATACTTTATAGCAAAGTTGTTATATATATATATATATATATATATATATATATATATATATATATATATATATATATATATGTATATTTATAATAACTCATGATTTTTATATCTGTTTCTTTTTCTATATTTCATTCGTTATTATTGTTTTTACACGTGTATTTTTTTTTTCCGAATCGCTTTTTTCAGTTGGATTATATTTTGCAAATTCTGTTTTTAGTTTTGGTTAACTTTACGTTGTCATTTCAAGAATGAAAAGTATAACGGGATAAAAGATTTTGATATTTGAATATATATCTAAATATGTTAAACATATATTTTTTAGAAACTTTATTTTTATCATATTTGCATGTTTATAAATTATTAATTTAATATATCTATTTTTTTGTTTTTATTTTTTTAGATTTAATCTTTTTTAGCTAGTGATGTTAAGAAACCATTATAAATAAATGAATCAAAATCTTCTACTCTTAGCAAAAGGGAAGAGGAATGTCTTATTCTCAATTTGAAAAGATCAAAGGTCTAAAAAAAGTGACTTTTTTAAAAAAATAGAAAAAAAATACAAATGACTCTTAAACTATTGATCAATGATCTAGATTGAAAAGAACCCTTCTATTTTTAAAGAGAACAAAGGAAGTTTCTCTTTCAGAAAATGAATGTTAGTTGCCATGCATTTGCAATAGCTCCATTTCTTGTTTGTTGAGGTGTTCATATGTGACCAAACAAATTTAATTAAATGACCACAAAATTTATTTATTTTTTGATCAAAACCACTTAAAATTACCTCAATTGAACCAATTTAATCAAACCTTTCTTGTTTTGAATTTAATTAGATGGTTGGCTTTTATAAAAATATTTATCTTCTCACAAAATATTATATAATTTTAAAATTTTTATTTACTTATTTTTAGTCATAAGAATAAATATTTAAATATTTCACTATAATAAAATTCACTCATAGAAGTTAAAAAAAGGGTTGAGAAATATCAACTAAATAAAAGAATCAAACTCCAATCGGTTTAATATCATATAAGCTATTTTGATCAGAAATACTACTGAATATGCACATTGAGTTATATCTACATATTAAAAGAATCAAACAAGAAATAAATGTGCATGAAGTTAAAAAAAAAAGGATATTCAAACGATGCCAGGTTCCTTATGAATTCTAAAGGGTTGCTGAATCATAGGTAATCAAGGTTCATTATTATAACTGTATTCGACAAGACAGCTTATAGTTTATAAATTAGTTTATAAATTCGTTAAAAGTGTTTGATAAATGAGCTTATTTTAATAACTTTTAACTTATTCTAGTAAACTACTTTAAATAACTTATTATTTAAAGTTTTTTGTTTCTATTTTATCTTTATTATTTTTTTAAAATACTTATTATACTTTTTACTTTATTATATCTTATTTACTCATCTTTTATTATATTTATATTTATATATAATATATTATACATGTATAATATTATATATATATATATATATATAATATGATAAACACATATAAAAATGTTATAAATATAATAAAATATGTAAATATATTTTATTATATATAATAAGATATAATATATCAATATATATTTTTAATAAATTTTATATCTATAATAATTTAAATTCATTTAATTAAAAAATAATATATTTATTTATATTTTTTTGAAATTAAAAAATATATGTTACTTTATGTCATTTTACACTTTTCACTTACTTTAACAGCTATTTTTACCGAACACTTTTAATTCAATAAGCTAGCTAATTTTACCGAATAAAGCTTATGTCAATTTTTTCTTTCTCATCTTTTAAAAATATTAAAAAAGGCCAAAATTACAATTTCATCTTTCATCTTTATTTTAGGTTTTATTTTAATTCTCCAGATATTTTATATTAATTCTCTATATTATAAATTTACAATGTTTTGATTATTGTCATCAAAACTATTAGTTACTTTAACAAAGTTCATATTTCATCATTTTAATGTTGTCATAGTATATTTACTTGTAAGTTGATTATATACAAAAAAATAGTAATATAAAGTGCTAATTTTGTTAAAATAGCTAATGATTTGGACTGAAAATAATCGAAATAATATGAATTTGTAAGATAAATGACTAATGCGAAATATTTGAAATATAGAGGACTAAAATGAAATTTAAAATAAATATAAAACATCAAAATATTATTTTTGCTTAAGAGGGAGGCAGAATGCGGTGAGCGTGGATCGAACACGCGACCTTCAGATCTTCAGTCTGACGCTCTCCCAACTGAGCTATCCCCGCAAGATGTTGTAGACTTCGACTTTATATTACAACTTGATCTATTGCATATGAAACTATAACAAATGAAAATTAAAAAAAAAAATAATGACAGAGAAGAATAAATGGCTGAAATGGAAGCATAATGGCAATGGTTTTCAACTTGGTTCAGAGCTAAGCTTTCTGGATGGCTCAAGTCAATTCACTTGTCTGTCAGCATTAAAGTCAAGTTCTCGTGAGTTTGAGAGCAAAAATAATTGTGAAAAAAAAATTAAAAGATTAAAATAATAAAATTAATATTTAAAAGATTAAATTAAAAAACTATTTTTTCAGAGATTAAATTGTCAATATGCTATTTTATTTGATTTTGAGGTTTTCTGAAGATTGGTCTTCTAAATTATATGATATTATATATATAGAATAAAATATAATAAGATACAACAAAAAATCATAGAAAATTTGACCTCTCAAAATGTTAAATTTTTTTTACCATTAGATCACCTTATGATCTATATATATTATAATAAAAAAATATTTTATATATATCAAAAGTTGATTCAAAGGTAAAAAAATCATTCTCTTCAAAATTTGAATTCTCTTTTAATTCATCTAATAAAATACTACAAAAAACAATTGAAATACATGTCGTAGTTGAAAAGTATGAAAACAATTAATTTTGTGTTTCGTTAGATAAAAAAATTAATTTATAACTTATTTGATTAATTTTTTTTTATAATTTTGGAATACTAATCGGTGCAAAGTCAATTTCTCGTTTTGAATACAAGTTTCAGAATGGAAGGGTAAGATTCAAAAAGAAAAAGTCTATTTGAACGAAACTATTTGAAAAAAAAAAATGAGACGATTTGTGAGAAAAGAGACGATCTTGAATAAAACATCATAACCAATTTGGCCTCTAATGATTTAAAAGAAAGAATGAGACCATTACGACATTTAAAACGTTAATTCAGGGTCCCTCTTGCGATCTAAATGAAAATATTAAAAAAGAAAAAGAAAAAATAGGATTGGAATTTTTATTAGGTAATTCAGTCTCCTTACTTTCCTGCTAATTTGCCTTGTATTTCAAATTATAACCAAAAAATAAAATTGATGATGTGATGCTATGTCGGTTGGTGAATAAAATTGATGTAACATAGATTTAATGTTATGTGTGTTGTTGACTAATATTTGATTAACACTAAGACTATTCTTCAGATTTTTGGAATTGATAAGAACTAAAATTATGATTTTTAAATTATAAAGATTAAATTTAGTGTTAGGTGAAAGAATAGAGACCATAAATATATTTCAACCTTTAAAATTTAATAATAAAAAAAGATTAAATTGAGATATAAATATAATTTTTTAAAAATTAAATTAAAATATTAATAAAGACATTATTTTATCTCTAAATTTTGATTCAAGTTTTAAATTGTTCTTGAATTTTATTTTGAATTAATTTTGTCTCATATTTTTTAATTAATTTTTAATTTTATCTTTGAAATCAACACCACTTACATTATTAATAACAAATACTGATTTGACCACATGTTAGGTCAATTAGTTTAATAAAACATATTACACATCAAATATTTTTTTTAAAATAATAAAATTATCCTCCCTTTTTTACTTTATCATTTTTATTCCATTGAATAATGTTCATGTGATCTTTTAAGATCTAATTAAAACAACCAAAACATTTTGAGAATTTACCTTAATACTATGATCATGGGCCAAAAAATCTCAACCTGGAAAAAAATTGAAAATGGGTCGAAGAGAGAGATTAGATGAGGAGGCGAGGATCTGAAGTACAGTTATATAAAATGAGTCACATGGGACAAGAGCAAGAGAACAGAGTTCTGTTCAACCTCACTGTGCGACGCTGCATTCTCCTATCTCGAAAAAATATATTGGATTTGAGGAAGAAGACGAAAGAGTACATAACATACATCAAAAGAATAGGGAGCTTAGGGAACTGTACACACACACAACTTAAAATAAGCAAGAAGGTAATCATATTTCTTTATATATTTGTTATCAAAATTTTTAATTAGAATATGATAAATAATACAAACTATATTTTTATAAAAGAACTTGATAATAAAAATATAAAAAAAATTATATAAATATTCTCCTTCTAGAAAAGTTTGAAAAAAAAAACCAGTAGGTTTAAAATTTTTTCAAGCCCAGCTCCAGCCTGAACCCGAATTCACAAGTTATCATTTAAAAAATCTAACAATTTTTGTAGCGGGCCCGCCCGTAATAAACTCTATAAAGAATTAGGGACCAGTAGTGTTTTTTTTCCGCTATTTTCATGTGACCGAAGACACAGGATAAGGTTCATTCCAGCATACCTCCTTCCAAGAATCCCTCCAACAAAGTCAAGTATTTTATAAAAAAAATTTTGACCAAATATTCTTTTAACCTATTAAAACATTAGATCCAATAAGCAGAGACTCCTCCAACACTTGCCGAAGGGAATCCCTTTCCCCAAAGACCCAAGACATTGCATTTATTGCCTGTTGAGGATTCTTGTCACCGTCCTCTGTATTTCACGCGATGACCCTCCCTATCCTCCCACACTCTCCTCGCTGCTGACACCTCAGGGTTTAGAAGGGAGAATACGTGAATCCAAATTTCATTTTCCTTCTCTCTTCTCAAACACATGTCGATGCTCTTTCTCTTCCTTCACTCTCTTCCTTCTCTAACAGATCTAAAAACACAGACACAAATGGCTCATATTGCACATAGAGCCAGTCCTATGTGACCTCCTTCTTCACTTCACAGATCTACCCATTTCTATATGTTTTCTGGTGTGGAATAAGAAAGTGCGTGTGTTCAAAATGAGAGCTTTCATTAGTGTTCTTTCTTCCCTCATTCTTCTGCTTCTCTTTCTTCTTCGTGGGGTTAAGTGTGAAGACCCATATAGGTTCTTTACTTGGGGAAGGTCACCTATGGTGACATTTACCCTCTTGGTGTTAAGCAACAGGTGCTTCATCTGTGTTCTGCACTCACTTTTCGTTTTGTTTTCTTCACTGGGTATTATTGGGATTCAAACAATGTGGCCATATCGATGTCTTTTTTGCAGGGGATCTTGATTAATGGGCAGTTTCCTGGGCCTCAGATTGATGCTATTACAAATGATAACTTGGTCATCAATGTGTTCGACTATCTCAGAGAACCACTTTTCATTTCTTGGTAAATTCTTGTATCTTCTTCTCCTCCTCCTCCTTCTTTCTTTCTTTCTTTCTTTTTCTCTGCATTGTTTTAGGTAAAAATGTGAAAGGATTTGTAATTTTCAGTAGATCAGGAATAAATAATAATAATAATATATTATTTATATATAAAATATAATAAAATATATAAATATATATTTTTAATGAATTTTATATATATAATAATTTAAATTAGTTTAATTAAAAACAAAAATGATATATTTATTTATATTATTTTAAAATTAAAAAATATGTCATTTTATACTTTTCAATTAATTCAACAATTATTTTTATCGAACACTTCTAATTTAATAAGCTAACTTATAAATTATAAACTAAAAATTAGTTTATAAGCTATCAGCTAATTTATAAATTAATTCTATCGAACAGAGCTTTTATTTTCTCTACATTGTTTTAGAGAAAAATGTGAAAGGCACTGTGAATTTTCAGTGGTTCAGGAATAGATTTTTAATGTCAAATATTAGGCTTGAACTCTTAACTTTAAAAAACTATTTTTTTTTCATTTAGTTTTTAATTGCGATATCTTTCTTTCTATTATGGATCCTTGTATGTCAAATTTGATAGATGGCGAGTTTCTAGTGGAAAAGAATAGAGTCAAACGCTATTCTTTGTAAATTATTTAAGCAAATGTTATGTTTTGAGTCAAATCAAGATTTTTTTTTTATTAAATTCGTTAGAAGCTCAGCTGAGCTTCAGGCGGATTTTTTTTTTTTACTTTAATTTAGGCCAAGCTTTAGTCAAATAATTTTTTTTTCAAAATTCTAATTGAAGCTCAACTTTAGAGAAGAAAAAATATATATATCAGCGTGGATTCCTATCAGTAGAGATTCTCACATGCTGCTCGTTCGTATGTGAGTGTGTGTAAATGTGGGGAAGGGTTTAGGGCCTCTCCAATAAGTAAAAGTATGGGCTATTCCATACTTTTGCATGGATCGTCCGATTAAACTCATGGATTGGCCCAGATCGTGTGAGATCGTAAAGTGTCTAGGCTGTTGGATCCATCCAATGGCCTAGATCACGTTTGCCCAATAAGTAATTTTTTTTAATTTAATTTTTCACCAAGAATTTTTTTGTTTATTCACCTAAGTTTCTATATAAGATTTTTTTTGTCTTGTGCTTGATTTAAGATCGTATTTAATTTCATCTAGATTCTTCGTTCTAGAATATATTTTATTTTGAATTTAAATCAACCCTTGTAAACTTTTAAATTTATTTAGTTTAGTCTCTATCATGCATGTATTACGTCCAACTCTCGATTTTGATTTTCAAACCAATATAGAACTTCATTCTAAATGTTTTTAGAACATTTTCGGTCATTTCCATCTTAGAGCAAGGTAAATCATGAATTAAAATTGAGATTTTGGAAAATTTCAAGCTTCCACGTTTTCCTCACGTCGTTTTGCCTCTATTATGTATTTTTTTCTTCTGGTTTTTCCCTCAGTTTTGGTCTTCGTCTTAGCCCTTAAGCTTGAATTAACTTAAACTATATGTATTAAATTAGTTCTAACCATAAAAAGATGAAGGCATGAAAGAAAAACTCACTTTCATGGGTTACTCTGTTTTTATTTTTTTGGGTTCACTTTCTCCTCTCGATTCAAGCTTGGATTACAACTAGGCTTCACTCTTTCAACCACTTAATCTCAACTGCCATAAAAATGTCATGAGAAGATGTAAATTCATGACATAACTACCATAAAAATTCCACATCCCTCACCCAAAATAAAATCTTTTATTAGTCCACTATATATATATATATAAAACTCCAGTGTGTGTGTGTATATATATATATATATATATATATATATATATATATATATATATATATATATATTCAGCAGCCTCAATATGTCCATGCTAGCGACAGATGAGTAGAGGCGAAGCACCAAAAATGTGTTGACCTTGACGATGAATACAAAGTTTTTCTTTCATGCCTTCATCTTTTTATGGTTAGAAATAATTGAATACACCTAGTTTAAATTAATTCAAACTTAGGGCTTAAGAAGAAGACCAAAACCGAGGGATAAATCAGGAAAAAAAATATACAACAGAGGCAAAATGACATGAGGAAAACATAGAGGCTTGAAAATTTTCAAAAACTCAGTCTTAATTCATGGTTTACCTTGCTTTGGGATGGAATGATTGAAAATATTCTAAAAATATCTAGGATGAAATTTTGGATTGGTTTGAAAATCAAAACTGAGAGTTGGATGTGATACATGTATGACAGAGACTAAACTGAATAAACTCAGTTTACAGGGATCAATTTAAATTCAAAACAAAATATATTCGAGAACAAAAAATCTACATAAAGTTAAAGATGATTTTAAATCAAGCAAAAGATAAAAGAAAAAAAATCTTAGATCTGAACTTAGGTGAATAAATAGAAAAGTTCTTGGTAAAAAATGAAATTAAAAAAATCGTTCAACGGCCCAAACACTTGAGATATATCGCATGATCTGGGCCGTTAGTGGATTCAATTGGACAACCTACACAAAAGTATAGGAGAGTCCTATACTTTTGTTTAATAGAGAGGCCTCGAATCCGTGGGAAAGGGGAGGTGGTTGAGAAGTGGGTGGGGTGTAAATGAGAGGTTGTGTGTGTATTAATACCTCTATGGGGTGGGAAACTTCTATTCATCTAAGAAGAAGAGAAAGAGCTCTGTGAGAAGGTGAGAAGGAAGAGAGATTTGAGAGTAAAGAAATATCTTCAAGAAGGTTAGTATGCTTAAATTAGTTTGATTAAACATAAATTAATATGTCTTATGTTTAGATTTGTATAGTTAAATTGGTATATTAAATTTTAAAACCTAGATTAGTATGCTTTATGGTTATATTAGTATGATTAAAATTTAATATGTAAATTAGTGTGCTTTATGATTAGATTAGTATTCTTAATTTAATACAATTAAATTTTAAAATGTAGATTTGTATGCTTCATGATTAAATTAGTATGTTTAAATTTTGATGCTTAGATATTATGTGGTATTTTAATTTTTATGGTTATATTTAGCTCTGTTATTTTTTTTAATGATTAGATATTATATGACATTATCTTTAGATAACTAAAAGAATGAAAGGATAATTTTTGTAAAAATTAATTGATTTTAAAAATTGAAATTTTTTTTCAAAAATATTATTATGTGACATTATCTTTCATTGATTTTGCATGATATAATTGAAAAAGAAATTTAATTGAAAGAAGTATAATTTTATTGGAAAGAAATTTTAAAAATACTATTATTTATTATGTAAAATAATAAATTGAGATATGAAATCTTTAAGTAATTAAAAAAATTAAAATGAATTAATACAGGGGAATTTGGATTTAAAGGTGAAAAAAAGAAAGATAATGAAAACTGAAAAGTCTCTGCCTTTATGGTGTGCAGATCCCATGTCACGATTTTAACCGTTGTTAAAAAAGTGTTTTTTTACAACACTTTTAGCATCGATTTTAACCGTTGCTAAAACCTAAGGACAAGTGTGGGATACGGTCTCGCCTTTATGGTGTATTGCTTTGTCTCATGTCTGTGGCTTCTCTGACTTTTGAAGTAGATCAAGTGAAGCTATTGTTTTTCTATAGATCTGTTAAAATGGGTTCGACCTTGCATTAGCTAGCCAGCATAGAACTGGGCCTAAATGACACAACCTATGTAACTCGTGGGCTACCTGTTTAGCCCGCAATATTTTTTTTTAATGTATATGAAACGACGTCATCTCTTCCCTGTATGTGTGTATGTTGTATATAAGCATCTCCATTCTCCATCTCTCTCGTTAGTCTTCCTCTTTCTCAAATCAGCAAATTCCTAAATCCCTTAGTCGAGCGTCGTTCACTCACGCTCACACATCATCTGAGTCTGCCAATCTGGAATCTCACCAGTCTTCACACAAACGACGGCTGATAGCAGCAAGGGAAGGTTGTCGTTTACTCACACTCACACATCATCTGAAGCTGGAATCTAGCCAATCTTCAGTCTTCACGTAGACGACGGTTGACAGCGACAATTGCCCTCGGTGGCATGAATTGATGTCGAAGCTCGAACTGCCTTCTTGCTTCAACTTCTTTAGTTCTTCTTACTGCGTGTGTCCCGTGTTCGTCCCCCATTATAGCTTCTTCACTTTTTCGGTAGTGGCGTTAGGTAAGGGTTGTTGATTGTTTCTAATTTTTGTGCCGGTCATGGTTGTGAAGCGAAAGTTCTTGTTGCTATTGAGAAATGGGGACAAAACATGTAGGTTTCTATTTTGTTTGCACTTTTTTTGGTAAAATTTATATGAATCTGGAACCCTTTAGGATACAATTTTAGATGGTCAACTTACATGTGTTTTTATTGTTGAATTTGCATGCTTGGTCAACATATTGATCTTAAAGCATTAAATAATTGGTTGAAGTTTGTTTTATAATTGATTTAAGTGTTGGTTTTCAATTTTTGAAGTCAATTTTCTGGTGGCAGTGGCATTTGAAATTTGTTATGAGCATTTAAGGGGAGAAAAACTTGTGAGTTGGCGGGCTAGCCCGTATAGTCTGCCAACCCGCAGTATGTGAGCCGGGCCTGACATTTTTCAACCCGTTTAAAAATGGGTTAGCCCGACCCAGCTCATTTTTTGAGAAAATTTAGATGGGCCAGCTCGAACCGTATTGACAGGTCTATTTTCCTATATTTAGTAGCTACTATTTGATGATTGGTTAAGAGCTCCATGTGTTAATTAAACAAATTGTTATATAAGCTATAAGGGGCAATTTGAAAACAGAACATAATCATGTATTATATATAGGCTAGATTTCCCCTTTTTACCACTTTGATCAAATTGGTTGTGGTTACATTTATTTCTTTTAAAATTTGATTAAATTTTATCACTTATTTTTAATTCAAAAAATTACATTTTTCTATTCTTTAATTTATTTTTGTTATCTAAAATTAAATTTTCATACACTATATGATTCTTTCAAAATTAAAAGAGTAAATTACTGTTTTAGTCTCGAAAAGGCTATTTTTTTCAGTCTAGTTTATAAAAGATTACATTTTGATACACTGCATGAGAATATTTGATTGCTTAAGAGCTCAATGTGTTAAACAAATCTTTATATAGGTTAGATTTCCCCTTTTTGCTACTTTGATTAGTGGTTATTTCGCATATTTAACACAATAAATTACATTTATTTCTTTTAAAATTTGATTAAATTTTATCACTTATATTTAATTTTAAAAATTGCAATTTTCTCTTCTTTAATTTATTTTTGCTATTTAAATTTACATTTTCATACACTATATGCTTCTTTCAAAATTGAAAGAGTAAATTACTAATTTAGTCTCTAAAAAACTATAGTTTTTTTAATTTAGTCCATAAAAAATTACATTTGTTACAATTTTTTTTGTTGCTAAATCACAAAATTCTAAATCAAACTTTATTTATGCGAAGTTGTTTTGTGCATTTTATTTCTCAAACCTTATTATATTACTCATTTTTCTGTTCTACATTGCAAGTAGTATAAGGGAAAAAGACCGAGACCCTTGGGCTAGACCGAGACCGCCCGTAAATGGGCGGTCTTGGACTGACCAATTTAGGCCCGTTTACGGGCCTAAACGGGCTTTCCCTCTTTTTTTTTTTTAAAAAAATTGTTTTTAAAAAAATACATCATTTAGTATAAATAATCTCACTTTATAACATTTCTATATTTTCTAACCTTATTTTCAATAAATATAATAAATTTGGATATAAAAACTTTTGTAATTTTTTAAAAATGAATATAAAATTTTCAAATTTAAATATAATATAATTAATTTTGAAAGAAAATATGAAAAATTAAGGTTATTAGTTATTTAAAAATATTAAAGAATTAATATTTTACATGTATAAATTCTATTTTAAAAAACATTATTATTTTTTTACTAAAAAAATTTAAAATCATATTATTTTAATATTAAAAAATTATTTAAAAAAAAGAGTGGCCCGCAAGCCAAGCAGGTAGTCTTAGGATAAGTGTTGAGGACCGTGGTCCTAAACAGGTTGGCCTGTTTAGGACCGTTTAGCCTTGGCTTGGATTGGGCCAGCCCGTTTAACAGTGCTAATTGTATGTGAAGGAGTTAGTCTCCTCCCTTGCCTTTCATCCTTTAGTCTCCCTTTCGTAAATATTATCTTCCTAAGGGCCTCTCTTTACCACTTGTGGCCCCAACTATAGGGTCACACCCTCGACCATGTAGTATAAGAGCCAGAAAGAGAATTATGGGTGTAAGAAATGAATTTAAGTTTAAATTTATTATGAATAAGCTTTTGATTTCTAGTGTAAGCTTTCTTCTCTTCAATATGATATTGTTTGGAAAGGCCCTTAGAGAAGAAAGCTTCCATCCCCATCTCTTTGTAAGCTAAAACTTAGTGTTTAGGGTTTAGAATAAATAGATAAATTGGTCCCCAAAAAATATATTTTTTGTTTAGTCTTTGAAATTTAAATATTGAATGAGTCAATAATTAGTTCTTTTAAGTTACAAACTTAGTACAAATTTGTTCTTGTATGTTTACTTATTTATTAGGTAGTGACTTAATTAATAACAGTATTTAATAAATTCATAACATTCAATGACTAATAGCATAGTTTTGAAGTTTTTGAAATTAAGCAATCAACTCATGTATCTTTTAGGGGCTAGATTGTTAACATAAATTATATGTATCTCTATTGAATCATGTCAAAAAAATGATTAGATTTGGAAGTGGGCAGTGGACACCTGCAAGTAGAGATGGATACAACTTGAGAGACACTATGGCTAGATGCGCCACTCAACTCAAGTAAAAATTACAATAAATTATTAATTTAGTTCTTAAAGATTATAATTATTTTAATTTATTTTTAAAAAATTATATTATTTTAATTTCGTCTCTATATACAATTACTTTTGGTAATGAAAATTTGAAATTTGACAATGGAAAAATTTGCAATTCAGGAACAAAAAATTCAAGTTAAGACAAATGTAATATTTCAATGATTGAATTGAGATAGTTGATTTTTCACTAACCAAATTAAGACAATGTTAACTTTTAGGGACTAAATCAACATTTGACTCTAAAAATTATTACTTAGTCTCAAAAGATAAGTCTCAAATGAGTTAGTACTCATAAATTATGAATTTATAACAAATTAATATTTAATCAATTTTGAGAAACTAACCCATCAATAACATTCAAAGATTAAAATGTAGAGTTAAAATTTGAATAATTAATTAGCGATCTATGTATCTTTCAGAGACTAACTTGTTAATATATATATATATATAGCCATTTATTTGTATAAAGTACTGAAGTTTGCTTTGCACTACAGTATAATATCCATTGTAATGGCGGGTTGTTATTGTTCCAAATGAACTCAGGTGTATCCTAGGTCATGGATAGCAATCTACATGGCACTAGACAACATGGGAATGTGAAACATAAGGTCCGAGGAATGGGCAAGGCAGTAAAGTTCTGATTTCTTTATAGCAAAATCTATACTTAAATATCTTTATCTGACAATTTAATAAAAGACACTTAAATATTTAACTATAAGTATATACCAAGAAGGAGCATGGTCATAAGAATATGAACCAAGAGATCATAAGATTAGATCTAAGAAGGTGCTGTCAATGGAACATTGTTGGAAAATCATATAAGGACAGTGTTGAAAAATTATGCTAGGACCAGAATAAAAGTCCACAACAAGGGCACAACAATAGGTCGCTGTCTCTTATTACAGAAAACCAATTCTTATATGATTATGGGTTTTTACCTAGTCTCACTGTCAACAATCACTTAGATCTATTCATATAATATTTTACTCTTATTCCTATGACTACACCCTATGATGGATATTTTTTGGATATTTTTTGATGCACAGGATCCTTATAAAGAGGCCAATGCAGAGCATACTAAAATGTTTAAGTGGCTCCAATCATGGCACTCATATAACAGACTTCAGAAGAAGAGAATTTAGAGAGAGGACATGATGGATATTGATAGATGAACTTGTTCTGTACATTACAAGAGAAGAAGCCCCTATATACAAGAGGAGGTTGGGGTAAATAGACAAACAAACTATAGAGCTATCACATGGCTGACTCAGACATCTAGCCAATAGCCCTTACAACAATTGAAATAAAAGATATACACGGCACTGCCACTCACACAAAACAACAAACCATAAAGCATAGGCTAAAGACACACTAAGATAGCTTTAAATAAAGTAGTTACAGGAGTGATGAGTTGTAAAGGTAAGCTGCCCTTAATCCTGATCTTTGTGCAACATGCATTCATGTGAAGGAGAGAGGTTGAGACACGGATCTTCATCAGAAGTGGAATCCTGTCATCTTTCTTTTTCTTTTTGAGGTCCGAATCACTTTCGAGGTCATATGGGTCTTGTGAGTCTTTGAATGGTGATTCATACTCATAAATCTTTCTATTGTACTCAAGCTCTTCTTCAGTGGGAGAACATGAATAGTTGTGAGGGCCATGTTGAGGACAAAAGAATTGTCTCTGAGGCTTTTGTGATGAGTTTGGGCCTTCTTCATGTTGTTTGGCTTGAAGAGTTGGAAAAGGATCTAGACATATATTAATGTACATAGGAGTGTCTAGAACATCAAACTCTGGGAGTCTAGGTTCTCCATGGATGAACTCACCAGGGAATGGACCTAGTGAAGAACATAGAGTTTTTTTAAGATAATAATTATTACACTCTTTAAGGAATCCTCTTAATGCTGGTAGAATGGTAAGTTTGTTATCTGAATAGGTTAAAGATGTATGATATTCATAAGCATGATTCTTGGAGAAGAGAAACATAGAAGGTCCCATTTGGTATGGCTTATGGATGATGAAAATTGAACTGATGTTCTTTTCATTCTTTTTGGGAATTTCCCAAATCTTTAGGTGGGTAATGATCCTTCGAAGTTTATTTCTCTGCCATATCAGAGGACTATACCATTCTAGGACTGTTTAGACAAGGGAATCTTTAATATTTGTGTAGTTCAAATGACAATAGATTTCCAGAGGATGAAGCTCGATAGCAACAGTGTAAAGGACTAAAAGGCACCAAATGTACCACATGTGATTTTCTTCCATTGAAGGAAAGATTTTTGTAAGTGTGAGATAAGGAGTGTTGGCGTCAAAATAAATTGGCTGATTGGACAAGGGTGTTTTTGAGGGACATATGTAGGTAGTAGAGCCTTTTTGGCGAGCTCTTGAACTTCTGTTGGTTTGGTAGGGATTTGAACTTTTGGAGGAAAATACTTTGTCTGATTTGCATTTGTAGTAATGGGAGGTAGAATTGGAGAAGCCATTAGGATAGCAGAGAAGAGAGAAAAGATTCTTTGAGGAGTGAGGAGATGGATTGGCTTTGTTCTAGAAAGAAGATTAGCTGTTATGTTGTGCTTTCCCTTGATGTGCTGGACTGTGAATTTATAGCGGGAAAATCAGTCTTTCCATCTTAAAAGCTGTGGTTTTTGTAGCCTCTTGTTTCTGAATTCTAGTCTTTTAGGGAAGTACAAATTGTTCATTTGTACCAGAAAGTCAAAAGCTACTATGTAGAATTCAAATTTTTGTATACCACACTTGACAGCTAAGATCTCCTTATAGATCGTATAGTAATGCTTTTCAGAGGATTCGAATTCACCGTTGGCTTAACCACATTAAAAAAAACTTGGTCATTTTTTTCAATCAATATCCCAATAATGGTCACTTGCATCTGTTTGTAGAATCATATGCCTTTTTTTAGGAATCTTAAGCCTTGGAAGATTCAAGGCTATCTTCTTAAGATATCTTACTACTTTTGTTTGATTTGGGCCCTATTGTTCTTTGTTGTTTTTCTTCAGAAGCTTTAACAATTGGCTTGTGTACTGGGCTACCTATGAGATAAAGGATCTGACATAATTGACAATTTCCAAGAATTGTTGGATTTGCTTTTGAGTAAAGTTGTCATCAGGAAATTTGAGCAAATTTTCTGCAATGTATGGGCTAGGTTGGATAAACAGTATGAAATTATGCTATCCAACCTGGCCCACACATTGTAGTAGATTTGCTCAAATTTCCTAATGACAATTTTACTTAAAAGCAAATCCAACAATTCTTGAGAATTGTCAATTATGTTAGATCCTTTATCCCACAAGTAGCCCAGTACACAAGCCAATTGTCAAAGCTTCTGAAGAAAAACAACAAAGAACAATGGGGCCCAAATCAAACATAAGCAGTATGATATCTCAAGAAAATAGCCTTGAATCTTCCACCTCTCAAGATTCTTGACAGAGGGCATAGAATTATGCAAACAGATGCATGTGACCATTATTGGGGAGCAATATTGATTGAAAAAATTGCTCAACAAGTTTTTTTTACTATGGTCATGCTAACGGTGAATTCAAACCTTCTGAAAAGCATTATCATATGATCTATAAGAAGTTCTTAGTTGTCAAATATGATATACGAAAATTTGAATTTCACCTAGTCACTTTTGACTTTTGGTACAAAATGGACAATTTGTCCTTCCCAAAAATACTAGAATTCAAAAACAATATGCTCCTAAAACCACAACTTTTAAGATGGAAAGACTGGTTTTTCTGCTATAAATTCATAGTCTAGCACATTAAGGGAAAACACAACACAATAGTTGATCTTCTTTCTAGAACAAAGCCAATTCATCTCCTCACTCCTCATAGAATCCTTCCTCTCTTCTCTGCTATCTTAATGGCTCCTCCAATTCCACTTCCCATTGCTACAAATGCAAATCAGAGAAAGGATTTTCCGCCAAGATTTCAAGTCCCTACCAATCCAACAGAAGTTCAAGAACTCACCTAAAAAGGCTTGTTCTACTACCTTCACATGTCCTTTAAAAACATTCCCTTGTCCAATCAGCCAACCTATTTTGACACCAATACTCTTACCTTACTTTCAAAAATCTTTCCTTTAATGGAAGAAAATCACATGTTGTACATCTAATGCCTTTCAATCTTTTACATTGTTGCTATCGAGCTTCATCCTTTGGAAATTTATTATCATTTGAATTGCACAAATATTAAAAATTTCCTTATCTAGATAGTTCTAGAATGGTATAGTCCTCTAATGTGGTGGAGAAATAAACTTCAAAGGATTATTACCCACCTGAAGATTTGGGAAGTTCCCAAAAAGAATCAAAAGAACATCAGTTCAATTTTTATCAACCATAAGCCATACCAAATGGGACCTTCCAAGATTCTCTTCTTCAGGAATCATGCTTATGAATATCATACATCTTTAACCTATCTATATAACAAACTTACCATTCTATCAGAATTAAAAAGATTCCTTAAAGAGTGTAATAATTATTATCATAAGGAAACTCTATATTCTTCACTAGGTCCATTCCATGGTGAGTTCATCCTTAGAAAACCTAGACTCCCAGAGTTTGATATTTCAAATACTCCTATGTACATTAATCTGTGTCCAGATCCTTTTTCGACTCCTTAGGCCAAATAACATGAAGAAGGCCCAAGCTCATCACAAAAGCCTCAAAGACAATTCTCTTATCTACAACATGATCCTCACAGTTATTCTTGTCCTCCCACTGAAAAAGAGCTTGAGTAAGACAGAATGATTTGTGAGTATGAATCACTTTTCAAAGACTCACAAGACCCCTGTGAACCCGAAAGTGATTGGGACCTCAACAAGAAAAAGAAAGATGACGGGGATTCCACTTCTGATGAAAGATCTGTGTCTCAACCTCTCTCCTTCACATGATGCATGTTGCACAAAAATTGAGATTAAGGACAACTCACCTTTACAACTCATCACTTATATAACTACTTTATTTAAAGCTACCTCAATGTGTCTTTAGCCTATGCTATTCGGTTTGTTGTTTTCTGTGAGTGGAAGTATTGTGAATATCTTTTATTTCAATAATTGTAAGGCCTATCAGCCAGATGTTTGAGTCAGCCATATGATGGCTCTGTAGTTTGTTTGTTTATTTTCCCCGAGCCTCCACTTGTATATGGAAGCTTTTTCTCTTATAATGGGCAGAACAAGTTCATTTATCAATATCCATCATGTCCTCTCTCTAAATTCTCTTATTCTAAAGTATGTGATACGAATGCCATGACTAGAACTACTCAGGCATATTAGTATGCTCTGCATTTGCCTCTTTATAAGGATCTTGTGCATTAGAGAATAGCTAGAAAAGATCCATCATGGGGTGTAGTCATAGGAATAAGAATAAAAGTTTATATGAGTAGACCTAAGTGATCGTTGACAGTGGGACGAGGTAGAAATTCATAATCATACAAGAATTGGTTTTCTGGAATAAGAGATAGGGACCTATCATTGTGCCCTTAGTGTGGGCTTTTATTCTAGTACAAGAATTGGTTTTCTGGAATAAGAGATAGGGACCTATCGTTGTGCCCTTAGTATGGGCTTTTATTCTGGTCCTAACATAATTTTCCAGCACTCTATCATTAAAGTTTCTTTTTCCCCTGAATTTTGCATGATGCAATCTCTCTCAAATAGCAAAATGATGGGGATTGGTAGAGAAAGTGAGGGGTTATATGACTGACTCTAAAAATGTGAAAGTTTAAATTCTGTTGATTGCCATGATATGACTTTTGTTTGGCATCAAAGGCTTGGCCACTTACCTATTGTAAAATTGAAATTTCTGAATTCCATAGAACAATGTATTTTTTATTCTGAATGTGTTAAGGAATGCACTGTTTGTCCTTTAGCAAAACAATGTATTTCCCTTGAAATAGTCTTCTTTTTTTTTCTGGGAGCCTTCATTTTTCTGTTTTCAAGTCAATCTTAGTGATGAAGAACGGAGAAAAGATATTTGGAATAATATGGTCATTGACATAGGCATATTAAACATCGGAAAAAAAACTTAGGTGTCGTTATATCTTTGCATTTTCCAATTTGAACGTTACAAGTGTAAGATTTTTCAGTCAAAACATGACAAGTGTTAGGAAATGAAAATCTAGGAAATATTAGACTATTTTGTTTATTTTGAACTCTATCTTAATCAATGCACCTGGAAACTATTAGAGCATTCATTATACCTGAAACTATTAAGTTTATGTATTTATTTCTTTTTCAGTTGGCTCCCTATATAAAGGGGTCTTCTGTATGGTTGAAGTAGCCTAGCTTGCATTTAGTGATTTAAAATATAAATCAGAGTTTTCTTTTCTCTCTATTTCTCCCTAAACACGAATATATGGCAGAGGATTTAAGTGAAGCTTTCAGTTCATTGAAGATCTTGAGTTATAATGTTTGGTTCTGGGAAGATTTGGAGCTTCATAAAAGGATGAAAGCAATCGGTGACCTTATTCAACAACACTCCCCAGATTTCAGGTCTCCTTAGTTACACTTTCCTGTTTATGAATTAATGTACCATTGTGTTACAATTTCGAATTATGTTTATTCATCACAACTTTGGCCACTTTTTGATCAGGAGGTTACTCCAAACATATATGACATTTTTAAGGCATTCTACTGGTGGAATGTATATCATTGCTCAGTTTCTTGTGACAAGGCTTATTCAAGATCATACTTTTGTATGGTGGTAAGCTTTACATTCCCATCTATATCTTCTACCTGGCTGATGAATCCTAATGTCCTATTTTATATTCTAGTTATGCAAAATTGAGGGCTTAGATATGGTAAGGACTAAGGAGTAATGCTTCACTGATATAAGGGTCATATCGTTTGCAGTTAAGCAAACTGCCTGTAAAATCTTTTAGCAGTAAACCCTTTAGCAATCCTATAATGGGAAAAGAACTCTGCATTGCTGAGATTAAGGCTGTAAATGGCAAGCAATTTGTCATTGCCACTAGCCATCTAGGGAGTCCCTCTCCAGCCCCACCGAAATGGGATCAGATGTACAGCAAGGAAAGTAGCAGGTGCACAAGGCTATAAATCTTCTTAAGAAGTATCCGAATGTTGTTTTTAGAGGTGACATGAACTGGGACGACACACTGGATGGTTAGTTTCCTTTGGAGGATGGGTGGATCGACGCGTGGTCTCAACTAGTGCAAACGGAAAGTGGATGGACATATGATACGAAGTCAAATCCAATGTTGATAGGCAATTATACTCTCCAAAAGCGGTTAGATCAGTTTATGTGCAGTTTTCAGGATTTTAAGATAAACAGCATTGACATGATTGGGATGGATGAAATACCTGGTGTGTCTTATTACAAAGAGAGGAAAGCAAAACAGCTGGTGCTTCCTGTTTTGCCCAATGATCATTATGGCTTGCTTTTGACAATTTCTAGTAAGTAATGCTATTCTGTTGAAATGACAATCTCTTGTAAGTAGTAATTAATGCTATTTTGATGGAACCAAGCTGGTTTTCTGTGTCTCTGCCGTTTCTAAGGCAAGCTTTGCATGCAGTTTTGTGTAGAATGTAGGCAAATCTCTAGTAAGTAATGAGAGATGCTATCTTGGTCAAATTAAGCTGGTTTTCTCTATCTTGTCCTATTGTAAAGCATGTCATGCATGCAGTTTTGTATAGCTTACAGGAAGTATGTAAAGCAGATGTTCTTGACATTGAACTTTTGGAAAGAATATTGCAAATTTTGAAATTTCTCAACCATTGAAATTTCTCAACCATTGCAATGCCTATCATGAATCCATTGCCTTTTTCATTTCATGAAATATTGTATCGCTTGAAACTTGAATATGCACATTTTACTTCCCTAGTAACGGGAAATGTATACTAATTTTGTAAAACTCAACTGTTTTATTCTCTCATGCCAAGTTGTCCATGGGTTCTTAAAATAAGTGCTCCTTAATGAGAACCAGTACATATGTGCATTTTTCCCCCTACCCACATTAGCATTAATTTATTGCCATTTGTTAATTAGTTTAGCTCAGTGAGTCTAGAGTTAAATGAAAGCAGATGCATATGACGATTTAAATTAAACCAGAGGCATTGTGTGGAAATTGAATTTATTGTATATTTGGGATAGTTATCACTGCAGCATTCATTTCATTTAACTACAAAGATTCTTAAGTTTCCTGAAACTTTCAATCTTAGCCAATGGAAGTCTGAAGATCTTCATGGTATGAAGCTATAATTAATCTATGCTCTATTGTGGGCAAAGAATCTAGTATCATTTTCCTTAGGGTTTGAGGGATATTTCTTGGAGACTTGGACATTTACCATGAGATTGCACTTGTGGCTGAAGCAATGACCAATCTCAGCTAGTATGTGCCATTTGTTGCTGCTTTAAGATTAAAATTTATTTTCCATTTCGTTATCTGATGCTCGCCATATATTCCTCTCCTCCAAAACGTTTGGTTTTCAGTATCAAATGATACTAAATTAAGTCTCATTTTTGAAGGAAACAAAAATATTTTGGCTCAAAAATAAAAGCTTCAAGGTGTTGTTTTTGAGGAAGGTTTAGTTAATGGAGACACTCGTAAATTGATTAAACCTATCAAATAGACGTAGGTCAAAATAATTAAGAATAGATATCTAAATATGTTAAAGCATATATTTTTTTGAAACTTTATTTTTATCATATTTGCACGTTTATAAATTATTAATTTAATATATCTATTTTTTGTTTTTATTTTTTTTAATTTAATCTATTTTAGCTAGTGATGTTAAGAAACCATCATAAATATATGAATCGGAATCCTCTACTCTTCGCAGAAGATAGAGGAAGGTCTTATTCTCGATCTGAAAAGATCAAAAGTCTAAAAGAAGGCAATTTTTTTAAAAAAATAAATAGAGAACATCTAAATCTTAAACTATTAATTAATGATTTAGATCGAAAAAGACCCTCCAATTTCCAAAGAAAACAAAAGAAGATTCTCCTTAGAAAATGAATGTTAATTGTCATGCATTTGCATTAGCTCCATTTCTTGTTTGTTGATGTGTTCATTTATGAACAAACAAATTAAATCAACTGACCACAAAATTTATTTGTTTTTTGAACCAAACCAATTAAAATTACCTCAATTGAACCAATTTAATCAAACTTTAGTTCGTTTGAATTTAATTAGATGGTTGATTTTTATAAAAATATTTAACTTCTCACAAAATATTATAAAATTTTAAAATTTGTAATTACTTATTTTTATTCATAAAAATAAATATTTTAAACATTTCATTATAACAAAATTCACTCATAGAAGTTAAAAAAAAGGTTGAGATATATCAATTAAATAAATAAAAAAAGGTCAATGAAACAAGTACTTGATCATTGACCAACGGCGAAAAGTTGATCAAATTCCTGGTTTATAGAGATCTATGTATCTATCCAACATAGTTTTGGGAAAAAAGGACGTAATTCGCGAGTCAGACTAATATTGCCTGTAAATGAATGATTATGAGTTGATCAGTTTAGGCCTACTTATATTCGTGGGTCTACACGGGTTAAACTTTTTTAATAATTTTTTTAAAAAAAATCTATTATTTAGTATAAGTAATCTCACTTTATTATATTTTTATATTTTATAAATTTTATATTCAATAAATATAGTAAATTTAGATATAAAAATTTATGTAATTTTTTAAAATAAATATAAAATTTTTAAATTTAAATATAATATAATTAATTTAAAAAATATATAAAAAATTAAAGTTATTAATTATTTAAAAATATTAAAAAATAATATTTTATATGTATATTTAAAAATTAAAAAAATAAAATAAAAAAAGTAGCCCGTCTTTTAAAAAAGCCCGCTCTGTTTAACCGTACTAGTCTTAGATGCCTTATTGCCGAACCTGCAAATTTCATATCAATAAATGGTATCAAAAGGGTTTGAGAGATGAAAGGAATAGTGTCACGAGCTTGTGTTCTTGCTTGCTTTTCAGAGCTGTTCAGAAATAACTTGTTGACATACTTCATGTTTACATAAGGAACAAAGTAATTAATGGCTGAAAAATATGTCCCATAAAGTAGGACTAATATGCTCCTTGGTTCAAGTTTAGGGTTCAACACTTATTCTTTTTAAGAAAGGTCATAAATTCAAATCTTATGAATTGAGATGAGAGAGATTTAAACTTTTACAATTCTATTTGTCTTGAATTAAATTAGTCAAAATTTAATAAATTTTTAAATTCTGATGGTTCAAACAAAAGAAATATATACTTGTAGCCAAATGTAATCCAAGTGTTTTAATGTCATATAAAAATATCAGGAGCTTAAATTTACTGTGTTGTTAAGAAATCTGAAAATTTTCATTAGAACCTGGAATTGATGAGCCCCAATTGAAAAAAAGAATTGTGCCCGTGTCTTGTTCAGGGATAGATCTAGAAATTTTAGTTAGTAGATGTAAGAAATAGTCTATAAATATTTTTATTAAAAAATATTATAAATATGCATAAGCGATAAAAAAATTATATAAAATACACAAAATATAACATGGTTCTATTTCAATGTGAAAACTATAACTCTAGGTGAGAAACGAGAAGCAATTCACTAAGCAAAAGATGAGAGATTACAAAAATAATGTTTGCTCTCACCAAATTCTTAATTACATTCAATGTTTCACACACAAAATATATAATCTTATGACAAAAAAACACAAAATACCTGAGTTTTTACAAATTACAATTGTTTTCTATGCATTTTCATATTGCTCTCTACGCACTATTTACGCACACAACCTTTCCTTCGTTCTTTCCTATTCTTTTACTTTGTTGAATAGACGTTGAAACGTTGAATGTTGTAAAAGTTGAGAGGCTAGTGCTGTGATGGGGTATATTTAATTTTTAATTTTAATTTTTTAAAAAAACTTATTGGGTGGGGTATCATCAATAAGATTAACAATTATGATTTATTATGTAGGGGTAATATCTAAATTTTTGTATGGACAAAAACAAATTTCACATATATTAATTAAAAAAAATTCTTGTGAGGGCAGTTGTCCCCACCCCCTTCAACATACATCTGCCTCACTTGTGTTAGATATTTGAATTAAACATATACAATACAATAGTTTAAGTTCCGCATGTTCATTTCAATATTTGTTAGAGCAAATTATTGATTCAGTTCTTAAAAGATTATCTAGTTGTCTTAATTTAATCATTTAAAAATTGAATAATTAAATTTAGTCAATAAAATATTATATTTATTTTAATTTGGTCCATTCATCAAAGTAACTTATAGCAACAGTAAATTTGAGATTTAATCAATGACAAATTTTATAATTTTGTAATAAAAATAACTAAAATGAAATAAATATAATCTCTTAGAAATTAAACGGAGACACATATTTTTGAAAGATCATAAATTTAAAAAAAAATGTAACTTTTTGTAATATCGCAATATTTGTATGTTGTTGTGTTTCGAGCAAAGCATAAATTAGTCACTAATGGTTTTTTTTTTAATCAAAAGTATTCCTCATTTGATAGGATAATTTTTTTTTTTTGAAATTTCCTTAACGCAAACGATAGACACTTCCTTTATCTAAAAAGGAAATAATAATAAGGCACTTTTCAAATTAACATTTATAACAATTAAATCATTACCATTTTATGAGTTTAAACAGCTATTACCATTAAGATAAACTAACTAATATTGAATAGATACTAATGATTTGGATTAGAGAGTTCGAATCTAGGTGAATGGCATGGATTGAATGATGGGCATGTAACACCAGTTAAATGGTAAATTTTTATCTTGGTTTAATTAGAAGTTTTGAGTTTGAGTCATTAAATATGTAATTACATTAAAACTTAGTAGGAAGAGCTTTGTTACTCATTCTGGTCTTACTTGGTTTAAATTTAGATTAGTAGACATTCGAAATTTAATATTCAGAAACCAAATAATTATTTAAAAAAAAATGATGAGCATGTAAGTCCAAAATTTGTGTTAATGGTGCAATAATGTGTAGAAGTATAGGTGCAGGGACCATTCATTAAGATGGTTCTAAATTTTACATCTTATTAGAGGCCCACAGCCCTTCGAATTGGCCGTGACTTTAATGACTCCATCTGAATGGCTTTCAATGCAAACTCATAATTCACATACATTACTTTGCTTGTCCCACAGTATCTACCTTGTTGTTACCTCTCCTGTACGTAAAATCTAATAGGCCTTGCCACAAAATTGCATGCCCACGTTGTCTAGATCTTCTTTTTATTTGAAAAAAATACAGATAGATCTCATAAACTTTTTTTTATTGTGTAAATAACTCATATAAACTATACAACTCAACACAAGATCCTAAGAACTCTCCATTTCATGTCATAAGACCTTTTCATCCAATAAGTTATTTGTTAACTAACTATCAATGTTGATTGAGATTAAAAAACTACCACATTAATTTT
The DNA here is from genome assembly GCA_037074585.1 of Biancaea sappan. Lineage (NCBI taxonomy): Eukaryota > Viridiplantae > Streptophyta > Magnoliopsida > Fabales > Fabaceae > Biancaea > Biancaea sappan. Next base: position 84,352,189 of record CM073490.1, on the reverse strand, counting down.
ATTTGAACACATCAATTATTGACTTGGATCAACCCAAACAGTATGTAGTTCAGGTAGAGATAACGTGGTAGTTTGGATTGATCCAAGTCAGTAGTTAATGTGTTTGAATAGAGTTAATATGACATATTTTTAGTCTCAGTTAGTATTGACTGTGAGTCAACTAATGAATTATTGGATAGGAGGGTCTTATTGTACGAAATAGAAAATTTAGAGAAGCGTTGTATTGAGTTTTATAATTTATAGAGATTATCTGTACAATAAAAAAATTCATGAGAGTTATTTGCATTTTTTTCTATTTTGGTAAAATTAGATATTCATTTATAAAAGAGACAAGTCTGCCCAGGAGGCTATAATAGCATATGATGTTTAGCAGATGAGAAGATCCATTAAATAGGTAAACAAAAAGCGGAGCATCAAAAAGGTTCTCAGTGGTAATTAATGGTTTTTTTATTCCTTCTTTTTCTAGAAGGTCTGCAAAGCTATTCTGCTTCCTAGAAATTTTTCTAGATCTTCAAATATGTATCCTCCATCGTAGCGTGAAAAAGTAGGATTTGGAACTCTTCCTTGTGGCAACAGTTTTAATTGTTGTCACAAGTTTCAGCAACGGTTTAAAACCGTTACTATAAGTGTTAATTGTGATATTTTTTTTACAAAATTGATAGCAACGATTTTAAACCGTTGCTGAAACTTGTGGTAACAGTTAAAACTGTTGTCACAAGGGAAGAGTTGACTGTTCTTTTTACACGAAGAGCAGCCACTCCGGATCCGAAAAAGTAAAGTAGTACAGGCTGTATTTAAGGTTTAAGGATTTTAAGTACAAAATCAATAAGCTGATTTTAATTGCCTAATGAAAATTTTAAGAGTTAATATATAAATTAGTTTCAAATGAGGTAGTCTCCTTTAATTATGTAGTTGGTACAAATTATTAGTTCTTTTATAAAATTACATTATATATTTACTTATTTATAAGAGACAAACTCAGTAATAATGTTTAATAAATTTATAATATTTAAAAACTAAATTATGTATGCAGAAGGACTAAATAGTTGATTTGTTTATTTTTTAAAGACTAAATTATTAATATAATCAAAATTTAAACACATTCTGCGATGCAAGGAGTGTACTCCACAAAATTTGGTAAAAAATAGAAAATATATGAGAGGTTGACAATGAATTTTATTTTTCTCAAAAAGAAATTATATTAACAATTTAATCCCTAAAGAAAATACATAGATTAGTTGTTTAGTTCCTAAAAATTGAACTCTACACAATTTAGACCTTAAATATTAGAAACTCGTTAAATATTATAATTGAGTGAGTCTCTAAAAACTAAATAAATATATAATTTAGTTCTATAAAAAAATATTAATTTCTACAAACTTTGTAACCTATTGAGATTAATTTATTTAATATTTAAAATACAAGGACTAAAAGATAAAAAAAAATGTATCTTTTAAGGATCAACTTACATGTTTACTCAAAAAAAAAAAGAGGTGAAATAGGGAGATTACAATAAATTACCTATTTTTTTATTCAAACATAAGTTGTGAGATCATATTTTCAACGCATTATTTTTGTCTTTGCTTGCATTAAAATTTTGACTTATTAACTTGTTTGAAATAAACTTGGTGCTTTATCTATAATTTAGTCATTTATATAGTTTTTCATTTGTTTTCTTGTTGTATGTTAGTCTTTTATTTTAGCTTCATTGTGGAATTTAAAAATATATAGGTAAAGTTATGTTTTAAATTAATGATGACGTGATATTTTATTGTTACCTAATGAAGTTGAGGAAATTATTTTAATTTAAAACAGTTTAAAAATTAAATTAAAATATTTTATATCAGAATGAAATAAAATAGCTATTTTTTATGAAGAAATATATATTTTATAATAGGTGGGATACCGTTTGGGGCTATAGAATTAAGAAATTGTTAGTTTGGTCATTAAAGTTGGAAGAGCGTGGAGTTTTATGGAAATTGAGATAATATGGGACTATTCTTATTTATGTAACCTACAAATAGTGATTTTAAGTTATAATTTTGACTTATGATGCTTTTCTCTAATTTGAATAAAAAGTAGCTTTGATTAGCTATAACAACCTATATTTAGAATTACAAAAAAAAACTTCTAGTGGGCGATTATAATAGAAATATATCATTTAATTTTTATTTTATGATTCAATATAATAGATACACACACGTATTATTTTAAGAATATAACATTTCAAAATTTATTTGTTTAGTCTATTATTCTTGCACAACAAAAAATGGACAAAATTTTAGTTGACCCCACAATCCAAAATATTACGTAATATGCATTTTATATATATCCCATTCTATCTTTTTACAATTATCGAAATACACACAAATATCAACGTATATTAAGCCAAACATAACACATATGAATTAATGGAGCTCACCGTGCAAACCACTAGGACTCTCAAATAGCAGTAGCATCCACTGTGATCAAAGTAAGAGAGGTAAGAAGTTTTGAAAAGCACTTTTTAGATAACTTATATATAAAAAAAGAGGAAAATGAGGAAAAAAAAATGCATACGGGATAGAGGAGTTGTTATGTCACTTTTTTATAGACCATTTTTATATAAATATAATGACTGATTAATTGATATTTTGATTAGCATGTCAAGACCCGAGACATGAGTTTTTATTAAAAATATGACAAAGTACTATTTACATAAACTATGTTTTAGTTATGCCTGGTAATTTTATTTCATGTAAATTGTAATTCAAATATTTTAAAATAATTTTAATTATGTCATAAATTTTAATGTTATTAAAATATTTAATAATAAATATTAATGTGACATCTCATCTTATACATATAAATATCAAATTATCTACTCTAAATGAGTAAATGTGTTATATCAAATATTAATTATAACCAAAGTAATTTTGTGAACCTTCACTAATAACAAAATTGAGAAATTTCAGAGGTTTTATAAGATAATTTTGATCATCTTAAGTTGATATTTGAGGTTTCATATTTATGGTTAAAGATTTGAGACTAATATGTGTAAAATAAAATATTATCTTAATATTAGCCATTAAATATTTTAATAATGTTAGATTCATAGACATATTTAATATTAATTAAAATTTGAGGTGTCAAATTTATAGTTAAAGATTTGAGACTAACATATGTAAAATAGAATATTATGTTAATATTAGTAGTTAAATATTTTAATAACGTTAGATTTATAGGCATATTCAATATTAATTAAAAAAAACATGAATTATAATTAACACAAATAAAATTTTAAATTATAATTTAAATATACATCAAAATTTAAAAATATAGTTGTACCTAAAAATATAACTGACGTAATGACATAATTATAGGATTTAATTTATAAGTCGGTGGATTTTTGTTTTGTGGGACCGAACTTGTTATTGAAAAAAATGAGACAGAATCCTTACATGGGGTCAGACCTGATCCATCCATGTACTAATACTCCACCATCTTTATTGTCCACTAAGTACTCATACTTGTCATCAAATTGCATTCACCGACAAGATCAATTAGTACTACTTTATACATATATATAGATTTATTTGATTATGGTAATTAAAAGAAAAAGAGAAATATAAATCATATTTGGTGCGAAGTAACCAAGTCATGAAATAAAAGATGTAATTGAAAAGATAATGAAAAAATTATTTAAATTACTTTCTTTTAAAATATTAATTTTTTTTTAAAATTAGAGTATTTTAATAAAATATTTTATTTTTATTTTATTTTTTTTCCTGTATAGCTGTGCAGATGTACCTCTAAGATCAAGATTCATAGATTTTATCAGCAAAACTCATTCAGGCAAAAATGCCATTTTAATCCTTTATTTTAATTCTTTAGATATTTTATATTAATTCTATATGTTACAAATACACACTGTTTTGATTATTTTTATTAAAATTATTAGTCACGTTAACATATTATTATCCTAATTTTATCATAATATATTTACTTAAATATTAACTATATATAAAATAAGATAATATAATGTGTCAATTTTGATAAAAAAGCTAATGATTTTGACTGAAAATAATCAAAACAATATGAATTTGTAAGATAAATGAATAATGTGAAACATTTGAAATATAGAGGATTAAAATGAAATTTAAAATAAATATAAAAATCAAAATATTATTTTTGCTTATTTATCAAAAAGGGCGGCAGAATGCGGTGAGCGTGGATCGAACACGCGACCTTCAGATCTTCAGTCTGACGCTCTCCCAACTGAGCTATCCCCGCAAGATGTACAACTTGATTCGCTGTATATGGTGCTATAACAAATGAAACTTAAAAAAGAAATAATAATGACACAGAAGAATATGTGGCTGAAATGGAAGCATCATGGCAGTGGTTTGATGTCACATCAACTTGGTTCAGTGCTACCAACTTTCTGGATAGCTCAAGTCAATTCAGTTGTCTGTCAGCATTTAAGTCACGTTCTCGTGAGTTTGAGAGCAAAAATAATTGTGAAAAAAATATTAAAAGATTAAAATAAGAAAAATAATATTTAAAAGATTAAATTAAAAAATATTTTTTTAGAGATTAAATAATCAATATGCTATTTTATTTGATTTTGAGGCGTTTAAAAGATACTGAGTTTTTTAATCATTATTTTAAAATTTATATGTATGATAATAAAATAAAAGTTTATATAAATATGAATTGATTCAACCCTAAAAGAAAATAACTTACCAAGAATTTAAGCTCTCAATAAATCACCCAATAAAATGCTAAAAAAGAAATTGAAACGCACGTGGAAAAGGAAAAATAAAAAAGCAATTAACTCTCCCTTACTTCTTTTAATTATTTTAAAAGTAAAATAAAATTAATGCAATTTATTATATTAAAAAATTATTTAAAAATACATTTTAAAGCAAATTAGAGTGCATTTTAGTGGACACTATGCCTCTAGTATTCTATGAAGTAAATTATTAATTAAATTTTCAAAAAATTATAATTTCTTCAATTTAGTCATTATAATATAATTATTTTAATTTAATTCTTAAAAGATTATATTTATTTTAATGTGATTAATTTTGTTGATAAATTGTAAATTTTGTTATTGCTAAATTTTAAATTTTTGGTGGCAAAAAAGAACTTTAACTAACAAAGTGATTAAATTAAAACAAACTTGACATTTTAAAGATTATATTAAAATACTTGTTCCTTTCAATATCAATTGAAATAATTATAATTTTTTGAGAATTAAATTAATAATTTTCTCTATTTTAAATGACATTTACAATATAAAATAAATAAGTTAAAATACATTAAAAAAAAGTCATTGGATGATAGTTTAGTGGCATGTTGTGAGTCGTTTAATAAATTGTCTTGCGTTCAGATCTTTACTTTATCATGTCTTTATAGAAGGGAGGAAAAATTGAATAATTTCTCACTATTTTTATATTATTTTTAAAATAGAATAGAAATTATTGCATATTATTTATACATTTAAAAATAAATTAATTTATTCAAGTGATTTAATACTTGTTTCTTTTAAACAAATTCTTGAGTTTGAATTTTGTTAATAAAAAAATTAACAGTGAGAGGTTTTACAATTTTGTGATCATTCCTAACTGAATAAGATCAGTTGAAGCCCTGTGACAAATTTCAGATAATGATGGGTCCAAAAAAAAAAAATGAGGTTTTCTTCTCATTGGTCCAAAATAGGGAATTTTACGGGGATGGGAAGGATGGTTATATGATAGGAGAAAATTTAAGTGCAATTTTATATATTTTTATTATTTGGTTCTCTTACTTACAATATAATAATATGATTTTTTATCTAGAACACATCAAATGTATGATCTATAAGAATAACTATATATATATATATATTTTACAACTTAATATTGTATGATTAGTTCTTTAAAAAAATTTCACATATTTTTTTTTTAATTTTTAGTGGAGGATCTAATATAAACAACATACAAAACTGTATATAATTCTAGTCTTATATAAAAAAATACGTTATCGTTATAATTTGAATTATATATGTATTAGTTATTATCTATGACAAATGTGTTTATTGAGGCTAATATTAATGAGCGTAAAATTTTAACTAATTTTTTATATGATAAATTTTATTTAAATAAATATAATTAGTTTTTTTTTGGCTTGAAATTCCGTTTGTTAATAGGTCTGTGGTAGGGGTGTACAAAACCAATTAGAATCGATTGGATCGAACCGAACCAAATCAAACCACCCCAAAATCGAAGAAAATCGAAAAAAGTATATTTAGATCAGTTTTTAAATTTTCATATTTTTTCGGTTCGGTCGGTTCTTCAGTTCTCGGTTGGTTTGATTCGGTTATAACCGACCAAACCGAACTCTATATTAAAAAATAATTTTTTATATATTACATTTATATATATATATATATATATATATATATATATATATATATTAAAAAAATATTAGGCTATCAATGCTCATGAATCAAATATGTGTCCATGTAAAAGTTTCATACATATACTTTTTATACTTAATTTGCACAAAACATAATAATCAAATTAAATGCATAATTATGATATAATGTAATAACATAATTTCTTTAAATAATATAATAAAAATTTAGCACTAGAAAAGTATTACCTAATCAAATTATGTTAAAAATTAACTAACACTAAAGATATCAAAGTCAAATATGCATCTATTAAAAATAGATAAGAGTAAAAGTATTTTTTTTAATTAACATAAACCTCTAAATTTTTTTTTTAATTTTTGACATAAAACGAACCGAACCGTCCGCCCACAAATCGAACCGAACCGAACCGCCACCAAACCATCATTTTTTTAAAACCGAATAGGTCCCATTTTTTTATGAACCGATTTAGTCGGTTCGATTTGTTTCATGCCGAAAACCGAATCGAACCGACCTGATGTACACCCGGGTTAGGAATTAGGATTCTTTATAATTATTTGAAAAAAAAAACGAAGATTGACTTTGTTATCTAGTAAGACATGAGTTTGGGGATGAAAACTACAGTATCCTATTTATACATTATCCACAATTATTACTAGTCCCAAAACTATATATTAGTACCTAAATAAATAAATTAAATTTTTATAAAAAATATATAACACAATGAAAAAATAAATTGCTCTTAAAAATTATTCTTTATTTTAAAATATAAAGATTAATGGAATTTAATTTTATATTAAAAGTAAATTCAAAATAAAATTAACATGGAGTAAACATGCATGGAAAGTTGTAATAACAAAATTAGTTTATACAAATTTTTAAAAATTATCCATCCACTAAAAACACTGTGAGTAAATTATTAATTTAATCTCTAATAAGTTACAATTGTGGTTCAATATAGACATTAAAAAATTATAAATTTATTTTTGCTATTAAAAAGTAATTTTTGACAATGAATAATTTAAAATTAGTTAAAATATATCTTTGATTATTATAGTGACACTCAACATTGAATTATGTTGTTATAGTTTAAAATTAATGATTTTAGTCTTTCTGGCTTTCAAAACATAAAAGATGGTTCTTAATGTTAATCAATAGTTATGTAGGCAAGTTAATTAAGATTTTCTAGTCAGTATTTAAGTTCATGTCAACTATCACATCAGTCTTATCATTAGTTAATGTGACACCACATAATAATTTTATTTTTCCTTTTTGATTATAATCAGAACTGAAATTACTTTGAGGGATGGTCGAATCATCACATCCTTCTGTTGTATCTCTTTCTGCATCTCGTTTGAAAGAGTTCAATTGTAAATCAACACTAACGAGTATTAACTCTTCTGCATCTCAGTTCGAATTGTTCAACCGTTGTAAATCTCAGTTTACTCAGTTCAAATCGTTTTGCTATTGAAAACCCAAAAATCTGTTGAAGCCTCGCAAAACTCCGCTGAAATCAAAGAGGAAGTCCTTCTTACTTCATGAACTCCTTCGTGGAACAATAATTTCATTTTTCATTCCAATCTATTTAATTTTTTAGTATAGTTTAGTTCTATGTTACTAAGGAGGTGATTGTGAATGGTGTTGATTAATTAGATCTATGTTATTAAGGAAGTGACTGATACTTTCTAATTAATTCTGCTTTAAAAAATGGAGACGAAGCCGCAACAGAGAACTGGCCCTTTTCTTTTTTCGTTTTGGATTTGAACGAAAATATTTAAAAAGAAAGAAAGAGTCGATTTGTGAGAAAAGACACGATTTTGAACCAAAAAAACATAATCAATTTGGGCATCTTACGGTTTAAAAGAAAGAATGAGGCCATTACAACTTTTAAAAGGTTAATTCAGTGTCCTCTTGTGATCTAAACGAAAATGTCAAAAAAAAAAGTAAAAAGACGATTGAAATTTTTATTAGGTAATTCGGCCTCCCTGCTTTCCTAATAATTTGTCTTGCAGTTCATATCATATAGGAAAAAGAAATTGATGACACGAAGTGGTGAATATAATTGATGTGACAGTTGATATAGACTTAGATGTTGACTAGAGAATCATAATTCACATCATATATATCTACATAATAATTTATTAATACTATGAACCATTCACAATATTTTTGAAAATTATAAGGATTAAAATCATAATTTTTAAATTATAGGGACTAAATTCAGTTTTACGTGAAACTATAAGGACTATAAATATATTTTAACCTTTAAAATTCAATAATAAAAAAATCAAATTGAGATATATAATCTTTCAAAAGTTGAATTAAAATATTGATAAAGGTATCATTTTATCTCTAAACTTTGATTCAAGTTTTAAAATTATTCTTGAATTTTATTTTGAGTTAATTTTATCCCACATTTTTTTAATAATTTTTAATTTTGTCTCTAAACTCAACACCATTTAAATTGTTAATGACAAATGTTAATTTGACCACTTCTATTAATTTGTCATCATCAATTTATTTAGTTAAACACATTTTACATCAAATAATTTTTTTGAAATAATAAAATTACTGTCCATTTTTTACTTTGTCATTTTTATTCCCTTGAATAATGTTCATGTTATCTTGTAAGGATCTAACAATCTACCCTAAACCCTAAAACAACCAAAACATTCTTAGAATTTGTCTTAGGTGCAATTCTTTATATATTTGTTATCAAGTTCTTTAATTAGAATTTGACAATTATGTATTTTTTTAATCAAAACATGACAAATATATATTTTTTAAAAAATTCATATATTTTTACAACTCATCGATTGATTGTTTTTTAATAAATCTTTCACATATACTATATTTTTATTAAAAAATTTGACAAAAAAAATATAAAAAACGTTAACTAAATTTTTGTTCTTTTAAAAAGTTCAAAAAAATACGAGTAGGCCCGAGCTTTCTTCAAGCCCGGCTCGAACGTGAACCCAAAATGATTTTTTTTAGCGAGCCCGTAATCAACTCTATCAAGAAAGAGGGACCACTTTGTGTTGTTTTCCACTATTATCCATGTGACTAGACCAAAGACATTTCGTTATTGTCTATTGAGGATTCCTGTCACTCTCCACTGCATTTCACGCGCTGACCCTCCCTACGCTCTCCTGTCTCCACTCTTCTGGCTCCCGACACCTCATTTCCCTTCTCTTCTCAAACACATATCGATGCTCTTTCTCTTCCTTCACTCTCTCCCTTCTCTAACAGATCTAAAAACACAGACACAAATGGCTCACATTGCACAGAGAGCCACTCCTATGTGACCTTCTTCTTCACTTCACAGATCTACCCATTTCTATATATTTTCCGGTGTGGAATAAGAAAGTGAGTGTGTTCAAAATGAGAGCTTGCATTATTGTTCTTTCTTCCCTCATTCTTCTGCTTCTCTTTCTTCTTCGTGGGGTTAAGTGTGAAGACCCATATAGGCTCTTCACTTGGAAGGTCACCTATGGTGACATTTACCCTCTCGGTGTTAAGCAACAGGTGCTTCATCTGTGTTCTGCACTCACTTTTCGTTTTGTTTTCTTCACTGGGTATTATTGAGATTCAAACAATGTGGCCATATCGATGTCTTTTTTGCAGGGGATCTTGATTAATGGGCAGTTTCCTGGGCCTCAGATTGATGCTGTTACAAATGATAACTTGGTCATCAATGTGTTTAACTATCTCAGAGAACCACTTCTCATTTCTTGGTAAATTCTTGTATCTTCTTCTCCTTCTTCTTCTTCTTCTTTTTTCTTTCTTTCTTTTCTCTGGATTGTTTTAGGTAAAAGTGTGAAAGGCTCTGTAAATCTTCAGTGGCTCAGGAATAGATTTTCATTTTCAAATATAAAAATCTCTCAACTCTTAACTTTAAAAAAATAGAATGTTTTTTAACTGTCAAAATATTTTTTATTTTTATTTTTAGTGTTTCTTTTTAAATACTAAAAATATCTTTTTTAATGTTTTTAATGTAATCTATTTTAAAAAATTATTAAATTAAACTAAATATATTTTCAAGTTTGTCTTATATTTTTAATAAAAATAAAAATAAAAAATGTTTAAACCAATCAAACATAACTTAGGTTTCTTTCATTTATTTTTCAATTGCGATATCTTTCTTGTCATTATAGATCCCTGTATGTCAAATTTGATAGATGGGGAGTTTGAAATGGCAAAGATTAGTCTTTGAATTAGTGACGCAGAAGTCAAAATGTTGTTTTTTTTTAATTTAATATTTTCAGAGATGAAATCTTAAAAATTATATTTATTTTAATTTATTTTAATTTGATCTATTTTTTTATTAAAATAACTTTTGAGAATAAAAAATTTAAGATTTAGTAATAATAAATTTTAAGATATAATAATAAAAATGCTTAAATCGAGAAGCACACAATTTTTTAAAAATTAAATTATGATATTTGATGTTGATGTAGGACTAATTGAGACCAATATAACTTTTTATGGCACATGAGTAATTTACTCAGTTAAAAAATTGAAAGACGTAATTTTCAAAATTAAAAATTCAGTGGTAATACCCAAAGTTCAAACAGCGTGTTTAACATTGAGGAAGGAAAAAAAGGAAGTAGACGAAATTTTTTTTTTAAAATACCTTAATTTTTTATAAAAAAATAAACATTTTTTATGAGAATAATTTAATGAATTTTATTATTCTCTTTCCTTTCTTCGTTGTCTCTCACATAGTCACATTCCATTGTCTAATAAGTCATCCGTACCACCAAGCATGATGCATTTTTCCACAGTAATATGGAAAAGTAAGGTACAGGGGAATTCGGATTTAAAGGAGAAAAAAAAAGATAATGAAAACTGAACAGCAGATCACGTGAAGCAGATAATGTCAGTGGCTTCTGACTTTTGAAACAGATCACGTGAAGCTATTATTTTCCTATATTTGGTAGCTAATATTTGATTGCTTAAGAGCTCAATGTGTTAATTAAACAAATTGTTATATATGCTAAAAGGGACAATTTTAAAACACAACGTAACCAGATTTTCCCTTTTTCCCACTTTGATTAAATCGCACGTTGTGGTTATTTCGCATATTTTAGAATGAAGACCAAATCAATCCATTTCTCTAAATTTTTTAAATTAATATTTTAAAAATTAAATTAATCATTAAACTAATAAAAATATTAATTTATAATTTATTAGTTTAAACACGGTCTAATAATAATTAAATGTATATATTTTTAATTTTATATATTAAAATTATATAATATAATAAATTAATAAACATTTTCATATTTAATCATAATAATTTATATATATATATATATAAAGTTACTTTTTATTTTTATTCTTGTTTTTTTATTTGATTTTGTGCAAAAAAATAATATTATTATGAAAACATAATTAAGAAGAAAACAAATATAATATGATAGAAAATAATTAAAAAAATAAAAATTTACTAAATTTTATATAATGTGAAGAATAATTATATTTTATAAGTAGTGAATTTTTTTATATATATAAAAATTGGTTCACTAATTGTTTGGCTTGTCGATATTTTCGGATGAATCGAATCCAGCCAGTGATTGTTTCTCGTTTTAACCGACCGGTCGGGTTCTGTAATGAACTGAAACACCTAACACTTGATAGACTTGATCTGATGTTCGTATAGGAATGGATTACAGCACAGGAGGAACTCATGGCAAGACGGAGTGTTTGGAACCAACTGTCCAATCCTACCTCGGAGGAACTTCACATACAATCTGCAAGTCAAAGACCAGATCGGAAGCTTCTTCTACTTCCCTTCTCTGGGGATGCAGAAAGCCGCCGGTGGATTTGGCGGCATCAGAATCTGGAGCCGCCCCAAGATTCCGGTGCCTTTCCCTCCTCCCGCCGGCGACTTCACCGTTCTCGCCGGAGACTGGTTCAAGACAGATTACCATGTAAATTATTCCCTGACTTTGAACTTCATTCTGGGTAAATTACACTAATATTTGCTCGAGTTTTATCAAATTATAAAGAAATGAATTCACTCCTTTTTTGACAGCGAGAAAGGAAGAAGCTTTAACGGTTTTGGTATCACATGTTAACATTAAGTAAATTATGAATTTAGTCTTCAAAATATTATAGTTGCCAGTTCGATTAAGTCACTTCATTTAGTTTTTAAAAGATTTTATTTATTTATATTTGATCTCTTTATATATTAAAGTAATTTTTGCTAACAAAAAAAATTAGAGATTTAGTAATAGTAAATTTTATGATTTAGGAATAAAAAAGACTAAGTTAAAATAAATATAATTTTTTAGAAATTAAATTAAAAAATTTGATCTTTTAAAAATCAAACTGAGACAATTATAATTTTTTAAGGCTAACTCAATAATTACTCTAACATTAATTTCATTGCCTTCACCATCATTTAAAAAAAAAAAAAAGTACAGTCTCATGTATAAAAGGTTAATTGATGTGATAGAAAGTCGGAGGTGCCGGTGCAAAGGTTTTTGCAGCATATATCAAAATATCAAGAGAGTTACAGTAATATTTGAGACTGAATGGAAGCTAAGTGTAATTTAATTAAACTCAGGGGAAGTTAGTGTAATTTACCTTATTATTTATGTATGTGTCCTCTTGTTACTCACCTTGTTAGTTCTGTGTTTGGTGATGAAGAGACTGAGAAGACTCCTAGAGAATGGCCATAATCTTCCCTTCCCTGATGGCCTTCTCATTAATGGTCGTGGCTGGAATGGTTACACTTTCACTGTTGATCAAGGTTGGTTTCGAAGCAGAATTTTTATAAATTTAAAATTCTGTAGTTATATATAAAAGTGTACATTATTTTATAAGAGGCTTTTTTTAATAAAATAAAATCTTAATTTGTATCTCATAATTTAAACAAACATTCAAAGTAATTTAACATGAATTAACAATATTTTATCAGTTTCAAGCTCAAGTAGTCCTATTTGGGTAGTCATAGGCCCACTTTTGTTTTTGTTTTTTTAAACCTTTTCTTCAAAAAAAAACGCAGTCTGTGAACATATTTAGCTCAGATTCCAGATAGCTTGCTTGGCGTGCGATGACTGTTGAATTTGAGTGATCAATGGTCATCGTACGAAGAAAGAGCAGGCGGCGTGAGTGCACAATAGCTGTTAATCACCTGGATCTAACGGCCATTGCGTGCCAAATAACTTGCTTGGCTTTTTACGCCAAACAGGTGATCCAAATTTGCTTAGACTCTGGATTGTTTGCTTGGTGCAGATGGCCGTTGGATTCAAGTAATCAATGGCCATTGCATGAAGAGAGAGCGGGCAGGTGGGGCCATTAGGTCATGTGAAGAGAGAGCGGACAGTGTGAGTGCACAGATGGTTGTTGATCATCCGAATCTAACAACCATCAAGTGCCAAGTAGCTGCTTAATTTTTTACGCCAAGTTGGTGATCCGAATTCTTTAGTTCATGGTCCTGGACATTGAACATTAGTATATAGCTTTTAAAATAAAATTTAAAGAGTAAATTAAAAATTTAATTTCCACAATAATACAAATGTCTCTATTTGGTCTTTGAAATATTAAGCATCTCAAACTAATTTTTGGCAATAGTGAATTTGGTGATTTAACTGTAAAAATAACCAAATTAAAAAAAAAATTCTATCATAAGTTAAAGTAAGGAGTTTGTTTATTTATTTATTTTAGAATCAAATTAAAACAATTGAGATATGTGAATAATCAAAACGATAATTACTCTAATTCGCACTTCATAGTTGAACCTCCTCCTTGTTTGCTACAATAGTTGCATCATGCATGGCTTCGACGTCTTCATTTGCAGGTAAGACTTACAGATTGAGGATATCAAACGTGGGGCTGGCAACATCCATCAACTTCAGAGTCCAAGGACACAAGCTGAAACTGGTGGAAGTGGAAGGGTCACACACCCTTCAGAACACATATTCCTCCCTCGACATCCACCATGGCCAGTCCTACTCTGTGCTGCTCACAGCCGACCAGCCTCCTCAAGATTACTACGTTGTTGTCTCCACCAGATTCACCAGAAGGGTCCTCACGACCACGGCCATTCTCCATTACAGCTATTCCTTTAAGGCTGTCTCTGGCCCTGTCCCTCCTGGACCCACTCTTGATGTTGTCTCTTCTCTCAATCAGGCCAGATCCATCCGGTATTCCTCTTTCTTGTACATGTCTTTTTCGCTTGCATGCTGTTTTTGATTTCAAGTCTGTCTTTGCCACAAGTTTTGTGCCCATTCAGCTTCATTATTTGAAGCTTCATGCCGTATTGCACTCACTGCTACTTGTTGTGGTTTTTGTCATAATTATTCACGCTAGTCTTATTTTGATCTTCCGCATAGGGTTATTGAATTAGCTAAATCAACCCATTTTTGTAAGGTCAATAGTGTATATGTGTTAGATATGCATCATGGGTTGCAAATTTGACTCAACCCATCCCATCGGGTTGAGTTGGACTAGCTCGTAAATTTTTTTTTTTAAAAAGTGTAAATATAACTATATTGAACGGTAAAAGACTAAAAGTTAGATATTAAGATTATGATATTTAAAAATGTTAGACTAAATTTTAACCAAGTAGACTAAACTTGAAAAAAAAAAAAAATTTTAAAAAAAAAGTCCAAAAGGGATAGTCCACCTAATTCACCTAAATTACAAGTGTTTTGGTGAGTTGAACTAAAAGCTTTTTTTTTTTGAGCTATTGACTATTTTGGCCTTTTTGTTTAGCTTTTATATTAATTTTGGTATTTCTCTGGGCTTAGTATGAAAGCCCATTTTGATTTATTTTTGGTGTACTTTTTTTATTTTTCTATAATATATTAGAATATTTCCTTTCAAAGGTTCTTCTCCATTTTCGTACGTTTTTGCTGCATCCCCTATCACTTTTATTTTTATTAGGTTGCATCCCATATTATTTATAGACAGTCGTCGGGTTAGTAAAATGTGATTGGGATTAGGGGCGGATCTTGAACATAATTATTAAAAGGGCTTGAACATTTTTTGACTTTTTTTTTGAGGGGGTTAATAAAAAAAATTAAATTGATAAATATTTTTTTAAAAAAGTTAGTTAAAAAAAATTTTTTTTTGGGGACGGTTACCCTCCTGTATTTTCAAAAAGATCTGTCCTTGATCGGGATTCTCTAATAATTTTTTTGAAAAGAAGAGATCTTATTTTAATTTGGACTGTGATTTTACGGTCCAAAAAATAAAAACAAATTTTTAATAAAAAAGATATAAAAAAAAATTTTTTTTTGGGTAATTTTTAAGATTAACGACCAAATAGGTGACGGTCCTGATTTATTAAAATGTTAGTAACTCGCTTGAATGCACAGGTATTCCATGAAAACAGTGTATTCCTGACATCTTCATGAGACTTGTCTCTGCACTCTCTATTGGTTTACTTCAAACATGAATCTACACATTGTTTCTTTGTACTTGGCCATAGCAACATTTTTCTCATATTATGTTTTTCTGGTCCCAAACCCAGTTGGAACCTGACAGCAAGTGGACCAAGACCGAACCCTCAGGGCTCATACCACTATGGCATGATCAAGCCCAGTCGAACCATCATGCTCCAAAACTCTGCTCCTTTCATAAACGGCAAGCAGAGATACGCCGTTAATGGCATCTCACACGTCACACCAGACACTCCATTGAAGCTCGCTGATTATTTCAAAATCCCTGGAGTCTTCTACGTTGGAAGCATCCCTAGCTACCCCTCTGGAGGGAACCCCTACCTCCAAACCTCAGTCATGGGTGCTAACTTCAGAGACTTTGTGGAGATTGTGTTCCAAAATTGGGAGGGCTCTCTTCAGTCTTGGCACATTGATGGTTACTCCTTCTTCGTTGTTGGGTAAGCTAAGCTTGAGAGTTGAGATACACACACACATAGACTTTATCAACAAATCAATCCCTAATAAAAAATGAGTTTATTTTTTTGATTCTTGAATTTTTAACTCTACTCGATTTAGTTAATGAATGTTATGAAATTGTTAAATACTATTATTGAATAAGTATTTAAAATATAAGTAATTATATAATTTAGTCCTATAAATTGATTAATTTATACTGAATTTATAATTTATCATAAATTCATAGAGAATAACTCGTTCGAAAATTGAAATTTTAGGGACTAAGTGATAAAAAAAAATATCTTTTAGGGACTAATTTGTATGTTTACTCCCTTTCTGGCTCTAATACCAAGTGGTCGGGAGAGGCCCCTAAGAGGAAGGAATGAAAGGAAGGGAGCCTAATATTATTGAGAAGTAGGGGAGAAGATGGACTTACTTACCTGCAATGGAGAAATAAGTAAATGAATGAGATAAAATTTAAAATAAAAGCATACAAATAAGAAACAAGTTTAATAAGAAATAAGTTTGATTGAAGAGAGGAAAGCTTACAATAGAAATAGAAAACACTTTTCTCTCTCCCTGACTCTCTCTCTTCCTCTACAATTTCCCTCCAAATTTTTCTTATGTCTAAATGGAGCAGATATCTCCCTTTAAATAGGCAAAATTGTGAAAGCTACAGCTATCTTCTCTTCAATTTGATATTGTTTGGAAAGGCCCCTAAGAGAAGAAAGCTTCCATCCCCAGCTCTTCCTAAGACAAAACTTAGGAGGGTTTAGAGTAAATATACAAATTGGTCTCCAAAAAATATATTTTTTATTGTTTAGTCTTTGAAATTTAAATGTTGAATGAGTTAATAGTTAGTCCTTATAAGTTATAAATTTAATAGTTAGTCCTTAAGTTATAAATTTAGTATAAATTAGTTATTCTATAAGATTAAATTGTATATTTACTTATTTATTAGTTTGTGACTTAATAATGGTATTTAATAAATTCATAACATTCAAAGACTTAGTGTTGAACTTTTTGGGATTAAGCAATCAACTCATGTATCTTTTAGGGACTACATTGTTAATATAAATTATATGTATCTCTGTTGAATCATGTCAACAAGTTTAACAGGTTGATTAAGTGCTAAGAGAACTAATTGAATTGATTTTGGGTATAAATGAAGAAGCTTTTTTGTTGTCATTTCAGATATCTAACATTTCATTTTTCACAAAATTATTAGGTTTGGAAGTGGGCAGTGGACACCTGCGAGTAGAGATGGATACAACCTGAGAGACACTGTTGCTAGATGCACCACTCAGGTAAAAAATACAATAAATTAATAATTTGATCATTGAAAGATTACAGTTATTTCAATTTAGTTTTTAAAAAATTATATTGTCTAGTTTCGTCTCTACATAAAGTAATTTTTGGTAATAAAAAATTTGAAATTTGACAATGAAAAATTTTTCAAGAACAACAAAATGAAGTTAAGACATATAATATTTCAATGATTGAATTGAGGTACTTAATTTTTCACTAATCAAATTAAGACAATATTAACTTTTAGGAACTAAATCAATAATTGACTCTAAAAATTGTTACTTAGGCTCAAAAGGTGAGTCTCAAATGAGTTAGTACTTACAAATTATGAATTTATAACAAATTAGTATTTAATCATATTTGAGAAACTAACCCGTCCATAGCAGTCAAAGATAAAAATGTAGAGTTAAATTTGGAATAATCAACAGGCGACCTATGTATCTTAACTTGTTAATATAGGCTTTTATTTGTATAAAGCACTAAAGTTTGCTTTGCACTAGAATATAATATCCAGTGTGTAATGGTGGGTTGTTATTGTTCCAAATGAACTCAGGTGTATCCTAGGTCATGGACAGCAATCTACATGGCACTGGACAACGTGGGAATGTGGAACATAAGGTCCGAGGATTGGGCAAGGCAGTACTTAGGACAGCAACTCTATCTTAGGGTTTTCACGCCTTCAGAGTCTTGGAGAGACGAATATCCTGTCCCCAGGAATGCCCTTCTTTGTGGCAGAGCAACAGGTCGTCGCACAAGGCCTTTCTGATCGATGAAAGCTCCTGCTCTCGAGTTCTTTATAGCAAAATCTTTACCTAAATGTCTTTATCTGAGAACTTAATAAAAAAAATTTAAATATTTAACTGTAAGTATATACATGCTGTTGTCACGAGAGGGTGACATAATAGTATTTAGCATGCGGGAAATTTATATTCTAGAGCTTACGTACCTTGGCTCTGAGTTTGATATCAAAAGTCCCAATTGGATTGATTGTTTATTATGAAAGAAAATGAAGACTGTCCAACCTTAATTCTACTAGTTAAGTGTTTAGTTATCAAGCTTCGGTTATAAATGTGTTTATCGTTTTTATTTCTTTTAAGTTGATGATGAAGCACATGCATGAACTTTCACGAATGAAGAAATCAAGTGCTGTAGAAAAAGTCAGCGTCTGATTTTGTTGTTTAATGTATCTAGGCAACAACTAGAGTTCTATATATGTGTGTGTGTGTATATATATATATATATATATATATATATTTCTCCCCTAACGGGGTTTTTTCAACTTTTTATATGATTTCAAGTTGAAGTAGTGCTGGTTTGTGTGTAGAGATGTCAGGCCAATATGACTCATCGCAGGTCACTTTTTAATGGGTTTGATCTGCTTGAAAGTTGGTCTTGTTACTTTTTTTTTTTTAAAATAATAAAATATTAAATTTTTTTTAATAAAAAATTTAATAATATTTTTATTAAATTACAATTGATATGTGTAAAACATCACTTGTTTAATGTTTTACAATTATCAATAATTTTAACTTTTCATATTTTTTAAATTAAATATATTATATTTAAATTTAAAAATTTTATATATATTTAAAAATTTATGTGTAAAACATTTTTTTCCTTTTTCCACGAGCTTTTAGATAAAATGATGTCAAATTTCAATATGTTTGATACAATTGTAAAATACAAAATTCTTCATCATGGACTAACATGATATCACAATATATTCGTGTTGCATAGTTGTCAAAAAATTCATTTACTTTTTTTTTTGAAAATGGCCAAAAAGGCCCAAATCATACTATATTAAAAAAATCAATAAATTGCATTGACGAGATGTAATAGAGGCTCCAAAATAAAACTGACAGAAAACTAAGAAAAAACCTCAAAGAAACCATGAAACCTATCGAAAGATCTAAAAAAAAAAATATACATAGATTTACTAACCAAATGAGGCAAACTAATATATACTGGTGGAACTTCTAAAGCCGTTAAATCTATCATTCCTCAGATCATTGATAGGTGTTTGCTCATTTTGATTAATAATGAGTTCCGTTTTCTCTAAAGCCACTAGTAGCTCCAAAGATTTCTCAAAAGATTGAAAACCAAACAAAAACATCTCAAAAAATAGAAAACAAAACAAAATACTTACAAAGAGATTAGATCTAAAAATACATTTGAAAAGACTAGATCTGAAAAAAAAAAAAAAACTTACAAAGAAGAGACGGAAACTTCTACAAAAAGAAGACATAAACTCCACAGAGAAGAGGCTAATAAAAGAGCTGGGAAGGAGGAAGAAAGGGGGTGAGAGCAACCCTCTACTGAAGAAGAAGCAGTTAGAGAAGCAGATGGAAGTTCTGTTATGAATCCCAAACCAACAAAGGAAATTGACGAAATATTGTTGGGAGCTAATAAAGAATTACATGTATAGAAGAAAATACTGCTGATGTAGCTGTTGACGTGGCAAAAGTTGCTGATATGGTAGACGTGTCAACTGCTGTGTCACCATTAGTTGAAAAGAGGAAATGAAGGGCACCTAAGTGGGCAAGTGACTATCACGTAGGGTGAGAAGATAGCCAAATGAGGGACCACTGCTGAATCATCATGTTGGTTAGGAATGATGAGTTTGTTATGTTTTTCTTTGTGCCTTTTTTGTGCTTTGTTCAGTGCTGTAGTAATAAGTAGTCAGGCAATTGAGGAAGAAGGTAGAGAATTATTTTGGCATTTGCTTGGAGTAACCTCTACTCGAAATGGGCATCTTACTATACTTTTCCTTTATCTGGAATAGATACAACAACATCCATTGAATTCATTTTCTATCTCATCCATTTTGTTTCTTTGTTTACTTCTCGATTCTAACATTGGTGCTTTCATTGAGAGGCTGCTATGACAAAAGGGACTCGTTTCACCAAGCTTGAAGCTCTGATGGTTGAGTTGCAGAAGAAATAGCATGGAGTGGATGAAAGGCTTAACGTGATGGACCAACACATGACTGATATGGAAAAAACCATGAATGGATATAAGGAATCCTTCGTGAATATAGAGGAAATGATGTGTCGATTACTCCATTCTCAAAAGGATAAGCAGATTGAATCATCGCCTATGTCTAGTCATCATATCGTTGAATTAAATGAGGCAGGAGCTGCTAGTCTGTTTGCTAGAAAAGGACTCAAGGTTAATGTGCCCATATTTAACGACAGCGAGGTCAAAGATTGGGTGTTCAAGATTAGAGAATTCTTCGACATTTATGGAGTTTCAGTTGATCAATGAATCAAAATTGCCTCGTTTCATATGGAGGGACCAACATATGTGTGGTATAAGTAGGTAATGAAGAACTTGCTAGTTTAGACTTGGTTTGAGTTTTTTAATGCACTGCTCCTTTGTTTTGAAACATCTCTCTATGATGATCCTAAGGCGGCTTTGAAGGAACATAAGCAAATTGACACTGTAATAAAGTACCAAACGCAATTTGAAGAACTGTCAACCAAGGTTACTAGTTTGAGTGAGCAGTGGCTCATCAGCTTCTTCATTGCAATATTGCAAGATAATCTAAAATGTGAATCACTCTTAGCACAACCATTAACTTATTACCAAATAGTATCCCTAGCGAAACTTCATGAGCAGAAGTTGACATCACTGCAAAATTCATTAAAAAATTCACCATTCAAACAATTAAACCAAAACTTCCCTAAACCCACAAATTTTACCTGTGTGTATTTCTCACCCAGCAGTAAAACAACAACATATCCCTCTTCTAAACTATTTTCTCAAACCACACCATCAGGAGGTAAGCTGACGATTAATGTTACAAGAAGCAATAATACTACAATATCAAGTACTAGTAATCAAACATATAAGCGTCTCTCAGCTATGGAATTAAAGGTTTGGCAAGAGAAAGGGCTATGCTACTATTATGATGACAAGTACCATCCAAATCACAAATGTAAATCATCTTGCCTACTGTTAGTTGGTCAGGAGGAAATAGAAGAATTATTACATGAGGAGTTAGTTGAGGAAAAAGCAGATACAAAAGAGGAGAATCATGTTAATTTGATGGAGGTCAATTAGGAAATCAATTTTAATGCCTTGGTTGGTGAATATCATCCAAGTACACTTCGGCTTATGGGAAAATATGCAGGCAAATCAATAAATGTTTTGATAGGTAACAATAGCAATAATAATTTCATTAAAGTGGGAATTACTGAACAGCTTGGTCTCAAGCAGACCTCATTTCCAGGATTCAGAGTAGGTACTGGCAGTAGGGTATATTTGCATTGCAACAGTAAATGTGAAAAGGTAACTCTGAATATTCATGGACATGTGTTTGATACGGAATTGTTTGTTTTGGAGACTAAGGGGGAAGATATTGTACTTGGAGTTCAGTGGTTCATTGGGTTGGGCACAGTTATGACGAATTACCAAGATCTTACAATGCATTTCTATTGGAATGGAAAAGAAGTGAAGCTTCAAGGGGAGTATATGATGAGTACAATGCCTCTAAAAGGAAAAAAGCTTCATAAGATGATGATGACTGATAGTGTTTTAGGTTTTTTCCAACTTCAAGCCACTAAAGCAAATGAGCTTACTGTAATGCCCACAACGCTAGCTTCAATTGAAGATTTACTAAGTCAGTATCAGAAGGTTTTTGAGGAGCCTAATACACTGCCACCAACTAGGGATGTAGACCACCGAATCCCTCTTGACCTGAGTACTAACCCTGTAACTATCAGGTTGTATATGTACTCGCAATTTTAGAAAACTGAGATAGAGAGGTTATAGGAGAGATGCATGCAGCTAAGACTATAAGGGATAGCCGTAGTCCCTTTTTCATCACTGGTTTTGTTAGTAGACTATAGGGGCCCAAATCATATTACAATTAAGGACAAATTTACCATTCCTATAATTGATGAGATCTTAGACGAATTACAGGGAGCTATATACTTTTCTAAACTGGATTTGCAATCCAGCTATCACTAAATTTGCATGTGGGAGCCAGACATCCACAAGACAGCATTCGGGACACACCTTAGGCACTATAAATTTGTAGTCATGCCGTTCGGCTTAACCAATGCACCATCCATGTTCCAGGCAACTATGAATAAGGTATTTCAACCTTACCTTCGAAAATTTGTTGTTGTTTTCTTTGATGACATTTGGTGTTTAGTAAAACACTTGAAGACCATGTAAAGCATCTGCATATAGTACTACAAATACTAAAATCTAACCAATTTTATGTTAAACTCTTGAAATGCTCATTTACTCAAAAGACCATTGAATATTTGGGTCACATAGTAGATAAGGAAGGGGTGCAGGTGAATTAAAAAAAGATACATGCCATGATAGAGTGGCCTAAACCAACCAACATCGAGCAATTAAAAGGCTTTCTTGACCTCACTAGATATTATAGAAAATTTGTTGAAAACTATGCTCAAATTGCTTTTCCTCTTACAGAGTTGTTAAAAAAAAACATATTTGCTTAGAGTGATGAAGCTCAAAGGGCATTTGAAGAACTTCAGCAAAGGTGACATGGAGACATTACTAAATTTTAATAAACTATTTGTGGTGGAGATGAATGCATCCAGCACTGGGATTAGTGTTGTACTATTGCAGAAGGGTCACATATTGGCATATTTCAGCAAGAAGCTTCCAAAGAAACTCACTCTCGCATCAACCTATGTTCGAGAGCTCTATGCCATAACGCAAGTAGTGCTGAACCATTACTTGTTGGGATGGCTGTTTATAGTAAAAACGGACCATAAAGGTCTTAAAGAACTCATGTCTCAGTTGGTACAGACTCTGGAGCAACAATTTAATTTAGCTAAACTTCTAGGATTTCAATATGAAATCATTTACAGGACGGGTGTAATACCCGTTAATTTCAGAATATAATTCACTTGAGAGTATTTTAGAATTTTACAACGTTACTTTAGTTATTTATTTTGGTCATTTTTAATTTTCATATTTAATTGTTCTCTTTGAATATTATTTATGAAAATTGAGTTAAATGACTGGACTGAATATTTGCACCATGTGAGATATATTCTTAGAATGGTGAAATTCATGAAAAAATGGTTTAAGAATGGTCAATTAGTCCATTAATTGTAAATTGACTGGATGGGTTTGGATGTTGGGTTATGGATACCCATGGGTTATTCAATAACCCATTAGAAATATTTAAAATAAAACTTCAATAGTAACCTCTCATAATTCACGATTCTGAAGTGAAGCAAAAGGAGCAGTGACAATTTTTCTCTCTCAGTTCTTCATCTTCTTCTCAAATCCTTTTCTTGATCTTCAGAATTTTGATTAATTGTTCGGTTCATAAGCTTTGTAAGGATCAAAGGTAAGCTTTAATCTCATTATTTTCCTTAAATCTAAGTTTATATGGAAGATTAGAGTAGGTTTTGTTCTTGAAGATTTTGATGATAATTCATGAATCTTAGTTGTTTTGGAGGTTATATTTGAGTTAGGATTGAGTTATAGTCAGTTAAAAGAGTTGAGATTCTGATTTTGAATCAAGAAAGGAAAGGATGAATTTTCTGGGAAAGTTTTTGCAAACTCGAATTTATTGTAGCAACAAGAAAGTTTCAGAAAATTTTCGAGTTACTGTAGCAGTTACTGTAGTGTCGGCAGTCAACGGCACTGTAGCAGTCAACGTACTGTAGCGAACCGTCAATATAGCAAACCGTTACTGTAGCGAACCGTACTGTAGCAAATTGTACTGTAGCAATCAGAAATTTTGCATATTTTCGTGATTTTGTTTTCTTTCTTATGTTTCCTTGTAATATATTTTACTAGGAAATTTTCCTACACAAATTCTAGTGTGGAACAAGGTAAACTTGGACAAACATCAAGGTAAGTGAATAACCTTGCTAAGCTAATTTGATATTACTAGTCAAAGTACAATATAAGTCCCATTTATAATATTATTGGATATTAATCAATCAATTTTTCATATGACATTATATGATGATTGGCATATTTTTTTTTTACAGAGTATGTAGAAATTATTTTATTTCATGGCAATTGTACTATGTGATAAATTCTCACTATCTTATTAATGAGTAAAGATCTACGGGATCTAATACATGAGTTTGAAAGGATTAAAGTCCCATACTACTCAGTGCATAACGATGAAAAACTATACACGAGTTTGAAAGGGTTAGAGTCTCATACTACTCGGTGTATATCTATGAGATCTTATTCACGAGTTTGAAAGGGTTAGAGTCCCATACTACTCGGTGTATATCTATGAAATCTTATTCACGAGTTTGAAAGGGTTAGAGTCCCATACTACTCGATGTATAAGATAATTAATTATATGAGTAAATGTGGTATTTGTACTTTTGATATTTTATATAGTACAGTTATTTACTTACTGAGTTTTTAAATAAACTCACACTCCCTATGATTATCTTTTCAGATACAGAAAACAAGGAAGAAGAGTATTCGTTTGAAGATTAGAAGCCCCTTAGAGTTATTATCTGTTTCTGTCTGGTGGGATACCAGTACAGTACTTATTAATGTGAATACTAGGAACGCTTTGTACTTACTATAGGACTCCTAGGCTTGCGATGAGATAGAAATATCAGATTATGTATGCCTATATTTGCTTATCAAATGAATATAATTCTGTCGTGTGGAATGAATGATTAAGGTTGAATGTAAAACCTTACAGAATATATATAAATAACTTATATTTGAGAATTTTATCAAATGAGTAGTATCTTTTCACATGTTCAATTTTTGGGATGTGACAATTTGGTATCAGAGGATAGGTTTTATAGGTCCCCTATAGAGTACAGAGCAAAGTGATCTTTGTGGGCCCTTCCCTATTGTCATGAGCCGCGGCATGACCATAGGATTAGGTTCCATAAAAGACCTTGTAGAGTATAACGTCATTTTATAGATAACTTTTCAGTGGGGCTAGTAAGTGATATTTTGTTTATGTTTGAAAATTATTTATTATGTGTGTAGATCTTTGACAGTTCAATGTCAGAAGGATCTTCTAATAATAATGAGCATATGGGTCCAAGGAGGGCCATAATTCTACCAGTACATGGGCAAGATGATCCTAACCGTGGTGATAGTTTTCATGCTCAAAGTACTGAGGGCGCAACTAGTGATCAAGCAAAGAGAGTCGAACCTGACGCTCACATTGATAATGCAACTATTGCACATGTGATTAATTTAATGAATGAACGATTTGACCGATTTGAGGCTGAAATGAGAGGTCGAGCTGCACAAGCTAACCTGCCAGTGGATCCTCCTATTGTTGAAGCCGAAATTGTACCACCAGCTCAGTTAGCTGGAGGAGGTAATGTAAGGGAGGTAAGAATGTCTGAATTTTAGAAAATGAGGCCTCCTACTTTTTCAGGGGAAGATCCCAAAGAGGAACCACAATGTTTCCTTGAAGATTGTGGAGCAATCTGTGATGATATAGGGTGTTCTCTTACTCAAAAGGTAGAATTCACTTCATTTCAGTTAAAGGGTAGGGCTGGTAAATGGTGGAGGAACTAGAAGAAAGCTAGAATTCAAGGCGCACCGCCAGTTATGTGGATGAAGTTTTACAGATTGGTTATGGAAAGGAAGTCAAAGAATAAAGAAGAATATCGACAAAAGAAGAAAGCTAGATATAGGAGATCTTTTGATCAAGGGGAAGACTCAGGGACTTTGAAACCCTTTACTGCATCACAACATGCTCCAGCCACTCCTACTAAGTCATCTTATTCTACAACCAGTGTGGCTAAGCCTCGTTCAAAGAGCAGGGGTGGTTTTAACTCTTATAGTAGAGGAGGTACTCAAGCTAGAAGGAAGAAACCTCAGTGTCCTGAATGTGAAAAGTTTCACTTCTGAGAATGCAGGTTAAACACTGTTGGTACAGGTTGTTTTAACTGTGGACAAAAAGGACATTTTATAAGGGAGTGCCCTCAGCTCATGACAGGACCAGGTCAAGGGTCTACTTTATCACCTCGACCACAATCTATTTCTGCTTCTATTACTCGAACACCAACCCCTTCAATAGGGGGTAGTATAGGAAGAGGTTCTGGAAGAGGCTAAGGTGACCGTGGAAAACAAGCTGCTGGCAGAGGAAATGCAAGAGTATATGCTCTAACCCGACAGGATGCTCAAACATCCAATGTTATAGTTACAGGTATATTATCTGTCAATACTTTTGCTGCACATATTTTGTTTGATCCTAGTTCTACTCACTCGTATGTGTCACCCCTATTTGCCAAGAGATTTGCATTTAATTCGATTACTCTTAAGGAACCATTCTTGGTTTCCACACCGATGAGAGAGACTTGGATAGTTAAAACATGTTATCGTTCTTGGAAAATAATTGTTGGGGGCATGGAAACTGAGATAGATTTATGATTCTCAATATGTTAGATTTTGATGTGATTTTAGGGATGAACTGGCTATCTTCTTGTCATGCTACTATAAATTGTCGTGACAAAGTTATTTCCTTTAGTATGCCGGGGAGGAGTAATTTTGTGTTTCAAGGAGATCGAAGTGATGTACCTTGCAACATGATATCTATGTTAAGTGCCCGGCGTATGTTGCGAAAGGGATGTCAGGGATTTCTAGCTTTTATCAAAGATTTAGAAAAGAAAGAACAGAAGTTAGAAGACATACATGTGGTTAATGAATTCCCAGATGTGTTCCCAGAAGATTTACCTGGATTACTGCCAGAAAGAGATATTGAGTTCAGTATTGATTTGGTCTCAGACACACGACCAATTTTTATTCCACCTTATCGTATGGCTCCTGTTGAGCTAAAAGAACTCAAAGAACAATTGGAAGATTTGTTGAACAAAGGGTTCATTCACCCAAGTTTTTCACCTTGGGGTGCTCCTGTTCTTTTTGTGAAAAAGAAAGATGGTTCTATGAGATTATGTATAGATTATCGTCAGCTGAATAAAGTCATGGTAAAGAATAAGTATCCTTTTGTAATACCCAAGAAAAATAAAATATAAATATTTGTTTACAAACTACTGTTACTATTTCAGTATACGGTACTATTCACCCATATAATACTATTTACGTATACGATACTGTTCATTATACAATCGAAATGTCAAGTACTAAATGTGGTTTGGTCATAAGAGAAAACTAGAAAGAAGTTTGTAGGAGAAAATGACGTTTTATGTGTAAAAATACCCTCAGGGACTAAATTGAAAGGACTGATTTGAAAAAGAAACTTAAAGGTTTAAGGTAAAAGGATAATTTTTCCTTTAAGTTTTCAATAGTAATAATAAAAAAATTTTCGGCCGTTGCCGCTATTTGCACAGTAACTGTATTATTAGAAATGTCATTTTCATGAATAGTAAATTGAATATTTTATTAGTGCATAGTATCAAATAGTACCATTGACTTTTGCTATAAATAGGCCCTTCCATTTCACTTCTAAACTCACACCTTCAACTTCTCTTCTTCTCTCCTTAAGTTTCTCTTACTTCAATGCTAGGCCTATGAGATTTTGGGCCTTTCCTTTTCAGCTTAGGTAAGGATACTATGCCCTTTCTATGTCTTTCAAATTTTAGAAGTTATTTTCTTAAGTATGCTCTGTGGTTGCGGCCTTGGCTGATCTTCCACATCAGAAAAACTGTCCTTAGCTGTTTATATGTTATTTTGATTCTCTGATTACCGAAATAGAATGTAAACTGTGAAGAATACATGTCTAGGAAAGTTCTGGCTAAGGAAAGACCTGGTTTTTAAGTGTGTCCAGTGTGACCCTCCACTCTTTCCTGGGAACTTACCTGGTGTACTCTTTTACAGATTGTATTCTCTATTTCTGGTATGAATAGTGATCGTACGTATGAATAGTGACCGTATGTATGAATAGTGACCGTACGTATGAATAGTGACCGTATGAATAGTAACCGTATATATGAACAGTAACCGTACATATGAACAGTATCTGTACGAAAACAATCCTGACGTATTTTCTCTAATCTTTCATGAAAATCTCCGTAGCAGAACACCGAAATTCACCTGAGAACTCTTGTCTGTAATGACTTAGAGAAGCGATGCTCGTACGGAATCCAGGTGAGTGAAACGACCCCGTTTTAATAAAGTTTTAGCATTACTGGTGATAAAAAGTATGTCGTAGGACACTCCCAAGATTCATAGGGGAAAATTGAATTCAGAATGGCGAATATAATGAGATAATTAATCCAGAAGTATGGATAAGAAAAAGCAAGTATCTCATGATGATGTGAAGATTGAATCTCTTGAATTGTGGTTTATAAAGCTATAATATAGTTATCTACTATACCTGTTATATGGATGAATATTATATTGAGCTTCTGATTATGATATGAAATGATATTGATTGTGATTGAGCGGGACAGTACCCCCTCTCACGGCAAGGCGGAAAACCCGGTTGACAGGGTGTCTTGACCAATGAGTGTGGAGACAACGATTCCCTAGTAGGGATATAGCCCGGATTGGTGATAAATCCGTGAGGCGCCCTAGCTAAGAGGATGAGGTTGTGCGTCATGGCGGAAATATACATAATTGGTGAGCCGGCCTGTGTGCGCTCTCCGGGATATATTGCCATTGACGAGTACTAGTAACGTTTGTTGAATTGGATGAATTTTTATCTTCTTGTATGTAAAAGGATGATGTTGTGCGTCATGGCAGAAATATACATAATTGGTGAGCCGGCCTGTGTGCGCTCTCTGGGATATATTGCCATTGACGAGTACTAGTAACGTTTGTTGAATTGGATGAATTTTTATCTTCTATCTATTGGTTGAGTATGAGTCTTTGGATATGCTTGCATGACTGGTAATGTATTTGAATTTTATTAATGCGAGGCCGATTCGCTCATTGAGTTTAAAAGCTCACATTGTTTGTACAACCTTTTGTTCAGATCAGGTTGCCATCGAAGAATATCTGCTAGAGGAGTAGATCACTTTGGACCTTCCCGTTGTCGGGTAGACCTCTCTTCTGTTATAGATTATGTTGCTCTGTAATCGTC
Source organism: Biancaea sappan (assembly GCA_037074585.1). Lineage (NCBI taxonomy): Eukaryota > Viridiplantae > Streptophyta > Magnoliopsida > Fabales > Fabaceae > Biancaea > Biancaea sappan. The sequence continues at coordinate 84,322,653 of CM073490.1, read as the reverse complement.
TAGGACATCTAGTTCAGGGGTTCGACATTTGGCTTGTATGTCAGTATAATAATGTATTTTAAATTGATAATCTATGATTTTCAGATAAGAAAATTTGATATATTTATCGGAAGGCTTACAGTGATGAGAGATTCATCATTGTGCCGGTCATGTGCCCAGAAAACGGGTCGTGACACCTTTACCAAGGATAGATGATTTGTTTGATCAGCTTCAAAGAGCAAAATATTTCTCAAAGATTAACCTAAGGTCTGGATATCATCAGTTACGAATTAAGAATGATGATATACCTAAGACTGCTTTTCGTACACGGTATGGCCATTATGAGTTCCTCGTGATGTCTTTTAGGTTGACAAATGCACCAGCAGCATTTATGGATTTAATGAACAGAGTGTTCAAATCATTCCTTGATAAGTTTGTAATTGTATTTATTGATGATATTTTGGTATATTCAAAGAGTCATGAAGAATATACTGAACATTTGAGAATAGTGCTTCAGACCTTGAGAGAGCATCAGTTGTACGCAAAGCTCTCAAAATGTGAATTCTGGATGAGTCATGTAACGTTTTTGGAACATGTTATTTCCCAAGAAGGTATTCATATAGATCCAAGTAAAATTGAAGCAGTAAAACAATGGCCTAGACCAACAACTGTGTCTGAAGTACGTAGTTTTCTTGGTTTAGCAGGGTATTACCATCGCTTTGTCAAAGATTTTTCTAAGACGGCTCTCCCATTAAATAAGTTAACTCGAAAGAATGTTAAATACATTTGGGATGATTCATGTGAGAAAAGTTTCACCCAATTGAAAGAGTGTTTAACTTCTGCACCAGTCTTAATCCTACCATCAGGACCAGGGGGTTACTCTGTATTCTATGATGCCTCAAAGATAGGCTTAGGGTGTGTGTTGATGCAACATGGTAAAGTCATAGCTTATGGCTCACGTCAGCTTAAAAAGCATGAATTGAATTACCCCACTCATGATTTGGAAATGACAGCTGTAGTGTTTGCCCTAAAGATTTGGAGACATTACTTGTATGGGGAGACTTGTAAAATTTTTACAGATTACAAAAGCCTTAAGTACATTTTTGAGCAGAGAGATCTCGATCTAAGGCAACGAAGGTGGATGAAACTTCTGAAAGATTATGATTGTACCATCCTTTACCATCCAGGTAAAGCAAATGTAGTGGCTGATGCTCTAAGTCGAAAGTCTGTGGGAAGTTTAGCTCACATTGCCACTATAAGGAGGTCTCTAATACATAAACTACAAGAATTGGAAGCTGATGGAGTTTTCTTTGAGATCACTGAGTCAGGTACATTTCTGGCTCATTTAACAGTTAGATCATCCCTTGTTGAAAAAATAAAAGTAACTTTAGAAAATGACATCGATATGGTCAAAATCAGAGATAAGGCAAGGCAAGGTCTAGCACCAAGTTTCTTGGTAGATGAAGAAGGAGTCTTATGGTTTAATGGGAGACTCTGTGTCCCCAACATTGAATCTTTGAAACATGAAATCTTAATGGAAGCTCATGGTTCGCCATACGTTGTACACCCTGGTGTTGTGAAAATGTATCAGGACTTGAAACAAGTTTACTGGTGGGAGGGCATGAAGCGAGACGTGACTGACTTTGTAACTCGATGTTTGACTTGTCAGCAAGTTAAAGCTGAACATCGACGACCACCTGGTTTGATGCAAAAACTAGATATTCCCGAATGGAAATGGGAAAGGATCACTATGGATTTTGTAGTAGGTTTACCCCGGTCAACAAAAGGAAATGACTCAATATGGGTCATAGTGGATCGACTTACTAAGTCAGCACATTTTCTTCTTGTTCATACTACTTTCAGTGTAGCAAAACTTGCTCGACTTTATGTTAAAGAAATAGTGAAACTTCATGGTGTACCAATATCCATTATATCAGACCGAGGACCTCAGTTTACTTCTCGGTTCTGGAAAGTCTTTCAAGAGGCTTTGGGTACCAAAGTGAATCTTAGCACAGCATTCCATCCTCAGACTGATGGACAGTCCGAAAGGACAATTCAGATTTTAGAGGATATGCTAAGAGCTTGTATGATGGATTTCAGTGGAAGTTGAGAAGATCATTTGTCTCTTATTGAATTTGATTATAATAACAGTTACCAAGCCAGTATCCAGATGGCACCTTTTGAGGCTCTATATGGGAGACAGTGTCGATCCCCTATAGGTTAGTTTGAACTTGGTGAAACCAAAATACATGGACCTGAGATGATACAAGACGATATAAATAAAGTTAAACTTATCAGAGAGAAGTTGTTAACTGCTCAGAGTAGACAGAAATCTTATGCGGACAACCGACGACGTGACCTTGAATTTGTAATTGGTGACATGGTTTTCCTACGGATCTCACCTGTGAAGGGAGTAATGAGATTCGGGAAAAAAAAAGAAAGCTTAGTCCGAGGTATGTTGGCCCATATGAGGTTATAGACAGAGTGGGTAATGTCGCATATCGCCTGGACCTACCTTCAGACCTAGAAGGAGTTCATCCAATATTTCATGTGTCCATGCTACGGAAGTATCTTCCTGATCATTCTCATGTCATTCAACCCCAAGAAGTTCATTTTGATGAAACTCTCACCTATGAAGAGGTACCAGTAGCTATTCTTGATAGAAAAGTCAAGAAATTGCGCACTAAAGAAATTCCTACTGTCAAGGTTCTTTGGAGAAATCATTCTTACGAGGAAGCTACGTAGGAGGCAGAAGATGAAATGTGGATAAAATATCCATATTTGTTTGAAACTTGAGGTAAGGTTTTAATTCGGAGGATCGAATTCTTTTAAGGGGGGTAGAATGTAATACCCGTTAATTTCGAAATATAATTCGCTTGAGAGTATTTTAGAATTTTACAACGTTACTTTAGTTATTTATTTTGGTCATTTTTAATTTTCATATTTAATTGTTCTCTTTGAATATTATTTATGAAAATTAAGTTAAATGACTGGACTGAATATTTGCACCATGTGGGATATATTCTTAGAATGGTGAAATTCATGCAAAAGTGGTTTAAAAATGGTCAATTAGTCCATTAATTGTAAATTGACTGGATGGGTTTGGATGTTGGGTTATGGATACCCATGGGTTATTCAATAACCCATTAGAAATATTTAAAATAAAACTTCAATAGTAACCTCTCATAATTCACGATTCTGAAGCGAAGCAAAAGGAGCAGTGACAATTTTTCTCTCTCAGTTCTTCATCTTCTTCTCAAATCCTTTTCTTGATCTTCAGAATTTTGATTAATTGTTCGGTTCATAAGCTTTGTAAGGATCAAAGGTAAGCTTTAATCTCATTATTTTCCTTAAATCTAAGTTTATATGGAAGATTAGAGAAGGTTTTGTTCTTGAAGATTTTGATGATAATTCATGAATCTTAGTTGTTTTGGAGGTTATATTTGAGTTAGGATTGAGTTATAGTCAGTTAAAAGAGTTGAGATTCTGGTTTTGAATCAAGAAAGGAAAGGATGAATTTTCTGGGAAAGTTTCTGCAAATTCGAATTTATTGTAGCAACAAGAAAGTTTCAGAAAATTTTCGAGTTACTGTAGCAGTTACTGTAGTGTCGGCAGTCAACGGCACTGTAGCAGTCAACGTACTGTAGCGAACCGTCAATATAGCAAACCGTTACTGTAGCGAACCGTACTGTAGCAAACTGTACTGTAGCAATCAGAAATTTTGCATATTTTCGTGATTTTGTTTCCTTTCTTATGTTTCCTTGTAATATATTTTACTAGGAAATTTTCCTACACAAATTCTAGTGTGGAACAAGGTAAACTTGGACAAACATCAAGGCAACTGAATAACCTTGCTAAGCTAATTTGATATTATTAGTCAAAGTACAATATAAGTCCCATTTATAATATTATTGGATATTAATCAATCAATTTTTCATATGACAGTATATGATGATTGGTATATTTTTTTTACAGAAATTCAAAGGAATAAGAGTATGTAGAAATTATTTTATTTCATGGCAATTGTACTATGTGATAAATTCTCACTATCTTATTAATGAGTAAAGATCTACGGGATCTAATACATGAGTTTGAAAGGATTAAAGTCTCATACTATTCAGTGCATAACGATGAAAAACTATACACGAGTTTGAAAGAGTTAGAGTCTCATACTACTCGGTGTATATCTATGAGATCTTATTCACGAGTTTAAAGGGTTAGAGTCCCATACTACTCGGTGTATATCTATGAAATCTTATTCACGAGTTTGAAAGGGTTAGAGTCCCATACTACTCGATGTATAAGACAATTAATTATATGAGTAAATATGGTATTTGTACTTTTGATATTTTATATAGTACAGTTATTTACTTACTGAGTTTTTAAATAAACTCACACTCCATATGATTATCTTTTCAGATACAGAAAACAAGGAAGAAGAGTATTCGTTTGAAGATTAGAAGCCACTTGGAGTTATTATCTGTTTCTGTCTGGTGGGATACCAGTACAGTACTTATTAATGTGAATACTAGGAACGCTCTGTACTTACTATAGGACTCCTAGGCTTGCGATGAGATAAAAACATAAGATTATGTATGCCTATATTTGCTTATCAAATGAATATAATTCTGTCGTGTGGAATGAATGATTAAGGTTGAATGTAAAACCTTACAGAATATATATAAATAACTTATATTTGAGAATTTTATCAAATGAGTAGTATCTTTTCACATGTTCAATTTTTGGGATGTGACAACGGGCAAGAGTAATAAAGTTGCAGATGCATTATCTAAGCAAGGAGAAGTGGAAGTGCAAATTTACACGCTTTCAGTAGCTACTAATCCTATCATTATTGCCATAAAAAAAAAGCAAAATGAGGAATTGGAGGAGAAGAGGAACTTGCACTCTCAATACCAACAGAGTAAGTCATAACTGGATTACCTTGTGAAAGATGGGATTTATTCTTTTAAGATAGGATTGTAGTCCCTAACGTACAATAGATTAAAGAAGCCATATTTCATATGTTTCATGAATCCCTCATGTGTGGACATGGTGGCACTCAAAAGACATATAAGGCAGTGTTAGAAAATTTTTATTGGGAGAATATGAGAGGCGAAATCAAGGGCTTGGTCAAGAGGTGTGCTGTGTCAGCAAATCAAGTACCCCACTGAGATAAAACAAGTTTACTATAGCCTTTGTCGATTCCTACCAAACCGTGGGAAGATTTAATTATGGACTTCATAGTGGGCTTGACAAATTCCAAAGGGTGCATAGTAGTAATGGTGGTGGTGGTGGGTCGTTTCACCAAGGGAGCTCATTTTAGTCATTGAAGTCGACATTTTCCTTAAGTTAGGTGGCTGAGGTCTTTATTCAAAGCATTGTTAAGCTTTATATGTTCCCACGTAGCATTGTGTCTGATCGTGATTGTCTATATTTAAGTAAACTCTGGGCACAACTAATGCATCACAGTGTGACTAAGTTATTGCATATTGCATCTTACCACCCAAAAGGAGATGGTCAGTTGAAGGTTGTAAATCATTGCCTTGAACAATATCTCAGACTATTTGTTCACTATCAACCATAGTACTGAAGTGATTATCTTCCATGGACTGAATTTTGGTACAATTTATCTTACCACAATGTTATTGATATGTCACCTTACCAAGCATTATATGGTGTTAATCCTTCATTAATTCCTGCTTACACCCATGGCGCATCTTCTGTCAATAGTGTAGATGAATTGTTGATTAAAAGGAATGAGATTCACCAACAGTTGAAGATCAACTTACAGAAGCTCAAGTGAAGATAAAAAAAATATGCAGACTTAAGAAGAATCTTTGAAAATTTCAGAAATACCCACATCCTTACACGAAGACTCCAAAAACTCTGGAAAATCAGACATTAGTCCCAATTCAGGGAAATCAATAAGGGTTTTCTAATAGTTCATGACCTTTTAGAAAATGAACGAAAAACTATCATTGCCAACCGTCCATGGAAACTGGAAGTCAATTCGATCACAGTGAGATCTTGGGTACCAAATTTTTTATTGCAAGAAGAATCACAGAAAATAGTTTATACAGTCTGGGCAATGATTTGCTACCTCCTTGAATTGATACACCATAAATCCTGGTTTCACTAGGCAATAGGATGGGAAAAATAGTTGTGCTAGATGCCAAACACACTTTGGTTGCAAGCCATATTCGAATCTGCATAGAAATCAACCTTGCAGGAGGGCTACCATTGACCATTGAGGTAAATTCACACCAGTATAAGGTAATTTATGAAAACACTCATGTTTTCTTTCCAGTTTGTAAATTATTTTATGAAAAATCAAAAGCTCAAATTTTATCCACCGGTGGTAGATCGTAAAGCTACATCATGTTTTACCTCTGCTAATTCTGGTATTATTTTTGAATTCAAACTCCCCTCCTGTTTTGGCTGAAATAAGCATTAACTCATAATCTCAAAATAATCTTCTATATATCCCATCACCTAAAAATAGGTAATTAATTAGTAATAGTAACTCTCTGCCAACTAATAATCCTAACTCAAGTAAGAGAATATTAGAGGAACCATTAGATTTCATAAATATGAATAAAAGAAGAACACCTAAGTTCAGAACTAAATCTAGAAACAAATCTCCTCTGAACCAATCTGTCATTTTAGGAGAGTCTAGACTCACTTTTACATATCTATCTCTGCCTAACCAAATGAGAACTTCCCCCTATAAATTACCCATTTAGTCTCTAAAAAATTAATCCAGCCAAAATCTCCAACACCTCGTAATCAAGAAATTTCTATTTAAGAATATAAACCAATCAGACCCTATCACACCCATTACTGATCTCTAAATACTACTCCATCTCCCATCAATTTAGTTACCTTATTCTTTTGATCCCACTTTTAACTTAAATGGATAACAACTCTTAACTGAACCATCTCCTCCATGAATACTTATTAGCCCCATCGCCATCACCACCATTACCCCTTCCTCCAACCCCATCTCAGAATCAAATAGCATCAACCATCCTATTAACCATCCCAATAAGGATTCCCCCACCATCACATCTAGACACAGACGCAACCTACCTCCACAGACCTTCATTTTCACCACCTGCAAAACCTATACCAAGCCTACCAAGACAACCTATCACACGAAACTAGAATAACACTTGTATGGATAAATCTTCTGAGAGGTCTCCTAAACAATTCCTCATGGCTTCTTACTTGGAGCCACTTAATGACCATAGCCCTAACCGAAATCCAGACCAACGAAAGATCAAGGATTACAATGAACAACATGAGGAGCTAAGAGATATTTTTGCTACCTCCCCCAAGAATGGTCAACTAGCCCCATTACTACAATTGGTTTCCCCTTGTACCAATGCCCAACCTTGTAGAAAACTTAAGGAATGTTAGTCAGCCATCAAATCCAACACAAATAGAATTAGATAGTGAAAGGGCAATAGTAAAAAAAAGAAGAAGAGATCAGATCTTAGCTGCATCTTTATCTCCAAACCTATTACTCGCTCTTATGGCGGTAGAGATAAGAGCCAATCTTAACCTTAATATTGGGAATCTTGACTATTAAGAAACCTTCATGCCAACCTCCTTCTTCCAGCCTTCTCTTCCTAAGGATGCAAACCCAATCCTCTACTTTAACCCAATGAATATTGTACATTGGAATGTACGTGGTGTTGGAGGTGCAGACTTCAAAAAAGTCTTTAGAAACACTTGCAACTCCCATAACACCCATAACCTAGATTTAGTGATATTGACTGAAACAAGATTATGTGGTGACAGAGTTGAAAATATTATAAGCTCTTTTGGCTTTGAAGGATACCTCAAAGTTGATTCGATGGGTTTCTCAAGGCGAATATGGATCTTGTGGAACCCCCAAACATCATAGTGGAACCTTTCTCAACTTTTTTTGAAGTTCATCTAAAAGTCAAGGTAAACTCTCACTTATCTATCATTTCTGCTTTGTATGCTAGTCATAGGTTTGAGCTTAGGAAATTGTTATAGAATAAACTACCTAATCTTGCCTCCTCTATAACACTTCCTTGGCTGCTTATAGGAGATTTCAATGAAATTTCTTACCTTAGCGAAAAATTTAGTGGAAGACTAGCCAATAGAACCAAAATGAACTATTTTAACGACTTTTTAAATAAAACAAAGCTTCTTAATTTAGGTTTTTTTGGACCAAAATACACTTGGTCTAATTATAGAGAAGTTAACTCTCTTATTAGGACTAGGATAGATAGAGCCTATACAGTTGATAAATAGTTAAATATCTACCCTGAATCAAAAGTCTAACACTCCTTAGAGTAACTTCATATCACTGTCCAATACTCCTAAAAATAAAAATAAACAATGTTAATGGTAATAAACCCTTTAGGTTTAAACCTTTTTAGATGAAACACCTTGAGTTTATTCCTTTAACTCAAAACTATTGGAAGCTTGAAAATATGGATCTTGTTAATACGATTAAAAATTATCAATCTACTTTTTCAAAATGGTATCTAAAAACTTTTGGTCATATTCAGTTTCAAATTAGAAGAATATCTGCTAGAATATTAGGTTTACAAAAAATTTCAGATTTCATATTGAATTCCCAACTCCTAATTCTTGAAAAAGATCTCCAAACTCAACTTAAAGACCTCCTTGAGACAGAAGAAAATATTTGGTTGATGAAATCCAGAATTGAATGGATTAATTTGGGAGATAAAAACATAAAAACAACAAATTTTTTGTTCCATATCTCAACTCTTAATAGAGGTGGAAAAATAAAATCACACAACTTTTAAATCCAGAACAAGTTAGGATTTCAGATGCTAATCTAATTGAAGATACTCTTGTCTCCCACTTTAAACTTGCTTACTCTGAAAACACACCAACCAACCAAAACATTCAGGACTTTAACAAAAATACCCTTGTCCCCCTTTTTCCCTCCTTAGAAAACGAAACTTTAATCAATCTAAGTAGTTTACCAACAGAAATGGAAATTAAAAACTCTCTTTTTAGTCTAGGTGCTTTAAAAACACAAGGAGAAAATGGTTTACACGCCATCTTCTATCAAACTAATTGGGAAATAATTAAACATAAATAAATCCATGAAATTAGACAAATCTTTATTGATTTCTCCATTCCCACTTCTTGGGGAAACACCCTCCTTTGTTTAATCCCTAAGACTTAAAATGTACCTCTTGTCAACCATTTTAGACCAATTGGTTTGTGGAATACTTTCTATAAAGCGCTTGCAAAAACTCTTGTAAATAGAATAAAACATTTCCTGCCAAACGTTATTTCTCCTTTTTAGGGAGCTTTCACACCCAAAAGACACTCATATGATCTTTTCCTAATTGCTCAAGAAACAATTCACTCTATGCATTCTTCAAAATCTAAAGAGGGATGGGTTGTTTTCAAAATAGACATAACCAAAGCTTTTGACACTATTTGCTACGACTTTATAGAAAAAATCCTCACCCTTTATAAACTCCCTCAAAACATTATTTCTCTTCTTCTTTCCTGTTTAAAAAATGTAACTCACACTCCTATTATTAATGGTAAAAAAGCCCAAGCCTTTAAACCTGAAAGAAGAATAAAACAGGGAGATCCCATCTCACCTTACATTTTTATCCTTTGTATGGAATATCTCACAAAAATTATTGAAGACCAAATCAAGAAAAATAATTGGAAACCTTTCACCTTCAAAAATAAAAATGTTAGTATCTCCCACCTTTTATTGGCTGATGATGTTTTGCTTTTTTGTAAAGCAAACAAAAGAAATATTACAGCTGTTGAGAAAGCTTTAAATGTCTTCTATGAAGAAAGTGGAATGAAAATTAACAATGAAAAATCAAAAGCTTGGTTTTCTAAGAAAGTAAGTCCTGATGTTATCTCTCTTTTTCATAGAACCTTCAATGTGAACCAAAGATCTTGGCCTCTACCTAGGATACCTTTTAAAACTAATCTATAGAAAAATTAATTTTAATTTTGTTTTAGACAAGCTTAATAAAAAATTACAAGGGTGGAAATGTAACTTACTTTCTAAGGCTAGAAGAACATAATTAATTAGATCCACCCTGCCAAATATCTCAAATCATACAATGAATGCTTTTGTCCTCCCCATTTTTTGTCAGAGAAAAAATTGACTCTATAGCCAAAAATTTCTTTTAGGGTCATAATAATTCTCAAAAGAAACTTCATACAATTAATTGGAAAAAAATCACAGGACTTAAATCTTTAGGAGGTTTGGGTATCAGATTTGGTTGTCAGCAAAATAAGGCTTTTTTTTAAAATCCAAATCGCCTTTGGACAAAAATTATTAAAAGCAAATATGGACAAAACATAAAAGAAAGGAAATCTTTGAAGTCCCATTCCTTTAGAAACCTCCAAAAGCTTCTTCCTACCTTTAATAAATGCACTAGGAATATAATTGGAAATGGGAAAGGCACTAATCTCTGGGAAGATCACTGGTTAAGATCATATACTATGAGAACTAAACTTATTGGCCTCTTACCCCTTCAAGATATTAATAAAAATGTTGAAGATATCTTAACAACCTCCTATTATGGAAACTCTTGGAACCTTGAAAATTTATCATTTGTTCTCCCCTCCAAACTAAAATGGGAAATCAATTCTCTTCCTTTAGCTCAATTTAACCCCCAACCAAATGATAAAACCATTTGGAACATCACAAATGATGGAGACTTCTCCTTCAAATCTGCTTAATTCTTTATACTGAACTCTCAAAGTCAAAAACATTAGCAATCCCTCTCGTCACTTAAATCTAAATTGGATTTGGCCTTTAGGAAACCCCCCTCCCAAGAAACGTTTTTTTTTTCTTTGGCAGACTGCTAATAAAGGACTACCAACCAACCTTAAACTTTCAAAAATTAATGACAACATCTCACCCAACTTTCCACTTTGCAATCAATAGCCCGAAACTTACCTTCACATCCTTCGTGAGTGTTCTATTGTAAAAAATATTTGGCTAAGTCTTTTCCCCTTCATCTTTCTTTCATTCTACTTTTTCGAAGTGGCTGGTTACAAATAGTAAAATCTTAACTCCTTGTCAGCTAGGCATTCCCTGGAATCTCATTTTTGTGTACATCCTAAGGAGAATTTGCCTTGATCGCAACAAGAAGATTTTTAAAAATGAACATTTTATCTTAAATAATGTTAAAATAATGTTCTTTTTCTAGCTGCTAAATTTTGGACTTATTCCTTTTCAAAAATTAGTACAAATTTCTAAAATCACCTTATATTATTCCTTATACTTTGCACTAGATTAGGCTTAATGATCTTTGGTTAAAACTCAATGTTGATGGTTCAGTAAAGAATGACAATATGGTTATTAGCAGAATCATTAGAAATGGAAATGGTGAATGGATTCTTGGGCAAGCCAGATTTATATGCTGTGGTTTTCCTTTATTGGCTGAAGCATGGGCTCTCCATCATGGTCTTCAAATGACTCTTAAAATCAATATCAAAAAGCTAGAAATAGAAACTGATTGCCAAACCCTTTACTCCCCAATATCTTATACTGTTACAGACTATCATCCCCTTCATCTTATTATAAAAAACTACAGACTCTTTTTATCCATGTTTGAAGCTACTCGCCTAATCAAAGTCAACCGTAGTCAAAATCGATGTGCTGACAAGTTGGCCAAACTTATAGAACCCCTCCTCTTTTTGTGGAAAAAATTCCATATGGAGGAGTTCTATAATAGTTAACCTTTTGTATTCCCTTTTGTGTCCTTATACTAAACTACTTCTGTTTTAATATATTCCCTTTAACCAAAAAAAAGAAGGGAATTTTAGGTGGGAGTTTGGGTATGGTTGAAACTACAACATTATGGACAAAGGTCAGTGGCAAGAAGATTGAATTTTAAATTGTCAGCAAGATATTATGGGCTTCACCAGATAGTAGCGTACAAATTGAATCTTCTTCCCCACAATAAAATTCATCACGTTTTTCATATATCCCTCTTGAAAGAATTCCATGTGGTACTACTTATTGAGCCTACTGTGGCACTAGAACCAACTTATTTGTTAGAAATTGTACCTTAAGCTATTGTGGATCAGAGGAGCATGACTGAAGCAAGAGGTCAACGTGTGGAAGTTTTGGTGGAGTGGAAAGGTATGACCAGAGAAAAAGCAACTTAGGAGAGCTTAGATGAATTAAAAGAAGTTTTTATAAATATCAACCTTTAGGACAAGGTTGTTTTTGCAAAAAAGGAAACTGACAAAACATAGTTAGGAGCTGATAAAGAACTTACGTGGCAAAAGTTGCTGATGTGGTAGACAAGTCAATTGCTATGTCACCACTAGCTGAGAAGAGAAGAGAAGGGCATATAAGTGGGCAAGTGACTATCACGTGGGTTAAGAAGATAGCTAAATGGGGGACCGTTGCTGAATCACCATGTTGGTTAGGAATGATGAGTCTGTTATGTTTTTCTTTGTGCATTTTTTGTGTTTTGTTCAGTGCTGTAGTAATAAGTAGTCAAGTAATTGGGGAAACAAGGTAGAGAATTATTTTGGCATTTGCTTAGAGTAACTTTTACTCGAAAGGGGCATCTTACTGTATTTTTCCTTTCTTCGTAATAGATATAGAAACATCCACTAAATTCATTTTCTATCTCATCCATTTTATTTCTTTGTTTACTTGTCGATTACTAACAACTTCTGTCTCCCACTTCTGAATAATCATTGAATAGCACTAAATAATTATTGGTATGAGTTCTATGTGCTGTGATGTTACTTGAGTCATGATATCATGTGATGCAGTTTATTGACAACTTTACATATGTGTGTGTAATATTATAAATGTACTCATATCTTCACAAGAGAAAAGTTGTTCCTTTTCTTGTACAAAGTATAGTCCTAGCAGCAATATCCAGAAACCAAAAAAATAATTTTTTTTGCCATATCCCTAGCCAGAATTAACTAACAAACAATGTCTTTTTAGATTTTTCATCAAAACTCAATTGAAAAGAAAAAGATCGAAGAAAAAGTTGGTGATGATGATGGTACAAAGGCAATATATTCCTTATTTTGGAAATTCATGAAACCACCCAAATAAAATAATAGAGAAAGGGTATTGCAGGAGTCCGGTACTCCTGTAGTTTACGTACGAACTACACTCTGTAATTTGAGCATGAACTGTCCAATTTGCCTAGATCTAATTGCTCGAATCATGCCATGTGGCAGCTATGTATTGCACCTAGAAAAATACATAATTTTTTTTCTCCCACACAAGGAATCCTGGCCATCCATGCTTTCACTGTCCGATGTTGACACGTGGCCTCCCTTCTTTTACAGAACACAGGAATTAAGAACTTCATTCATTCATCTTTTTCGTCTGTCTTTCTCCCTCTTTCATCTTTCTCTCTTTCTCTCTCCCTGTCCCATTTGTTGTGTTGCTTTAAATTGCGTGAATACACAAGGTTCTTGGTTTTTACTGGATTTTGATTCCCCAATGGCATTGCAAGAAAGTATCATGAAGAAAAATAAGGATGGAGATCCAGTATCTGAGATTTTGAATATGTATATTTTTGAACTTCTAGCTGATGGATTCTTTGGGTTTCCTTTCTTCAGTGGCCAATAAAGCTTCTCTCTCAACATTCACCCCTTTTTTCTTCTTTCTCCCCTCGTATTTTCCCTTTTTACTCTTCATTCTCTTTGAGACACTATTTAGAGCTAAGGAGGGAGGCAGACAGACGAAAAGGATGAAAGAACGAGCAGGAAGAGAAGAAGATGAATGAATGAAGTTCTTGATTCGTGTTCTGCTGAAGAAGGGAGGCCACATGTCAAATTAGATAGTCAAATACTTAACTGCCACATGGTGCAATTTTGAGCGGTCAGATTTGAGTAAATTAGATGGTTCACGTGCGAACTACAGAGTGTAGTTCGCGTGTGAACTATAAGCGAACCAGACTCGTATTGCAGAGGTATGAATCGATAATCTTTACTGATGAATGGTAAGAATATATATAATACAATATCACTGCTGGTAAGGACAACTGTCACTATAGGGGCACAATAATTTATAAAACTACCTACAAAAAAGAAGCATGATCTATAATACAACACTATTAACAGAATTCATTCCCTACTATATACACTCAAATACATATGCTGATAAAGCCACATAGGAGTTGCTATGTTGTCTAGCATTAGTTGGATGATGAGCTGGCAGCTGACGTGGAGCATGACTCTTTAACACACCCCCATCTTACAGGCATTGCTATCTATCAATCTGATTTTAGCAAAATTGGCTTAGTCCCCAAAAATTTCAAAGCACAGCTCTCAATTCTCAAATTGCACGGTTATTTAGTTCCTAACCAATAGTGGCATCTCAATGACTAGGTGTAGGAATGGGAGGGAATTCCGACATGCAAACCAGGTGTATGTGGCAAACCAACAACGTTTGATTTCTACGAATGTCATGTAGGGAGGCCCTAACTCTCTCTATTCCCAAAATAGAAGGTGCGTTTTGCATTGTTAACATAGTTTTAGTAAAAAATAATATGTTTAAAATTTTTGGTACTAATATAGTTTTGTTCTCAAATTATTGTTTTGGTGAAATAGTTTGTCTAAATTTAGGTTTTCACAAAATAATTTTGCAAATCATGATATTCTTAAACCTAAATTTCCTTAACTATTTTTCAAGGAAACATATAATTAGTGCCTCAAATGAATACAAACTTTTGAAACGTATGAAATTGGGTTTTCAAAAGAGGGGTTTGCAGATTGCAGGGGACGGCGGTGTTGGCTTCATTGGGACATTAATTTATCGCTTGTGTCATGTTTCGTGCTTCTTACTCTATATGCTCATCTCACACGTCACTATTTTTATTTTTTATTCCTTTTTCAGACTAAATTACGAATTTAGTTTTTCAGAAAAAAAAAGATTCTCTTTATTCCTTAAGAAAAAAAAAAAGAAAATCTAGAGATTAGGCGTATTTCAATTTTGTCTCTTCGTTTTTACGGTAATTTTTTACTTAAGATTTAATAAAGAAAAGAACTAAATTAAAAAGCTTAATTTTTTTTCAAAAAAAAATAACACAAATATAATAAATCAACAATTTACTCTTTTTTTATTTACTTTAATTTTAGAGTAAAATATTAATTTGGTCCCTCGAATATTATATTGATCTTAAATTAATCCCTATAAGATCAAATATCTTTATCAAATTCTTTAAAGATTACATTTGTTAATTTAGTCTTTTTTTTTGTTAAAATATCTTTATAGCAATAAAATTTTTAAGATTTAGAAATAGCAAATTTTGTATGTTAGAAAAAAGGATTAAATTGAAATAATTTTTTTAAAAAACTAAATTAAGACAAATTAAAAAAATTGTAATATTTCCGAGATTAGATTAGTATTTGACTATTTTCTTTTAGTTTTACTAATCAAGCTATCTCTTTGGCTAACTTTAATTCAGTTTGTTTATGCGGCTGTTCATTCTTTTTTTGGTTTGTTATCTTGAAAATTTGGAGTTTTTCTTGTGTCAGTAAAATTATGTATGGACCTCCTATTTGAAATCCTATATTTTATTAGGTCTAAGTCAGAACTAATTATTTAGAGTGTAATCCGTGCGATACACACATGTTGTATTTTATCTTTTAGTTAATATAAATATAAAGTTTAAATATCATTAACAGAAAAACGGATGACGAAAACATATTTATTTGAAATATTATAAATAATATTAATGATAAAGAAAGATGTTACATTTTAAATGGTTTTACACTTTTTGCTATTTTGATTTAAGGTGTAGTTTGTATAATTATATAGTTATTTAGTCAACATTGCTTACAACTATATAATACTACCATTTCTTTATATTTTGTATAAAAGCGTGTATTTAAGCTCCTTGAAACGCAAATTATTTAGGTAAAAAAGTAATATTCTCTAACGTTTTTACTATACAATTCTTTAAATGCTTTGACTGAAATTGCCTTTTACAGTTTGGAGTGATTTAATTAAGAACTTGCAGCGGTGTTCTTGCAATAATCATAGATATATATATTTATTAATAAAATTTCTTAGTAGTAATTATAAGTGCATCACGTCGGGATAAATTGCAAAACATAAATTACTGGTTCATTGAAAAATGCAAGAAAATAATGACCCATTTCAAAAATTTACTGTGGACAATTTGTATGTGAAATAAACAGAAGATTGAGACCGGTATAGACAGTTTGACACATGGTCCATTATTGGCCCTATGATTGCCTTCAGTGTATTTGTTTTGGGTTGCAAACTCATCCGTTGATCAAACAAAAATACATAATTAAGACTGACCAAAAAATTTCATATACGAGAAGCGGAGTAATAACAAAAGAATGACAGACAATAATTATATCTCCAGTAATACATGAAGGCATTGCACCTCCTTCATTTACAACATCAATCACTAATTTTAAATCACTCACTATTTGTACTTGTGGCATCTTATAATGCATAGCCAGTTTTAATCCTTCCAACCTCCGTTGAAATTAGTTATTATCAAGTTCTAGTCTTCTTTGTTTAAGAGTTTCAATAGTTGGTAAAATACTCCAAGAAATTGTCTCTAAAAGAAAATAATGTACTTGTTTGGAATCAGGCTCTTCCATATCTTATTTCACAAAATTTCACAGTTGGTTTGTTCTCTATCCCTACTGCTATTTCCTTTTTTTTTTTTTCCCATTATGGAGAAGATAGTAACAACTTTCAACAGCAACTAAATATTTTAGTTTCTTTGTTGACCTACAAAAAGAAATCTGATTTATTCTTAGGATTAATGTATTTGATCAGCAATGATACCATGTCTCAAAGTTCAAATAAACAAAATAAATAATGGATAGAAGTATAAAGAATTGGTTACATTTATACTTACTTTTATATATATATATATATATATATATATATATATATATATATAAATGAACTAATCCACCTCTCCTTTATTGTGGGGGAATTTGCTTGGAACCTCCATAAACTGCAGCGGTATGGTTTCCAGAGTGACAGATGGGAGGCAGAGAAACATAAGTGATTGAGAATAAAGTTTTAAGTCAATTTACTAATAATATCTTAAATCTAAATTTGCTAAAATTTATAGTTTCATTTTGGTTTATTGGTTAAAATTTATGGCATAATTTTATACTAATTTATTGATAATCACCCAAATTTTAGCTGATTGGTTAAAATTTACAGTAGCAATAAATCAAAATTACAATATATTCATTGGGCATTTTTTTTTTGATCCAATAGAAATGATTGTAGTATTTTAAAAAAAAAAGAAAGTAAAAAAGAAACTCAAAATCAATAGAGTGAATTAAGAGAGAATGTGCATTAAATGCTTAAAATGAATTTCTTTTATTATGTATAATACATAGATATGATATTAATTAATTAGAGGTTCTAAAAATCAAAAAGTCAAAAAAGCCAATTCCTTCCATTTGAGTTGTTATTATTTATACTAATTAATATATATATATATATATATATATAACTTTCAGTTCTTTTTATTATTGGTTTCAAAGTTAAATATTATTAATATTGCCTATAAAACACCAAATATTAATATTTAGAAATAAAATAAAATAAAATTCAAGTTATAATATAAGAAAAAATTTTAAGAATTTTTATTTAATTTTATATTCGAAAATTTTAAAAATTTGGCATACACTAATTTTGTAAATATGATATATAAGTCTATATATCTCCGTAAGCATGGAGTTTCATCAAAAGACACAATGCACATGGACAAATGTATATATGTTATATTTACAATTAATATATAACTTCAGTTTTTGGGTGAAGTGGTTAGGTTAGTAACTGTAGTTGCTTTTTTCTCAACTCCTTATTTATTATTAATTTTTTGAATATTATTATGACTAATCATGTAAAATAAGAACTTTTAAGATATTGAACTTTTTCATTGTTGAATTAGCTTAAAAATTTATATAAAGTATTTTTTTTATTATCATACATATAAATATTGAAATAATTATTAAAAAAACCATTTAAGAATTGAATTCTCCGTAACTTTTATCTATCATCGTGCGGTTAGTCCTTAATCTTGTACTAAAGATTCTGACAGCCTGAAAACATGGTTTGCTGATTCAGTGGTTAGCAGTTATAATTTGACTTTGGTTGAAAAAGTCTTTCTTACTTTCACTAGTTAGTAGTTACTTTTTTTATACATGAAAAATTTCCAACGTTAAAAGATTTGACTATAGAGAGGTCGACCTGTTCAGAGATTGTCTCTCTAAAGTTTATTTTTGTGGGACTCAATTCTAGATGAAAAGAAATTTTTTTAATCAACACGTATAACAATGTATGTATTGATTAATTAATTAATAATTATGTGTAAAAGTTAAATTCTTCTTTTTTAAAAAAAACATGCTATGAAATTAAAAAAACTACAAAAAGAATAGTAGTATCAAAATGGACAAAAATATATGGGTCGACTCGTAACTGTCTGTAAATTAGTAATTTTAAACATGTTATTTTATACCAATTTAAAAATAAATCTAAACAATCAAAACTCGCAAATCAAAACATTTCGTTTGATAGTGCTACAAAAGAATGGAGAAAAGAGAATAAAAATTACAATTAGGCAGCGGAGTTTCTTTCCTTAAAAAGACAAAGAATAATGTCTAAAAAATGGCGAGAGGAATGTCCAAATTAAAGAAAATGATATCATGTAAAGACTTATGTGATAGAAAAGCCGATTAAAACATTCTTTTTAACTTCATTTTCATTCAGTCATCATGATTCATAGCATTTTACATTTTTGGATTACAAAATAAACTGAGATTTCTGAAATTCATAGTTTTGTGTGTCCCAAGTTTATTTTTTTCCTTTTATGAATCGAAAATCTCTAGTACTGAACTAAACATGACATGCATATATACACGTAGGTTCCTTTTGACTTTGAAAGGTTACAATTACAAAAGCACCACTCTAAGTCACAAATTAAAGTTGTATTCGTTCCTCTTTTGTTTCTTCAAGCACCGCCTGGCTTCTAGCAAACATACAAATAATTTAAAAGTTCAATGAAAAAGAGTTTTGAAGTTGACAGCTATCTCAAATTAGGATTTTCATCTTCTTCTTCTTCCTCCTCTTCTTTTTTCTTAGTACATTTACATCGGACATGAGAGTTGGTTACTGGCGTTTCGGTACTTAGCTGTAGGAAATAAGACTGAAATTGTTGGTGGACTGGCCAAATCTTCGGTAAAAAATGCCTCGACTTCGTTGAACACCTGATCTTCACCGTTATTTTGTGCTTGTAGTTCAAAGGCTTGGTGGAGAAGACAGTAAGCTCTTTTGCTAATTTTTGTTTTTTCTTTTTGGGTTAAGTTGGTTTCAAACAAGATATTAACTTGAGTTTTCCAATTCCAAAACAATGCATGAATTATTGATTTGAATTCTCATAAATTGCTAAATGTATTTTAAATAAATTTCAAATATTAAACCATAAAGCAAAATATAGCAGGGGGTTGTTGTTCTGTTCATAGAAACAAAATAGAGGTTCTCAAGAAAAAAAAAAAAGGATGAAAAGAGAAAAGTGTTTGAAAAGTAAAGGATAAAGTCTCACATGGAATAGTTTAAAAAAAAGTATAGTGATTTATAAAGTGTGAAGAAGACAAACTAAATTGTCTTTGATATTTTTGGATACAAGGTCTATCTTCACACTGTCAAACTCAATAAAAAATTGGGCCTATCTTTCTAACATAGTATCAAAGCCCAATTGTCTTGCGGCCCATAAATATCCATGGTCCAAGATATCAAATAAAACAAACTATCAAAGAAAAAACCTACAATGGCAAGCAAAATTAAAGTTGGACTTGAAGGGCCTCAGGCATTTTGAATACAAGGTTCATCTTTACACTCTATCAAGCCCAACAAAAAAGAAAAGCCAGCCACCTAATAAAAGATTTGGATCGGACCCATCAAAGTTTTAAAAAATGTCGAAGCATATCGAGAAGATAGGTTTTTATAGATGATCCTTTTGTGAAAGCATTCATTTCTCATCGAGTCAAAGAAGGCACTTGATAGATAGCTTTGGAAGCTAACCAAAACTGTGTGGTTTAAACATGTCGCACAAGCTTTCTTTGCTAGGAGGTCAGCATAAAAGTTTGAATATATTCTTATGGTTCATGAGATACCGAGCCAAGTAGGAGTTCGTTATTATTTCCAGCCTTTATATTCTCAGGTTGACAGAAAGCACCAGTCGTTAACTAAATGACCCATAATTCGGCTTTGAACAATGGTTCCTCGACCTTTGTATTTCATGAAGCCTAACACCCAACTTCCATGTTCATCTCAAATAATAATTTACCCACTCAGCATGCATGCAATGGTCTCCTCAATAATTAGATTCTTAATTATCGGCTATATAGCGCACAATTAGTTTATGCAAAAAAATTTAAAATAAAATTGTCATTAACCCATCACCTTAGAGGCTTAGACACTTGTCTGTTTATTCTAAACAATTCTCTTGATAACTAATATGATTGGCAGCTTAATCTTGTTTTAATCTTTTTGGTGAACTTCACTTTTGAACTATTGCAATAGCATGCAATTAGTGGATGTTAGACGACATGCCTTAACTATAGGTTGTTAGATCTGCAGTAATATGTGTAAGACAACAATTAATTGGTTAATCCTTTAGATCTTGTGCAGAAAGAGCATATATTATAAACACCTATACTCTTAATTACTGAATGAACAAGCTCATTTCTGCATTTTCTTTTTCTTCCTCTGTATTTTCATGGTATCAGAGCCATTTGCTAAGGCAACCATGGATTCAATGATAGAAGCCAGTGCATCAAACAATGCCTCAAAGAATGCTACAATAGTGCCATTACGTTCATAGCTCAAACCTTTTCACATCCAGTTTCAATCAAACTCGACAAAAATATTTTCATATTATGGAAAGTGTGAGAGGATTCAAATTGCAGAAATATCTGTATGGAAGGTGATTTGTAGCACAAAGATACGAGACTCAGGAAGACGAAGAAGATGTAAAAGAGAGGGAAGAATGCCTCAATTGGGATTTGGGAGCAGAAGGACCAGTTACATTGTTACTCTCCTAGCTTCTTTCTTCCATGTTTGAAGGAATGCATTCAAGAGTGGTAGGTTGTGATCATGCAAACAAATTGTGGGAAAGGCTAGATACTTTCTTCATTTCAGAAACTAGGGCCTTAAGGTAAAGCAATTTAGAACAAAACCAACGGTAACAAAGAAAGGTACATCATCTATTAGTGATTATCTGTTGAGAATTAAGAAGTCCGTTGATACTCTTATTTCAATCGGTGAAGTAATTTCTATTCCTGAACATATTGAGGCAATTTTTGAGGGATTAATTGCCAGAAGAGTATGATAATTTCATAGTCATTGTAACTACTAGAACTAAACCATATATTGTAAAGAGATAGAAGTATTACTAATGGCTCATGAAGATCGAATTGAGAAAAATAAAAAAATAGTAGAAGCTTCAATAGACAAACCAAAATGTTACAACAAATACTGCTCAAACCGGATATAGTACAAACCAAGGACAGAATAAAGAAAAGAAATTTGTGCCACAAAATTCAAATAATTCCGGAAGAAGAGGTTATGGCAATAACAGTACCCTACAAAAGAACGTTAGTTATTTAATGTTAGTTGTTAATACCTGACACTAAATATGTAAAAAATAAATTTTTTTAAATATTTAACATTATTCTCTTGACATTAGTTATAATTGACACTTAACTTTTTTTTTTAAAAAATAATATTAAAATATTGAAATTTTAGTAATTTTATAATTAAAATACTTTAAATTAATTGAATTAAAAAAGAACAAAATCTCTAATCTCATATCTTCATCATGCAGTACTCATTGTTTTTCCAAATCTCCAAATCTCATCATCTCCGTCATCGTTTTCCAAATCTTATCATCTCACAGACCTCAAACCCTCTGGTTCTCCATCTCATCGTCATCTACTCTTCTCAGTACCATCACATCGTCTCAATCTCTCATCATTGGTTCTAATCATCATCATCTGGTCAGTACTAGTTCTATGTTTCTCATCGTCTCTGAATAATTGTGTCATAGGTTACTGAAATTTTAGTGTAGATTCATTTGCACTTTCTCTGTTGTAGGTTGATTTTGCGTTTGATGATGCTGTTGTTATAAAAGAAGGATCACTTATTGCTATATTCAATTGATAAATTGAGGTAATATTAAATCAGACAAAATTGTTATGCGACATTCAATTGATAAATTGAAGATGAACTGTCATCTTTGCTGATTGAACTGTCATGTTTGATTTGTGAAAGAATACATACCAGTATGTTAAATTATATTAGAATAATTATATGTCTTCTCAGAAGAATATTCATTTAGAGAGATACATTAGAAGGAGATACATGAATTTAGATGTAGCCTGGAATCTTCAGTACAGCATAGTGGAGCCAAAGGCAAAAGGCCATTGGGCATATCTGCTTTTAGATTTTCTTTTCTTTTCTTTTCTTTTCTTTCTTTCTTTCTTTTCTTTTCTTTCCCAATTATAGTTTCTTTCTAAGAACTGAAATTTTGAAGTTTAAGAAGAAGCATATGGGAACAAAATCAGGGCAATGGCATGTCAAACTTAAGCAAACCAAAACATCTGCCAGACATGCATAGTAACCTAGTTAATATAGGTAGGGGAAGGATGGCTGTCTTCTGATATCAGATTTTGTTCTCTTCTTCATATAAGCCTTGCTTATATATATCTGCAAGTTTTGACATTGACACTTCTTCTCTTTGAATTGGTTGACAATAACAAGTACTGAGTACTGTTGATAGATTTTCCCCCAAATGGTCACTTGCAGTCTACTGTCTATAACACTTCAAATATAACATTAAAATTAGGAATGCTATTTTATCTATTAATTAGACAAGTGCACTTGGAATCATAGAATTGAATGACCTCCCCAACCTCCATTATAGCCTACAAATAATTATTCTATTGGTTAGACAAGCCTACTGGTCAGATAATGTCCCTCTATTCATGATGCTGTCTCAGTACTAAGAAAAAATTCACCATGTTAATATTCACTTACATATAACATAATATGTAAATGATAGAAAGATAAAAAAGAAACAAGTACTACTCTGTTCATGATTCATGATTCCTGATTCCTGACCATTTTCACAAGATAAGAAACAAGTACTACTCTGTTTAACCTCTATTAAAATCTGAATATCACTACTGTATCCATAGTAGCACTCAGATGCTGAAACATGGTTGATAACTAAATCAGCCCACACTTGAACAGAATCATAAACAAGACCCTTATAACAACTTCACACTGAAACTAGATGATGACAAAAGTATGATAAACACACTGTGATTAGTGGATGTTCATGCCTTTATTGTGCAGCATGGATGTTTTTTGTGTTCAAATCAAAACATCTTCTGCAACTGGAGGACAAGGTGGTCGACTTTTTCTGGGTCTGGAGGACTTTGGTAACCGAGTGTCTCTGCAATCACCTGTTGATCCAGGATGAGAGTTTGGGACAGTGGTCCTGGACTTTGAATCCCCCAATCTTCTCGTAGGCCAAAAACCACGAGGTTAGGGAGATTGCTAAAATGTCCACATACCCAAAGGCATCGCCATTGAAGAAATCCTTGAGAGCACGCTCCAGGTGCTTCAGAACTTCAATGAAGTCCCTCTTTGCCACTTCTAGAAATGATGATTGGCTGTTAAACTTTGAAATTTGGGGGCTGATTGTGTGTTAACTGGGGCCATAACTCAAAGGAAAATAGGGGGAAAATTAGAATTTAATTAGGAGTTTAAAGATGGAAGTTTGGACTGATTTTGCGGAAAAATTCTGCATATCCTGTCATGGAATTGTTCTTCTAAATTTTTCACATTGTTGTTGTTGTAATTTGAACTAAAAAACTATTCTAAATGAAGGTGAACATTGAATATGGCTTGGTCTCAATTTAAGTAGCTGCATGTGGTGATTAAGTGGTTGATGGTTAGAACTTTAAATTAGGAACTTGGTAATTTGGTTCTCACGTGTTGGCCACATCCATTTAAGTTTTAATGCTGGTTTCATAAAATAAAATTCTGCACCTAATTTAGTTGGTATTTGATGTTATTATGTCTTAAAAAGTTTGCCAACAAGGCCATAAATGATGTAGTAAGGTCATGGAAGTCATGCATGTGATAAATTATTAAAAATGGATAGGAAGGTTAGGGAAAAGAGGGTGCAGACCGAGGGTAAGTACTGCAGAATCTTCTGACTTATTTGTGCAGATTTGTGAGGAATTCAAGCTTAAATTTGGGTTGATAAGCCTAGAGTTAGTTGTATAATAGATTAGGGAGATTTAGTGGCTGAATTATAGAATTATGGGGCACCAAAGAAAGGCTGGATAGCAAGTGAAAGTAAGGAAATCTGCATTCACCTTGAAAAATTTCTCTCGGTCAGCAGTAGATTAGAAAAAATAATAATAATAACAGTAATAAATCTGTTTTGAGTTTTTCTATATTTATGTACCCTGAAAAGGTCTTTTTGGAGTTTATCCAAAGCCATGAAAAGGAAGGTAGTGAACTATTGAAGCTGTATGAGGCTAAATTGGATCTTTCACGTTGATTGAAGAATAAAAGGGTTGATGTATGGACTAAACTGAAGCATTTGTAGAAGTCCCTTCTCATTAATCGTTACATTTCTTTGGTGCGTCACATGTTAATGTTGTGCTTACAATTTTATTTCATAGATTTATTTAATATCAATTGTTGGCTTATAAGTTGAGCAAAATTAATTAATTTAGAGTATTTTTGTGATGATTAGTCTCTTTATTTAGATTAGTTTTACGCATTTAGCTAAATTGTTTTGATTCAATTTTTATTTTATGTTTTGTTAATTTTTGAGATTTCCATTTATATTGGTCAGTGAAATTCATTTCTAGTATGCTCACATGTTTTAATTTGTAATTGACTTGATTTAAATATCTTTTGTTAAATGAATTTATCTAAAATTCATTTCTTTGATGGTGTAGCAACTCTTCAAGGATAAATTACAAGTTTTACTTTTAAATTTAAACATTATAACTATTATTTAATTTAATTTTTTTACATTTACAGGTTCGAGACGAAGGAAGTGTAGAAAAAGCACTAACAGCAAATAGAAGATCTTATAAAATTAGTCATAACTTATCTTAGTAAATATTAGACTTTATATTTTGATTGCTCTATTTGTATTGACCTATTAAACAATATGTCACACATTTGTTGAGACTTAGTATATATTTTATATTAGATATTGTATAAGATAGTTTCATTATCAATTATATATATGTTTGAGACTTATTCCTTGAGAATTTGCTAATTGTGTATGAGTATTGTAATTTAGACCATTGTATAATAAAAAAAAATCAAATAAACAGGGACATAAAAACCTAATATCAGTATTAGTTGAGATTGATGTTAAGTTACCTTAGTTTTAATTGATGCAAGAATAAATAAATGATTCATAATAGCATCAACTGAAATTAAACTTTGTGTCAGTTATAAATGACATAATATTTGGAGTCATTTAAAACTGATGCTAACTTCAGTCATAAATGACATAATATTTGGAGTCATTTAAAATTGATGCTAACTAATATCAGTTGTAACTGATACTAAAAGTGAAATTTCATATTTTTTTGGGTCATAATTTAGCATCAGTTGTAACTTACACTAAATATTTAGTCTAACGTCAGTTATTCCGACAGTTGTTATAATTGACATTGTATTTGTCACGACATTGTGTCTAGTGTCAGTCATGATAGCTAATGTAAAACTTTTTAATGTCAGTAATAACTGACGTTAATAGTTAAAAATAACTAACATTAAATTATAATTTTTTTTTTGTAGTGACTGAGGTGAATATGGAAACTACGGCTAACTTGGAAGTTATGATAAAGGCAGATATGGAATGGTGATGAAAAGATTTTTCATCACAAATTTAATATTTTGTTGTAGTGGACGCATGTGCTAATTGTAATATATATTTATAAATTATCATGTTTAAGCTAGATCTATCACACAATTATTGACAGGTTTGTTCCTTATTCCTAAATCATTCCAGGCGACTTGTGAGTCTATAATAACTTTAATTCTTTTTTTAATTGTCGAAAAATTAAAATAGATAAAAATTCTTTAAAATGAATTTTTGTCTATATCATAAGATTTGAAGAATAATTCGATCAACGCTTGTAGTTTATTGAATAATTCCAGCCACTGTATTCTACTTCGCAAATATTATAAACGCTTGTAGTTTATTGACTTACATCTGGAACAAAATTTTATATAATTATATATATACACTATATAGTAGTACTGGGAGTTGAGCTGTACTGAATAATATATATATATATATGTATGTATATATACACTGAACAACTTCATTAAAATCAATAGACCGAAATCAAAGATTTAGAAAGAGGAATAATATCTTTTAAAGGCATTACCATAACAAGAAAGAACTTGGACACGATTTTTGGCATCTCTAGGTCTTTTAAGTTTTAATTATTGATCTGTTCCTTGGAAAGCGAACTTAAGATAACATTAATAATCCACTGCTTTTCTAGCTCTTCTGAAACGTGTCAAACATTAGAAGCTGCAACCATTAATTATTCTTTTTTTTATATTTAAATTATTAGCACATAAAAATTTATTTAATTTTAATTAATTTAATTTGATTTCAGATAACATTATAAAATATAAATCTCTTTTAATATTAATTTTTTCTATTTATAAGGCTTGAATTTAAAATTTAACTTAAAAGATATTAATGTTAAACTACTTAAATCAATTAATATAATTAGTAAACATGCATTCTAGTTCTTTCTCTTCTGTATCTTAAAAGAGGCACTAAGTTCTTACTCTTATTTAAAATCATTGACTTCTATGTATTTCCCTTTCAACAATAATCAACTAATTAAAAATTGCACAAATGCCCACTAACGCAAAGTTCTTCAAAATAAGTGAGGGAGTTAAAATATACTGGTTAGGTTATTAATTAAAAACTTACTTCTACGAGGAAATGCATGGTGATTTGTTAAGAGTGTGAGAAATGGTATTCAATATCTGTATATAATATAATTTCATTAGTACTGCCGATGGTTAAAGTTGTCCGTCAAGAATCCATTAAAACCAGCAAGCCAAGCTGTCTCGAACTTTTGTAGGTCAATGATGAAACTCTCGGCTGGATTTGCATCTAGTTTGCTAGGCTTGCACTTCAAGTGCCTAAACCTCCACCAAACCAAAAAATTTAACAAACTCAACAAAACAACAAATCTCAGAAACCAAAACACATAATACTTAAAATATATCTCGCACCAAAATTAATCACATGGCTCGGCTTTTAAATAAAGTCACTTTTGGCTATCCATATATAAATATAAATGATGGCTCCCATATAGATATCTCAAAAATAAGGCGTCCATAAATTGACACATACGTGTCAAATAATTTTATCACCCATGACACAATTTTAGAATTATTTAGAAATAAGTAGAAATACACTCCTTTAAGTCATTTACAAAAGTCCTTTCATTTTAAAAAAGATAAAATTTATTACTATAATTTAGAATTTGTGTTTGAATAATTTATTCTCGTGCAAGGCCCTTTCGTATGTGGCAAGAAAAGAATGTAAAGTGCCCTTTTTAATTATCAGGAAATAAAAAGTTTCAAATGTTGATTGATGAATATAGAGAGAGCTGATTTCTTTTATTTCTAAAATTAAAGGAGTAAAGAGAAAAGGGTGTATTTAATTTTTTTTCTAATTATTATGAGTATTTTACATATTATCATATTATATCTTTTGTATTCGTGTTATATGTTGTAATATTATCATAAAATAATAACTAAAATTTTAATTTTTGAAACTGTTGCTTAATTGCATATTCATTTCTCGAATTGATTGGTCGATTAAAGGCTCATGATATTAGGCTTCAATGTGTATAAAAACACCATCATTTGTATTTATTTATAACAATAGGCGCGTTGGGATCATGGCCTTTATGCACATTGATTGTGGTTTAATACTCTTTATTCACCAGCAGATTGTGTGCTACGGACATCTTCGTATATATGATTTCTTGATTGGGTCATATCTGTATGAAAAAAATATATAAAAGATAAAAGCTCTTGTGTATGAAAAAAAATCTTTATCATACTTGTGTGTTTTGGGTAAAGAAATGTATGAAAGAAAAGAAGTCAAGTTTACTACTTATATGCAAAAGTAGTAAATAAAAAGACAAATACTTGACCTGTTATATCCTACAGGTAATACATATGAATACTTTTGCACCAAGTAATATAACAAAATTAACCCATAACAGACATGAAAATTACTTTAAAGAAAGATAAGACACTCAAATCCCAACTAAGTACTACACACATTTTTCTACGAACGTCTATTTTTATTTTACAGCTATATTTCTTATTTTTAGTTGCCCACTCCAACATTATATGTTTTATGTCTATACCTCTTATAAGTTTTTTCCTCAACATACAAGTGTATATCGATTGATCATATTATTTGAGATTATTTAGTGGGTATAATTAAGTACGTAGTAAAGTGAATGTCACATGTATTTATTATAAGTGCTCTCAAATTTCTTCACCTTTTGATATTTCAAAACGAAACAACCACCTACTCCACTACTAATTATATCATGTTTTCTAGCTCAATAGCTAGCTAGATTTTATTATATTAGCAACATCACTACAATCATTCAAGGTTTGATTGTATTTGATTTCGCTGACAGTATTCTATATTATTTTCAGTCGGCCACGGTTGACCAAAGCGGAAACTAATTGGACCTTTCTTGACTGAGATGTCTACTTCATAACCCTCTGGCCCATAACACTTCCCTTTGAAATGCAGTAATGAACTGACCCTCTAATATTTTAATGGATGTGGCTCCCTATATATAGAGCCGCTGGGGGGGGGGGGGTCACTAGCTACAACAAGGATAGTCAATCCTACTTGCTTTCTCAGAGATGGGTTCTAATACTATTGTCAAGCTTATGTGGTTGGCTCTGCTTCTAGGGACTAACTTTTGTGCTTTGAGTGGCATTGTTCATGGGAGGGACTTACTAGATGATAGGGGTTTCGCTGATCCAAGCCGATGGAGGTTTGGTGGTGATGATAATGATTGTTCTAGAAGTTGGAGGGGCTGTGGGAGTTTCTTTGGAAGAGATGGGAGAGATAATTCTAAGAGTCATGAAGACAATAATGTAGTTGGTGGTGGTGGAGGAGGGGGAGCAGGTGGTGGCGGTGGTGGTGGAGTGGGCGGAGGTTCTGGACGTGGTGAGGGGTATGGTGCAGGCGGAGGCGCCAATGGAAATGGTAGCGGCGGTGGCGGTGGTGGCGGAGGAAGAGGAAGTGGAGATGCGGCAAGTGGTGGGTCTGGGTCTGGGTCTGGCCATGGAGAAGGATTTGGAGCTGGAGTTGGTGTAGGTGAGAATGGAGGTGGTGGTGGCGGAGGAGGAGGAGGTGGTGGTGGGGGTGGTGATGGTGCGAGAGGGGTTGGTCACGGCAGTGGATTCGGAGCAGGCGCTGGTGTTGGAGGAGCTGGTACTGTTGGTGGCGGTGGTGGTGGTGGGGGAGGAGGAGGAGGGGGAGAGGGCAGAGGCAATGGTGGAAGTGGTGGAGGATCAGGTCATGGTAGTGGTTTTGGTGCAGGGATCGGCATGGCAAATTCAGGAGGAGGAGCCGGTGGCGGCAAAGGTGGCGGTGGTGGTAGAGATGGTGGAGGGTTTGGTGAAGGTAGCGGAGTTGGTGCGGGTTTTGGCATTGGTAATAATGGAGGAGGAGGTGGTGGGGGAGGAGGAGAAGGGGGAGGTGGAGG
The DNA here is from genome assembly GCA_037074585.1 of Biancaea sappan. Classification (NCBI taxonomy): domain Eukaryota; kingdom Viridiplantae; phylum Streptophyta; class Magnoliopsida; order Fabales; family Fabaceae; genus Biancaea; species Biancaea sappan. Next base: position 84,292,794 of record CM073490.1, on the reverse strand, counting down.
TGGCTCTGGCGGAGAAGGACAAGGACATGGCAGTGGTTTTGGTGCAGGTGGGGGCGTGGGAGGCATGGGAGGTGGAGGAGGTGGCGGCGGCGGCAGAGGTGGCAACAATGGAGCAGGAGGAGGCGACAGTGGTGGTGGTGGAGGAGGAAATAACGGAATAGGAATGGGATTGGGATTTGGGATGGGGATGGGGTTTGGTTTTGGCATAGGAAGCAAAAGCAAAGGAGATAGTGACACTGCTAACCATATTGATATCCATGCACATAAACCCTAGCTGACTACAGCTATGTATTGATGGAGACATCTATAGTACTTTAATTTTGATATATATTAGATCATATCATATTGTATTAATGCAAAATAATTTTATATTTCTTCTTTCAAAACTTCATCTGCATATGTTTGTTGACAGTTGTTTAATCACATTTCAGTTTAAGTAATTTTTTTATTGCGGTTGATCGATAGTATGATCATATTATATTAATTGAAAGAATTATCATTGGCAGCTAGCTCCAAGTCTAATTGAACGGCCCACAATTTAGCTTGAACAATATTCTCTCAACCTATGTATTTCGTGAAGCTTAACACCCAGTTTTCATGTTGATCTCTAGATGATAACTAACCCACTCAACATGCATGCCAAGGTTTCCTCAGTAATTAAATTCTTAATTATCAGCTATCATATATAGCGCACCATTAGTTTATACAAAAAATTTATTGAATGTAATATACATACACATCATATATATATAACTAGGTGACTACATATATGACAAGATATATATAATTAACAAGTCGGCAGTGATCAATCTCTACATGATGTAACTTTAATTATAATGTATATAATCTTCTCTCCATTATTGTGTATTGTGCCTCTTTGATGATGCCTTTAATAGGTCATATATATATATTCCATCTCTTGAGTTCTATATAAAGAGGGTTTGGTCTCTCTCTCTCTCTCTCTCTATATGTATATATGAGGAGATATTGTATGTTAATTCTTGAAGAACTGCACTGATGAGATAGGAGTAGCTAATTGAAACACCAAAACTTTTGAATTATCATTTTTTATCTCTCTTATGTCTTCTTCTATATCTCTTAAGGTTCATTATATTTTAATTTAGTTTCTAACACTAAATTAAAATTATCAATAACTCCATCACCTTAAACACTTGTTCATTGATTCTAAACAATTCTATGGGTAACTCATATGATTGGGCAGCTTAATCTACTATTAACGTTAGTGAGAATTTCGTTTTTGAACTATTGCAATGAATTCTCAGTTAAAAAGTTTTTGCATAAAACATTACAAAATGTTGCTTACAATAGTAATTTAAGTAATAAAATTTAGAAAATGTTCTAGAACATGTTGTAACAGTGTATTTAATCCTTGCCCCTTGTAACTGTTGCACAAAATCAAAATATGTAATATTTTAAAATTTTGCTTACACTATAAGTGAAAGCAACATGATTTAAAGAAAAAAAAATTGAATACTTAAATACACAATAAGATGACTTACATATAGAACTGAAATTATGTAGTTTAAATTATTAAATAATTTATCTACTTTTCCATGACAAGATAATTTACTATGAAATTATGAAATATAAATTATTAAATAAATTTATATTTCTTCTTTCTCATTAAATTAACCTAACTTGCTTAATTAGTTGATTATTGTTGACAGTGGAACACATGGAAGTCAATGATTTTAAGAAAGAGTAAGAGACTTTTTTTTTTCTTAATCATCAATATCTTGAAAACCCACTAAAAGCATGCATTTGCTTCAAAATAAGTGAGGGATCAGAGTTAAATTATGCATTTATATTAAGCAGGTTAGGTTATTATACACTTGCGTTTACGAGGAAATGTAGGGTCATTTGTTTTGCGTGTGACACATGGTATTCGAAAGCTAATATAATATAAAGTGGACCATCAAGGATCCATTAAAACCAGCAAGCCAAGCTGTCTTGAACTTTTATAGGCCAATCATGACACTTTGTGATGGATTTGCTTCTACTTTTCTAAGCTTACACTTCAAGAGTCTAAGCCTCCTACAAAGCAAACAATTAATCAAACTCAACAAAACAACAAATCTCAGAAACCAAAACATAATACTTTATTATATTACTGATCACACCAGTATGGCTCTGCTTTAAAATAAAATCCCTTTTGGTTATACATATATAAAATATTGGTGGCCCCCGTTTAGATATATATTTCATAAATAAGTCGTCCTTAAATTGAAACATACGTGCCAAATAATTTTATTACCCATGGAACAATTTTAGAAATTATTTAGAAACAAGTAGAAATATACTCCTTTAAGTCATTTACAAAAATCCACCAGTTTTAAAAATTAAAACTTAATCCTATAATTTAGAAGTTTATTGTTTGAATATTTTATTCTAGTGCAAGGCTTTTTCATATATATGTGGCAAGGAAAAGAATGAAAAGTGGCCATTTAAAGGAGTGAAGGAAAGGGTGTATTTAATTTTTTAAAATATTTATAATAACTTTACATTAATTTTATCATATTACAATTTTTGTATTCATGTTTATGTCTCTACCTCTTATAAGTTGCTTCCTCGAAAGTGCATATCAGTTTATCACTTAATTTGAGATTAGTGGGTATAAGTACTCTCAAATTTCTTCACTTTTTGATATTTTCAAGAAGTCACCTACTCCACTACTAATTATATCATGTTTCTAACTATGCCTAGCTAGGTTTTAATATATTGGCAACATCACTACGGTCATTTGAGTTTTGATTAGATATATCAATGATGGGAGAAGCATTTGATTTGGCTGACAATATTCTATATATATTATTTTCAGTTGGCCATGGCTGACCAAAGCAGACACTAATAGGACCTTTTCCTGAATTAGATGTCTTCTTAATTCATAACCCTCTCGCCCATAACACTTCCCTTTGAAATGCAGTAATAAGCCTGAACCTCTATTATTTAAATACACATGGCTCCCTATATATAGAGCCACAAAGAGGTCACTGGCTACGACAACCAAAGTCGACCCTGCTTGTTTTCACTGAGAGAGATGGGTTCTACTACAATTGTGCTTATATGCTTGGCTTTGCTTCGGGCACGCAAAAAAAAAAGATGAAAAAGTTCGTCTCATATTTGCAAAAATTCTGTTTCAAATTCATCTGACATGAAATTTGAGACAAAAAAAAAATTTCATCTCTAAATCTGGCATTGATTTGCTAAAATGGAAGAGAATAATTCCGTATCATATCTATTTTTTAAATAAAATAAAAAAGCAGCTAACCAACAACAACTAATAACTATCGGGAGTTATTTTGTGCAATATTGTTCTCACTTATATTTGAATCAATAACCTTGCGACATGGTGCCTTATCATTACTCCACTAAAAATTCGTCTTAAGAAAAAAATGTATTTTATTCTCATGAACTTTATTCTATATATAGAAAATTTTATGAACTTTAAAACTTGACAATGAACTTTCATAAACTTTTTAATGTGTACAATTTACCCTTTTTATTAAAAATTCGTTAATCAACCTAACGATCAATGTCCAGTCAAAAAAAAAATATTACATAAATTGCTAACATGGTATAAAATGCCATGTCAGCTTCCAAAAGCTCTCTAAACTAATTTGTTTTCTATCAATATGGTCCCCATAATTATATTATTACCAAAAGTTTTCCAAAACAACTATTTACTATCAATATGGTCCCCAAAATCACATTATTATAAAAAGTTTCTCAAACTAATGTGTCTTCTATCAATATGGTCCTTATAATTACATAATTACCAAAAATTTTTCAAAAAAATATTTACTGTCAATATGGTCCCCAAAATAACATTATTATGAAAAGTGTCACAAACTTGTTTTTCTTCTACCAATATGGTCCCTATATTACATTATTACCAAAAGTTTCTCAAAACAACAGTTTACTATCAATATGGTCTCCAAAATCACATTATTATGAAAAGTGCGTCAAACTAATTTGTCTTCTATCAATATGGTCCTCATAATTATATTATGACCAAAAGTTTGCAAAAACAAAATTTACTATCAATATGGTACTCAAAATCACATAATTACCAAAAGTTTTTAATTTATTACAAACAAATTTACTATAATTTTGATTTATTATTGACAAATTTATAACATTTAAGGGTTCTCTTCATGCTCTCTTTTAACCCTAACTTGTCGGAATGAGTGATATAAATGCTGGATTGAAGAAAACAAAATTCAGGTTCAAATATACTGGAACTGAATTTGTTCCTATTTTATAGGAAATAGGGGCTTTCAATTCAATCTCAACTATTAATAATTGACAATTTAGGATATTTAAAAAAATTTAAAAAGAGAAAGATTCAAAAAATCAGAATCGTTAATCTTTACTATCGACGATTCTAATTATTTAGACAAGACCCTTGAGTACTGGAGGGGATTTGCCCACAAATATATCAGGTAAAATTTTAGGAAGTATTATCTAATGCTGATGATTTGTGATAGATAATGTTTTAATTATGAAGACATTTAGGAAAACTCTATTTTTTAATTAAATAAATTTATAAGAAATTAATTTTTTATCTTATTAATGAAATATATAATTTTTTTAAAATAATAAGTATTGACATTGACTTGGCAAGAAGGAAAAAAAATTGCTGAAATTTGAAGTATAAAATAAATGCTGAAGTAGTCAATACTTTATAATTTTTTTTTATACTTGTCCAAAGCGATGTCAATTTTTTTGTTGTTTCATCTTTTTTATATTTTTATATTTTTAATAATTATTTTGACCACTACACATTGTCGTGAAATTAAAAACAATTATATAAAAGCTTAAATGTTGTAAATTTGTCTGTAATAAATCAAAATGATAGTAAATTTGTCTGTAATAAATTAAAAGTTTTTGGTAATTATGTGATTTTGGGGACCATATTGATAGTAAATTGTGGTTTTAGGGAACTTTTCATAATAATGTGATTTTAGAGACCAAATTGGTAGAAGACACACTAATTTGGGGAACTTTTAATAATAATAATGCGATTTTGGGGACCATATTAATAGTAAATAGTTGTTTTGAGAAACTTTTGGTAACAATGTAATTAAGGGAACCATATTGATAGAAGACAAATTAGTTTGAGGTACTTTTGGAAGCTAATGTGGCATGTTATGCCATGTTAGCAACTTATGTGGCGTTTTTTTGTTGATAGGGCGTGACCGTTAGGTTGACTAACGAATTTTTTAATAGAATGAGTAAATTACACACATTGAAAAGTTTATGGGTGTTCATTGTCGAGTTTTAAAGTTCATGGGAATTTTCTGTACCTGAGGTTAAGTTCATGCGAGTAAAGTGCAGTTTTCCCTTGTTTTAATATGTAATTTGATATATATGTAATTTAATTAGAGTTAGATTTTGAGAAGAAATTGGAAATAAATTTTGAGATGGAAAATTTTCCTCTCAAATTTTGTTTGACAATCTGTCTCAAATTTTAATTTTTTATTTTTTAAAAAAATAAAAAACTAGAGACTGAGTCTAAGATGGATTTTTCATCTCAAAAATTCCCTATCAAATTCCATTTTAAAATATGTCTCAAATTTTAATTTTAATTTTTTAACAAAATAAAAAACTAGAGATGGAATCTAAGACAAAATTGCAACAAATTTGATATGGAAAATATTTCGTCTCAAATTTTTATCTTAAATTTTACTTTTTTTGTTGTAATGTAGGGGCCAATTTTTGTGCTTTGAGTGGCATCGTTCATGGGAGGGACCTATTAGATGATAGGGCTTTTGCTAATCCAAGTCAAATGAAAAGTTTGTAGGGGATGAATTGACAAATAAAAAGATATTTTCTTAAGCTAGGGACCTAAACAAATTAGAAGACGAATTTATATAAAAAAGATTGGACAAAACTTTTTTTCACTAAAGACCTAAGTGAATAAAAGATAAGTTTTGAAACTTGAATTTTAATTCTTTTTTGTATTGTTCTTTGGGTATAAATGATATATTGAATCATATCATGACTAAAAATAAAATTATAAACTGATCAATTTTTGTTTGTTTCAACGCTAGTGTTAAGATTGAAATACTTTTATCATTAATTTTAATTGTCTAAATTTTAATTGAAATTAATTTCAATTTGTTGCTTATTTGATAATAATTTCCTCTTTAAAAATCTTTTTATTTCAAACTTTTACAAAGAAATCTCTAACAATAGAATAAGAAATTAACTATCATCAAAACAAATTTTATAAAATTGACTTTACAAATATGTTACTCATGATCCTAATTGCATAATCAATAAAAAAAATCTTTCACAACATTTTCCCCTTTGTTTACGAAATAAAAAACCAAATTGTCTTTAATGCTGCTAAATAATGGACTTCTTCTTCAACCTTAAATACTGCTCAAACCCATTCCACTCTTGATAGTTCGATGGAAGGTTTGGTGGTGGAGGTGATGATTGTTCTTCTAGAAGTTAGGGGTTGTGGGAGTTTCTTTGGAAGAGGTGGGAGACATAATTCTAAGAGTCATGAAGACAATGCTGGTGGTGGTGGAGGATTAGGTAGTAAAGGTGGTGGTAGAGTTAGTGGAGGTTCTAGATGTGGTGAAGGGTATAGTGCAAGCAAAGGCACCAATATAAATGGTGGCAATGGTGGTGGAGGAGGAGGGAGTGGAGAGGGAAGAGATGTGGCAAGTGTAGGTCTAGATTTGGCCAAGGGGAAAGATTTGGAGCTAGAGTTGGCATAGGTGAGAATAGAGGTGATGGGGGTGGTGATGGTGCTAGAGGGGCTAGTCATGCAGTGGATTAGGAGCAAGCATTGGTGTTGGAGGATCTAGTATTGCTAGTAGAGGTGGTGGGGGAAGAAGAAAGGGAGGGAATAGTGGCAACGATGGAAATGGTGGAGGATCTGGTTATGGTAGTGGTTTTGGTGTAAGGTTTGGTACAGATAATGTAGGAGGAGGAGGTAATGGCGATAGAGGCAATGGTGATGGTGGTAGAGGTAATGGTGGAGGGTTTGGTGAAGGTAGCAATGTTGGTATAGGTTTTGGTGTAGGTAATGTTAGTCAAGATGAAAACACAAGAAGGTGGGTTGAATTGTGTTTTATGCAAATCTTAATAATTTATCCCTTGTTTTTTGTTTTTTAAGAAAGTAGGAATACTTAACAAGAAGATGAGTATAGCATAGAGAATATATATGGAGAAAGAGAAATGAATCAAAGACACACCAGATTTAATGGGGTTCTAATAATTCTCTCAGGATCCTACGTCATCTCTCAAAGCTCAAAGCTAAGGGTTTTCTATAAAATAGTAATTAGATTAGAGATTTACAAGGAAATTCTCTCAAGGACAATCCTCCTCGAATTTTACAACCTACACTCTTACTTAGCCAAGAACAACCAACAGGGAAATGAAATGACAACCTTATAGGCTTAACTTAAAAAAGCTTTTACAACCATTCTTTACACGAAAAGACAAACAGATAAAATAACCGAACTTATGAATGAAGACGCAATACACTCCTACTCTCACTCAAGATTCCAACTCACAAAGAGCCTTAAATGTTATATCAGAGAAGAGAATAAGGTGGATGAAGGTTCTCTTTCTTGCAATAACTCTTGTACTTCGTTAGTTTCATCATGGATAACCTTCAGCTTTAAATAAGGATGAGAGCAAGCTATCTGTTGCCAAGCATGAATCTCTAAAGGAAAGAACATTGAATGCAATGTTTCAGTTTCATTAAAACTCCATTAATGTGCAGCAAAGGAGAAGACAACTGAAAGAATAAAATAGGCTTCAATAGTACAAATAATGTTTCCCATGTTTTGACAAACATCCTTTTTCTTCCTGCTTTGTTCCTTTTCTTTCTACAGGTCTAACATACTTCCTATTCTGACTTGTCCAGATACCTTTTCATTAAAAGCAGAGAAAGGAAAGTCAATTCATGTGAGACAAGAAAGAGGAGGGAAAATGGGCCACACATAGGTAAAGTATTTTAGGCCCAAACAAATCAGATCTATTATTAAAAAAAACATTGGGCTAAAATAGATATGGATTCAACAGGTAATAATGGAGGAGGTGGAAGTGGAGGTAGCTCTAGTGGAGAAGGACAAGGACATGGAAGTGGTTTTGGTGCAGATGGAGGTGGAGGCACAAAAGGCTTGGGTAAAGGAAGAGGTTGTGGTGGCAATGGTGGCAATGGTGGCAATGAAGATAGTGACAGTGGAGGTAGCAAAAATGGAGAAGGGTATGGTTATGGTAGTGGCATCGGTGCTAGTATGGGTATGGGTGGCATGGGAGGAGGTGGTGGTAATGGCAGTGGCGATGGTGGAGGAGGAGGAAGTGAAAATGGAGAAGGCCATGGCGAGGGAAAAAGTGGTGAGTTAATGAGTAGAGGTATAGGTGGTAATAACAACAGGGTAAAAAATAACAAAATGAGAATGGAAATAAGATTTGGAATGGAGTCGGGATTTGGTTTTGGCATAGGAAGCAAAAGCAACAAGAGATAGTGCCACTACTAATCATATTGATGTCCATGCTCATAATAAACCCTAGCTGTCTCTTGACATCTTTTCACTCCAGTCTACAACTACACTTTGTAGTGTTGAAGACATAATACTTCAATTTTGATATATGTTTGATCATATTTTACTAGTGCATAATAAGTTACTATTTGTTGTTTCAAAACTTCTGAAGTTGTTAGTTGTTTGATCATATTCTTGTTCAAGTAATTTTTAATGTGTTGATGTGTTTGATCATATTGTATTAATTGAAAAAAATAATTTATCAAGGTGTTAGTTGTTATTTTATGTATTTTTATTTTTATTTCATTCTTACAAAATATTTTATTTAGTATTTATTGTAAACCTCTAAAGAACAAAATTTTGGTTAGGAGTGAATTCTATAGTTTCTCAAGGGCACTCATACCTTGTAATAATTGAATTAAATGTTGAATTTTGATGTACTTTTCTCTTCTTCTTTTTCATCGAGAATTTTGGTGTTCTTTTCTCTTTTCACGAAAGTAAACACTAGGCCCAATAAAGATGAGGAGGCTTCCCGTACAACATGAAAATAATAGCAATTTTTTTAACATTGGAAAAGAAAAGAATTGTTTTTGGACAAGAAAAGAATAGAATTGAACTCGTGTAAATGGGCCATGGTTACTCTGGGCCATAAAAGCCCATGAAAAAGCAGAAATTTAGGGGATAGAATTAAAATCAAATAAAGGAGGAAAATGATATCCATTATAAGTTTCAAAGGGGAAAGCAGGCAGCAATACACATTATAATATTATTGGTTGAAAAAAATTTCAAGAAGTATGATTTTATGTGAATAAATATCATGTAGATGAGCATTAAATCAAGTCAAAATGGCTTGTTATCACTTTTTTTTGGGAGAAAGTGAGTTTTGGGTCTAAGAATGAGAAAAATAATTTCTCTGGAAATAGTAACTATAGTACTTTATCCATCATCATCTCTATTAAATATAGGAGTATTTTTGAGATATTATAGTCTCCATCTTTGGATCTAAATAAAAATATATTCTCTATTCTTGAACCTATACCCTATTGCATATCAAACTTAATCCCCATTCCTTTCCCTATTGAGTCTTCGAATGTTGTTTCATTTATATGAAAATTTTTCAATATGTGCTTTTTTTTTTTATCAATATAGATATTAGCGAAGATACTCATCTAATAAAATTTATTCATATAAAAATCACGAAAAAAAAAAGTCCAGTTAATCTCTTTTCATACCCTGTTTGTAATGAATAATTTTTGTGGATCTCCATCAGATGGTATTTTGATCATCTCTCATACAGGTTATATCCGTAATAAAATAAGATATTTCTTGATTTATAATAAAGTATAACATGTAAATCGTTTTTTTAAAAAAAAATGAATAGCTAACACATGATTGTTTAAAAAAAAATTTATTTTAGGGCAAAATGCACATAGCCCCTCAACTTTTAATTATTGCAATTAACCCCTTCCAACTTTCAATTTTTTTACAATTAATCTCTTTTGTTACTAGCATCTGTTAAATCCCATTCCATGTCATCTATATTGTCTACATTACTCATTCCATATCAGATTTATTTTTCATATCAACAATTCCATTACAAAATAAAAAAAGTTACACAACTTTTTTTAAAAAATAAATTGTCCATTGAATTCCTAAACAATTGTTGGTGTATTAATTTGAATCTTTAAAAATCAAATGCCTTTAGTACTATTTGAAAGAGTACATTTGTCTTAATTTAAAAATTAAGAGGTGAAATCTTTTGAAGATTAAATTAAAATAGTTAATTTCTTAAGAATTAAATCTAAATAAATACAATATTTTGGAAACTAAATCAGTAATTTATTCAAAAACTTTAAAACATTTCTAGTTCAGGGCACATCCTTGGTTTTTTAATATATACTATTTCAGAGCCACCAACCACAATTTGCTTTATTAAGCAACAAATGCTTATTATTGACATAGCCAAAACTTTTCATCATTATTTATCATAATTATTACTCATATACATTTCGATATCTTTTTTTATATTACATTTTATTAATTTATTAAGATACATTTTTAAAGCGATAAAACAACCATATATAATAGTATAGATAATTAATTATAAATATATTCTTATCATTCTATTTTAACTCCTTTAGATGGATGCATTTTAATTTGAACAAAAAATGCTAATTGAATTCAACATTTTACAGCTCTCACAATTTAAATATGATTTAATCTGAATTTTTCACTCAAAAAATGCTCATACAAAGACCACCTATGATTGTAACAATTGCAACAATTTATTACTATGCAAATAACATTTCCAATTTTAACAAAAATAGCGTAAAAAAAAATTAGACAACAACTATTAGATTATTCATAATTTTTCTTCCTACAAGCAATTTAAAAGTATACTTTCTTTACTGAATTAATGTTCTTAAAAAATAAATTATACGAAATACTGAAATCAGAATTTCAATCCAAACCATTAATATAAAATATATATTATATTAACCATTGAGCTAATTAAATTACTCATAATTCAAACTCAAAAAGGACAATTCACAATTCGCCTAATGAGTTGAGTCACTTCTCAAAACCTTACCTAACCTTTGATTTATTAATTTAAAATTTCTGTTTTCCTATTATAGACCAAACAATCTTGCCAACAAAAAACAAAAAAACAAAATTTCACCAAACTTTATTTCAACCCTTTATTTACTCACTCTCTAGCGGAACCAGAGTCATTAGTTCAGTTATCAACTGTCTAATTGTCATTAGTTTCTAAAAAGATTTTATTACCAACCTTTTTATCTCACAATCAAACAAAGAAAATTTGTGATTCTAGTATTTGAACAACCCTCCAATGAAATGTAATCTCAGTAAACAGATTTTAGACCCGCTTTCCCATAGTTTCTAATCGAACGAAATTAGAGGTAAAAATTTAATCTTGTCAATTACCCATTATTGTAGCCGTTGGATTCTTCGGGTTCACAGAAAGGAGAGGGTGATTGAACAACATCTGATTACGATAACATGAGAGAGACGGCGATGAGCAACTTCTTCGTCTCGTAGTGCTTCCACCACTCACTAACGATGGGGTTGTAGTATGGGGTCTCACCTCATAGCCACCAACCCCTTCAAATTTTCCCATATTTTTTAAAATTTTCTGACAGATAAATGACGCTTTAACGTCATACACTTATATATAGAGAGAGTTATCCCTCTGACCGTCCTGTATTGGGCAGATCCTTTTCGGGGCTCCCAGATTTGCTTCATTCTGAAGACTACAGATACGGAAGAAATCAAACCCCGTCAGTGTTCTATTCTATTTCTACCCTCTTTTTATCTTAGTCTTATTTTCATTTAACTATGTGGATCGTATTTGTTTTTGTGTAGCATAAACTGATCTGTGTGTTTGGTTTATGTCAATTGGGTGAATCTGGGAATTTCCATTTAGATCCAGAAAGGTTATAAATATTGGATTTTTCCCAGATTCTCGGTTCTGGGTAATTAGAGAGAACTTTCATTTTGATTCTGTGATTCCCCATGGAAGCTTGTTACATTGTCTGAGTATTTGAAATTTAAACCATTCTAATTAAAGATAGCAGCTGTTGGAAACTGGAATTCTTGTTCTCAGAACTGTCACTTTAGGATTTCGATCATTCCTGTGAAACATGACAATATCTCAATGCAATGCCATCTGGTGGCTTGTTTCTGTTTTTACCTGTATATGTTGGCCCTTTTTGTTAAGAATGGTGAGTCTAAAATACCGAAGAGATCTTCCTAACCCAGACACTTTTTGGGTAGGGAGAGTAAAAAAGCAATTTGGATCCTGTGCAGTTTGCGCCAAAACTGCAAAAGTTCTTCCACAATGACCGTTTCTTTTGGATCAGATGGTCAGGATTGAAGGTAAAAAAATTACCTCAAGAAGGAAAAAAAATATCTCATGAGCTGCAATTTTGGTGCCAACTCCAGAGGATCCATTTTGGTAATGAAATGCCTTGTTTTTAAACCATACTTTCCTATACCACAATATCAATTCCTTTGGTACCTAACAAGTCACTACTAGGCTTGTTCTGTGTATAAACTTGAATTTTCTATACATTCTTCAGATATTTTTTGCTTGAAAGATGAGGGGGAGCTTGTGGCAACTCGGGCAATCAATCACCCGCCGTCTTGCCAGTGGTGATAAGAAGGCAGTGGCTCGTCGGTTTTTTGCCTCAGAAGCTGAGCTGAAAAAGACAGTTCTCTATGACTTCCACATTGCTAATGGTGGGAAGATGGTTCCATTTGCTGGATGGAGCATGCCCATTCAGTACAAGGACTCTATCATGGATTCAACCCTGAACTGTAGGGAAAATGGTAGCCTATTTGATGTTTCCCACATGTGTGGGCTAAGCCTTAAAGGGAAGGACTGTGTCCCTTTCCTTGAAAAGCTTGTCATTGCTGATGTTGCTGGACTTGCCCCTGGTACTGGAACATTGACCGTCTTTACAAACGAGAAAGGTGGGACTATTGATGATTCGGTGATAACCAAGGTGAATGGTGATCACATATACTTGGTTGTGAATGCTGGGTGTAGGGATAAAGATCTGGCTCATATTGAGGAGCATATGAAGGCTTTCAAGGCCAAAGGTGGTGATGTGTCATGGCACATCCATGATGAGAGATCCCTTCTTGCACTTCAGGTCATATATTACTCTCTTCTAAATTGGCATCTATCTTGCCGCTGCTTTTGTGGGGTTTTCATTTTTTGTGTCTGCATGATATGTGTGGGCTTTCTAGCATTGTTCGTCATTTTACATTAATGCTTTAATGCATCCCTTTTGTATCGGATAGGAAGACATTCAACTTTGTTCTTCAGTCTCTTGCTTGTGGGAAGCTTCTTTGCTTCATCTGTTTCCCTTAAGATGGCTTTCTTTGTGTGTTCAATAGATTACAATTAATGCATATTAGATTCTTCTGTCAACTCACATGCCTAGTACATTATTGAATGCAGTGAAGCAGCGTAAGTTTGAGCCTTTTTGCTTGCTTTCTTATACAGTTATATTGAAATTCAAAAGTTTATTCTAGAGTAAACTACTATTTGGATCTGAAAGATGCATGTTCCATCAATTTATTAAATAGAAGATCATTACTATCATTTGACCCCAAAAAATTACAAAAAAAAAAAAAAATTCATTATTGTGATCCTGTCGTGAGGTCTGTTAACCATCAGGTTAGCTTGTGTCCAGGTCCTATAGATGGGTTTTTGTAGATATATGGAGTCACATGATGATAATTATCTTCTAACTACATTCATATTTCATAGAATATGCATCTTTCAGGAATGCAAATGGTAGTTTCTGTGTAGTCACTAGACGATTAGGATTTCATTTATTAAGGTGGTCTGTCCCTTCGGGGACATCTAATAAAATGAAGATTTATTAAGGTGATCTAGTACTCATGTCCAAATTGACCAAAGCAGAACTGAGAACTGATTTGGTTAATAAAATGTTCTTCAGTAACATCCATAAAAGATTCTTGGTGGCTCTATTGCAGGGTCCTCTTGCTGCCCCGGTTCTTCAACACTTGACAAAAGAAGATTTGAGTAAGCTGTATTTCGGGGAGTTCCGTGTGGTGGGCATCAACGGCACACAGTGCTTTCTCACTAGGACAGGGTATGTTTACTTGGAAATTCCTTCCGCTACCTAATTTCCATTGAAACACTTTTGACAGAATTAGTGTTATGAGCAAATGAAGTGACTGTTTGGTTCTTCTTTCATTTTCTACTTATTTTGAAACTATTTTTTTAATTAGTTTCAGTGTCTCAAAGAGTTGTGACAAAGTTCATTGATCTGACAAGTCTTTTTATCCATGTCATTAATGTTCATTGGTTTACTACCAAATTAACCAAAGTTACATATTTAGAAGAAAAAGTTTGGCCAAAAAAAACAGGAGGAAAATAAAGTTGGATATAACTATTATTTTGTGATTTGAATGTAGGGGTTCTCTTCAAAAGAAAATTAAGTTAATTACAAATTTAGCCTCTAAAAGATTTTAGTTATCTCAATTTAGTCCTTGAAAGATTTAATATCTTAATTCGGTTTTTGAAAGATTGCATTTGTCTCAATTAGGTCCTTTTTTTTGCTAAATCTCAAAATCTATCTTTGCCAAATATCAAATTTTTGGTTGCCAAAAGTCACTTTGATAAATAGAAGGATGAAATTGAGAAAAATGCAATCTTTCAAGGGCTAACTTGAGACTTCATCTTCTAGGAACCAATTTCGAAAATTGAAATCTCTCAGGGACCAAATTAGTAATTTACTCTTTATTGTCACAGCAGAAGTTTCAATTTCCTCCTCTCAGAATGAAAAAAATATATTTTCTACCATCATTGATTTATACCTTAATTCTTGACCAAATACATAAAAACTTTCTTAGTATAAAATGTGATAGGCCAAACAGACTGTAAAAATGTTGTCTTTCTTTCCTAAAATACCATAATCTTTGAACTAAAGAAATGACAATTGACTTTATTAACAATTCAGTCCCTGAAAGTGTTGGAGACCTTAGTAATGAGGGGAATGAGAATGTGTTATCGTCTGATAAAAGGGGTGAACCTCCTATTTGGAGGGTGTATTCGACAAGGAAGAAATGATGAGCTGTCAGGGGCAGCTTTGGGTGTTTTTGTAATTGTCTTTTGAGTTTGTTGGAGTTTGTTACGGTTTGTGGGTGAGCTGGCAGTGGAGAGAGTAGTAGGGAGAATAAACAATAGTTGGGGGTGTCTCTTTGGTTTTTCATGCATGTTTTGAGTACTGTGTCTGTGTGTAAGTCTGGAGGCTTGCATTGAAGAGCTTGCTCTGGTTAGCGGTCTAATACTGGTGTAATGGCCATTGTTTTCCTGATTTTGCTGTGATTGCTGGTGTTATTCTGTTTGCTATCATTTTTCTTATTGGATATAAATATCAGTTTCTATCACAAAGATACCTAGGTTGATAGTTTAATCTCTTGAAAGATCATCTCTATATGATTTAGTCCCTGAATAGAACAAACTCATTACACGTCATTACTGAGTCAGACCCTCAAAGACAAGTAATTATGCAATTCAGTCCTACAAAAGGACTAATTTGTACTGAGTCTGTAATTTATAAAGACTAACTAATTCAATCTTAAATTTCATAAACTAAATCGTAAAATGTGCATCTTTTAGAAACCGATTTGTTTATGTACTCAATTGGAATTCTATAAACTTAAGAAGAAAATTGCTTGATCTCTATGGTAGTACAATGCTTAATCTGGCTCTGTTTCTTCTCTCCCCCCCCCCCCCCCCCCCCCCTCCTCACTTTCTTCAGCTACACCGGGGAAGATGGATTTGAGATCTCAGTTCCTTCAGAGAATGCAGTGGATCTTGCTAAGGCAATCCTTGAGAAATCTGAAGGGAAGATAAGATTAACAGGACTTGGTGCTAGAGACAGTTTGAGGCTTGAAGCTGGACTGTGCTTATATGGCAATGACATGGAGCAACACACCACACCAATAGAAGCAGGACTCACATGGGCCATAGGCAAAAGAAGGAGAGCAGAAGGTGGTTTTCTTGGAGCTGATGTGATACTGAAACAGCTTCAAGACGGTCCCTCGATCCGGCGCGTTGGTTTCTTCTCCACTGGGCCACCCCCAAGGAGCCACAGCGAGATTCAGGATGAAGAAGGCAAGAACATCGGGGAAATCACCAGTGGAGGGTTCAGCCCTTGCCTCAAGAAGAACATAGCCATGGGGTATGTGAAGTCTGGACTGCACAAGGCAGGGACCAAAGTGAAGATTGTGATTAGAGGAAAACCCAATGAAGGAGTCGTCACAAAAATGCCATTTGTACCAACAAAGTACTATAAGCCTTCCTGATTGATAGATGGTAATTGATTTGCTTGTTGGTGTTTAAGGTTGAACATTCTCTGATCTCGCCTCCCTTGTTGACGATTTTAACCATTATTATCCTTTTTTGTCCTACTCATAAAGTATTACAGTACAGCTTTGATGCATGTCATGGATATGGGAATTGAGCTCATCATGTCTCTTGAAATCTTCTGACACAGTGGACCAAAACTTTTTTTTTTTTTTTTAATTTTGAATTAAAGAGAACAGCACATTACAATGATAACCAATAACTACTTACCTGAGGAAAGGGGGAAGGATGATCATCCAAAAATCACAGATAGGTTCCTAGTCCACATCTAAATAACAAGAGACTATGTTAATAGAGAATTACGGATAAGGAAGAATATATCATTGATCAAATTCTTCTGCCTAAAGTGAGGTTGGCTACTTTCGGATAGGATGTTACCTCGCTGTTGCAAGCTAGTACATTTCTCCGTTCCACCCGACAATCAGAATTCTTGAGAAATCCCTAGTGAAAGAGAGCCAGTGGAACACCCAATTTTTCCTCTTTTTGATCCTCCAAAACATGAAAGCATTATCACAACAATTCCTTATCTCCAAAATTCTTAATTGACCCATTTCCTCTGATCTTCTTGCCTTTCTCATACTTCTATGCATTGTTAAATATAAGAATCTCATTCCAATGAAGTTTGATAGTGTTGAGAAGGTTCATGTTTGATTGGATTTTGGATTCAAAGATGACTTTGTTCCTGGCCCTCCAAATGTGATACAACATAAAATCAACACTATTTGATTAAAGAAAACCTCCTGATCTTTTCCCCAGATTTCAAACCACATGCACAGCCATGCAATAAAAGAGCCATGTGGCAGATTAGAGTTATTGAAGGAGATACCATTTACAAACCAAATGCTACTAGCAAAGTCACATGTGAAAAATATATGATCTGTTGTAATACGATCCATTTGACAAACGGGACAAAAGTTTTTCCCCTTGACATGATGTTCTTGCAATATATCCGAGAAGGGGATTGCTCTATTTATCAGTTTCCAAGTGAAAATAAGATACTTAGGAGGGATCTTCATTTTCCAAAACTCCTTCCAAGGATAATTCTGCACTGAGCTTCTATTTTTAGAATATGTAAGTAGCCTATAAGCAGTGGCTACTTTATAAACCCCTTTACTGTCCAAGGACCAATTCAACTTGTCCTTTGCACCAGACAAGGAAGAGGGAAAACTGAAGGGAATGAAATCTCCATGTGAGGGGTAGAGATTATTGATTATATCTCCTTTCCGAGAAGAACTCATTGAGTCAATCAAATCAGATACCTTCTCTACCTCAGGGACTGGATAGGAAGAAGGCAACCAAAATATGTTATTCTGAATTCTAATATTTTTTTTACCATTGCCCACTGTCCAAACTAAGTTGTCAATTACTAGATTCATATTAGCCTCAATTCCTTTCCAAAACAAGGGACGATGTGTTGGTTTATTAAACAACAAATTCACTTCATCTAAGCAATATTTTTTTAAAGCAATATACTTTAGAGCACCACCTACTGAGTAGAGAATTTATGTTCTCCACTACTCTCCATACCTGTTTAGCCACCAAAGCTTTATTTAATGCTTCCATTTTCTTAATGGCCAGACCCCTCTACTCCGTAGGGTTGCAAAGAATCTCTTTTGGGACTAAGATGAATTCTCTTGACTGGTTCTTCCCATATCCCCAGAAAAGATAAATATTAATGCTATCCATCTTCTGGGTGTACTATTTAGGGAGAACCATATAAGACATGGGATATATAGGCAGGCTTTGATTGACAGACTTAATGAGAGTTAACTGATATGATTTTTCTCAACAAGTGTATCGGATCGCAACTAGTAATAAAGTAATAGTAAGAGTATCATCCTTCGAGATTAACTTCTAACAACTATTAATTTCACTAATTTAAGTTATATTTGGACAAGATGAAAAGGTTGAGTGAAATGAGATTAAATTTAACTAGAAGTAAATTAAATTAAAGAGTAGAGGAAATTAATTAAAGCAACGAAGAGTTAACACAATAAAATAACAGATATAGGGGATTGATTTCACTTGACTCCTAATTCGATTAATTCATAAACAAACTAATCTTTGAGTTATTAGAGAATGCTTCAATATAATTGCAAATTCCTTTTAATAGTGATTAAGTTCTCGAAATTATTTGAACCTAATTTCTTGGAGAGAAAAATCTTCCTCACTCAAATAATTAGCTAATTTTTAGTCAAATTATTTGGTTCGAGGTTTAGCTTAGGAACTTATTAAAACCACGCAAATAAGATTATTTATGTCTAAATTAACTCGATTTACGGTAGAAGTTACAAAGGCACGTTTATATCAAGCTATTCCTAGCATAAATATAAACCCTAGTTTCATTGAATGGTAGCTCAGCATCCAAGAGCATTAATAACAATAAAATCTACTCCAAGAATCAAAATTGCATTTATATTAAAGTATTCAACAACAAAACTTCATAGGAAGTCAATTTACATCAATCCCTTAAATCTTAAAGGTTTAGTTACATATGAACAAAGAGAAGAAAAACATCACAAATTCACAATACCACATGATGCAAGAGGAAGGAGAATGAGAAAAAAGCTTCAAACTCAGTAGAGAAGATGTTCTCCTTCTTCTCCAATGTACCCTAACAGAGCCCTCTTCTTCTCCAGGCAAAGGATTCATTTTTTTCTCTTCATTTTCCCTTTTTATAGCTATTGTCACGTGCAGGGCAGAGGCTGGGCACCTAGGGCCATGTTGTAAAGTAGGCAAATGTTTTAGGGTCTAGTGCCACCTTAAGAACTTGGACAAAGAGTTTGAGTATTGGTACCCTGTCTAGCGCTTAGGGCGCCACGAGAGAGAGGGTGGTAGAGAGTTCAGTGAGCGTCTGGGCAACAACAAAACTCTAATTCTTCAACTTGTATCAGTCCAAAAATTACACCTACAAGAAAACACAACAAATTACTCCAAAAGGCAAGGAAAAGGGGATTAAAACAAGATAAAAAGAAAACTACAATACACAAAGAAACTAAGGAAAAATAAGGGTAAATAGTGCAAAAAGGATAGCAAAATAGGATCAAGGGGGAAAAAACCTATCTAAAATCACATGAAATAATCAAAATGTAGGACTTATCATTAACTGGCCTACTTAAGGTAGTAGATTGACCTTTCACCCACCCAATCTACTC
The DNA here is from genome assembly GCA_037074585.1 of Biancaea sappan. NCBI lineage: Eukaryota > Viridiplantae > Streptophyta > Magnoliopsida > Fabales > Fabaceae > Biancaea > Biancaea sappan. Next base: position 84,273,181 of record CM073490.1, on the reverse strand, counting down.
TCTAACCTTTTGACAATTTCCTTTAAAACTTGATTATTTTTTTGACTGAAACCCACCTTTGCTCCCAAGTACTTACCTAATTTTTCCTTGTAAGGGACTCCTATCTCATTAGCTACGATTTTGTTCAACCTCTGGTGAGTGTTTGGACCGAAGACTAAAAAGGACTTACTCTTGGTGATTTCCTAACCCGCCTAGGTACTGTACTTCTTGAGAATAGAACTGATAATTGCACATGCTTCCAAATCTACTTGAAAGAAAAGGACAGTGTCATATGCATATATTAAGTTTGAGATAGATGGCCCCTTTCTAGCATAGTAGATCCCTTTAATTAAACCTTGCTCCTTTGCATCCAAAATTTAGCAAGAAAGCACATAAGCATATAAAAAGAAGATATAAGGTGAGATGGGATTACCTTGCCTCAAACGTCTTCTAGGAGAGAAGCATGAGACTTTCTGACCATTCAAAAGCAAGGTGTATCTCAGTGTTGTGACATATTAAAGAATCAATTGCCTCCATAATGTAGGGAAATTCATTCTATTCTCAATAAAGCTCCAAGAGATTCTATCATAAGCCTTTTGAATATCTTTCTTCAAAGCACACCACCTCTTTTTACTTTTCTTAGATCAATAAATGAATGACATGAGCTCTAAGGACAAACATAGTTATCGATTATATGCCTACCTTTCAAGAAACCATTTTGATAAGGAGTAATGATTTCCTTCATGATGTTCTGGAGCTTGAAACCTTAAACTTTTGATATCAGTTTGTATATGAAATTACACAAACATATTGGCTTGAAATCTTTTAGGAATTGAAGGCCTTGAGATTTAAGAATGAGAGTTAGCTAGGTAGGCCTGATTAATTTCTTTTAGCAAGAAACCTATGTTCAAAATCCTAAGGGACATATTTATCACATCCACTTTCACCATAGGCCAAAAGTGTTGAAAAAAGATAGCAAAAGTATACTTCATGTTCCTAACATTTACACTGATTTTCATTGATGCCCCTTAAGTTTGTTTTTAGTCGAATATATCCTACATATTTTAGTTTTTGATACATATGCCTTTTTTTTAACACCGTCAAATTAGTTAATAGAAAACCCTGACTAGACTACCATGTGGCAAAAATATCCTCTACATCACTTGCCACATGTACTCATAATCTAAAATTACAAAAATACCCTTAATAATAATTAAAAAAATTCCTTCTTTCTCTCTGTCTGCTCTCTCTCTCTCTCTCTAGTTCACTCACACCACCCCTCTGCTCTCTCTTCTTTCGTCTTTGTTTCTCTTTCTCTCGTCTATGTTTTTCTATCTCTCGATATCTCTCCCTCTCTCGTCTCTTTGCCTCTCTCTTCTTTTGTCTCTCTGCCTCTCTCTTCTCTCGTCTAAATCACCTTAATTCAATGCTTAATCACCTTAATTCAATCTTGTGTATTAACTCCACAATATTTGCCAAGCATTCTAATCAATCTTATATATATATATATATATATATATATATTAAGGGTGCCAACCATTGGGAAATAGGGGTTGTGGCGGTTTTAGAGAATTGTGAAAGTGGGAAGGATGATGTGAGTGTGGAGTGAGTGAGAGATATTGAATGAATGGTAGAGAAAAAGGAAAATTGAAAGAAATCAAATGATACACAACGGCATCACGTTTTCCTTTTGGTATTTTATTATGGGAAAAGTATATCTCATATTTCTAACGTTTACACTTGCTTTTATTCATGTCCCTAAAATTTTTTTGTTAAATATATCTTACATGTTTTAATTTTTTTCAAATATGTCATTTTTTTAACACCGTAAAAACTAACGGAAATGCTGACTAAACTTCTCACGTGGTTACCACGTCACTTGCCATGTAGAGAAATTTCACATCACTTGACGTATCCAATAGAATGGTGACATGTGGCATATGCTTTATTTTGAGGAAAAATCAATAAAGTGTATATGGGATGATTCAAACTAAGACTTCATGGGTAAAGAAACTCCCTTAACCACTGAACCACTAGTATACCTTTGCAAAATTTAATATATATATATATATATATATATAAAAGAACTTCTGTTATTGTATTCAAAACTTAAAATAATATACACCAATTATTATATATTATAAAACAATAATAAATCTTATAATAAGATAATATGCTATTATTTAACATAACTTATTTTAAATTATATTAAAATTTAAAAAAAATAACAAATCTTATAATATAAATTTAATTATTATTTATACTTGATATAAATTAACTTTATATTAAAAAATAATTATAAAAATAGACTTACTAAAAATTAAATTTATAAAATTTAATTATTATTAAAAACTTATAATATCAAATCTTATATTATAAAACAATTTTAATATGCATAGTATATTGTTATAATTAATTTTAATAAGATTTAAATATTATAAAATTTAATTATTACTAAAGATTATAATATCAAATCTTATATTATAAAATTATTTTAATATGCATAGCATATTGTTATAATTATTTTTTAAAAGTTAATTTTTACTAGGTATAAATAATAATTAAATTTATATTATAAGATATGTTATTAATTTTTTTAAATTTTTATATAATTTAAAATGAGTAATGTAAAATAATAGTATATTATCTTATTATAAGATTTATTATTGTTTTATAACATATGATAATTGTTGTATATTATTAGAAATTTTGAATACAATACTAAAAATTCCTATATATATTAAATTTCGTATATACATGTTAAAGATACATCAATGGCTTAATGGTTAAGGGAGTTTCCTTCTTTCATGAAGTCTCAGGTTTAAATCTTCCCGAATGCACTTTGTTAATTTTTCCTCAAAATAAAGCACATGTGTGACAAATTTGACGGTATTTAAAAAAAATGAGATATTTAAAAAAATTGAAACATGTGTGACAAATTTGACCAAAAAAAAAATTTTAAGGACATGAATGAAAGTGAGTGTAAATGTTAGGGACATGAGATATATTTTTCCCTTTTATTATTTAAGGTTAAGAGACAATAATGCATCTCTAAGAGGTTGGTATGAAATTTCATGAAAATTTGTCATTATCACTGTTCATACATTCGAATGGTGAATATCTAGTGAATTAATAAATCACAAGTAGAGATACTAGTTCATCCATTTATTGGAACTTAGAGATGGCAAAAATTCCTACCTTTGGAGATCTCCGTGATAACTGTCTCATTCAGAATCCTGCATTTGAAAAATTTTTCATCTATAATCTAGAAAGAGACAGATGAGAGAAGAGAGAGGTAGAGAGATGAGAGAGGGAGAGATATTGAGAAAGGGGGACAAAGACAAGAGAAAGAGAAACAAAGATGAGAGAAGAGAGAGAGCAGGGGATGGTTGAGACGAGAGAGAAAGAGAGAGCAAACGAAGAGAAAGAAGAATTTTTTTTAATAATTATTAGGAATATTTTTGTAATTTTAGATTATGAGTACATTTGACAAGTAATGTGATAGATATTTTTGCCACATAGCAACCCAGTTAGTAATTTCCATTAACTAATTTGATGATATTAAAAAAAGACATATCTGACAAAAACTAAAACATGTAAGACATATTTGAGCAAAAACAAACTTCAGGGACATAAATGAAAATCAGTGTAAACGTTAGAGACATGAAGTATACTTTTGCCAGAAAAGATAGTTGGGAAACCATAAGGACCTAGGGCCTTATGAAGATTTAGGAGGAAAACCACTTGTTCAATTTCCTGTATAATAAAAGGCTCTAATGAAATTTGCAGGTGTTGATTAGTAAGAGTGGGTATGTTTACTTCTTGCAAGCCTACCACAATATTAGTAGTTGAAGGACCCTTATTTGCTTGAAAAATCTTTCTGAAATAATCCTTAGTTAATCTCTGAACTTCTTCATAATTGCTCACTAGTCTTCCTCTTGATTTATAATTCAGTGATTTTGTTATTTAATCTTCTTTTCCTCACAACTATGTGAAAGTATTTTGTATTTCTATCCCCATTTAGCAACCATAGTTGTCTAGCTCATTGTGCCCACAAAATCTCCTCATATGTCAATAATCTTTCCATTTCTTTCCTCAGTTCTATCTCTTTTTGAAAGGAGTTCCAATTGTTCAAGGAAGATTGCACTTCCATTAGTTGAAGGTTGATTTGGTTTTGTTGCCTAGATGTTACCAAAGACTTCCTTGTTCCATTTACTTAAATTTTTTGTTACTCTTTTAATTTTGGATGTCAATTTAAAAGCATGAGAATGCTAGTGACAAGCCAAGTAAATCAGTTAAGCAAGTAATAAAGTCATGAATATGAGTATTATCTCCACAGGGATTGAATTACCAATTACTTAAGAAACTATAATATACTATTTAGACTAATTGTTTGGATTGAAGAAAGCTCTAGTTATGAAACTAAAATTTAAATAACAATTAAAATAGAAAAATGCAACAACAAAATACTCAGAAGATTTATTAAGTAAAAAGACTTAAAGTTGTTAATCTCCTTTGTTTTTCCTAGACCATGTTATCTCTCTTACCCTTGTGATTATACTATTCATACATGTTAGTCTAAGGCACTTGAATTCTTAGAAGAATTTTTTCAAACCTCAACTAAGATAAAACCTAATAATTCATAATCTCTTATGTGAAATTAGGTTTAGATGTCAATTTAAAAGCATGAGAATGCTAGTAACAAGCCAAGTAAATCAGTTAAGCAAGTAATAAAGTCATGAATATGAGTATTATCTCCACAGGGATTGAATTACCAATTACTTAAGAAACTATAATATACTATTTAGACTAATTGTTTGGATTGAAGAAAGCTCTAGTTATGAAACTAAAATTTAAATAACAATTAAAATAGAAAAATGCAACAACAAAATACTCAGAAGATTTATTAAGTAAAAAGACTTAAAGTTGTTAATCTCCTTTGTTTTTCCTAGACCATGTTATCTCTCTTACCCTTGTGATTATACTATTCATACATGTTAGTCTAAGGCACTTGAATTCTTAGAAGAATTTTTTCAAACCTCAACTAAGATAAAACCTAATAATTCATAATCTCTTATGTGAAATTAGGTTTAATTAGCAAAGCATTATCACTGGCTCCTAGGTCGGCCATGGGTGGAGAAGATAAACTATCAAATCCCTCACTCATCAACTCATTAATCGTGTTAGCTAGTTGGCCTATTTGCGTTTCCAAACTCTGAAGGCTCACCTCAGTTCGTTGCTAGAACTACAGGGTATTTTTAGCCAACTGCTGAACCAAGTCTTCCAAACTAGGTTCTAGCTCCTTTGGGATAGTTACATGAGGTGTATCACTAAGGTATGGGGCATGAATTTCCTATTGACATGGTAGATAGGATAAGCTCTCATACATCATATTTGGGTAATCGTATTTAGAATTATAAGTGGTCGGGTAAAGACCACAAAAAGACCGTTGAGGATTTTGTTGAAGCTCCCAAAGGCCAGGATAGACTCATACATAGGACTCTGTACTTTCTTGCAATGGTGGGTATTGGTCTATCCTATATGCAGTTAAAGAATTCACACCAATCATAGATGAGAAGGGGGAGGGGTGGTGATGGTTGTCCTTGGCCAAATGATAGGTACCTCACCATAGACGCTATGTCTTTTAAGTCACTCTCAATCTTAAACTGATCTATGGGTAAGGTCCTAATCTAAGTCACTAATATTAACCCAAAACAAGAATTAAACTTTGATTCTATCCTATATACAACTATGCTACCCAAATAAAGCAAAACTACAATAGTAACACTATTCCTAACATAACTATTCTTACTAGCCTATAAAAAGGGCCTATCTAATTCTGGATCAAAACTAGCCAATTCTTCTTGGAAGACCTTCGTATAGACTAGGAAGATGAAACATATAAGAAAAAAAAAAATCAAAAACCCTACTTCTACTGTCGTTTATATGCTCCAGCCTATGAAAAACCCCAAAATTTGATTAGCTCATAATTAAATGATTTTTCTTGGAAAAATCCTTCGTAAGTTCAAGACACAAATACAACCAATAGAACTCAAAAATCAAATCTACAAAAATCAAATGAAAATTCACAAAAAAATTGAAAAATTAACAAAAAAGATTTTAAAATGGTAAAAGTGGTCTAGACATTGGAATTTGGCTGAGATAAAGTGGAGCTCCTGAGAAATTTCATTGCTCATGAGCCTTTGTCAGAAGGCCCAAATTAGTGGACTACCAATTTTCAGGTCAATGGGAGTAAGTTTTTGCCAGGTGAATAGTAATTGACAAACCCAAAAACCAAAATTTTTTTTGACAAATTGGAAACTAATTCAAACAACACCAAACAACTTGAAATCAAATAAAAACACAATTAAACAACTAATTTAGCCACTCAGAAGCAAATTGGCTCCTAGCAATGGCGCCAAAATTTTGTTCATGTCACTACGATTACCAAATCGCTCAGAATCGAATCCATGGGAAGTTGTAATATAGTGATCTCCTCAAGTCGTTTTCACTCGTAAAGCTTTACTTCTAATTACCTAATTAATTATTCGACCATAATTACACTAATTATCCTATTTAACTACACGGGGGCGGGGTGATTGCAAAAACATAAACTAAAACCTAACTGACCAAAGACACAACACATAAACAGAAAAAATGCAATCAGTTAATGGCTTCACTGGAATTGTAACTATCACAATCCAACCCTTAATTGATTTATGATTCAATTATATCATGTGATTGTCAATCTAATCTAACTATCACAATTATACTCTGCAACCGCATACTAACATACCAATTCCGTCCCAAATCACTACACACAAACAACAACCGCATACATGTATATACAACAAGTTCATCTATCAAATATAACATCCATTACATATTTCATGCTTAAATCACACATACCAGAGAAAAAATAAACATAAAACAGAGAGGCCAGGCAAGGACGAAATTGAAGCAGAATTTTATAAATCAGAATACTTATCTATACATGAGGATTCAAGCTACAAACCTAGTTGCATTATGGACTAATTACAACACACTTTCAACCTTCCATGGAGGCCAAAATCTACAAAACAGAATGAAAAATACACAGAAGAAGAGAGATCTACGAAACTACACAATGGTGGAAGAAGAAGAGTTCTTCAATAGTCTAAAATGGTGGTCTAAAGCTTCCATTATGCACAACCAGGAGAGAGAGACGAAAATCCAATATTTGACTTCATGGACATGTCCTTTTCACTTTTGTTTCCTGCAGCTTCTGTTTATTGTTCTGTCTGTTGTTTTCCTTTTTTGTTTTTGTTTTTGCTACTGTTGCATTTTTTTTTGCATTTTTCTATTTTTTGCATTTTTCTATTTTTTGCTTTTTGATTTTATTTTCTACAAAAGACCAGTCAACAGGAAAAAGAAAATGTCCAATTAGCACCACATCAACATCCTAGGTGGCATCCAAGTTAGCAAATTAACTCTATAAATATTTATCCGCAAAATAAAAACATGAATTAATTGGGTCTTATCATTTAAAGCTCTTAAAATATAGAATTAAGGCATATTAGTTCCATAATTAATATAGACCCAATAAATACCAAAATATAATATAATTGGAGAGTTTGTAAGATTAAAGTGGCAAGAAATCTAAGTTATGGACTACAATGGACATAAAAACGCTCGATATCACTTCCTCAGTTAACACTTTGCTTAGGGTAACCCTAAACCTTAAACCAAAACCTTAAGTGCAAGTGGTCACGTTTAGTAAGGATGTTCATAGGCTTGGTTTGATTTTATTTTGAGTGTTAACCAGACCGAACCGAGCTCATCAATTTTGCAAAATTATGGATCGATTTAGTTTTAATTTTTTAATAGTTTGGTTCGGTTTTAGGCGATTTTATTTACAATAATTTTTAATTTTTAATTTCAATGAAATATATATAAATATAAAAAGAAAGAGACTAAATTAATTAAAATATATATAAATAATTTTGTTAACATAAATAAATATACATATATATATATATATATTCCAGTTTCTAGTTTTGTTTACAATAATTTTTTTGACATAAAAGTATATAAATATAATTTTATATACATACTATATAATTTTTTAATATAAAATTGGTTCAGTTTAGTTCGGTTTTAACCAAACCAAACCAAATCGAAAACCGAACTAAATAAAATTCATATTTCAAAAATTAATTTTAACATCTTTTTTTTTTAATTTCAGTCGTTTGGGTTTGGTTTTGAATACCTGATGTTTAATACTTGAACATTTTGGTTTCAATTTTAGCTGTACTGCAACCGAGAAATATTAGTTTGGATGTTGACTTGTAAATTTTAAAGGTTGTTTGTTTTTATTTTTAAAATTTTTTTAAAAAATTCAAAATTCATTAAATAGAGTGCTTTGAAAACATATATATACTTTCAAAATAATTTTTAAAATTATTATTTAAAATAAAAAAATGAAAACATGTCTTGTACATTTCTAAAAACAATTGTTTTGAAAGAGGGGAAAATTGCAGATGCTTTTTTTGTAATTACGCTTATTAATGGTATTTATGTAAATATAATTTGTTAAAAAAATCTCAGCAATAAGTAATAAATCTTGCTAAAATTTAAAAAAAAAAAATAACAAACACTACGATAAACGTAATTTTATTCGTCATATTTCAATTGGTGTTGGCTTTTGTAATTTTTGTGAAATTATATTCTTTTAAGTTTGTTTTTATTTTCTATAATATTTTTTTATTGATGTGTGCTAATTTATTTTGTCTTTCTTTAGAGATATAATTGTCTCAATTTTTTTTTTACATTCTTAATAATTTATGTAATCAAATTTTAAGATTAACTTATACTTGGAGAAATAAATATGTGATAATTTAACTTATAGTTGTTTTATTTTTTTCTCCAATTATCATTATTAACTTTTTATTGTATTGTCTATCACAAAATGTTCTGTAAAACTTTTGGATCAAGTAATTTTTAAATCTTATTTTAAAAACAGATTTTCAAATGCTTTTTTAATTCTTTATTTTTTTTTTACCTCTTTTGATTTTTAGAATTAGTTTCAAAAACAATTTTCAAAATATAAAAAATTAAAATAAATAATAATACCTCCATAAATAAAAAATGGGGGATTGTTCTGTAGAATTGCTATTTTCCTTTGTTTGAGAAAAAAAAAAATCCTATGACAAAAGTTTACCATTTTATCAAATTTTTAACAACTACTTTTTCCGATGTTAATAGTATGTATACCTTTTTACTCGAAAAAATAATTAGATTAAGAAAACAATATCTAACATCCAGGATTTTAGCTTCTTTTTCCTCTCGGATGACCCAAAAATTTTTGTATTGACTTGACATATTTAGAACACGAGAACACTTCATAGAAAAACAAAGATATATTTAAATCGACTAGAGAGACCATGAATCTATAATGACCTCTCCCCATAAGAATACAACCTTCCTTTTCGCCCTCAAATACAACAATGACGCTCATAACGCTTGGGCCTTACAAAAGTTAAAAGTGAGCCACTCGAGTTTTTCCCTAATAAGGACCCATTGAAATGTACTTTGAAATACCCTTACAACGCAATTACAAGGAAGTTCATTAGATGAATCTAAACTGAAATAGTCAGCATTCTTCAATTTGTGTATTTTTCCAATCGAACCCCTTGGAAGTACGCAGAACAATTAAGCAGTTAATAAGCATAATCTATTAAGCAGAACAATAAGTTGTTCCTACTGGAAATTCCGTATATGAATAATGAGTGAGATGTTAAACTGCTGACTGACCTTTCAAGTGAACATCATTATTCAATTGCAAAATCACTTTATTAATCATTTTCTTAGTCTCCTCTTCCCAAAAACGACAGAGAATTGTAAATGAGCATCAGCGCAAATAGAATAAACCAGGAGATAAGTTACGCAGGAAATTGGTAATGATGAGCTTGGAGCAAAAGAACTTTCAAATGAACCGAAATATTAATCTATTTTGAAGCCTCCCACATGCCATTGTCAATGATGGCAGGTCACCGGCAACAAACTCTGCACCGGGCAACATAAATACCCGTAGAGATCAGCACACCTGTAAGGTTGCTTTAGACAACTTCATACATCCAGCAGCAGCCTCCGAGGATCCTCCACAATATCTTTAATGCGGCGCAAGAAATAGACTGCCTCTCTGCCATCAATAAGTCGATGATCATACGTTAAAGCAATATACATCATTGGCCTTGCAACAACTTGACCACCAACCACCATTGGACGATTCACTATTGAGTGCATGCCAAGGATCGCTGACTGCCAAAATTTAAGATATTTAGACAAAAAAGACATCAATTCTCTTCCTCATAAATATAGACATAATTGAAAAATGATCAAGAAAGTTGAGTAGGGTAACTCTCTAGTTGGGTTAGTTAGTCATTAACAATGACCAGAATATTAGTGTACATGATCATTGAAACAGACCTTCCTACACTTTTAATGACATGGCTGAATGGATCTATGTAACATACCTGAGGAGGATTGATGATTGGGGTACTTAAAAGGCTTCCGTAAACACCACCATTTGATATGGTGAACGTACCTCCAGCCATTTCATCAATCGATATAGTACCGTCATTTGCCTTTTTGGCAAGGGTGTTGATTTGTTTCTCAATGTCAGCAAAATTCATTTGATCAGCATTGCGTAAGACCGGAACAACAAGACCCTTGAAACAAAGTTCCATAAAAGTGAACCATATTTAATAACACAAGCTTTGAATGTCAGAAAGACTAATAGAAAAAGAAATTTAAGAAACCAATGAACATGACTATAGGAAACGCTAGGAACAGAGGACTCATTTATTATCTCCAATATAGCTAGGAAACAGAACAGCTAAAAGATTCATGCAATCCAATTTTTTCATATATAACAAAATTCGAGGAATTAAACAAATGCATTAATTGCTAATGCTATATAAAGAAATGGAACATTACGTTAAATGAGCAAGTTTTGGCTTTTATCACACTAAAAGAAGTTCACCAACTAATTTTTCTCAAAAGATAAAATCATGGTTAGAAAATCAAACATCATATTCTCATAATAATAATTATCTTAATATTGATTGAAAATTAGCCGACTTGACGTCCCTATCTCATGCTACAATATGTGCCAAGGTGCAATCTGAAACACGAGGCTCATCTTGAATATTGTACTTTGAAGTGTTAGCAGAAGCAAACATTGAACTTTTTCATCTAAGACTCATGCAATTGCAAGGCATGAACTTTTTATCATATATATACTATAAAAATACACACCTTCGATGTGCCAACTGCAATACTAATGTCAATATAATCTCTATAAATGATGTCATCTCCATCAATGACACCATTGACAATTGGTTGATGCTGGAGTGCACTTACAGCAGCCTGAAATAACATTTAACCATCATTAACTAAAGATGATCAAGGCATAGTAAAAATGCAATTTATATCATAACTACTACCTTAATAAATCCGGACATGAGTCCTAACTTCACGCCATGTTTCTCAACAAAAACATCTTTGTAATCAGCTCGGAGCTTCATTAAGTTAGTCCTAAAATATATAGCATGAAGGAATGATCAAATAAGATGTCCTGTAAGAAACAAAAAACTATGCAGACACAAACCAATCAACTCTACATCCAAGCATACTTACAATTGCAGTTCCAGCAGACATAACAATTAGCTAAGAATTCCTTAAGCTAATATCAAATTAATGATGTAAATTATGGACAAAAAACTTACATATCAACTTCATTAAATGTTGTCAGCATGGCAAAAGTGTTCTGCGCATCTTTCAGACGTGTTGCCACACGTTTCCTGAGTCTTGTCATAGGGACCTGAATATTATAATTTGCAACCAAACAAAAAAGTGAGGCATATGTTGGAAACTATGTAAAGCACTTTATAAGACAACAAAGATAAGATGATGAAACTCACTCTTCTTTCCCTTTCCTTAGGGGGAAGTTGAGGTTCTTTCACTGGGGACCTAGGGGGTGGTGCTGTCACAGACGGTGCTTTGGGCTTTTCCTTAGAGGGCGGAGGTGAGGCCTTTGGAGTTTCCTCAGCCACCTTTGGTTTTTCTACTTTAGATGGCTCAGGGGTTGTCTTGGTTGGCTCTTTTTCAGATGGAGCAACATGCGTCACACCTTCACCAGATTTTGAAATTACGGCTACCTTGTTACCTGGCTGAACAACATCACCTTCTTTTGCAAGAAGCTAGACATAAGTTCAAGAAAACGAGTCAGAACCATGCCCATATCCATGATGGAAGTTATAATGTATTTAAAGTTTCAAACTGTATAGAACTTCGATAATTTGTAGAGTTTGGTACCTTTTGTATTATGCCAGCCTCAGGACTGTTCACATCAATGGTCACCTACTTGTATCATAAGAAATGAAAACAGGAAGAATTTTATACCCACAAATGGTTCAAAGCACAAATTTTAAAGAAAAAGAATGAAAGTCATTTTCCAGATTACCTTGTCAGTTTCAATTTGGGCAATAGTCTCGTCAACTTCAACACGATCACCAGGCTCTGCCCATATTAAGCCACGAACAACAAAGAAGTTTAGTGCATACACAAAAAGGAATTTCTTTACTCCTTTTTTTTTTTTGGGCTAGTTTTGAAAGCAGCCTTTAGGACAACATACTCTTTAAAAACTTTGCGAGAGTGCCATCAGTAATGGAGTCCCCCATAAAGGGAACAACAGCATCAGTTAGATCTCCTGCAGGGCAACCAAAACAAAAAAAAAAATGTTAGAATTAAACTATGCCAGCAGTGGAACATTCATCTTTGGCAAATATTGATAACATACCATTTTCAGAAGAATAAAACCTATTCCACATAGACATAGGAGATGCTGCTAGAAACGGTGTCAAGCCTCTGAACCAGTATAATGTGAAACAGGGTAAGGTTATATTAACTCAGAAAGATGATTTAATGTGTCCCGCCTTTAACCCAGATTTCCCCTAAACATTTGTTAAAAATTAGAAGAGTAAGACATAAAATCTGTGTTGTTTTCCAGATTGATCCCAAGCAGGAAGAGGTCACAGACCTGATAGACGTGGAATTATCTAGATGCCCTGTCATCAATTAAGCTTCATATCAGTCATATGAAATAATGGACATGGACAAAAATTGCACGTCAAAATAAAAACTCATCTTGACAGATTAGTGCAATACCCAGACAGCCTTGGAGGCTGATAGTGCTTGCAATATTTGATCCTCTTCCAAGTAGTAGTGACTGCAATGAAGTTTAAGAAATAGGAACATCAGAAAGCAGACTTTTTAACCAGAGGGCACAGCCTTTACATGAGTATCATAAAATTAAAATTTAGTATGAAAACAAGATATGCAGAGGTTCCAGCCCCAGCTTGGCAACTAGTCTTATAATAGAAGTTTCAATAACTGAGAATGATAAATAAGGTCAGCAGCTACTTCAAAACCCTGCGTATAGTACATTCAAGCTTGGAATATATAAAAACTCAAAATATATCACAAAAGACGCAAAAATATAAATTTCTGATAGTTTTGTCCCAACTAAGTACATAATAGCAAAAACGCCACATTCAACAGATAGAACTAATGAAAGCCAGCACGAAATTTGTATGGAAATTAAATTAAAGCGCGAAAAGGTACCTCTTTTGCTCTGGTCGCATAACGCCGTGAACTTGGAGCTCGCGTCCCCTGCACTGCCTGCTTCAAAACCTGAACTCTCCCATCAAAAACAAAATTGGTACTTGCATAGGCAAAAATTGAGTTACATTTACATTAACATTAACAATAAAAATTAAAAGTAAGGAATTTACTGTGGCAGAGGAGCCCCCAGAAGCTAATTTCCTCCTGATGATTCCCCACATGATAACCTCCCTACAGAACAAGTGAATATCAATACAAATCAGAACAATCAAAACATTTTCGATTCTAAACGCTTCGAAATGTACTAAATTCAGTCACGTCAAACAGAAAACTCCAACCCAAATCCGCAAAATCAATTTAAATTCTAGTAGCGCGAAAACGAAGCCCGCATAAAAAAAACGAAAAAAGAAGACAAATTTAGTCGCAAGAAATCAGAGGTACTCGGATCTGAAAATAACTAGAGTAAGGAAAGACGGAGATAGAGATCAGACCGATAGGACGCAGACGAAGAAAGTGACGACGGCGAAGCTGAGTCTTGACGAGGAAATTGGAGTCGAACAAGAAGTGTCTGGAATGGCCTCCCAAATCCGAACTCGTTAAAATAATTTCAAGATATAAAAATAATTATTGGAAGATATTATATTATTATTGATTATTGAAAATATTGTTCTCAAGTAAATTAATTAGAGCGTCCCCCGATGCGCCGACTGAACACAACTTTTCCTTCTCAATGGGATTCCCTGTTTCGTTGCGTGCGTACTCGAGTAAATGTCGTTCTTCTTCTCTCTCTCTCTCTGTCTCTCTTTTTTAACTTTTTTTATACCTTCTCTAAGCTCTAATCTAAAGAATTTATTAATTTGAATTATTCTCTGATTATTTTTTAATTTAATTGAGTCAAGTTTTTTTAGGACTTATAACATAACATTGTGATAGGATAAAGTATCCTAACTTCTCTTAAATTTTGATTAAAGTATATTTAGCACCATTTTAATTTCAAATATCATTCTAAATTCCTTAAATATTTTGATATATATTGAAAATTTGTCCTTTGAGTTTACTTGGTTTTTAGTAAATCAATTAATTTTCTATAAAACAAGAGTTTGTAATTTTATTTTTAACACGATATTAAAAATAATTTAATTAAGGGTGAGTTACAAAAAATATTTTTATGGTTTGGTATGATTTCATATTAATTAAAAAATGACAATAAAGTAATCTGTAATTCACATCGTTAATATTTTGGGATCATGCGATTTACTTCTATTAAGTTGTAACAAAAAAGTCACATAAGGCGTACATTACTTAAAAAAACTTTAATTTTTTTATTTGAACCCTAATTATACAAATTTCCCCTTCAATCTTGGATTAAGATCAACTACAGGCATTTGGAGGTTCCAATTTTTTATTAGCTACGATTTTGTTTATTTAACTACAGTTAAAACCGTGGCTAAATGTAGATTTTAACCACAATTTGATTTAACCACAGTTAAAACATTGGCTAACAAAGAGTTAGAGTTTTCAAGTGCCTGTAGCTGATCCCTTTCCTTCAATCTTAAACCCTTGAAGCAAAGTATAACCTAAATCTAATTTATTTCATGTAAATAACCTCCAACTTACCTATTATGAATTTTGATTTCACAAATACCCTTATTTTCTTAACACTAGAAGTAAATTAACACATAAATATTATTTATTTGATGTAAATAATCCCCACTTTACTCAATTTGAACCCTAATTTTATAGATTTCCTCCTTTCTTGAACACTTGAAACGAATTAACACCTAGATCTTTTTTATTTTATATAAATAACCCCAATTTAACCATTTTGACCTTCAATTTTGCAAATTTTCTCCTTTTTCCAAACACTTAAAGCAAATAGAACTGAGATTTTATTTATTTAATGCAAATAACTCCCAATTTACTTATTTTTTAACCCTTAATCTTACAAGTTTTTTTTTCTAAACACTTTAAACAAATTAACTTTAAACAAATTAACACCTAAATTTCAGTTATTTGATGTAAATAATCTCTAATTTATCTATTTTGAACCCTAATTTTGGAAAAAAAATTGGGAATTATTTCCGTCAAATAGATGAGACTTTGATACTAATTTGTGTCAAATGTTATCAGAAAAGAGGAAATATGCAAAATCAGCTAGGGTTTAAATAGATAATTTGGAGGTTATTTACATCATCTAAATAAGACTTAAGTACTATTTTATTTCAAGTGTTTACTTAAAGAGAAAATTTATAAAAATTATGGTACAAATGGGTAAATTTAAGGTTATTTAAATTAAATTTAGATGTTAATTTGCTTATAGTCTTTAAGAAAGGAAGAAATTTGCGAAATTAGAGTCAAAATGGATAAGTTGAGGACTTCTATCCGAAGCCACAAGCGCCTCATGTGAACAAAATATCGATTGACCCTTTTTGAACAATAGGGTCTGTTTGGTTTGGACATTTCCTGTTATCATTTTCACTGAAAACAGAAAATAAATTTCAAAATGCGTTTGGTTGAGTTAACTGAAAACGTTTTCTTGAAAACATTTGTTAAAATATGCCTAAATCTGAAAATATCAAAAAGATATTTTCAGTATTTCAAAAAATGCATTTCAAGAAATAAAGACTGAAAATGAAAACAAAAAATATTTTCATAAACCAAATAAACCCTAATGTATTAAAGTGAAAACAAGCCAAATTACAAGGACCTTATTTGTAATTAACCCTTAAATTAATATTAACATCCAATATGAAATTATGACTTTATTTTTAAGATGACAATAAAAATAATTAAATTAATCTTAAGCTCTAATATGTAATCGTGGTTTCATTTTTTATATAAGTAAATAACAGTAAAAATTGTTAGATTACTTTATTATTAGGAAAAATACATATTGTACAAAAAGTTAACTTCAATGACCAAAAAAAAAATAGAGAGGGACCGCAGGTGATATTTTACACAGGAGGAGTATTAAATATAATTTAGCCAAACTTTAAGACAAAAAAAGATCCGTACCATAAAAATACTTGGAAATCTTTCTCAAGAGAATTGTTTGTGATAAATATTTCTGTAATTGAAAAAACAGAGTTCCGATAGAAAGAGAAGCATGAGAAGGAATAGGATTCTCTGGCAGCTCAGTGATTAGTACTTGAGATATGAAATAAAAGATAGCCAGTCCCACTTTTTCATCTCATCCTTTCTTTTGAAAGTACCATACCACCACTTACCCACTTTCATTGGCTTGTATTTATTTCTTTGGACTGTCAACGGTTGGAACATTTGATGCCATCGATGCCAGTCGATTAGATGATTGACGATAATTCTTTTAAAGTGATTTATTATCAATTATTTGATTGGTGTGAAAATTTATTAGTTTTAATATTGGAGTCATTTGATTTTTCAGAAACATTTGTTCCCTTACTTCAATATATACTTTTTACACTAATGGAAAAATCTACAAAGAGTTTTATCTTTTGAGGAATTGAAATTTTTTTAATGTTGAATTACTTTGAAATCTGTGTTTAATAATAAATAAGTATTTGATATAAATTTTGAAGTACTCTACTCCAAATATTATGCTACACACATAACCGGATTCGAATTTCCTCTTGTTTGTTTTTTTTTTCAGTGTATTACAAAACATGTGTTGGAATGTGTTTTTGAAATGCTCGGAAAGAATTGAACAGGAGCCCTTTTTAGCAGGAGAGGATATTTGCACCACGTAACCTTTCTTTTTCCTTGTCTCCCAATATCCATGTATGGAAACGTTTGTCATTTACTCAATTTATGGATTTAATATCTAAAAAATTGTAATTATTTTAATTTAGTTATTAAAAAATTAAGTATTTGTCTCTCATGTGTTTTTTTTCTTTTGCGTATATTGTTGGGCTTTTAATTTTTTAAAAGAACTTTGAGACTAAGAGTGATTTTAAAAAAAAATAAAACTCATTATTATATGTGTCAATGGGATGAGTTTGGATTAAGCCAGCCCAAATCCACATGGAGCTTCCAATATACATGGACTAAGCTGGGTCAGGCTTTTGGTGATAATTATACTGAAAATCATTACCCAACCCAACCCTTCAAGGGTCGTGGACTAGGCTGGGTCAACCCATTTTTTTATTTAAAAATTAGTTAACTTTTATTGTAATTTAAATATATATTATAAATTTAAATATAATGCATGATAAAATAAAAAAAAATTATACATGACATTTTTGTTCAATGAAACTCAATGAGAAATAAACATAGGCTATTGTCAAATATTTAAAACAAAAAAAAATATAGCTATTATGACATTATATTTTTAATTTTAGAAGCCTCTCTTTTTTATGATGATATTAGATTAAGTCATATACATTACTTTATGGACTAATTTTTTATACTTGGATAACCTTGATAACTCATGACTGAAGTAATAAAAAATATTACAAACTCAAAGTACTAATATTTTTAAATATTTTTATTAAAATATTTTTAAATAAAAAAAGCCTATGGGGCCAGCTCGTCCCAACCCATCTAAGCCCTATGAGCTTAAATGAGTTGGACTAAAAGCCATTATTAAACATAGGCCACAAAAATGTTAGTCTATCTCATCCCATTTGCAAGGCCCAGGCTGGGCTGGTCCAATGGGCTTAGCCCATTTTAATAGCTCTACTCATTATTAGTCAAATCGTACAAATACTTATCAATATGATCCAAGGAAGGAAGGATGAAACAATTTCAAATGTTCCAATAGTATACCTTATTTTACCTCTTTTGATTGACAAGTTAATGTATATTTTTTTGATCTTTTGATAGGTTTCAGAGTTTTTTTTAGGGTTTTTTCTTTTTTATTTTCTATTTCAGTGCATCTGGCCAATTCAATCTACCAGTTTTTTCTTAATATGATTTATTTTGGGCCTTTTGGCCATTATAAAAAAAAATTATTTGTTTTAATTTAGTAATTTTCATTACTAAATCGAAAAAATTTAGCTTTGTTAAATCTCAATTTTTTTTGTTACCAAAAGTTATTTTAATAAATAAATAGATCACATTGAAACAAATACAATATTATATAGACCAAATTAAAATAATTCAAATCTTAATTTTAAAGACTAATTAAATAATTTCTCTTTAGTGGTTACTTATTTTCAAATTGTTCTCAAGTTTTGTCCATGTTGACGTATATGCTGAACGCATGGAGCTCATTTGAATGGGAAAAATAAAAGGCGAGAAATTTGGATCATTGCCATTGTAAAATTGGTCAGTAACTATACTGTGGTGTCAAAACTCTTTCATATTTTTCTTTTTCTTTTTCAATAATTGAACAAAATAGCAATTACAAGGCAAGGAGATATCTCTCGCACTACAGTGTAGGAATATCAATGAGCCAATATTCAATAATTTTTCTACTATTCTTGTGTGAATCTGTAATATCTTATATCCGAAATCCAAACTCTGTTCAATATCCGAAAAAATAACTTATCAAGAATTTGTGTCATGCTCCAATTCTGAGTACGTGACTAACATGGACAATATCTAAACTCACACTGTTATAAGCCTGTGATTTTCTCAATTCCCTTACTATCATTAACTCATTATTATTCTTAAAGTTAAAGCAATTTAAATGTGTAAGCTTAGAGGAATAAAAAGTCATTTTTCTATTCATCAACATGTATGCATAAAAATATATAAAGTGTTCTTACAAAGTTACTTATACTCAAGTTGTCACTTACATTTTCTAGTATTCTCATACATCATTTACTTAACATAGCAAAACTGTGTAATATGGCTTACTCGATTACAGAACTATTCTAGATTTACTACACTTATATATGAAAACTAAAGCATTACCATACCCCGAACAACTGGGGAGGTATCATTGGCACACACGTCCTCGAACTGGAATGTCTTTTTCATCTGAAACTGTGAGGGGGTGCATCTGGTCCACTAGCTCACCAAAAATAGCCTTACCATACACATGCACATGCATATGCATGCCAAAATACATTAAGTAATGCTTAAATATGTGATCATATTCATTCATATATAATTGTGCACAACCATTTCCACACATCTAGCATCATGACAATTATGGTTGTCAAGATCTTGATTTAAATCCTAAGATCTTATGATCTTACAATTTTAAATAACTTGAACGATCTCGATCTTATGTAATATTTAAATCTGTTAGGATCTCGATTTAAATCTTAAAATCTTACAATTTTACAA
The DNA here is from genome assembly GCA_037074585.1 of Biancaea sappan. Classification (NCBI taxonomy): domain Eukaryota; kingdom Viridiplantae; phylum Streptophyta; class Magnoliopsida; order Fabales; family Fabaceae; genus Biancaea; species Biancaea sappan. Next base: position 84,253,324 of record CM073490.1, on the reverse strand, counting down.
TTTTATCAATCCTATCACATTTTGAATTTTTGTCATTTTTTTATTTGTTATAATGTTTCTAATCTATTTGGTCTATTGAGATGAAAAAAGTCATTAAACTAACTTAAATATTTACTAATACTATACAATTATAGTTTTACCTCTCATAATTAGTTCAATTTTTAAGTTAGTTTAGTAAATACTGACAATGAGATATAATATTATAAGTTTTGAAAAACAAAGTGTTTATCTTGTAAGGAAAAAGTAGGTTTCTAAATACAATAAAAAGTGGAGGTTGCTTTCTATTTTTTTCTTTACTAATTGTATGATATTTGAACTTGTTTTATTGAAATAAAATGAAACTTTGATAATTTTGTATTATTTACAAAATTTATATCATTATGTATATTTTTTATATATTATTTTATATTTTTGATATGATTTTACGATCCTTGATTCGATCTATCCTGTACATCTTCCGATCTATCCTGTACATCTTCCGATCTTGCATAAGATCTCGATCCCGACAACTATGATGACAATCCTAGCACAACACCAGTGCATGTACAAATAAGTCTAAATATAATTAAACACAAGGCATAGTCATCATTCCGCTCACCATAATTCATGCGTGTATCTTTATCACTCTACCTCTAGTGATTCATGTACATGTACTAGATGCATAACATAATCAATCTCATATACACAATACATTGCTCAATGCTTATCCATCACATTCCTTAGGGAAACACAAACATAGCTCAAATACATCATAACTAGCACATCACCATGCTCATCATCCTTAAGTGCTTCACTATCCACATCCCGCTCACAACTCAACATCTCATCGTACACCCTTATTTCGTCACACGCCCTCACTATGTACGTCTACATGTGAGGTGAGAATTATAGAATCAAGTTCCTTCGTTTTCTCTAGCCATATCATATCCCCCCTTATTTCACCACACTTGGGTGAACCACGAATTTATCTTTATATCTTGTGCCAACCTTAGTAATGTGTCCATCAACATATGCCCTCACGACACAAATCTATTGTTGACGGACTGGCAAGCATACCAATCGTACCAAGTAATATAGTGAAAATTAAGTAAGAGAATCGTTCCCACAAGGATTAACTTGCTAACTACCTAAGAAATTAAGTTATATTAGTTAGACAAAGCAAATTTCTATGGTTCTTAACAGAAAGAAAAAGAAAATGTAAAGTTGAGTTAGAAGTTAGTTGTATATTATATGGACTCTAAACAAGCACAATGAAAATCACAAGACAAATACAATTCAATTCACAAGATGAACACAACATAGGATTGCTAATCCCTCGTCGTTCTTCACAAGTTTTAATCTCTCTCCTTCATGTTCTCACCGGCTATACATGCTAATCTAGGATACGAAAATGCTTAGAAGTATTCTCCCGAATGCCAACTAAGACTGAACCCAAAATCTCATAATTCCTTATGTAGTCTTAGGTTTCAAAAATGCACAAACCCTAATCTGACTATATGAGGTTAACATCTATATTCCTATGATATTAACGAATCCATCCCCTCTCCTTTGAGGTTCAAGAACTCATACTATCCATTCTATGGTTTAGGTTTTACATTCCTCTCCCAAGTACAGCAAAACCACCAAACAATCCATCAAATTGATCAAGTTTAATGAAAGCAAGGAAATAAGAATGAATAAACATGTATTAATGGCCAAATAATCACAAGAGTCAAGAGATTTACAAAACCTAATCCAAACTAGGGTTCATAGCAATCCTAGTACAGAAATTTAGCTACACATCATTACAAAATACAGAAAATGAGAGAAGAGAAGAGAAAACTCCATGATTCCAAGTTGGGTGGAAAAAAATTGCTTCAATCTTCTCCAAAAGTTGGTTGCTCTAGCCTCTGGAGGTGAAATCGTCGCTCCTCCTTCGGTTCCAGCCCAGAATGCTCTAAAAATTCAGTCCAAATTGCCTTTTAAAGCCTGCTGCACGTGACAGTAAAATGGTCCGTACGCTTAAGTGCACAATTTTCCCGCTTAAGCGCGATTTGGGCAGAAACGACCCTTCATCAGCAAAGTGTTACACGTTTAAGCGCAAAGTATTCACGCTTAAGCGTATTTTGGACAGAATGAAGCCTCCAATGTTGCAAGTACCCGCTTAAGCGTGAATATTTACCGCTTAAGCGTGAAAGTGGCAGAGAGGGATCCCTTGTTGAGCTTTGTGCGCTTAGGCGCATGAAAATTCCGCTTAAGCGTGAGAGTGACAGCAAAATCTTCATTTTGAGCCTCTTTTTTTTCTCCAAGCTTCCTATTCACCTCAATTAAATCTTGGCTAATGGATTTCTCATCTTTCAACAACATTTTCCTAGCTGAAATACTTGCAAAAGCAAAATCACCAACATATTTACAAAAGTAACCCAAAAAGAATGTGATTAGAGGCCTAAAAATTGCATTTCTAACCTAAGAGTGAGGTATGTATGCAACTATTCAAAAATTAGGTGTTAAAACCCTAATAAAAGCCAAAAGTAAGCCAATATGACAAAAATCTCCATAGAATATATATGAATGCTGAGGATTCATCATCTATCCAAGATATTCCTCTCATGATTGCTACAAAATATGGTCGAAACCCCTTTTTCAATTCAATCTTTTGAGGTTTTCCAAGTCCAATCATAATCATAATGCCTCAAGTTCTTAATACGTGTTTTCCCTTCCTTGTGCAACTATTCATGCACATGGGATATATATATATATATATATATATATTCTCTTTTGCTCAATGAGGCAATCATGAGAAGGATATGTGGATGCTCATAATTCATTGACCAAAGGCTACTTTTTGCCTAAAGGCCACATACTCATAGCACAAGCAATTGCATATTCATTTCAAATTCATGCTACTATTTCATCATACTTTCACCACACAAGAACAATACAATCACTCACATAAATCTATGAATATCTGTGTATTTACTCTTACATGTATGCCTTCCCTTAGCTAATCATCATGATATATCACCAATGCTCAATACATTACCATAGTGCCATGCAATTCCTTTATTAGCATATATATGTATTCATAAGTATACATCATGTTCCTATGTGCAAGTTGCAATGCCACTTCTATTATTTCCACCCATCACTCATGGTAATTATGCATTTCATAATCAACAACCACACACGAGTATGTTTACTCCATTTCTAATCACATAAGGATTCATGCATGCTAAGCATACCATCAACTCATAACATGCTTCCATAATATAAAATGCTAGGAAAAGGAATCCTAAAAAAAGTAAACAAACAAGGCAAGGCTATGTCCTTCACCTAAACTCCAAGCTAGTCAATCTACCTCAAATCTTGATGGTTAGATGTGCAATCCTTGTTTGGATCCTTTAGAGATACATCCTAAACAATTAGAATGGAAAACATATGAGAAAAGACATGAAGAATCATGTTTTGGAGGTCCCCTAGCCGCTGTAGTGCCCAAAACACTGAAACAAAAAATTTGCTTCTATTTGCCAATGACCAAAATCGTCGCTACAGTGACCAACTACTGCACCTCTATCGCTGCAGTGATGGAGACTAGTATCCATCACTCTATTTTCATGAAAATGGCTCTCTCTCGGTTTTTCTTCATTCCCAGCTCGAATCTTCACCATCTTTCATGATTTTTGACTTAAATAATCATCCCTAATTAAACATGATTAAACTTCCCCAAACATCACTATCAAATTATTTTTAAGATTCAACCCCAAAATCATCACTTTTTCCCCCATAAAAACCTAACTTTTCTTTCAAAATTTGACATGGTTTTCTCATCCTTGAAATCCCAATCTTTCCTACTGATTTTTCCCAAATTGTTTGCTCAAAATCCATTAACATTCATGGAGGAACATTGGAAGACAAAACCCAAACAAAAACATCCCCATTTGATCCCATTTCAGCCACAAATCCACTAAGATACAAAAATGGGCAGAAAAGAAAGGAATGGGGAGCTTACCTCCAATCTTCTCCTCTCCAGTGGTGGTTGGTCATCGAAAACTTGAACCCACACCAGAGAATGGTGATTGGAAGCTTGAGGAAGTGGTCTTGGGTAGAGGAGAGTTGAGGGATGAAGAAGAGAAGATATGGCTTGGTGAGAAAGATGAATGCACGAGAGAGATGAGAAGTCCTGATTAGTGAGGCGTGAATGGGATATGTATATATGCCAAAAAGAAAAATTACTAAAATGCCTAGGTCAACTCAAGGTCCACTATAAGTATGGGCAACATGGTAATTTTTCGTAATCCATATACACTCCACATATTCGAGGCACCACACATCCCCAACAGTCATTTTCCATCTTTAGCACATAAACTTTCCCAATATTTGAATTATTGTCTTTTTCCAGTAATGGTACAATATAATAATTTTTATTTCAGTTTGGTCCCTCTATGGACTTATTATTCACTAAATCATCCCCGTGCCATAAGTAGTCACTCTCCCATTTGCCACTCATCAATTTACATTTGACACCATGGTCACTCATGTATATTCCTTTACATAATTTAAAAAAATTTCCCCTGTACTTGGGTACACATCTGAAATCCAATTACACTAATACTCAAAGGCCTCAGGTATTACAATTTGTATCTAGATCCACTTGATATTTGAAACTACCCAAGATACCCAATATACTTCATATTTGAAATGTGCTATAATTGATACTGGATAATAGATATCTTGAGTTATTGGATACACACTACCCCTGCTCAATATCAAGTCATTAACATATATAATTCTATTTTTTAATTAGACTAATAATCAACGTTTATTTGTTAAAATTTTTATTAAATATATAATTCTATTTTTTAATTTTTGGATTCATCAAAATTTTCATGATATATTTTTAATTACTAATTTATTTGAATATTATATTTCACTAATAAATAATTTCTATTTGTTCAGGAGTTAAAAAAAAAGCTTATATTGATATTGATATTCATAATTATTCTAAGCTACTAAGTAATGGGCATGCCAAATAATTTTAAGTTTAAACCCTTACTTAGTCATTTATTGAGAGAGAGACTTGTATCTTGGCATTTGAAATACCTGTGAAGTCACACTCTAAACTCTGGTTGGCTTAGTTGGATGAATTCCACTTCATCATGATTATGGCACACAATACCACATTTATCAACTTCGAGATTAGAGTTGTTAAAACGGGTCCTTAGCCCACTTTTAAGATGGGTCGGGCTTTGCAAAAGTAGGCTCGTTTTTCATCTAATTTTTTGGCCCGGCCTGCTTGGCCCATGAGTTGGACAGGTTGAACTTAGCTAACCCATTGGCTAGCCTGCTAACTTGTGTATTTTTTTTTGTAAATTTACATACACACCAGCTCTGCTCAACACCTCAGTGGTTCAGCCTCCTCCCTCCCTTCATTCTAGCAAGTAGCAGTAGTTGTTAAGACTAAAGTATGCACAATAGCAGCAACAGTCAAGGACTGGTGAGGGTCAAAGGAAGAGAAATAGAAACCTAGCTGACAAAGAAACCAAGTGATTGAACATGCGAGGGCAGGAGAAGTAATTGTGCAGTGTACCAGCGAGGGCAAGTCGGGAATCTATAGTGATTTTCCCTATTCAGATGCAATTTTCCACATTAAATTTGATGGAAAAAAGTTGTACAAATATCAGGGAATGCAAAATTCCGGATTTCGCATATACATTGTGCTTAGCTGCCTACCAAAAATGAGAAGAAAATAACTGTACTAGAATTTCACTTTCCTTTCCATGTAAAAGTGGCCACCAAACGACCCCTTAGTATTTAAAGGATTAGCATTCCAAGCCTTCTGCTACATCTTGAGATTGTATACTTAAATTCAGAATATTTTGAAAATGCTTATTCAAAAAAAAGTTTTTTATTCATTAAATTTGTACAATCATTATCTATATACTTATATAAAACAATTCAACTGAGCGCACTAAATGTGCATGACCTAGCAGCTTCCTCTAAAAATGTTTATTCTACCATAAAGATATCATTTAAATGTTGTTTTGGTTGACAACATACTAATACATGATGATATTGAAAATCATCAATAATATTTTATCTTAAACACCATTATAAATGTTTTTTATTCGATGATTGAACCCTTGGGTAAATTAAGGATTGGTCGACTTGCTGCCCATGTAACCAATCATTTGCAATAGTAGTGTAAAATATAACGATGGACACATCTCTCTTTTTATAAGTTTACTTATTCACACCCTATAAATATGAGATGTGACTTCTGCTGTACTCATATTCTTGCACCTATTTTAGTTTCCTCTTTTTAGTCTATTGTTCATTCACTTTGTGTGGTTTCTAAAATATGTCTTATCATACAAAATTTGATTCAATAAAGGAGATATGCCCCTTGCACAATAATTGGAACATAAAGGCTTGTATTGTTTGTTTGTGAATGATGTATGGCTTCAATCTTTCAGAGAGATCAATAGCATAGAAAATGATTATTGTTGATTTTGACGTATTCTTTGCATTAAAAAGGTGATTAGCGTTGTTATTTATTTGTCTATCATTTGTTCTTTTTATCAACGCAGCATACTCATATACATGCAACAGTGAAGAAGACTTATGTGTCTAAAGAAGAAAATGAAAATTGATATTTAACGACGAACGTACAATTTTCTTCAAATACCAAGAAGATTTTTAAAGTTGTCAAAGAAGAGAATGAAAATTAATATTCTTCTACTTTTGTTTGAACCGGTATTTGTTTGGATTAGAATTTTGTTATAGTAGGAACAATTTATAATTTTCATGCTCAGACATTTATATTGTGTCTTCAAGATTTTCATGATAATTCAGTTGAATGTCAATTAATGTTGACATATTAGAATAGACTTCTTTTTGTGATTTAATCGTCCATGTTATATCTTTTTACATTGTTTTTTATGATTAATCACTATTGGTTTATTTATTTATTTTTTTGAAAGACTTTAAAAATGGTCAGTGATAGTCTAAAAAATTGATCAGATATCAAATGTTCTTTAATTTTGCTTATTGTGTTCATTATATTAATATCAATAGTAATAACGTATCTCAATAACAATTATGATCTAACTCATTAATTATTAATAAAAAAGTTAAAAAGTTAATTATAATATAGATATTTGTTATTTAATTTGTAGCAATCTCACTATATAACAACTATTGAAATGGTATACTAAACAAATAAAAAAATAATTTAAATACTGCTAAAGAGATGTTATCAAAGTACTAGTCTGTCAAACATATTACATTGACAGGATTGCTATAAATTAGAATTTGTAAGAATTTAATAATAATTAATAATTAACAATCTATCTATATATTACAAAATTAGAATTTAATCAAACAACAATTATTATTATTATTATTATTATTATTATTATTATAATACATACATACATATATATATATATATATCACATTACAATTTCAAAGCTATTTTAAAATTTTAAAATTACGTAATAAAATAGTAAATTAAGATAGCTAAGTAAAAAATGTAAGTGAACATTACAATGCAAATTGATGTAGCTTATTTTATTTTATTTTATTTCATTTTTCAATCTCTAATCTTTAATAAATTACAATAATTAATGCACTTTTATATTAACTAAGGACCCCTAATTAAGCACAAAAGTCATCCATGACTTTTGGGAAGTAAAAAGAGTGTTGGAAGTAATGAAAAAGTTTGTGCTTATTCTAATAAATCATCATTGACTTTTGGGAGAATTATAACGAACGCCCCTAATTAAGCATGATTGAAAGTGGGGGTGGGGGAATCAAAATATTAGTATTTAATATTCTGGATCTCAGATAAACATGAAACAAAATAAAATGAAGTGGAAAAATTGAACTGACGTTTAGAAATAATTTCCAAGAAGATGAATGTATCTAAGCAGGGTAGGGGAATCAAAACATCTATATTTAATGTTCTTATCTCACGTAAACACGAAACAAATTAAGAAAAATGAATAATAATAATAATAATAATAATAATAATAATTAATATAATAAAAATAACAATTATAATAAATTCAATTTTTAAACAATAGTCCTTTTATGTTTGTTTTCGATCTAAGCAAAGTTTCCATTCCTATTAAATTTTAATAAATTGTACTAAATTATAATAAATATGTGACCCAAGCAATTTCAAATTATGTAATTTATTCATCATATTCATCATATTGATTGAAAACGAATGTTCTTGATCTTAGATAATAAATGAAACAAATTAAAAAATAAATAATATTAATAATTAATAATAATTAAAATAACACTAATAATAAATTCAATTTTTAAGAAATAGTTGTTTCATTTTTTTTTCGGTCAAAGCAAAGTTTCCATTCCCATTAAATTATACTAAATTGTAATAAGTTGTAATAAATTATAAGTATAATAAATATAACATTATAAAGTATAATTATAAAATTATAATAGTTATAAATGGAACAATTGAACAGACGCTTAGAAATAATTTCCAAGAAGACGATGTATCTAAGCGACGTAGGGAAATCGAAACATCTATTTTTAATGTTCTTATCTCACATAAACATGAAACAAATTAAAAAAATGAATAATAATAATAATAAATATAATAAAAATAATAATTATAATAAATTCAATTCAATTCATTTTTTTTTAAAAAAATATACTTTACTCTATAAATTTTCGTTTATTTTTTTATTTTTTATAAATTATAAAACTTAATAAAAAAATTTTATATTTTGTATTAAAAAAATTTTCCTATTTAATTGATCATTGGTTAAATTATAATCAAAGCTGACTAGCATCAAGATCGTCGCATCTGTATCCTTGTCGCCCACTGAATCCTCATCACCCACTGAAGAGCACACAAAGACCCATATCAGCGTTCTCTTCAGATCTCCTTTTCCCGTGAGCCATACTAATAAGTCGCGGTGGATTTGGATCGATAGCTATAGCTTACATTCTGATGGTTCCCAAAAAAAATCTTTGTCTTTGTTGAAACCCTCCGTTGAAGCCCACATGAAACCCTCTGTTGAGTTCTCTCATTTTTTTTTTCTTTCTGATTCTTTCGCTCTCTCCCCTGAATCCCCTTTGCTTTTCGCTGCCCAAAGAACCAAAAAGAAAGCTGCCTCCTCTGTTTTTTCGTCCAAGATATCCCATAATTTCCTAGCGAGCTTGCTTGCGAGTTTTTCCCCTCTAAAAATGAAGCAAAGATACTCTGTTTTAAGGATTAAAATCAGAGACTCTAAAACCTGCAAATATGATTCTAAAGAGTGCGGCTGTAGTTAGCGCCTCAGCCGTCGAATTTATTTTCATCTCACCGTCTAGTATGTGCCATGTGGCAGAGCCCCCTCTCTCTCGAAGTTGTGCTATGCTCCACTGGCGTTTTGTCCCTGGCTACGGGTCTGAAGCTCTCTGTTCCACTTTCAACTTTCTGCGCCATCGCGATCTCCGGCGATGTACGAATGGCGGACTACGCAGTCTACAATGGCATTGTTTCAAGCGGATACGTTGGCGATGCGAAAGTACCAGAGATGGTTCGCGCCATCTCCAATTGCACGTTGGTCCAGTTATATTGTTGTTCTGTAGCAGCCTGACATGCAGTCCAGAACACCCAACTTAAGCACAAGAAATAAAGAAGCACTTGGAAATTAAGTTTTGCCTTGTGATTACTGGATGCGGATCTCCTCCGACGCGGAGGATGCGCGATTTTTTTTTTTTAGTTTTATTATTTTAAAAAAAATCACAAAAACTTCAATTTTTTAGAATTTACAGAAATATTTAATTTAAGATTTAAGATTTTAATTTCGAGGTTCAAAATTTACAGTAATATTTAATTTAGATTTTAAAGTTTAATGTTTAGGATTTAGAGTTTAGAATTTAGAGTTTAGGATTTAAAATTTAAGGTTTAAAATTTAGAGTTTAGAATTTAGAATTTATATAATAGACTAAAACAATTCCACTATAAAGTATTAATTGTCGTAGGTTATTAAATTATTATAATAAAATAAATTTAAATGAATAAATTTGGTAAATTAATTATATCACATTAAATGAATTTGAAAAAATTAGGGTATATTGATATATAATTATTATATCATTGGTTTATAATTGATATAATTTCTTGATAATCACATTAAATGAATTTAAAAAAATTAGGATAAATTGCCATATAATTTGTATGTAATTGTTATAATTGTTGTATAATTGATAAATTAGGTAAATTTTTTAATAGAAATATAATATGCTGTTATTTGATAAATTAGCATTTATTATATACAAATAATCAAATAATTAATTGTTATTTGATAAATTAGCATTTTTTTTACTTTCTTTATTTCTATATTCGTTCTCCATTGTTGTTTTCCGTGTTTCTGATTCATCTATATTTCTATTTTTGGTCTTCTATTTTTTATTCCTATCTGTTGTATTTTATTTCTACATTGTTTTAGTTTTCTAATTCCAGTTTCACTTTATTGTTTCTGTCATTACATTTTCTTGAGTAAAGCAAATCATGAGAAAGATCAAAGCTTAAAAGAAAAAAAAGATGTCATTGAGGTAATTACTTGTGTTTGAATAATATAATTTGATTATTTTTAAATTAATTTTTATCTAATAAGATTAATGAATAATCCTTTTTAAGCTTACTGTGAGCAAAGGGTAGAGCCCTCCTCATGAAGAGAAACTTCAGGCAATATCGAGATTAGATGTGTGCGGATTGATTAAATGCTAATTTAGTATTTAAAGTATTAAATTTTAAAGTTAGGATGTGATGTATATTTCCTCCCTGGATTATTTTCTTGTTATTATTTTAAAATTTTGTAGGTATGTAAGTTATGTTTTAAATTTCAATAAATCTATTGTTGTTAATCCAAATGTATATTTTCAGAAATAAAAGAAGCACTCAAAAGAAGACAAGGATTTTGATCATAGCAGATCTATTAGGTTATTAATTTTTATTTCAACTTATTTTCATTATTAATTAATATATTTATCTAAATTAATTTATGCAATACTTTATTTTTTATTCTTATTTTCATTTGACATTATTCACCTTCAATCTTTAAAGCACTTGTATCTAATGAATCATCTTATATATATCTTAACATGGCTTGAATGTCTTATTATATATATATATATATATATATATATATATTCTTTTATATATTTTTTAATTATTTTTATTTATTTAATACAAAATTTTAATATTTGTGTTAATCTGTGCATCGCATGGGTCACAACACTAGTTTATGATTTAAAGTTTAGGGTTTAGATTTTAGAATTTACAGCAATATTTAGAGCCTACGACAATATTTAATTTAATTTTTGATTATCATATTTAAAAAAATTATTTATGATTTTTTTTAAAAAAATAAAACAAAAGGGGAGAAAAATAACTATCATTGAATCAAATTTAATTCAACGACTATGTTATAGTAGTCTCACGCAGGGAAGCCAGATCCCTGATTACTTACACAATCTGAGGTTTGTTAGGTAGCCTATTGTAATACCCATGAAAAATAAAATATAAATGCGTATTTATAAACTACTGTTAATATTTCAGTATACAGTACTATTTACCCGTATAATACTATTTACGTATATGGTACTGTTCATTTATACAATTAAAATGTCAAGTACTAGAAGTGGTTTGATCATAAGAGAAAACTAGAAAGAAGTTTGTAGGAGAAAATGACGTTTTATATGTAAAAATACTCTCAGGGACTAAAGCGAAAGGACTGAATTGAAAAGAAATTTAAAGGTTTAAGGTGAAAGGATAGTTTTCCCTTTAAGTTTCCAATAGTAATAAAAAATTTAAAGCCGCTGTGTCTTTCCGCGTTTTGTACAGTAAGTTAAATTATTAAGGTGCACAGTAAATTGCGTTATTAGAAATGACATTTTCATAAATAGTAAATTGAATATTTTATTAACGTATAGTATCAAATAGTACTATTGACTTTTCCTATAAATAGGCCATTACATTTCACTTCTAAACTCATACATTCGACTTCTCTTCTTCTCTCCCTAAGTTTCTCTTGCTCCGACGCTAAGCCTCTGAGATTTTGGGCCTTTTCTTTTCAGCTTAGGTAAGAATACTATGCCCTTTCTATGTCTTTCAAATTTTAGAAGTTATTTTCTTAATTATACTCTGTGGTTGCGGCTTTGGCTGATCTTCCACATCAAAAAAATTGTCCTTAGCTGTCTATATGTTATTTTAATTTTCTGATTACCGAAATAGAATGTAAACTGTGAAGAATACATGTCTAGTAAAGTTCTGGCTAAGGAAAGACCTGATTTTTAAGTGTGTCCATTGTGACCCTCCACTCTTTCCTGGAAACTTACCTGGTGTACTCTTTTACATATTGTATTCTCTATTTATGGTATGAATAGTAATCGTACGTATGAATAGTAATTATATATATGAATAGTAATTATACATATGAATAGTACCCATACTTATGAATAGTACCGTACGTATGAACAGTACCTATACGAAAACAATCCTAACGTATTTTCTCTAATCTTTTATGAAAATATCTGTAGCAGAATACTAAAATTCACCTGGGTACTCTTGTCCGTAACAACTTAGAGAAGCGATACTCGTACGGAATCCAGGTGAGTGGAACGACCCCGTTTTAATAGAGTTTTAGCATTACTGGTGATAAAAAGTATGTCGTAGGACACTCCCAAGATTCATAGGATGAAATTGGATTCAGAATGACAAATCTAATGAGATAATTAATCCAGAAGTATGGATAAGACGAAGCAAGTATCTCATGATGATGCGAAGTTTGAATCTTTTCAAAAATAGTTTAATTGTTATCTTGATTTGTGGTTTATAAATCTATAATATAGTTATATACTATACCTGTTATATGGATGAATATTATATTGTGCTTCTGATTATGATATGAAATACTGTACTATTAATTGTGATTGAGCGGGACAGTACCCCCGAGTGTGGAGACAACGATTCCCTCAGTAGGGATATAGCCCGGATTAGAGATAAATCCGTGAGGCGCCCTAGCTAAGAGGATGAGGTTGTGCGTCATGGCGGAAATATACAAAATTGATGAGCCGGCCTGTGTGTGCTCTCTGGGATATATTGCCATTGATGAGTACTAGTAACGTTTGTTGAATTGGATGAGTTTTTATCTTCCAGTATGTATTTTCTAACTATGTCTATTGGTTGAGTTTGAGCCTTCGAATATACTTGCATGACTGGTGATGTATTTGAATTTTATTAATGCGAGACCGATTCGCTCACTGAGTTTAAAAGCTCACACTCTCTGTATAATTTTTTTTTGTTCAGATCAGGTTGCTAGCGAAGAATATCCGCTAAAGGAGTAGATCACTTTGGACCTTCCCGCTGTCGGGTAGGCACCTCTTTTGTTATAGATTATGTTACTCTGTAACCGTCTAGGACATCTAGGTCAGGGGATTGGTATTTGGCTTGTATTTCAGTATGATAATATATTTTGTATTGAGGATCTATTATTTTTAATTAAGAAAATTTGATGTATTTTCTTTGTATTTATCAAGGAATGGTATTTTGAGAATATAGAGATAATGACTAATAATTTTACTTGTGGGTAGAGTTTATCGAAAGGCTTACAGTAATGGGATATTCATCATTGTGCCGGTCATGTGCCTAAAAAATGGGTCGTGACACCTATGCTTGGAGACAGAGTACCAAATAAATTTTGACTGGAAGTACCCCCTGCATCACCATGACACCATTTTTATCTAGCTGTTACAGCATCCTGCAGGTTCTCTGGTGAACAGGTGACCATGGTCCAGCTACAAGGATCAGCTGTATCCGCATCCCAATTATCTGAAGCACCATGAGGATCCCCCAGAGAAGCTTTTATGGTCATTAAAGCTTGCACTACATTAAGTGACAACCAGTTCAGAAATCTCCATTTAATGCAAATTTGTGGGAAGAAGAATGCCGGGACTCGGAGTCGGAAGCACCTCGGCCCCCATGGACACCCCCTCATATGCTGCATCACGTACTCCTCCTCGCTCATCATCTTCCTCCTTATTGAATACCCTACCTTCCTCCTGTTGCAGTACACTGCACACATGAACTCCTCCATCAGCTTCTTCTTCGCCGTCTTCGTCTCGCTCTCCAGCGCTATCCTCACTATGACCGACGCCATTTCTTTGTTCAGAGTGCTAGTGTTCATCAGAAATTCTATTAGGAACATGGGCAGGCAGTGAGGGTCCTCCTGTATCGCTAGATTCATTCTGCCTTTGCGGTACCCAAAGATTGTGCCCGTCGTAGCATTGTCCTTCGGCGTTGGCTTTTTGAGTCGCCCTAGTAGTGCCACCATTTTGCACCATGAGGTTAACATCGGGAAAAGCTTCAACATCTTCAATAGCCCACCCGTGGTCTACTATTGCTTCGTTTCTCCCCTGTTCTATCACTGGGTTCTCCATGGGGTAGCAGGGCCTTCTACTGAAGCAAGGAAGTCTGGACTTGAGATGGAGATGGAAATATTGAATAAGAAGAAAGGATGCTAATGCAGGAGGTGGTTAAATTGCAGCAACAACGGAGAAAGATTGTTTGTCATGATAGAGAAGTGAACCTGATGCTCCAATCTGCAAAGAAAGTCCGTTTGGGGAAGCATGGAACGCATAAACAAAGACACGTGGTGCATTTTTAGAGGAACACGCGACAAACAGAGAATGGTATGATTAAAAATAATCTAACGGCTGAGGCATAAACTACTTCGCGCCTCAAATCTAGAGGAACCGCACTTGATTCTAAAACCAAGTGATTAATTTGGAGTGAACAACCAATTATCCATTGAATTTAAGCTACAGTGCTACACCAAGTCAAATTAAAAAGGAAATAATAGTGAGAAGAATTCTTTCTAAAATGTAAGGATCATCAAAATGCTTAATCACATGAACTTGATTGACTTCTAACCAATGGCTCATCATCCTTGTAATAAGTTGTCTTCTTCTTTTTCTTTAATTCTTTCCATTCATTCGGCCGCACCAGAGACCGGCTCGTGATTCTAACCAAACTCCAGAGAAATCCCTTGGTTGATTGAATCAAACATGGCTTGCTAACGGTGAAGAGAACACGTATGTGGATCATTGTGTGCTCTTCAGTGGGTGATGAGGATGCTGACGTGGACTGCTGAAGTGTACAAAATTAATTGATGTAGCAGTTTTGGATTTTAGCTAACATTGACTGTTAATTTGATTAACGGTCAATTGGATAAAAAAGTTTTTTTTACGCAAAATAAAAAATTTATAAAAATTATTTGTTGAGTTTTATAGTCTATAGATATTTTTTGTACATTAAAAATAGTTCATAGGAATAAAATGTATTTTTTTTCTATTTTTAAACAATAGTCATTTCATGTCTCTTTTCGGTCAAAGCAATTTTTTCTTCCCATTAAAGTCTTTTCAATTGTTCTAAATTATACTAAGTGTGTGACCCAAGCATTTTCAAATTACATAATTCATTCATCATATAGTGAATAGTGAATGAAAGTTAATGTTTTGGATCTCAAAGTTAATGTTTCAATTTTTTTTTTTTTCAACTCCGCCTATGTTTTATAGCCGGTCCCAAGCCCGGAGAAAGGAGGAGGGTTGTGTTAGGCCTTCGACAGCCAACGTAAAACTGTGTCGAATCTCTCATGAACATGGATCAACGACAATATTTTGCTAATGCTAGGACGTTGCCCGGAAGCAACGCACTGTATGGCTCGAGTACAGTGACAAGTGAGCTAGAGCCGCTGCATCGGCACCCGGATGTAGTGTTAAATGAGCAAGGGTCCACTAATACTAGGTCGTTGCCCGGAAGCAACGCGCTGTATGGCTCGAGTACAGTGTCAAATGAGCTAGAGCCACTGCATCGTCGATCGATTGTAGTGTCACAAGAACATGTTCCTGGAAGGTTGAGGGTAAAGAAGCTAGTCGAGGAGAACAAAATCAGGATTGCTACGTGGAATGTTGGAACCATGACAGGGAAATCCATGGAGGTTGTGGACACTATGAAGAGGAGGAAAATTAACATCTTGTGCCTTCAAGAGACTAAATGGGTTGGAGAAAAGGCTCAGAAATTTGACTGTTCAGGATTCAAGTTCTGGTACACTGGAAAAGTAAGGACAAAGAATGGCGTAGGTATTATGGTGGACAAGGAATGGACACCGAGTGTGGTGGAGGTAAAAAGGATTGGGGATAGGATTCTATGCTTAAAGATGATTATCGTAAGAGATACTATCCACATCATAAGTGCCTATGCACCACAGGTAGGGACAGATGCATATCTTAAAGAAAAGTTTTGGGAAGATTTAGAGGGATTGGTTAGAAACATACCTTTAGAAGAGAAGATTTTCATCGGGGGGGACCTTAATGGGCATGTCGGGAAAGAAGCAGGACAGTATGAGAGGGTCCATGGTGGCTTTGGTTTTGGGGAGCTTAACGAGGAAGGACAGTCTATATTGGATTTCTCTATGGCTTATAATTTCAGGGTTGTCAATACCTGCTTCAAGAAGCGAGAGGAACATTTAATCACATACAAGAGTGGAGCTTCAAGGTCACAGATTGACTTCTTTCTGGTAAGGAATCCAGATAGAAAAATCTGTCTAAATTGTAAAGTTATTCCTGGAGAACCCGTGGCAACTCAACATAGGGTTTTGGTCCTTGACGTGGTTATTAAGGGTCGGAAACAAAAGCATCGTCAGGCGATGAACCCTAGGATCAAGTGGTGGCAGCTAAAGGGGGAGAATCAACTGACTTTCAAGAGAAGATTGTTGGAGGAAGGATCTTGGGAGTTACGAGAAGATGCTAACACCATGTGGGAGGAGATGGCCAAGAAGGTTAGAAAAGTAGCTAAAGCATTTTTAGGAGAATCAAAAGGTTTTAGACAAAGAGATAAGGAATCTTGGTGGTGGAATGAGGCTGTTCAAGAAAAGATCAAATTTAAAAAAGAATGCTTTAAAGCTATCCATCTGTGCAATAACTCGGAAAATTGGGAAAGGTATCGGAAGGCTAATAAGGAGACAAAAAAAGCAGTAAGTGAAGCACGATCTAAAGCGTTTGAAGAGTTTTACAAGGATTTAGGAACGAAAAAAGGGGAACAAAAGATTTACAAGATTGCGAAGGCTAGAAAAAGGAAATCTAGAGATTTGGATCAAGTAAGATGTATTAAGGATGAAGAAGGAAAAGTTTTGGGTACAGACAAAGATATTAAAAATAGATGGCAGGGTTATTTTCATAAGCTCTTTAATGACGGAACGAAGTCGACTTGCGATATGGAAGATCTAACAACCTTGGAGAGAGAACAAAATTTGGCATATTATCGCAGGATCAAGGTTGATGAGGTCAAGGAAGCTCTTAGAAAAATGGATAATGGTAAAGCTGTTGGTCCCGATGGTATTCCTATAGAAGTTTGGAAGTGTTTGGGAGAGGAGGGTACTATCTGGCTAACTAAGCTCTTTAATGAAATTTTAAGGTCTAAGAAAATGCCTGAGGAATGGAGAAGAAGCACTTTAGTGCCTATTTACAAAAACAAAGGAGACATTCAGAATTGCGCAAACTATCGTGGGATTAAGCTTATGAGTCACACTCTAAAATTATGGGAAAGAGTGATTGAACGTAGGTTAAGAATCGAGACGAGTATTTCTGAAAATCAATTTGGATTCATGCCAGGACGGTCTACAATGGAAGCTATATATCTTCTAAGGGGGTTGATGGAAAGGTATCAGGGTAAACAAAGAGACCTTCATATAGCATTTATTGACTTGGAAAAAGCCTATGATCGAGTACCAAGAGAGGTGCTGTGGAAAGCCTTAGAACAGAAAGGTGTACGGGTTGCGTATATTAGAGCCATAAAAGATATGTACGAGGGGGCTACGACTAGTGTGAGAACGTCTGGAGGGGAGACTAGAGACTTTCCTATTAAAATTGGCCTACATCAGGGATCATCCTTAAGCCCTTATTTATTTGACTTGGTTTTAGATGTTCTGACGAAACACATCCAAGAAGATATTCCTAAGTGCATGCTTTTTGCAGATGACGTTGTTCTCATAGCAGAGACAAGGGAAGAGATTAATTCTAAACTTGAGTTATGGAGAGCTACTTTGGAATCGAAGGGTTTTCGTCTGAGCAGGAGTAAGACCGAATATATGCATTGTAAGTTTAACAAGCGACAAGCTAGGAACGAGCTGGAGGTTAAACTTGGTGATCAGGTCGTATCACAAGTGTCAACGTTTAGGTATTTGGGATCAATTATACAAGATGATGGCGAAGTTATTAGAGATGTGGAACATAGGATACAAGCTGGGTGGTTGAAGTGGAGAATGGCATCAGGGGTTGTTTGTAATCGAAAAGTACCTGATAAACTCAAAGGAAAGTTTTATCGTACTGCTATAAGACCAGCGATTTTATATGGGAGTGAATGTTGGGCAATGAAAGGACAACAAGAACATAAAATTGGAGTGGCGGAGATGAGGATGTTGCGTTGGATGTGTGGTCATACACGAAGAGATAAGATCCGTAATGATCATATACGAGGTAGAGTTGGGGTGGCACCTATTGAGGAAAAAATGGTTGAAAATCGTTTAAGATGGTTTGGGCATGTGCAAAGGAGACCGTTGGAAGCGCCAGTTAGGAGAGTTGAGCAGATAGTTTGGAGCCCTATGAAAAAAGGTCGAGGAAGACCAAAAAGGACACTTAGAGAAATTATTGAACGGGATCTTTTAGTAAATGAGATATCTAAAGAGTTGGTCATTGATAGAGCTCAATGGCGTCGTGCGATCCATGTAGCCGACCCCACTTAGTGGGATAAGGCTATGTTGTTGTTGTAGTCGTTTCATTTTTTTTCGATCAAAGCAGAGTTTCCCTTTCCATCAAAGTGTACTAAATTGTAATAAGTTGTAATAAATTATAAGTATAATAAATGTATATTATAAATTATAATTATAAAATAATAATAGTTATAATAAATAATATGATAATAAATATAAATATAAATGTGTGACCCTTTGAATTTCAAATACTTATTTCATTATCATCTTATATATATACGGGCCTATCCTCGCATAAACGTGCCTCAAACATAACCTTGAGCTATTCTATTCAGAACTAATTTACTTCAAAAAAGTTTTTTCTCACAAACGGTACATTGAAAATATTTTATGTTTTGTAATGTACATTACTACCATCATGCATCTATATCTGTTATTTTATTATTTTTCTGCTAATTTATAAAATGATAAAAAAAACTCTTGTCAACGTGTTGGTTTTATTTTTTCTTTTTCCAAGTCAATTTATATCATTTGACTATTTGTTGGACATGTTCTTTTACAGAATCATGAAGATGAACATTTTATTTGCAATGGACGATTTCTGATCTCGTGATGGTTAATATTATTTCCTTTCTAAATTGCAAACAATGCATGCACCTTTGCCTTGTATCTAAAAATTGGAACGCTAGCTTGCAATCACCGTTCTTTGGTAAGAAACTGTAATATCCCAAGAATTTATATAAATATTTAAAGTCTAATTTGAAGTTTAGTGAAAAATTTAATTACGTGAAAAATTTGCTTTTTGAATTAGTAAAGAAAATGTGGGAATAGAAATTTTAATTTTTAATTTAGGAAATTTTTACAAATTCTCAAGGACTAAAGTGAAAAGAAAAGAAAGTATAGAGGACTTTTGAGAAATGACCAAATAGGAACCCGAGAAGAAGAATAGAGCTTATGGGAATGAATTATGAGTCCGGTACCGAAAGGATGATAGATTTGGGGTTAAAGTGGAGTTTGAGATATTGAGAGGGACTAAAGTGAAATAAGGAAATCTATGGGGCACCTAGGATTTAGAAACACCTGAGGTGAGATTTTATGAATTTTCTTTTGCTAGTCTTGACTGAGGGTCAATTGCAGAGCAAGTGATAATTTCACCCCGGGCGAGTATATAGGTGGCCTCACCTATTTTTTATTCATTTTTCTCCTTTCCTCTCTCTCTCTTCACTTTCTCTCCTCTCTTTCTCTCTTCCTTCTCTCTAATTTTTCTCTCTACACTCCAACCCTACAACCGGGCTTTGGAGGGTGGATCTTGGGCTACGGGGCGAGCCTCTAGGAGCCAAGCAACGTAGGGAAAGCAAGGAATCGAGGTAGAAATTTCTATTTCTTAAGCTTTTCCCTATTTTCTAGTTTTAAGAGTGTTTAAGGTAAAATCGAGATTTCGGCTTCGTTTCTCGATTAAAATTGGTGATTTTGGTGTCTAAATGCTCCTTAGACATTAAGGGTGAGATCCCATGGAAGAAATCATGAAAAACGGTGAAGATTTGGCCAGATTTGGGCCAAAACCGAGAGAAATCGCGAAGGGATCGCGATCGTGGCGCCTAGGCGCCAAGGTGAGATGGGAAGAAGAAGGAATTGGCGCCCAGGCGCCAGGCATGGTTGGCGCCCAGGCGCCAGGTGTGCCGGGAAACCTTAGCTTATTTTAAATCGGTCATAACTTCTTCATCCGAACTCCGTTTTGGGCAAACTTTATATCGTTGGAAAGCTCTTTAAGTCTAGTTTCCAATGGTATAAGTTTCATTTGAATATTCATTACCGGTTAGGAGTTATGACTTAAGATGTGAGTAAAGGTCGAGAGTAGTGGTAGAAAATTTCTCTATTTCGTAACCCTGATGGTTTTTGTCTGGTTACAATAGGAATGGTCAAAGTGCAAATTGGGAGTGCCGAGAGCGTGAAATCCAGGTGAGTGGGTTAATATTTGCTATGATTAAATATCTGTTATTGACTTTTTGCATCATAGTGGAAATATGTTGTATATCTAAGTTTGAAGAGGATGATGTGGAACGATGAGGCATAAACAATTGTGGAACGTGTCTGGTAATGTATATAATTATATTTTCTTATTTTCCCATGAATGGAGGTTATATGATGGATTGTGAATGGTATGTGAATTGAGTTGAATAATTATTCTATATTATGGGTTATGTTGTATACATGCTACGTTGCTGGAACCATATTGATTATGTTGTGACTTGAATTGTAAATGACTGAGTTGTGTATGTGGCTCAAGATTATGATTGAGGATGTTTTTATATGTGATTGTGATTGTGTTTGACTGGAAAGGAAAGGCATGGTGGTGCACCCCATGGAGAAATTTATGTGAAGTTATAAGGGTAGAGATTATAAACGGAGCGATAAGGGTGGATGCGTCGGGGGCCGCGGGCAACGATCCAGAGGTATTCTGGACGACCCGGTTGGTACGGGAAATGTGTGTGAAATTGATTTCACCGATTGCTGTTGTGAATTTTGAATTATGTTGAAATGTATTTGATTTACTTGGATATTATTGTGAGGTATTATGAATAATATTATATTATATGATGATCGATTTACGTATGATTGCTGCATGTTATCATTATGATGCATGATATTTTTTTGTCATAGTGTTGTGTTATCTACTCACTGGGCACGTGGTTTGCTCATACCCCTCTTATTGATATTTTTTTTCAGAGTTGACAGCTGAAGGTAAATATCGGAATAAGGAATTATGGATCCTTAGTCCATGATTTCTTTTTCATTTGTTCAGGATAAAGGTATAATAGTTAAGTCTTATTCTAAGTTGTATAAATCTAGAAATATCTGTAATCGGGTAGGTTCATTCAGTGATGTAATGTGAGTAATTGTAGTATGTATAGAGAACTCGTTTTGGTTGCATGAAAAAGAATTGTATGATTTTTAAGAGAAAGATAGGCTTACGGAGGTGAAATGAAATTCACTTTCCTTGCCGGTCACGTGCTCAAATTTTGGGACGTGACAGAAACATATAGAGTGTCATTGGGAAAAGTTAACTACCATGTTGTTGTCGAAGAAGTCCTTAATTGACTTTAAGATTTCCACCTTTTAAACCTCTTAAATGTTGGAGATTTATTTGTTCGAGACCTGTTTGTTCCCTTCCCAAACAACATTCCCCTAGCGTGTTTGTTTTGTTGGAAACATATGTGGATTGATTTGCATTAGAAGACTCTTTCGTTGATTAGGAAATTATTTTATGGTTTTCAATACTCTAACAAAATGTTGTGTTGAATTTATAGATGTTTCTAGAAATACAAGTGTTGGTCTGTGATAATTTTAGCTTATTCAATATTTATTATTTATTTATACCTAATTGATTATATTTTCTTTTCGTATGTTATATATATACTCAGTTATTGTGTCTTGAGTGAAATGATGCAATAAACAACTGTGAGCTTTTGGTTATGCACAAGACCAATTATTTTGATGAAGAAGTGATGTTCGCCACATTCTCACTTCAAAAGAAGGTTTGAGCTGAACCTGATCAAGCTATCATTCCAAAGGAGTTTCTCTTTTTGTCAACTTGATTCTGTGCCTGGCTATATCCCTTAGTCTGTTGAATCTACACAATCAGGTGTCTATGGCCCTGACTGTATCTTAGTCTATAAGTTTTTCGATAAGAAATTTTATCACCTCCAATTAACGCCTCTACTGAAGGACAATGTCAAAGTTTTGAATTATAATGATAAGGTTGTTGTTATGGCGTATGAGAAGGAAAACCAATGTCCTTATGATATCTACTTGTGGTCCTTTTGACATTGTCCCATGTGATCTAGCCTCTTAGTCTCCCATCTTGAGCTCAGTGATGTGCCTTTACACTATGAACCACATTTCATTTATGATGATCAGGTTGTAATACCCATGGTCATGACTTGTGTGTATACTTGTTTTGGCCTTTGTGATGTATGATTATGTGCGCATGTGTGTATCATGAATTTGTTTTATGTAATGTGCTTGCCTTGTGTTATAGTGAGAACTAGGTCCTCTTGATAGACCAAAATGAATAAAAAGAACTTGCATATTGCATAATGTTGAAAATTGGTGACACCACCTACTTGTGTGTGGATGCATGAACATGATGTTAGAATTAGTGGAAAATGAGTTCGTAGTAATGTATGATGAGTCAGGAGAAATTTATGTAACTTGTGTAAGTTAGGTGAAGCACCTAACTGAAAGGGATGTGGAAGAATCAGGGTATCTTGCTAAAACGTGATTTTTGGGTTGTTAATTGCATGAGTGGTGTTGTGGTCACAATTGCTTAAATGTGGGGTGTGTTTGGAAATCTTAAAAATATTTTGATAAAATTACCATTTTACCCTCATACCAACACTTGAGGCAAGGTAAGACTAATGGCAAAATGGTAATTTAGAAAGAGAGGGCTTCCACAAGCAATTTCACAATACTTCAGCAAAACACTCCTCCACCCTCACGCAAAACACCTTCACACCACATTGGAGCCTCAAAAAACCCTGACCACCTAACCTCTCAAATCTTGTCTTCTCTTTAGTTTCTGGCACATCTCCAGTCATCAGTGGTCCTTTGGCACATTGAGAAAGTAAAGAAACAAGGTAAGGGCATGTCTTTTTAATAAAACTCCCCATTTTCGCACATAGAGCCCTTGTTGTATATGTAAGTTGTTTAGGTGATTTGGGTGTCTATTTTGCTTCAAACTTGGTGTTTCTGGCTGCCCAACCCTTATTCCTTAGCATTTTGGCTGCCTTAAACTAATGAGAAATCTGATTTTTCATGATGAAATTGAGGCTATTTTAGCAAAAACAAGGCAATTTTTTGAAAAATGGGGTTTGAATCTTTATGCCCACTTTGTGTTTGAGTTTTTATAAGAGTTTTAGTTGTTGAGAACACTTATTTGATGACCTAAAATGTGGGAACTAAGATTATAAGGAGCTGTTGGAAATTGATTTTGGGGACAAAAACGCTAAAAATCGAGCTGGTTTGTGTTTTGCTGTAGGCGGCCATCGCTGCAGTGACAGGCCATAGGGGAAAAACACATTCTATTACATCAGAGCGCTATAGCAATTTTAGGATTTTAGGATGCTGTTTTTAGTTTTTAAAATTTTTTATTTTAAAAATAACTATGAAATATGGACCGTTGATTGTAAAAATTAATGGACCAGATGAATTAAGCACCCAAAAAGCCAAGCATAGAATATATTTTCGAATCCACTTCCATGACAAAGTACTTAGAGCTTTGCAATCTTTAATGTACACTATTATAAAATAAAAAATTAAAGACGGAAAAATTTGTCTTTGATTAATGAAAATATCACCTATAATTGTTCAGAGACAAATTTTGAGATAGAAAAAAGTTCATCTTTGATTTAGCCGTTGCAAATAATTTGAGACAAAAAGAAGTTTTGTCTCAACATTAAGGACGGAAATTTTCGTCTCAAAAAAAGAAAATTCATCTCTAATTAAAGTAGTATTTTCTGTGATAGAATACTAGTCCATGACAAATTTGGGACAACTTTTTCGTCCCTAGTTTTGTCTCTAATCAGGGATGACTAATTCACTTTAACCAATAAACCAATATTTAAATAATTTTAAATTTAATGATATTGAAAATTCAAATTTAAACCACTCAATATCTCTTTACAAAATCTATTATTTTTCTAATTTTTTTCTTCTCATTAGAGACAAGCCCATGGAAAGGCTCAAATGCATCAACTTCCACATTCTAAAATTCTCTCACTGTCTCTTTCTATTTTCTTCTCATTCCCACTTCCTTCTCTAACAAATTTTCTGCTCTTTCACTACTTTTCTGTTTCTTCCTTATTTAATATGCCAGATATGATACATTGAAAGTTGTGGATGTGGGTTATGCAATGTTATTTGATAAATATTCTGTTTTTCCTGTCAAGGACGAGTCTCTACAATCTCTAAGTGTGATAGTTATATTTTTTGCATGTTCTAATTTAATTTTGGCTCTGTTTAATATTTGCTTGTTATGAAAATAAACTTATCCTTTTTTTTTATTTGTTGAACTAAAGCTTTTCTTTTGTTATCTTTTAGTAGTCATCTATATCCATATCATTCTCCTTTGTTCTAACTGCATTTACAATTGCTACGACTGATCACTTCTATAATCAGGTCTTTCCCTTTTTTTTTTGTTTCCCCTATTTTTATGATGTCCTAAAATTGATCTAGAAATGTGGTTTTGAATTTTGCCTCAAGGTTATGATGTCACTGTTGTTGAAGGTGACAATGATTTTGCTTATCTAAACATTGTAGATATCTATGGTAATTCTTCTCTCACATGTGCTAGAAGATTAACCAAAAGGCTCAAATGTTAATTTATTTCGCTGTCTAACAATATTTATTTGAACTTTGAGAATTATTATCTGAATTTTGGAAGGGATGCCTATGAAATTGCAATTGAGTCTTTATTTTAGGGTAGAGGGCAATTAATTTCTCTCTATGTACTCAATATTTGAGCACTCAATTATGTTTTTCATAAAATGGCCTACTACTTGGTCATAAGCTCATTGATCAAATTGAAGGTTTAGGAATTGCTGCACTTTAAAAATGATTAGTGGTCACCATCATTTGGACAACCTGCAATGTTTTTCTTTTGTTCCTTTTACGCTATTATTGTAAGTTTCATAACATAATCAGCGTTGTTGATGGATTGGGAATTCAAACCTTCACAAATTGGACAAAATTTGCACAATATTCTGAAGGGGGACTAGAGGTGATTATATGTTACATAATTACAAACATTATTCATTACGTACACCCAACAAGCTAAAAGCTAAACATTTTGCAATTTAATGTCTTTTTCTTTTTAATTAATAAACTATAACTGATAGTGAAGTTGTTTTAGCAAATAAATTAATATAAACTGTTTTTCAATTCATTAATTAATCTTTGTCCCTAACTGCATAATTTGTTTCTCTTGGATAAATGTCATGTAGGTTAGGTTTCCAATATTTCAAGATTTGCCTAATTAATTGCCTACTCCTTTGGGAACCTTATATATTATAGCCAAGTATGACACATCTTTTTAGCCTCATGTCTAATCTCTTAGACTTGTAATACACAAATCATTAGAACAACCATATAGGATCACACAATACAAAGAAGAGTATACGTGTCTAACAGCTTCAATGTCTCTGAATCATGAGAAGCTGGACTCTGATTTGATAAACCACTTGTATTATTACTTTGGTCTCCGAAAAGGGTAATCTGGCTATCAGCCAGATAAGAGCCATAATAAGAAGCACATTCAGATATACAGTATCATATAAGAAGGCTTGACTTGCAAAGCATAAGGCATTGACAAATATTTTCAAATGCTAGAAGCGCGCGGTCATATAGATTGTTACCCCTATGGTTGACTATTTTTTGTCATTTTAACCTTGACACTATCATCGACTTGGACATTCACCCCTATGGGAAGCTATATTTTATCTTATCTTTTTGGGCCTTCAAATCTTGCATTAATGCTTTCGCCTATTTGAAGCCTCTAGGACAAATGGATGCGACACACTTATATAGGAAATAGATCGAACATTTGATAATTGTTGTATCACAAGATGAGAATAAAAACATAGTCCCCTTGGCATTTGCACTACTAGAGGGGGAGACTAAACAAGGCATATCAGTTTTTCCTGTCACACCTAAAAACACATGTAACTAGGAATCGATGAAATCTTTCCATCATTATAAATAGGGGGCTATGTTTCATGGCAGTGATCACATGTATTGTGTTCCTTATATATCGGACAACCTCTTTCAAGATATGACCAACAAATTTTTGTGAAAAAAAATTACCAATATAGATTTTTCTTTTTATCTCAATATTGATTAGCGGCTCACAAGATACCATTTTAAGCGCCATAGGCTCGATGCAAATTTGACAAATATAAGAACCTAGTATACAAGCGGCACCAACTATATAGCAGGAGTTCTAAAGTAGAAATGGTCTCTCGCATACGACCAATAATTTCAAAACTGGATTGGATCGACTGGTTGGACCGGTGACTGGCTGAGGGTCTGATCCGATCATACAATAAAATTGTTTTAACATTGAACTGGTACAGAACTGATTGAATCGGTCCCGAACTAGGAAAATCGGTGAAACTCGCCGGTCAAACGCACCATTTCTTTTTTTTTTTCCACCGGCACTTCTCAGATTCGGTAGTGAAGAAGAAAATGGAGAAAGAAGTTGAGAGAGAGAGAGAGTGATATGGACAAAGAGAGAAACTCCTCAACTATTTTCTCATTAGACATAGAGGCCTTACCGAAAAAATCTTGCCAAAACTTGGCCTTTTGATTGATGAAGGATCAATGTGTCAAGGAGGCATTGAGGAGAGAGAATCAAAGAAGAGAGACGAAGCCAAGAGAAAACACATGAGATGATCCCAAGGAAGAGATAGCCAGCTAACTGTATGGAGTGTGCATATGGAGAAAGGCAAAAAGTAATCATAGCAAGTGTCTGGAGAAACGAGATAATGAGAAAGGTAGAAGGCAATCAAGTATGATACTAACAAAATCATACAAGGGATGGCGTGGAGAGAGAGAGAGAGAATGGTTGTGATTTTCAAAAAAATTATATATTTTAGAAATAAAAAAAGAGAACATAATTTTAAAATATTTAAACAAGTGATTTTTCTAATAAATTTTGTAATTATGTAAAATATTTTAATATTTTTAATTATATATTTTATTTTTAAATATTTTTTAGTCCACCGGTTGGTATTGAACATTAAATCGGTGTTTCCACCATTTCAATGACTAGTGCAATTTTTAAAACATTGCATACTACACAAAAGGTCTTCGGTGTGGTCAAATGACTACCAACCTGGCCGAATGCATTAATAGCGTGGTATAGTACATGCCTATACTCAACTTGGTAAAAGCAACAATATTTAAAATGATAGAACATTTCATGAAGTGGGCCACATCGCAATGTCTTATCACATTTTGTAATGAAAGTTTTGTAAACAAATCGCGAACGGGAAATAAGGTGTACTATTTGTGACTTTGATCGAGAGAGGTCCTTGTTCCAAGTGGAGAAACCATATGATGAATTAAATGGGCAATTTAGGTAGACTTACAAGCTAAATCTGAATGCAAAAAATTGCAATTGTAGGGAATTCCAAGTTATGCACTTTCCATGTCAGCATGTGATAGCAATATAATTGAAGTGGTGCCAACGATTGGTCAATGATGTTTACCGACTGGATACCATGTTGGACCTTGGAAGCATATTACGGGAAATTTTATCCAATTAGAAACCATGTAAATTGGTCAATCTACAATGGATCGAAATTGGAGTCCCATCCTAATATGACTCGAAAGACAGGGCGCCTAGAGTCCATGCGTATAAAAATGTGGAATGGATTATAGACAACATGGAAACCCTCTACAATATGGACTCTGTAGAGAAACCAACCATAATCGATCAATATGTCAATCTTGCCTCATTATAAGAGACCAATAATTATTATTAGAATAGACAATAATTATATTTTGTACCCTAATTTTTGTAATAATATTTTTAAAAATCTCATTCAAAAATGTTATTCTGTTAATTTTTTATTCTCTATTAGATAGTGAGACAAAATTAAATAGAAAAAGGAATAATTTAATAAATAAACTTAAAAGACATAACATAATTACGTTTTCTTAAACAAATTTCAAATAAATTATAATGTAAAAATGTAAAAATTATAATTTTACTATAATGCATCATTTGAATAATGTAAAAATTTATATAATCAATACTTACAAATTATAGGTTAGAAAGATTTTTAAAAAATATAAAAGTTATTTCTAAAAATTATCAATGTATGTATTTTATTAACAGTTCATATTAACAAAACAAGATTTTCCTATTTCCTACAAGAATAAAGAGGATTTTATTCTTAAAATTACAAACACATTGATAATTAAACTAAATTTAAATATATATTTCTTTATATATTTTATTATCAACTTCTTCTCTAAAAACAGAACATATATAAATAGTTTTTTAAAAAATTAATTACATAATATTAAATTGTAAAAAATAAACAATTACTTTACAAACATACACTTACTATATTTTAATTAAAAATTTAATAACAAAAAAAAAAAAGAATTGCACATAAATTTTTTTCTTGGCAATTTAACATTGATATAATAATTCATATTTCCACAAATTTCATTAAAAAATAATTTTTTATAATTTTGAATTTCAATTATACAATTTTATTTTTTTTACATTATGCTAGAATACGGCATATATATATATATATATATATATAGTTCACAAGGTGCCTTTCTTATTAAAAAATAAAGGTAAAAGTATACCAAATGTCTTTAATGTTTATCCTAATTTTCACTCATGCCCCTAATATTTCTTCGTTGGAAACCTAATCGGAGAGAGAAATTTTTTGAGCTTGAGAGAGAGAGAATGAATCAGAGACAAAAGAGAGGGAAACAAGAATGTTGGAGGAAAAAGAGACACGATGACAGAAGAAATAGAGAGAATGACTATGAGTTCTTCGGTTTTCCACTTCTCCGACAAGCTAGGTGTGAGTGAGGAGAGAGAGAAAAAAAGAGAGAAATGAGAAATATTTTTATCATTTTAGGACATATATAAAAAAATAAAATATAAGGGTCATATTTGATTAAAAAAATACGTTAAGAGCATGAGTGAAAATCAGGATAAAAATAAAAAATATTTAGTATACTTTTGCCAAAAATAAAATATTGCCGCGGTAAAAAACTAAGTCAATTCAATCTTTCTATTTTTTGTTATTTGCCTTAGTATATGACCAAGGCCTATTTTAATATATATATATATATATATATATATATATATATATATATATATGAGCTGGTATCATACTAAGCCTTGGTCGAATACCAGCACATAATTTAAAATAATAAATATATTAAGTGATATTAAATCATGAGTTGATCGAATTACATAAGAATTTTGACCAGTTTTTGATCAATTTTGGTAAAATATTAGTATAAAGAGAATTACTTTTACAAAATAAGTAGAAAGGGAAACTCTTTTTAAAAAATTAGCATCCGGATAAATAAGCCTTCCAAATCATCCATATAATATATAAATTCTTAAATTCATTGAAAAATATCAAAATTTCATATTTGAACTTGTAATATTTATTGAATAATCTCATAAAATATAAAATTGCAAGAGATTTATAAAGTAAATTATTTTTTTGAAGAAAAAGCAGTCCCTTCTATACCTATCTTTAAATAGATCAAAATTTAGAAGCCCAAGCCCTGAAGTTTTTCTTTCTTTACGAAATTTCTTAATTTTCTATACAGTAAAAATTGAAGTCCTCCTTTGACTAATCAAAACCTCAAATTTCAGTAAACACAGCAGAATATTTTTTCCAAATGTTATCCTTGAATAAATCCCTCATTTTAACCAAATCCCTAGTTTCCTTATAAAATATCTAATTTCATTCAAAAAAAATTCGGGGATTAGTTATTTTAAAGATCAAATTCAATTAAATTTAAAATATTTGAGGCCACTTGGCACGTATTATTTTACTTCAAATAATTGATATATTAAACGATACCAAAGCTATCAATATTCTATTTATTTGTTCAAAGCTTAGATCATTTAATTGTTAGCTGTTAAATTGATCACACAATATTAAAATAAAATTGGGTCAAATTATGAGATATCATAGGGGTGTGGGTGGATTGGGCTGATTTGGGTTGGTGGGTCTAACATTTTTTTTTTTAAAAAAGAAAGGCCTTTGAGGGTAGTCTGATATTAGACTAGTGCAAATTAAACAATTTTTATCCATATATAATCACTTGATGACATAACTTTTGAGACAAAACGTGAAACCTAAAATAAAAAACACAGTTTTGTAACAATAAAACGAAGGGAAGAAAACATTTAACCATTACTTATTCAGTTATTCCAAGTTTAAACATGGTTTTAAATTCTCTTTTGTATCTCTTATCTTTTACAGTACAAATTGGTTTAATATTTTATTTTGTCTTTCCAATTTCATCATCCCATCATAAATTATTTAAACTTCTACTACATATAAAGTGAATCGTGTGGAACATATACATATAACTCCAAAAAAAAAAAAGATATAGAGTGACTGGATTTGCAGGTCAGTTTGGATTGAAAATCTATAAATCAATTATCCGAATCAATTAGTAACGAATTGAAAGAAAAAAAAAATCAAACTTACTTGCTAACTCAACTTAACACAATTTGATCTTACATGTTAATTTTGGTTGAAAGAATTGGCAGGTTAATGCAAGCCAGCTTCAAGGAGCTGACCTCCAACTCCCTTTTTTAATATTTAATAACAATTTAAAACATATTTTTATTTAATGAAAAAATAAAAACTAAATTTTATATTTAATAAAATATCTTTCCAAAATTAAAAAAAATATGTATATATAAAAATTGATGCAATTCTTCTTTTGTTTCAAAAATTTATATTTTTTTAAAATTAAGACATATTTCTACTGACTTATATTTGAGTAGAGAGAAAATATAAATTAAAACATATCTCTACTAACTTATATTTGTTTATATATAAATATTTTTAAATTTTGAACTGATATTTTATTAAATATAAAATTTAGTTTTTATTTTTTTATTAAATAAAAAAACATTTTAAATTGGGGTTTGGATTCACTCCAGCTAATTGGATAATATAATTTTTTTTAACTACAATTTTGTGATTTTTAGTCACAGTTAACATTGCTAAAAATCATAAAATTATAATTAAAAAAAATTAAACTTTTTAATTAGCTAGAGAAGACCTAAATGCGTATTGAAACGGACAGTGGAGCAGCGTTGGGCATCCCCTGTAGCATCCCATGTTGAAACGGACAATGGAGCAGACTTTTCTGAGCTTCAAAGGTATAAGAGATATTGGAAAAGGTCAGAAAAAGGCCAAGTCTATTCTTAATATTTCAAGATCAGGTCAAATTAAGATTTTCGTCATTTGACTTTTCATCTTTTGATTTCCTTTGGTTGCTTTGCTATAAATATGACCTCCCACCCTTCCCATTCTTCATTCAAACCCATTCGATCTTCTCCTTCCTTCATTTTGCAACTGCGCACACCGAACACAGAACTCTTAATTCCAATTAATCCCTCTCATGACTTCCTTGCAGACCTCACCCCTCTTCTCTTCTTCTTCTTCTTCTTCTTCTTCTTCGACTTTGAAGAAAGTCAACGCCGCCCTCCATGTCCCAAAACTCCCACGAATCCCTTTCCCTCTTCCAAAAATACCAACATCAACAACGAATCTGGTCCAAGAATACAATGGATCCATACACACATTAATCCCATTGCAAAAAGAGGACACTCCTCAACCATTTTACGATGATCTGAACCATCCAGACCACTCTAAGGCCACCATTCAACTATATGCAATCTTGGAGGCTGTAGCAGACAGAGTTGAAATGCACAACAACATTGGCGAGCAACGAACTAACTGGAACTCCCTTCTTTTAAACTCAATCAATATGATTACTCTCACTGCTTCTACCATGGTTGGTGTTGCCACTACCATTGATGACACTGCTCCTATTTTGGCTCTAAAATTATCGTCTGCTATTCTATTTTCTGCTGCCTCTGGGATGTTGCTCATCATGAACAAAATCCAGCCCTCACAACTTGCCGAGGAACAACGAAACGCTACCAGATTGTATAAACAACTCCAGAGTCAAATTCAAACCACACTGTCTCTTGGAAATGCTACTGAGGAAGACATCAAGAGTGCAATGGAGAAGGTATTGGCTCTTGACAAAGCTTACCCTCTTCCTCTTTTGGGAGTCATGCTTGAAAAATTCCCTTCAAAATTTGAGCCTGCAGCTTGGTGGCCTAAATTACAAAGGAAAGTCGTCAAACCCCATGACGCAATCAAATTGCAAAGCAAGAAGACAGAGAAGAAAGGGAACAATAACGGATGGAGTGAAGAACTAGAGATGGAAATGAGGGAGATTGTTGAAGTGGTGAAGAGAAAAGACATGGAGGACTACGAGAGGCTCGGAAACTTGTTTCTCAAGATCAACAAAGCCTTAGCCATTTCGGGCCCATTGCTTACTGGGGTTGCAGCCATAGGGTCTGCATTTGTGAGTCATGGTTCGTCGTGGCCAGCCATTGTGGCGATGACGGCAGGGTCACTGGCAAGTTCTATTAATGCTTTCGAGCATGGAGGCCAAGTGGGGATGGTGTTTGAAATGTACAGAAATTGTGGAGGATTCTTCAAGTTATTACAAGAGACAATTGAAGCAACGCTTGAAGAGAAAGACTACGAAAAAAGAGAAAACGGTGATGTTTTTGAAATGAAGGTAGCAATGCAATTGGGAAGAAGCGTCTCACATCTTAGAGAACTTGCATCAAAATCTGCCTCATATGGTATGGAAGGAATCACCATGGATGAATTTGCTAGCAAGCTCTTCTGAGATTTTATGATCTTATTCATTGATTCAATTTATTCTTTCTTTAAGGTTAAAAGAAAAACAATTCTTTCATTCTTTATGTATAGTCTTCTGACATAGAAAAGGAGCATAGTTCGATACTGGAGAAAGAATCTGTGTATAATACTTATCTTCATGTAACTATGGAGCTCCAATAATATTATTCCCTTACACAATCTTGTTTTAATACCAAGATTTTTAATTTTAAAATTATAGCACAGGACAATATGGCTTTACAGACTTGATCTATCAACTGGCATATACAATGAATAAAATTTTAAAATTTGGAAACTAGATTCCAATGCAATCATGCCAGTGGATCGGCTTTTCCAATGCAAATTAGTCTTGTGAGTTTGATCCCTCCTAAGCCTCTTTCTATGGGCCTTGTGTCTCCTTTAAAAAAAAAGTCTCTTAATATTCGATTAAAATATACTTAGTATTTGTGTCATTCCAAAATATTACCGACCTTCTCATTGATATATATATATATATATATATATATACATATGTATATTACAAAAAACAATTCTTTTCTATTTTCATTTTGTGCACAAAGTTCATTTCTTCGATAACATAAAAGTATTCTTCTCCTTTCTCCATTTTTTCAAAGAAGAAATCTTTTTTGTCTCATTATTTTGACATTTTAATATTTTTTTTATATTTTTTTTATTTGAAAAGAATAATAATGACTATTATTCTTTAAATATATATAGTATCGCTTCAACTATATTATTATATTATAAAAATATTATATTAGGTTACTTAAAGTGGATGTTTCCTGGTAAAATCATATTTTCGTCATATTTTCCAGTGTCAACAAAGAGTCGTTTAATTTAAGGTTGACTGTTTGCATGTTCAAACAATTACCGGTAATTGGTAGATAAGCAAATTGATATTTAGAATCTTTTTGAACCGCAAAATAAGAAAAGATATCTGCTATCTTAATTGTATTCGTTATTCTTCAATTTTCAAAATGATATAAAAAGTACTATTGTGTTTGATTAAGTATTTTTCAAATGATATAAAAAGTACACAATTTTCAAAAGCAAAAGTATTTTTCAAATGAAGGACAATTGCATTTGTTATGTTCTGCTTATCACTTCAAATTATATATATATATATATATATATTATAATAGAGAAATCAACATAAATAAGTCAAAATATGGCTTTATCAAGATAAAAATTAAAAAAAAAAGGTTGTTTATAAATAGCGGCGGTTGAAACTTCTGCTAAATGCTATATTTGACTCCATTTTTTAATATGTTCACATAGCCCACTTTTTGTGTTTGATCAAGTATTTGTCAAATGGAAGTACACAACTTTCAAAAGCACGACTATTTTAAGAATTTTGGGTAATATTTTTCCCAGCTTGCTATTTAGAATTAATTTAGAATATGTTTGGTACAAAAAAAGAACAAAAAGAAAGAAAAAATGTGAATAAAAATGAAGTATTTTACTAAAATATTTTTTTTTAAAAAAGAAGATGAACAAATTATAACCCCTTTGGTTGGCATCAAAAAGTAGAAATGAAAATGAAAAGTGAAATGAAAAACAAAAGAGAATGAAAAAGAGAAAAAAAAATTGGTTAGTATGCAATGGAAAAGATTGTAAGAAAATTGTATTATTATTTTTCTTAAAGAAAATAGAAAAGAAATGAGTGAATAAATTTACTATTTTACCTTTTAATATAATTTTTTCATTTTACAACAGAAACCCCCAATTCCATCACAATTATTACAGATTTTGTTTTAATTTCATCATTTATCCAAAAACTCTTTTATTTATTCACTTAGATCCCTAGCTAAAAATTTTCTTTTGTCTTTTACTTGATATAAACTCTTTTGTTATTTCATCTAGGTCCCTAGTTTGAGAATATATTTTGTTCTTTGTTAAGATCAACCTTATAAACTTTTCAATTTATTCACTTTGGTCCATTTTCAATTCATCCCTCTCTCTTGTGCATCTCTCTCTGTCTCTCTCTCACATGCATCTCTGCTTCTTCCTCTCTTTCTCAAAAGCCTGGTTTGTTCATAGACCCATTTTCAACCTGAACCCTGGCCACTCCATCCACAAAGGCCGATGCCTCCATTCCTAGCTATTCTCTAGCGCATTCCTCCAAGTGGACAGCTTAAACAATATCAAAAGCACAAAACAGAGATGGAGCACGACCTTTGAAGCAACAAAACAGAGATGGACATATACCAGAGATGAACATACAAGAGAGGTTGGACAAGAGCAAAGGTGGACAGGAGCAGTCGAAGGAGCAACTCAGACATTAGCTACAGCACGGAAGGGTATTCAATTGACTCACTCGGCAACACGGACACCAGTTGCACCAGCACAAAATTTTCTCCAACAGTGAAGGGTACTTTGGTCAATTCTAACGGTTTTCCATTCGATAAAAGTGTTTTCCATTGCTTCTCATGCGAAAAGGCTGTACAATTAAAATGGGAGAACAATAACTGAATGGAATCTCGCCTTCCATTGCTTCAGTGCCAACCAAACGCAGCAAACTTCCTGTAGTTGAGAAAGCCACTTTCCTTTTCCGAGTAGAGTGGCCAACCAAATGCAATGTTAGTGTTTTGTAAGAGGACAATTTAGACAAATTTTCACTATCTTTCCTACTAGTTTATTGATTACATCATTGCCATAACAAGGCACCAAACATGTTGTTATAAACAAAAATATAGGTATTACCTATCACATAAACAAATGAACAAGTAAATACAAGTAAAACAAATAATTTATTATTTAATTGCTTATATTTAGCTCAAAATTATTTATAAATTTATTTCAATTTCCAAAAATAAATAATAAGAATAATTCCATTGTAAGAGATCATTTTTATATCTAAAACTATTTGAAATATAAGTGATACGGATTTTTAACAATAAAATCACTTATGTTATGTTGACATTGATCACAATAATTAAATGTTAATAAAATACATGAAAAAAAAAATTTGAATGCCATATTTTAAGTCACATAGAACAAACTTATTTAAAGTCAAATCTTATATAACAACATAAACTATAATTTATTTATAAGTAAAGAAATTTTTTTTTAGAATCATTAAAAAATACTTGTTATCTCATATTAATTCTTTCTTTTTTAAATATTTTTATATGTAATTATTTCATAGCACAAGTTTAAGGTTATGTAGTAGTAAAACGATCTTGTTATCTCCATCGTTTCAAGTTGATTAAACGTACAGCATGAAAAAAATTTACTTAGGTAAGCATTAGCTCCAATTTATAAAATATACATATCAAATTTACTATAAATAAATATCTTACTAGAAAAGATCTTTATTATACTGTGTTAATATATTTATACTTTATTTTTTTATTAACTGATTAGTGTTTAAATTGGACAAGCCTACGTAATTTTTTTTTTGTTTTTTTGGGGGGGGGGGGGGGAAGGGGAATGCAGTTTGGCATTGTGTTAATTTAGTCCTACACACTATATATATGTCATATTTTGGTATTATGTGATAAGAAAAATCTTATATATATATATATATATATATATATATATATTATGTATTTGTATACTCATTTTACAAAATGATATGAAAAAATTAACTTGTAAGAGGTGTAAATCTGTGTATTAACCTAGGACTATTATATTTTTACTAATAATTTCTAATTTTTTCATTTATTCTCATTTTTTAAATTGTTGCTCTAACAATTTTAAGGTTAGATGAATCTTCTTCCTGTTCAACTCAGAAGTATCAATTCCCATCATTTTGCCTTTTCCTTAAGCCACATATAAGTCTTTTAAGCAAGGTTATGAAAATCAGGCCGGTCATTGAACTAGTAAAAGCACTAATTCATACGTCAATAGTTAGACCGTGATTAAATTATAGTCGAACCAATGCTACTATTAAAATATTGTTATATATATATATATAATTAAAAATATTTAAATACTATAGTATATAATTACATATCATAAACATAAATATGTAAACACAATTAAAATAAGATTTAATATTCAATTACACAAAAGTTTTGACAAAACAACATCATTAATCAAAAGTTTACTACAAAAAAAAGCTAACTAATAAGAAAATATTATCAATCATCATATAATTCATACATATCAAATCTATCAATTAAAAAAAAAAACCTTGAACCAGTCTGACCTGTAAAATTGGTTAGTTTTACCAGTTTGATCGATTTTGCACAAGTCCATTCCCTCACAGATTCTATGATTTTTTTTGGACTAGATCTAGGATCGGTTCCAGGTTTAACTGGTTGAATCGGCTGGTTCGGTTCGGTTCTAAGAATCGTGATTTTAAAAAATATGTATTTTTTTACATGCTTTACTTAAATTGAAGAGGGTAATTAATGAATAATTTTTTAATTAAAGTAAGTTCAAGCCAAGAGAACAACCGTTAAACAAGAATAGTCTTTCTCTCTAAAACATTCTAAAGCATCATGCAATAAAAATGGAAAATAAAAGGAACAAGAAGAAGAAAGGAAGAGGCTGCAAACTCTTGTTGGCATCCATATTTCACCATGAAGCGAAAAAGACAAACAAAAGTGAAAAATTAGTAGCAAGATAATTAAATTAGGTACCACAAAATATAGTGATGGAAGAAACGGATTAATTATTTTTATATATTAGATTTACTCAATTGTTAATTTTTTATGAAAAAAATTTTGTGATTCATAATCAAGTAAATTAGTGAAAAATATTTTTGATTTGGTATACGTTGTTATGAAAATTATTTAGTGACATTGCAAGAAATTGCATAATTATTTTTCTGGAATACTTATTCCTTTTATGTGTATAATTTATAAATTTTTTATGAGCTTTTTTTATATTTGATTTTCAATTATATGTATTTTAAATTTTTGTGGGCTTATAAAATAATTTTTTTATTTGGTTGTTACTCACAATGGAGGATTTATTTATGAGGAAATTTTTAACGATTGACATATCCAAGGTAAGACACGTTGGTACTACAAAACTCTGACTTCAGTTATATGTTGTCTTCTATACCTATATATATTATTTTTGAAGGTCTATTACTTAGTTTGAAAAGAAATTTTTTTATTAAAAATTATATTTGCGTATATAGTGGTGGTGAGGCAAATGTTCTTTATTTGTGCAAATATATCATGCGCAGTAAAAACATAAATGGTTAGATCAACTAGTAAAATATTATGCACATGGGGTCAAAATTGTCAAACTCGAGAGTTTACTTAAATTTAGAGAGGAAGTAAACTCGGAACATAAACTCGTAAGAGTTTATATATACATTTCATTTCAATAAGCTACTATATATATATATATATATATATATATGTTTTAACACAACAAAACTAAAATAATAGATAAAGTATGCTAGGTTCTTAGTTTTTAAACAAATTTTAAGAATTATATTCATTAGGTATTAATATGCTCATTCTTCTTAAAAATGAGATAATTAAGAATAGTCACTGACTCAATTTATACACAAACAAAAAGGCTCATAGAACTAGACATTAGGAATCATTAATAATCAGTTAGTATTTTAATCATTGTACATGTAAAGTTAAATTTTCTTAAAATGGAGTTTAAATGACAAATTTATAAATATTTAAAGTAAACTTGAAAATTACAAGTCAACTGGTAGCACTTAGCAGGATATTGTTTTTGACCTTTGGTCACTATTTTGATTATATCTCCTAAACAATAATAAATTTTTGAATGAAACTAAACTCAAAGAGTTTTACAACGATATATTATTTGCTTAAAATAAAGTTCAAATGAGAAAGCTATGGTTGTTAAATAAAATTGAATACTGCAAGTCATATGGTAACATCCGAAAGTCGACTGTTTCTCAAATTTAGTCACTCTTTTGATATATCTCCTAAACATCAAAGAGTTTTTTATTAAAACTTATTTCATTTGAAACTAGACTCAGAGAGCTTTCCAACAGTATGTCATTTTCTTAAAATGATGTCCAAATGAGAAAGTTATAAGTGTTTAAATTAGGTTATACTATGCAAACTCGGTCAACTCGGTTAAACTCGTCGATTTTGAATGATTTTGCCCGGTTTTTGAGTTTAGATCCAAGTTTACTCTATTTAGGTACATAAGATCATAAATTGAACATGTTTAAGAGTTAAATAGAGAGTTTAACAACTATGTATGAGGTTATCCCTTAATTTTTGATGAGCACAACTCTTAAATTTTTTAGTTTTAATTTTGCAATGATTTTTAAGCTATTGTTGTTCACATGGAATTTTTTTTTTAAAAAGTATTTTCTTTTCCCTAAACAATAAGGTATGTGTCATCATTTTAATCTTTTTCTCATTTGAGAATTTTATTTTTAGTTGGGGGACAAGAAGGAAAATATATTGGCTATTATTTTCACACAATAAGAAGGAAAAATTAACATCAAATAGTAAAAAATAATTTGTAAACAACAATGAGAGAATTAGACTTTTTAACTGCTACATATGGGCTAGATAGCCAAAAGTGCGAGCAGATTAGCTGCTCATCCTAAGGGATGAGCAGCAAATGCGCATCCTTCACTAGTCGTTGGATCATTTCAATCCAACGGTCAGCATGCTTTAGTTGGAAACATATCGCATCCGTTGGATCATTTAGATCCAACGGTCGCGATCGCGTTAGTGAAACACACCGTTTCACTAACGCAATTTTTTTAAACACCTTAGCCAATCTAGTAAAGCCATCTGTTGCTTGCCTCACCCATTTGGATAACTTACCTGACCTGCTTGCTACCTCCTCCTTGCTTCTTCCCTTGCATGCCAAGTGACTGACAGTAGCCATCACTCCTCAGAAACCACTGCCCAATATTTTTCTTGCCATTTCCCCTTGCATTCTCCTCCTACATCTTTGTTCATCATTCGGTCTCCTTCTCTGACGTCCGTGGTTTGTCTCTGTTCTCTGGTAGGTGTTTGCATCAACGTCATCTTTGTCGTCTAGTTTAATTTTCCCTCTGTATTTTCCTCATACATCTCTGTTCATCATCAGCTCTTCTTCTCCTACGTCTCTGGTTCGTATCCATTCTTTGGAGGGCTTCTTCATCGACTTGTTCACTTGCATTCCCCTCTGCGTTCTACGTCTCCTGCGGTTTGAGCCAGTCGCTTATTCACCCCTGCGTCACCGGTTTGCTTTTCTTTTATCTCCTGATTTTTATTGTTAATGGGTTGCTAGTTGCTGGATTTCGAATTCTACATTCGCCTATACTGACTTGAGTTTGCTGCAATGGAACAGAACATTCACATGTTAAACAAAACATATTTTCAAGTCATCAATATCAGTTTTGTCTACTTGCTTAGCCTTGGAATGGAACATAATATATATTTCGTGGTTTTGCTAGAATGGAATAGAATAGAACACTAATAAAATATATTTATTCATTCATTTATAAGCTTGCATTGCACTGGAATAGGAAGGAATAGGAAGGAAAAAAATAGGAATTTATGCCACCATTCCTTCCATGTAATACTTCCATGCTTTTCATCCAAACTTAAACAGAATATATTCTTTCATTTATAAGCTTTTCTGCCGTCCATAAATCCTCACTGAGACTATTCCTGAAATGTTCAACAATGTAGATTTTTGACTGAATTTATGACTTAAACAAATTGAAATTATATTTCTGTTACTGAAATTTGGGGCATTGTTGTTACTGAAATTATATTTTTTACTTGCAGGATGCCATAAAACATAGAGTCCCCTAATTTTAAGATGAGTTCTTTTGCTGAAGTTAGGAGATTTCTTAAAAATCCATCTAATTAGCATGTATTATTAATATACTAACAGTCAACCACATACAACATAGAGTCCCCCTAATAATAATATACTAATAGTGAACTACAAAAAAGAACCAGAATAAAGTATAAGATCAAATAAACATGTATGAATTTTAATTTTTTAAAAATTTGCAGGGTTGGTAATCAAATCAAATTGTAGCTTGTTAATAACATGAATAGGTGATGTGTGATGTTTGATACATACTTGAATATATCATTTACATTTTATTATATTGAATGTACCACTTTCATTGCAGCCAATAGTCTTAGAACAATACAACAACAACAACAACAACATAACCTTATCCCACTAAGTGGGGTCGGCTACATGGATCACACGACGCCATTGAGCTCTAACAATACAATAGTCTTAGAACAATGACGGAGACAAATTTAAAGCCCAAAATTGGAAGGGAATTTGATACCTTGGATGACGCATGGAGTTTTTGGATGGAATACGGTGGAAAAACTAGATTTGATGTGAGGAAGGATACCCACACTAGGAGAAAAAAAGAAAACACAATCATTACGTCAATGAGATATTTGTGTTCTAAAGAAGGTTTTCGCGGGCCGGGAAAAAATGGTGCGAATACTAAGAATCCCTACATGAAGACTAGAACTGGATGTATGGATAAAATGGCTGTGAAGCGCGAGGGTGAGAAGTATAAAGTGTATAAGTTTGTAGAGGAACATAATCATGCCTTACATACCGAAAAAACGAGTCATTTGCTTTCCTCCCAACGACAAATTTCTGAAGCACAGGCATATGAGATTGAGTTGGCCGAGGACTCAGGCCTTAGATAGAAATCATGTTTTGACTTGATGATATGCAAGAGGGAGGAAGAGGTAGTGTTAGGTATATAAGTGTGACGTAAAGAACTATTTGCAATATAGAAGACAACAGAATATGGAGTATGAGGACTCAGGTGTGCTCTTTCAATATTTTCAGAAGCAATAAGCTGAGAATCCATCACTCTTCCATGCATGTCAGATGGACTCAAAGGAGTATATTACTAATGTATTTTGGGTGGATGCTAAGATGCTTATAGACTATGGGTTGTTTGGAGATATGGTCATACTTGACACCACATTCAACACCAATAAGCAGGGTAAGCCTCTTGCCGTGTTCTGTAGTTTTAACCATTATAAAGGAATGGTGATATTCGAGGTGGCATTATTGTATGATGAGACCACCGAGTCCTTTAAATAGCTCTTTCAATATTTTCTAGAAGCTCATTAGTAGAAATATCCTCTCCCGGTCTTCACAAATTAAGATACTGCAATGAGAAAAACGTTGAAGGAGGAGATGCCAGACACTGTGCATGAATTATGCACGTGGCATTTGATGCAGAATGCTACTAAACATTTGGCTCATATCCCTAAGGGAGAATAGCGTATTTTGAGGGATCTATCATGGTGTATATACAAAGCCCTTGATGAAGATGAGTTTGAGGTGACGTGGAGCAAAATGGTAATATATTATAATGTCTAAGAAAATTCATGACTATCGTCGACTTATGCTATAAGAGAAAAATAGGGAACGTGTTTCATGAAAAAAACTTTAACCCTTCGTATGAGGAGTACGCAACTTTTTGAAAGTTTGAACTCTGACATGAATGATCTACTGAACCCACAAGTGGATCTTGTCCAATTTTTCAAGCTATTTCAAAGAATAATTGACGAAAAAAGATACAATGAAGTAAGGCTAACTTTGAAGCTAGAGAGAAACTTGTCGTCACACATGTTAAAGCGAATTTCACAGATTTATACTTTACCTATTTTTGACTGTTCCATCGAGAATATGATCGTAAATATGAGATGTGGGTGAAGGTAAGGGATGAAAGTCAACCTATCCGAAAATATGTCATTTCTCTGGTTAATTAGCCATGAAAATATATTGTATCATTCAACTCGTTGGATAATACCATCACATGTACTTGTCAAAAATTTGAAAGCTTCGATATACTATGCTGTCATGCATTGAAAGCCTATGATATCAATGACATCAAACTACTCCTTAAAAAGTACATTTTACGTTGATAGACAAGGGGGCAAAGGCAGGTGTGATTACTGATGCGAGGGGGAAGGAGATAGTGGATAACCTAAGTTAGAAATTACGCATCGGTTTAGGGATCTGAGCTGAGAAGCAATAAGTATTGCGACCGAAGCCTCTAGGTTAGTGGAAGCATCTATGGTGTATTGTACCTTGATGGCTGATATGAGGCAAAAAGTTAATAATGTGCTTTAATTGACCAGTTTTGATACGAATCTCGATGCTACTGCTATCCCTATACCTCAGTGCACATCATAGGCAATGGGTTTCAAGGAAAAAGAGGGTCTAAGAAATAAGAACCGCTATAAAAGTTGCATTGAGGTTTAACGAAAGAAAAAGAGAAAAGAATCATCAATTAATTCTACTAGAATAATCACATTGTGTTTATATATGTCTTTTCTTTAAACTTGTTGGTTATATGATCTAATCTTTGTTATGCATACTTGGTGTAGATGAATGAAGCACAATGTAGAGTTTCATGTTTAGTACCTCTCACACCCCAAGCGCAGTTTCCGAACTAAGTTTTACTGAATTGCTAATAGTTACAATTTTGTGATCTATCAATATGTTTTTTATTAGTTTTTCATTTTAATTATATTAATCTGCATTCTTTCTTAACATAGGCGCCTATTGATCATTTGATGCTATCACTTGAAGTTTTACAATTTAGTTCAGATTTGCCACATTCAGACTCTTGAGGTTAGTTTTGGAATTGTAAAAAATTAGTTCTTTGTTTTGGCTCTTTTTCTTTTCTTGATTTAGTTCTATTGTGAATGTGTAGAACATGTGTTGATGATGGTTGATGTGTATTCCAATAAGAATAAGTAATCTGGATGGTGAGTTGCACTGATTTAGTTGTACTATGAATGTGCTTAGTTTTAAATCATATGCCTTTTGTTTTTTTTCCTTGATCAGCTTCATTCTGTTGTATTTACTATGTTTTTATTTTTCCTGTCAATTTAACATGTCATTGCTCTAACTGTAACATTCAGGAACCTTGCACGAAATTACTTAAGTGGGTATCTTCCTTACTCCTTTTTTGCCATAGCTTTCCTCAATTATTTGTAAGTTGCTTCTCTATGCATATAAAATTATATCATAACATTCCATTTGATTATATATTGAAGCCACTCTTATCTTGTATTTCTATGTGATTTTTAGGAATGTAAGCCATAATGCACTTTCCCTGTCATTTGATTTGCTAATATCATCACTCTCTATGTTCAGGTAAATCTAATATCATTTGAAGCTCATGTTTTGGTCAAGATATATGGTGATGAAATTAGGATTTTGTCTAACAACTAG
Source organism: Biancaea sappan (assembly GCA_037074585.1). Taxonomy (NCBI): domain Eukaryota; kingdom Viridiplantae; phylum Streptophyta; class Magnoliopsida; order Fabales; family Fabaceae; genus Biancaea; species Biancaea sappan. The sequence continues at coordinate 84,208,902 of CM073490.1, read as the reverse complement.
GGATTGTGACTACTGGGTGGAAAGTTAATGGTCCTTTTCCTCTAGTATTTAGATGGTCATGTTTTTCCTTTTCTTTACTCTTCTTTCCTACCTAATAATCTGAACCTATCTAGGATTACATTATTCTTTACTATTCTTTATTAAGTTGTAATTATTTTTTGGGTGAAATATGCTGCAATTATTTAATCACTGGGAAGTTACTATTATTAACAAATGGCCTGCATTATGTCATCATGTATTACAGTTCCCAAATTTTATTATTGCATTATGCCATCTATGGGGAGTCCATGTAGAGCATCAACAAGGAATGTGGTGGGAAACATTCAATCCTATCCATCTTATGAATCTAAGCATGCCTTTTTATTTTGGATGTAACTGACAGAAGAAAGTTGTTTGTTGGCTCACTTGCCATGAGCTTATGAATCCTGTTTTATTTTTAGAAAATCATGTATGGGAAACTTTAGATGTTGTAGGTATCGTCTCCAGTTCAAAGTTTAGTTTTTTTCCCACCTTTACTTGAATCTTTAGATATCCATTTTAGGATTGGTACTGTTCAATGAATGAGAATTAGGATCTTGTACAAATTACTTATTTCATATGGAGAGCATGTGTATTGTTTTTATTTTTTTTCGAAAATGTATCAATTTCTGTGAAATTCTGCAAATTCTCCACAGTAACTCTATTTTTTTTTTTGCTTCTTGTTATGATGTTTCCGACGTGCAGGGGAAGAATGAAGGATGAGGTGGCGGTTGGGGCAGGCAGGTCATTTGGCTGGGTGGGGCAGGCAACAGGTGACTTCATATGATTGGCTAAGGCGTTTTTTTAAAACAAAATCGTGTTAGTGAAACAGTGCGTTTCAATAACGCGATCGCAACCATTGGATCAAAATGATCCAACGGTCGCGATATGTTTCTAGTTGAAGCACACTAGCCATTGGATCGAAACGATCCAATGGCCAACAAAGGATGTGCATTTACTCCTTATCCCTTAGGATGAGCAGCTGATTTGCTTGGGCCAAAAGTTGGAAAGAAATAAAGTGAAAGAATCGGTCAATGATGGCTAGATGAAGCCGATTGTCCATTGGGTAATGTTGAATTTAGATGGCAGTTTTAACAGAAACATATGACTAGCTAGCAATAGAGGAGAGAGGGAGAATGGTTTGTGGGACCCAATAACCTGATAGTTGGAATAATGATCTAGTAACCTAGACTCCTACTTGGATTAATGGTTGGACTGATTCTTAAAAATATGGTACTTCAACCTCAATACTACACATTTTATATTTTTACCAATAATCTTCACTTTTTCCTTTCTTTTTTTATTTTTATTTTTCAGATTGACACTTCATCTATTAAAATTTGCCTTACAATTTTAATTTCCTAATGAAATATCCAATATTTATGCACTGATGACCGAATTTCTCCTTTTTTTTTGGTGAAAAGGAAATTACTTAGATAAAAGAGTAGTAAACATTACAAGTAGTTCATAGTACAAAAAAGAGTTATTGTGCAATAGCGTTAAAAGTAATAAGTTGAAGAAAGAAGGGCTAGGTAAAAGCCATAAACAAAGGACTATGAATTTTGTAGATCCACAAGTTAAAGGTCTTCAACCAAAACAGGAGGAGATGCACAAGTTTTAATCTTCCATTTTTGTTCTCTTGTCATTTTCGCTAGTTTATCTGCACATTTGTTTCAATTTCTATGGATTTTTGTTATCTCTGAGCATTCAAATTTGGAGATAAGGCGCCTGCAGTCAACAATTAAAGTAAGCAAATAGTGAGAAATAGATTTTGGACCAATTATGAGATCTGGTAGTTTTGGGGGGTCAAATTCAATCTCAATTTTCTTGTTATTGAGGTTTAATGCATAATGAAGTCCAGTATAAAGTGCCCACGATTCTTCCAGTAATCGATAAATATACCGAAGCCTAGAATCCATATACCAAGATCAAACCTAAAAACTCCTGTTGTTTTCTTTTTGGGAGCAGTCTGTGTTGAGCTTACATCAACCCTGAGCAGGTTTTAACCATACTAGTATCAATTTTAAAAGTGAGGGATGGAGGCGTTGGATTGGAAAAGGGAAGGAGAAGATAAAGGGGAGGGGAGATTATGCCAAAAAATGTTGCCTTAAATAGAATGTTGTTTTTGATAACAAAGGGTTGAATCAAAGTATTGCTGAAGATGTGATTGTTTCGAGAAAGCCAGAAGGATCATATAGCATAGGTGAAGATAGTTTTCCAAGGGATATCAAAGCTTTTCCTAATAGAATGTTTAATGTTTTCTGTTATCCAAGGTTCAAGGTCACTCTCAAAGAAGAAAGGGGGAGGTTGAAGGAGAAGCTAAGTTTGTTTAATCAGGGGGCAGTCCCTAAGAATGTATAAGTAGGTTTCATGATCAACTTTGCAAAGAAGACAAAGAGGTGATGGGGAACAATTTTTTTTTTTAAATAGTTTCAAGTTTAAAGAAAGAATTTTCCTATAAGCCTATTAGGTAAAGAAAATTTTATGAGGTTGACTGATTATTTTCCAAATCCATTGGAAGTTTGGATTAATAGAGAGGACACTGAGTGTTGAGATTTTTTTTTTGCGGAGGATAGAATGAATAGATGTGCAGATTTTGTTGTGAAATTTCCATTTTTAGTTAGATTCCATATTTGCTTGTTTGGGTCAGGATGTGGATTATGACTCATTGGAGTTACCTTGATCTTAGAGATTAAATGCTAAGGGAGTTGGAGGGGAAGTTTACTAAGGTTCCATTTGCATCCTATAGTTTTAATTGAGAGGACAGAATTGACTTTTGTGTTTGTAAAATTTGTTGATTTCCCACCACTACTAGCTTTTTTAATGCATTGGTTATAGAATAGAGCCATGTTGTTAATATTTCTAAAAATAAAAGAAGAGGCTTTAGTCCTCAAGAAGTTAAATCCATATTTGCCATTGTAAACTTCAGAGAGTAAACTACCAGGATAATTCTGAATTTTCCAGAGGTTGTTGAGGAAGATAGCTTTATTTTGGTGAACCATTTGTCTAATGCCCAAACCCCTAATAGATTTGGATTTAACAAATTCATCCTATTTTAAGGTGTAAAGTTTCTTGGTATTAGAATCATGGCCCTAGAAGAAATTTCTTACATTTTTGTCAATAGATTTAGCAATCTTAGTGGGGAGGATGAAAGGTTTCAAGTAATAGTTATTGAGATTCAAGAGAGTGGAATTAATTAATTCTGTTCTTACTGTTTTGGAGAGAAGAGAAGCCTTCCAACCTTGGAGCTTGGCATTAATTTTGTCAAGAATGAAGTTAAAGTCTCTATGTTTGTATCCGGTTTTGAGTGGATACCCTAGGTAGGAACCAAGGTCAGAGGAAATTTTAATTTTGAGTCCATTTTAACAAGATTTATGTTTTGGGTGGTGGGTGTACAGGAAAACCATGCCTTGGTTTTTTCAAAATTAATAGAAAGACCAGTGATGTTAGAGAAAGAGGCTAGCATGTCTTGTATTGCTAAAATGCTTTCTTGGTTTGTTTTGCTAAAGAGAAGGATATCATTTGTAAAAAATAAGTGAGAGATGGGGGTGGGGTTGTTTTTAAATTTGAAAGACACCATTGTTTTTTGAGAGATTTTCACATTAACCATGCTGGTTAGCATTTCCATAGCTAAGATGAACAAGTAGGGAAAGATAGTCTCTTTGTCTAATTCCTCTGGAGGGAATAAAAGAGTTGGATTTTTTTACCACTAATTATAGGGGTATATATGACATATTTAAAGCATGAGATAAGAATTTCGATTTAAGTTTTAGGGAGGTTAAAGGAGGGGATAATTTTTTCAATAAAGGGCCAAGATATTGTATCAAAGGCCTTACTTAAATCGGTTTTGAGGATGAGCCACCCAAATTTAGCTTTTGAGGTGTTTATGGTTTGCACTGTTTCATGTGCAATCGTGAAGAGATCAGAAGCACGTCTTCCAGAAGTAAAAGCTCCTTGGAAGGGAGAAATAAGGGTTTGAAGGTGAGGTTTAAGATGATTTGCTAGTAATTTTGTGAGGACTTTGTTGTGTGTATTGTATAAACCTAACTATCTAAAGTAAGAGACTTTAAGGGCATTGTTAAGTTTGCAGATAAGGCAAAGCAGTGTATTTTCCCCAAGCCCGGCGAATTTCTCCCATGAATAATTGTAATCCCAAATTAGATACACACTTTAATATTAGTCGAAATTTGCCCCTAATATGAAATCTCTCATTGCATCTCCAATTTTGTGTTAAATTTATAATTTTCTTATGCAACTGTGTAGTGAAAACGGAAGTTCTTTCTTTGGACAATGAATGGAAATCTCAAAATGAATGTTTTAAAATTTGGACTAGATATTAAACTAATGGAAGTACTAGTTTACGGTACATTAATTAGTCTGACTATGGACAAATCAGTAATAATTATAGTTTCTAGTGTATAAAATTATATATATATATATATATATATATATTTTGTGTTGTGTAATTGCCTTTATTTTTTTTTTCTCTTATTTGTTTTTGTGGCAAAATAATATTATTATGAAAAAATAATTTAGAAGAAAAAAGAAATATAACACGATGGCTTTGTTCTGCAAAATTAGTTGATAAGTTAGTTGAAAGATTATAAGTTATTTTTTAACTGAAAACTGAAAACTTATAAGTTAGCTAATTGAATTAGAAATATTTAATAAAATTAACTGTTAAAGTAGCTGAAAAATGTAAATGATATAAGAGGCATATATTTTATAATCCCAAAATAATACAAATAAATATGTAAGTTTTTAATTGTTAAATTATTGTGTGTAATATATATATATATATATATATATATATATATATATATATATATATATATATTGTATAAGTTTAATTAAAGATAAAAAATTAATTAAAAATAAAAATTATTCACAAACAAGTAAAGAAAGTTGGAAATTTAGGTTATAATAAGTTTAAGAGTATAATGAGTATTCTAAAAAAGTGATAAAAGTAAAATAGTAACAAAAGATCAGAAGCTATAACCCATTACATATAAATTATTTAAAGTAACATTTCAAAATAAGCTATAAACTACTAAAATAAGCTCGCTTATCAAATATTTTTTTAACAAATTTTTAAAATAGTCAAATAAATTATAAGCAAGCTTATTTGTACACCCATATACAGTTGATGTGCCCGCTACATTTGCAACATGTTGGCAATGACTTCTTTTTTTTTTTAGAAACTAATTTGAAACAAATTAAAAATATATAAGACAAAATTAAAAAAAAGAACAAAATTAAAACTTAAATAAAATATTAAAAAATAAAAAAGATACTTTTCATTGAAACAAAATGAGGTGAGACACAAGGTAATTAACGAGTATTTAATTTACCCAATCCAATATATTTTGGCATGCGAACTTGTAAGCCACCAGTCTTGGCCATCGCCCGTAGCATCCGATGTTGAAAGTTGAAAAGCACGATGAAGCCGACTTTTCTGAGCTTCAAAGGTATAAGAGATATTGGAAAAGGTCAGATAGCAGGCTAAGTCTATTTTTCAAGACCAGGTCAAGATTTTCGTTATTTGACTTTTAGTCTTTTAATTTCCCTTGGTTGCTTGCTATAAATATGACCTCCCACCCTTCCCTTTCTTCATTCAAACCCATTCGATCTTCTCCTTCCTTCCTTCATTCTGCAACTGCGCACACCGAACACATAACCCTTCCAATTAATCCCTCCCATGACTTCCTTACAGACCTCAGCCCTATTCTCTTCTTCTCCTTCTTCTTCTTTGAAGAAAGTCAACGCTGCCCTCCATGTCCCGAAACTCCCACGACTTCCTTTCTCCCTTCTAAAAATACCAGCATCAACAACGAATCTGGTCCAAGAATACAATGGATCCGTACACACATTAATCCCATTACAAAAAGACGACACTCCTCAACCATTTTACGATGATCTGTACCATCCAGACCACTCTAAGGCCACCATTCAACTGTATGCAATCTTGGAGGCTGTAGCAGACAGGGTTGAAATGCACAATAATATTGGCGAGCAACGAAACAACTGGAATTCCCTTCTTTTAAACTCCATCAATATGATTACTCTCACTGCTTCTACCATGGTTGGTGTCGCCACTACCATTGACGACACTGCTCCAATGTTGGCTCTCAAATTATCGTCTGCTCTTTTATTTTTTGCTGCCTCTGGGATGTTGCTCATCATGAACAAAATTCAGCCCTCTCAACTTGCTGAGGAACAACGAAACGCTACCAGATTGTATAAACAACTTCAGATTCAAATTCAAACCACACTGTCTCTTGGAAATGCTACTGAGGAGGACATCAAGAGTGCAATAGAGAAGGTCTTGGCTCTTGACAAAGCATACCCACTTCCCCTTTTGGGAGCCATGCTTGAAAAATTCCCTTCAAAATTTGAGCCTGCGGTTTGGTGGCCTACATTACAAGGGCAAGTCGTCAAACCCCATGACGCAATCAAATTACGGAGCAAGAAGATAGAGAAGAAAGGAAATAATAACGGATGGAGTGAAGAACTAGAGATGGAAATGAGGGAGATTGTTGAAGTGGTGAAGAGGAAAGACATGGAGGACTATGAGAGGCTAGGAAGTTTGGCTCTCAAGATCAACAAAGCCTTAGCCATTTCAGGTCCATTGCTCACTGGGGTTGCAGCCATAGGGTCTGCATTTGTGAGTCATGGTTCGTCGTGGCCAGCCATTGTGGCGATGACGGCAGGGTCACTGGCAAGTTCTATTAATGCTTTCGAGCATGGAGGCCAAGTGGGGATGGTGTTTGAAATGTACAGAAATTGTGGAGGATTCTTCAAGTTATTACAAGAGACAATTGAAGCAACGCTTGAAGAGAAAGACTACGAAAAAAGGGAAAACGGTGATATTTTTGAAATGAAGGTAGCAATGCAATTGGGAAGAAGCGTCTCACAGCTTAGAGAACTTGCATCAAAATCTGCTTCATATGGTATGGAAGGAATCACCATGGATGAATTTGCTAGCAAGCTCTTCTAAGATTTTCTGATATTATTCATTAATTCAATTTTTTTCTTAGTTTAGGATTAAAAAAAAATTCTTTGATTCCTTATGTATAGTTTTCTGACATAGAAAAGAAGCATAGTTTGAGACTCGGGAAAGAATCTGTGTATACTCATCTTTGTGTAATTATGGAGAATCATTTCGGTATATATAACAATCTCTTGTTTTAATACCAAGATTTCTATTTTCTTTTAACATTATAGAACTGAATATATGGCTTTTCAAACTAAATCTATCAAGTTTTAGCATACAATGAATAAAATTTACAAATTGGAAACTAGTTTTCCATGCAATCATGCTAGTGGCTTTTCTAATAATGGATATATAGTTAAACTGTTACAGCATTAAAAACAGGTTTTTACTTTTGGGTTGGGGTTAATATAACTTTTTTTGTCCACTTGACTCTTAAAATTCTTTTATTATTTTCTACAGTAATAAAAGTTCTCTGTTTCGCTAATTATAAATATGAAGAAGATAGATGTTCTTTTTAAATAAATTTAAAAATCGAGTTACTTGATTATTTATCTAATTATATTAATATTATTTTAAAGTATTATAATATTGTTTTAGTTTTCTATTTTGATCCTTTAAATTATAATATATGTAAGCAAGT